>OY787615.1:8707582-10176859 GCA_963678935.1 Umbilicus rupestris | reverse complement strand
CACCAGAGTTGTGAAAGTTCGTGAAAGTCAGATTGAGTAGCTAAAAGAGCCCAGAGAATCTGAGAAAGTTGATAAGAAAGAGCAAATTGTTTTAGTAATTTGCTATAGCACCCTATCATAACACTTTGTCGTAGAATATGCTAAATCTGTATGATCAGAGTTGTACATTCTGTTATTACATTGTGTTGAATAGTTAACAGTGCACGCTAGTCTGTGTGATCACACTGAGCGAAGATTCTAACTAAGTTAGAAGTAAAGGTTGTTCTAGCATAAGCTGAGATCTGGAGACTTTGTACTTTAACAGATAATAGTAGAATCTTGGGGACTGGAGAATAGTCCTCCAGAGGTAGGCACTGGCCGAATTGGGTGATCAATTGCTCATGTTTTTCAGGTTCGGTCTTAGCTACTTAATTCCGCAGTTGTCGCTGATCCCGACACCAACAACGCGTAATTTCACTTAAGATTAAGTTCAGCCATTGCCGAGTTACAAAGCCAGAGAGACACTCGTCCTCTGTACTAACTTCCTTGATGAACAAATAAAAAATAGAAAACACACCAACTCACGTGGTAAGCCAGCAGAAACCACGTTTGAGTGTAGATGTCTTTGGGCATATTCGGCAGCTAATCGACCCCCATGCCCATCGTAAATAGCAAAGTGCATGCATCTGGACCAGTAAAATGAAAGAAACAGGTCACAGGCAAATAGAGAAAGCATATTTGGCAAACATAATTTTCCTTGTGCTCCAGTCATCAGTTTAACTATAGACCACCCAACCAAAGCCATATTAAGGCAAACCTCAATTTTCCAGGATGGTCCGAAGAGGCATCATAAAGCACGACGGAAGCATCCTCCATGTTATGCCTGGCGCCCTTATCTTCGGCGGCATGGCCTTCCACCACAAACCCTAACCTAGCTTCGGTCAGTTCACAATCCTCGGCATCAGAAGCGCCTTTGATGTCGACTATCTCCTCAGTTTTTCCAGCAACCGCGTCCTCCTTCTTCAACCTCTTTGAAGGCGAATCGGAGTCCTCGACATCTCCTCCTTGGCGCTTGAAATTTGCGGGGTCACCGTTAGCTTCCTTCTCGCAAGAAGGTGAGGAAGTCATGATTTGGGCAATTTACCAACGAAGAGGCACGTTGATGACGGAGAAGCAAGCTGATGGATGAATGTTACTAGCTAGCGACGCTTAAACAGTTCATCCCTCATACAAAACGACGCCATTCTTATTCGTTTGGTAGATTTTATTGGGTTGAAGTGTGTACGTTTAAAGGTAAGACAATGTTAAATGGATGGGTCATTGTTTTTATAAATGTTATGTGATTTACCACTTTTGCGGTTTTGGCTCAAATTTAAAAAATGTGGCCTCGTAAAAGTTCATGCGAGTGTCGGAACAAAGAACCGTAGATTAAACAGGTAACGAACAAGGTTCTGATACCATTTTTGTTTCCGACAACGGCACCCGGCTACTCCTCTTCCCGGGTCCGCCCGACCCCGAAGCCTCCTCCATCCTGTTCGCCTTCGATTCAGCCCGCACAGTGATCCGCCTGCGCGATTCAGGCGGCGATTTGACTTGGCTCTTCGATGCTGTTGGCTTCAGATGCGATGAACGTTTGAGCAGCGCCGAGGAGAGTGTCCGCGCGAGCTTGGGTGGGAACTGCAGGCCCGTCGCTGCTCCCATAAACACAATCTCGGTTAGGCTTGGATGCGGTGATTAGGGTTAGGTTAGGAAACTCTGAAGCGAATCCGCTCCATCGTGGCTCGGTTACATGGGAGGAATTTGATCTAAAGCAGAAACCTTCAGGGTCTGGGGCGCCTTTTTCGAGTGGGATTTGAGATGGGTGGGGCTGGTTTTCTGGGAAGAGTAGCGGGGTTGAGTGAGACAAAGGAAGCTTGAATGTGAGGGCTTTTACAGATATTCGATGCGGTTTGGAAAGTTGATTGCTTGATGATGATATTGAGTGAAAACGTGGACGTAGTTTAAGAAAGCTGTGGAATGAGATGGAGTCTCAAGATAGTGGTCTTGTTAATGACGTGTTGGGCGGTTTGGGCCTGGGTTGGAAGTGCCCTTTTTCGTTTTGTCCAAGATTTGGCGTGAATATGAGGAGCAGTAGTGCTTTGCGGGAGCATGTGTCTTGCCACTTGAGAAGGTCGCGGAATGAATGCCTGTCGGGAAGGGGGCTGGGGGAGTTAGTACAGCACCTTCGTGGGCATGGGAGGTGGTTGTGCGGGCGGTGCAGTAAGACGTACAGAGTGGGGACTCGATGTCGAGGCTGCGGTGGTGAGGCCACCTTCGTTGGTTCCGAAGGGTTGCCGATTAGCATGCCGACTGGATCGGCGGTGCCGATTTTGAGGGAGGGGATAGATGTGCAGCAGGTCTTGACGGTCCTTGGGGAGGTTTCCGGTGGTTTTGACCCGGTTGACGAAGATCCTGAGGTTCTCAAGAAATTGAGGTGTGCTGCGATTCCAACCCTGAACTTCATTCCAAGGGTTTGTAGGAGAGGGGTGGCTAAGTGCTATATCGAAGCAGTTAGAGCGGTTAATGAGGTTCCTGGTGACCTTAACCGGTGGGGAATCATGCAGATTTTTATTGTATCAGTTCTTCGGTCGGTCAGAAAAGAAGAAAGGGATGGAGTCTCCTTAGCTGAGATGGTGGCTCGTAGGTTAGAGGTGTGGGGAGGGGGAGGGGACGGTCAGCGTCGTCTTTGGCAGGAGGCTTTGGGGTTGGGGGCGTCTGGAAGGCGGGTGCCAGTTTTTTCTGAGGAAGACCAGAGGAAGATTAATGTGAAGCGTTGCAGAAAGTTGGCGACGTTGGGGCGTCTCGGTGATGCGGCGGGTGCTTTAGTTAGTGGAGGGGTTTTGCCGCGGTCTCAAGAGGTGATGGACGAGCTTGTCCGTAAGCATCCACAGGCTCCACCTCCAGGGATTCCCATAGGGCTGTCTCCTGATTCGATTGCGCCTTCTTGGGAGGAGGTGTCGCGAGCTCTTCATTCTTTTCCGAGCGGGTCCGCCGGGGGGCGAGATGGGCTAAAGCCGCAGCTGTTGTTGGATATGGTTCAGGGGGTCGCAGGTCGGGTGGAGGAGGTTCTGTTGCAGAGTGTTTTGACAGCCCATGTCGCACTTTTGCTCAGTGGGAGAGCGCCTCTTAGTTTGGCTCCCCTTCTTATGAGTGCTCCAGTTATTCCTCTTGCGAAACCTGGAGGAGGGGTTAGACCGGTCGCAGTGGGAGAGGCTTGGCGGCGTCTTACGTCGAGGGTGGCTCTGAGTGCTGTTAGAGCTTCAGCGACGTCTTATCTGTTGCCTTTTCAGTTGGGGGTGGGAGTGAGAGGGGCAGCAGAGGCTATTACACACTCTTTGAACCACTTGATGGAGAAGCATTCAGCCGATGAGGGGCTAGGGGTTTTGAAGGTGGATCTCACAAATGCTTTTAATCTGGTCAGTAGAGAGGTTTTCTTGGAAGGAGTGCGGCTGCACTTCCCATCGCTGAGCGCTTGGGTTGAGTATTGTTATGGGTCTCAAGATTTGCTCTTTTTTGGAGAGTCGACCTTTCTTAGTTGTCGGGGGGTGCAGCAAGGCGACCCCTTGGGGCCTTTGCTTTTTGCCGTTGCTTTGCAGCCTTTGCTTCGTCGGATTGGAGAGTTGTGTCCTCGTTTGATGCTCAACGCTTGGTACCTAGACGATGGTATATTGATGGGACATAGAGAGGATTTGTCGGTGGCATTTGGGATCATTCGGGATTCGGGACCACGACTTGGGTTGGTGGTGAACCATACCAAATCCTTATGGTGGTGGCCAGGGGGTGGTAGGAACCGGCCTCCTGAGGTGCCAGACGGGGTAGTGGTCTCGGACTCCTCGGCTTTATCTGTTTTGGGTAATCCTATTTCAGTGGATGGGAGAGGGGCCGATGAGGTGGTGGGGAAGAGAGTTCTAGGCACTCAGGTCGTTCTAACTGAGGTGTCTAAGTTGGATAATCCGTAGCTGGAGTTGTTGCTTTTGCGCGCCTGCGTAGGCATGCCGAAGATGATGTATAATTTGCGGTGTTCACCGCCCGATTGGATTGAGGGGTCGATTCGCACTTTCGACACAGCGGTGCATCAGAGTTTGGTGCATATCTGGAACACGGGTTTCACGGTGGAGCAAAGTAGATTGGTGGGTTTACCTCTTAAGTTGGGTGGGCTTGGTATTCCGGTGGGGAGTGATGTGGCTCTCTCAGCTGCAGTGGCCTCCTTGGTGCAGGCTGGAGGTTTATGGGAGATGCTTACGAAGGATTCTTTCTCTTCGTCCAGGTGCGGAGTCCTGCTTGAGAGGTGGAATTTGAGATTTCGTCCTACCTCTCCTGTAGGATTAGATGAGCTTAGGTCGAAGGCTAAGCCACAACAGTGGCTTACCTTCCTGGCTGCGGAAGTCATCAGGGTAGAGATCAAGGGGCAGGGAGGGGTCCGGGTGAGTACTCTGGTGGATGCTGTTTCTGTGTCGGGGAGTGGTATTTGGACCACAGCGATACCTACGCCTTTCTCTGGGCTTCATATGAGCCCGGCGGCGTATCGCTTGGCCCTCAGGTACCGTACTGGTCACGATGTGTTTGCGGTTTCCCGGGCTTGTACGGCCTGTAGGGGGTTTCACACGTCCGACGCGGCGGGGGATCATGATTCCCATTGTCCGGGGGGTGGGAGGAGGATTCGAAGGCATAACGCGGTGAGAGATGCGTTATACGCCTTTTTTAGGGAGGCTAATTTGGGGCCTAGGCTGGAGGTGGCTGGCCTTCTCGATGGGGGAGAGAAGCCAGCGGACATTTTAGTACCGGCTTGGGATGCAGGGAGAGATCTTTGTGTGGATGTTTCCATTGTCTCTCCTTTTGTGGGAGGATGGGCAGGGCGGGGGCCAGGGGAGGCTGCTAGGAGATCAGAGGAGAGGAAGATCTCTAAGTATGGGGCTTTTTGTTCAGCGAATGGTCTTATGTTCGAGCCTTTCATCTTGGAGTCTGTAGGAGGTTTTGGAGAGAGGGCGGATCAGCTGATCAGGACAGTGGCGGCAAGGTGGGCGGAGGCTAAGGGTATGGAGCCGCCGGCAGCGCTCTCCATTTTGAGGCAGAAGTTGTCTTTTGTTTCGCAGAAGGCATTGGCAGACGGATTTTTATTAAGAAAGGACTTCGATTAGCGCCGCCTTTCCCTTTTGGCTTCGAACTCTCATTTGTAACTGTCTCTTTTTGAGTTATAAGAATGAATATATATATTTTTACCAATAGCGGCTTCACATAAATTTGTCTTTCGACAAAATGACTTCATTTGAATTTGAACTTATTAGTTCTCTTTCTCCCCTCCTCCGTGATCAATTCAAAACCCCACGCAATTTTAAAGCTCCTCCAACGGTCGACAATTCTTTCGTCCTCTTATTTTTGTGCTTTTCTAATACGCTTTCGATCACCAAATGCTCACCTAATTAGAATACATATATAAAAAGAAAATCAAAAATAAAGAAACTAAAGGTAAGGAAGAAGTATTCTCTACGAAGATTGTTGAGATCTTAGCATGGAGAGCATGTTTAGTTCATAGAGAAGAGAGCATGTTTAGTTCATAGCTCTCCATGCTCAAAGCATTCTATTTAAGCATGGAGCATAGAGGATGAATGAATATATCTCAAAGTTTCCGCCATTGTTCTCTTGATCAAGCTTGAAGTATGTGGCTTATGTGTGTATATAGAAAATTGAAAATGGGCCTTGATGTAATTTTGAGTAGTTGTAGTTTGTATATAAGCATGGAGAGCATGCCTAGTTCATAGAAGGTGAATAATATCTCAAAGTTTCCGCCATTGCTCTCTTGATCAAGCTTGAATGTTAATGTTCAAGTTCATGGCTTCACATCGATCATATGATTGATGATCTTCATGGTATCAGAGCCATAATCAAAGAGTTTATTGGTGAGATCCTCAGCTAGCCTTCAACCTGCGCATTTTTGGTTGTGATTGTTTGGTGCTCATTTGAACTTTGATTGGTGTTGATCATTGCTGATTACTTGGTTGGTGTCGCTTGAATTCTTTGTTGTTTGTTTCGTGTTTGCACACATTTTGCTTCAAATTCTTTTCTCGATTGGAGATGTTTGGCTCAAGCAACTCAGTTTCGAATGCATCTTTGAATGATCCTTATTTTGTGACTAGGTATGAGATTGCTTCTACTCCTTTGGTCAGCAATCTGCTCACATACAAATCGAAGTTTGTTTTATACAAGAAGTCTATGGGGATTGCATTATCACCTTTATCAAAGCTAGATTTTATTAGAGGAGAATTTTCGAGACCTAGTAATGAGCTTTTCGATGTGAAATGCGAGCATTGAAATGATTTGGTGATTTCTTGTTTGATTGATTTGGTTTCTAAGAATATTTTTTTGTTAATTTCTTCATGCTCGTGATGTAGCCTCGGCTTGAAAGAGTTTACGCACTAGATAAGCTGGTATAAACATTGATCGGAAGTTTGCATCACAACTAGAGATTTATGGGTAGAATAGAAAAAGACTTAATGAAGTTCATATTTCTATCAGGACTCATATATTAGCCTTGAAGGAGCTCTCTAATATTGATGTTGCCTTTGGCATGGCTTCTCAAGATGAGTCTTAAAGGAACTTGAACAAATTCTCATGTATTGAAGCCTCGAGTATGCATGTGCAACATCCTAAGTTGTAGCAAGGAAATGATCAAAGACAAGCAACCAAATGATGAGTGCTAGTTCTTCAACTAGAAAGGGCAGACCTAAACTGTATTGCACTCATTGTAAGATGACAAGAAACATAAAGGAGTTTCGCTAAAAACTCATAGGCTACCTTTTAGGGAGGAAGGGCTTCAAAGGGCCTGATAGCAGATACCCATCCAACAACAACAAGGGAAGTGCCAATAATGTGATATCAAGTGCCAATAATGTGAGCCAATGAGTCATTTGATTAAGGTTATTTGTCCGCTCATCACTTATACACATGCTCCGGATGGTGAGGATCTTCAAATCCTTTTGGCTGCGCCACATGTACCTCCTCTGAAAGACCACCATTCAAGAATGCACTCTTGACATCCATCTGGTAGAGTTTGAATCCGAGGTAGCACGACAGGGTCAAGAGAAGTCTGATGGCTTCCAATCGGGCTACCGGTGCAAATGTTTCGTCAAAGTCCAAGCCTTCAATCTCAGTATACCCCTGTGCAACTAGTCTGGCCTTATTCCTTATGATATTTCCTTTCTCATCAGTCTTGTTCTTGAAGATCCACTTAGTTCCTATAATATTCACTCCTTCTGATCTGGCGACCAGATCCCATACATCATGTCTTTCGAATTTAGCAATTCCTCTTGCGTTGCCAATATGCAATATTCGTCGCTCATACCCTCCTTGAAGTTCTTTGGCTCTGCACAAGACAAGAAACAGGAATTGCAGAAAGACTCGCAGGTGCTGAAGTGTGTTGAACTTCCGGTCCGTCTTCCTTCTGAGGGATCTCCAATCACATTTGTTAGCTGATGGTTCCTCTGAATTTTCTTTGGAGGTTGCCTTGATGTTGTCTGAGGGGCCCCACTGCTCTGTTTTGTGACAGTGTTATCAATGTGTTGATCCAATGTTTCTGCTTCAGCATCTGCTACAACGTCCTCTTGTGCAACTTCTTGTTCACTCCTGTTCTGCTTCTGAGGACCAACTTCTATGTCTGAGTCTTCATCTTCGTAGCTGGTGGATGCCTCTTCTTCAACATCATTGATGACAACATTAATGGACTCGATTACCGTTTCTGTTCGCTTGTTGTAGACACAATATGCCCGGCTGTTGACTGAGTAGCCCACAAATATCCCAACATCACTTTTCGGATCAAGCTTCTTTATGTATCTTGATCCCTCAGAATGCAGCAGTCACTCCCAAATATGTGAAAATGACTGTGGGCTTCTTCTAATTCCAAAGCTCATAGCACGTCTGGTTTGTTCCTTTTCGTATGGAGACTCTGTTGATGATATAGCAAGCTATGTTCATTGCTTCAGCCCAAAACCTCAGGGGAACTTCTTTGCATGGATCATGACTCGGGCCATTTCTTGTATTGTTCGATTCTTCCGCTCCACCACACCATTTTGTTGAAGAGTAGTTGGAGAAGAATACTGATGAGTCATTCCACGTTAGCTACAGAAACTATCCACGGTTTCATTCTCGAATCATGCTCGCTTCTAATGGCAATGATTCTGAGGTTCTTTTCTTGCTCTAATCGAGATACCAGGGTAACTATCACTCTCACAGTGTCTGATCTTTCCCTGATGAAGTCAATCCATGTATATCTAGTATAATTATCAACACACACAAATGTGTACCTCTTTCTTCCACAGCTTTCCACTTCCATTGGTCCCATTAGGTCCATGTGTAACAGTTATAGAGGTTTGATTGTGTTAATGTTGCCAATTTTGGGGTGAGAAGCCTTTTTCTATTTTCCTATTTGGCATCCTCTGCAAATGGTGCTCAACTCGCCTTTGATCACAGGAACTCCTCTGACTAATCCTCCAGCTGCAATCTTCTTCAGAGTTCTTAAGTTGATGTGGCCCATTCTTCGGTGCCAGAGATTCATTTCTTGTGTGTTGGTTAACAAGCATGTTGGCGAAGGGGTTGCTGTACCAACCTTGAGAAGATAGCAGTTTCCCTGCATTATGCACACTCCAGTCTCGTAAAAAACATAACAAGAGTTTTGAGTGAATTTTACCTAAAGTGTACCGTCACAGAGCTAGCTGATGCTTATGAGATTTGCTTTCTATCCATCTACTAGCATTACATTTGTTAACATGGGTAGCCCTTTGACTGCCAGAGTTCCTTTTCCCAGAACTCTTCCATTCAAACCGTTTCCGAACTTTACCAGTTGTTCTGAGCAGGGTGTTATGTTCTTCAGAAAAATTTCTCTCCAGTCATATGCCCAGAGCAACCACTATCAAAATACCAGCTTTCTTCGCTTGATGACCTTGAGGTGCTGAAAAGAGCATAGTGCACAACTCTTTCTTGTCTCTGCAATCCGGGGGCTGTAGCTCTTTCCAAGAATCCAATGATAGACGGGCAGACTCTTTTAATATGTCCCTTGTGACCGCATGCATAGCATCTTTGATTTATGTTTCTCGGATTTTTTTCTAGATTTCTTATGGTGGTACAAGAGTTGTTGTAGCACTTCTTGATCATCTTTCCGTGTACTCCTTTTTTAGTGTGACTAACCAATTTTCTGATTGTTCTGGATCTGACAATGTTGCATTCGTCTTCGCCGTTGTCAGTATCATCGTCTCTCCAGTTCACCTTTCGATGTCCATATTCTTCATTTCTTGTTCACGGAACTTGTTCACTCTGGCTGGTTTTGCACCAGATGTTGTCTTCATATGGGCAGTTGTATCATCTTGCTTTCAATCTTCACGATATCTACTGACCTATTGCGATGCTGGTAGCAACCCTCCTTACCTTCTTTGGGCTACTCTAAGTTGATCGGCATGCTGCTGGTTGCTCTACGTCTCATGGTATGCTATAACATCTTCTGGTGTCTTCAGAAAGCTTGGTCCAACTTCTGCTGCAATGGAATGCTATAGCATCTTACTAGATCACCTTCAACAGAGTTTGTCAATGATGCCACATACCTTAACAATCTCCCCCTTGGCATTTTTGACAAAATCCAAGGACCCTTCTGATCTTAGGCAATCCTCATCTCGTCTTCAGACTCCTTCTCTAGCAGTGATAGAGGCTATTTGTACGCATTATTTAGATCATAACCCTATGCTTGTTTGTAATATTTTATGAGCAAGATTACTCGTTTCTAGTGTTTTTGTGCTACAGGGCAAAACGAGTCCTTGAGTCGGATACGCGCTAACAGGCAGCGTTCTAGGAGTGAGAGATCCGCCTGTGGAGCTAGCAGCACAAGCAGAGGAGAAGTTGGCGAGAGTCAGTAGCGGTGCGCTAGCCGAATGCCGTGCGCCAGGCGCAAAATCCAGTGACCAGATTTGGAAGTTGCCAAAGGTGAACTTTCTGGGCAATATATAAACGAAGGAAGTCTAGGGTTTCTAGGGAGAGACAATAGAGATAACACAGCCGTCATTGGACAACGCACATCAGAGAGAGCGGTAACACTGAAAACACACGGACTCGTTGAGAGGATTTGCGCCAGCCGAGAAGACAACCTGCACGCACTGTTTGCTACCCTGTTCTCAGACATATTAGACCTTATTTACTATTCTATGATGTTTATTACTAGCATGTCTAGCTAAACTCTTAGTGTTGGTCGGGCATGAATCTATGAAGTATTACCTTTGAGACTTGAGCTTAATGCATAGTTTACATACTTGTATTAATCCTGTGCGTACGAAGACAGCTAGTTGTATGAGTAGGGGAAGCCTTGAACCGCAATCTTACTTATGTTGCTTGCTTGTCATTTGTTAAACTAGTTGATAGCTTTACGGTGACAACTAGGAGTAACGAGCTAGGGTAAGCAGTTGCTACTGTGACAGGATTCGCAGCTGTTTTAGTCTATGTTCTAAGGATTGATAGCACATGAACTTTGAACGGAACATGCGCACGTGTTAGGAAGCCTTGACCGGACACTAACCCAAGGAAACCACAAACTATAGACATTTAGAGTCGATGATAAGGAATGCGTTCATAGAGGATTGTCTGCCCAATACTTCTCATAGTCATAGTATCTAATCTCTACTGCTTGCGCACGTCTAGTGCAATTTCCTGCGTTACGCTAGCTACTGTTCATTTGCGCATCGCGCACCCCAATCGCACACAACCCCCATTTTTAGTATAGACGACAGGATTGAAGACTGAACTACTTGCTCCCTGTGGAGATCGACCCTTACTTAACCACTGTACTGGTGGAAGAGGAAGGATTATATTTGATGCGCACAACGACGCGCGATCAAATTTTGGCGCCGTTGCCGGGGAGCAACACAGCTAAGTCTTTAGTCAGAGTTTTTTTCTTCTCTATAGTAATTCTTTCAGTTTGTTTTGTTTTCGTTATTGTTTCTGACAGCGCGCATTCACATCAGCCTGCGCAACCTTGAAACAGTTGCGCTGCGCAGATTCTAGTTGCGCACTGACAGCCGCAACAACATTAGTTATCTTTTAATTTCATTTTTCTTGAGATTCGGAATAGGTTATGGAGGATAACAGCGTCGTAGGAGACAACTTGGGGGACAGAACCCCAGAGGAAGCAAGAGCACATAACCGCGCAGCCCTGTTCAGAGAGGAAGTGCAGCGCGAGGTTGAAGCAAGGAGGGCCGCTGAAGTGTATCATGCGCCGCCCGTGCAACAAGCCGCGCGACGCAGAACAGTGCGCGAGATGTCGGCCCCTATCACTGTTAACCAGCCATGGTGCATCGTGCTTCCACCAGGCGGTCATTTTGAGCTAAGGAGCTCGCTCATCCATCACATGCCCAAGTTCCACGGGATGAACAATGAAAATCCAGTCAAGCATGTGCGAGAGTTCCTAGTCATTTGCGAGAACATGAAGACCGAAGGGGAGAGTGATGAGGCGCTGAAAATGAAGGCATTCCCATTTTCATTATGCGATACAGCTAAACACTGGCTAATGAATTTACCTGCAGGATCTATTCACACATGGGAGCAGCTGCAGAAGAAATTCCTAGATAAATTCTATCCAGCAGCAAAGATTGCGCTGCTCAGAAGGGAACTGGCCGCGCCAAGGCAGAGCGCAGGGGAGTCTCTGTCAGAATACTATGAACGTTTCAGGGAGCTAGAAGCCAACTGCTACAATCACGGGCTTCCCCAGAATGTGCTGATAGAAAACTTTCTGAATGGACTGCTGCCCATGGAGCTGCGACTGTTGAATGCAGTTGTGCGCAGGTGATAGAGCAGTGCGAGTTGGGCAAATTGCGCATTCGCATCAGAGTGCAAGACTGTGCGCTAGACTCCAGAAGAGGTAATTGTATCCGCGCCTCAGAGCTTGTTCGAGGACGAACAAGGGGCAAGTGTGGGGGGTTTGATAGAGGCTATTTGTACGCATTATTTAGATCATAACCCTATGCTTGTTTGCAATATTTTATGAGCAAGATTACTCGTTTCTAGTGTTTTTGTGCTACAGGGCAAAACGAGTCCTTGAGTCGGATACGCGCTAACAGGCAGCGTTCTAGGAGTGAGAGATCCGCCTGCGGAGCTAGCAGCACAAGCAGAGGAGAAGTTGGCGAGAGTTAGTAGCGGTGCGCTAGCCGATGCGCTAGCCAAATGCCGTGCGCCAGGCGCAAAATCCAGTGACCAGATTTGGAAGTTGCCAAAGGTGAACTTCCTGGGCAATATATAAACGAAGGAAGTCTAGGATTTCTAGGGAGAGACAATAGAGATAACACAGCCGTCATTGGACAACGCACATCAGAGAGAGCGGCAACACTGAAAACACACGGACTCGTTGAGAGGATTTGCGCCAGCCGACTGCGCCAGCCGAGAAGACAACCTGCACGCACTGTTTGCTACCCTGTTCTCAGACATATTAGACCTTATTTACTATTCTATGATGTTTATTACTAGCATGTCTAGCTAAACTCTTAGTGTTGGTCGGGCATGAATCTATGAAGTATTACCTTTGAGACTTGAGCTTAATGCATAGTTTACATACTTGTATTAATCCTGTGCGTACGGAGACAGCTAGTTGTATGAGTAGGGGAAGCCTTGAACCGCAATCTTACTTATGTTGCTTGCTTGTCATTTGTTAAACTAGTTGATAGCTTTACGGTGACAACTAGGAGTAACGAACTAGGGTAAGCAGTTGCTACTGTGACAGGATTCGCAGCTGTTTTAGTCTATGTTCTAAGGATTGATAGCACATGAACTTTGAACGGAACATGCGCACGTGTTAGGAAGCCTTGACCGGACACTACCCAAGGAAACCACAAACTATAGACATTTAGAGTCGATGATAAGGAATGCGTTCATAGAGGATTGTCTGCCCAATACTTCTCATAGTCATAGTATCTAATCTCTACTGCTTGCGCACGTCTAGTGCAATTTCCTGCGTTACGCTAGCTACTGTTCATTTGCGCATCGCGCACCCCAATCGCACACAACCCCCATTTTTAGTATAGACGATAGGATTGAAGACTGAACTACTTGCTCCCTGTGGAGATCGACCCTTACTTACCGCGATCAAGCAGCTTCTTCAGAATTCATCTCAATTCAAGGACTCTGCTGATCTCAAGCTGATGATGTCGTATGGCAGTGTTTGACAAAACCAGCACAAGTGAACAAGGAGCTGTTACAGCACAAGTGAACAAGCAGCAGCTGCAGCAGGGGATGCTATAGCAGGAGCTTGTTCAAGTGGCTGCATCATCTGACCAAGAAGCAGCAGCGTCCCGGGTTTGTCTAGAAGGGCTGGGATCGCTACGGAGATCATCATAAGAATTTCTAAAATGCTGTGGAGAATTTTCCAGTGAGGTTTCCTAGCCAGAGAAGGAGTTTTGTATTGAAGATAAAGATCAAATCTAATCTCCTAGATTTTAGGAGATAATTGTTCGTTTTGGGACATTGCTTAAACCTGGTCTTGCTTAAAGCTGGTGCTGCTATTTAAGTGAGAGGTGTTCAGAGCTGAGAGATTGATCGAAGCTGAGGGATACACGAGTGCATACACATAATTCAGAGAGAGCAATTTTGGTGTGTGACGGACGAATTCTTCGATCATCACCCGAGAGCAGAGCGTGAGCGCAGAGCTGTGGTGACAGAAGCAGAAGGTAATCAGGACTTGCAGAGTCTGATTCGAGCTTGATCTGAAAGCCAATTCAGAGCAGTGGTGCTTGTTGGTTGATCAAGGGCAGCCGAAGAAGAACTGACGGGTGTGTGGCTCGGTCGAGTGTCTAAGCGGTGGTTCTCGCTAGTGGCAGGTGGTCACTGAGTGACGGGGAGTATTCCAGAGTGTGCAGCGCTCGTGAAATCGTTCGAACGGCTCGACAGAAGGCTTTGGAGCGGCGCGGACAATTGTGCTTCAGCTGTGTGTTACAGCAGTTGCTACAGCAACCCTGCTGAGTGAGTGTAGTTTAGAATAGGCTAAGTCTTGAGAAGTCTGTAGCTATTCTAGATTGACATTTGTAGAGGGTGTGCAGACACAAGTCAGAGCCTGTTCTGATTGTGTCAAGTGATCCACACAAGGTTGAGTAGCATAGGTTGCGTGGAGTTGTAACCGAGTGTACTTTGAGACCTTCGCGATTAGTGGATTGAGGACTAGAGAATAGTCCTCCCCAGACGTAGGCAGTTGGCCGAACTGGGTGAACAAAGTTCTGTCTTGTTCATTGTTTTCCAAGACAATTTCCAAGTGAACAAGAGTGTGCTGCAGCAACTGCTTGTTCACATATCTGCCTAACTGAGACGCTGTGAATTTCACAAGCTATCCTTAGCTTTTCTTCTGGCTTCTTCCCAAGTGGTGTCTTCAGATAGCTTCTACTGTCATCAGATGGTGTACCAACTTGTTACTCGTTGTTGCTGGTTTGTCAGTCTTTGGAAGAAGCTCCAGCTTCAATCATTGCTGGATGTTGTATCAACTTCTTGCGCTGATTTTGCCAAGGATGTCATTACGTTAACAATCTCCCCCTTGACATTTTTGACAAAACCTGAGCATCTTCTGCAGGGGCTCCTCTTCTCCCTCTAGGGTCGACTGGCAAAACCTGCCTCACAATACAAACAGTAGAACACATCTTTTCTCCCACTTTTTGTCACAAATGATGGGGGGGGGGGCCTCAAGCTAAACTCAGCGAGTAGGCCAATGCCTTTTGTCCATCCACAGAAAAAAATGGAACTCTTGGTATCTCAGCATGTGTCTCTTCCAATGACTTTGGGGGAATATCCGGTGGCTGCTTCTCCACCCATACTTGTACTGATTTTCGAACCCACTGCTTCCGAGCTCTGTTGTGACCAGCAACTCTTTCTTTCCTTCGGCATTGTTTCGTTGTCTCACCCGATCTGTGCCAGTGTCCTTTGCAATCCTCATTCTCCAATTCATTGTCCCTCCAACGTATCAGATGTTTCCACGCAGCACTGGATAGTTACTTTCATTTATCGGCCTTGCTGAGCTGAAGGAAACTTGTTTGTCACGTTTGATTTTTGGCTTCTCCAGGCAGTATCCATCCATGGTTGATCTCCGAGGTCTCCCATACATGTTCAGGATCGAGCATTCCCAGCGTTTGTTATAGCAGCCTCTGGGTTTTGCTTCTGCTACAAGTGGTTGATACAGCGTGAAATTTCACAGTGTCTTAGTTTGACAGATTTGTGAACAAGCAGTTGCTGCAGCACACTCTTGTTCACAAGGAAATTGTCTCAGCAAGCAATGAACAAGACAAAGTTTGTTCACCCAGTTCGGCCAACTGCCTACGTCTGGGGAGGACTATTCTCCAGTCCTCAATCCACTAACTCGAAGGTTCCCACGTACACACGGTTACAACTCACGCAACCTATGCTACTCAACCTTGTGTGGATCACTCAACACAATCAGAACAAGCTCTGACTTGTGTCTGCACACCCTCTGCAATATGTCAATCTAGAATAGCTACAGACTTCTCAAGACTCAGCCTATTCTAAACTACAACTACTCAGCAGGGTTGCTGTAGCAACTGCTGTAACACACAGCTGAAGCACAAATGTCCGCGTCGCTCCAAGGCCTTTCACCGAGCCGATCAAACGATTCCACGAGCACTGCACAATCTGGAGTACTCCCCCTCACTCAGTGATAGGACCAGTTTCTCCACGGCATTCCCAGCATCTTCTGGCTCCGTAGCTTTGACAAATACCATTATTCTAGTAATTTCATCACCCGTGTATCCAAGACCAGCGTAGCCTCCTCCATATCTTTGGCAAGCTAGAATGTTTTTTAGAGTGGTTGATCCACTGTTAAGCATCTTTGCGGTCTTCGTGTAGAGGTTGACCTCTTCCTTCTCTGTAGAGGTTGAAATGGTTACTGTTAAGCTTCTCTTCTTGATAGGCAGCCTGATCCATAAGAGAAGTGATCGTCTTCATTAGCTCCTCTTGTTTTTCTTCCAGGTCTGATACTTTGGTAGTCAATCCTTTGTTGGTCTCGATGACTTGCAACCACTCTTCTTGCAACAGGGAAAAGTTTCTTGCAATGGACTCCTCAATGATTTCCTCATCATCACTACTGTCTGACTCCTCAACACCATAAACAATTTCTGGCTTTGTTGAATAGATGTTCTTCATATTAGTTGCAGTTATCAGAGCAACATTGCTCGTTTGTTCAGAGTCTTCTTCACTGTCTTCGTCTCTCCAGTTTGCAACGGGTGTCTTGTTCCTTTCATGAGCCGTCTAGAGGATCACCCATGCTTTCTTGGCAACTTCACAGCCGGAAATTATTTGCGTCAACAACGGCAAATATTGCGTTCAAGGCTTTGGAGTTACTGGTTGCTACAGCTTCCTCTTCAGCTGTCTATGTCTCCTCGGGTTTCTCCCGTGTAACTTCTTTGGCGTCGATGGTCAGTGGGTGTGACCACCCAGAGACTACTGCTCTCCAAGTCTTCTCATCCATCGCCTTTAGGAAGGCCTTCATTCTCACCTTCCGACAACCTAAATTTCCTTCTTCTAGTAGGGGCGGCCGACTTGTGCTTTGTCTCTCTTTCATCTTTGCTTGATGAACTCAGCAAGGCGCTCAAGATCTTCACTCTGTGTGTCGAGTTCCCCCTCTGATACCAATTGAAATTTGTAGCGCCCCCTGAGATACTGATAGTGTACAAGCAGTTGCTATAGTAACTCCTTGTTCAGCCGGATCTGGTGCAACAAGAAACAAAATAGTGAACAGAGATTTGTTCACCCAGTTCGGCCAATCTGCCTACGTCTGGGGAGGACTATACTCCAGTCCTCAATCCATTAGTCTCCAAGGTGCTCCGTACAACACAGACTCGACTCCTCGACAATCTATGCTACCCGACCCCAACTAGCACTTTGCACACAATTAGAACACCCTCTGATTTGTGTCTCACTCACCTACACACTTGAGTTAATTCAGAATAGCTACTCCTCTGATCACACATACTCAGCCTATTTTAATTAACACAATGTCTCAGTAGGTTTGCTATAGCACACCCTTGTGCAACTAGCTTGTAAAGGTTCTATCCGCTTCACTCCGAAGCCTTCCGCTGAGCCGCTTGAACTCTGTTGTGAGTGCTCCTCACACTGTGATGCTCCCCCTCACTCATTGACCGCCTGTCACTAGCAAGAATAGGCCTTCTGCTGATTTTCCGACCTCCACTCGACGACTCTCTTGCAGCCTTCTTTGATCAGCCAACAAGCAAGTCCTACTCTGAATTGGCCTTCTTTGATTAAGCTCTGATCAGACTCTACAAGTCTTGGATCAGCCTCTGCACTTAACCACTCAGCTTTGCTCTCATGCTCTATTCACGGTGGTGATCCGATCCTCTGCACAACTCCTCTGATCTTCGCTTTGCAATCTCAAGTGGTCAGATTCTCTCTCTGTCTTCTTTCTCACTCCGATCGATCAGCTTCTGCACTTAACCACTCAGCTCCGCTCTCACACTCTTATCATGGTGGTGATCCAATCCTCCACACAACTCTCTGAATTTGATCTTCTCTGAATATAGCTATACTCTCTTTCAACATCTGAGGTGCTTGTAATCTGTAATGGATGGATACTTTGCTGCTCTGCCCAGCCTCCTTTAAATAGGAACTCCATGCTTCTTGCAAATTTGTTGAGATTTGATTTCCTAAAACAAATCTTATCTTTACCTTGAGCTTGCTGAGTTGTTTGTTGCTACTGGAATTTCCTAAGTCCATTAGGAAACCTTCCAAAACTTATCTCCTGCTTTGTAGGATACCCACCTTCCAAAAGATCCATATCTAAAAGCTAACTTGTAGGCCGCAATCTCCACTGAGAATATTCTGACAGATGCTCTAGAATCTTCCCGTTGCTCAGCTCTTCATATCTGGCCAGATTATTCTTCGTGCCAATACTGCTGCTGCAGCTCCCTACTACATCTTTGTTATAGCAACTGCTTGTTCACTGGACTTATACACTCTGGCAGGTTTTGTCAATTAAATGCCATTTGCATTATCACCTTTTACTAGTGAGCAGGTCACACAATACTGGCTATGCTAAAGGCTGGATCAGGGGAGATAACTATTGGCCAAGTACATATGGTAGGTACTTGTTGCTTGACTTGTCTTGCTAGTAAGATCATTGTTGGGTTATTGTTAGTTCAGCCACATATCACTTTGTTCATGATGAAACTCTATTGTCTGAGGTTTATCAATTACCTAAGGAATGTAAAATTTGTTTGCCTGATGGATCCTTCATCTCAATTAATATGGCTGAGAGATAGGTTTATCTTGGAAGAGATTTATCATTACTTGGTCTTGGAAGAGGTTTAACTTTTCAAGTTCAATTTGTTATAAGCTAGTAAGTTAGTACATTGGTTTCTCACTCATCTTCACTAAGTGGCTATGCTTGATGCATGACTCACCTCCTAAGAGTACCCTAGGAATTGTAAAGCTACATAATGGACTCTATAGACTTGAGTGTGAATTAGATAATGAATACTGAAATTGGCACTGCATTACTGTAGTTGACAACCCACGGTTTGCTTCAGCAACTTCTTCCGCTAAGTTGCTGACGTGTTGCTTCGGCCAAACCTGAAAAGCACACACAGATTGGTTCACCTAGTTCGGCAATGACCTACGTCTGGGGAGGACTGCTCTCGTTCCTCAAGACTTCACTATCACAATCAGAGTACAATGATTTCCAACAACTCAGCCACTGCTAGTCTAATCACTACTCTTAAACTAGCCAAAGTCTCTGCTCAATCTGTCAACGCAGACTAGCCTACACTATCAACACACTCCAGTAATAGATAGCTAACGACCTGATCTCACAGACTCAGCCTGTTACAATGTGTTACAACGGATGCTACAACAACTTTTTCCGCCAAGTTACTGACGCTTCTGTCGACGACTTCTCTAAGCACTTCCTACTGAGTAGTCGGACGCTCTGTGCTGCTCCCCCTCAATCAATGACCTTCCGTCACTATCAAGGATAACATTGGGATGGTCCATGCAAGCTGGACTTCACGACTGTCAACCGTTCGGCCTGTCAACGTGGCTCCGCTTTAGTCGACTTCCTCGAATAAATATAGTAATCAGACTACTCCAGTCCAGATTACTCCTCAGCTCTCACACAACTTGCACACCAGCACTCTCTACTTTCGCGCACTCTGATCTCTGCTCAGTGCGTGTGTTTTCTTCAAATTGATCGATGATCTACTTCGGTCACTGCTCCTGCATATGTAGCTTTTGCACCTCAGCAGGTTTTTCCCCAAAGGATTATTCTACCTTCCGTAGATAATCCCACCTTCCTAATCTTCCCCTGGATTCCTGGAAGATTGTTGATATTCGGTTTCCTAAACTGGAATTTAGAAACCTTATGTTGTTGGCCTTCATCCGCGCCATTGTTGAAGATTCTATGATCATCTGAGCCGTTGATGCGCGCGTCGTTGTGCGCGTCAAATTAATTCCTTCCTTCTCCACTTAGTATAGCGGCTAAGTCAGGGTCGATTCCACAGGGAGCAAGTAGATTAGCTCTAACTAGTAACCTACACTTACGAAAGTTGGGGTGTGAGTGATTGGGTTGCGCAGGTGCGCGAATGACAATAGTTAACGCAGGAATTGCACTAAACGTGCGCAAGCAGTATTGATTAAGCACTATGACTATGAAAAGTATAGGCGCAGACAATCCTCTATGAATGTATTCCTTATCATCGACTCTAAACGTCTATAGTTCGGTTTATTGATGTTAGTGTCCGGTCAAGGCTTCTTAACATGTGCGCATGCTCCGATCAAAGTTCATAAGCTATTAATTCTTAAGACTAGTCTAAGCAGCTACGAATCCTGTCACAGTAGCAACTGATTATCCTAGCGCGTTACTCCTAGTTGTCACCGTCAAGCTACCAACTAGTTTAACATATAACAAACAAGTAGCAAGAGTAAGATTGCGGTTCAAGGCTTCCCCTACTCATGCAACTAGCTGTCAACCGTGTGCACAGAATTAAAACAAGCAAACAAACTATGCATTAAGCACTAGTCTCAAAGGAAATACTCATAGAATCATGCCCAACCGATACAAAGCGTTTAGCTAGACATGCTAGTAATAAACATCATAGAAACAGTAAATAATAGCTAAAGTATCCAAGAAAACAGTAACAAGCAGGTGCGTGCAGGTTGCAGTATCTCGGCTGGCGTAGTCGGCTAGCGCAGGTCCTCTCAGTAGGCTCGTGTGTTTTTCAGTTCTGCCTCTCTCTCGTGTGCTGTGGTCCTCTATGTGTGTATATCAAACCCTAGCCTTCTTTTCTTTATATACTGCTCATGAGGCCCAAGGACGGTCTTGGCAATTTCCAAATCTGGTGGTGTCAAGATTTGGAAACACCACTATTCTGCGCATGGCGCACTGCACATTGGTTAGCGCAATCGGTCTACGCACCGTAGTCGACTCTGCCACTTCCTATCCTGTTTGCGCTGCTAGCTCCGCAGGCTGAGTGTTGCGCTCCTTAAACGCTGTCTGTTAGCGCGTATCCGACTTAGACCCTCGTTTCGCCCTGAAATACAAAAACACTGGAAACCAGTAATCTTGTACACAAAATAATGCAAACAAGCATAGGGTTAGGATCTAAATAGTGTGTATAAATAGGCTCTATCAGCCGTCCTCTACTTGTTGCCATGCCGGCTGCACTCTCCTGGACAACCTCCGAGCTCCTCCAGAATGATCTGCTACAAAGATACTCTCTTTAGCTTTAGCCTTGAATCTTTAGGGGATGCTATAGCCTCTTCTGGTTCTTGTCTTGATCTCTTCTGATCATCTGCACCAGCTCCAGATGTCACAAGATGCTATAGCTTCTTTTGCCTCTTTTGTTTTATCAGTCTTCATTTGAAAGTACCAGCTCCTCGTACCAGAGTTTGCTGTAGCTTCTTCTTTCGCTCAGGAGCTTTCGCTTTGTCACAGATGCCATATCCGTAATAATCTCCTCCTTGGCATTTCCTGACAAAACTAAACCACTAAGACTGACAAAACTAAACCACTAAGACTGACAAAACCTGTCAACTGTAAAACAATAATGTTAATGTTGATACCATCTTGGCAGCAGGCTCTTCTTTTTCTTCTTCTCCCCCTTTTTGTCACAAATGATAAGAGGGTCTAGGAGTTGCTTCAACAACTTACTCCGACAACATACACAGACCCAATGCGAATCTCAGATTCTAGAATCTAACCCCATCCAGTGGTTTTGTAAATAAATCTGCCAGCTGCTTCTTAGTGGCAATATGTTTCAGCACAATCACTTCCTTTTCAACCAAGTCTCTGGTGAAGTGGTATCTGATGTCGATGTGCTTGGTTCTAAAGTGTTGTACTGGATTCTTGGATATGCTGATGTCACTCATATTATCACAGTAGAGGGTCATAGTATCTTGTTGCACGTTGTATTCACTCATCATCTGCTTCGTCCATAACATCTAGGCACATCTGCTGCCAGCTGCTATGTATTCTACTTTGCAGTAGAAAGAGATATACTATTCTGTTTCTTGCTGAACCACGACACTAGATATTTCCCAGGAAGAAACAGCCTCCAGAGGTACCTTTTCTGTCTTCTACATAGCCGGCCATTCAGCATCACAGTACCCAACCAACTCAACACTTGAGTCCCTGGTGCACCATAAACCATACCCTGTCGGGCCTCCAACATGCCTGATGATTCTTTTGACCAGTAGAAGATGGTTTTCTTTTGGGCAGGCTTGGTACCTTGCACACACTCCTACTACACAGGATATGTCTGGTCTACACAGGATATGTCTGGTCTGTTGGCAGTTAAGTAGAGTAGACTCCCAATCATGCTTCTATACAACGTTTGATCAACTATAACTCCTATTTCATCTTTGATTGCTTTTGAATGGGTGGCAGCAGGTGTTCGTTTGTGGTTTGCGTTGTCTATGCCAAACTTCTTCGCCAAATTCTTACAATATTTGCTTTGGGATATAAAGATACCATCCTCCTTTGTAAATAAATCTGCCAGCTGCTTCTCTGTGGCAATATGTTTTAGCACAATCACATCCTTTTCAACCAAGTTTCTGATGAAGTGGTGTCTTATGTCGATGTGCTTGGTGCTAGCGTAGATTCTTGGATATGCTGATGGCACTCATATTGTCACAGAAGAGGGTCATAGTATCTTGCTGCATGCTGTATTCACTCATCATCTGCTTCGTCCATAGCATCTGGGCACAGCTATAACCTGCTGCAATGTATTCTGCTTTAGTAGTTGAAAGAGATGCTATTCTGTTTCTTGCTAAACCAAGAGACTAGGTTATTTCCCAAGAAGAAACATCCTCCAGAGATACCTTTTCTGTCTTTCACACAGCCTGCCCAGTCAACATCACAGTACCCAACCAATTCAGCACTTGTGTCCCTGGTGTACCATAATCCATACCCTGTCGTGCATCCAACATACGTGATGATCTTTTAACCAGCAGAAGATGGCTTTCTTTTGGACAGGCTTGGTATATTGCACACACTCCAACTGCATACGATATGTCTGGTCTGCTGGTTGTTAACTAGAGTAAGCTCCCAATCATGCTTCTGTAGAGAGTTTGATCCACTGCAACTCGGGTTTCATCTTTGAAAGCCTTTGAATGGGTGGCAACAGGTGTTCAATTGTGGCTTGCATTGTCATCCCAAACTTCTTCACCAAATTCTTCCTATATTTGATTTGAGATATAAATATATCATCCTCCTTTTGATAGACTTGTAACCCAATAAGTAAGTTAGCTCACCAACCAAGTTCATTTGGAATTTCGTCTGCATGTGACCCACAAACTGCTTGACCATCTTATGGGATTCCGAACCAAATACAATATCATCAACATAAATCTGAGCAATAACGAAATATGTCTTTGTTCTGCGAACGAAGAGTGTCTTACCTACCCCTCTGTGATCATACCATGCTCAGTCAAGAAGACGGCCAGCCTCTCATACCAGGCTCTAGGAGCTTGCTTCAATCCATAGAGTGCTTTCATTAGCTTGAACACGTGGTCAGGATGATGAGGATCTTCAAAACCCTTGGGCTGAGCTACATAAACTTCCTCTGATAGGACTCTATTCAAGAAGGCACTCTTCACATCCATTTTATATAATTTGAACTTTAAATGGCAAGCAACGACAAGAAGTAACCTGATAGCTTCCATTTGGGCTACTGGGGCAAAGGTCTTGTCGAAGTCCACTCCTTCAATCTGGGTATACCCCTGAGCTACCAGTCTAGCTTTGTTCCTCGTAATATGTCCCTTCTCATCAGTCTTGTTTTTATATATCCACTTTGTTCCAATTACATTCACTCCTGCAGGTTGTGGTACCAAGTCCCAATCATCATTTCTTTAGAACTCAACAAGTTCTTCTTGCATTGCAGCGATCCAGAATTCATCTATCAGGGCTTCTTTGATGTTCTTTGGTTCAATTCTGGACATAAAGCAAGAGTTACTAATCATATCGCATTAACTGGTGTGAGAGGTACCTCGTGTGCGTCTCCCTTCAGTGGGATCAACGATGAGATTTATTAGAGGATGATCCTTCTGGATTTTCTTCGAAGGTGCCCGAGCTGGCTCAGGAGAATGGGAGCTAGTTCAGTACTTGGTTTTGAGTCATCCACTGTAATTGTTGGATCGGAAGAATTTGCTGTAGCATCCTCTGATGCAACTCCTTCTGCTCTCTGAGGTTGATGCTGATTTTGATCATCTGTTTCAGAATCTTCATCACTTTCAACATACGGTGGACCTCCTTTGTCTTCATTTGTATCTTGGACAATAACATTTATGGATTCTCTAACTGTCTCTGTTCCTTTGATTGTATACACGGTATGCCCCGCTGTTCATGGAATAACCTAGAAATCATCATGTGTCACTCTTTGGGTCTAATTCTTCTGATATTCACGGTCTCTTAGTATATAGCAATCATTTCCGAAGATATGCAAATGTTTCACAGTGGGCTTCTTCTGTCTCCAAAGTTCATACCGAGTTTGGTTTGTTCCTTTTCTGATGGACATTCTGTTAATGATATAGCATGCTGTGTTCATCGCCTCTGCCCAAAAACGTAAAGGGACCTTCTTGGGATGTATCATTACTCTTGCCATCTCCTGTATGGTTCTGTTGTTGCGTTTCACTGTGCCATTCTGTTGTGGAGTGATGGGAGATGAATATTGATGGGTTATTGATGGGTTATACCTCTATCATGGTAGAACTTGTCCATAGCCACATTCTCGAATTTCCTCCCATGATCACTTCTTATGGAGGCCACTCTCAAACCCCTTTCTTGTTTTAGTCGTTTGACCAGGTTGATTACAATCTTTACTACTGATTTCTCTCTTAGGAAGTCAATCCGGGAATACCGAGTGAAATCATCGACACAAACGAAAGCATATTTTTTTCTTCCATAACTTTAAACTTCCATAGGACCCATCAAATCCATCTGCAGCAGTTGTAGAGGTCTTGTGGTGCCAGTCTCTGACACCTTTCAATGAGAAATCTTTTTCTGTTTTTCGATTTGACGTTCCCCACAAATCGAGTTTGTCTCTCCTCTGACATCTGGAATTCCTCGAATTAGTTGATCTGCATCAAGCTTTCTTGGAGTTCTCAGGTTCAGGTGCCCCATCCATTTATGCCATAAATTTATCTCCTCGGATTTTAGTCCGTCCACGAGCATCACATTATTCGGTTTTAGTAATCCGAGTACGTCAAGTGTCCCTTTCCCTAAAACTCTCCCTTTCATCCCGTTGCCGAATGTTACATGCTGTTCTTTGCAAGGCTGAATGTTTGTCAGGAAGGATCTCTCTCCAATCATGTGTCCTGAGCACCCACTGTCGAAGTACCAGCTTCCTTTCTTGAACTCCTTCAAAGAGCTGTAGGATATGAAGGCATATTGTCTTCTATGTTGCTAGTAGTTGTTCAGTGATGGTTTTTGTAATCTCCAGTACTTGTTCATAATGGGACAAAATCGTTGGATTTGACCAGATTGATTACAAAAATAGCATATGCGCTTTTTTTGTGAAAGTTGACCACAGAGCGGAAGAGTTTGTTGTACCTTCTTCTGGTTCTTTCTTTTAGCCTTTTTCTTCCGACCCGATTTCTCTTCCTTTTTAGAGCTTTACACTTATGGATTTCTGGTGTCTCTGGACATCTTCCAGACTATTTGTTTCAGTGTTGAGCATTCTGACTGTTTTTCTATATAGACTCACTTCGTTCATAATCTCAGCATGTTCTGCCTCTTGTTGTTCAGCCAGATCTGTCATGGATGAAATGATATTCACCATGACACTTCCTTTTCATCCTCAAGTTTTGATACTTTTGCGATTAGCCCCTTGTTCAACTCTGCAACTTCCATACACTTCTCAACCATCCGCTTGTAGTGATTGACAATGGATTCTTCAGAGACTTCCTCTTCATCACTGCTGGAATACATTCTATCTTGACTTCCTTTTTTCGGAAAGTAGTAATATACGTGAGCTTGTCTTCTCATTCCATCACCCATGTAAAAAGCAATGCCTTTCCGGACATCGCTCTGTGTGTCGAGCGACCGGCTATGATACCAACTGAAATTGGCACTGCGTTACTGTAGTTGACAACCCATGGTTTGCTTCAGTAACTTCTTCCGCTAAGTTGCTGACGCTTTGCTTTGGCCAAACCTGAAAAGCACACACAGATTTCTTCACCCAGTTGAGCAATGGCCTACTTCTGGAGAGGACTGCTCTCGGTCCTCAAGACTTCACTGTCACAGTTAGAGTACAAAGGTTTTCAACAACTCAGCCACCGCTAGTCTAACCACTACTCCTGACCTAGACGAAGTCTCTGCTCAATCTGTCAACGCAGACTAGGCCTACACTATCAACACACTCCAGTAATAGATAGCTAACGACCTGATCTCACAGACTCAGCCTATTACAATGTGTTACAACGAATGGTACATCAACTTCATCCGCTAAGTTGCTGACGCTTCTATCGACGACTTCTCTAAGCACTTTCTACTGAGTAGTCCGACGCTCTGCACTGCTCCCCTTCAATCAATGACCTTTCGTCACTACCAAGAAGCACCCTGGACAGTCCGCGCCAGCTGGACTTCGCGATTGTCAACAGTTTAGACGAGGCTCGCTCCAGTCAACTTCCTCGAATTAATATAGTAATTAGACTACTCCAGTCCTGATTACTCCTCAGCTCTCACACAACTTGCACACTAGCACTCTCGGCTTTTGCGCACTCTGATCTTTGCTTAGTGTGTGTGTTTTCTTCAAATTGATCGATGATCTGCTTCAGCCTCTGCTCATGCATATGTAGCTTTTGCACCTCAGCACGTTTTTACCCAAAGGATAAGCTACCTTCAACAGACAATCCCAACTTCCATATCTTCACTTGGATTCCGAGAATGTTGTTGAGATTCGGTTTCCTAAATTGAAATTTAGAAACCTTATCTTATTGGCCTTTATCTGCGCCGCTGCTTAAGATTCTGTGATCAATGATGGAGCGTGAAATTCGCAGCGCCTCTGAGTTGCAGATTGTGTACAAGCAGTTGCTATAGCACACTCTGGGGAGGACCTTTTGCAGATCAATGATGGATCTTTTGCAGCAAGATAAAACACTAAACAATGATTTGTTCACCTAGTTCGGCCAAATGCCTACGTCTGGGGAGGACCTTGTAGTCCTCAAACCACTAGTTCTCAAGAGATTCTCGTACAACACAGACTCAACTCCGTGACTCTCTATGCTACTCGATCTCAACTAGGAACTTTCACACACAATCAGAACAACCTTTGATTTGTATCTCATACACCTACACTTGTATTAATTCAGAATAGCTAACCTTTTGTCCCAACAGACTCAGCCTATTCTAATTAACACGAAGTCTCCGTAGGTTTGCTATAGCACCCGCTGTAGCAACTAGCTAGTGCAGGTTCTGTCCGCGTCGCTCCAAAGCCTTCCGAGGAGCCGATCAAACACTACCCTCAGTTGTCCTTCTCCATGATGCGCTCCCTTACTCAATGACCACCTGTCACTAGCAAGAGCCGGGCCTCCGTAGATTGTCTGAGATCGACAACTCTATCGCCGCCTGCCTTGATCAACCAACAAGCACGTCCTGCTCTGAATTGGTCTTCCCTGATCAAGCTCTGATCAAACTCTGCAAGTCTTCGATCAGCCTTTGCTCCAACCACTCAGCTATGCGCTCACACTCTGCTCTTGGTAGTGATCGAATCTTCGCACACACTTGAATCTATCTCTCGGTATTCTGCGTATATTCTCTATATTCACTCTCTGATTCGATGCCTTTGATGCTATGCCTAGCCTCCTTTTAAATAGGAACTCCAAGTTCCATCAATATCAAATTTAGGAAGCCTTCCACAAAGCTCTCCTAGATTCTTGTAAGTTTGTTGAGATTTGATTTCCTAAAACCAATTTTAGAAATCTTATCTTTACCTTGAGCTTGCTGAGTTGTTTGTTGCTGCTTCATTAGGAAACAATCCCATTAACTTTAGGAAGATCCTCCAAAATCTCAACAAGATCCTATCTCCTATTTTGTAGGAGATTTGATTTACCTAATCAAATCTTTAAGATGAGGCACGGAATCTTCACTGGATATTCTGAAAATATTTGGAAGCCTCTCTTTGCACTGCTACTCCATATATGAGTAGATTATTTTTGCGCCAATACTGCTGCTACAGCTCCCTACTATAGCTCCTGCTGTAGCAACTGCTTATTCACCTTGTCGGCGCTTCACTGTGCTTCACCTGCCATCTCTACATGTTGCTGTAGATCTTCTCCTCTTTGTAGGACTCTTGATAAGGACACTTACTTTCCAAAACTCAATATCCTCGGGCTGACTTGTTGTGGCAAGCTATTCACTCAGGGAATCTCCTAAATTGCATTTAAAAAGCCTCCATTCCTCTTCTCTTCAATCCTGGACAGCTTGTTCTTCACATGGAAATCTGCTATTTAAGATGCTATAGCTCTCCGCTACACAGGTTGCTGTAGCAACCCCTTGTGCACTCTGCTTGTTCACTCTAGAACGCTATGCACCAGTTGTTGTCTTCACATGCTTACTATAGCAGACTCTTATGCACCTTGTAGGAGTTTGTCAATGATGCCACATACCTTAACAGAGCGTATTTATACGATCCATCGAGTTATTAGTTTTCATTATTTATTTTCCTTTTGCTTGTGATAAATTACGTATTTGTAGTGTTTCACATCACAGATGTATCAAGACCACATTGGAGCTTTATTGCATATTTGTGGCATTCTAGGCCTCACTTAATCACTTGGGTATGCAAAATAGAAAAACTTGATCGCGAGAGCATCGATAGAGCCAAAATGCCATCTAAGGTTGTACCACTCGTACTGGTCATACTAGATACGGGCGAGCCAGGAAGGGCTGAGGTCGTACTGGTCATATGGGTCGTAATGGGTACGGGCGATATGGGCGAGTGATGGAGCGTATTTATGCGATTCATCGAGTTGTTTATTCCCATAATTTAATTTGCATTTTGTCTGTGAAAGATTACTTCTTTGTATTGTTTCGCCCGGATCACAATTGTTCCACCCAGATCCGGAGGCCACTGATTATTTTACTCGACCAAGTGGGCACAAGTCACTTTGGAGCCAGCCCGAATCACTATTGGAGTCACCTTGACACTTTGATTTGCCCGAGTCACCTTGGAGCTTGCCTGGATCAATTGCGACTCGTGCAGGAGGGAAAGCTCACAGAGTATTTGATTCGTGCAAGCTGCACGAATCACCTTGGATGCCTTGCACGAGTTACATTTAATTCGTGCAAGAGACGTCAGCCCGGCCCAATTTTAAAAAAATGAAAAGGAGGAAAAACCCTAGTTTTTTGGACAGAGTTTTTTGCTAGAACGACAGAGGAGAGACCTGAATTGAAGTGGGTTAAAAACCAGAGCTTGGAGTGGAGAAGTCAGTGCCGATGAACAATAATCGTGAACAGTGTTTTCCTATTTTCTGAACTCAGTTTATTTTCATCTTTGTTTTAGATGGATAGTATTAGGTAAACCCTAATTCGGTTTGGGGATTTGTGTTGCAACGAACGGTTTGAGATACTTACGTTTTCATAATTCGATTTAGTGAATTACTGTTTTTGAACTTAATGACATGCTTGTATGTTTGATTGGAGGAACTTAGCGGTGATCTAGTTAGACTAGCAGTGCATGATATTCGATGGAACTAGTACTGGTAACTAAGAGGATAATTATTACATCTACTTGAGAACTTAGCGGTTAATAGTAGATAAAACTTGAAGTCGACATTACCTTAGCAGGATTGTTAGACCAGGAACAATAGTTTTACTAATTGATGCATGTTTCAATCGATGATTACTAGTTGCAATGCATATCCTTGAACTGATTTTATCTAAATTTGATAAACAACAAGCATTCTTCCTGCAAAATGCCTTTTTAGTGTGATAATTAATCAATATAACTCTAGACTATTTGCTCTCTCGTGGATTCCACCCTACTTATCAAGCTACTAAGTAGGTATTATAAATTTAACTTTGACGCACACAACGACGTGCCATCAGCGAGCTAGGAGGAGATGAGGTCGTACTGGTCGTATGGTTCGTAATGGTCGCACATGCCCGAATCCCGAGCCCACATCCAGTAGTCAAGGGTTTGCATCGAATTAAATAGAGAACCTTGAGAGGGAATTTGAGGATGATTCAATAAACAATTAGCAACACAAAAAATAAGTTATGGATAACAATTCAACAAGAAGTCAGAGACACAATTAGGATTGACGCGAAGATCTATCGTTGAACAGTGAACGACAATTTTTGTGTTCTGTGAACTCTGCTATTTTATTATTTTTATATGGATTGTATTAGTAAATAAACCCTAACTCAGTTTGGGGATTTTGCATTGCAACGTTTGGTTTGAGATCTATGTTTCATAATTCGATTTAGTGAACTAATGTTCTTCGTATGAATTACATGCGTTGATCATCAAGTTAGCATAGCCTAGAGCTGAAACTAAATTGATGTCTATTGCGTGATACTGGATTGATTGCCCTATTAGCGAAGCCTAGCGGCAGAACCTAATTGGTATTGTTAGTCAAGTAATCGTTAACCTATTCGAGAACTTAGCAGTTAAGAGTGGGCAGATCATTGGAGTCAACATTACCTTAGTAGGATTGTTAGACTAGAACAGTAGTTTTACTAGTTGATGCATGTTCGATCATGATAACTGGTTGCAATGCACATCCCTGAACTGATTCTTTCTAAAATTGAACAACAACATTCTTTTTGAAAACAAACCCCCGTTAGTTATTAGTAGAACTCTATAACTAATTGCTCTCTTTGGTTTCAACCCTACTTACCGCTTGCTAGTATAGTAGGTGATGTGCGCGCAAAGTGCATAGTATTTATGTGCATTCCCCTTTTAGTTCTTGTTCATTCCGTGATGTTATATAAGTCTTTTGATGCTTTTCGCGTGCGTTTCAGGTTTATATCGAGTAGCTGGAGTCACGCAGCAGCTTAGAAGAGTTTCGGACAAAATCCAGTCGATTGCGGGCGAAAGCGCAAAAGAATCATGATAATGAAGATTCGCCCGAGTCACCTTATGACTCGCCCGAGTCAATGTGACTCGGCCTGGACTAGTTGACTCGCCCGGATCAAAGCACTCGGGCAAATTGGAACTCTCTGGAAAGTTGACTCGCCCGAGTCAACTATTTGACTCGCCCGAGTCAGTTCTGCCCGAGTCACGAAGCGCAAGACCGAGTCAAGAAGTGACTCGGCCAAATTCGAACTCTCTGGAAAGTTGACTCGCCCGAGTCAACTATTTGACTCGCCCGAGTCAACTGAACAAATGATTCGGCCGAATCAGAGGTGATTCGCCCAGAGGTGCCCGAATCAGTTTAGCTCCACAAGACGTTTGACCGAATCACTTGTGATTCGGCCAGGATAATTGATTCGCCCAAACTCAAGACACCACTGAACAAAAGCCTCGACCGAATCACATGGACATGGACCGAATCAAGTGATTCGGTCACTTCGGTCACTTTGTGGAAAACTTCAAAGAGTATAAATAGAAGGAGATAGAAGTAAAGAAAGAGAGCTTCCACATTTTCTCAACCCTAGGCGACTGGAGCTCGGAGAAGACCAAGCTTGGGTGAAGAACCAAGCTTGAGTCGAAGATTCTACATCAACTTCTCTTAAACCCTTTACCCTTTGTATTTACATTCATGTCTCATTTAGTTTTCATATATTTGTGCACACTCATTATGAGTGAGTAGTGGTACTTGTGGTTGGGGATTAAATGGATCCCCTAGGATTGGATATGATGTAGAACTCTAATTTATTGCATTGAATGAAGGTTGGTTTGATTATATTGTGCCCTAGCTATGTATTCATTGTATGCACACCAAGTGTTTGACGAAATGCTTAAGTGAGTATGCTTGGTTAAAACCCCTAAGGAAGGAGCGAGAGTTGAACTTAGGATGTTTCATAGCTATTGTATGATCATAGATGGAGTGTTTGTGCGTGAGAGCGACATGCATTCTTGACATTAGGCTAAGTTTTAAGCGGATTTGAGTAACCGGCCAATAGACTGAGAGGGTGCGGTTATGGGACTCAAGTTCTACACGGTTCAATAGAGCGAGAGTTTGAGAACCATGTCCTTTGTGTATCCTCTCCACTCTAGGGAAGGAGCGAGAGTTGAACCTAGAGTGGACGATGCATTATCCTTGCTTTTATCAACCAAATGTAGTTCATGCATGTGTTAGTGAGTTATTTCATTTTCCTCATATCTTAGGAGAGAAGTTGAATCCCTAGTCACTCTTTTGTTTCATCAACCAAAAACCAAAAATATCATTTATCTTTAGTACTTACTAGAGGTACCTCTAAAGGAGGACAAATCCCCCCCAAATCCGTAGACTTTCAATAATAGCATTAATTAGTTGTAAATTAGTCTAAGCTTTTCTCTTGGGTTCGACCCGAGGTCACTCGGTTATAAATATTGTTTGATATTTGCGTGACTAGAATAGCACTTCATTTTGCTTGCCTAAAACGCCAACGTCAGTAGGTCTCTACAAATACAAATTTGGTGCAAACATCGACGTGCCGTCAATCATTTAGGCCGTCCTCTGTCTGTTGCCACGCCGGGTGCATTCTTATGGACAACCTCTGAGCTCCTCCAGAATGATCTGCTCTCCGAGCTCCTCTAGAATGATCTGCTACAAAGATACTCTCCTTAGCTTTAGCCTTGAATCTTCAGGGGATGCGATAGCCTCTTTTAGTTCTTGTCTTGATCCCTTTTGATCATCTGCACCAGCTCTAGTTGTCATAGGATGCTCTAGCTTCTTCAGCCTCTTTTGTTTTTTCAGTCTTCATTTGGAGCAGCCAGCAACATGCCGATCAACTTGGAGCAGCCCAAAGAACATACGGAGGGTTATTGCCAGCATCGCAATAGGTCGGTAGAGTATCGTGAAGATTGAAAGCAAGATGATACAACTGCCCGTGTGAAGACAACAGCTCGTGCAAAACCTGCCAGAGTGTACAATGTCAGTGTACAAGCAGTTGCTATAACAGGAGCCGTAGCAAGGAGCTATAGAAACAAAGCAGGCGCAAAGAACAATCTGCCCAGATATGAAGTAGCAGTGCAACGAGAGGCTTCTAAATATTCTTAGAATATCCCCAATGAAGATTCCGTGCCACAGCTTGAAGATTTGATTGGGAAATCAAATCTCCTACAAATTAGAAGATTAGGTTCTTGTTGAGATCTAACTTCCAAAATTTGATTTCGATGAAGTATGGAGTTCCTTTTTAAAGGAAGCTAGGCAGAGCAGCAAAGGATCCATCCAATACAGAATCCAAGCCCCTCAGATATTGAAAGAGAACAGAGCGATATTCAGAGAAGATCAAATTCAGAGAGCTGTGCTGAGAATTGGATCACCACTGAGAGCAGAGCGTGAGCGCAGAGCTGATTGGTTAAAGCAAAGGCTGATCAAAGACTTGTAGAGTCTGATCAGAGCTTGATCGGAGAAGGCCAATTCAGAGCAGGACTTGCTTGTTGGCTGATCAAGGTAGGCAGCAGGATAGTTGTTGAGTGGAGGAACTCGGACAATCTATAGAAGGCCTGTTCTCGCTAGTGACAGACGGTCACTAAGTGAGGGGGAGCATCCCGTAGTGAGGATCACTCACAATAGTGTTCGTACGGCTCGGTGGAAGGCTTTGGAGCGACGCGGACAGAACCTGCACAAGCTAGTTGCATAAGCATGTGCTATAGCAACCTAAGGTGAGATTGTTTAATTAGAATAGGCTAAGTCTGGAGAGAAGAGTTCTGGGTTAAATCAATTGTGCAGGTGTGTTTGACACAAATTAGAGGGTGTTCTGATTGTATGTGATCTACTAGTTAAGGTTGGGTAGGATAGGTTGCTCGTGTGTCGAAACTGTGTTGTACGGAGCACCTCGAAGACTAGTGGATTGAGGACTGGAGTATAGTCCTCCCCAGAAGTAGGTAGTTGGCCGAACTAGGTGACGAAATCACTATTCATTGTTTTTACCTTGCTGCACAAGATCAGACTGTACAAAAGGTATAGCAACTGCTTGTTCACCCTCAATAACTCAGAGGCGCTGCAAATTTCAGACTAGTCTTTGGCACAATAGATTGGGAGACTTACATATTGATAAGTTGTATAAGATGTTGCTTAACAAAGTACCTATTTTGCATGATAAACTTAATTTGCCACAATGCACGCATTACACTGTTCGTCATTTGGAACCAAACTAAGGATGTTTTCTTTATCATTGAAATTAGTTGCTGAAGCTTTTACCTTGACGGTTGATGAGAAGGGAGTCACCGGAAGAAATCAGAGGAGGAATGGACTGATGAAGAGGAAGCTACAACAACTGGTAACTCAAAGGCCCTAAATGCTATTTTTGCTACTGTGGATGCTAACAATTTCAGGTTGATCTTCAACCGCTACATTGCAAAACAAGCCTGGGAGATTTTGCAAACAACTCATGAAGGAACTGATACAGTAAAGACATCCAGGATGCAGATTATTACTTCTTAGTTTGAGAGCTTAAAGATGCAAGAGGAGGAGTCCCTAAGTGAGTTCAATGCTAAGCTGTGTAATCTGTCAAATGAAGCTCATGCCCTCAGAGAACCGATTCCAGAAGAGAAGTTGATAAGGAAAGTTCTCAGATCATTACCCACCAGATTTGTCATGAAGGTGACATCCATTGAAGAAGCTCAGAATAGAAAAAATATGAGGCCGGAGGAACTCATAGGATCCCTCAAATAGATTGAGATGAAGCTGATCAAGGATGATACACCAGCCAAAAGCAAGAGTGTTGGACTAAAAGCTGAAGCAAAAGAGAAGAAGCCTTCAACTGAAGAACAGATTGATCTGCTGGTGAAGCTTTTAGATAAGTTCATGAAGAAGATGGATTCCAAGCCTAGTCAAGCATCAAATTTCAGAAGGCAGCCCAGAAAAGGTGGAGGAAATTAGAGGAAAAGAAAAGAGCATGCCCAAGATGATGAAGAAAGGAAGGAGAGGCAGAAAGGTCTGCAATGCAGGGAATGTGAAGGATTCGGCCACAGGCAGACTGAGTGTCCGAATCACCAGAAGAAAAGTAACAAGACTCCTGCTGCAAACAGGAGTGATAGAGATAGTGAAGATGACTCAACACAAAAGGGCAATGTTGCTCTGATAACTGCAACTAATATGAAGAACACTGTTTCAACAAAGCCAGAAATTATTTATGGTGTTGAGGAGTCAGACAACAGTGATGATGAGGAAATCACTGAGGAGTCCATTGCAAGAAACTTTGCCTTGCTGCACGAAGAGTGGTTGCAAGTCATCGAGATTAACAAAGAATTAACTGCCAAAGTATCAGAATTGGAAGTGAAACAAGAGGAACTACTGAAGAAGATCACTTCTTTTATGGATCAGGTGCCCAACAAGAAGAGAAGTTTGCTACAGAGAAGGAAGAGCTCAACCTCTACAGGAAGACTACAAAGATGCTTAACAGTGGCTCAAGCACTCTTGAAGATATTCTAGCATGCCAAAGATATGGGGGAGGCTACTCTGGTCTTGGATACACGGGTGAAGAAAATACTGGGATAATGGCATTTGTCAAAGCTATGGAGCCAGAAGATGCTGGGAATGCCTTGGAGAAACCGGTTCTGTCCTAGAAACCAGTTCAAAAGAAAATACCCAGAAAGAACAAGAGGATGCTACAACAACCTCTGTATCAACCTCCTGAGCAGAAAAGAAGCCGAGGAGCAAAGGCCAAGGATGCTACTTGTGTGACCAGGAGGGTCAAATCCAGCGAAGATGCCCAGTCCTGTACAAGTTTTGGAGACCTCAGAGATCAACCACGGCCGGAAACCGCCAAGAGAAGCCAAAGATCAAACATGACACACAAGCATCCTTCAGCTTAGCAAGGTCGATGAAGGACTGTCATTGTCTAGATGTGCACGAAAACATCAGATATGTTAGAGGGACAACGAGCTGGAGAATGAGAATCATGAAGGATGCTGGTGCAGAATGGGTGAGACAACGAAACAATGCTAGAAGGATAGAAAGAGCTGTTGAAAGCTGCAAAACTCAAAAGCGTTGGATTTGGAAGTCAGAGCTTGTTTTAAAGGTGAAGCAGCCACCAAATAGTCCCCTAAAATCATCAGAAAAGACACATGCTGAGACACCAAGAGTTCCCCTTCTTCGGTGGATAGAGAAGAGGCGTTGGCCTATTCGCTGAGTTTAGCTTGAGGCCCCCTATCATTTGTGATAAAAAGAGGAAGAAGATGTGTTCTGCTGTTTGTATTGTGTGGCAGGTTTTGCCAGTCGACCCCTGAGGAAGAAGAGGAACCCCTGCATAAGATGCTCAGGTTTTGTCAAAAATGCTAAGGGGGAGATTGTTAAGGTAATGGCATCCTTAACAAAACCAGCGCAAGAAGTTGCTAATGCATCCTGCGAATATTGAAGTTGGAGCTTGATCGCGCGTCGTTGTACGCGTCAAATTAATCCTTCCTTCTCCACTTAGTACAGCGGCTAAGTCAGGGTCGATCCCACAAGGAACGTGGAGACTCGTCTTAGCTAGCAACCTACAACTTACGAAATTGGGGTTGTGAGTGATTGGGTTGCGTAGGTGCGCGAATGAACAGTAGTGAAAGCAGAATTGCACGATACGTGCGCAGGCAGTAGATATTAAGTACTATGACTATGAAAAGTATCGGTAAAGACAATCCTCTATGAACGTATCCCGTATCATCGACTCTAAACATCTATAGTGCAGTTCTACTTAAGTTAGTGTCCGATCAAGGCTTCCTAACGTGCGCGCATGTTCCGATCAAAGTCCATGAGCTATTAATTCCTGAAACTAGTCTAAGCAGCTACCAATCCTATCACAGTAGCAGCTGATTATCCTAGTGCGTTACTCCTAGTTGTCACCGTCAAGTTATCAACTAGTTTAACATACAATAACGAGCAGTTAGAATAAGATTGCGGTTCAAGGCTTCTCTTATTCGCACAACTGATTATCACCCATGTGCATAGAATTAATATAAGTAAACGAACTAAGCATTAAACACAAGTCTCAAAGGAAATACTTCATAGAATCATGCCCAACCGATACAAAGTGTTTAGCTAGACATGCTAGAAACAAACATCATAGAAATAATAATGATGATCAAAAATACCAAAAACCAGTAATCTTGTACACAAAATAATGTAAACAAGCACAGTGTTAAGATCTAAATAGCGCATATAACTAGGCTCTATCAAATCCCCCACACTTGCCCTTGTTCGTCCCGAACAAGTACTGAAGCACAGATACAATTACCTCTCTGAAGTCTAGTGCACAACCTTACACTCATGTGCGATTTGCACAGCGGTTCACCCTGTGTTGCTCTATTACCTACGCGCACAAACCCTTAACAATTCTAATATAATAATTTGAAATTTGTTACCTCTCAACCAGGATGTTTTTTAATTCGGATGATTTGGAGATAGCTCTCCATAGGCTTCTGGTTGTCGGTCTCCACTCCGATTTCTGGTACATGGATAATCGCGCAGGTTTCTTCAGGTGCGTGATTCTTTCGCGCGCTTCTTGGGAACTCAAGCCTTTCTTCAGGTTCCTTGCGTATATCGTTGATAGAGCCTACTTATACACACTATTTAGATCCTAACCCTATGCTTGTTTGCATTATTTTGTGTACAAGATTACTGGTTTCCAGTGTTTTTTGTATTTCAGGGCGAAACGAGGGCCTAAGTCGGATACGCGCTAACAGGCAGCGTTTATGACGCGCATCACTCAGCCTGCGGAGCTAGCGGCGCAAACAAACAGATAGTGGCAGAGTCGACTACGGTGCGCAGACCGATTGCGCAACCAAGGTGCAGTGCGCCATGCGCAGAATAGTGGTGTTTCCAAATCTTGACACCACCAGATTTGGAAGTTGCCAAGGTTGGGCCTCGTGAGCAGTATATAAAGAGAGGAAGGCTAGGGTTTGAGAGAGCATCAACACACAACGGGACGATCATAGAAGACCACAGCACACAAGGGAGCGACAGAACAGAAAAACACACGAGCCTGTTGCGAGGACCTGCGCTAGCCGAGTGCGCCAGCCGAGACACTACAACCTGCACGCACCTGCTCGTTGCTGTTTTCTTGGATACTTTAGATATTATTTACTGTTTCTATGAAGTTTACTACTAGCATGTCTAGCTAAACGCTTGGTATCGGTTGGGCATGATTCTATGAGTATTTCCTTTGAGACTTGTGCTTAATGCATAGTTTGTTTGCTTATATTAATTCTGGGCACACTGTTGACAGCTAGTTGCATGAGTAGGGGAAGCCTTGAACCGCAATCTTACTTTTGCTACTTGTTTGTTATATGTTAAACTAATTGAATAGCCTGACGGTGACGACTAGGAGTAACGCGCTAGGATAATCAGCTGCTACTGTGACAGGATTCGTAGCTGTTTAGACTAGTCTTAAGAATTAATAGCTCATGAACTTTGATCGGAACATGCGCACATGTTATGAAACCTTGATCGGACACTAACATCAGTAAACCAAACTATAGACGTTTAGAGTCGATGATAAGGAATACACTCATAGAGGATTTTCTGCGCCGATACTTTTCATAGTCATAGTACTTAATCTCTACTGCCTGCGCACGTCTAGTGCAATCCCTGTGTTTTCTACTGTTTACTCGCGCACTTGCGCAACCCAATCACTCACACCCCCTAGTTTTCGTAAGTGCAGGTTACTAGTTAAAGCTAATCTACTTGCTCCCTGTGGATTCGACCCTGACTTAGCCGCTGTACTAAGTGGAGAAGGAAGGAATAAATTTGACGCGCACAACGACGCACTATCAAATTTTGGCGCCGTTGCCGGGGAGCAACACAGATAAGCTTTAACCAGCTTAAATCTCTTTTACAGTAATTAGTTATTTCTGTTTGCTTTATTTTCGTTGTTGTTTCTGACAGCGCGCAATCAACAGTTGCGCTGCGCAACCTTGAAACAGTTGCGCTGCGCAGATTCTAGTTGCGCACTAACAGACGTAACAACTTAGTTTTCTTTTAATTTCGTTTTCTTTGAGATTTAGAATAGGTCATGGAGGATAAAAGTGTCGTTGGAGATAACTTAGGGGACAGAACCCCAGAGGATGCGAGGGCACATAACCGCGCAGCCCTGTTCAGAGAAGAAGTGCAGTGCGAAGTTGAAGCAAGGATGGCCGCTGAAATGTATAATGAGCCACAAGCGCGACAGGCCGCGCGTCGCAGAACAGTGCGCGAGATGTCAGCCCCAATCACGGTTAACTAGCCATGGTGCATAGTGCTTCCACCAGACGGTCATTTTGAACTAAGGAGCTCGCTCATTCATCACATGCCCAAGTTCCACGGGATGAACAATGAGAACCCAGTCAAGCATGTTCGAGAATTCCTAGTCATTTGCGAGAACATGAAGGCCGAAGGGGAGAGCGACGAGGCACTGAAGATGAAAGCGTTCCCATTTTCATTGTGTGACACGGCCAGGCATTGGCTAATGAACTTACCAGCAGGATCAATTCACACATGGGAGCAGCTGCAGAAGAAGTTTCTGGACAAATTCTATCCCGCAGCAAAGATCGCGCTACTCAGGAGGGAGCTGGCCGCACCTAGGCAGAGCGCAGGGGAGTCACTATCAGAGTATTATGAGCGTTTCAGGGAGCTGGAGGCCAACTACTACAATCACGGCCTACCCCAAAATGTGCTGATAGAGAATTTCCTGAATGGATTGCTGCCCATGGAGCTGAGATTACTGAATGCATGCGCAGGAGGCGACATTTGCAACATGTACCCAGAAGACGCGTGGTAGCTGATAGAAGACTCTGCTGGGCAGGTAAGACATCAGCTAACACTTGAAAATAGTCGTGCTCGTTCTGTGCATCAGGTAGAAACAAGCGCTGAGATAAAGGAAATGAAGGCCATGCTGCAGAAGTTGATGCACGCGCAGGGAGCGCAACCAGCTGCGCCAAAGGTATGCGAGTTCTGCGCATCCACTGAGCACAAAACCGACGCATGTCCCACACTTTTCGAGGAATCAGGAGATGTCAATGCTCTAGGAGGATGGGATAATAGAGGGCCACAGAGGCAGAATCAGCCGCGTTTTGGACTAGCCGCAAATGGGTTCAGATGGAAGGAGGAAAACAATTTCCAAAGGCAGTCCACGGACTAGCGCGCACCACAGCAGACGCAACAAGCTGCACCCTACAATCCACCGCATCGCCGCATTGACGCACCAGCGCAGAACAACCAGCAACCAAGGCGATCCTTAGAAGATATCGTGGGGCAGCTAGCAGACACAGTGCGCAAAAATGATGAGAAGTATGACAAGAGGTTCGAGTCCATTGAGAAGCAGCTATCACAAATCGCTACCACGGTGTATGAGCTGAAAAAGAGCGATGGCAACCTGCCTTCGCAAGTAATCCAGAATCCCAAGGGAGGAGTCAACGCCGTGACACTAAGGACTGGGCGCACGGTAGGAACAGAGCAGACCGCAAAGGCGCCCGCGCAACCAGTTGCGCAAGTCCCAGATCCAACAGAGCAGAATGCGCAACCAGAGCAAGATGCACAACCAGAAGCGCCAGCAGGACGAAGCGCCAGGTATGACACAATCAAAGGACAAAGGCATGAATCGTACTAACATACCTGCACCTTTCCCTGTACAGGCACCATCGGCTAGGAAGGAAGCGCTTGATAAGGAGCTCTACGAGTTATTCAGTAAGGTGGAAATAAACATTCCCCTTATTGAAGCAGTTCGGCAGATTCCTAGGTACGCCAAGTTTCTAAAGGAGCTGTGCACAAACAAGAGAAGGAATGGCGAGTGCGCACAGGTAATGCTAAATGCGCAGGCCTCAGCGATCGTGCAGCATAAGGTACCACCTAAATGCCGAGACCCAGGTACGTTCACCATCCCATGCACTTTAGGTAAGACCACAGTGAGCAATTGCATGATTGACTTAGGCGCATCTATAAATGTGCTTCCCTATTCCCTATATGCGTCATTGCGCCTTGGACCACTAAAGCCTGCAGGTCTCACCATTCAGCTAGCAGATCGGTCGTGCAAGCAACCGACGGGCATGATAGAGGATGTTCTAGTCCGAGTAGGAGAGCTGGTGTTCCCAGCAGATTTCTATGTCCTAGAAATGGAGGGTGAGTCGAGCAAAGGCAGTGCGCAAATCCTACTGGGCAGACCATTTCTGATGACAGCGCGCATAAAGATAGATGTGTGGAGGGGTACGCTCTCTATGGAGGTCGATGGCGAGGAAATTCATTTTAATATGTTCAAAGGGATGCAGCACCCTCATGAGGACGCCACAGTGCACGCAATGGACAGCATAGATGACTTGGTTGCAGATGCGCAATGTGCAAGCGCAGCAGAAGAACCTGAGACGCTGGCACAGGCAGAGTTGGAGGAGCAAGAGGATGAGCTGAGCAGTGCTGAACCAGTATCCAGACAGGTACATGATATAGTTAATGTCTGCACTGCTAATAAGATCTTGCCCTCTATTGAACAGGCACCCAAGGTCGAGCTGAAGCAAGTCCCAGAGCACCTCAAGTACATATTCTTGGGAAATGAAGACACCTTGCCGGTAATCATAAAGAAAGGATTAGAAGAGGAGCAGGAGGCACGATTACAGCAGGTGCTGCGCAAGAACCAGCGGGCTATAGGATGGACACTTGCGGACGTATGCATGCATAGGATTCTATTGGAAGATGGTGCCAAACCATCCAGGGACCCTCAGCACAGATTGAACCCGAACATGATGGAGGTGGTGCAGAAAGAGATCCTGAAGCTGCTTGACGCAGGAGTCATTTACCCAATCTCGGACAGCAAATGGGTAAGTCCAGTGCACGTTGTGCCGAAGAAAGGAGGAAACACAGTAGAAGAGAATGCGCAGGGCGAGCTAGTTCCCAAGCGCATACAAACTGGATGGCGCATGTGCATCGACTACAGAAAGCTTAACGCAGTCACGCGCAAGGACCATTTCCCGCTACCCTTTATGGACCAGATGCTAGATCGATTAGCAGGGAAGCCCTACTTTTGTTTCTTGGATGGATATTCAGGGTACAATCAGATACCCATAGCTGCGGAAGATCAAGAGAAGACCACGTTTACCTGCCCATTCGGTACGTTTGAGTTTCGGCGCATGTCATTTGGGCTGTGTAACGCGCCAGGTACGTTACAACGTCTAGTCATGAGCATTTGTTTCTGATATGATTGGTATATGCATAGAGGTGTTCATGGATGATTTTACTGTGTAAGGAGGTACCTTTGACGCATGCTTAACTCATCTTGATAAGGTCTTAGCGCGCTGCATTTCAAAGAACCTAGTGCTCAATTATGAGAAATGTCATTTCATGGTATCACATGGAGTAGTACTAGGACATATTATCTCGCAGGAAGGGATCAAGGTACACAAAGCCAAAATAGATCTTATTTCCAATCTGCCTTATTCCACTAACGTGCGCGATGTGAAATCATTCCTTGGGCATGCTGGGTTTTACAGGCGTTTCATAAAATATTTTTCTAAGATTTGTATACCCCTGTCTAACCTCTTGCAAAAGGATGTGTGTTTCGAATTTACTGATGAGTGCAGGGCCGCGTTTGACAAGCTGAAGGAAGTGCGCCAGTGATGCGCGCGCCAGACTGGAACCTGCCTTTTGAACTAATGTGTGATGCAAGCGACTATGCAGTAGGTGCAGTTCTGGGACAGCGAGTGGACAAGAAGCCGCACGCCATTTATTATACATCGCGCACACTGGACGCTTCGCAGAGGAACTACACCACCACGGAGAAGGAACTTCTGGCAATCGTGTTTGCGCTGGAGAAGTTCCGCGCATATGTTCTTGGCGCCAGAGTCATCGTCTACACAGACCACGCAGCAATCCGTTACCTAATGTCCAAAAAGGAGACTAAGCCGCGCCTGATGCGCTGGGTGCTCCTACTTCAGGAATTCGACTTGGAAATCAAAGATAAGAAGGGCACAGAGAACACAGTCGCGGACCACCTGAGCAGGATCGTGAAAGCAGAGGAGCCAGGGCGAATCACGGAGATATTCCCTGATGAGCATCTGATGGCGCTGACAGGTAAGGTACCATGGTATGCGCACATTGCGAATTACCTGTTTACAGGTACGTTTCCTCCTCATTTCACTAAAACCCAATGCATGAGATTAAAACATGAGTCCAAGCATTACATTTGGGACGATCCGTATATGCTCAGAATAGGACCTGATCAAATTTTGAGGCGCTGCGTGCCTGACCATGAAATTAACTCTGTTTTGATGTTTTGTCATGCGCACGCATGTGGAGGACACTTTGGTCCAAAGCGCATGAGCAGAAAGATCCTGGATTATGGATTTTATTGGCCGCACTTGTTTAGTGACTCGTATAACCACTGCAGGAATTGTGACAGGTGCCAGCGCACAGGAGGCATATCCGCGCGCAATGAGATGCCGCAGACGCCGATTCTAGTGGATGAAGTATTCGATATTTGGGGAATTGACTTCATGGGGCCATTTCCTCCATCTTCCGGATATGAGTATATATTGGTGGCGGTAGATTATGTCTCCAAATGGGTTGAGGCCAAGGCTACCAGGAAGGATGATGGTAAGACAGTCGCTGACTTTTTGAGGACTAACATATTTTGCAAGTACGGAGTGCCTAAGGCAGTCATCAGCGACCAGGGGACGCATTTTTGCAATAGGATCGTGGCGCAGGTATTCAAGCATTATGGAGTGCGCCACAAGACGTCCACCGCTTACCACCCTCAGACGAATGGCCAGGCTGAGGTTTCCAACCGAGAGATCAAGCGCATCCTGGAGAAAACTGTGAGACCGTCACGCAAAGACTGGAGCCAGCACCTTGATGATGCGCTGTGGGCATACCGAACCGCACATAAGACACCAATTGGGACTTCACCGTTTCGGTTGGTTTATGGAAAAGCGTGCCACCTGCCAGTGGAATTGGAGCACAAAGCATACTGGGCGTTGCGCGTTTGCAACCTGAACCTAGACGAGGACGGTAAGGAGCGCGCATTTGAGCTAAGCGAATTAGAAGAGCTGCGCCTGGATGCATATGAGGGACTGCGCGATTACAAGGCGCGCACAAAGGCATTTCATGACAAAAATATCCTCAAACGCACTTTTGAGCCAGGAGACCAGGTACTATTATTCTCCTCGCGCCTAAAGCTCATGCCTGGGAAGCTGCGCAGCAAATGGACGGGACCATACATGGTTACCAAGGTTTTCCCCTACGGAACAATCGAGTTAGAATACGAGCACCGGCATCGTTTTCAGGTCAATGGGCAGAGAGTCAAAAAGTATTTAGGAGAACCTTGGGATGGCACAGCGCGCGAAGTTGAATTGGCAGAGCCAGAGATAGCCGATGCGTAGGTTGCTGCGCCAGAACCGCCACCAGATGCACCTGAGGAAGAACTTGGAACTATTGCTCATATTTCTTCTTCCTCTTTACCTAACCTCGTTACTTATGATTTATCACATACTTTTAACCATGCTGATCACCCTTCCGATCCTTTGCGCAGGAACAAGAAGAACGCAACACACGCACGAGCGCGGGGTCACTCAGGAGCAAGAGTGGGGGAGGTCGCTGGTACACTTTCACGCAAGTAACGAGGTACAGTCGAGCCAACGACGTTAAACAAAGGCACTTGTCGGGAGGTAACCCGACACGTTTTACTTTTACATGTTTTTTCTTTTAGTTTTTCTAGTGCCTTTTAGCTAGTTTAGGACTTGGTAGTTTTTTTTTAGTCGAGCAGCAGTGCGCAGGTCAGTGCGCACTTCAGTGCGCAGGACAGATGCGCCAGACACGGGGGTATATAAGGGCAATACTTAGAAAAATTTCAACACTTTTCACACTCGACCGTTGCAAGAAGCTCCCTCCCTCAGCACCCGCTCTCCGTCCGGCACTCAACCCAGCTTCCGTTTAGAGAGATTTGAGGAGCATTCAGTCGCACACTCATCAGGTAACCCTTCCCCTCAGATTTGAGCCGATTAAGTTAGGGTTTGTGCGAGAAGAGGAGTGCCCTAGGTCTGAAATCGCACTTAGCTAGCCTGCACCATTTGGAGTTTTGGTTAGGGGGTTTTGTAGGCGGGCAGTAGGCGATCAATCGGTGAAAGTTTCAGGGCATTTGGCGGAGTTTGGTTTTTTTTGAGCATTTGAGGAGTGTTGACCCAGTTGACCGGAGGAACCCTAGCACACGATGCAGCCTGCCGAGGATCAAGCGACCCCAGCTTCTTTCGCCAGCAAGTATGAAGCCTTCATGAGGCTGGAGATGTACGGGACTTCGTACATCAGCAGGGAGTTCCTGCGAGAGGTCGGAATGGAGGACCTCATTATGGAAAAGCTCACGCTGGCGGGCTGGGAGGCGCTGTTGGAGATCAACAGCGCAGCGGATAAGGAGGATACCTGCGAGTTTTTGGCGTCGCTAGAGCCGGCTGATCTGGAGATAATATACCGGCACAGAGGAGTCTGGTACATTGCCTCGGCTAAGAGGCTGAAGCGCACGCTGAGGTGCGCCAAGGTGCGTGAAGCGGACATAGACACGCACACGAATCAGGAGGCGTGGCGCGAGATGGCGACCGGCCCAGTTTTTGCCGCGGGGCGCAGCCGAGGACGCGAGCTGCGCGACCCGTGGATGTTCTACCTATGGCGCATGGTCGCCTATGCCATCATCGGGCGCTTCAATGGTGCGCCCAAGATCAGCTTACTGGACATGGAGATTTTGAAGGGTTTTTACTATGGGAAGAAGGTGCTGTTTGTCTTGAACATGGTGATCCATTGGAGTCGGGTCAACACAAAGGGGCCGCTGACTTGTGGAGGGATGATAACGCACCTGCTGCGTGCGTTGCATGGAGAGCCAGAGGTGCCCGAGCACACAGTGGTGCCGGCTGTTCCCTTGGACCGCGCCCATATGCTGCAGATAAGAGCGGTAGCCGTGAGAGAGGATGGTACATTGGAGTGGTGCTACCGGCTGCAGCCGGCCAGAGCGCCGAGGCAGCGTGCAGAGAGCAGCGCGCAAGCAGAGGAGGCTACGGAGGAAATGGAGATGGACGAGGCCCCAGAGCCAGTTGCGCCTCCAGTCAGGCGCATGAGGACTCGTGCGCAGACTGGAGTGCGCCGAAAGGCAAGTGGACCGCAGGGGGAGCCAGTTACCATTTCCATTGAGGATTATCCCCCGCGTGCCCAAGGAAAGCGCCCCAGGACGGAGGCAGAGGAGGCGCCTGAGGAGGTACCAGAGGAGCAGCGCATGATGTTCAACATCATGCGCGTGCTCGAATATTTAGCCCCCGAGGGGGCAGATTTGAGCATGAGCCCACCATCAGGGCGGAGATTTGGAGATGCTATTCCCCCTCTCCTCAGCCTGCGTAGGCCGCCCCCAGGATCCCCCAGCGAGCCGCGCCAGCCAGCCAGCCCTCCTACCCAGTCCCCGGTCCATCCAGCAGCGCCAGCCCCAGCAGCAGAGCCCACCCCACCAGTAGACCCAGCACCAGCACCTGCAGCACCCCCTGCACAGCCTTCTATTCAGAGGTCCCCTGAAGCCGATCCCATCATAAGTTCCAGCTCAGATTCACTATGGGATCCTATCTCCGAGGACGACCTCGTGGCTCAGCCCGTCGCCATTTCTGTAGTGCCGCCCGCCTCCAGCACCGAGTATGTGACTGATTCCTCAGATGAGGAGGCGCACGGATCAGCGGCTGAGTCCAGCTCCGAGGACATCTAGGGCTGCAGTGGGGCGCGCATTTCTTTCGGGTGGTTTCTTTTCTTATCTTTTTGAAAACTGTTGCTGTATGTTGCTATATTTTGCTGAATATTGTGCTGAATATTTTGTGACTCCTTGCTATATTGTTGCTGCGCTGACTATTTATTTTTTCTTTCTTATATTCTTTGTTTTGCTTGCATGCATGTGTGCGCTTTCCGTGCGCTTGAGCTTGAGTCGTGGGGACACGTCTCTGTTTAAGTGTGGGGGGGAGCGTTACATTTACATTTACATTTCACGTTTTTTTTTTTAGCTTTGTAGTGTAGCTTAGTTTAGTTGAAGAAAATAGTAGCAATGGTGCGCTTGTGTGCTGGTTGCGCACACTGTTCAGCTTGTGTTGCGCTATTCATATTGCATGCGCTGCTATCAACTGTTTTAGTATATTTTTTTCGTTTTTTTCTGCTCCTGTTAGTTTGGATATACAGGGGATGTGGAGTTGACAGAAACGCTCTAGAGAGGCGGTTAGTCGTTTGAGCTTCGAAGGTGAGTTATATGTTCAAGAGCGCTAGTGGAGGCCAGTGCTTCGCGACCTTCGGAACAAGAGAGCGCGCTCAGTCACGCAGATGCCAAAGGCGAATACCCAAAGCGTGGCGAGGTGGGAAAATAGACCATCTTTCTTCTGGAAGTCGAGCGAGGGAAGGCGGGCGCGGGTGTAAACGCGTGCGCTGACCTGCGCAAATAGGCCAAGGAGGGAGAGCGGAGCGTTATTCCATAGCTGCTATCCAGAGGCCGAGACTGGAACCGTTCTGGGAAACACAGGAACCATAGATAAAGCTGTACAAAAAAAGAAAGACACCAGCAGATGATATGCGCTACAAAAGAAGCAACATGCGCACAAATACGTACCAGCTTGCGCTAAGTTCATAAGAAAATCATCAAGAAGGCTTGAGTTCCCAGGAAGTGCGCGGAAGAAGCATGCACCGGAAGAAGCTTGCGCTGTTAACCATATACCCATCCTCGGAGTGAAAGCTGACAACTAGGAGCCTATGAAGAGCTTTCTCCCAGCCATCCGAAATGATCTTCATCCCAGCTGAGAGGTAACGAAATTCGAAATTGTTATATTAAACTGTTGAAGGCAGATGCGCGCAGGAGATAGAGCAGCGCAAGGTGAATAGTAGTGCAGATCGCGCTAGAGTGCAAGACTGTGCGCTAGACTCCAGAGAGGTAATTGTATCCGTGCTTGAGAGCTTGTTCGGGACGAACAAGGGGCAAGTGTGGGGGGGTTTGATAGAGCCTACTTATACACACTATTTAGATCCTAACCCTATGCTTGTTTGCATTATTTTGTGTACAAGATTACTAGTTTCCAGTGTTTTTGTATTTCAGGGCGAAACGAGGGCCTAAGTCGGATACGCGCTAACAGGCAGCGTTTAAGACGCGCATCACTCAGCCTGCGGAGCTAGCAAACAAACAGAAAGTGGCAGAGTCGACTACGGTGCGCAGACCAATTGCGCCAACCAAGGTGCAGTGCGCCATGCGCAGAATAGTGGTGTTTCCAAATCTTGACACCACCAGATTTGGAAGTTTCCAAGGTTGGGCCTCGTGAGCAGTATATAAAGAGACGAAGGCTAGGGTTTGAGAGAGCATCAACACACAACAGGACGATCATAGAAGACCACAGCACACAAGGGAGCGGCAGAACAGAAAAACACACGAGCCTGCTGCGAGGACCTGCGCTAGCTGACTGCGCCAGCCGAGACACTGCAACCTGCACGCACCTGCTCGTTGCTGTTTTCTTTGATACTTTAGATTTTATTTACTGTTTCTATGATGTTTACTAGTAGCATGTCTAGCTAAACGCTTGGTATCAGTTGGGCATGATTCTATGAGTATTTCCTTTGAGACTTGTGCTTAATGCATAGTTTGTTTGCTTATATTAATTCTGTGCACACTGTTGACAGCTAGTTGCATGAGTAGGGGAAGTTTTGAACCGCAATCTTACTTTTGCTACTTGTTTGTTATATGTTAAACTAGTTGAATAGCCTGACGGTGGCGACTAGGAGTAACGCGCTAGGATAATCAGCTGCTACTGTGACAGGATTCGTAGCTGTTTAGACTAGTCTTAAGAATTAATAGCTCATGAACTTTGATCGGAACATGCGCACATGTTAGGAAGCCTTGATCGGACACTAACATCAGTAAACCAAACTATAGACGTTTAGAGTCGATGATAAGGAATACACTCATAGAGGATTGTCTGCGCCGATACTTTTCATAGTCATAGTACTTAATCTCTACTGCCTGCGCACGTCTAGTGCAATCCCTGCGTTTACTACTGTTTACTCGCGCACTTGCGCAACCCAATCACTCACACCCCCCAGTTTTCGTAAGTGCAGGTTACTAGTTAAAGCTAATCTACTTGCTCCCTGTGGATTCGATCCTGACTTAGCCGCTGTACTAAGTGGAGAAGGAAGGAATAAATTTGACCCGCACAACGACGTGCTATCAATAGTCAACTGGTTTTTCCTTTTATATGGCTTCGTCCACTTTTCTTATATTCCCAGAACGGTTCCAGTCTCGGCCTTCCGATATCAGCGCACGCGTTTACACCTGCGCCCACTTTCCTACACTCGACTTCCAGAGGAATGGTGGTCTGTTTTCCCACCTCGCCACGTTTTGGGTATTCGCCTTTGGCATCTGCGTGGCTGAGCACGCTCTATTGTTCCGAAAGTTGCGAAGCACCGGCCTCCACTAGCGCTTTTAGCCATGTACCTTAATCTCGAAGTAGAAACGACTAACCGCCTCTCTAGAGCTTTTTCTGTCAACTCCACATCCCCTGTATATCCCAACTAAAAAGATAAAAATCGAAAAAAATTATACTAAAACGGTTAATAGCCTCGCATGTAGGATGAATAAGACAAAACAAGTCGAAACGTGTGCGCAATCCGCACACAAGCGCACAACCGCTACTATTTCCTCTAACTATATAACTAAGCTAAACTACAATGCTTAAATATGAAATGTAAATGTAACGACCCCCCCCCCCCCCCCCCCCCACACTTAAATAGAGACGTGTCCCCACAACTCAAGCTCAAGCGCAACGGAGAGCGCACTCATGCATGGTACTAGGACAACTAAGAACTAAAAGTAAAATGCATCATGAAAATGAAAAACATAGTCAATGCAGCAAATGAAACAAGGTCAGGAGTTCACAAAATATCCACTACAAAATAGGAACAGAACATCCAGTGATAGTTTTCAAAAAGCAAAAGGACAACCCGAAATTATTTGCGCCTAGCCCTCTGCGCACTCCTAGAAATCCTCTGAGCTGGAGTCCTGCGTAGACCCTTGTGCCTCCTCGTCCACGGACTCTGTCTCATACTCAGAGCTGGAGGATGGTGGCGCAACTGAAACTGCTGCGGGTTGGTTTGCAGGCTCCTCCTCCGAATCAGTTTCCCAAATCGAATCTGATCTTAACTATTTGATGGGGGTGACCTCAGAGGGCGATCGGATCATCTGTGAAGAGGGTTGCGGAGGGGGCTCTGATGGCATTTGCGGCGGGTCAATGATTAGGGTGCGCGCTGAGGATTGTACCGGTGACTGTGCGGGAGAACTGGCTGGCTCGTGCTGCTCGAAGGGTGACCCTGGAGGTGGCCTGCGCAGACTGAGAAGAGGGGGAATGGGATCTCCAAATTTCCACTCAGATGGTGGACTGATGCTTAAATCGGCCCCCTCGGGCGCCAAGTACTCCAGCACGCGCATGACATTAAACATCATGCGCTGCTCTACTGGCGCCTCCTCAGCATCCTGTCTGCGCCGCTTCGCCTGGGCATGCGGGGGCGAATCTTTGATGCCAATGGTCACAACTTCCCCTGGCGGCCCACTCGCCCGCGCGCGCTCCAGTCTGTGCGCTTGTCCTCATGCGCCTAGCTGGCTGCACGACTGGTGCCTCCACATTCTCCATTTCCTCCTCATCAACAGCTTCCTCTTGCTGCGCACTACTCTCTGGGGGCACTCCTCTGATTGCTACGTGCCTCGGTGCCCTAGCAGCCTGCAGCCGGTAACACCACTCCAGTGACCCATCTTCCTTAGCAGTTACCGCTCGGTACTGCAGCATCTATGCACGGTCTAGAGGGACGGCTGAAACAACCGTGTGCTCGGGCACCTCGGGCTCTCCGTGCAGCTCACGCAGCAAATGCGTGATCACACCCCCGCAAGTGAGCGGGCCCTTGGTGCTGAGCCGCTCCCAGTGCACCACCATATCCGACACAAACCTCACCTTCTTCCCGTAATACAACCCCTTGAGCACGTCGATGTCAAGTAGGCTGACCTTTGGCGCCCCGTTGTAGCGCCCGATGACTGCGTACGCGACCATGTGCCACAGATAGTACATCCAAGGGTCGCGCAGCTCACGTCCTCTGCTGCGCCCAGCGGAAAATGGTTTGCCCGATGCCATCTCGCGCCATGCTTCCTGGTTGGTGTGCGTATCCACGTCCTGCTCGAGCACCTTGTCACAACGCAGGGTGCGCTTCAGCCTCTTGGCCGATGCAACGTACCACACCCCTCGGTGTCGGTAACGGATCTCTAAGTCGGCGATCTGCAGGGACGCCAGGAACTCACAAGTGTCCTCCTTGTCGGCTGCGCTATCCACTTCCATCAGCGCCTCCCAGCCGGCCTGCGTGAGCTTCTCAGTGACCAAGTCTTCTAAGCCCACCTCGCGCAGGAAGTCCCTGCTGATGCACGGGGTGCCATACATGTCCAATCTCCAGAAGGTGTCATACTTCCTTGCGAAAGACGCCGGGGTGTCCTGGTTTTCTGCTGGCCTCATCCTTGCGACTCAAGAAACTGCGGTCAACTGTAGTCAACGCTCCACTAAGTACCCCAAAATCAGAACTCCGAATTAAACCCTCAAATCTTTACCAAATGGGCGCCTCACTCTTGTCAACAAAACCCAGCAATGAAAACACCAAACGGAGCGTGCTAACTAGGTGCGATTTTGAATCTAGGTTTACGTCCCCAAATCGGTTTCTGTCACCAAACCCTCACGATATTGACCGAAATGAAAATGAGAGGTTACCTAGTGCCCAGGTGATGTCGTGCTCGTCAAATCTCACTAAAGAACGCTGGAATCGGTGGGCGGACGACAAAGGTTGGCTGGAAGCAGTGAAAAGCTCTAACGGTCGAAATTGCAGAATGTATGGAATTTTCTAAGTTTCTGTCCTTATATACTCTCTGACCTGCGCATCTGTTCTGCGCACTGACCTGCGAATTTCTACATGACTCAAAAATATGCAAGTACTGAAGTAGCTAAAAACTCAAATTCTAAAAAACGTGTAAAAATAAAACGTGGAAAATGCGTCGGGTTAGCTCCCGACAAGTGCCTTTGTTTAACGTCGTTGGCTCGACAGTACCTCGTTACTTGCTCAAGTTTGCGCATGCGACCACCCCCACACTTGCTCCTGCGCGCTCCTGTGCATCTGTGCGTGCTATGCTTTCATTAGTCCTGCGCAAAGGAACAGATAGGTGGTCAGTGTGGCCAAAATCATGTGACACATCATAAGTAACGAGGTTAATCAGTGAGGGAGAGGATATATAAGCAGTAGCTCCCAGTTCTCCCTCCGGTGCATCAGGTTGTATCTCTGGTACAGCAACCTGCGCATCCTCTATTTCTGGTTCCGCCAAATCAACTTCGCGCGTGGCCTCATCCCAAGGTTCTCCCAAGTATTTCTTTATTCTTTGCCCATTAACCTGAGAACGATGCTTGCGCTCGTTCTCTAACTCGATTGTTCCATATGGGAAAACCTTTGTGACTGTGTAAGGTCCCGTCCACTTGCTGCGCAGCTTTCCGAGCATCAGTTTTAAGCGCGAGGAGAACAAAAGCACCTGGTCTCCTGGCTCGAAGGTGCGTCTGAGGATGTTCTTATCGTGAAATGCTTTCGTGCGTGCTTTGTAGTCGCGCAACCCCTCATATGCATCCAGGCGCAGCTCCTCTAGCTCGCTCAATTCAAATGTGCGCTCCTTACCAGCCTCGTCGAGGTTTAGATTGCAAGTGCGCAATGCCCAGTTTGTGTTCCAACTCAACCGGTAGGTGGCACGCCTTTCCATACACCAACCGAAATGGTGAAGTCCCAATCGGTGTCTTGTGCGCAGTTCTGTATGCCCAAAGTGCATCGTCCAGCCGCTGGCTCCAGTCTTTGCGCGAAGGTCTCACGGTTTTCTCTAGAATGCGCTTAATCTCTCTATTGGAAACCTCGGCTTGGCCATTCGTTTGAGGATGGTATGCAGTTGACGTCTTGTGGCGTACTCCATAATGCTTTAGTACCTGCGCCACTATTCTGTTGCAGAAGTGCGTCCCGTGGTCGCTGATTATTGCCTTAGGCACTCCGTACCTGCAGAAAATGTTAGTCCATAAAATCTCAACAACCGTTTTACCATCATCCTTGCGCGTGGCCTTAGCTTCGACCCACTTCGAGACATAATCCACCGCAACTAGTATGTACTCGTATCCACAAGATGGCGGAAACGGCCCCATGAAGTCAATCCCCCACAAGTCGAACACTTCGTCTACCAGTATTGGCGTTTGTGGCATCTCGTTGCGCGCTGATATATTTCCTGTGCGCTGACACCTGTCACAAGCCCTGCAGTGGTTATATGAGTCACGAAATAAGTGCGGCCAATAAAAACCGCAATCTAGGATTTTCCTGCTCATGCCCTTTGGACCAAAGTGTCCTCCGCACGCGTGCGCATGACAAAATCTCAAAAAAGAGCTCATCTCATGATGAGGCACACATCGCCTCAAGATCTGATCAGGGCCTATTCTAAGCATGTACGGATCATCCTAAACGTAATATTTAGACTCATGTCTTAACCTCATGCATTGAGCTTTAGTGAAATGAGGGGGAAACACACCTGTGACCAGGTAATTTGCAATATGAGCATACCATGGTACCTTACCGTTCAGCGCCATGAGGTGCTCGTCAGGGAATGTCTCCGTGATCTGTCCTGGCTCCTCTTCCTTCACTATCCTGCTTAGGTGATCAGCAACAGTGTTTTCCGTTCCCTTCTTATCCTTGATCTCTAAATCGAACTCTTGGAGCAGCAGCAACCAGCGCATCAAAGGCGGCTTAGTCTCTTTCTTGGACATCAGGTAACGGATAGCAGCGTGGTCAGTGTAGACAATGACTCTAGCGCCCAGAACATATGCGTGGAACTTCTCCAGCGCAAATACGATTGCCAAAAGTTCCTTTTCAGTCGTGGTGTAGTTCCTCTGCGCAGTGTCCAGTGTGCGCGACGCATAATAGATAGCGTGCGGCCTCTTATCCACGTGCTAGCCCAGTACTGCGCCTACCGCGTAGTCACTAGCATCGCACATCAGCTCAAAGGGTAAGTTCCAGTCTGGTGCGCGCATCACTGGCGCACTGGTCAGCGCATCCTTCAACTTATCAAAAGCATTCCTGCACTCATCAATGAACTCAAAGCACACATCATTTTGAAGGAGGTTAGACAATGGAATACATATTTTAGAAAAATCTTTTATAAAGCGCTTGTAGAACCCTGCATGCCCAAGAAACGAGTTAACGTCGCGCACATTAGTGGAATAAGGCAGATTTGAGATAAGATCAATTTTTGCTTTATCAACCTTAATTCCTTTCTGTGAGATGATATGTCCTAGTACTACTCCATGTGACACCATAAAGTGACATTTTTCATAATTGAGAACTAGGTTCTTGGTAATACAGCGCGCTAAGACCCTATCAAGATTATCCAAACATGCATCAAAAGTCTCACCATGCACAGTGAAGTCATCCATGAATACCTCTATACATAAACCAATCATATCAGAGAAAATGCTCATGACTAAGAGTTGGAACGTACCTGGCGCATTACACAGCCCAAACGACATGCGCCGGAATGCAAAGGTACCGAATGGGCAGGTAAAGGTTGTCTTCTCCTGATCCTCCGCAGCTATATGTATCTGATTGTACCTTGAGTAACCGTCGAGGAAGCAAAAGTGTGGCTTCCCTGCCAACCGGTCGAGCATCTGGTCTTCATGTTCTCGCAGATAACTAGGAATTCGCCACATGCTTGACTGGGTTCTCGTTGTTCATCCCATGAAACTTAGGCATATGATGAATGAATGAGCTTCGTAGTTCAAAATGCCCATCGGGTGGAAGTACTATGCACCAAGGTTGGTTGACTGATTGGAGCCGACATCTCGCGCACTGTTCTGCGTCGCACGATCTGTTGCGCGGGTTACGCATTATACACTACTTCAGCGGCCATCCGAGCTTCAACTTCGCGCTGCACTTCCTCTCTGAACCTAGCTGCGCGATTATCTGCCCTGGCATTGTTAGGTCCCTCTGGGGTTCTGTCCCCTAAGTTATCGCCGATGACACTATTCTTCTGCATGCCCTGTTCTAAACTTAAAGAAAACGGAATTAAAAGAAACTAGGTTGTTGCCCCTGTCGGTGCACAACTATGATCTGCGCAGCGCAACTGTTTCAAGGTTGCTCAGGCTGATCTTGATTGCGTACTGGCAGAAACACCAACGAAAAATAAAAAGAAATAACTAACTACTGTAAAAGAAAACTTGAACTAGTTAAACTTATCTGTGTTGCTCCCCGGCAACGGCGCCAAAATTTGATCGCGCGTCATTGTACGCGTCAAATTAATCCTTCCTTCTCTACTTAGTACAGCGGCTAAGTCAGGGTCGATCCCACAAGGAGCGTGCAGACTCGTCTTAGCTAGCAACCTACAACTTATGAAATTGGGGTTGTGAGTGATTGGGTTGCGCAGGTGCGCGAATGAACAGTAGTGAAAGCAGAATTGCACGATACGTGCGCAGGCAGTAGATATTAAGTACTATGACTATGAAAAGTATCGGTAAAGACAATCCTCTATGAATGTATCCCTTATCATCGACTCTAAACATCTATAGTGCAGTTCTACTTAAGTTAGTGTCCGATCAAGGCTTCCTAACATGCGCGCATGTTCCGATCAAAGTCCATGAGCTATTAATTCCTGAAACTAGTCTAAGCAGCTACCAATCCTATCAGAGTAGCAGCTGATTATCCTAGTGCGTTACTCCTAATTGTCACCGTCAAGTTATCAACTAGTTTAACATACAATAACGAGCAGTTAGAATAAGATTGCGGTTCAAGACTTCTCTTATTCGCGCAACTGATTATCACCCATGTGCATAGAATTAATACAAGTAGACGAACTAAGCATTAAAGACAAGTCTCAAAGGAAATACTTCATAGAATCATGCCCAACTGATACAAAGTGTTTAGCTAGATGATAGAGCCTATTTATACACACTATTTAGATCCTAACCCTATGCTTGTTTGCATTATTTTGTGTACAAGATTATTGGTTTCCAGTGTTTTTGTATTTCAGGGTGAAACGAGGGCCTAAGTCGGATACGCGCTAACAGGCAGCGTTTAAGGAGCGCAACACACAGCCTGCGGAGCTAGCAGCGCAAATAGGATAGAAGTGGCAGAGTCGACTGCGGTGCGCAGACCGATTGCGCTAACCAATGTGCAGTGCGCCATGCGCAAAATAGTGGTGTTTCCAAATCTTGACACCATCAGATTTGGAAGTTACCAAGGTTGGGCCTCATAAGCAGTATATAAAGAAAGGAAGGCTAGGGTTTACAAGAACACCATAACACCAAGAGAGGACCACAGTACACGAGAGAGCGGCAGAACTGAAAAACACACGAGCTGCTGCGAGGACCTGCGCTAGCCGAGTGCGCCAGCCGAGACACTACAACCTGCACGCACCTGCTCGTTGCTGTTTTCTTGGATACTTTAGATATTATTTACTATTTCTATGAAGTTTACTACTAGCATGTCTAGCAAAACGCTTGGTATCGGTTGGGCATGATTCTATGAGTATTTCCTTTGAGACTTGTGCTTAATGCATAGTTTGTTTGCTTATATTAATTCTGTGCACACTGTTGACAGCTAGTTGCATGAGTAGGGGAAGCCTTGAACCGCAATCTTGATTTTGCTACTTGTTTGTTATATGTTAAACTAGTAGAATAGCCTGACGGTGACGACTAGGAGTAACGCGCTAGGATAATCAGCTGCTACTGTGACAGGATTCGTAGCTGTTTAGACTAGTCTTAAGAATTAACAGCTCATGAACTTTGATCGGAACATGCGCACATGTTAGGAAGCCTTGATCGGACACTAACATCAGTAAACCAAACTATAGACGTTTAGAGTCGATGATAAGGAATACACTCATAGAGGATTGTCTGCGCCGATACTTTTCATAGTCATAGTACTTAATCTCTACTGCCTGCGCACGTCTAGTGCAAATCCTGCGTTAACTATTGTCATTCGCGCACTTGCGCAACCCAATCACTCACACCCCAGTTTTCGTAAGTGCAAGTTACTAGTTAAAGCTAATCTACTTGCTCCTTGTGGGATCGACCCTGACTTAGCCGCTATACTAAGTGGAGAAGGAAGGATAAATTTGACGCGCACAACGACGCGCGCTATCAAATTTTGGCGCCGTTGCCGAGGAGCAGCACAGATAAGCTTTAATTAGCTTAAGTTTTCTTTTACAATAGTTAGTTATTTCTGTTTGCTTTATTTTCGTTGTTGTTTCTGACAGCGTGCAATCAACATCAGCCTGCGCAACCTTGAAACAGTTGCGCTGCGCAGATTCTAGTTGCGCACTGTCAGGCGCAACAACTTAGTTATCTTTTAATTCCATTTTCTTTGAGATTTAGAACAGGTCATGGAGGATAACAGTGTCGTTGGAGATAACTTAGGGGACAGAACTCCAGAGGATGCGAGGGCACATAACCGAGCAGCCCTGTTCAAAGAGGAAGTGCAGCGCGAGGTTGAAGCAAGGATGGCCGCTGAAGTGTATAATGCGCCACCCATGGTGCAGCGCGACGCAGAATAGTGCGCGAGATGTCAGCCCCAATCACGATTAACCAGCCATGGTGCATAGTGCTTCCACCAGACGGTCATTTTGAACTAAGGAGCTCGCTCATTCATCAAATGCCCAAGTTCCACGGGATGAACAACGAGAACCCAGTCAAGCATGAACAACTCTGTTTTGATGTTTTGTCATGCGCACGCATGTGGAGGACACTTTGGTCCAAAGCGCACGAGCAGGAAGATCCTGGATTGCGAATTTTATTGGCCGCACTTGTTTAGCGACTCGTATAACTACTGCAGGAACTGTGACAGGTGCCAGCGCACAGGAGGCATATCCGCGAGCAATGAGATGCCGCAGACGCCAATTCTAGTGGATGAAGTATTCGATATTTGGGGGATTGACTTCATGGGGCCATTTCCTCCATCTTCCGGATATGAGTATATATTGGTCGCGGTAGATTATGTCTCCAAATGGGTTGAGGCCAAGGGGACCAGGAAGGATGATGGTAAGACGGTCGCTGACTTTTTGAGGACTAACATATTTTGTAGGTACGGGGTGCCTAAGGCAATCATCAGCGACCAGGGGGCGCATTTTTGCAATAGGATAGTGGCGCAGGTATTCAAGCATTATTGAGTGCGCCACAAGACGTCCACCGCTTACCACCCTCAAACGAATTGACAGGCCGAGGTTTCTGACAGCGCGTCGTTGTGCGCGTCAAATTTATTCCTTCCTTCTCCACTTAGTACAGCGGCTAAGTCAGGGTCGAATCCACAGGGAGCAAGTAGATTAGCTTTAACTAGTAACCTGCACTTACGAAAACTGGGGGTGTGAGTGGTTGGGTTGTGCAAGTGCGCGAGTAAACAGTAGTAAACGCAGGAATTGCACTAGACGTGCGCAGGCAGTAGAGAGTAAGTACTATGACTATGAAAAGTATCGGCGCAGACAATCCTCTATGAGTGTATTCCTTATCATCGACTCTAAACGTCTATAGTTTGGTTTACTAATGTTAGTGTCCGATCAAGGCTTCCTAACATGTGCGCATGTTTCGATCAAAGTTCATGAGCTATTAATTCTTAAGACTAGTCTAAGCAGTTACGAATCATGTCACAGTAGCAACTGATTATCCTAGCGCGTTACTCCTAGTCGTCACCGTCAGGCTATTCAACTAGTTTAACATATAACAAACAAGTAGCAAGAGTAAGATTGCGGTTCAAGGCTTCCCCTACTCATGCAACTAGCTGTCAACCGTGTGCACAGAATTAATACCAGCAAACAAACTATGCATTAAGCACAAGTCTCAAAGGAAATACTTATAGAATCATGCCCAACCGATACCAAGCGTTTAGCTAGACATGCTAGTAGTAAACATCATAGAAACAGTAAATAATATCTAAAGTATCCAAGAAAATAGCAACAAGCAGGTGCGTGCAGGTTGCAGAGTCTGGGCTGGCGCAGTCGGCTAGCGCAGGTCCTCTCAGTAGGCTCGTGTGTTTTTCAGTTCCGCCGCTCTCTCATGTGCTGTGGTCCTCTATTGGTGCTAGTGATGCTCTGTTGATGTTCTCAAACCCTAGCCTTCCTCTCTTTATATACTGCTCAAGAGGCCCAACCTTGGCAACTTCCAAATCTGGTGGTGTCAAGATTTGGAAACACCACTATTCTGCGCATGGTGCACAGCACCTTGGTTAGCGCAATCGGTCTGCGCACCGCAGTCGACTCTGCCACTATCTGTTTGTTTGCGCTGCTAGCTCCGCAGGCTGTGTGATGCGCGTCTTAAACGCTGCCTATTAGCGCGTATCCGACTTAGGCCCTCGTTTCGCCCTGCAATACAAAAACACTGGAAAGCAGTAATCTTGTACACAAATAATGCAAACAAGCATAGGGTTAGGATCTAAATAGTGTGTATAAATAGGCTCTATCAAACCCCCCACACTTGCCCCTTGTTCGTCCCGAACAAGCACTCAAGCACGGATACAATTACCTCTCTGAAGTCTAGCACACAGTCTTGCACTCTGGTGCGATCTGCACTACTATTCACCTTGCGCTGCTCTATCTCTTGCGCGCATCTGCCTTCAACAGTTTTATATAATTATTTTCGAATTTCGTTACCTCTCAGCTGGGATGAAGATCATTTCGGATGGCTGGGAGATAGCTCTTCATGGGCTCCTGGTTGCCAGCTTTGACTCCGAGGATGGGTATATGGTTAACAGCGCAAGCTTCTTCCGGTGCGTCATTCTTCCGCGCACTTCCTGGGAACTCAAGCCTTCTTGATGATTTTCTTGTGAACTTTGCGCAAGCTGGTACGTATTTGTGCGCATGCTGATTCTTTTGTAGCGCATATCATCTACTGGTGTCTTTCTTTTTTTGTACAGCTTTATCTATGGTTCCTATGTTTCCCAGAATGGTTCCAGTCTCGGCCTCCGGATAGCAGCTATGGAACAACGCTCCGTGATAATGCAAGTATGGCAGTGTTTGACAAAACCAGCATGAGTGAACAAGGAGCTGCTGCAGCTCAATCAATCAAGGAGGCCAGCAGAAGTATACAGCAGAAGTAAACCAGCAACAGATGCAGCAGGGGATGCTGCAGCAGGTGCTGGTTCAAGAGCTAGTTCAACTGTCCGAGTAGCAGTTTTGTGCTGGGTGAGTTTTGAAGGTTTGGCAGCTTTGTGAAAGTGCTTAGAAGAATTTCTAATATGCTGCTGAGCATATTTCAGCAAGGATTACTAGTCAGAGAAGGAGATTTGCATTGAAGATATTAATCAAATCTAATCTCCTAGATTTTAGGAGATAATTGATCTTGTGGGACTATGGCCTAAACCTGGAAATTGCTTAAAGTGGTGAGGGTATTTAAGCAGAAGGTTCGAGGGCTGTAGAGGGTGATCGAAGCTGAGTGATACACTAGAGTAGACACAAAATTCAGAGTGAGGATTTTTCTAGGTGTGCTACGAGAGTTGTTCTTCGATCAACACACACGGGTAGAGCGTTGAGCGCAGAGCTGTGGTGCGTATTGCAGAAGAGAATCAGGTCTTGCAGAGACTGATTCGTGCTTTGATCTGGAAGCCAATTTAGAGCTGTGGAGCTTGTTGGTTGATCAAAGGCAGCCGCGGGAGAACTGACGGGTGGAAGGCTCGGTCGAGGTTCGTGCGGAAGAACTCACTAGTGGCAGGTGGTCACTGAGTGATGGGGAGTTACTCAGAGTGTGCAGCGCTCTTGGAGTGGTTCGATCGGCTCGGCAGAAGGCCTTGGAGCGACGCGGACAGTGTGCTTCAGCTGTGTGTTACAGCTGTTGCTGCAGCAACCCTGCTGAGTAGTGTAGGATAGAATAGGCTGAGTTCTTTGAGAGGATTGTAGCTATTCTAGACTGACATATTGTAGAGGGTGTGCCGGCACAAATCAGAGCTTGTTCTGATTGTGCTGAGTGATCAACAAGAGGTTAAGTAGCATAGGTTGCGTGAGTTGTAACCTAGTGTACTTGGAACCTTTGGTTGAGTGGATTGAGGACTGGAGAATAGTCCTCCCCAGACGTAGGCAGATTGGCCGAACTGGGTGAACAAATCTGTGTTCTATTCATTGTCTGCTGTGCCTACATTTAAGTGAACAAGAGTGTGCTGCAGAAACTGCTAGTTCACAAATCTGCATAAGTAGAGACACTTGAAATTTCAATTGGTATCAGAGCGGGAACTCGACACACAGAGTTAAAAAAGGTCCTACAGTGTCTCCGAAGTAGTCAAGACAATGAAGGAAGGACAGAACACAAGTAGACCTCCACTTTTGGAAGAGAGCAATTATGGTTATTGGAAAGCTAGAATGAAAGCCTTTCTCAAGGCTATTGATGAGAAGACATGGAGAGCTGTCATGATTCAGTGGTCTCCCCCAATCACCATAGATGAGCAAGGAGTGACAAGAATAAAACCTGAAGAGCAGTGGACTGCTGAAGAAGGTGCTGCAGCAACTGGTAATTCAAAGGCTTTGAATGCAATTTTTGCTGCAGTTGATGCTAACAATTTCAGGTTGATATCAAACTGTGATTTGGCCAAGCAAGCATGGGAGATTCTGCAAACTGCCCATGAAGGAACTGATAGAGTGAAGCTATCAAGGCTCCAGATCATTGCCACACAATTTGAAAATCTGAGGATGCTGGATGAGGAAACAGTCACTGAGTTTAATGCTAAACTCTGTGATCTTGCAAATGAAGCTCATTCCCTTGGTGAGCCCATCCCAAGCTTATCAGAAAGGTTCTCAGATCGCTGCCCACAAAGTTTGACATGAAGGTGACAGCCATTGAAGAGGCTCAGAATGTCAGATTCATGAGGTTGGAAGAGCTGATGGGGTCTCTCAAACAATTTGAGATGAAACTGGTCAAAGAAGACACCACTTCCAAGGACAAGAATGTTGGTTTGAAGGCTGAAGCAGAAACCAAGCAGACAGTTCCAGACGATCAGTTGAGCATGCTTGTTAAAAATCTAGGGAAGTTTCTGAAAAACATGGAATCCAGAACTGAGAGAAGCTCTTCCTCGCGAAGACAATTCAGAAGGGGCAGTGAAAGAAAGAAAAAAGGGAGTTCAATGCTGGAACTGTGAAGGATATGGACACATTGAGGCTGATTGTCCAAGCAAACCTCTCAAGAATTCTGAGAAAAAGAACAGCAAATCCATGACAGCAAAATGGAGTGATTCGGATGAAAGTGATGAAGAAAACTGTGTTGTGCTGACAAGTGTTTCAGATGTCCACCTCAATGAGCTAAAGAAGGTAGAAATTCACTATGGGATTGAAGTCTCTGAGAGTGAAGATGAAGAAGACTCATCTGACAGTTTTGCTGATCTTCTGAAGAAGATACTCAAACAATGTGAGGCAGTTCTTCAGACCAATCAGACCTTGACTGACAGAGTAAATCTCTTGGAAGAAGAACGAAGAAAATGTCTACCCACAGTTGATAATCAAGTTACTATTCTGAAAAGGGAAGATTCAGAAAGACAGACCTCTGTTGAATCCACTCCAGCAGCAGCCAAGACAGCTGACCCGCAGAGCAATATTCTGGACGAAATATTATCTTACCAAAGACTTGGAAAAGGGAAAACAGGGCTTGGATATACTGGTGAAGAAAGCTCTAAAGGGACAGTGTTCATTAAAGCCTCAGATGGTGAGACAGACGAGAAGAAGAATTCAGAGGCCTCCTCAAAAATGGCAGAGAAAATTGGATCTAGACATGTGAACAAGAGGATGCTGCAGCATCATGGACAACATTTTTCTCAAACAAAACAAAAGTCTCAGAACAAGTGGAGTACTGGTACAAGTGTTGGGAAGCAGAAGATCAACTCCAATCTGAAGCAGCAACACAGAACTTGCTCAGCTGAAAAAGGGGGAGCAAAGTCCAGAATCAGCACATGTTGCACAAAGACTCCATTTCATGTTGCTGCACAAGAGCACTGGATTGCTAAAAACAAGGGTAAAACACAGATGGTACAAATATGGAAACCCAAACAAAGAGTTAGGAGGCTGGAAGATCAGAAGAAGAAAAGCTATGGTGTATTCCAAGTATGGGTGAAGAAGACTCCACCAGATTCTCCCAAGGATCCTCTGAGCAACTGCAGCCTGAATTGAATAGGTGAACAAGCTCACATGTGCTGCAGCAACCTGGTCCGAATTAGCTTGTTCACATGTGTTGGTTGCTGAGGATGGAAAGGAAAATATTTGCACATGGGAGGCACGTGACTTACAACTTCAAAAAGGAAAAAGAAAATAACGGGTAAATATTTTCTAGGGCACAGATCAAGAGCAAAAGGGCTTCTCAGAAATCTCTGCCGATCATCCTCTGTGCGCTCCTCTTTCCTTCCACATCTCTGCAGCAATGGTGAAGACACGCGGGTTGAAGAAGAATCTGGCAGCAGACAGGCAAGGGAGGTTTGAAAGAAGGACCAAGGCACGAAATGAAGACCCCGCTCAGCCGCTGGATGTGGTTGTGTGGGAACCAAACCCTCTTCCTGTGTCGCACAGTGAGCCCTCTCCCTCTGAAGGAGCTTCGCAGAAGAGGAGGCGGCTGGTACGTGATGGAGAACCTGTCTCCAGTTCTGCTGTGCCGCCAGAAGCGGATATGGCTGAAGTTGCTTCTGAAGAAGAACTAGCAGCAGAGACTGCTGCAGCAGTCCCTGCAGTAGAAGAGTGCAGATCATTGGTCATGTCCCCAGGTATTATTGGTGAAGGGGTTGAAACAGCTGCTGAGTCCCCTGAACAAGAACCTGCTGCAGCACATCCTCCTTCTTCAGACAAGGGAAAAGCTCCTATTCTGATCCCAGGCTCCAGTAGTGAAAGCTCATCCAGTGAAGAAGAAGAAGCAGGTTCTCTTGGTGGACCCTCTGAGAAAGGACCTGCAGCTGAAGATTTCTCTGCCCTCACAGTCGGAGGCACATGGTTCAGGAACAAAAGCGTCTCTCAAACCTGGAGTACTGTTGAGCGGAAACACATTGTGCATGAGAAGCGACTGGTGCAAGATAAGTATAGATCAGCTGCTATGATTGAGCTTCTGACTGAGGTAAATCTGCTCAAGTCCCTAACCTTTCCTCACCGTTTCAATATTATTCTGGTTAGAGAATTTATAGTGAATATGGAGGAGAAATTTGGCGAGGAAGGTGCTGATGAGTATGGGAAAAGCTGGGTAAGGGGTAAGTCAGTGGTGATTACTCCTGAAATTATTGATGCATTCCTTGGGATTCATGAGAATGCAAGGGCACCCACTGATGTTAAGCCAGAATTTCTGGCAAAGATCCTCACAGGGGGAGTGTGCCTGTCTTGGGGTGGCCCTACCCTCAGTGCGGCTGAGCTAACCTCCAAGTATGCTCTGCTGTATCATCTTGGTGTCAGGAACTGGATTCCTAGTTCTCACAGAGGGAAGGTCAACAAAGATTTTGCTAATCTTCTCTATTCTATTGGAAAGAGGAGGAAGATTAGCCTGGGAAGTGTTATGTTCCCCCAGCTTGCTGCTCATGCCGGGAGTGCTTCCTCCAGCAAGCCTATTGTGCTGCCCTCCCTCATCCATGGGATCATGGTCTCTCAGCATCCAGAGTTTGGAGCGATTACTGAAGGCTTATCTGAGGAGCTGCAGGTCTTCACAGTAGATCACAAGCTATTCAAGGGAAAACATGTAGTGGATGTTGCATATGAGGATCTTCTAATGGTTGGTTCTTCAGCTCCAGCTCCCCTGGAGGACTCTCTTCCCCCTGCTGCTTCCATTCAGCCAGCTCTTCGTGCCAGAATTGTGAGCCATCTCAGGTCTGAACTGCTCTTTCTTGATTCTGAGGCCAAAAGGAGGGATGCCAGGCGTGGCCAGATTCGGAGCCTCATCAGAGACTTGGAGTTCCTGGAGGATGAGGAGCAGGCCCCTTGAGCATCTATGACAAAAAGGGGGAGAGAAGATTTTTATGCTGATGAATATTGATGAATATTGATACACTTTGTTTTGACCCTGCGTGGTCGTATCTTCGGCCGTGTGTGGCCACACCACATCTACTTACTCTCTATTATTTTTATTTAGAGTATTTCATTTCTGGTTTTCGGAAGAGTGCATTGGCCTTAAGGTTTTTTCAAAATGCCAAGGGGGAGATTGATAATGCAAGTATGGCAGTGTTTGACAAAACCAGCATGAGTGAACAAGGAGCTGCTGCAGCTCAATCAATCAAGGAGGCCAGCAGAAGTATACAGCAGAAGTAAACCAGCAACAGATGCAGCAGGGGATGCTGCAGCAGGTGCTGGTTCAAGAGCTAGTTCAACTGTCCGAGTAGCAGTTTTGTGCTGGGTGAGTTTTGAAGGTTTGGCAGCTTTGTGAAAGTGCTTAGAAGAATTTCTAATATGCTGCTGAGCATATTTCAGCAAGGATTACTAGTCAGAGAAGGAGATTTGCATTGAAGATATTAATCAAATCTAATCTCCTAGATTTTAGGAGATAATTGATCTTGTGGGACTATGGCCTAAACCTGGAAATTGCTTAAAGTGATGAGGGTATTTAAGCAGAAGGTTCGAGGGCTGTAGAGGGTGATCGAAGCTGAGTGATACACTAGAGTAGACACAAAATTCAGAGTGAGGATTTTTCTGGGTGTGCTACGAGAGTTGTTCTTCGATCAACACACACGGGCAGAGCGTTGAGCGCAGAGCTGTGGTGCGTATTGCAGAAGAGAATCAGGTCTTGCAGAGACTGATTCGTGCTTTGATCTGGAAGCCAATTTAGAGCTGTGGAGCTTGTTGGTTGATCAAAGGCAGCCGCGGGAGAACTGACGGGTGGAAGGCTCGGTCGAGGTTCGTGCGGAAGAACTCACTAGTGGCAGGTGGTCACTGAGTGAGGGGGAGTTACTCAGAGTGTGCAGCGCTCTTGGAGTGGTTCGATTGGCTCGGCAGAAGGCCTTGGAGCGACGCGGACAGTGTGCTTCAGCTGTGTGTTACAGCTGTTGCTGCAGCAACCCTGCTGAGTAGTGTAGGATAGAATAGGCTGAGTTCTTTGAGAGGATTGTAGCTATTCTAGACTGACATATTGTAGAGGGTGTGCTGGCACAAATCAGAGCTTGTTCTGATTGTGCTGAGTGATCAACAAGAGGTTAAGTAGCATAGGTTGCGTGAGTTGTAACCTAGTGTACTTGGAACCTTTGGTTGAGTGGATTGAGGACTGGAGAATAGTCCTCCCCAGACGTAGGCAGATTGGCCGAACTGGGTGAACAAATCTGTGTTCTATTCATTGTCTGCTGTGCCTACATCTGGGTGAACAAAGAGTGTGCTGCAGCAACTGCTAGTTCACAAATCTGCATAAGTAGAGACACTTGAAATTTCACTCCGCTCTCCCTCCTTGGTCCATCTGCGCAGGTCAGCGCACGCGTTTACACCCGCGCCCGCCTTCCCTCGCTCGACTTCCAGAGGAAAGGTGGTCTGTTTTCCCACCTCGCCACGCTATGGGTATTCGGCTTCGGCATCTGCGTGACTAAGCGCGCTCTCTTGTTCCGAAGGTCGCAAAGCACCGGCCTCCACTAGCGCTCTCGACCATATACCGCACCTTCGAAGCTCAAACGACTAACCGCCTCTCTAGAGCGTTTCTGTCAACTCCACATCCCCTGTATATCCCAACTAACAGGAGCAGAAAAAACGAAAAAAATATACCAAAACAGTTGATAGCAGCGCATGCAATATGAATAGCGCAATACAAGCTGAACAATGTGCGCAACCCGCACACAAGCGCACTAGTGCTACTATTTTCTTTTCAACTAAACTAAGCTACACTACAAAGCTCAAAAAAACGTGAAATGTAAATGTAACGCTCCCCCCCACACTTAAACAGAGACGTGTCCCCACGACTCGAGCTCAAGCGCACGGAGAGCGCACACATGCATGCAAGCAAAACAAAGAATATAAGAACGAAAAAAAACAAATAGCCAGCGCAACAATAATATAGCAAGGGGTCACAAAATATTCAGCACAATATTCAGCAAAACATATAGCAACAGTTTTCAAAAAGATAAGAAAAGAAACCACCCGAAAGAAATGCGCGCCCCACTGCAGCCCTAGATGTCCTCGGAGCTGGACTCAGCCGCTGATCCGCGCGCCTCCTCATCTGAAGAATCAGTCATATACTCGGTGTTGGAGGCAGGCGGCACTACAGAATTGGCGGCGGGTTGAGTCACGAGGTCGCCCTCCGAGATAGGATCCCATAGTGAATCATAGCTGGAACTTATGATGGGAGCGGCTTCAGGGGACCTCTGAATAGAAGGCTGTGCAGGGGGTGCTGCAGGTGCTGGTGCTGGGTGTACTGTTGGGGTGGGCTCTGCTGCTGGGGCTGGGGACTGGGTAGGAGGGCTGGCTGGCTGGCGCGGCTCGCTGGGGGATCCTGGGGGCGGCCTGCGCAGACTGAGGAGAGGGGGAATAGCATCTCCAAATCTCCACCTTAATGGTGGGCTCATGCTCAGATCTGCCCCCTTGGGCGCTAAATATTCGAGCACGCGCATGATGCTGAACATCATGCGCTGCTCCTCTGGTACCTCCTCAGGCGCCTCCTCTGCCTCCGTCCTGGGGCGCTTTCCTTGGGCACGCGGGGGAGAATCCTCAATGGAAATGGTAACTGGCTCCCCCTGCGGTGCACTTGCCCTTCGGCGCGCTCCAGTCTGCTCACGAGTCCTCATGCGCCTGACTGGAGGCGCAACTGGCTCTGGGGCCTCGTCCATCTCCATTTCCTCCGCAGCCTCCTCTGCTTGTGCGCTGCTCTCTGCTCGCTGCCTCGGCACTCTTGCCGGCTGCAGCCGGTAGCACCATTCCAATGTACCATCCTCTCGCACGGCTACTGCTCTTATCTGCAGCATCTGGGCGCGGTCCAAGGGAACAGCCGGCACCACTGTGTGCTTGGGCACCTCTGGCTCTCCATGCAACGCACGCAGCAGGTGCGTTATCATTCCTCCACAGGTCAGCGGCCCCTTCGTGCTGACCCGACTCCAATGGATCACCATGTTCAAGACAAACAGCACCTTCTTCCCATAGTAAAACCCTTCAAAATCTCCATGTCCAGTAAGGTGATCTTGGGCGCACCATTGAAGCGCCCGATGATGGCATAGGCGACCATGCGCCATAGGTAGAACATCCACGGGTCGCGCAGCTCGCGTCCTCGGCTGCGCCCCGCGGCAAAAACTGGGCCGGTCGCCATCTCGCGCCACGCCTCTTGATTCGTGTGTGTGTCTATGTCCGCTTCACGCACCTTTGCGCACCTCAGTGTGCGCTTCAGCCTCTTAGCCGAGGCAATGTACCAGACTCCTCTGTGGCGGGACCTTATCTCCAGATCAGCCGGCTCTAGCAACGCCAAAAACTCGCAGGTATCCTCCTTATCCGCTGCGCTGTTGATCTCCAACAGCGCCTCCCAGCCCGCTAGCACGAGCTTTTCCATGATGAGGTCCTCCATCCTGACCTCTTGCAGGAACTCCCTGCTGATGTACCAAGTCCCGTACATCTCCAGCCTCATGAAGGTTTCATACTTGCTGGCGAAAGAAGCTGGGGTCGCTTGATCCTCGGCAGGCTGCATGGTGTGCTAGGGTTCCTCCGATCAACTGGGTCAACGCTCCACAAATGCTCAAAAAAAAAAAACAAACTCCGCCAAATGCCCTGAAACTTTCACCAATTGATCGCCTACTGCCCGCCTACAAAACCCCCTAACCAAAACTCCAAATGGTGCAGGCTAGCTAAGTGCGATTTCAGATCTAGGGCACTCCTCTTCTCGCACAAACCCTAACTCAATCGGCTCAAATCTGAGGGGAAGGGTTACCTGATGAGTGTGCGACTGAATGCTCCTCAAATCTCTCTAAACGGAAGCTGGGTTGAGTGCCGGACGGAGAGCGGGTGCTGAGGGCGGGAGCTTCTTGCAACGGTCGAGTGTGAAAAGTGCTGAAATTTTTCTAAGTACTGCCCTTATATACCCCCGCGTCTGGCGCATCTATCCTACGCACTGAATTTGCGCACTGCTGCTCGACTAAAAACTACAAGTCCTAAACTAGCTAAAAGACACTAGAAAAACTAAAAGAAAAACATGTAAAAGTAAAACGTATCGGGTTACCTCCCGACAAGTGCCTTTGTTTAACGTCGTTGGCTCGACTGTACCTCGTTACTTGCGTGAAAGTGTGCCAGCGACCTCCCCCACTCTTGCTCCTGAGTGACCCCGCACTCGTCCGTGTGTTGCGTTCTTCTTATTCCTGTGCAAATGATCGGAAGGGTGATTGGCATGGTTAAAAGTATGTGATAAATCATGAGTAACGAGGTTAGGTAAAAAGGAAGAAGAAATATGAGCAATAGTTCCAAGTTCTTCCTCTGGTGCATCTGGCGGCGGTTCTGGCGCAGCAACCTGCCCATCTGCTATTTCTGGCTCTGCCAATTCAACTTCGTGCGCTGTGCCATCCCAAGGTTCTCCTTGTTAAGATATGTGGCATCATCGACAAACTCCTACAAAGTGCACTAGAGCCTGCTACAGCAAGTATGGAAAGAAAACCGCTAATGAAGAGCATTCCAGAGTGAGCAAACTCAGTAAGTGGCGCTCCAGATGAAGACATTAAGTGGCGCTCCAGATGAAGACATTAAATGGCGCCTGAGCTTAATGTCTTCACCAGGCGCGCAACCTAATGTTGCCTTGGGGCGCTCAGAAATCTGGAAGAGATCATGAAGACATCAGCTTGTGCAATCTGGGCAGAGTGACTATCTCAGTGCTCAAGCAGTGAAGTAGCTGCAAGTGCTACAGCAGATGCTGGTGCCTGGAGCTGCAGCAGAAGTATCGCACACCTTCAGACAGGATGTGCTACAGCAGATGCTGAAGCTAAAATGCTGTAGCAGAAATTCAAAGCTTTCTCGGAGATTGCATTCAAACAACAAATCAGTGAACCGAAGGGCTTCCGGAAAGAGCTAAATATTCAGGAGAAATATTTCTGGAGTGTCTCTCAAGAACAAGGGCAGATTTGTTGAGTGAAGATTTGATTGGAAAATCAAAACTCCTATAAATTAGAAGACACGTTCTTGTAGAGATCTTGAAGGATCTTCTTTAAAATTGATGGGATTGTTTCCTTATGCATTTAGGAAATTCCAGCAGCAGCAAACAACTCCAGCACAAGTGAACAAGGAGCAGCTACAGCAAGGGATGCTATAGCGGGAGCTTGTTCAAGTTGCTGCAGCATCTGTCCGAGTAGCAGCAGCAACCTGGGCCTTTGGCAAGAAGGCCTGGCAGCCCTGTTGAGAGCCTCAGAAGAATTTCTAAGTTGCTTTCAAGAATATTCCAGTGAGGAATTCCTAGCTAGAGAAGGAGATTTGTTTTGGAGATCAAATCTAATCTAATCTCCTAAAAATTAGGAGATAATTGTTCTTTTTGGAACATTGCTAAATTCTGGTCTTGCGTAAAGCTGCTGCTGCTATTTAAGTGAGAGGAGTCCAGAGCTGAGAGGTTGATCGAAGCTGAGGGATACACGAGTGCATACAAAGAATTTAGAGAGAACAATTTTTGGTGTGTAACGGTCGTTTTCTTCGATCATCACCCGAGAGCAGAGCGTGAGCGAATCAGGACTTGCAGAGTCTGATTCGAGCTTGATCTGGAAGCCAATTCAGAGCAGTGGTGCTTGTTGGTTTGTCAAGGGCAGCCGCGGAAGAACTGACGAGTGTGTGGCTCGGTCGAGTGTCTAAGCGGTGGTTCTCGCTAGTGGCAGGTGGTCACTGAGTGAGGGGGAGTATTCCAGAGTGTGCAGCGCTCGTGGAATCGTTCGACCGGCTCGGCAGAAGGCCTTGGAGCGACGCGGACAAATTGTGCTTCAGCTGTGTGTTACAGCAGTTGCTACAGCAACCCTGCTGAGTGAGTGTAGTTTAGAATAGGCTGAGTTTTGAGAAGACTGTAGCTATTCTAGAGTGACATTTGTAGAGGGTGTGCAGACACAAGTCAGAGCCTGTTCTGATTGTGTCCAGTGATCCACACAAGGTTGAGTAGCATAGGTTGCGTGGAGTTGTAACCGAGTGTACTTGGAGACCGTTGTGTTTAGTGGATTGAGGACTGGAGAATTGTCCTCCCCGGACGTAGGCAGTTGGCCGAACTGGGTGAACAAACTTCTGTCTTGTTCATTGTTTGCTGCGAAAATTTCCGAGTGAACAAGAGTGTGCTGCAGCAACTGCTTGTTCACAAAATCTGTCTAACTGAGACGCTGTGAATTTCACTCCTAAATACTTTTTGACTCTCTGCCCATTGACCTGAAAACGATGCCGGTGCTCGTTTTCTAACTCGATTGTTCCGTAGGGGAAAACCTTGGTAACTGTGTATGGTCCCGTCCATTTGCTGCGCTGCTTCCCGGGCATGAGCTTTAGGCGCGAGGAGAATAATAGTACCTGGTCTCCTGGCTCAAAAGTGCTTCTGAGGATATTTTTGTCAAGAAATGCCTTTGTGCGCGCCTTGTAATCGCGCAGTCCCTCATACGCATCCAGGTAAAGCTCTTCTAATTCGCTTAGCTCAAATGCGCGCTCCTTACCGGCCTCGTCTAGGTTCAGGTTGCAAACGCGCAATGCCCAGTATGCTTTGTGCTCCAATTCCACTGGCAGGTGGCACGCTTTTCCATAAACCAACCGAAACGGTGAAGTCCCAATTGGTGTCTTATGTGCTGTTCGGTATGCCCATAGCGCATCATCAAGGCGCTGGCTCTAGTCTTTGAGCGACGGTCTCACAGTTTTCTCCAGGATACGCTTGATCTCTCTGTTGGAAACCTCGGCCTGTCCATTCGTCTGAGGGTGGTAAGCGGTGGACGTCTTGTGGAGCACTCCATAATGCTTGAACACCTGCGCCACAATCCTATTGCAAAAATGCGTCACCTGGTCGCTGAGGATTGCCTTAGGCACTCCGTACCTACAAAATATGTTAGTCCTCAAAAAGTCAGCGACCGTCTTACCATCATCCTTCCGGGTAGCCTTGGCCTCAACCCATTTGGAGACATAATCTACCGCGACCAATATATACTCATTTCACTAAAACGCAATGCATGAGATTAAGTCAATTCCCCAAATATCGAATACTTCATCCACTAGAATCGGCGTCTGCGGCATCTCATTGCGCGCTGATATGCCTCCTGTGCGCTGGCACCTGTCACAGTTCCTGCAGTAGTTATACGAGTCACTAAACAGGTGCGGCCAATAAAATCCACAATCCAGGATCTTCCTGCTCGTGCGCTTTGGACCAAAGTGTCCTCCACATGCGTGCGCATGACAAAACATCAAAACAGAGTTAATTTCATGGTCAGGCATGCAGCGCCTCAAAATCTGATCAGGTCCTATTCTGAGCATATACGGATCGTCCCAAATGTAATGCTTGGACTCATGCTTTAATCTCATGCATTGCGTTTTAGTGAAATGAGGAGGAAACGTACCTGTGACCAGGTAATTCGCAATGTGCGCATACCATGGTACCTTACCTGTCAGCGCCATCAGATGCTCGTCAGGGAATGTGTCCGTGATTCACCCTGGCTCCTCTGCTTTCACGATCCTGCTCAGGTGGTCCGCGGCTGTGCGTGCCTTTCTTATCTTTGATTTCCAAGTCGAATTCCTGAAGTTGGAGCACCCAGCGGATCAGGCGCGGCTTAGTCTCCTTCTTGGACATTAGGTAACGGATTGCTGCATGGTCTGTGTAGATGATGACTCTAGCGCCAAGAACATATGCGCGGAACTTCTCCAGCGCAAACACAATTGCCAGAAGTTCCTTCTCCGTGGTGGTGTAGTTCCTCTGCGCAGCGTCCAGTGTGCGCGATGCATAATAAATGGCGTGCGGCTTCTTGTCCACTCGCTGTCCCAGGACTGGTCCTACTGCATAGTCACTTGCGTCGCACATCAGTTCAAATGGCAGGTTCCAGTCTAGCGCGCGCATCACTGGCGCACTAGTCAGCGCCTCCTTTAGCTTATCAAACGCGGCCCTGCACTCATCAGTAAATTCGAAATACACATGCCCAAGGAATGATTAGACAGGGGTATACAAATCTTAGAAAAATCTTTTATGAAGCGCCTGTAAAACCCAGCATGCCCAAGGAATGATTTCACATCGCGCACGTTAGTGGAATAAGGCAGATTGGAAATAAGATCTATTTTGGCTTTGTCTACCTTGATCCCCTCCTGCGAGATAATATGTCCTAGTACTACTCCATGTGATACCATGAAATGACATTTCTCATAATTGAGCACTAGGTTTTTTGAAATGCAGCGCGCTAAGACCTTATCAAGATGAGTTAAGCATGCGTCAAAGGTACTTCCGTACAAAGTAAAATCATCCATGAACACTTCTATGCATATACCAATCATATAAGAAAAAATGCTCATGACTAGACGTTGGAACGTACCTGGCGCGTTACACAGCCCGAATGACATGCGCCGAAACGCAAACGTACCGAATGGGCAGGTAAACGTGGTCTTCTCTTGATCTTCCGCAGCTATGGGTATCTGATTGTACCCTGAATATCCGTCCAAGAAACAAAAGTAGGGCTTCCCCGCTAATCGATTTAGCATCTGATCCATAAAGGGTAGCGGGAAATGGTCCTTGCGCGTGACTGCGTTAAGCTTCCTGTAGTCGATGCACATGCGCCATCCAGTTTGTATGCGCTTGGGAACTAACTCGCCCTGCGCATTCTCCTCTACTGTGATTCCTCCTTTCTTCGGCACAACGTGCACTGGACTTACCCTTTGCTGTCCGAGATTGGGTAAATGACTCCTGCGTCAAGCAGCTTCAGGATCTCTTTCTGCACCACCTCCATCATGTTCGAGTTCAATCTGCGCTGAGGCTCCCTGGATGGTTTGGCACCATCTTCCAATAAAATCCTATGCATGCATACGTCCGGGCTCACTCCGCGCAGGTCAGCAAGTGTCCATCCTATAGTGCGCTGGTTCTTGCGCAGCACCTGCTGTAATCGCGCCTCCTGCTCTTCTTCCAATCCTTTCTTTATGATTACTGGCAGGGTGTCCTCATTTCCCAAGAATATGTACTTGAGGTGCTTTGGGAGTTGCTTCAGCTCGACCTTGGGTGCCTGTTCAATAGAGGGCAAGATTTTATTAGCAGTGCAGACATTAACTATATCATGTACCTGTCTGGATGCTGGTTCAGCACTGCTCAGCTCATCCTCTTGCTCCTCCAACTCTGCCTGTGCCAGTGTTTGAGGCTCTTCTGCTGCGCTTGCACATTGCGCATCTGTAACCAAGTCGTCTATGTTGTCCATTGCGTGCACTGTGGCGTCTTCATGAGGGTGCTGCATCCCTTTGAATATATTAAAATGAATTTCCTCGCCATCGACCTCTATAGAGAGCGTACCCCTCCACACGTCTATCTTGGTGCGCGCTGTCATCAGAAATGGTCTGCCCAGTAGGATCTGCGCACTGCCTTTGCTCGACTCACCCTCCATTTCTAGGACATAGAAATCTGCTGGGAACACTAGCTCTCCTACCCGGACTAGGACGTCCTCGATCATGCCCGTCGGTTGCTTGCACGACCGATCTGCTAGCTGAATGGTGAGACCTGCAGGCTTTAGTGGTCCAACGCGCAATGACACATATAGGGAATAGGGTAGTACATTTATAGATGCGCCTAAGTCAATCATGCAATTGCTCACTGTGGTCTTATCTAAAGTGCATGGGATGGTGAACGTACCTGGGTCGCGGCATTTAGGTGGTACCTTATGCTGCACGATCGCGCATTTAGCATTACCTGTGCGCACTCGCCTTTCCTTCTCTTGTTTGTGCACAGCTCCTTTAGAAACTTGGCGTACCTAGGGATTTGCCGACGTACTGCTTCAATAAGGGGAATGTTTATTTCCACCTTACTGAATAACTTGTAGAGCTCCTTATCGAGCGCTTCCTTCCTAGCCGATGGTGCCTGTACAGGGAAAGGTGCAGGTATGTTAGTACGATTCATGCCTTTGTCCTTTGATTGTGTCATACCTGGCGCTTCGCCCTACTGGTTTTTGGCTGGCGCTTCTGATTCCGCGTCTTGCTCTGGTTGCGCATTCTGCTCTGTTGGATCTGGGACTTGCGCAACTGGTTGCGCGGGCACCTTTGCGGTCTGCTCTGTTCCTACCATGCGCCCAGTGATAGAGTCTATTTATACGCACTATTTAGATCATAACCCTATGCTTGTTTGCATTATTTTATGTACAAGATTACTGGTTTCCAGCATTTCTGTATTTCAGGGCAAACCAAGGGCTTAAGTCGGATACGTGCTAACAGGCAGCGTTTAGGACGCGCATCACACAGCATGCGGAGCTAGCGGCGCAAACAGAAGAATTGGCAGAGTCGACCACGGTGCGCTAACCGATTGCGCTAAGCAAGATGCCGTGCGCCATGCGCAGATGATGGTGTTTCCAAATCCTGACACAACCAGATTTGGAAGTTGCCAAGAATGAGCCTCTTGAGCAGTATATAAAGAAGAGGAAGTCTAGGGTTTAAAGAGAGGATAATCACTTCATAATTCAGAGAGAGAGCGGCAAAACTGGAAAACACACGAGCTTGCTGAGAGGACCTGCGCTAGCCGACTGCGCCAGCCAAGACTGCAACCTGCACGCACTGTTTGCTATTGTTTTCTTGGACACTTTAGACATTATTTACTATTTCTATGATGTTTACCACTAGCATGTCTAGCTAAACGCTTGGTATTGGTTGGACATGAATCTATGAGTATTTCCTTTGAGACTTGCGCTTAATGCATAGCTTGCTTGCTTATATTAATTCTGTGCACATTGTTGGCAGCTAGTTGCATGAGTAGGGGAAGCCTTGAACCACAATCTTACTCTTGTTGCTTGTTGTTGTATGTTAAACTAGTTGAATAGCCTGATGGTGCCAACTAGGAGTAACGCGCTAGGATAAGCAATTGCTACCTTGATCGGATTCGTAGTTGTTTAGTCTAGCTCAAGAATTAATAGCACATGAACTTTGATCGGAACATGCGCATATGTTAGGAAGCCTTGATCGGACACTAACTTAAGTGAAATCAAACTATAGATATTTAGAGTCAATGATAAGGAATGCGCTCATAGAGGATTGTCTGCCCAATACTTCTCATAGTCATAGTATTTAATCTCTACTGCCTGCGCACGTCTGGTGCAAGTTCTGTGTTAGCTACTATTTTCTCGCGCATCGCGCAACCCCAATCACTCACCCCCCATTTTTGTAAGTGTAGGTCACTGGTTAAAACTGAACTGCTTGCTCCCTGTGGAGATCGACCCTGACTTAACCGCTGTACTAGTGGAAGAGGAAGGATTAATTTGACGCGTACAACAACGCGCGATCAAATTTTGGCGCCGTTGCCGGGGAGCAACACAGCTAAGCTTTAGCTAGTTTATGTTTTTCCTTTTTAGTAACTAGCTATTTTCAGTTTGTTTTGTTTTTTCGTTGTTGTTTCTGACAGCGCGTAATCACCATTAGCCTGCGCAACCTTGAAACAGTTGCGCTGCGCAGATTCTAGTTGCGCACTGACAGACCCAACAGCTTTGTTATCTTTTAATTTCGTTTTCTTTAAGATTTAGAACAGGTCATGGAGGACAACAGTGTCGTTGGGGATAACTTAGGGGACAGAACCCCGGAAGAAGCAAGAGCACACAACCGTGCAGCCCTGTTCAGAGAGGAAGTGCAGCGCGAGGTTCAAGCACGGATGGCCGCTGAATTGTATAATGCGCCACCCGCGCGACAAACTGCGCGACGCAGAACAGTGCGCGAGATGTCAGCCCCAATCACAGTTAACCAGCCATGGTGCATCGTGCTTCCGCTAGACGGCCATTTTGAACTAAGGAGCTCGCTCATCCATCACATGCCCAAGTTCCACGGGATGAACAACAAAAATCCAGTCAAGCATGTGCGAGAGTTCCTAGTCATCTGCGAGAACATGAAGACCGAAGGGGAGAGCGATGAGGCGCTGAAGATGAAGGCATTCCCATTTTCACTGCGTGATACAACCAGACATTGGTTGATGAACTTACCCGCAGGATCAATTCACACATGGGAGCAGTGGCAGAAGAAGTTCCTAGACAAATTCTATCGCGCAGCAAAGATCGCGCTACTCAGGAGAGAACTGGCCGCGCCAAGGCAGGGCGTAGGAGAGTCGCTGTCAGAGTATTACGAGCGTTTCAGGGAGCTGGAGGCCAACTGCTACAATCACGGCCTGCCCCAAAATGTGTTGATAGAGAACTTTCTGAATGGATTGCTACCCATGGAGCTGAGGTTATTGAACGCATGCGCAGGAGGCGACATTTGCAATATGTATCAAGAAGACGCGTGGCAGCTGATAGAAGACTCTGCTGGGCAGGTAAGACATCAGCTAACACTTGAAAATAGTCGTGCTCATTCTGTGCATCAGGTAGAAACAAGCGCCGAGATCAAGGAAATGAAGGCCATGCTGCAGAAGTTGATGAGTGCGCAAAGCGCACAACCAGTTGCGCCAAAGGTATGTGAATTCTGCAATTCCACCGAACACAAAACCGATGCATGTCCCACACTTTTCGAGGAATCAGGAGATGTCAATGCTCTTGGAGGATGGGATAACAGAGGACCACAGAGACAGAATCAGCCGGGCTTTGGACTAGCCGCAAATGGATTCAGATGGAAGGAGGAAAACAATTTCCAGAGGCAGTCCACGGATCAGCGCGCGCCACAGCAGACACAACAAGCTGCGCCCTACAATCCACCGCATCGCCGCACTGACACACCTGCGCATAACAACCAGCAACCGAGGCGATCCTTAGAAGATATCGTGGGGCAGCTCGCAGACACAGTGCGCAAAAATGACGAGAAGTATGACAAGCGGTTCGAGTCCATTGAAAAGCAGCTATCACAGATTGCTACCACGGTGTATGAGCTAAAGAAGAGCGATGGCAACCTACCTTCGCAAGTGATTCAGAACCCCAAAGGAGGAGTCAATGCAGTGACACTGAGGACTGGGCGCACAATAGGAACAGAGCAGACCACGAAGGCGCCCGCGCAACCAGTTGCGCAAGTCCCGAATCTAGCAGAGCAGAATGCGCAACCAGAACCAGACGCGCAACCAGAAGTGCCAACCACAAGCCAGCAGGGCGAAGCGCCAGGTATCACACAATTAAAAGACAAGGGCACGAATCGTATTAACATACCTGCGCCTTTCCCTGTGCAGGCACCATCGGCTAGGAAGGAAGCGCTGGACAAAGAGCTATATGAGTTATTCAGTAAGGTGGAAATAAACATTCCCCTTATTGAAGCAGTTCGGCAGATCCCTAGGTATGCCAAGTTTTTGAAGGAGCTGTGCACAAACAAGCGAAGGAAAGGCGAGTGCACACAGGTAATGCTAAATGCGCAGGCCTTAGCGATCGTGCAACATAAGGTACCACCTAAGTGCCGAGATCCAGGTACGTTCACTATCCCATGCACTTTAGGTAAGACTACAGTAAGTGACAGCGCGTCGTCGTATGCCTCAAATTAGAATTTATAACTCCTGTAACACACTAGTAAGCGGTAAGCAGGGTCGAACCCAAAGAGAGCGAATAAGTCGGAGTTCAATGAGAGTCACAGAAAAAGGAACGCAACTGGGGAAATCAATTCAAAGAAAATCAGTTCGGGGAATACAATGCAACTAGTTATCACCGATCGAATACATGAGTAAGCTAGTGAATTCTGCCTTAGTTCAACATTCCCGCTAAAGATATGTCGACAATCAAATTCTACCTATTCTTAACCGCTAGGCCTTCGAACAAGTTCAATAGTTACTCGACTAATACTACAAATTGGTTCTACCGCTAGGTTTTCCCCAACAATGCAATCAAGTCAAGTGTAACGCAATTGATATCAATCTAGCTCACCGCTAAGCTGCACTAAATTGTCAATCAAAGCATTCGATTTCATTCATACAAGGGCAGCAATCCATAGCTCAAATCATGTACTCATTGACCTCAAACCATTGTTGCACTATAAATCCCCAAACTGAAATATTGATTTAGCTACTCATAATATCCATGAATACAATAGAAACTAGGTTCATCACACTACAATACTCAAACTGAGCTCAAACAAGTCCGGCCGTGAACAGTGTTCCGGCGGCCGTGAATAGTAACAGTGAATAGCGTGAACAGTGAATAGTGAATAGTAAAATGTGAACAGTAACCGGCCGTGAATAGTAACTCCGGCGACTTTTCCAGCAGCTTCTCTCTAGAGCTCCTCCACCGCCGTGAACAGTAGCTCCCGTGAATAATGTTCCAGAAATGGAGTGTTGAAGAGAGATAAATCTTTTCCCAATTTGTCCATGTCTTAGGTTTAGGGTTTTTTTGGGTTGAACCATCTTCATTGAACCACATTGAACCAGTAATTGAACCAGCAGAGTTGACTTTGACCGCTATTGACTTCTTGATCATGGATGAATGCTTCGAATTTGCGATAAATTCCAATGCGATCTTGAACATTCCTGCGATACGAAAACACTACAAAAGAGTAATCGATTCACGCAAAATGTAATAAAACTATGGGAATAAAAAACTCAATGGAGCGTATAAATACGCTCCATCAGTAAGCAATTGCATGATTGATTTAGGCGCATCCATAAATTTGCTACCCTATTCCCTATATGCGACATTGCGCCTTGGACCACTAAAGCCTGCAGGTCTCACCATTCAGCTAGCAGATCGGTCGTGCAAACAACCTGCAGGCATGATAGAGGATGTTCTTGTGCGAGTAGGAGAGCTGGTATTCCCAGCAGATTTCTATGTGCTAGAAATGGAGGGTGAATCGAGCACCAGCAGTGCGCAGATCTTACTGGGCAGACCTTTTCTGATGACCGCGCGCACCAAGATAGACGTGTGGAGGGGCACACTCTCTATGGAGGTTGATGGTGAAGAAATCCACTTCAACATATTTAAAGGGATGCAACACCCACATGAGGACGCCACAGTGCACGCAATGGACAGCATTGATGATTTAGTCACAGACGCGCAATGTGCGAGCGCAACGGTAGGACCAGAGCCACTAGCACAGGCAGAGTTGGAGGAGCAGGAAGACGAGCTGAGCAGTTGTGAACCAGAATCCAAACAGGTACACGATATAGTTCATATCTGCACTGCTAATAAAATCTTGCCCTCTATTGAACAGGCACCCAAGATCGAGCTGAAGCAACTTCCAGAGCACCTCAAATACATTTTCTTAGGAAATGAGGACACCCTGCCAGTGATCATAAAGAAAGGATTAGAAGAGGAGCAGGAAGCGCGATTACGGCAGGTGCTGCGCAGGAACCAGCGCGCCATAGGATGGACACTTGCTGACCTGCGCGGAGTGAGCCCGGACATATGCATGCATAGGATTCTATTGGAAGATGGTGCCAAACCATCCAGGGAGGCTCAGCGCAAATTGAATCCAAATATGATGGAGGTAGTGCAAAAGGAGATCCTGAAGTTGCTTGACGCAGGAGTCATTTACCCGATCTCGGACAGCAAATGGGTCAGTCCAGTGCACGTTGTGCCGAAGAAAGGAGGAATCACAGTAGAAGAAAATGCGCAGGGCGAGCTAGTTCCCAAGCGCATACAAACTGGATGGTGCATGTGCATCGACTACAGGAAGCTTAACGCAGTCACGCGTAAGGACCATTTCCCGCTACCCTTCATAGACCAAATGCTGGACAGATTAGCAGGAAAGCCCTATTTTTGTTTCTTGGACGGATATTCAGGGTACAACCAGATACCCATAGCTGCGGAGGATCAAGAGAAGACCACGTTCACCTGCCCGTTCGGTACATTTGCGTTTCGGCGCATGTCATTTGGGCTGTGTAACGCGCCAGGTACGTTCCAACGTCTAGTCATGAGCATTTTTTCTGATATGATTGGTATATGCATAGAAGTGTTCATGGATGATTTTACTGTGTATGGAGGTACCTTTGATGCATGCCTAACTCATCTTGATAAGGTCTTAGCGCGCTGCATTTCTAAGAACCTAGTGCTCAATTATGAAAAATGTCATTTCATGGTATCACATGGTGTAGTACTAGGACATATCATCTCAGAGGAGGGGATCAAGGTAGATAAAGCTAAGATAGATCTTATTTCTAATCTTCCTTATGCCACGAACGTGTGCGATGTGAAGTCATTCCTAGGACATGCCGGGTTTTATAGGCGTTTTATAAAAGACTTCTCTAAAATTTGTATACCCCTGTCTAACCTCTTGCAAAAGGATGTGTGCTTCGACTTTATTGATGAGTGCAGGGCCACATTTGATAAGCTGAAGGAGGCGCTGACCAGTGCGCCAGTGATGCGCGCGCCAGACTGGAACCTGCCATTTGAACTAATGTGCGACACAAGCGACTATGCAGTAGGTGTAGTCCTGGGGCAGCGAGTGGACAAGAAGCCGCACGCCATTTACTATGCATCGCGCACGCTGGATGCTGCGCAGAGGAACTACACCACCACGGAAAAGGAGCTTCTGGCAATTGTGTTTTTGCTGGAGAAGTTCCGTGCATATGTTCTAGGCGCTAGGGTCATTATATACACAGACCACGCAGCCATCCGCTACCTAATGTCCAAGAAAGAAACTAAGCCGCGCCTGATGCGCTGGGTGCTCCTACTTCAGGAATTTGACTTGGAGATCAAAGACAAGAAGGGCACGGAGAACACAGTTGCGGACCACCTGAGCAGGATCGTGAAAGAGGAGGAGCCAGGGCAGATCACAGAGACATTTCCTGACGAGCATCTGATGGCGCTGACAGGTAAAGTACCATGGTATGCGCACATTGCGAATTACCTGGTCACAGGTACGTTTCCTCCGCATTTCAATAAAACCCAGTGCATGAGATTGAAACACGAGTCCAAGCATTACCTTTGGGATGATCCATATATGCTCAGAATAGGACAAGATCAGATATTGAGGCGCTGCGTGCCTGACCATGAAATTAACTCTGTTTTGATGTTTTGTCATGCGCACGCATGTGGAGGACACTTTGGTCCGAAGCGCACGAGCAGAAAGGTCCTGGACTGTGGATTTTATTGGCCACGCTTGTTCCGTGACTCATATGACTACTGCAGGAACTGTGACAGGTGCCAGCACATAGGAGGCATATCAACGTGCAACGAGATGCCGCAGATGCCGATTCTAGTGGATGAAGTGTTTGATATTTGGGGTATTGACTTCATGGGGCCATTCCCTCCATCTGCCGGATACGAGTACATATTGGTCGCAGTGGACTATGTCTCCAAATGGGTCGAAGCTAAGGCCACACGGAAGGATGATGGTAAGACGGTCGCTGAGTTTCTGAAAACTAACATCTTTTGCAGGTACGGTGTGCCTAAGGCAATTGATCGCGCGTCGTCGTGCGCGTCAAATATAATCCTTCCTCTCCCACTAGTACAGCGGTTAAGTAAGGGTCGATCTCCACAGGGAGCAAGCAGTGAGTCTTAGCCAGTAACCTACACTTAAGAAAACGGGGGTTGCGTGAGTGATTGGGGGTTTTGCGCGATGCGCGAGTAGCAGTGAATATCGTAACGCAGGAAATTGCACTAGACGTGCGCAAGCAGTAGAGATGAAGTACTATCTTTATGAGAAGTGCTGGGCAGACAATCCTCTATGAATGCATTCCTTATCATCGACTCTAAACATCTATAGCTTGTGGTTTACTTGGGTTAGTGTCCGGTAAAGGCTTCCTAACACGTGCGCATGTTCCGTTCAAAGTTCATGTGCTATTAATCCTAGAACTAGACTAAACAGCTGCGAATCCTGTCACAGTAGCAACTGCCTACCCTAACTCGTTACTCCTAATTGTCACGGTAAGTTTGCGGTTCAAGGCTTCCCCTACGCATGCAACTAGTTTAACATATGACAAGTGCGCGACACAAGTAAGTTTGCGGTTCAAGGCTTCCCCTACTTATGCAACTAACTGTCTCAGTACGCACAGAATTAATACAAATAAATAAACTATGCATTAAGCTCAAGTCTCAAAGGTAATACATTATAGGTTCATGCCCGACCAACACTAAGTGTTTAGCTAGACATGCTAGTGGTAAACATCATAAAATAGTAAATAACAACTACTGAATCCAAGAAAACGGTAGCAAACAGTGCGTGCAGTGTCTTCTCTCGGCTGGCGCAGTCGGCTGGCGCAAATCTCCTTGACAGGTCCGTGTGTTTTCCAGTTCTGCCGCGCAGTGCCTCTGGAATGCCGCTGAGTGATGATGTTCCGATCCTCCCGAAACCCTAGACTTTCTTTGTTTAAATAGTGCCTCAGGAAGTTCATCTTTTGGCAACTTCCAAATCTGGTCACTGGGACTTTGCGCCTGGCGCACAGCATTGATTGGCGCAATCGGGTAGCGCACCTCTGCTGTCTTTCGCCATTTCTTCTTCTGTTTGCGCCGCTAGCTCCTCAGGCTGATCTTTCACTCCTAGAGCGCTGCCTGTTAGCGCGTATCCGACTTAAGGACTCGTTCTGACCTGATATACAAAAACATTGGAAACGAGTAATCTTGCTCATGAAATATTGCAAACAAGCATAGGGTTATGACCTAAATAATGTGTATAACTAGGCTCTATCAGCAATCATCAGCGACCAGGGGACGCATTTCTGCAACAGAGTTGTGGCGCAAGTTTTCAAGCACTATGGAGTGCGCCACAAGACGTCCACCGCTTACCACCCTCAGACGAATGGACAGGCCGAGATTTCCAACCGAGAGATCAAGCGCATCCTGGAAAAAACCGTAAGACCATCGTGGAAGGACTGGAGCCAGCGCCTAGACGATGCGCTGTGGGCATACCGGACCGCGCATAAGACACCAATCGGGACTTCACCGTTTCGGTTGGTCTATGGAAAGGCGTACCATCTGCCAGTAGAATTGGAGCACAAGGCATACTGGGCAATGCGCATATGCAACCTAAACTTGGATGAGGCTGGCAAGGAGCGCGCGTTTGAGCTGAGCGAATTAGAAGAGCTGCGCCTGGATGCCTATGAGGGACTGCGCGATTACGAAGCACGCACCAAGGCATTTCACGACAAGAATATTCTTAGACGCACTTTTGAGCCAGGAGACCAGGTACTGTTGTTCTCCTCGCGCCTAAAGCTCATGCCAGGGAAGCTGCGCAGCAAATGGACAGGACCGTACACAGTCACCAAGGTTTTCCCCTACGGAACAATCGAGTTAGAAAACGAGCACCGACATCGTTTTCAGGTCAATGGGCAGAGAGTCAAGAAATACTTAGGAGAACCTTGGGATGGTACAGCGCGCGACATTGAGTTGGCCGAACCTGAGATAGCAGATGCGCAGGTTGCTGCGCCAGAATCATCACCAGATGCACCAGATGGAGAACTGGAAACTATTGCTCATATTTCTTCTCCCTCTTTACCTTCCCTCGTTGCTTGTAATTTATCACATACTATTATCCATGCTGACTACCCTTTTGATCCTTTGCGCAGGACCATGGAATACGCCACACACGCACAAGCGCGGAATCACTCAGGAGCAAGAGTGGGGGCAGTCGCTGGCACACATTTGGGCACGTAACGAGGTACAGTCGCACGACGTTAAACAAAGGCACTTGTCAGGAGGTAACCCGACACGTTTTACTTTTACATGTCTTTCTTTTAGTATTTCTAGTGTCTTTTAGCTAGTTTAGGACTTGTAGTTTTTTTTAGTCGAGCAGCAGTGCGCAGGTCTGTGCGCACTTCAGTGCGCAGGACAGCTGCGCCAGTCAGGGGGTATATAAGGGCAGTACTTAGAAAATTTCAGCACTTTTTCACTCGACCGTTGCAAGTACAACTCCTGCCCTCACACCTCCGCTCACCGTCCGGCGCTCAAACCAGCTTCCGTCTAGAGAGATTTGATAAGCACACAGCCGCACCCCCCCAGGTAACCTTTCCCCCAGATTTGAGCAGATTCCAGTAGGGTTTGTGCGGTAGAGAAGTGCTCTAGGGTTTTGAAATCGCACCAGGCTAGAGTGCACCGATTGGAGTATTGGTTAGAGGGTTTTGTAGGCGGGGAGTAGGCGCCCAGTTGGTGCAAGTTTCAGGATATTTGGAGGAGTTTTGATTTTCTGAGCTTTAGAAGGTGTTGACCGGCGTTGACCAGAGAGACCCAGCCACAATGCAGCCTGCCGAGGACCAAGAAACTCCAGCTGTTTTCGCCAGCAAGTATGCCGCATTTCTGAGGCTAGAAATGTACGGGACTCCGTACATCAGCAGGGACTTCCTGCGCGAGGTCGGACTGGAGGACCTCGTTGTGGAGAGGCTGGCGTTAGCAGGCTGGGAGGCGCTGTTGGAGATCAACAGCACATCAGACAGGGAGGACACCTGTGAGTTCCTGGCATCGTTAGAACCAGGTGAGATGAAGATAAGGTACCGGCACTGAGGGGTGTGGTACATTGCCTCGGCTAAGAGGCTGAAGTGCACACTGAGGTGAGCTAAGGTGCAAGAAGCTAACATGGACGCGCACACGAATCAAGAGGCGTGGCGCGAGATGGCGACCGGGCCAGTGTTTGCCGCGGGGCGCAGCAGGGGACGAGAGCTCCGTGACCCGTGGATGTTCTACTTGTGGCGCCTGGTTGCCTATGCGATCATTGGGCTTTTTAACGGTGCGCGGAAGATCAGCTTGCTGGATATGGAGATTCTGAAGTGGTTTTATTATGGGAAGAGGGTGCTTTTTGTCTTGAATATGGTACACCACTGGGGCCGCTGACTTGCGGAGGAATTATTACGCACCTGCTACGTGCGTTGCATGGAGAGCCGGAGGTGCCTGAGCACACCATGGTGCCGGCTGTTCCTCTGGACCGCGCCCACATGCTACAGATAAGGGTGGTAGCCGTGAGGGAGGATGGCACATTGGAGTGGTGCTATCGCCTGCAGCCGGCCAGAGTGCAGCGGCCACGAGCGGAGAGCAGCGCGCAAGCAGCAGAGGGTGCGCAGGAGATGGAGGAGGACGAGGCCCCAGAGCCAGTTATGCCTCCAGTCAGGCGCGCAAGGACCCGCGCGCAAACTGGAGCGCATCGGAGGGCCCGTGCGCCGCAGGGGGAGCCAGTTACCATTTCCATCGAGGATTCTCCCCCGCGTGCACAAAGGAAGCGCCCGAGGACCGAGGCTGAGGAGGCGCCTGAGGAAGCATCAGCAGAGCAGCGCATGATGTTCAACGTCATGCGCGTGCTCGAGTATTTAGCCCCCGAGGGGGCGGACTTAAGCATGAGCCCACCATCAGAGTGGAGATTTGGAGACGCGATTCCCCCTCTCCTCAGCCTGCGCTCTTGCTCAGCCCCCAGTGCATCTAGCAGAGCCCTCTCCTTCCCCAGCCCCAGCACCAGAGCCAGCCCCAGCAGCCCCAGAAACAGAGCCCACCCCCGAACCAGCACAAGCACCAGCACCTGCACCATCCCCTGCCCAGCCGTCCATTCCGGGGTCCCCTGTAGCCGAACCCATCATTAGCACCAGCTCAGACTCGCTATGGGACCCCGTCTCAGAGGACGACTTCGTGGGGCAGCCTGTCGCCCTTTCTGTTGTACCGCCTTCCTCCAGCACCGATATGACGGATTCTTCAGAGGAGGAGGCGCATGGTTCAGCGGCTGCGTCCAGCTCAGAGGACATATAGAGCAGTAGGGGGCGCATTATTCCTTTCGGGTGGTGTCTTTTTCTTTTATATGCTGAATATTATTCGATATTATGTTGCTATAAATGTGCTGAACTCTTGTGCTACATATTTTGTGTCCCTATGCTATATTGCGCTGCTTTGACTATATGTTCTTCATTTTTATGTTTTTTGTTTTGCTTGCATGCATGTGCGCGTTCTCCGTGCGCTTGAGCTTGAGTCGTGGGGACACGTCTCTGTTTAAGTGTGGGGGGAGCGTACATTTACATTTCACGTATTTTTGAGATTTTGAGTATAGCTTAGTTTAATTGAAGGAAGCAGTAGCAGTAGTGCGCTTGTGTGCGGGTTGCGCGCACTGTTCAGCTTGTTTGCGCTATCCATATTGCGTGCCCTGCTATCGCCTGTTTTAGTATATTTTTTTTCGTTTTTTCTGCTCCTGTTAGTTGGGATATACAGGGGATGTGGAGTTGACAGAAATGCTCTAGAGAGGCGGTTAGTCGTTCGAGCTTCGAAGGTGAGGTATATGGTCGAGAGCGCTAGTGGAGGCCTGTGCTTCGCGACCTTCGGAACAAGAGAGCGCGCTCAGTCACGCAGATGCCGAAGGCGAATTACCCAAAGCGTGGCGAAGTGGGAAAACAGACCACCTTTCCTCTGGAAGTCGAGCTAAGGAAGGCGGGCGCGAGTGTAAACGCGTGCGCCGACCTGCGCAGATAGACCAAGGAGGGAGAGCGGGGCGGTGTTCCATAGCGGTTATCCGGAGGCCGAGACTGGAACCGTTCTGGGAAAGATAAGAACCATAGACAAAGCTGTACAAAAGAAAAATACCAGCAGATGACATGCGCTAAAGAAGCTAGCATGCGCACTACTCAGTACCAGCGTGCGCAAGGTCCACAAAGAAAATCATCAAAAGGCTCAGGTTCCCAGGAAGTGCGCGGAAGAATCACGCACGGGAAGAAGCTGCGCTGTTAACCATATACCCATCCTCGGAGTGAGAGCTGACAACCTAGAGCCTATGAAGAGCTATCTCCTAGCCATCTGAAATGATCTTCATCCTAGCTGAGAGGTAATGAATTGCGAAATTATTATATTAAAACTGTTGAAGGCAGATGCGCGCAGGTGGTAGAGCAGCGCAAGGTGATCAGTAGTGCAGATCGCGCCAGAGTGCAAGACTGTGCGCTAGACTCCAGAGAGGTAATAGTATCCGTGCTTGAGTGCTTGTTCGAGGACGAACAAGGGGCAAGTGTGGGGGGTTTGATAGAGTCTATTTATACGCACTATTTAGATCATAACCCTATGCTTGTTTGCATTATTTTATGTACAAGATTATTGGTTTCCAGCGTTTCTGTATTTCAGGGCAAACCAAGGGCTTAAGTCGGATACGCGCTAACAGGCAGCGTTTAGAACGCGCATCACACAGCCTGCGGAGCTAGCGGCGCAAACAGAAGAATTGGCAGAGTCGACCACGGTGCACTAACCGATTGCGCTAAGCAAGATGCCGTGCGCCATGCGCAGATGATGGTGTTTCCAAATCCTGACACAACCAGATTTGGAAGTTGCCAAGAATGAGCCTCTTGAGCAGTATATAAAGAAGAGGAAGTCTAGGGTTTAAAGAGAGGATCATCACATCATAATTCAGAGAGAGAGCGGCAAAACTGGAAAACACACGAGCTTGCTGAGAGGACCTGCACTAGCCGACTGCGCCAGCCAAGACTCCAACCTGCACGCACTGTTTGCTATTGTTTTCTTGGACACTTTAGATATTATTTACTGTTTCTATGATGTTTACCACTAGCATGTTTAGCTAAACGCTTGGTATTGGTTGGGCATGAATCTATGAGTATTTCCTTTGAGACTTGCGCTTAATGCATAGCTTGCTTGCTTATATTAATTCTGTGCACATTGTTGGCAGCTAGTTGCATGAGTAGGGGAAGCCTTGAACCGCAATCTTACTCTTGTTGCTTGTTGTTGTATGTTAAACTAGTTGAATAGCCTGACATTGCCAACTAGGAGTAACGCGCTAGGATAAGCAATTGCTACCTTGATCGGATTCGTAGTTGTTTAGTCTAGCTCAAGAATTAATAGCACATGAACTTTGATCGGAACATGCGCATATGTTAGGAAGCCTTGATCGGACACTAACTTAAGTGAAATCAAACTATAGATATTTAGAGTCAATGATAAGGAATGCGCTCATAGAGGATTGTCTGCCCAATACTTCTCATAGTCATAGTATTTAATCTCTACTGCCTGCGCACGTCTGGTGCAAGTTCTGCGTTAGCTACTATTTTCTCGCGCATCGCGCAACCCCAATCACTCACCCCTCATTTTCGTAAGTGTAGGTCACTGGTTAAAACTGAACTGCTTGCTCCCTAGGAAGATCGACCCTGACTTAACCGCTGTACTAATGGAAGAGGAAGGATTAATTTAACGCGTACAACGACGCGCGATCACCCAGTCCTTAGTGTCACTGCGTTGACTCCTCCCTTGGGGTTCTGGATTACTTGCGAAGGCAGGTTGCCATCGCTCTTTTTCAGGTCATACACTGTGGTAGCAATCTGTGATAGCTTCTTCTCAATGGACTCGAACCTCTTGTCATACTTCTCATCATTCTTGCGCACTGTGTCTGCTAGCTGCCCCACGATATCTTCTAAGGATCGCCTCGGTTGCTGGTTGGTCTGTGCTGGTGCGTCAGTGCGGCGATGCGGTGGATTGTAGGGCGCAGCTTGTTGCGTTTGCTGTGGTGCGCGCTGGTCCGTGGACTGCCTCTGGATATTGTTTTCCTCCTTCCATCTGAACCCATTTGCGGCTAGTCCAAAACGCGGCTGATTCTGCCTCTGTGGCCCTCTGTTATCCCATCCTCCAAGAGCATTGACATCTCCTGATTCCTCGAAAAATGTGGGTCATGCGTCGGTTTTGTGCTCAGTGGATGTGTAGAACTCACATGCCTTTGGCCTTTGGCGCAGCTGGTTGCGCTCCCTGCGCATGCATCAACTTCTGCAGCATGGCCTTCATTTCCTTTATCTCAGCGCTTGTTTCTACCTGATGCACAGAACGAGCACGACTATTTTCCAGTGTTAGCTGATGTCTTACCTGCCCAGCAGAGTCTTCTATCAGCTACCACGCGTCCTCTGGGTACATGTTGCAAATGTCGCCTCCTGCGCATGCATTCAATAATCTCAGCTCCATGGGCAGCAATCCATTCAGGAAATTCTCTATCAGCACATTCTGGGGCAGGCCGTGATTGTAGCAGTTGGCCTCCAGCTCCCTGAAACGCTCGTAATACTCTGACAGCGACTCTCCTGCGCTCTGCCTAGGTGCGGCCAGCTCCCTCCTGAGTAGCGCGATCTTTGCTGCGGGATAGAACTTGTCCAAGAACTTCTTTTGTAGCTGCTCCCATGTGTGAATTGATCCTGCTGGTAAGTTCATCAGCCAATGCCTGGCCGTGTCACACAGTGAAAATGGGAACGCTTTCATCTTCACCTCTTCATCGCTTTCCCCTTCGGCCTTCATGTTCTCGCAAATGACTAGGAATTCTCGCACATGCTTGACTGGGTTCTCGTTGTTCATCCCGTGGAACTTGGGCATGTGATGAATGAGCGAGCTCCTGAGTTCAAAATGACCGTCTGGTGGAAGCACTATGCACCATGGCTGGTTAACCGTGATTGGGGCTGACATCTCGCGCACTGTTCTGCGTCGCGCAACTTGTCGCGCGGGTGGCGCATTATACATTTCAGCAGCCATCCTTGCTTCAACTTCGCGCTGCACTTCCTCTCTGAACAGGGCTGCACGGTTATGTGCCCTCGCATCCTGATGGAGCGTATTTATACGCTCCATTGAGTTATTTATTCCCATAGTTTTATTACATTTTGCGTGAATCGATTACTCTTTTGTAGTGTTTTCGTATCGCAGGAATGTTCAAGATCGCATTGGAATTTATCGCAAATTCGAAGCATTCATCCATGATCAAGAAGTCAACAGCGGTCAAAGTCAACTCTGCTGGTTCAATTACTGGTTCAATGTGGTTCAATGAAGATGGTTCAACCCAAAAAAAAACCTAAACCTAAAACATGGACAAATTGGGAAAAGGATCATCTCTCTTGAAGTGGACATTTCTGGACAGCACTATTCACGGGACGGCACTGTTCACGGCAGTGGAGGAGCTGGAGCGAAGCTGCTGGAAGAGTCGCTGGAGTTTACTATTCACGGCCGGTTACTATTCACATTTTACTATTCACTGTTCACATTCACTATTCACTGTTACTATTCACGGCCGCCGGAACACTGTTCACGGCCGGAATCGTTTTGAGTTCAGTTTGTGTATTGTAGTGTGATGAACCTAGTTTCTATTGTATTCATGGATATTATGAGTAGCTAAATCAATATTTCAGTTTGAGGATTTATAGTGCAACAATGGTTTGAGATCAATGAATTCATGATTTGAGCTATGGATTGCTGCCCTTGTATGAATGAAATCGAATGCTTTGATTGACAATTTAGTGCAGCTTAGCGGTGAGCTAGATTGATATCAATTGTGTTACACTTGACTTGATTGCATTGTTTGGGAAAACCTAGCGGTAGAACCGATTTTGTGGTATAAGTCGAGTAACTATTGCACTTGTTCGAAGGCCTAGCGGTTAAGAATAGGTAGAATTTGATTGTCGACATATCTTTAGCGGGAATGTTGAACTAAGGCAGAATTCACTAGCTTACTCATGTATTCGATCGGTGATAACTAGTTGCATTGTATTCCCCGAACTGATTTTCTTTGAATTGATTTCCTCAGTTGCGTTTCTTTTTCTGTGACTCTCATTGAACTCCGACTCATTTGCTCTCTTTGGGTTCGACCCTGCTTACCGCTTGCTAGTGTGTTACAGGAGTTACAAATTCTAATTTGAGGCGCACGACGACGCGCTGTCACATCCTCTTGAGTTCTGTCCCCTAAGTTACGACACTGTTGTCCTCCATAACCTGTTCTGAATCAAGTTATTGCGTCTGTCAGTGCGCAACTAGAATCTGCGCAGCGCAACTGTTTCAAGGTTGCGCAGGCTGATGTTGATTGCGCGCTGTCAGAAACAACAACGAGAATAAAACAAACAGAAATAAAATAACTAACTATTGTAAAAGGAAATTTAAGCTAATTAAAGCTTATCTGTGTTGCTTCCCGGCAACGGCGCCAAAATTTGACAGCGCGTCGTTGTGCGCGTCAAATTTATTCCTTCCTTCTCCACTTAGTACAGCGGCTAAGTCAGGGTCGAATCCACAGGGAGCAAGTAGATTAGCTTTAACTAGTAACCTGCACTTACGAAAACTAGGGGTGTGAGTGGTTGGGTTGCGCAAGTGCGCGAGTAAACAGTAGTAAACGCAGGAATTGCACTAGACGTGCGCAGGCAGTAGAGAGTAAGTACAATGACTATGAAAAGTATTGGCGCAGACAATCCTCTATGAATGTATTCCTTATCATCGACTCTAAACGTCTATAGTTTGGTTTACTGATGTTAGTGTCCGATCAAGGCTTCCTAACATGGGCGCATGTTCCGATCAAAGTTCATGAGCTATCAATTCTTAAGACTAGTCTAAGCAGTTACGAATCCTGTCACAATAGCAACTGATTATCCTAGCACGTTACTCCTAGTCGTCACCGTCAGGCTATTCAACTTGTTTAACATATAACAAACAAGTAGCAAGAGTAAGATTGCGGTTCAAGGCTTCCCCTACTCATGCAACTAGCTGTCAACCGTGTGCACAGAATTAATACAAGCAAACAAACTATGCATTAAGCACAAGTCTCAAAGGAAATACTCATAGAATCATGCCCAACCGATACCAAGCGTTTAGCTAGACATGCTACTAGTAAACATCATAGAAACAGTAAATAATATCTAAAGTATCTAAGAAAACAGCAACAAGCAGGTGCGTGCAGGTTGCAGAGTCTCAGCTGGCGCAGTCGGCTAGCGCAGGTCCTCTCAGTAGGCTCGTGTGTTTTTCAGTTCCGCCGCTCTCTCGTGTGCTGTGGTCCTCTATTGGTGCTAGTGATGCTCTGTTGATGTTCTCAAACCCTAGCCTTCCTCTCTTTATATACTGCTCAAGAGGCCCAACCTTGGCAACTTCCAAATCTGGTGGTGTCAAGATTTGGAAACACCACTATTCTGCGCATGGCGCACAGCACCTTGGTTAGCGCAATCGGTCTGTGCACCGCAGTCGACTCTGCCACTATCTGTTTGTTTGCGCTGCTAGCTCCACAGGCTATGTGATGCGTGTCTTAAACGCTGCCTGTTAGCGCGTATCCGACTTAGGCCCTCGTTTCGCCCTGCAATACAAAAACACTGGAAACCAGTAATCTTGTACACAAAATAATGCAAAAAAGCATAGGGTTAGGATCTAAATAGTGTGTATAAATAGGCTCTATCAGTTTCCAACCGAGAAATCAAGCGCATCCTGGAGAAAATTGTGAGACCGTCGCGCAAAGACTGGAGCCAGCACCTTGACGATGCGCTATGGGCATACCGAACAGCACATAAGACACCAATTGGGACTTCACCTTTTTGGTTGGTTTATGGAAAAGCGTGCCACCTGCCAGTGGCGTTAGAGCACAAAGCATACTGGGCATTGTGCGTTTGCAACCTGAACCTAGACGAGGCTGGTAAGGAGCGCGCATTTGAGCTAAGCGAATTAGAAGAGCTGCGCCTGGATGCATATGAGGGGCTGCGCAATTACAAAGCGCGCACAAAGGCATTTCACGACAAGAACATCCTCAGACGCACTTTTGAGCCAGGAGACCAGGTACTATTATTCTCCTCGCGCCTAAAGCTCATGCCTGGGAAGCTGCGCAGCAAATGGACGGGACCATACACGGTTACCAAGGTTTTCCCCTACGGAACAATCGAGTTAGAAAACGAGCACCGGCATCGTTTTCAGGTCAATGGGCAGAGAGTCAAAAAGTATTTAGGAGAACCTTGGGATGGCACAGCGCGTGAAGTTGAATTGGCAAAGCCAGAGATAGCAGATGCGCAGGTTGCTGCGCCAGAGTCACCATCAGATGCATCAGAGGGAGAACTTGGAACTATTGCTCATATTTCTTCTTCCTCTTTACCTAACCTGGTTACTTATAATTTATCACATACTTTTAACCTTGCTAACCACCCTTCCGATCCTTTGCGCAGGACCAAGAAGAACACAACACACGCACGAGCGTGGGGTCACTCAGGGGCAAGAGTGGGGGAGGTCGCTGGTACACTTTCACGCAAGTAACGAGGTACAGTCGAGCCAACAACGTTAAACAAAGGAACTTGTCGGGAGGTAACCCGACACGTTTTACTTTTACATGTTTTGCTTTTAGTTTTTCTAGTGTCTTTTAGCTAGTTTAGGACTTGTAGTTTTTGTTGGTCGCACCGCAATGCGCAGGTCAGTGCGCAGGACAGCTGCGCCAGACAGGGGGGTATATAAGGGCAGTACTTAGAAAAATTTCAGCACTTTTCACACTTGACCTTTGCGCTTGAGCATGAGTCGTGGGGACACGTCTCTGTTTAAGTGTGGGGGGGAGCGTTACATTCACATTTCACGTTTTTTTTTTAGCTTTGTAGTGTAGCTTAGTTTAGTTGAAGGAAATAGTAGCAGTGGTGCGCTTGTGTGCGGGTTGCGCACACTGTTCAGCTTGTATTGCGATATTCTTATTGCATGCGCTGCTATCAACTGCTTTAGTATATTTTTTTCGTTTTTTCTGCTCCTGTTAGTTGGGATATACAGGGATGTGGAGTTGACAGAAAAGCTCTAGAGAGGCGGTTAGTCGTTTTTGCTTCGAAGGTGAGGTATATGGTCGAGAGCGCTAGTGGAGGCCGGTGCTTCACGACTTTCGGAACAAGAGAGTGCGCTCAGCCACGCAGATGCCAAAGGCGAATACCCAAAGCGTGGCGAGTGATCGCGCGTCGTTGTGCGCGTCAAATATAATCCTTCCTCTTCCACTCAGTACAGCGGTTAAGTAAGGGTCTATCTCCACAGGGAGCAAATAGTAAGTCTTTAGCTAGCAACCTACACTTACGACAATGGGGGGGTGTGTGAGTGATTGAAATGCGCGATGCGCAAGTGAACAGTAACTAGTGTAATGCAGGAAATTTGCACTAGACGTGCGCAAGCAGTAGAGATTAAATACTATGATTATGAGAAGCATTGGGCGGACAATCCTCTATGAGTGCATTCCTTATCATCGACTCTAAACGTCTATAGTTTTCGGTTTACTTGGGCTAGTGTCCGGTCAAGGCTTTCTAACACGTGCGCATGTTCCGTTCAAAGTTCATGTGCTATTAATCCTTAGAACATAGACTAAAACAGCTGCGAATCCGTTCAAAGTAGCAACTGATCACCCTAGCTCATTACTCCTAGTTGTCACCGTAAAGCTATCAACTAGTTTAACATATGACAAGCAAGCAACACAAGTAAGATTGCGGTTCAAGGCTTCCCCTACTCATGCAACTGGCTGTCTCCGTATGCACAGGATTAATACAAGTAAATAAACTATGCATTAAGCTCAGGTCTCAAAGAAAATACATCATAGATTCATGCCCAACCAACACTAAGAGTTTAGCTAGACATGCTAGTGATAAACATCATAGAATAGTAAATAATGACTAATGTGTCTGAGAAAACAATAGCAAACAGTGCGTGCAGCTTGTCTTCTCGGCTGGCGCAGTCGGCTGGCGCAAATCCTCTCAACAAGTCCGTGTGTTTTCCAGTTCTGCTGCGCAGTGCCTCTTGGTGATCTCTTGTTCATCGTCCCTGTTGCCCTAGCCTTCCTCTTGTTTATATACTGCTTGGGAAGCTCACTTTTGGCAGCTTCCAAATCTAGTCACGTCAAGATTAGGCAGTACTGGACTTTGCGCTTGGCGCACGGCATCGGCTAGTGCATGGGCTAGCGCACCTTTGCTGACTCTCGCCAACTTCTCTCCTGTTTGTGCTGCTAGCTCCGCAGGCGGATCTTTCACTCCTAGAACGCTGCCTGTTAGCGCGTATCCGTCTCAAGGACTCATTTTGCCCTGTAATACAAAAACACTAGAAACGAGTAATCTTGCTCATAAAATATTGCAAACAAGCATAGGGTTATGATCTAAATAATGCGTACAAATAGCCTCTATCAAACCCCCCACACTTGCCCCTTGTTCGTCCCGAAGAAGCACTGAAGCGCGGATACAATTACCTCTTCTGGAGTTTAGCGCACAGTCTTGCACTCTGATGCGAATGCACAATTGCTGAACTCGCACTGCTCTATCACCTGCGCACAACTGCACTCAACAGTTCTAATATAATAATTTCAAAATTCATTACCTCTCAGCCGGGATGAAGATTTCTGGATGGCTGGGAGATAGCTCTTCTTAGGCTCCAGGCTGCCAGCTCCTACTCCGAAGATAGGTATATGGTGGATAACGCAGCTTCTTCCAGTGCGTGATTCGTCCGCGCACTTCCTGGGAACCTGAGCTTTCTGATGATTTCCTTATGGTCTTTGCGCATGTTGATGCTTGTGCGCATGCTGATTCTTTTGTAGCGCGTATCATCTGCTGGTATTTTTCTTTTGTACAGTTTTCTCTTTAATTTCTTACATTCCCAGAGGAGTTCCAGTCTCAGCCTTCGGATAGCAGCTATGGAACTCGCCCCGCTCTCTCTCCTTTGGTCTGTCTGCGCAGGTCAGCGCACGCGTTTACATCCGCGCCTGCCTTCCTTAGCTCGATTTCCAGAGAGAAGGTGGTCTGTTTTCCCACCTCGCCACGTTTTGGGTATTTCGCCTTTGGCATCTGCCTGACTGAGCGCGCTCTTTTGTCCCGAAGGCTGCGAAGCACCGGCCTCCACTAACGCTTTCGACCATATACCTTGCCTTCGAAGCAAAAGCGACTAACCGCCTCTCTGGAGCATTTCTGTCAACTCCACATCCCCTGCATATTCCAACTAACAGGAGCAAAAAACGAAAAAAATATACTAAAACAGTAGATAGCAGCGCACGCAATATGGATAGCGCAAAACAAGCTGGAGCGCATGCGCATCCTGCACTCTAGCGCACTACTGCTACTATTCTCTTTAACTTAAACTAAGCTACACTAAAAATGCTCAAAACGTGAAAAGTGAATGTAACGCCCCCCCCCCCCCCCCCCCACACTTGAACAGAGACGTGTCCCCACGACTCAAGCGCAAGCGCATGGAGAGCGCACACATGCATGTAATGCAAAAATAAAGAACATAAGAACAAAAACAAATAGTCACACAGCATAAACTATAGCACAGGGTCACAAAATATGCGGCACAAGTATTCAGCACATAATATCCAATAAGACGCAGCAAAATAAAAAACACCACCCTAAAGAAAACTAATGCTGTTGCCCCTCGGCCTTAGAAGTCCTCCGAGCTAGACGCAGCTGTGGATCCAAGCGCCTCATCCTCTGAAGAATCCGTCACGTAGTCGGTGCTGGAGGCTGGTGGCACTATGGTGAGCTCCTGCCTTATATACCCCCCTGGCTAGCACTACTGCGTGACTACAAAACTACCAAGTAAAAACTTAAAAAACTACCAAGTAAACTAGCTAAAAAAAACTTTAAAAAAAACAAAACAAGCAGAAAATAAAATATGCAAAAGTAAAAACGTGTCGGGTTACCTCCCGACAAGTGCCTTTGTTTAACGTCGTTGGCTCGACTGTACCTCGTTACGTGCCAAAACGTGTGTCTGCAACCTTCCCCACTCTTGCTCCTGAGTGTTCCTGCGCCAGTGTGTGTGTTGCGATCTCATTGGTCCTGCGCAAAGGGTAAGATGGGAAGTCAGCATGTGATAAATTATGCGTAACGAGGGTAGATGCAGAGGAAGAGGAGATATAAGCAATAGGTTCCAGTTCTCCCTCTGGTACATCCGGTGGTGTGTCTGGCGCAGCAGCTTGCGCATCTATTATCTCTGGTTCGGCCAAGTCAATGTTGCGCGCTGTGCTATCCCAAGGTTCTCCTAAGTACCGTTTGACTCTCTGCCCATTAACCTGAAAACGATGCCGGTGCCCGTCTTCTAACTCGATTGTTCCGTAGAGGAAAACCTTGGTGACCGTGTATGGTCCCGTCCATTTGCTGCGCAGCTTTCCAGGCATAAGCTTCAGGCGTGATGAGAACAATAATACCTGGTCTCCTGGCGTGAAAGAGCGTCTGAGGATATGCTTGTCATGAAACGCCTTGGTGCGCTCCTTGTAATCGCGCAGTCCCTCATAGGCGTCCAGGCGCAGCTCTTCTAGTTCGTTCAGCTCAAATGCGCGCTCCCTTCCCGCCTCATCCAAGTTCAGGTTGCAAATGCGTAAGGCCCAATATGCCTTGTGCTCGAGCTCTACTGGCAGGTGGCATGCTTTCCCATAGACCAGCCGAAATGGTGAGGTCCCAATGGGCGTCTTATGCGCAGTGCGGTATGCCCATAGCGCATCATCAAGGCGCTGGCTCCAATCTTTGCGCGATGGTCTCACAGTCTTTTCTAAGATGCATTTGATCTCCCTGTTAGAAACTTCGGCCTGTCCATTCGTCTGCGGATGGTAAGCGGTGGACGTCTTGTGGCGCACCCCATAGTGCTTGAAAACTTGCGCCACGACCCTGTTGCAAAAGTGTGTCCCCTGGTCGCTGATTACTGCCTTAGGCACTCCGTACCTGCAAAATATGTTAGTTCTGAGAAAATCAGCGACAGTCTTACCATCATCCTTCCGCGTAGCCTTAGCTTCAACCCATTTGGAGACATAGTCTACTGCCACCAATATGTACTCGTAACCTGCAGATGGAGGAAATGGCCCCATGAAGTCGATTCCCCAAACATCGAACACTTCATCCACCAGAATCGGGGTCTGCGGCATCTCATCGCGCGCGGATATTCCTCCTGTGCGCTGGCACCTGTCACAATTCCTGCAGTGATTATAGGCGTCTCTAAACAGGTGCGGCCAATAGAATCCGCAGTCCAGGACCTTTCTGCTTGTGCGCTTGGGACCGAAGTGTCCTCCGCATGCGTGCGCATGACAAAACATCAAAACAGAATTAATTTCGTGGTCAGGCACGCAACGCCTCAATATCTGATCTGGTCCTATTCTAAGCATGTAAGGATCATCCCAAAGGTAATGCTTGGACTCATGTTTTAATCGCATGCACTCAGTTTTATTGAAATGCGGAGGAAACGTACGTGTGACCAGGTAATTTGCGATGTGCGCATACCATGGTACCTTACCTGTCAGCGCCATCAGATGCTCGTCAGGGAATGTTTCCGTGATCTGCCCTGGTTCCTCCTCTTTCACGATCCTGCTCAGGTGATCAGCAACTATATTCTCCGTGCCCTTCTTGTCTTTGATCTCCAAGTCAAATTCCTGCAGTAAGAGCACCCAGCGCATCAGGCGCGGCTTGGTTTCCTTCTTGGATATGAGGTAGCGGATAGCTGCGTGGTCAGTGTAGATGATGACTCTTGCGCCTAGAACATATGCTCGGAACTTCTCCAGCGCAAATACAATTGCCAGAAGCTCCTTCTCCGTGGTGGTGTAGTTCCTCTGCGCAGAGTCCAGTGTGCGCGATGCATAGTAAATGGCATGCGGCTTCTTGTCTACGCGCTGCCCTAAGACTGCACCTACTGCATAATCACTCGCGTTGCACATTAATTCAAATGGCAGGTTCCAGTCTGGCGCGCGCATCACTGGCGCACTGGTCAGCGCTTCCTTCAGCTTATCAAATGCTGCCCTGCACTCATCAGTAAAGTCGAAGCACACATCTTTTTGCAAAAGGTTAGACAGGGGTATATAAATTTTAGAGAAATCTTTGATAAAACGCCTGTAGAACCCAGCATGCCCTAAGAATGATTTCACGTCGCGCACGTTGGTGGCATAAGGTAGATTAGAAATAAGATCTATCTTAGCTTTGTCTACCTTGATCCCCTCCTCTGAAATGATATGACCTAGTACTACTCCGTGCGTTACCATGAAATGACATTTTTCGTAATTTAGCACTAAGTTCTTAGAAATGCAGCGCGCTAAGACTTTATCTAGATGTGTTAAGCATGCATCAAAGGTACTTCCATATACGGTAAAATCATCCATGAACACTTCTATGCATATACCAATCTGATCGCGCGTCGTCGTGCGCGTCAAATATAATCCTTCCTCTCCCACTAGTACAGCGGTTAAGTAAGGGTCGATCTCCACAGGGAGCAAGCAGTGAGTCTTAGCCAGTAACCTACACTTAAGAAAACGGGGGTTGCGTGAGTGATTGGGGGTTTTGCGCGATGCGCGAGTAGCAGTGAATATCGTAACGCAGGAAATTGCACTAGACGTGCGCAAGCAGTAGAGATGAAGTACTATCTTTATGAGAAGTGCTGGGCAGGCAATCCTCTATGAATGCATTCCTTATCATCGACTCTAAACATCTATAGCTTGTGGTTTACTTGGGTTAGTGTCCGGTAAAGGCTTCCTAACACGTGCGCATGTTCCGTTCAAAGTTCATGTGCTATTAATCCTAGAACTAGACTAAACAGCTGCGAATCCTGTCACAGTAGCAACTGCCTACCCTAACTCGTTACTCCTAATTGTCACGGTAAGTTTTCGGTTCAAGGCTTCCCCTACGCATGCAACTAGTTTAACAGGTGACAAGCAAGCAACACAAGTAAGATTGCGGTTCAAGGCTTCCCCTACTTATGCAACTAACAGTCTCAGTACGCACAGAATTAATACAAATAAATAAACTATGCATTAAGCTCAAGTCTCAAAGGAAATACATCACAGGTTCATGCCCGACCAACACTGAGTGTTTAGCTAGACATGCTAGTGGTAAACATCATAAAATAGTAAGTAATAACTACTGAATCCAAGAAAACGGTAGCAAACAGTGCGTGCAGTGTCTTCTCTCGGCTGGCGCAGTCGGCTGGCGCAAATCTCCTTGACAGGTCCGTGTGTTTTCCAGTTCTGCCGCGCAGTGCCTCTGGAATGCCGCTGAGTGATGATGTTCCTCTCTCCTTGAAACCCTAGACTTTCTTTGTTTAAATAGTGCCTCAGGAAGTTCATCTTTTGGCAACTTCCAAATCTGGTCACTGGGACTTTGCGCCTGGCGCACAGCATTGATTGGCGCAATCGGGTAGCGCACCTCTGCTGTCTTTCGCCATTTCTTCTTCTGTCTGCGCCGCTAGCTCCGCAGGCTGATCTTTCACTCCTAGAACGCTGCCTGATAGCGCGTATCCGACTTAAGGACTCGTTCTGACCTGATATACAAAAATATTGGAAACGAGTAATCTTGCTCATGAAATATTGCAAACAAGCACAGGGTTATGACCTAAATAATGTGTATAACTAGGCTCTATCAAACCCCCCACACTTGCCCCTTGTTCGTCCCGAACAAGTGCTGAAACGCGGATACAATTACCTTTTCTGGAGACTAGCGCACAGCCTTGCATTCTAGCGCAAAATGCACAGTTGCTCAACTCGTGCTGCTTTATCACCTGCGCACAACTGCACTCAACAGTTCTAGTATAATAATCCCGAAATTTCATTACCTCTCAGCCGGGATGAAGATCTTTGGATGACTGGGAGATAGCTCTTCTTAGGCTCCTGGTTGTCAGCTCCCGCTCCGAAGATAGGTATATGGTTTCTTGCGCGAGCTTCTTCCAGTGCGTGATTCGTTCGCACACATCCTGGGAACCTGAGCCTTTGATGATATCCTTTTGGTCTTGCGCACGCAGGTACTAAGTAGTACGCGTGCTGATTCTTCGTAACGCAAATCATCTGCTTCTGCTGGTATTTTTCTTTTGTACAGCTTCCTTTCCAATTTTTTTTTCATTTCCAGAACAGTTCCAATCTCAGCCTTCGGATAGCAGCTATGGAACTCGTTCCGCTCTCCCTCCTTGGTTTGTCTGCGCCGGTCAGCGCACGCGTTTACATCCGCGCCCGCTTTCCTTAGCTTGATTTCCAGAGAGAAGGTGGTTTGTTTTCCCACCTCGCCACGCTTTGGGTACTTTGCCTTTGGCATCTGCGTGACTGAGCGCGCTCTTTTGTTCCGAAGGTTGCTAAGCACCGGCCTCCACTAGCGCACTCGACCATATACCTCGCCTTCGAAGCACAAGCAACTAACCGCCTCTCTGGAGCATTTCTATCAACTCCACATCCCCTGTATATCCCAACTAACAGGAGCAGAAAAAAACGAAAAAATTATGCTAAAACAGTAGAGAACGGCGCACGCAATACGGATAGCGCAACACAAGCTGGAGCGCATGCGCATCCTGCACTTTAGCGCACTACTGCTACTAATTCTCTTCAACTTAAACTAAGCTATACTAAAAAATGCTCAAAACATGAAATGTAAGAGTAACGCCCCCCCCCCCCCCCCCCCCCCACACTTGAACAGAGACGTGTCCCCACGACTCAAGCGCAAGCGCACGGAGGCTGCGCACATGCATGCAATGCAACGAAAATAAAGAACAGAAAAGGGAACACAAAAAGTCACACAAAATATAGCAAGGGAGTCACAGAATGTATGGCACAAATATTCAGCACACATAATAGTCAACTAGACGCAGCAAAAATAAAAGACACCACCCTAAAGAAAATCACTGCGCCTGCCCAAGGCCTTAGAAGTCCTTCGAGCTAGACGCTGCTGCTGACCCATGCGCCTCATCCTCTGAAGAATCAGTCATGGAGTCGGTGCTGGAGGATGGTGGCACAATGGTGAGGGGGTCAGGCTGCTCGTCCTCGGAAAGTGACTCCCATATGGAATCGGAGTCTACGCTGGGAAAGTTAATGGGGGACTCCGGAACAGAAGGCCGGGCAGGGGAAGCTACTGGTGGTGGTACTGGTTCGGGTTCAGGGGTGGGCTCTGCTGCTGGGGCTGCTGGGGCTGATGCAGGTGCTGACTCTGCTGGGGCTGGGGCTGGGGTTGGTGCTGGAGAGGGTGCTGCTGGGGTTTCTGGGGTTCGGGTAGGAGGTGGATGGTGCAGGCTGAGGAGAGGGGGAATCGCATCTCCAAATTTCCACCCGGATGGTGGACTCATACTTAAATCCGCCCCCTCTGGCGCTAAGTATTCGAGCACGCGCATGACGTTGAACAACATGCGCTGCTCGGCGGTGGCTTCCTCAGGCGCCTCCTCAGTCTCAGTCCTTGGGCGCTTGGCACGTGCACGAGGGGGAGAATCCTCGATGGAAATGGTCACTGGCTCCCCCTGTGGTGCACGGGCCCTCTGGTGCGGAGGAAGAGGAGATATAGGCGATGGGTGCTAGTTCTCCCTCTGAAACATCTGGTGGTGCGTCTGGCGCAGCAGCTTGCGCGTCCACTATCTCTGGCTCGGCCAAGTCAATGTTGCGTGTTGCGCCATCCCAAGGTTCGCCCAAGTACCGTTTGACTCTCTGCCCGTTAACCTGAAAACGATGCTGGTGCCCGTCTTCTAATTCAATTGTGTCGTAGGGGAAAACCTTGGTGACGGTGTATGGTCCCGTCCACTTGCTGCGCAACTTCCCAGGCATGAGCTTCAGGCGCGATGAAAATAACAGTACCTGGTCTCCTGGTTCAAATGTGCGCCGGAGGATATGCCTGTCATGAAACGCCTTGGTGCGCGCTTTGTAATCGCGCAGTCCCTCATAGGCGTCTAGGCGCAGCTCTTCGAGTTTGCTCAGCTCAAACGCGCGTTCCTTTCCTGCCTCATCCAAGTTCAAGTTACAAATACGTAAGGCCCAATATGCCTTGTGCTCGAGCTCTACTGGCAGGTGGCATGCCTTCCCATAGACCAGCCGGAATGGTGAGGTTCCAATGGGCGTCTTGTGTGCAGTGCGGTATGCCCATAGCGCATCATCCAGGCGCTGGCTCCAATCCTTGCGCGACGGCCTCACAGTCTTTTCCAAGATGCGCTTGATCTCTCTGTTAGAAACTTCGGCCTGTCCATTTGTCTGCGGATGGTAAGCGGTGGACGTCTTGTGGCGCACCCCATAGTGCTTGAAAACTTGCGCCACAACCCTGTTGCAGAAGTGCGTCCCCTGGTCGCTGATAACTGCCTTAGGCACTCCGTACCTGCAAAATATGTTAGTTCTGAGAAAATCAGCGACAGTCTTACCATCATCCTTGCGCGTGGCCTTAGCTTCGACCCATTTGGATACGTAATCCACGGCCACCAGTATGTACTCGTAGCCGGCAGATGGGGGAAATGGACCCATGAAGTCGATTCCCCAAACATCGAACACTTCGTCCACCAGAATCGGGGTCTGCGGCATCTCGTTGCGCGCGGAGATTCCTCCAGTGCGCTGGCACCTGTCACACTTCCTGCAGTGGTCATAGGCATCTCTGAATAGGTGCGGCCAGTAGAATCCGCAGTCCAAGATCTTCCTACTCGTGCGCTTGGGACCGAAATGTCCTCCACAGGCGTGCGATATGCACTGAGTTTTATTGAAATGAGGAGGGAACGTACCTGTGACCAGGTAATTTGCGATATGCGCATACCATGGTACCTTACCTGTTAGCGCCATCAGATGCTCGTCAGGGAATGTCTCCTTGATCTGCCCTGGCTCCTCATCCTTTACGATCCTGCTCAGGTGATCAGCGACGATATTTTCTGTGCCCTTCTTATCTTTGATCTCTAAGTCGAATTCCTGAAGCAGAAGTACCCAGCGCATCAGGCGCGGCTTGGTCTCTTTCTTGGACATGAGGTAGCGGATAGCTGCGTGGTCCGTGTAAATGATGACTCTGGCGCCTAGAACATATGCTCGGAACTTCTCCAGCGCAAATACAATTGCCAGAAGCTCCTTCTCCGTGGTGGTGTAGTTCTTCTGCGCGGAGTCAAGTGTGCGCGATGCATAGTAGATGGCATGCGGCTTCTTGTCCTCGCGCTGCCCCAAGACTGCTCCTACTGCGTAGTCACTTGCGTCACACATCAGCTCAAATGGCAGGTTCCAGTCTGGTGCGCGCATCACTGGCGCACTGGTCAGCGCTTCTTTCAGCTTATCGAACGCCGCCCTGCACTCATCAGTAAAATCGAAGCACACGTCTTTTTGCAACAGGTTAGACAGGGGTATGCAAATTTTAGAGAAATCCTTAATAAAACGCCTGTAAAACCCAGCATGCCCTAAGAACGATTTCACGTCGCGCACGTTGGTGGCATAAGGCAGATTACAAATAATATCTATCTTAGCTTTGTCTACCTTAATACCCTCCTCTGAAATGATATGACCTAGTACTACTCCGTGCGTTACCATGAAATGACATTTTTCGTAATTTAGCACTAAAATCTTAGAGATGCAGCGCGCTAAGACTTTATCTAGATGTGTCAAGCATGCATCAAAGGTACTCCCATATACAGTGAAATCATCCATGAACACTTCTATGCATATACCAATCATATCAGAGAAAATGCTCATGACAAGGCGTTGAAACGTACCTGGCGCGTTGCACAGCCCAAAAGACATACGCCGAAACGCAAATGTTCCGAAGGGGCATGTGAACGTGGTCTTCTCTTGATCCTCCGCAGCTATGGGTATCTGATTGTAACCTGAATATCCGTCCAAAAAACAAAAGTAAGGCTTACCTGCCAAGCGATCCAGCATCTGGTCCATGAAGGGTAGCGGGAAGTGGTCCTTGCGCGTTACAGCGTTCAGCTTCCTGTAGTCGATGCACATGCGCCAGCCAGTTTGTATGCGCTTGGGAACTAGCTCGCCCTGCGCATTCTCCTCCACCGTGATTCCTCCTTTCTTTGGCACAACGTGCACCGGGCTGACCCATTTGCTGTCTGAGATTGGGTAAATGACCCCTGCGTCAAGCAACTTCAGGACTTCCTTTTGCACTACCTCCATCATATTTGGGTTTAACCTGCGCTGAGCCTCCCTGGATGGTTTGGCACCATCTTCCAACAGAATTCGGTGCATGCACACGTCTGGGCTCACTCCGCGCAGATCAGCAAGAGTCCATCCAATAGCGCGCTGGTTCCTGCGCAGCACCTGTTGTAAACGCGCCTCCTTCTCTTTTTCCAATCCCTTCTTGATGATCACTGGCAGGGTGTCCTCATCTCCCAAGAAAATGTACTTGAGGTGCTCCGGGAGTTGCTTCAGTTCGATCTTGGGTGCCTGTTCAATAGAGGGCAAGATTTTGTTAGCGGTGCAAATATGAACTATATCAAGTACCTGTGTGGGTGCTGGTTCAGCACTGCTTAGCTCCTCCTCTTGCTCCTCCAGCTCTGCCTGTGTCAGTAGCTTTGGTTCTATGGTTGCGCTCGCACACTGCGCTTCTGTGACTAAATCGTCAAAGCTGTCCATTGCGTGCACAGTAGCGTCCTCATGTGGGTGCTGCATCCCTTCGAAGATGTTGAAATGGATTTCTTCGCCATCTACCTCCATGGAGAGCGTGCCCCTCCACACGTCTATCTTCGTGCGCGCAGTCATCAGAAACGGTCTGCCTAGGAGGATCTGCGCACCGCTGGCGCTTGATTCACCCTCCATTTCGAGCACATAAAAGTCTGCTGGGAACACCAGCTCTCCTACTCGAACTAGGACATCTTCTATCATGCCTGCAGGTTGTTTGCACGATCTATCTGCTAGCTGAATTGTGAGACCTGCAGGTTTTAGTGGTCCAAGGCGCAAGGTCGCATAGAGAGAATATGGTAATAAATTGATTGATGCGCCTAAATCGATCATGCAGTTGCTTACCGTGGTTTTACCTAAGGTGCAAGGGATAGTGAATGTACCTGGATCTCGGCACTTAGGTGGTACCTTTTGTTGCACGATTGCTGAGGCCTGCGCATTTAGCATTACCTGTGCGCATTCGCCTGTCCTTCTTTTATTTGTGCACAGCTCTTTTAAAAACTTCGCATACCTGGGAATCTGTCGAATAGCTTCTATGAGAGGTATGTTGATTTCCACCTTGCTGAACAGCTCATATAGTTCCTTGTCCAGTGCTTCTTTTCTCGCCAGTGGTGCCTGCACAGGGAAAGGAGCAGGTATGTTAGTACAATTTTTGTCCTTGTTTTTCGAGTGAGACATACCTGGCGCTTTGCCCTGCTGGTTCGTGGTTGGCGCTTCTGATTGCGCCTCTGGCTCTGGTTGCGCACTCTGAGCTGCTGGATCTGGGACTTGCGCAACTGGCTGCGCGGGCGCCTGCGCGGTCTGCTCTGTTCCCACTGTGCGCCCAGTCCTCAGTGTTACTGCATTAACTCCTCCTTTAGGGTTCTGAATCACTTGCGAAGGCAGGTTGCCATCGCTCTTTTTCAGCTCATACACCGTGGTTGCAATTTGTGATAGATGCTTCTCTATGGATTCGAACCTCTTGTCATACTTTTCGTCATTCTTGCGCACTGTGTCTGCTAGCTGCCCCATGATATCTTCCAAGGATCGCTTTGGTTGCTGATTGTTCTGCGCTAGTGCGTCTGTGCGGCGATGCGGTGGATTGTAGGGTGCAGCTTGTTGCGTCTGCTGTGGCGTGCGCTGATCAGTGGGCTGCCTCTGGAAATTGTTCTCTTCTCTCCATCTGAATCCATTTGCAGCAAGCCCAAAGCGCGGCTGATTCTGCCTCTGCGGTCCTCTGTTGTCCCATCCTCCAAGGGCATTTACGTCTCCAGTTTCTTCAAAAAGTGTTGGGCATTCGTCTGTCTTGTGCTCAGTGGACCTGCAGAATTCACATACCTTTGGCGCAACTGGTTGTGCGCTCTGTGCACTCATCAGCTTCTGTAGCATGGCCTTCATTTCTTGGATCTCAGCGCTTGCCTCTACCTGATGCACAGAACGATTACGACTACTTTCAAGTGTCAATTGATGTCTTACCTGCCCAGCAGAATCTTCTATCAGCTGCCATGCATCCTCCGGGTACATGTTGCAAATGTCCCCTCCTGCGCATGCATTCAGTAGTCGAAGCTCCATTGGTAGCAGTCCATTCAGAAAGTTCTCTATCAGCACATTCTGAGGAAGCCCGTGATTGTAGCAGTTGGCTTCTAGCTCCCTGAAACGCTCGTAGTATTCTGACAGAGACTCCCCTGCGCTCTGCCTTGGCGCGGCCAATTCCCTTCTGAGCAGCGCAATCTTCGCTGCTGGATAAAATTTGTCTAAGAATTTCTTCTGCAGCTGCTCCCATGTGTGGATTGATCCTGCGGGTAGGCTCATCAGCCAGTGTTTGGCTGCATCGCTCAATGAAAATGGGAATGCCTTCATCTTCAGCGCTTCTTCGTTCTCCCCCAAGGTCTTCATGTTCTCGCAAATGATTAGGAACTCCCGCACATGCTTGAGTGGATTTTCGTTGTTCATTCCGTGAAACTTGGGCATGTGATGGATGAGTGAGCTCCTCAGTTCGAACTGTCCGTTGGGCGGAAGCACTATGCACCATGGCTGGTTAACAGTGAGTGGGGCTGACATTTCGCGCACTGTCCTGCGCCTTGCGACTGGACGAACGGGTGGCGCAATGTATGGTTCAGCGGCCATCCGTGCGTCGACCTCACGCTGCACTTCCTCTCTGAATAGGGCTGCGCGGTTATGTGCCCTTGCTTCCTCTGGGGTTCTGTCTCCCAGGTTATCTCCAACCACACTGTTATCCTCCATGTCCTGATCCAAACTCAAGAAACGAATTAAATGGCAACGAGGTTGTTGCGTCTGTCAGTGCGCAACTAGAATCTGCGCAGCGCAACTGTTTCAAGGTTGCGCAGGCGGATGTGATTGTGCGCTGTCAGAAACAACAACGAGAAAACAAAACAAAATGAAATAACTAGTTACTAAAATGAGAAATGTAAGCTAGCTAAAACTTAGCTGTGTTGCTCCCCGGCAACGGCGCCAAAATTTGATCGCGCGTCGTCGTGCGCGTCAAATATAATCCTTCCTCTCCCACTAGTACAGCGGTTAAGTAAGGGTCGATCTCCACAGGGAGCAAGCAGTGAGTCTTAGCCAGTAACCTACACTTAAGAAAACGGGGGTTGCGTGAGTGATTGGGGGTTTTGCGCGATGCGCGAGTAGCAGTGAATATCGTAACGCAGGAAATTGCACTAGACGTGCGCAAGCAGTAGAGATGAAGTACTATCTTTATGAGAAGGGCTGGGCAGGCAATCCTCTATGAATGCATTCCTTATCATCGACTCTAAACATCTATAGCTTGTGGTTTACTTGGGTTAGTGTCCGGTAAAGGCTTCCTAACACGTGCGCATGTTCCGTTCAAAGTTCATGTGCTATTAATCCTAGAACTAGACTAAACAGCTGCGAATCCTGTCATAGTAGCAACTGCCTACCCTAACTCGTTACTCCTAATTGTCACGGTAAGTTTGCGGTTCAAGGCTTCCCCTACGCATGCAACTAGTTTAACAGGTGACAAGCAAGCAACACAAGTAAGATTGCGGTTCAAGGCTTCCCCTACTTATGCAACTAACAGTCTCAGTACGCACAGAATTAATACAAATAAATAAACTATGCATTAAGCTCAAGTCTCAAAGGAAATACATCACAGGTTCATGCCCGACCAACACTGAGTGAGCTAGACATGCTAGTGGTAAACATCATAAAATAGTAAGTAATAACTACTGAATCCAAGAAAACGGTAGCAAATAGTGCGTGCAGTGTCTTCTCTCGGCTGGCGCAGTCGGCTGGCGCAAATCTCCTTGACAGGTCCGTGTGTTTTCCAGTTCTGCCGCGCAGTGCCTCTGGAATGCCGCTGAGTGATGATGTTCCTCTCTCCTTGAAACCCTAGACTTTCTTTGTTTAAATAGTGCCTCAGGAAGTTCATCTTTTGGCAACTTCCAAATCTGGTCACTGGGACTTTGCGCCTGGCGCACAGCATTGATTGGCGCAATCGGGTAGCGCACCTCTGCTGTCTTTCGCCATTTCTTCTTCTGTCTGCGCCGCTAGCTCCGCAGGCTAATCTTTCACTCCTAGAACGCTGCCTGATAGCGCGTATCCGACTTAAGGACTCGTTCTGACCTGATATACAAAAACATTGGAAACGAGTAATCTTGCTCATGAAATATTGCAAACAAGCACAGGGTTATGACCTAAATAATGTGTATAACTAGGCTCTATCACAATCATATCAGAGAAAATGCTCATGACAAGGTGTTGGAACGTACCCGGCGCGTTGCACAGCCCAAAAGACATGCGCCGAAACGCAAACGTACCGAACGGGCATGTGAATGTGGTCTTCTCTTGATCTTCCGCAGCTATGGGTATCGGGTTGTACCCTGAATATCCGTTCAAGAAACAAAAATAAGGTTTACCTGCTAAGCGATCTAGCATCTGGTCCATGAAGGGTAGCGGGAAGTGGTCCTTGCGCGTTACTGCGTTAAGCTTCCTGTAGTCGATGCACATGCGCCAGCCAGTTTGTATGCGCTTGGGAACTAGCTCGCCCTGCGCATTTTCTTCCACTGTGATTCCTCCCTTCTTAGGCACAACGTGCACTGGACTGACCCATTTGCTATCCGAGATTGGGTAAATGACCCCTGCGCCAAGCAATTTCAGGACTTCCTTTTGCATTACCTCCATCATATTTGGATTCAACCTGCGCTGAGCCTCTCTGGATGGTTTGGCACCATCTTCCAATAGAATCCTATGCATGCACACGTCTGGGCTCACTCCGCGCAGATCGGCAAGTGTCCATCCTATGGCGCGCTGGTTCTTGCGCAGTACCTGCTGTAAGCGCGCCTCCTGCTCCTCTTCTAATCCTTTCTTTATGATCACTGGCAGGGTGTCCTCATCTCCCAAGAAAATGTATTTGAGGTGCTCTGGGAGTTGCTTCAGTTCGATCTTGGGTGCCTGCTCAATAGAGGGCAAGATTTTGTTAGCAGTGCAAATATGAACTATATCACGTACCTGTGTGGGTGCTGGTTCCGCACTGCTCAGCTCTTCCTCTTGCTCCTCCAGCTCTGCCTGTGTCAGTAGCTCTGGTCCTACGGTTGCGCACGCACATTGCGCTTCTGTGACTAAATCGTCAATGCTGTCCATTGCGTGCACTGTAGCGTCCTCATGTGGATGCTGCATCCCCTTGAATATGTTGAAATGGATTTCTTCGCCATCTACCTCCATGGAGAGCGTGCCCCTCCACACGTCTATCTTTGTGCGCGCGGTCATCAGAAACGGTCTGCCTAGGAGGATCTGCGCACCGCTGGCGCTTGATTCACCCTCCATTTTGAGCACATAAAAATCTGCTGGGAACACCAGCTCTCCTACTCGAACTAGGACATCTTCTATCATGCCTGCAGGTTGTTTGCACGATCTATCTGCTAGCTGAATGGTGAGACCTGCAGGCTTTAGTGGTCCAAGGCGCAATTTCGTATATAGGGAATAAGGTAGCAAATTGATGGATGCGCCTAAATCAATCATGCAATTACTCACTGTGGTCTTACCTAGCGTGCATGGAATAGTAAATGTACCTGGATCTCGGCACTTAGGTGGTACCTTTTGTTGCACGATCGCTGAGACTTGCGCATTCAGCATTACCTGGGCGCATTCGCCCTTCCTCCTTTTGTTTGTGCACAGCTCTTTTAAAAACTTTGCATACCTGGGAATCTGCCGAATAGCTTCAATAAGGGGAATGTTGATTTCCACCTTGCTGAACAACTCATAAAGCTCCTTGTCCAACGCTTCCTTTCTAGCCAATGGTTCCTGCACAGGGAAAGGTGCAGGTATGTTAGTACAATTTATGTCCTTGTTTCTGGACTGAGACATACCTGGCGTGTTGCCCTGCTGGTTTGTGGCTGGCGCTTCTGGTTGCGCATCTTGCTCTGGTTGCGCATTCTGATCTGCTGGATCCGGGACTTGCGCAACTGGTTGCGCGGGCGCCTGCGCGGTCTGCTCTGTTCCTACTGTGCGCCCAGTCCTCAGTGTTACTGCATTGACTCCTCCTTTAGAGTTCTGAATCACTTGCAAAGGCAGGTTGCCATCGCTCTTTTTTAGCTCATATACTGTGGTCGCAATTTGTGATAGTTGCTTTTCAATGGACTCGAACCTCTTGTCATATTTCTCGTCATTTTTGCGCACTGTGTCTGCTAGCTGCCCCATGATATCTTCTAAAGATCGCCTCAGTTGCTGGTTGTTATGCGCTGGTGCGTCATTGCGGCGATGCGGTGGATTGTAGGTCGCAGCTGGTTGCGTCTGCTGTGGCACGCGCTGATCAGTGGACTGCCTCTGGAAATTGTTCTCTTCCCTCTATCTGAATCCATTTGCGGCAAGCCCAAAGCGCGGCTGATTCTGCCTCTGCGGCCCTCTGTTGTCCCATCCTCCAAGAGCGTTGACATCTCCAGATTCTTCAAAAAGTGTTGGGCATTCATCTGTCTTGTGCTCGGTGGACCTGCAGAATTCACATACCTTTGGCGCAACTGGTTGTGCGCTCTGCGCACTCATCAATTTCTGCAGCATGGCCTTCATTTCCTTCATCTCAGCGCTTGCTTCTACCTGATGCACAGAGCGAGCACGACTATTTTCAAGCGTAAGTTGATGTCTTACCTGCCCAGCAGAGTCTTCTATCAGCTGCCACGCATCCTCTGGGTACATGTTGCAAATGTCCCCTCCTGCGCATGCATTCAGTAGTCGCAGCTCCATGGGCAGCAGTCCATTCAGAAAGTTCTCTATCAGCACATTCTGGGGCAGGCCGTGATTGTAACAGTTGGCCTCTAGCTCCCTGAAACGCTCGTAATATTCTGACAGTGACTCCCCTGCGCTCTGCCTTGGCGCGGCCAGTTCCCTTCTGAGCAGCGCAATCTTTGCTGCTGGATAGAATTTATCTAGGAATTTCTTCTGCAGCTGCTCCCATGTGTGAATGGATCCTGCGGGTAAGTTCATCAACCAATGTCTGGCTGTATCACACAGTGAAAATGGGAATGCCTTCATTTTCAGCGCCTCATCGCTTTCTCCTTCGGTCTTCATGTTCTCGCAAATGACTAGGAACTCTCGCACATGCTTGACTGGATTTTCATTGTTCATCCCGTGGAACTTGGGCATGTGATGGATGAGCGAGCTTCTTAGCTCAAAATGACCGCCTGGTGGAAGCACGATGCACCATGGCTGGTTAACAGTGATAGGGGCTGACATCTCGCAACACTGTTCTGCGTCGCGCGGCTTGCTGCACGGGTGGCGCATGATACACTTCAGCGGCCCTCCTTGCTTCAACCTCGCGCTGCACTTCCTCTCTGAACAGGGCTGCGCGGTTATGTGCTCTTGCTTCCTCTGGGGTTCTGTCCCCCAAGTTGTCTCCTACGACACTGTTATCCTCCATAACCTGTTCTGAATCTCAAAGAAAATGAAATTAAAAGATAACTAATGTTGTTGCGTCTGTCAGTGCGCAACTAGAATCTGCGCAGCGCAACTGTTTCAAGGTTGCGCAGGCTAATGGTGATTGCGCGCTGTCAGAAACAACAACGAAAACAAAACAAACTGAAATAAAGGAAAAAAACGTAAACTAACTAGAACTTAGCTGTGTTGCTCCCCGGCAACGGCGCCAAAATTTGATCGCGCGTCATTGTGCGCGTCAAATATAATCCTTCCTCTTCCACTCAGTACAGCAGTTAAGTAAGGGTCGATCTCCACAGGGAGCAAATAGTAAGTCTTTAGCTAGCAACCTACACTTACGACAATGGGGGGGTGTGTGAGTGATTGAAATGCGCGATGCGCAAGTGAACAATAACTAGTGTAACGCAGGAAATTTGCACTGGACGTGCGCAAGCAGTAGAGATTAAATACTATGATTATGAGAAGCATTGGGCGGACAATCCTCTATGAGTGCATTCCTTATCATCGACTCTAAACGTCTATAGTTTTCGGTTTACTTGGGCTAGTGTCCGGTCAAGGCTTTCTAACACGTGCGCATGTTCCGTTCAAAGTTCATGTGCTATTAATCCTTAGAACATAGACTAAAACAGCTGCGAATCCGTTCAAAGTAGCAACTGATCACCCTAGCTCGTTACTCCTAGTTGTCACCGTAAAGCTATCAACTAGTTTAACATATGACAAGCAAGCAACACAAGTAAGATTGCGGTTCAAGGCTTCCCCTACTCATGCAACTGGCTGTCTCCGTATGCACAGGATTAATACAAGTAAGTAAACTATGCATTAAGCTCAGGTCTCAAAGAAAATACATCATAGATTCATGCCCAACCAACACTAAGAGTTTAGCTAGACATGCTAGTGATAAACATCATAGAATAGTAAATAATGACTAATGTGTCTGAGAAAACAGTAGCAAACAGTGCGTGCAGCTTGTCTTCTCGGCTGGCGCAGTCGGCTGGCGCAAATCCTCTCAACAAGTCCGTGTGTTTTCCAGTTCTGCTGCGCAGTGCCTCTTGGTGATCTCTGATGCGTCTCCAGAAAGTCTCTTGTTCATCGTCCCTGTTGCCCTAGCCTTCCTCTTGTTTATATACTGCTTGGGAAGCTCACTTTTGGCAGCTTCCAAATCTGGTCACGTCAAGATTAGGCAGTACTGGACTTTGCGCTTGGCGCACGGCATCGGCTAGCGTATGGGCTAGCGCACCTCTGCTGACTCTCGCCAACTTCTCTCCTGTTTGTGCTGCTAGCTCCGCAGGCGGATCTTTCACTCCTAGAACGCTGCCTGTTAGCGCGTATCCGACTCAAGGACTCGTTTTGCCCTGTAATACAAAAACACTAGAAACGAGTAATCTTGCTCATAAAATATTGCAAACAAGCATAGGGTTATGATCTAAATAATGCGTACAAATAGCCTCTATCAGCGAGGTGGGAAAACAGACCACCTTTCCTCTGGAAGTCGAGCGAGGGAAGGCGGGCGCGGGTGTAAACGCGTGCGCTGACTTGGGCAAATAGACCGAGGAGGGAGAGCGGAGCGTTGTTCCATAGCTGCTATCCGGAGGCCGAGACTGGAACCGCTCTGGGAACATAGGAACCATAGATAAAGCTGTACAAAAAGAAAAAAACCAGCAGATGATATGCGCTACAAAAGAAGCAGCATGCGCACAATTCTGTACCAGCGTGCGCACGTTCACAAAAAAATCATCAAGAAGGCTTGAGTTCCCAGGAAGTGCGCGGAAGAATCACGCACCAGAAGAAGCTTGCGCTATTAACCGTATACCCGTCCTAGGAGTGAAAGCTATCAACCCGGAGCCTATGAAGAGCTATCTCCCAGCCATCCGAAACGATCTTCATCCCAGCTGAGAGGTAACGAAATTCGAAATTGTTATATTAAAACTGTTGAGGGCAGATGCACGCAGGTGATAGAGCAGCGCAAGGTGAATGGTAGTGCAGATTGCGCCAGAGTGCAAGACTGTGCGCTAGACTCCAGAGATGTAATTGTATCCGTATTTGAGTGCTTGTTAGGGACGAACAAGGGGCAAGTGCGGGAGGTTTGATAGAGCCTATTTATACACACTATTTAGATCCTAACCCTATGCTTGTTTGCATTATTTTGTGTACAAGATTACTAGTTTCCAGTATTTTTGTATTTCAGGGCAAAACGAGGGCCTAAGTTGGATACGCGCTAACTGGCAGCGTTTAAAGAGCGCATCACACAGCCTGCGGAGCTAGCAGCGCAAACAGATAAGAGGTGGCAGGGTCGACTACGGTGCGCAGACCGATTGCGCAAACCAATGTGCAGTGCAACATGCGCAGAATAGTGGTGTTTCCAAATCTTGACACCATCAGATTTGGAAGTTACGAAGGTTGGGCCTCATAAGCAGTATATAAAGAAAGGAAGGCTAGGGTTTACAAGAACACCATAACACCAAGAGAGGACCACAGCACACGAGAGAGCGGCAGAACTGAAAAACACACGAGCTGCTGCAAGGACCTGCGCTAGCCGACTGCGCCAGCCGAGACACTGCAACCTGCACGCACCTGCTTGTTACTGTTTTCTTGGATACTTTAGCTATTATTTACTATTTCTATGATGTTTACTACTAGCATGTCTAGCTAAATGCTTTGTATCGGTTGGGCATGATTCTATGAGTATTTCCTTTGAGACTTGTGCTTAATGCATAGTTTGTTTGCTTGTATTAATTCTGTGCACACGGTTGACAGCTAGTTGCATGAGTAGGGGAAGCCTTGAACAGCAATCTTACTCTTGTTACTTGTTTGTTATATGTTAAACTAGTTGAATAGCTTGACGGTGACAACTAGGAGTAACGCGCTAGGATAATCAGCTGCTACTGTGACAGGATTCGCAGCTGCTTAGACTAGTCTCAAGAATTAATAGCTCAAGAACTTTGATCGGAACATGCGCACATGTTAGGAAGCCTTGATCGGACACTAACATTAGTAAACCGAACTATAGACGTTTAGAGTCGATGATAAGGAATACGTTCATAGAGGATTGTCTGCGCCGATACTTTTCATAGTCATAGTACTTAATCTTTACTGCCTATGCACGTCTAGTGCAAATCCTGCGTTAACTATTGCCATTCGCGCACTTGCGCAACCCAATCACTCACACCCCAGTTTTCGTAAGTGCAGGTTACTAGTTAAAGCTAATCTACTTGCTCCTTGTGGGATCGACCCTGACTTAGCCGCTATACTAAGTGGAGAAGGAAGGATTAATTTGACGCGCACAACGACGCGCGCTATCACTAGACATGCTAGAAACAAACATCATAGAAATAATAATTAAAACTAAGGCAGCCAAGGAAAAGTAGCAGGTCGGCGCAATTGCAGATTGCTGTTTTCGGCTGGCGCAGGTGGTTCGCGCAGAATCTGGGCTGTAGTAGCTGGTGTGTTTTTTGCTGCTATGTGTCCTTCTCTCTATATGTCCTCTCTCTCCTCCAAACCCTAGCTTCCCTCCTCTTATATACTAGTCTTGAAGCCCAAGGAATGCTTAGATTTGGCCCGAGAGAATCTTAGCTACTTCCCAAATCTAGGAGATAATGATGATCAATATTTAGAAACTCTGCTATCCTGCTCACGCTGATTGCGCTACTTGCTTTGCGTAGTCGGTTTGCGCACTGTAGCCTGAATCAGCTATCTCCTTTTGCGCTACTAGCTCCGCTGGTCGTGCATTGCGCTCTAAAAACGCCCGTTAGTGCACATCTGACTTATGCTCCTGTTTTATCCTGAAATACAAAAATACCAAAAACCAGTAATCTTGTACACAAAATAATGCAAACAAGCACAGTGTTAAGATCTAAATAGCGCATATAACTAGGCTCTATCAGAGCTTCTTCCAAAGACTGACAAAACACAACAAAGAGCAAGAAGTTGGTACACCATCCGATGACAGCAGAAGTTATCTAAAGACACCATTTGAGAAGAAGCCAAAAGACAAGCTAGGGATTGATTAAGATCAGCAGAGTCCTTGAATTGAGGTGAATCCTGAAGAAGTTGCTAGAGAAGGAGTCTGAAGACTAGATGAGGATTGCTTAATATCAGAAGGGTCCTTGGATTTTGTCAAAAATGCCAAGGGAGAGATTGTTAAAGCATGTGGCATCATTGACAAACTTAGTTGAAGATGATCTAGCAAGATGCTATAGCATTCCGTTGCAGCAAGCTGGAGCAAGCTTTCTGAAGAAAGTCTCTGGAACATGCTATAGCATACCGTGAAGACTTGGAGCAGCCAGCAGTATGCTGATCAGCTTGGAGCAGCCAGAAGCATGCTGATCAACTTGGAGCAGCCCAAAGAACGTACGGAGGGTTGCTGTCAGCATTGCAACAGGTCGGTAGAGTATAGTGAAGATTGAAAGCAAGATGATACAGTTGCCCGTGTGAACACAACAGCTGGTGAAAAACTTGCCAGAGCGTACAAGCTCAGTGTACAAGCAGTTGCTACAGCAGGAGCCGTAACAGGGAGCTGTAGCTGCAGAGCAACATTTTTGGAGCAAAGGACAATCTGCCCAAAAGTAGCAGTGAAACGGGAGAATTCCAAATATTCTCAAATATCCCAGTGAAGATTCCATGCCATAGCTTGAAGATTTGATTATGAAATCAAATCTCCTACAAAGTAGGAGATAGGATCTTGTTGAGATATTTTAGGAACTTCCTAAATTTGATTTTTATGAAGCATGAAGTTCCTTTTTAAAGAAAGCTGGGCAGAGCAGCAAAGGATCCATCCAATACAGAATCCAAGCACCTCAGATATTGAAAGAGAGCATAGCGATATTCAGAGAATATCAAATTTAGAGAGTTATGCGGAGAATTGGATCATCACTGAGAGCAGAGTGTGAGCGCAGAGCTGAGTGGTTAAAGCAAAGGCTGATCGAAGACTTGTAGAGTTTGATCAGAGCTTGATCGGAGAAGGCCAATTCAAAGCAGGACTTGCTTGTTGGCTGATCAAGGTAGGCAGCAGGATAGTTGTTGAGTGGAGGAACTCGGACAATCTATAGAAGGCCTGTTCTCACTAGTGACAGACGGTCATTGAGTGAGGGGGAGCATCCCGGAGTGAGGATCACTCACGATGAGTTCGTACGGCTTGGCGGAAGGCTTTGGAGAGACGCGGACAGAACCTGCACAAGCTAGTTGCACAAGCGTGTGCTATAGCAACCTACGTGAGATTGTTTAATTAGAATAGACTAAGTCTGGAGAGCATAGTTGTAGCTATTCTGGGTTAAATCAATTGTGTAGATGTGTGTGACAAAAATTAGAGGGTGTTCTGATTGTGCGTGATCTACTAGTTGAGGTTGGGAAGCATAGGTTGGCCGCGTGTCGAAACTGTATTGTACGAAGCACCTTGGAGACTAGTGGATTGAGGACTGGAGTATAGTCCTCCCCAGACGGAGGCAGTTGGCCGAACTGGGTGACCAAATCATTGTCATTGCTTTTACTTTGCTACACAAGATCAGACTGTACAAGAGGTTGCTATAGTCGGCTCGTCTCTGAGAGACTTTTATCGATTGGATGTCTCATTGCTTGCCTTTCTAGACATTTACACTTGAAGAAGGATCCAGAGGATGGAACATGCAAATGGAGCAAAAATAGATAAAGAAGGGCCTGAAATGAGCCTGTAGAAGCCCGGGTGAAGCCTCAACATTTACGAGGCGTTACCTCATACCGTTGCGGATATTTCTGGTATCACCTCACTCAACGAGGCAATGCCTTATTGTTTTGGAAAGCTTCAACAATGCCTCACCATCATGAGCGACGCCTCACTATTTTAGAAATGTCCAGGCGATGCCTCACCTATAGCCAGCCGGCGCCTCAGTCTAGTACGACATTGTCGGCCAACATTTTGCTTTACCAGTGGATGTCTTGGAAGATTTAGAAGCGTCCAGGTGATACCCCATACTATGCAGGCGACGCCTCTCCAAAAGACCAAGCGATGCCTCGTTTTTGGTATATATAGGGAGCTTATAACCAACATTCTTCATTCGAGATTTGCACCTCAAATCCTATACTGGAGTGTGGATATAAGCTAGAGATCAGGAATCTCAAGCAAGGAGCTTTCAGAGCATAAACAACAAAGATCGAGCTAATAAGGACGACTCATCGTGACAGAAGTAGCCTTTCTCTCTTACTCTTAATGTATTCCTATTAATTTGCCATCATATGACTTGTAGAACTTCATTTTCATTATTTATTGAGTTTGCTATACCTTACTCTATATTTTGTTCTCTACTTGCATGATAGGTTGTATGCGTTCCAAGCTTCTTAGAGTTGATCCGCTATCTATTAATCTCTCCTAACTCATAATAGCACTGCTAATACATAGACCCTTAATCAGTTAGGATAGATTACTAAATACCATATCATAACTTGTGTGTATGTTCATGTTAGTTCCTTTGACGATCCTAGGTACTTAGGATTATAAATATTATTTGACTACAACATACCCTTAATAACACTTTCTTGTTTGCTATAGATGTTAAAATGATGTTGATCTCTCTCATGTTGCTGAGGATATATTTAACATGATACACTGTGATGTTTGGGGGCCCCTTTCATGTTACCATTATGAATGGTTCTAAATACTTCCGTACCATAGTGGATAACAAGTGTAGAAGTACTTGGACTTATCTTATGCATAAATAAGGAGTCACAAACTTGATCATGAAGTTTTTTGAGATGGTGGAGACACAAATCTCTCAAAAGATCAAAGTTCTTAGATTTGATAATGACACTGAGTTTCTAAATAGAATCTTGGATTCTTTCCTTTAAGGGTTCCATTCATCAAATTAGATGTTCTTCACTCACCAAAATGGAGTAATTGAGATGTAGCATAGGAACAATATTAGATGTTGTTGGAACCGTACGCATTAAATCTGATGTTCCTAAGAGTTTTTGGGGAGATTGTTTTCTTACAGGAACCTATGTGATCAATAGATTATCTAGTGGGATACTCAAAAGGAAACTCAGCTTATGAGGATCTTTTGGGACATCCACCTTCTTCGGATGTTATGTATTCTGTGTTATGTTGAACCTTGCCTCATGTCAGGGATAAGATTGATCCTAGGCACAAGCTTGTGTATTTTTAGGCCATCCCTAACTGAAGGGGTAAGAGTGTTATCTTTGGAAGTCACACGAGATCTTACTTAGTTGAGATGTTTATTTTCAGGAAGATGTGTTCCCATTTAAAAGACTACCTGTGACAATGCATGATTAAGTGGTCACACCTATGCCACTTGAGCTTCTTAAGAAAGTGGGAGATGAGGATGGTGGTGATGATAAGGTCACTCAAGATGATGCTAAGAATTTGAATGATAATGTTGTGGTAAAAGGTCATAGAGAATAGGTCATATCTTTGAGGAGGTGTACAAGGCAGTCTAAACCTCTTCATATAGATAATTTTTGGGACATATTAGTCTACACAAAGAGCCTAAAGATTTCACACAAGCATGGAGGGATCCAATGTAGGTCGAAGCTATAAAGAAAGAAATTTCAGTCCTGGTTTACCTGTTAGAAAGAATGTAATTTATTGCAAATGGGTGTATAAGGTCAAGCTTCATTATGATGGTTTAATTGAAAGGTACAAAGCAAGACTTTTGGTAAGGGCTTTGCACCAGAAGTGAAGATGACCACAATAAGGTGTTTGTTGGCCTTACACGCCAACAAGAAATGACATTCATTTCAGTTTGATGTCAACAATACCTTCTTGCACGGGACTTTGAATGAGGAGGTGTATATGAAGTTACCACAAGGGTTTCAATCGAAGCTAAAGAGAAAAACATGATGTGTAGATTAATGAAGAGCATATATGCATTGAAGCAAGCCTCTAAACAATGGCTTGCAAGATTTAGTGATGCCTTAATCAAATTTGGTTTTGTGCAAAGTCCCTATGATTATTCTCCATTCACTCTAAAGAGAGGCAAAAATGTCTTAATCCTCTTGGGGTATGTGGATGATGTAGTTCTTATAAGGACTAGGATTGATTGATGAGGTTATGACCTTCATCCATGCAGAGTTTGAGATCAAGGATCTTGGATACTTGAAGTACTTTCTTGGGCTTGAAGCGGTTGTTAATGGCTATTATCAAGAAATCATGCGTCCCTTGACTTCATATAAGGCGACGCCTGAAGTGAGGCGGCACCTACATGTCTTTATAAAGAGAAGCATTCTCTTCATTTGAAGATACAGAACAACACGAACATCAAAAACACAAAAAAAGAAGAAGCAATCTTTGCTTGGTTTTGAGTTCTTTAGAGTCTCTCTTCCTTTTGAGTTCAAGTTTGGTGATAGTGAAAGATACAAGCAATTTTGCCAGAGGAAATTCTTTGGTGCAAGAGGTATTGCTTGTTGAGGTTTTGTATCATGAGAAAATTAACCAAGAATCCCAACGCATAAGGGAGGCCATTTACGCTTTAAGCAAACCGTCGAACGAGCCTCAACTCTTCCTTATTCTATTTTTGTTAATTTCAAATTACTTTCATATTTTATTTCCTTCATTATTTTCTTTTATTAAGGAAACTATCACTATTCACATTTGTTATTACAACAATCTTAGAGCATTATCGCTTGCGATAAAGGAAGTTTATATTTAAGTTACTAAGTGTGTGGTTTTCTTGTAGTGGTGGAGACCCAAAATAAGATCATTGAGATTGATGAAAATGTCCCAATTGCTCCCAGAGTGCAGTCACACCTAGTAGTGTGCCAAAGTTTACCCCAAGTACGGCTAAGGCCAGGAATGAACTTGCGGGTCTAGTTCCAAGCAATGACTATGAAATTCTGCTGCGTTGCTGATGCGGAGTTATAGCTTCTGCTTAATCACTCTCTGTATCTTTCTGCAGAATTTCTATACTAACAGAATAAGAAAGACACAGTATTTGTTCACCCAATTCGGCAACTTGCCTACGTCTGGGGAGGATGCTCCGATCCTCAAAATTCTACTATCTCAGTTCAAAGTACAAGGACTCACACCTCTACTGCTCACCTAGCCAAAATCTAACGCTCAGTCTAATCTCCTAGACTAGCTAGCAATCTGAACTCACAGATTCTCTTCGTGCAGCCTACACACTATCAGTAATAAATAGCTACATACTCCCTCTCAGACTTAGCGTATTCTATTACAATGTGTAACTCACGGAATGCTTAAGCACACTCTTCACCAAAGTTGTTGTCTCTTCAATCAATGACACTCCAAGCTCTCCCGCCAAGTAGTCGGACACTCTGAGTTCTTTAAACTCAGCCTCAGCTCCCCCTCAATCAATGAATCACTCAGTCGCTATTGGGTAGCCTTGATCACTTCTTCGTAGTCCGTGACAATGCCTATCCGCGGCTGGTCACCGAGCTCCTGACTACTCCTTCAACGAGCAGCGCTCCAGTTGAACTCCGAACCAGTCCAGAATAAAACTCCACGAGTTCTGATTCCCTCAACACCATACGCCTCTTCAACTCAGTATATAGAACCCTGCTACCGTAAGTTGATCTCTGTGTGCTCTCTGTGTGCGCTTGGGTTGCTCTCTAATCGTGTTCTCCCTCCATGTGCTGCTGCCTCGCCTTCCTTTTAAAGCTCTCCAACACGCCAAAAATGCCAAGGATCATTATCAGAATCTTCTCCTAAAAAATTCTAGCAAGTTTATTGAAGATTCCGTTGCCTAATTTAAACTCTTGGATCTCTATCTTCTTAGTACACGTGGTGGCATTTATTGCTCTTTATGACGTCTGCATACCTCTCTGAGCTTCCCGTACCACACCGGAGCCTTACCGTTCAATGTCAGGATTATGCTCTGGCTCTGGATCATCACGGAGTGCTGAAGCAGACTCTGTCTCTTCAAAGCTGTCTCTCGCTCAGTCTTCAATAGTGACTCAGCTTCAGATCTTCAGGGAGTGCTTCAGCAGTTTCTGTCTCTTTGTTGTTATTGTTATGTCAGTCTTCAGATTGTGTTACAGCCACCGAACTCCAGTGAGTGCTTCAGCAGTCTCTTGAGCAGTTTTGCCAAGGATGCCATATCCTCAACAGACAATAACCTATGTGTCCTCCGAAGTGATGTCGACAGAAAGGTCTTAGAAGTTACTGTTGGTGGTGCATGTGAATATAAAAGGTTTCTTTAAATAATACAAATAAATAAACAAAAGATTGTTTTATTGAAGTTTGAGATAACAAGAGTAAGGAGGAGTTGAGGCTCGTTCGACAATCTTCTTAAAGTGTTACTGGTCTCCCTTTGGTGTTAGGATCCTTGGTCAACTGTTCTAGGATATAAAAATTCAGGAGCAACGTTTCTTGCACCAAAGAACTTGCTCCTCGAACTTTCTTGTATCTTCCACTATCACCTGAATTGAACTCAAAAGAAGAGTCCCCAGACTCAAAAAATGAGAAAGGCCAGCTTGAAATCCTTGAAGAAAGGACTACTGAAGAGTTTGTTGTGTTAATGTGTGTTCTTGTATTTTTCATTGTGTTTCAAATGAATAGAATGCTTCTCTTTATATAGGCACCCTGACTGTAACCTTCAGGTGTCACCTCATACAGAACCAGGCGATCCCTCACTTATTGTCAGGCGTCAACTGAGTATTTGTTAATAAATTTTGATAGCCATTTAATCCACTCATGGGTAGCCTCAACATTGAGCTAGGCGATACCTATCTTCATGTGTCGCCCATGTGCTCGTTAATAGCTTTTATTAGTCATTTAATCCACTTAGGCGTCGCCCTACCTTTGAGCTAGGCCCCGCCTCACATGAAGTGTCTTTATTGGCTCCTTAGGCGTTGCCTCACTTAAGCCACTATCTTAGGAGATGCATTATATAGGAGCGTCACCTCAAATTTGGCTTAAGAATAATCGATCAAATACCTATCATTCCAAGGTATTTATCCATGATTATTTAGCTCAGTTTGAGGTATATTTCGCCTAAAAAATTTGGCTCTGTTTGAGGTGTACTCTACCTCACAAATTTGGCTAAAAATAAATGAGGTCGCACCACTATTTTATTCACACATCTACACGATTTTCCAATAAAGGTTTACTTAATTTAACTTAATTTAACTAAATTCAACTTAGAGTGTGTTTTTTTGTACTTATATTTTGTACTTAAACTTATTACTTTACTTATATTTATTTATATTTACTTATATGTACTTATATTTATTTATATTTACTTATATGTACCGAACTTTACTTATATTTACTTATATTTATATGTATTGAAATAAGTACTTTATAAGTACAAAAGAACATGGCCTTGTGTGTTTTTTTGTACTTATATTTTGTACTTAAACTTATTACTTTACTTATATTTATTTATATTTACTTATATTTATTTATATATACTTATATGTACTTATATTTACTTATATTTATTTGTATTTATTTATATTTACTTATATTTATTTATATGTACTGAAATAAGTACTTTATAAGTACAAAAGAACATGGCCTTAACTGAACTTAACTTAAGTGCTGAAAATTTTAAGTTCTAAAGAACAGGGTCTAAGAGTAGATTCTAAAGTCAAGAAGGTCAAAACGAGAGTCGAAGATGAAGCTGTTGCGCAGAATGAACCAACAACAACAGTGGTTACCTACGCACAATGAAGGCGTTATGTTCTGCCCTCAAGGGAGTTAGGGTATGTTCTTTTGTACTTTTAAAGTAGTTATATAAGTATATATTAGTAAATGTAAGGGTGTGTTCTTTTGTACTTATACTTTGTACTTAAACTTATTACTTTACTTATATTTATTTATATTTAGTTATATTTATTTATATATACTTATATGTACTTATATTTATTTATATTTACTTATATTTACTTATATTTATTTATATGTACTGAAATGAGTACTTTATAAGTACAAAAGAACATGGCCTTGTGTGTTCTTTTGTACTTATATTTTGTACTTAAACTTATTACTTTACTTATATTTATTTATATTTACTTATATTCACTTATATTTATTTATATATATTTATATGTACTTATATTTACTTATATTTATTTATATTTACTTATATGTACTGAACTTTATTTATATTTATTTATATTTACTTATATTTATTTATATGTACTGAAATAAGTACTTTATAAGTACAAAAGAACATGACCTAAGTAAATAAAAGTAAACATAAGTAGATATAAGTGCATATTAATACAATATCAGTAAAGTAATAAACATCACTAAATGTTTTCACTGAAAAAGTACGAAGCCTCAAAATTAATATTTGACATGAAAATACTACAATTTGAGATGCTATAATATGAAAATACTATAATATTTCACTGAAAAGTACGAAGCCTCAAAATCATTCTCAAGATTTGCTTGCAGATGCTAACATGTATCGCACATGATTCATGTGCTCTTTTCTACTTGCATCAAATAGGTTAAAATCAGCTGTACCCTACACCAACTAGTGTGATAAAATAAGTATCTCTAGTTTATGCATGCGAATAAATTGTTGCAAATAATTGTAGCAAGAGTTATGTCAATTTGTTGCACATCTGACATTTTAGGCATGACCGGAAGTATCTTCCAAGTGTTTTTCAAAACACCAAATGATCTTTCAATGGTTGTCCGTAAAGATGAATGACGATAATTGAGCGTTTCATAAATTCCAGTATATGACACATTAGGCATGACCATCTCAAAAAATAATGTCATTTACAAGCTCATATCTAATGTTAGAATACAAGTTCGCAATCAATATAGTAACACAAACACACGTATAATTTGTTTACCAGTCAAATAAAATAGCACAAAGTCACTCTCCCATAATTCGTCAATAGAGTAAAATTATTGAAGTAGTCCTGTCAATCCAAGCTCCCGAGCCATGCCCTCCTTTATTCATCATTCCTCAATTTTAAAAACATTTGATCAAGCTTGTTGTCTATGAGATATTTGATGGAGAGAGCTTGGAAAGTATCACCCCGCAACTTTACTTCCTCCATGTTCGCAACACATTCATACAAATTATCCTCATGAGATTGCACGTTGGTCAATTCTAGAATTCTTAATGCTTTGTCAAGTTCAGTGCTCTTTTTGCTCTTAGAAATTGAGCAAAAATTCATCTTCCTTTTTTCAGAGCTTGTAGTCTTCGAAGGAGACGGACTTTCGGCTGGATCAAACGACAGTGAATGCATATGTGGAATATGAAGCACATTGTGACTACCCCGGAACCTCCTTCACCATCATTTTCCACAATGTCCTTTCCTTTCCTTTTCCCTTTCCCAAATGTTGATTGTGCTTTCACTAATGCCGGTGAGACACTATTTAAACCAGTTGCACATCTTCCTGAAAAAATAGGACCCCAAATATCCAAATCTGGAAGCACATTTTTAGCCACATATTTCCAGCACCATTTGTAGAGTGTTTCTGCAACGTGCATACATTTGTATAAAAAGAATCAGGACACTTGGTGGACAATTGTCCTAGAAAGTTTATGCGAACATATCAAATGTACTTGTAAAAATTCTTTCATTCTTTCACTTTGGAGCTCCTCATAAATTGGTAAATCATTTTCGTTGAAGACTGTTGCGGTATGACATTCTTTACAAAAAAAAACACAAGAAATTGCTATAGCACTCCCTGAAGATTTGCAGCTCGAGCACAATCTGATGAGGCAGACTGGACAACTGACAAATGACAGAATAACTATAGCAACCCGTGATCATTTGGAGCTAGAGCAGAATGGCCGATCATCTTGAAGCTGCACGGAGAGAGTCTGGCAAAGTGTTGACAATGTCGCGAGAACTCAGGAAGATTTGCAAACGTCATCAAGTGAGCAGCAAGGTCATCACGTGGTCAGAGAGATTCAAGAAGATAAGGTTTCTAAATTTTGATTTAGGAAAAAGAATCTTAACATCTCCAATAACTTCGCAAGAATCTTGGCGAAGATTCCAAAAGATGCTATGCTGCACCAAGAATCCTAGGGCATCAAGGGTTTCTGTCAATAATGGTTGATAAACTTATAAAGCAATGCAGAGGCAGAAGAGCTATAGACAGAGAGGAGTAGAATTGAAGTAGAGAACACACAACGAGAGTTAATATGAGAAGGCTGAAGTAACAAAGTTGTGTTGAGCACAGAAGAGAGAAGAACTCATAGAGTTTGATCTACAGAACTCAACTGGAGCACGACTCATTGAAGGATCAAAAGTTGCTTCGGATCAACCGGACAGGCATTGTCGCTGGCTGTTGGAGAGCTGATCCAAGCTACCCGATATTGACTGACGATCATTGATCGAGGGGGAGCAAGTTCTGAGTTTGAAGAATTCAGGTTGAGTCCGATTATTTGGCAGAGAAGTTCGGCTCTTCAACAGCCTGCTACAGGTTTGTCCGCAGCTATTTTTCAAAGCTTTGGTTTGATCCTTCAACGAGCCACGCTCCAGTTGAATTCTGTGGATCAAACCTTGATCAAACTCAGGGAGTTCTGATCTCTTCTGCGAACCACAACTCTGTCAACCTTCTACTACAAACTCTAGTTATGTGTAGTCTCTGCTTCGGTTTCTTAATTGATTCTATGGCACTGCCTCTAATCTTCTTTTTTATGACTTCAACAATCTTCCGTGAAGGGAACTGACGCGTGTCGTTGTGCTCGCCAAACTTGTAATTTATATCTCCAAGCTTTAGCTAGTGTAGCGGCAGCAAGGGTCGAACCTAAGAGAACTGATTGTGAAGCGATTCCCTGTAAATACGAAACGAATGTAAGAAAAGTGTGAATGTCAATCGAGAGAAATATTCAGCGGGATACTTCTAAAGATATGATCCTATTCAAACGTTTGGTCACTTCGACAAAGGTAATAACCTAAAGTATCCCGACAAAGGTGATACTAAGCCTAGATTCTACTACTTGTTTCCACGGCAAAGCTTCGACAAGAGTTAATAATCAGAATTGATGAGCGGATAGTTTCACGACAAAGTATACGCTAACCGTGCAATACAATTCATGCAATTTAAGATTCAGAACTTACGCTTGAATAGAAACATGCATTAAATCCAATTCTCAAACATGAATGTCACTAATTGAAAATCCCTAAACTGAAACAGAAATTTAGCTACTCATAGTCATAACTGAAAAATACATTAAATTGAAAAGAATGAAAACACTGTTCACGCTGGAAACACTGTTCACGCCGGAAACATTATTCACGCCAATCTCCAAAATTCCGTCCGGTTGTCTCTTCCTAACCTCTGTCTCCAAGCTGCTGCTCGTCAAAACTACCTTGTGTCAAAAAAACTCTCTGTCTCACTCTCCTCCCCGAAACCCTAATTGAGATTGGGTTCTAAAAATTAATTTCGGGTCGCGGGCCCGATTGCTGACGTCATCATAAGCTGACCGCGCCCCAAGAAGACATTAGCTCGCGTGCCCGGAGCAGACATTATGTTGCAGCGCGCGGTTCTAATGTTGCCTGCTGGCGCCGAACTCACTGAGATGCGCACCCATTTTCTTCGATGTCGACTTTCTCCCTAAAAATATCATTTTGAGTCACAAGTCTCTTTTCATATATTCCGAACACCTGAAATGCAAACAACACTAAGAAGTAACTGTTCACATAAAAACATGTCAAAATAGTTGGATTTAAACGGTTTAGCGAGTCGTATAAATATGCCCCATCAGGAACCTTGTTGCCTTAGGTTTCATAGTGCAGCACAACATATTCTGAGTCGCCTCCTAGATTCTAGCGAAGTTGTTGAGATAAGGTTGCTTAAATCTGAATTTAGAAACCTTATCAATTTATATCTCTTCGAGCCGCGTGATGATAACTTCATACCACTTTGATAATGTAGTATGGCAGTGTTTGCCAAAACCAGCACAAGTGAACAAGGAGTTGCTACAGCACTAGTAAACAAGCAGGCCAGCAGAAATGAACTAGCAGCAGCTGCAGCAGGGGATGCTACAGCACGAGCTTGTTCAACTGGCTGCATCTTCTGTCCGAGAAACAGCAGCAACCTGGGAGTGGCTAAAAGGGCTGGAAACTCTGCGGAGAGCATCTGAAGAATTTCTAATATGCTGTGGAGTATTTTCCAGTGAGGTTTACTAGTCAGAGAAGGAGATTTGCATTGAAGATAAAGATCAAATCTAATCTCCTAGATTTGAGGATTTGAGGAGATAATTGTTCCTTTTGGGACATTGCCTAAACCTGGACATTGCTTAAAGCTGGTGCTGCTATTGGAGCGAGAGATGTTTAGAGCTGAGAGGGTGATCGAAGCTGAGGGATACACGAGTGCATACACAGAATTCAGAGAGAGCAATTTGTGGTGTGCGACGGAAGTTTTCTTCGATCATCACCCGAGAGCAGAGCGTGAGCGCAGAGCGGTGGTGACAGAAGCAGAAGGGAATCAGGACTTGCAGAGTCTGATTCGAGCTTGATCTGGAAGCCAATTCAGAGCAGGTGTGCTTGTTGGTTGATCAAGGACAGCCGCGGAAGAACTGACGGGTGGTTGGCTCGGTCAAGTGTCGTGCGGCAGTACTCGCTAGTGGCAGGTGGACACTGAGTGAGGGGGAGTATTCCAGAGTGTGCAGCGCTCGTGGAATCGTTCGAACGGCTCGGCAGAAGGCTTTGAAGCGACGCGGACAAATTGTGCTTCAGCTGTGTGTTACAGCAGTTGCTACAACAACCCTGCTGAGTGAGTGTTGTTTAGAATAGGCTGAGTTTTTGAGAAGAGTAGAGCTATTCTAGATTGACATTTGTAGAGGGTGTGCAGACACAAGTCAGAGCTTGTTCTGATTGTGTTGAGTGGTCCACACAAGGTTGAGTAGCATAGGTTGCGTGAGTTGTAACCGAGTGTACTTGGAGACCTTTGTTTTGAGTGGATTGAGGACTGAGAAGAGTCCTCCCCAGACGTAGGCAATTGGCCGAACTGGGTGAACAAACTTCTGTCTTGTTCATTGTTTGCTGAGATAATTTCCGAGTGAACAAGAGTGTGCTGCAGCAACTGCTTGTTCACAAATCTGTCGAACTGAGACACTGTGAATTTCACACTTGATGACATTTGCGAAGCTTCTTGAGCCTCTGCGACTCTGGCAGCACCTCTCTGGACATTCTCCGTGCATCTTCAGGACACTTGGCCATTCTGCTCTAGATTCATATCAACACGGGTTGCTATATTGTGCTCCACAGAGTGCTATAGCAGATCCTTGTGCTTGGTTGTTGTATCTTGCCCATTCTTTAGATTGTGCTCCAGCTTCAAACCTTCAGGGAGTGCTGAAGCAGAATCTTGTGCAATTTTGTCAAGGGATGCCATACCTCCACGATCTCCCCCTTGGCATTTTGACAAAACTACAGCAACACAAATAACTGGCTATCTTTACAATCTTCTCCCCCTTTTTGTCACAAATGATGGGGGATGCTGTAGACTAATTAATTCAGAAACCAAGCACAATCCAAGAGCAGCTCTGAGTTCCTCGAAGAGCTCCATCCAAAGGTTTTGTGAAGATGTCATCCAGCTGCTTCTCTGTAACTACTTGTTTTAGCACAATAGTCTGCTTTTCTACCACGTCTCTGATGAAATGGTGTCTAATGTCAATGTGTTTGGTTCATGAATGCTGCACTGGATTCTTGCTAATTCTAATGGCACTCATATTATCACAGTAAATGGTCATAGTGCCCTGTTGAACCCCGTATTCTCCCAACATTTGCTTCACCCATATTAGTTGCACGCAACAGATTCCAGCAGCAATATACTCGGCTTCAGTAGTGGTAAGAGAGATACTTTTCTGCTTTTTGCTGAACCAGGATACCAGGTTGTTCCCTAGAAAGAAACACCCTCCTGATGTACTCTTCCCGTCTTCTGCATAGCCTGCCTAGTCAGCATCACAATAACCTACCAGTTCTCCACTTGTGCCCGTCGTGTACCACAATCCGTAGTTGGCATATCTAATGATTCTTTTCACAAGCTGCATGTGACTCTCCTTTGGGCATGATTGATATCTGGCGCATACTCCTACGACAAAGGATATATCTGGTCGGTTGGCAGTAAGATAGAGAAGGCTTCTAATTATGCTTCTCTATAATGTCTGATCAACTGCAATTCCAGCTTCATCTTTGTATAGGTTAATGCAGGAGTACGTTTGTGACTGGCCGTGTCCATTCCAAACTTCTTGACCAGGTTTCTTGCGTACTTACTTTGGGAAATGAAGATACCGTCTTCCTTTTGGGAGATTTGTAGACTGAGAAATTAAGTTAATTCTCCCACCATACTCATTTGAAACTCCATTTGCAAATGTTCTACAAACTGCTTCACCATTCTCTGTGAATTGGAACCAAATACAATATCGTCCACATATATCTGAGCTATAATCAAGTCTGACCTGGTTTTGTGAACGAAGAGCATCTTGTCCACCCCTACTCGATCATATCCGTGTTTGGTCAGAAACTCAGTCAGCCTTTCATACCAGGCTCTGGGGCTTGCTTTAGACCGTAGAGGGCCTTCTTTAATTTTTAGAAATTGTTAGGATGATGAGGGTCCTCGAATCCCTTAGGCTAGGCAATATAAACTTCTTCATTCAGGATTCCATTCAAAAATGCACTCTTGACATCCATTTGATACAGTTGGAACTTCGGGGGCCATGCCGAGGAGAAGTCTGATAGGTTCCATGCGAGCAGCAGCTGAAACAAAGGTTTCATCAAAGTCTACTCCCTCAATCTGTGTATGCCCTTGAGCTAGTAATCTGGCTTTGTTACTTGTGATATTCCCCTTCTCATCCATTTGGTCCCAATGACGTTCATATTGTCAAGACCAGTGACCAAATCCCATACCTCGTTTCTTTCGAACTCACCAAGTTCTTCTTGCATTGCAACTATCTAGAATTCATCTCCCAAATACTCTTTAATGTTCTTTGGCTCAGCGCTGGACAGGAAACACGAGTTATTTATCATATCACAGAGGTTAAAATTGGATGTACCTCGAGTTCTTCTTCCTTCGGTCAAGCTGCCAATAATGTTTGTTGTCGGGTAATCCTTCTGGATTTTTCTTGGGTTCTTAGCTGGTACTTCAGAGTTTGGTTCAGACTTCTCGTCAGAATTTTGGTGTTCATCATGTTCTGTGGAAGCATTCTCTAGAGCTTCCTCTTGGTCACCTTCATTTTGTTGCATAGATTGATTTTGGTCTTCTGTATCGGAATCCTCTTTATTGTTGAGTATCCTAGAAATATCCCCGAATCACTCTTTGGGTCAAGCTTTGTTCTGTATTCGCGGTCTCTCAAAATGTAAAATTCACTTCCGAAAATGTGGAAGTACTACATAGTGGGTTTCTTCTCCTTCCAGAATTCATAACATGTTTTATTTGTCCCTCTTCTGATTGACACCCGATTAATGATATAGCATGAGGAGTTCATAGCTTTAGCCCAGAACTTTAAAGGGACTTTCTTGTGTGAATCATAACTCGATTGTTTTGTTCTTTCGCTGAACTATCTTATTTTGCTATGGAGTAATGGGTGATGAGTACTGATGGGTGATTCCTCAGTTTGTGCAGAATTCATTCATGGCTTCGTTCTTGAACTCTTTCCCATGATCACATCTTATGGCGGCTTCTCTCAATCCTTTCTCTTGCTCTAGCCGGGATAGTAAAGCCACCACCACCTTTACTGTATCTGATTTTTCATGCAGAAACTCAATCCATGAGTAACAAGAGTAATCATCCACACATACAAAGGCATACCTTTTTCTGCCACAATTTTCTACCTTCATTGCCTGTCAGGTGGGCAATGATCAAAGGGGAGCAACATCTGAGTTGGAAGAATTCAAAGAGAGAGTCTGATGGCGTGTCAATGTGTACTAGATAAGCTGTCGATAGGAGTTACAACAACTCTGATACAGAGTGTGCTACAACATTCCGTCTACTACACATTGTAATAGGGTAGGCTAAGTGTGAGTGTCAGGACTGTAGCTATTCTTTACTAGAAATGTGTAGGTAGCACGAAGCGAGTCTGTGTGATCAGACTGCGAGCTAGTCTAGGTGGTTAGACTGAGCAAAAGATTTCGGCTAGGTGAGAAGTAGAGGTGAGAGTCCTTTATAATTTAAACCATGATAGTGAATTCTTGAAGATCAGAGTGTGATCGTCCTCAGACATAGTCAAGTTGCCTAATTGGGTGAACAAGTTATTTGTGTCTTTCTTATTTAGCACAGAAGAACAAATTTTGTAGAAAGATACAACGAGTGCTACAACAGAAGTTGTAACTAAAGAAGCTGTAACTCACAATCAGCAGCGCAGTCGAATTTCAAGATGATGCTGAGACAATTGGAAAGGAGTGTCAATAGAAAGCTACGCTAGAAGCAAGCAATAGAGAGTCATCCATTCTGGATGAAATCCTGGCCTACCAAAGGTATGGAGGTGGGACTGAAGGACTAGGGTACACAGGCGAAGGAAGCACGGGTGTGACCACTTTTGTCAAAGCCACGAATCCTGAACAAACTACAAGAGCTGCAAGTGTCCAGGAGAGCCCAGACACATTTGTTCAACATGTTCAAGAAAAAGTGCCAAAGACCTTAGTGTCACTATGTGATCAGTTGATCATTCTCCTACCCAAAATCCCAGAACAAAGAAGGGGAGATGCTACTTCTGTGATCAGGCAGGACACTACAAGAGATAATTTCCAATCTTGACCAAGTACTGGAAGCCTCCAAGAGCACCAAACATCAGACAAGTCAGAACAAATACAAGAAATCCTCAGTATACCTATGAATACTATAGTACGTAGATGCTGGTGAATCGAGGATATAGTGTCACTATGCAGGAAATCTTCAGTAGTATTGGAGGGTCAAATAATCAGAGAAGGAGGCACAGAAAGAAAAGAAGCACGGACTGCTCATCCACAATCGCGAAAAGGGGCAAAACACCAGAGAAGTGCAAGTTTCAAAAGCGTTGGGTGAAGGTGAAAAGAACATTGCTGTGAAAAAATTGTCCCCGATGTCCCTACTGAAGCACGAGACGAGAAACTTGATTGTGTGCCAAAGACCACTCTGGATCTAGATGAGGCCGCTAAACAAAAAGCTATAGCTCTCTCTAGTAACTTGGAGTTGTAATTTTGGTCGTTGTTACCAAAATTGGTCGTGCACGGAGGAGTCGACACGTGTCCATTTTTTGGAAAAGAAAAGAAAAAGAAAAGAAGGGGGAAATTTCGAGTTAACAGTTTTCGACCTAGGGCTTGTAACTTCTCCGGCGCCGTCAACCTCCAGCAAACCCCGACTTCCGAAATTAGCAAAAATGATTCGAACAAAGGGAGCCAAGTTAAGCGGCCGCAAGGAAGGTTCCAGAAAGAGGCAGGGTAGTGAGCTATCCCTGAGTGAACCTCCAGCAACCGAGAGGAGCTCCGCCCTTCAAACCAGAGAACCTAAGGAGGTGTCGCGGCTGACCTGGGCCCTCAGCCACAATGAGGGCAGTCAATGTGTTTGAGGAGGGTGACGAAGCACTCATAACCACTAGCAAGAGTCACAGTCCGACTGCTCAAGAGAATGCTTCTGCATCAGCTGGTTCTAGTTCAGACTCTGTCTATGAAGAATCTTCTCATGAGATTAGAACCAAGAAGGTCTTGGACAGACTGGTGGTTGTGGTACCCACTCCTCCATCAGAAGGGGAGCCATTAGCAGCGAAGAATAGATAGCTGAGAAGGAGGAACAAGCTCCCTCTAGGAAACCAGTGAGTAAAGGGAAGGAGCCTTTAGTCATTGACTCTTCCAGTGATGAAGCAGAAGATGAAACTGAAGACACTGAGTCAAAAGACTTCAGGGTTGCACCGATCATCAGGCCAGAGCCATCCACTGTCAAATCTACTCCACCTCCGCGATCCAGTTCAGCAATGGCAGGATATGACTTTCAGGGGATATTGTTTAGAAACAAAAGTGTTGTCGGAACACTGGAAGTCATCAACAGCAGAATGGTAGTACCGGAGAAGCTGCTGGAAGTTGGGAGGTTTCGAGTCCCTGAGTTGATTACCCTGCTAAGAGAGGTAAGCCTACTGAACTTCTTAACTGCTGCCAAGAGCTATAATTTACATTTGGTAAAGGAGTTCCTTGCAAATATCATTGGAGATTTTGGAAGAGTAGGTTTTAATGTACGGGGTTAGCTTGGTGAGGAGGCTGAGAGTAGTGATCACACCATCAGTGATCAGCAAGTTTTGGGGAATCAATGTGAATGCCAGCCTACCAGCAGAGGTGAGCTCAGACACATTGGCTGCTGTGCTCACTAGTGGACTATGCAAGAGCTGGGTCTCGCACAATTGGGAGCTGCTGAGTTGACAACAAAATACTCCATTCTCTACTCCTTTGCGGTGAGGAATTGGATGCCCAACTCACACCGAGGGAAAGTGAGCAAAGCAACGGGCCGGCTGCTATTCAGCATTGGACAAAGAAAAGAAGTCAACCTTGGGCAGTTTTTCTTCCATCAAATTGCTGCCCATGCTGACAAACCAAAGTCAAATATGAGCATTGGTTTCCCGTTCCTAATTTATGAGATCATCATAAATCTGCACAAGGAGCAAACAATTATTTCTTAAGGATTATTTGAAGCTCCTCGGCTATACATATCGTGGATGTGGAAGAAGGAGAACCAACTCTGGAACCAGTTCAAGAAGTCTCAGAGGATGCTGAAGCACTTCCTTGATCACAAACTCCAGATCTGGACGCTACTTTGCGTGGCCGGATGATCAGCCACCTCAAGTTAGAGCTTGCTTACCTAACGGCGGAGGCCAAGAAGAACACGTTGCAGAGAACTCAGATCAGAAGCCTCCTCCGTGACTTGGAGTATCCAGAAGCCAGCAGCTCTGCTCCAGCTCAGCCCGGTGAATGATAGAAGCCCTCGGCATTTGTGCCAAAAGTGGGGAGAAGATTGTTGAACACTAAAATGAACTTGTTTACTTGCTCCTAGAACTGTTTACAGTTGATGTTTACATTATTGAGGAACTCTAAACTCAATTGTAATAATTAGAAGCAGAAGCAGTTGCCTAGCATAGATAGCTAGTTATTAATAGTGTTGATAGTGTTGGTGTAGTTTTGTCAAAATGCCAAGGCGGAGATTGTTGAGGTATGACATCCGTGACAAAACAAAACACAAGAAACTACTACAACACTCCCTGAAGATTTGCAGCTGAAGCACAATCAGAATTACAGAGGAAGGAGGCTCCCACCAAGCAAGAAAAATTATGTCGGAAGAAACGGTCCAGAAAAAAGAACCAGAGGTTGCTGCAGCAACCCCTTCCGCTCCCACCCTTCCTTGTAGAGAACTGAACGTGACCTTCAGGATTGGATAAAGAGGAAGAGTGCTCGGCAAGGGAAATGCTGATGTGCACAGATTGCCCAAAATAAAGACAGTAATGCTCATCGATGAGTTGAAGAAAAAAATCCTGGAAGCCCAGAGCACGAAGCAAAAGTAACCAAGGTTGGTGGAGAAAGAAAGATCGGAAGGCAAATGTCAGAAGCGGCAAAGAATTCCGTCACAAAGTCATGCTATTACACAGACCCAATGGAGACAAAAGATTGGGGTGACAAATCATGACCATACTGAGATGCCACTGCCAGAAGAGGGTGCATCAGAATTGGAGGAAAGTCAATTCGTGCAACAAAACTCAGAAGAGAAGGTCCCTGTGAAAACAGACTAAAGTTGTTGCAACAACTTCTATCGCTCGGTGCTGATGATATGTAAAGGGACAACACTCAACGAATAATGGCTGACACATGTCCAGAGAAATTCAAAAAGAAAAAGGGAAATAACGGATTTTCTAGGGCTTGTTTCTCCGTCTTCAACAAACTTCAGATCCGACGACAACCCTCCTCCATCATCCAGCAAAAATGGTTCGAACAAGAGGCGGAAAGACCACAAAGTCAAGCATGAGCACTGGGTCCAAGAAACAAAAGCTTGACAGTTCTTAGAAGACATCAACCTGAGGGTCCATGCAGCAGCTGTCCTCCATCTAGAAAAGGGAGCCCGTGGAGGTTCTGCTGCTTACCTGGAGACCGTCCGAACAGTCGGTTGTGACAGCAGAAGGGCCGTCGTCTAAGAGAAGGGCCGTTGAAGTAGATGAGGAATGTGCTTCAAAAGAAAAATGCTGAAGCCAAGGAGCGGAAGAAGATGCTGAAGCATCTTATGAAATTCGGTCGAAGAAAGCGACGGATAAATAAATCACAAAGTTGCCCGGATCAACATCAGAAGAGTATGAGTCCGAGACGGAGGGCAGTGATGAAGATGAAGAAGCTAGAGAAGATGAAGGTGCCTCTGAGGAGGCGGTGAACAAAGGGAAGACACCCATTGTGATTGACTCGACCAGTGATGAGTCAGCGTTAGAGTCAGCTGACTCCATATTTTCCCCTCCGACATAGACTGGAGAATCGTCCAGGGGACCTCATGTGCCCTCGAAGAAGATAACCGGGTTTGAGCACAAGCGCATATGGTTCAGAAGCATATTTGAGTCTGGAAAGTGGGAGGTGGTCGTGAAGTGCACCATAATAAACGAGAGACTTCTGGAGGTTGAGTCATACAAAGTACCTGAGATCATCAAGCTGCTGAAAGAGGTAAATCTATTTAAATCAGTTACCATGTCAAAGAAATATTGTGGCCAGCTAGTTAGAGAGGTACTAGTTAATTTGCCTGAGTATTTTGGGGAAGTTGGGAAAGCTGAATACGACAGATGCTATGTGAGAGGAATGGAAGCTTTGATCATATCTGCTGTGATCAATGCATATTTTGGTATAGAGGCTGAAGTAAGGCTCCCTGCTGAGGTAAGTTCAAATTAGATGGCAGCCGCCCTTTCCGGTGGATTGTGCACATGATGGGCGGGCCATAACCTAGCAGCAACCGAATTCACTTCCAAGTATGCCCTGTTATACAACATCTCAGTGAAGAATTGGACTCCCAACAGTCACAAAGGCAAGGTGAACAAGGAGATGGCACGTCTCTTGTACAGTATTAGGCAGAGAAGGAAGGTGGACTTGGGGCAAGTCATCTTCCCTTAGATTGTTGAGCATGCCGCCTCCACTAGATCTAGGAAGAGCATTGCCATCCCTTCCCTTATCTATGAGCTGATCACCCGACAACTACCTGAGTTGTAAGGCCATCAAAAGGGCTTTCTAAGGCTTTACAAATATTTGTGGTGGATCATAAAGTATCCAAGGGAAGGCACATACAACCCCGGTCCTATTCATTTGTAGGACTGATCGCACGTCGTTGTGCGCGTCAAATATAGTCCTTCCTCTTCCACCAGTACAGCGGTTAAGTAAGGGTCGATCTCCACAGGGAGCAAGTAGTTCAGTCTCCAATCCTGTCGTCTATACTAAAAATGGGGTTGTGTGAGATTGGGGTGCGCGATGCGCAAATGAACAGTAGCTAGCGTAACGCAGAAAATTGCACTAAACGTGCGCAAGCAGTAGAGATTAGATACTATGACTATGAGAAGTATTGGGCAGACAATCCTCTATGAACGCATTCCTTATCATCGACTCTAAACGTCTATAGTTTTCGGCCTACTTGGGTTAGTGTCCTTGTGACCAGGTAATTCGCGATATGCGCATACCATGGTACCTTACCTGTCAGCGCCATCAGGTGCTCGTCAGGGAATGTCTCCTCGATCTGCCCTGGTTCCTCCTCCTTGACGATCCTGCTCAGGTGATCAGCGACTGTATTTTCCGTGCCCTTCTTATCTTTGATCTCCAAGTCGAATTCCTGAAGCAGGAGCACCCAGCGCATCAGGCGCGGCTTGGTCTCCTTCTTGGACATGAGGTAGCGGATAGCTGCGTGGTCAGTGTAGATGATGACTCTTGCGCCTAGGACATAAGCTCGGAACTTCTCCAGCGCAAATACAATTGCCAGAAGCTCCTTCTCCGTGGTGGTGTAGTTCCTCTGCGCAGAGTCCAGCGTGCGCGATGCATAGTAAATGGCGTGCGGCTTCTTGTCCACGCGCTGCCCCAAGACTGCACCCACTGCGTAATCACTTGCGTCACACATCAGCTCAAATGGCAGATTCCAGTCTGGTGCGCGCATCACTGGCGCACTGGTTAGCGCGTCCTTCAGCTTATCGAACGCCGCCCTGCACTCATCAGTAAAATCGAAACACACATCTTTTTGCAACAGGTTAGACAGGGGTATACAAATTTTAGAAAAATCCTTAATAAAACGCCTGTAAAACCCAGCATGCCCTAAGAATGATTTCACGTCGCGCACGTTGGTGGCATAAGGCAGATTAGAAATGAGATCTATTTTAGCTTTGTCTACCTTAATACCCTCCTCTGAAATGATATGTCCTAGTACTACTCCGTGCGTGACCATGAAATGACATTTTTGGTAATTGAGCACTAAATTCTTAGAGATGCAGCGCGCTAAAACTTTATCTAGATGAGTTAAACATGCATCAAAGGTACTCCCATATACAGTGAAATCATCCATGAACACTTCTATGCATATACCAATCATATCAGAAAAAATGCTCATGACTAAGCGTTGGAATGTACCTGGCGCGTTGCACAGCCCAAAAGACATGCGCCGAAACGCAAACGTACCGAACGGGCATGTGAACGTGGTCTTCTCTTGATCTTCTGCAGCTATGGGAATCTGGTTGTAACCTGAATAGCCGTCCAGAAAACAAAAATAAGGCTGACCTGCCAAGCGATCCAGCATCTGGTCCATAAAAGGTAACGGGAAGTGGTCCTTGCGCGTGACAGCGTTCAGCTTCCTGTAGTCGATGCACATGCGCCAGCCAGTTTGAATGCGTTTGGGAACAAGCTCGCCCAGCGCATTCTCTTCCACTGTGATTCCTCCTTTTTTTGGCACAACATGCACCGGGCTGACCCATTTGCTGTCCAAAATTGGGTAGATGACCCCTGCGCCAAGCAATTTCAGGACTTCCTTTTGCACTACCTCCATCATGTTTGGATTCAACCTGCGCTGAGCCTCCCTGGATGGTTTGGCACCATCTTCCAACAGAATTCTGTGCATGCACACGTCTGGGCTCACTCCGCGCAGATCAGCAAGAGTCCAACCTATAGCGCGCTGGTTCCTGCGCAGTACCTGTTGTAAGCGCGCCTCCTGCTCGTCTTCTAATCCCTTCTTGATGATCACTGGCAGGGTGTCCTCATCTCCCAAGAAAATGTACTTGAGGTGCTCTGGGAGTTGCTTCAGTTCGATCTTGGGTGCCTGTTCAATGGAGGGCAAGATTTTGTTAGCGGTGCAAATATGAACTGTATCAAGTACCTGTGTGGGTGCTGGTTCAGCACTGCTTAGCTCCTCCTCTTGCTCCTCCAGCTCTGCCTGTGTCAGTAGCTCTGGTCCTGTGGTTGCGCTCGCACACTGCGCTTCTGTGACTAAATCGTCAATGCTGTCCATCGCGTGCACGGTAGCGTCCTCATGTGGGTGCTGCATCCCCTTGAATATGTTGAAATGGATTTCTTCGCCATCTACCTCCATGGAGAGCGTGCCCCTCCATACGTCTATCTTCGTGCGCGCGGTCATCAGAAACGGTCTGCCTAGGAGGATTTGCGCACTGCTGGCGCTTGATTCACCCTCCATTTCGAGCACATAAAAATCTGCTGGGAAGACCAGCTCTCCTACGCGAACTAGGACATCTTCTATCATGCCTGCAGGTTGTTTGCACGATCTGTCTGCTAGCTGAATGGTGAGACCTGCAGGCTTAAGTGGTCCAAGGCGCAATGTCGTATATAGAGAATAAGGTAGCAAATTGATGGATGCGCCTAAATCGATCATGCAATTACTCACTGTGGTCTTACCTAGCGTGCATGGGATAGTAAATGTACCTGGATCTCGGCACTTGGGTGGTACCTTTTGTTGCACGATTGCTGAGGCCTGCGCATTTAGCATTACCTGTGCACATTCACCTTTCCTTCGCTTGTTTGTGCACAGCTCTTTTAAAAACTTCGCATACCTGGGGATCTGTCGAATAGCTTCTATGAGAGGTATGTTGATTTCCACCTTGCTGAACAGCTCATATAATTCCTTGTCCAGCGCTTCTTTTCTCGCCAGTGGTGCCTGCACAGGGAAGGGAGCAGGTATGTTAGTATAATTTTTGTCCTTGTTTTTCGAGTGAGACATACCTTGCGCCTTGCCCTGCTGGTCTGTGGCTGGCGCTTCCGGTTGCGCATCTTGCTCTGGGTGCGCATTCTGATCTGCTGGATCCGGGGTTTACGCAACTGGTTGCGCGGGCGCCTGTGCGGTCTGCTCTGTTCCTACTGTGCGCCCAGTCCTCAGTGTCACTGCATTGACTCCTCCTTTAGGGTTCTGAATCACTTGCGAAGGCAGGTTGCCATCGCTCTTTTTCAGCTCATACACCGTGGTTGCTATTTGTGATAGCTGCTTCTCTATGGACTCGAACCTTTTGTCATATTTCTCGTCATTTTTGCGCACTGTATCTGCTAGCTGCCCCATGATGTCTTCCAAGGAACGCCGCGGCTGTTGGTTGTTCTGCGCGGGTGCGTCATTTCGGCGGTGCGGTGGATTGTAGGGCGCAGCTTGTTGCGTCTGCTGTGGTGCGCGCTGATCTGTGGGCTGCCTCTGGAAATTGTTCTCCTCCTTCCATCTGAATCCATTTGCAGCAAGCCCAAAGCGCGGCTGATTCTGCCTCTGCGGTCCTCTGTTGTCCCATCCTCCAAGGGCATTTACATCTCCAGTTTCTTCAAAAAGTGTTGGGCATTCGTCTGTCTTGTGCTCAGTGGACCTGCAGAATTCACATACCTTTGGTGCAACTGGTTGTGCACTCTGCGCACTCATCAGCTTCTGTAGCATGGCCTTCATTTCCTTGATCTCAGCGCTTATTTCTACCTGATGCACAGAACGGTTACGGCTACTTTCAAGCGTCAATTGATGTCTTACCTGCCCAGCAGAATCTTCTATCAGCTGCCACGCATCCTCTGGGTACATGTTGCAAATGTCCCCTCCTGCGCATGCATTCAGTAATCGCAGCTCCATGGGCAGCAGTCCATTCAGAAAGTTTTCTATCAGCACATTCTGGGGAAGCCCGTGATTGTAGCAGTTGGCTTCTAGCTCCCTGAAACGTTCATAGTATTCTGACAGAGACTCCCCTGCGCTCTGCCTTGGCGCGGCCAGTTCCCTTCTGAGCAGCGCAATCTTTTCTGCTGGATAGAATTTATCTAGGAATTTCTTCTGCAGCTGCTCCCATGTGTGAATAGATCCTGCAGGTAAATTCATTAGCCAGTGTTTAGCTGTATCACATAATGAAAATGGGAATGCCTTCATTTTCAGCGCCTCATCACTCTCCCCTTCGGTCTTCATGTTCTCGCAAATGACTAGGAACTCTCGCACATGCTTGACTGGATTTTCATTGTTCATCCCGTGGAACTTGGGCATGTGATGGATGAGCGAGCTCCTTAGCTCAAAATGACCGCCTGGTGGAAGCACGATGCACCATGGCTGGTTAACAGTGATAGGGGCCGACATCTCGCGCACTGTTCTGCGTCGCGCGGCTTGTTGTATGGGCGGCGCATGATACACTTCAGCGGCCCTCCTTGCTTCAACCTCGCGCTGCACTTCCTCTCTGAACAGGGCTGCGCGGTTATGTGCTCTTGCTTCCTCTGGGGTTCTGTCCCCCAAGTTGTCTCCTACGACGCTGTTATCCTCCATAACCTGTTTTTGAGTCTCAAAGAAAATGATATTAAAAGATAACTAATGTTGTTGCGGCTGTCAGTGCGCAACTAGAATCTGCGCAGCGCAACTTTTTTCAAGGTTGCGCAGGCTGATGTGAATGCGCGCTGTCAGAAACAACAACGAAAACAAAATAAACTGAAAGAATTACTATAAAGAAGAAAAAAACTCAGACTAAAGACTTAGCTGTGTTGCTCCCCGGCAACGGCGCCAAAATTTGATCGCGCGTCGTTGTGCGCGTCAAATATAGTCCTTCCTCTTCCACTAGTACAGCGGTTAAGTAAGGGTCGATCTCCACAGGGAGCAAGTAGTTCAGTCTCCAATCCTGTCGTCTATACTAAAAATGGGGTTGTGTGAGATTGGGGTGCGCGATGCGCAAATGAACAGTAGCTAGCGTAACGCAGAAAATTGCACTAAACGTGCGCAAGCAGTAGAGATTAGATACTATGACTATGAGAAGTATTGGGCAGACAATCCTCTATGAACGCATTCCTTATCATCGACTCTAAACGTCTATAGTTTTCGGCCTACTTGGGTTAGTGTCCGGTCAAGGCTTCCTAACACGTGCGCATGTTCCGTTCAAAGTTCATGTGCTATTAATCCTTAGAACTAGACTAAACAGCTGCGAATCCTGTCACAGTAGCAACTGCCTACCCTAACTCGTTACTCCTGGTTGTCACAGTAAGTTTGCGGTTCAAGGCTTCCCCTACTCATGCAACTAGTTTAACATATGACAAGCAAGCAACACAAGTAAGTTTGCGGTTCAAGGCTTCCCCTACTCATGCAACTAACTATCTCAGTGCGCGCAGGATTAATACAAATAAGTAAACTATGCATTAAGCTCAAGTCTCAAAGGTAATACTTCATAGATTCATGCCCGACCAACACTAAGAGTTTAGCTAGACATGCTAGTAATAAACATCATAGAATAGTAAATAAGGTCTAATATGTCTGAGAACACAGTAGCAAACAGTGCGTGCAGGTTGTCTTCTCGGCTGGCGCAGTCGGCTGACGCAAATCCTCTCACAAGTCCGTGTGTTTTCAGTGTTGCCGCTCTCTCTGATGTGCGTTGTCCAATGACGGCTGTGATGTCTCTCTTTCGAAACCCTAGACTTCCTTCGTTTATATATTGCCCAAGAAGTTCACCTTTGGCAACTTCCAAATCTGGTCACTGGATTTTGCGCCTGGCGCACGGCATTCGGCTAGCGCATCGGCTAGCGCACCGCTACTGACTCTCGCCAACTCCTCCTCTGCTTGTGCTGCTAGCTCCGCTGGCGGATCTCTCACTCCTAGAACGCTGCCTGTTAGCGCGTATCTGACTCAAGGACTCATTTTGCCCTGTAGCACAAAAACACTAGAAACGAGAAATCTTGCTCATAAAATATTGCAAACAAGCATAGGGTTATGATCTAAATAATGCGTACAAATCGCCTCTATCAAGGACCAAGGCGAAATTTTTGTGGGCCCTCTTTATGAGTTAAACTTGAACTTTATTGATACTAATCAAAGCGAATAACCCACTTGTTGGCTTACAAAAGTTGGGGTCCATTAAGATACAAAAAGACTTGTAAAATAAAATAAAAAGTATGTAATAAAATTAATCTGAAACGTGTCTGGTCGGAGCAGTAGAAAACAAGTTTATTAATTTTATCATCTACTACCCTCTCAACCTTCTTTTCCTTCGTAGCTGCTAAAGTGCACAAGATGGCCTCACAAGTTTTTGATTGTAGAACGTCTCCACCTACACCGGAAAAGCTGAAAGACGGTGGAAGATTGAGCATCTTGGCCATCCAATTAACCACAACATTCTCCATCTCCGTTGCAGCGGGGGAGGAGCTCCATGTAAACCCAATGATAGTGAGTCCGGAGAATAGCAACTCTCCCAGCAACCTTGCATTGCTGGAACTCGCTAGAAAGTATGCATGGAAATTAGGGCTTTGCCAGTGAGTGAGGCCAGGGACAATGTTTTAATTTACATCAGACAATATGTCTTCCATAGATTCACCATGAAAGGTGCTTTCGCCGTGAAATTTCAAGTGTCTCTACTTATGCAGATTTGTGAACTAGCAGTTGCTGCAGCACACTCTTGTTCACTTAAATGTAGGCACAGCAGACAATGAATAGGACACAGATTTGTTCACCCAGTTCGGCCAATCTGCCTACGTCTGGGGAGGACTATTCTCCAGTCCTCAATCCACTCAACCAAAGGTTCAGATCACACTAGGTTACAACGCACGCAACCTATGCTACTTTAACCCCGTGTGGACTACTCAACACAATCAGAACAAGCTCTGATTTGTGCCAGCACACCCTCTACAATATGTCAGTCTAGAATAGCTACAATCCTCTTCAAGAACTCAGCCTATTCTAGCCTACACTACTCAGCAGGGTTGCTGCAGCAACAGCTGTAACACCAGCTGAAGCACTCTGTCCGCGTCGCTCCAAGGCCTCCTGCCGAGCCGATCGAACCACTCCAAGAGCGCTGCACACTCTGAGTAACTCCCCCTCACTCAGTGACCACCTGCCACTAGTGAGTTCTTCCGCACGAACCTCGACCGAGCCTTCCACCCGTCAGTTCTCCCGCGGCTGCCTTTGATCAACCAACAAGCTCCACAGCTCTAAATTGGCTTCCAGATCAAAGCACGAATCAGTCTCTGCAGGACCTGACTCTCTTCTGCAATACGCACCACAGCTCTGCGCTCAACGCTCTGCCCGTGTGTGTTGATCGAAGAACAACTCTCGTAGCACACCCAGAAAAATCCTCACTCTGAATTCTGTGTCTACTCTCGTGTATCACTCAGCTTCGATCACCCTCTTCAGCCCTCGAACCTTCTGCTTAAATACCCTCACCACTTTAAGCAATTTCCAGGTTTAGGCCATTGACCCACAAGATCAATTATCTCCTAAAATCTAGGAGATTAGATTTGATTAATATCTTGAAGCAAATCTCCTTCTCTGACTGATAATCCTTGCTGAAATATGCTCAGCAGCATTTTAGAAATTCTTCTAAGCACTTTCACAAAGCTGCCAAACCTTCAAAACTCACCCAGCACTAAACTGTTATTCGGACAGTTGAACTAGCTCTTGAACCAGCACCTGCTGCAGCATCCCCTGCTGCATCTGTTGCTGGTTTACTTCTGCTGTATACTTCTGCTGGCCTCCTTGATTGATTGAGCTGCAGCAGCTCCTTGTTCACTCATGCTGGTTTTGTCAAACACTGCCATACTTGCATTATCACGCCGGAAGCTGGGCCGTTAAGAAAGCTGGATCATTTACAAAAAAAATGTTTTCCCAATGGGCCCCATGTTTTCCTGGGCCCTGGCCTGGTGCCCTGATAGCCAACCCCCAGTGCCGGGCCTGGGCACATAGTTGACGTGGTAGAAGGAGAGCCAATGCTAGAATCTATCTCTGGAGGTCAAGAAGATGCTGCAGCAGATACATCCGCTCAGCCTGCCCCATTGAGGGACGCAATGCAGCTGAGAGTGATTAGCTTATTAGAGTCAGAGTTGGAGCACCTAACAGTTGAGGCAAAGATGCAGCTCGACTAGATCAACTAATAAGCCTCTTGAGAGATCTGTTGTTCCCAACATCGGGAAGCTCCCCTCCTGCAGTTTGAAGACCCCTGCATTTGTGACAAAAAGGGGGAGAAGAAGATTGTAAGAAAACTGAACTGTGTTTTTGAACTGCCATATTATTCCTTCTACTGTGGAACATTTGTACAATGTTGAGAAGGCTAATAGTGAATAGCCTTTCAGTAGAATTGCTTTGAGAAGTAGCTATTGTCTATGCAGGCAGATAGTTGACAGGTTTTGTCAGTCTAGTCTTAGTAGTTTTGTCAAAACTGCCAAGGGGGAGATTGTTACAGATAGGGCATCTGTGACAAAGTGGAAGAACCCGAGCGGGAGAAGAGGCTATAGCAAACTCTGATACAAAGCTGGTACTTGCAAATGAAGACTGACAAAACAAAAGAGGCAAAAAAAACTATAGCATCCCCCGATGATTGGAGCTGGTACAGATGATCAGGAGGGATCAACACAAGAACTAGAAGAGGCTATAACATCTCCTGAAGATTCAAGGCTAAAGCTAAAAAGAGTATCTTTGTAGCAGATCAACCTAGAGGAGCACAGAGGTTGTCCGGGTGATTGCGGCCGACGTGGCAACAGGCAGAGTAAGGCCCAAATGATCTAGGAGAATCTTCAGTAGCGGCGCGGATGAAGGCCAACAAGATAAGGTTTCTAAATTTCAATTTAGGAAACCAAATCTCAACAACTACTAGGTTTAAATTTGGATTATGATTTTACATTTTTGGAATGTTAAGAACATTTGCACTTACTTCACTTAATAATCTTTTAAAATATTACAAGTATTTTTTGGAATTATCAAATTAAATGAAATAAAATTCTACGGTTCCTCCTGTTTCAACTTTTTTTTTATTTTCTGATTTTACCGCATTTCCATGTCCTGCCGTTTTTGTTTTCCTTCCCATTTCTAAGTTACACAGATTGAAAATACACAACAAGAAGAACGTCGAAAACGCAACGTGATGAGTCGTATTTGTACGCTCATCTAGTTATCTTAATACATGCATTTATACATTTATACGTAAATAATTATTAGTTTGTGTAGTTTTGTGTCTTAGATGTATTATGGATGCTAGGAGAGGACAAAAGCTAAAATGGTCATTTACTGAGAGTAATTCATAACAAGGCAGCATAACCTTTAACACGTTAGGAGCTCACTTCTCATTCATGGATGATCCAAAGACAATGACTCACAAATCATTATGAAGCTAACTCAATGCTCTACAACTCTCTCGTTGACTATGAGAGCAGATTCTGACATTAAGAATCCCGAAATGAGAGTCAAAGATGAAGTTGCTGCTTCGAATGGACCAACACAAATCGTAGTAACCGCGGGCATGGAAGACGTTGCGGGCCACGCGCAATAGAGACAAAAACAACATAGTGTGCGGGTGTAACGTCCATAAAATTTGAGATAAATACTTTTGGCAGTTCAAGTTCTGATAATCTTTCTAAGTTGTCAACAAGTCAAGATTAAATCCCCACGATATTTCCTAGAACAAGAAAATTTCACAAGTTCTGCAGTTTTGCTATAGCACCCGTTGTAGCACACAGCTGGTGCAGAATCTATCCGCGTCGCTCCAAGCCTTCTGTTGAGCCGATTGAACCTCTCCACGTGTGCTACGCACTCTGGAATGCTCCCCCTCACTCAGCGACCTCCTGTCACTAGCGAGTCCTAGCCTTTTGCCAATTGCCCGAGTACCTCCACTCGACAATGGCTCCTCGGCTTCCCTTGATCAACCAACAAGCACTCGCTGCTCTGGATTGGCTTCCCAGATCAAGTACTGATCAGACTCTGCAAGTCTCGATCACCCTCAGTTTCGATCACACAGCTCTATGCGCCTGCGGTGCTCTCGGTGATGGTCGAAGCTCTTCTCGTACTTGAATTCCACTCTGCTGGTATTCTGCATATACGCTCTCTGTACGCTCTTAGCTTCGATGCCTAGACCTTCTACTCAGCCTCCTTTAAATACTCGCCAAAGCCTCGTACAGATTTCCCCTTTTTGGAAGTTCCCTAAAGAAACATTATCTCTTAATTTGTAGGAGATTAGATTTGACTTTGAAAATCAAATCTTCCACAAACAGATCTTTCACCTGGGCACGGGAATCTTCGCAGGATATTCTTAAATATTTAGAAGCTCCCCCTTAAGCTTTGCTCTTCAAGAAGGTCCGTCGAAAGCAAACTCTGAATGAGCACTGATCTTCTGCTACAGCTCCATGCTCCAGGATCTGCTATAGCAACAGCTTGTTCATGTGTGCTGGTTTTGTCAATTAAATGCCATCTGATTATCAGATATATTTAGTGCATGTCATAAACGTTAGTCATAAGGGATTGTTCTTGATTGATACTTCTCATAGTTGCAAATCTTCCTCTTCTTTTTTGTGTCCAAAAAATTACTCACAACCCCCCATTTTTCATTATTGTTGCATGAATAACTTTACATGAATCATTTCCTCGTGGGATCGACCAGTCTTACGAATTCACTAGTGTCGGAGTAGGAATTAAACTAATGTAACACATACAATGACGCGTGTCAAATTTTGGCGTCGTTGCCGGGGAACTACAAATCAGTGAAGTTTTTTTTCTTCTTTTAGTTGCATATTTTGTTTTCTTAGTAAAATGTTTATTTTTTTATTTCCTAATATTTAGTTTCCTAATTTCCTATTCAACAGTTTCCCAATTTTGGTGTATTTTCTAATTTGCAAGTTTCCTTATTCAGTTTTAGTTAGTTTCCTATTTCTGTTTTTGGACACTTTCCAGATTTTGAGATTATTTTTATTTAGTTTCCTAATTTAGTTTCTATCTTTATTGTTATCTTTTGACAATGTCTACTGGTAGTGTGAATGGTGACAGGAACCAGAAATATGAGTACGAGCCAAACCAGAACGAATGTTCCATCATCGTCAAAGAAGCACTGGAGAGGCGGCATGAACCAGTTCCTAGGTGCCCAATGAGGGAATTGATAGCAACCATCTTCCACAAGCAACCATGGTGCATTTTCCTGAAGAGTGGGTGATAGCGCGTCGTTGTGCGAGTCAAATTAATTCCTTCCTTCTCCACTTAGTATAGCGGTTAAGTCAGGGTCGATTCCACAGGGAGCAAGCAGATTAGCTTTAACTAGTAACCTGCACTTACGAAAACTGGGGGGTGTGTGATTGGGTTGCGCAAGTGCGCGAGTGACAATAGTTAATGCAGGAATTGCACTAGACGTGCGCAGGCAGTAGAGATTAAGTACTATGACTATGAAAAGTATCGGCGCAGACAATCCTCTATGAGTGTATTCCTTATCATCGACTCTAAACGTCTTTAGTTTGGTTTACTGATGTTAGTGTCCGATCAAGGCTTCCTAACATGTGTGCATGTTCCGATCAAAGTTCATGAGATATTAATTCTTAAGACTAGTCTAAGCAGCTACGAATCCTATCACAGTAGCAACTGATTATCCTAGCGCGTTACTCCTAGTTGTCACCGTCAAGCTATTCAACTAGTTTAACATATAACAAACAAGTAGCAAGAGTAAGATTGCGGTTCAAGGCTTCCCCTACTCATGCAACTAGTGTGCACAGAATTAATATAAGCAAACAAACTATGCATTAAGGACAAGTCTCAAAGGAAATACTCATAGAATCATGCCCAACCGATACTAAGCGTTTAGCTAGACATGCTAGTAGTAAACATCATAGAAACAATAAATAATATCTAAAGTATCAAGAAAACAACAACGAGCAGGTGCGTGCAGGTTGCAGTGTCTCGGCTGGCGCAGTCGGCTAGCGCAGGTCCTCGCAGCAGCTCGTGTGTTTTCGATTCTGGCTCTCTCTCTTTGATATCTTGTGTGTCTCTTCAAACCCTAGCCTTCCTTTCTTTATATACTGCTCAAGAGGCCCAACCTTGGTAACTTCCAAATCTGATGGTGTCAAGATTTGGAAACACCACTATTCTGCGCATGGCGCACTGCACATTGGTTAGCGCAATCGGTCTGCGCACCGCAGTCGACTCTGCCACTTCTATCCTATTTGCGCTGCTAGCTCCGCAGGCTGTGTGTTGCGCTCCTTAAACGCTGCCTGTTAGCGCGTATCCGACTTAGGCCCTCGTCTCGCCTTGAAATACAAAAACACTGGAAACCAGTAATCTTGTACACAAAATAATGCAAACAAGCATAGGATTAGGATCTAAATAGTGTGTATAAATAGGCTCTATCAGTGGGGTCATCCATCATCTTCTAAAGCACTTGAAGGAGTTCCACGTTGTTTGCACATCCATGAAATTTGAGGGAGTTGGAGATGATAAGTTTAAAATGAAAGCTTTTCCTTTTACTTTAATTAAAAATGATAAATCTTGGTTATTGTCTCTTTCTCCAAGGTCCATTACTACATGGGAACAAATGGAGCACAAATTTATGGACAAGTGCTTTCCTACTGCAAAGACATTGCCTCCATCAAACAAGGGCCCATTGAGTCTCTCTACGAATACCTAGAGCGTTTCAAGAACTTAGATGAAAGCTTCCACAACCACAGGATGCCGCATCGCATGCTGAATGAGAACTTCGTCAAAGGCTTGATCCCTTTGGAGTGCAGGATGCTAGACACAGTAGTTGGAGGGTCCATGATGAATTTATACCTCGAAGAAGTTTGGGATTTGATTAAGGATGCTCCAAAAACGCGAGATATAAGAAGACAATGGAGCATGGTAGGCAGAAGCTTGTCACAAATGTGGACGTCTCCCCTGAGCTGTAGAAGATGAATGACCTACTCAACAAGCTCTTGGTCACTCACGCGCCAGCATGAAAGCCATGTGGAATATGAATGTCAGTAAAGCACAAGGCAAACCCATGCCCTCAACTGTAGGATGAGAAGGAAGATATCAACGCCGGTACCAGAACAATGACTGGTGGAATCAAGGCTAGGGTCATAATAGCTACGGTCTAGATAACAATGGGTTCAGTTGGGGGAGCGAGAATAATTTCCAAGGAAACCTAGTTGAACCTTCCAACTCGCAATAGTAAGAGAGGCAATCATACCAACCTCCAATCCGTCAATAATATAGCAGCCATACCACATCACAACCTCAGAGAAAATCATTGGAAGAGGTAGCCAACAATCTGCAATAATATCAAGCAAAGACAGAGAGCGCCATTGTAGCAAAGCAAATGTCGCTCGTGCTTTTAGTGGTTAGCAAATACGTAGAAGACAAACAATAGGTCGAACGGGAGCAAGCAGTAGCTACAGCCCTCAAGGAAGAACTTACCACTACGCCTGAGAAGTTAATTAGCGGGCAACACAAATAGACATAACTTTTAAACAGCGCGTGATGCACCCTGCAGGGACAGATTCAACATACTCAGAGATTACCTTGTGCACAAAGCAAATTCTAATTGCACCGAAGGAAGAAATTAGCAATCAGCACGCAGGCTAGTGTCCCCTCAACGCGCAGTACCCTCTAACTCCCATACTTTTACTTGAAGCACTAACCCTTCTCTCTTGTTTCCTTTGTAGAATGATATGACTAAGAAAGAAGAAAAAAGGATGAGTTGGAGCAAACTATGAAGCACATTGAGCTTAGTGAGAGACACATCCCAATTATGATTCATGAGAAGATACTGCCAGAGTGTAAGGATCCTGGTGCTTTTACAACTACTTGTCATACACTCAAATACATCATTGCTTAATAGACCTAGGAGCATCAATAAATGTTCTCCCTTACTCTTTATATTGCTCATTGAAACTTTGCCCTTTGAAATCTCTCAGACTTATGATAGAATTAGGTGATAGGTCATGCAAGCATCCCCTAGGATTTCTTGAGGATTTAATTATATACATTGGAAGCTATGTTGTCGTGGAAGATTTTTATGTTTTGCGGGGTGATAGCGCCGAATGTAGAAGCCCTACATCTCTTATCTTAGGGCCTCCGTTTCTTATGACCACTAAGGCGAAGATAGACGTTGGTGATGGTTTACTGTTACTAAACATTGACGGTTACATAGTTGAGTTTGACATGTATAATGATCCATATGACTCATGGGAAGAAAGCCGTCCGACACCAGGGCACATCCCTCATTGGGAAGCAAGACAGTAATCAACCAAGCAATAGAGCGCCCATAGTACTTATGGTTCCTAAAGAAAAATCAATCGGGATTCAGGAGAAAGTGAAGACGGATCCACCTGATCATTAGAGGAACAAATTAGGAGCAATCCCATCTTACAACAACTTCTGAAGAAGACGTCCCATGTCAACTACATATAATCCCGGACCCCATGATCAACATTATCTTGGAGGACGTAGGTGGACACAAAATAGGAAGTTTGACTTTCACACCCTTGGGACCCTACCATTTGATCATAAGCAAGGTAATGTTGACCCAAGGACGTAAAACAAACGCGCTTTACATTAGGCAACCCAATTGCTGTACTTTTTTTTCTTATTTTTCTTTTTCCTTAATTACTTTTTTTATTGTAGTTTTGCATATCATCTCACACTTTTTATGAATGACTTTTGTCTAAATGTGGTGTTGAAGTTCAACAAGAGTTCTAATGACAGGATAGATCAAAGCTTGTTGATTCCGCAGAATGCCAAGAATTGACATAAATTGAAGGAAGAACCCCTCTAATTTTATTTAATAATAGTCTGTTGAATTACTAAACGATGTAGGGCGTTCTTAAATAGGAAAAAAATGAAGAAGGAAAAAACCCTAAAACATAAAAATTTCGAAATAAAATACTAAAACGGCGTCAAATGGCCCAAAAAGCTCATACACCACAAATGGCCCAAAATTTCCAACTCGTTCTGCTTGGAAAAAGGTATCATAATAGCCCATCTGACACCGGTGCACAAAACCTGCTAACTTGCACAACCGACATGAGCCCTTCTTCAGATGATCCCAGTTTTCCAAATATGATGGTGCCTTTTGCTCCGGATCAGTTAACCTACACAGTCCGCGCGGTGGTAATTTGCACACAGCGCGTGGAGCCCGCTGAAATCAGTTATGTAGTTGTCTTCTGACGATGAGACGTAAGTACTCACTTTCCCATATGACTTCTATCTAGTGTCGTGTCATGATTTGTGTTTATTTTATGTGCTCAAACTCTATTTCTTATTTTAAGTAGTGTCGTGAGGATACAGCTTGTTTCAGTAGTGTTAGGTAGAGTTTTTTGCGATGCATTTGCATTTTATTTTTATGCATTTTACTTGCCTTTGAAAAAAATTGGTTTAGTAAAAATTTGTCGTTTGGATGATGCTTATTGAGGTATCGTGATGTGAAAATCACTATGGTAATCCTATTTGTACTTCACTTGTGAAAATTGACCTATACATAACCTTGAGATTCTTTAGTCATATCCTTTGAGCCGGAATAATCAGGCGATGTGGAGATGACACAAATGTTCTTGAGAGGGTTGATTGAACATTCAAAGGACAAAGTTCGAGTTGTATAATTAAGTGGCAATCGTGGAGGCTGGTGCTTCGGGTCTTCATACAATTTTGAGTTTTGCTCCATAGTAGAAAAATGAATATCCAAGGTGGCGAGATGGAAAACAGACCGTCCTATCTTTAGTCTGAAGTAACCGGACAAGATGTAACTCCATTCTGGAGTCACTTCAAAAAGGGCAATGTTAGGAAAGAGTGGGACGTTGTTCCATAGGCTGCTATTCGAAGGTGATGATTAGAGCAGTTCAAAGAAATAAATATCCCGGATGAGTAAGATGAGAAAGAATAAAGTTCGAAAAGAAAGTGAATCATCAATGAAATTTCGCAGCGCCTCTGAGTTGCAGATTGTGTACAAGCAGTTTCTATAGCACACTCTTGTACCGACGGATCTTGTGCAGCAGATTTGTTCACCCAGTTCGGCCAACTGCCTACGTCTGGGGAGGACTGTACTCCAGTCCTCAATCCACTAGTCTCAACGGTCTCTCGTACAACACGGTTTGACTCCACGCTTCCTATGCTACTCAACCTTAGCAAGTCGATCACACACAATCAGAACACCCTCTGACTTGTGTCTCACACACCTACACACTTGAATTAATTCATAATAGCTACTCTACTAATCCCACAGATTCAGCCTATTCTAATTAAAACAATGCTACCGTAGGTCTGCTATAGCACCCGCTGTAGCAACTAGCTGGTGCAAGTTCTGTCCGCGTCGCTCCAAAGCTTTCCGCCGAGCCGATCGAACTCTTCCACGAGCACTGCACACTCTGGAATGCTCCCCCTCACTCAGTGATTACCTGTCACTAGCGAGACCTGGCCTCCTACCAATTGCCCGAGTACCTCCACTCGACAATTGCTCAGCGGCCTCCCTTGATCAACAAACAAGCAATCGCTGCTCTGAATTGGCTTCCCATATCAAGCACTGATCAGAATCTGTAAGTCTCGATCACACTCAGCTTTAACCACTCAGCTCTGCGCTCACGCTCTCCTCTCAGTAGTGATCCAATCTCTCCGCTCTAGCACTCTGTATATATCTCTCGGTATATTGCTCTATCTTTGTGCTTGGATTCTGTCTCGGATGGATACTTTGCTGCTATGCCCAGCCTCCTTTAAATAGGAACTTCTTGCTCCATCAATATCAAATTTAGAAAGATTCCTTAAAGATCTTAATAAGATCTTATCTCCTAATTCGTAGGAGATTAGATTTGTTTAGAAAATTAAATCTTTCCACAATCAAATCTTCTTCTGGATACTGGAATCTCCACTGGGAATATTCTCTGAGAATATTTAGAAGCTCCTCCATGATCTCAACAAGATCATATCTCCTAATTTGTAGAAGATTTGATTTCCAAATTAAATCTTCAAGCTTTGATACGGAATCTTCACTGGGGATATTCTGAGAATATTTGGAAGCTTCCCGTTGCACTGCTACATCATATCTGGGCAGATTGTTCTTCGTGCCAATACTACTGCTACAGCTCCCTGCTACAGCTTCTGCTGTAGCAACTGCTTGTTCACTCTGGCTGGATTTGCACAAGTTGTTGTCTTCACACGGGCAGCTGCATCATCTTGCTCTCTACCTTCACGATACTCTACCAACCTGTTGCGATGCTGGCAGCAACCCTCCGTACGTTTGGGCTACTCCAAGTTAATCGGCATGCTATTGACTCTGGGAATTGCATTTAGAAAGCTTCCGTTACTCTTCTCTTAATTTCTGGGCAGCTTGTACTTCACACAGAAATCTGCTATTTACGATGCTCCAGATCTCTGCTACACAGGTTGCTGTAGCAATGCCTTGTGCACTCTGCTTGGTCATTCTGGAATGCTCTGCATCAGCTGATGTCTTCACACGGTTGTTGTAGCAGACTCTTGTGCAACTTGTAGGAGTTTGTCAATGATGCCATATAACTTAACAATCTCCCCCTTGGCATTTTGACAAAATCCAAAGACCCTTCTGATCTTAGGCAATACTCATCTCGTCTTCAGACTTCTTCTCCCGCAGCTTTCTCAGCTTCTTCAGGATTCTGTAGCAACTTCTTCAATCTTTGCGGGATGTTGTAGCAACTTCTTGCACTGGTTTTATCAAGGATGTCATTACCTTAACAATCTCCCCCTTGGCATTTTTGACAAAACATGAGCATCTTCTGCAAGGGCACCTCTTCTCCCTCTGGGGTCGATTGGCAAAACCTGCCAACACAATGCAAACAGCAGAACACATCTTCTCCCCCTTTTTGTCACAAATGAAAAGGGGGTTCTCAAGCTAAACTCAGCGAATAGGCCAACGCCTCTTCTCCATCCACCGAAGAAGGGAAACTCTTGGTGTCTCAGCATGTGCCTCTTCTAATGACTTTGGGGGAATATCTGGTGGCTGCTTCTCCACCCATACTTGTACTGGTTTTCGAATCCACTACTTCCGAGCCCTGTTGTGTCCAACAACTCTTTCTATCCTTCCAGCATTGTTTCGTTGTCTCACCCGATCTATGTCAGTGTCCATTGCAATCTTCATTCTCCAGTTCATTGTCCCTCCAACGTATCTGATGTTTCGGCGTCACACTAGATACTTACTTTCCTTCGTCGGCTTTGATGAGCTGGAGGTCACCTGTGTGCCACGTCAAATCCTTGGCTTCATCCGGCATTGTCCGCCTGTGGGTGATCTCTGAGGTCTCCAATACTTTTTCAGGATCAGACATCTCCTCCGAATGTGTCCCTTCTGATCACAAAAATAGCATCTGCGGCCATCGCTTCTGGATTTCTTTTCTGCTACAGGTGGTTGATACAGCGGTTGCTGTAGCAACCTCTTGTTCACCCTTCTAGGCACCTTCTTCTGAACTGGCTTCTGGGACAGGACCGGTTTCTCCACGGCAATCCCAGCATCTTCTGGCTCCGTAGCTTTGACAAATACCATCATCCCAGTATTTTCTTCACCCGTGTATCCAAGACCAGAGTAGCCGCCTCCACATCTTTGGCGTGCTAGTATATCTTCAAGTGAGCTTGAGTCACTATTAAGCATCTTTGTGGTCTTCCTGTAGAGGTTGAGCTCTTCCTTCTCTGTAGCAAACTTCTCTTCTTGTTGGGCAGCTTGACCCATAAGAGAAGTGATTGTCTTCAGCAGCTCCTCTCGTTCTTCTTCCAGACACGATACTTTGGCAGTCAATCCTTTGTTGATCTCGATGACTTGCAGCCACTCTTCGTGCAACAGGACAAAATTTCTTGCAATGTACTCCTAAGTGATTTCCTCATCATCACTACTGCCTGACTCCTCAACACCATGAACAATTTCTGGCTTTGTTGAAACGGTGTTCTTCTTATTAGTTGCAGTTATCAAAGCAACATTGCTCGTTTGTTCAGAGTCTTCTTCACTGTCTTCGTCTCTCCAATTTGCAGCAGGAGTCTTGTTCCTTTTATGAGCCTTCTGGAGGATCTCCCACACTTGCTTGGCAATTTCACAGTCTGAGATCAGCGTGAAATTATTTGCGTCAACAGCGGCAAATATCGCGTTCAAGGCTTTGGAGTTACTGGTTGCTACAGCTTCTTCTTCAGCTATCCATGTCTCCTCGGGTTTCTCACGTGTAACTCCTTTGTCGTCGATGATCAGTGGGTGTGACCACCCAGACACTACTGCTCTCCAAGTCTTCTCATCCATCACCATTAGGAAAGACTTCATTCTCTCCTTCCAACAACTATAATTTCCTTCTTCCAGTAGAGGCGGCCGACTTATGTTGTGTCCCTCTTTCATCTTCGCTTGATGAACTTAGTAAGGCGCACAGGATCTTCACTCTGTGTGTCGAGTTTCCGCTCTGATACAATTGAAATTGCACAGCGCCTCTGATTTGCAGATTGTGTACAAGTAGTTGCTATATCACACTCTTGTACCGACAGATCTTGTGTAGCAAGATGAAACAATGAACAACGATTTGTTCACCCAGTTCGGCCAACTGCCTACGTTTGGGGAGGACTGTACTCCAGTCCTCAATCCACTAGTCTCAAAGGTCTCTCGTACAACACGGTTCGACTCCACGCCACCTATGCTACTCAACCATAGCTAGTCGATCACACACAATTAAAACACCCTCTGACTTGTGTCTCTCACACACCTACACACTTGAATTAATTCAGAATAGCTACTCTAGTGATCCCATAGACTTAGCCTATTATAATTAAAACAATGCTACCATAGGTCTGCTATAGCAACTAGTTGGTGCAAGTTCAGTCCGCGTCGCTCCAAAGCTTTCCGCCGAGCCGATCGAACTCTTCCACGAGCGATGCGCACTCTAGAATGCTCCCCCTCACTCAGTAACCACCTGTCACTAGCAAGACCTGGCCTCCTACCAATTGCCCGAGTACCTCCACTCCACAATTGCTCCGCGGCCTACCTTGATCAACCAATAAGCAATCGCTGCTCTAAATTGGCTTCCCAGATCAAGCACTGATCAAATTCTGCAAGTCTCGATCACACTCAGCTTTAACCACTCAGCTCTGCGCTCACGCTCTACTCTCGGTGGTGATCCAATCTCTCCGCTCTAGCACTATGTATATATCTCTCGGTATATTGCTCTATCTTTGTGCTTGGATTCTGTCTCGGATGGATACTTTGCTGCTATGCCCAGCCTCCTTTAAATAGGAACTTCTTGCTTCATCAATATCAAATTTATAAATGATAATGCAAGTATGGCAGTGTTTGACAAAACCAGCATGAGTGAACAAGGAGCTGCTGCAGCTCAATCAATCAAGGAGGCCAGCAGAAGTATACAGCAGAAGTAAACCAGCAACAGATGCAGCAGGGGATGCTGCAGCAGGTGCTGGTTCAAGAGCTAGTTCAACTGTCCGAGTAGCAGTTTTGTGCTGGGTGAGTTTTGAAGGTTTGGCAGCTTTGTGAAAGTGCTTAGAAGAATTTCTTATAAGCTGCTGAGCATATTTCAGCAAGGATTACTAGTCAGAGAAGGAGATTTGCATTGAAGATATTAATCAAATCTAATCTCCTAGATTTTAGGAGATAATTGATCTTGTGGGACTATGGCCTAAACCTGGAAATTGCTTAAAGTGGTGAGGGTATTTAAGCAGAAGGTTCGAGGGCTGTAGAGTGTGATCGAAGCTGAGTGATACACTAGAGTAGACACAGAATTCAGAGTGAGGATTTTTCTGGGTGTGCTACGAGAGTTGTTCTTCGATCAACACACACGGGCAGAGCGTTGAGCGCAGAGCTGTGGTGCGTATTGCAGAAGAGAATCAGGTCTTGCAGAGACTGATTCGTGCTTTGATCTGGAAGCCAATTTAGAGCTGTGGAGCTTGTTGGTTGATCAAAGGCAGCCGCGGGAGAACTGACGGGTGGAAGGCTCGGTCGAGGTTCGTGCGGAAGAACTCACTAGTGGCAGGTGGTCACTGAGTGAGGGGGAGTTACTCAGAGTGTGCAGCGCTCTTGGAGTGGTTCGATCGGCTCGGCAGAAGGCCTTGGAGCGACGCGGACAGTGTGCTTTAGCTGTGTGTTACAGCTGTTGCTGCAGCAACCCTGCTGAGTAGTGTAGGATATAATAGGCTGAGTTCTTTGAGAGGATTGTAGCTATTCTAGACTGACATATTGTAGAGGGTGTGCTGGCACAAATCAGAGCTTGTTCTGATTGTGCTTGATAATGCGAGTGTGGCAGGTTTGCCAAAACCAACATATGTCATTTGTGAACAAGGAGCTGCTGCAGCTCAAGCAATCAAGCAGAACAGCTAGCAACAGATGCAGCAGGGGTGCTGCAGCAGGTGCTGGTTCAAGTGCTGGTTCATCTGTCCGAGTAACAGTTTGTGCTGGGTGCGTTTTGGAGGTATGGCAGTTTGTGTTCTTGCTCTTAGGAGGTTTTCTAAACTGCTGCTAAGCATTTTTCCAGCACGGTTCACTTGTCAGAAAAGAAGATTGGCATTGAAGATATTAATCAAATCTAATCTCCTAGATTTTAGGAGATAATTGATCTTGTGGGATTATGGCCTAAACCTGGAAATTGCTTAAAGTGGTGAGGGTATTTAAGCAGAAGGTTTGAGGGCTGTAGAGGGTGATCGAAGCTGAGTGATACACGAGTGTAGACACGAAATTCAGAGAGAGGACTTTCTGGGTGTGCTACGGAAGTTGTTCTTCGATCAACTCACACGGGCAGAGCGTTGAGCGCAGAGCTGTGGTGCGTATTGCAGAAGAGAGTCAGGTCTTGCAGAGACTGATTCGTGCTTTGATCTGGAAGCCAATTTAGAGCTGTGGAGCTTGTTGGTTGATCAAAGGCAGCCGCGGGAGAGCTGACGGGTGGAAGGCTCAGTCGAGGTTCGTGCGGAAGAACTCACTAGTGGCAGGTGGTCACTGAGTGAGGGGGAGTTACTCAGAGTGTGCAGCGCTCTTGGAGTGGTTCGATCGGCTCGGCAGGAGGCCTTGGAGCGACGCGGACAGAGTGCTTCAGCTGGTGTTACAGCTGTTGCTGCAGCAACCCTGCTGAGTAGTGTAGGCTAGAACAGGCTGAGTTCTTGAAGAGAATTGTAGCTATTCTAGACTGACATATTGTAGAGGGTGTGCTAACACAAATCAGAGCTTGTTCTGATTGTGTTGAGTAGTCCACACGGGGTTAAAGTAGCATAGGTTGCGTGCGTTGTAACCTAGTGTGATCTGAACCTTTGGTTGAGTGGATTGAGGACTGGAGAATAGTCCTCCCCAGACGTAGGCAGATTGGCCGAACTGGGTGAACAAATCTGTGTCCTTTTCATTGTCTGCTGTGCCTACATTTAAGTGAACAAGAGTGTGCTGCAGCAACTGCTAGTTCACAAATCTGCATAAGTAGAGACACTTGAAATTTCAATTGGTATCAGAGCAGGAACTCGACACACAGAGTTTAAAAGGTCCTACAGTGTCTCTGAAGTAGCCAAGACAATGAAGGAAGGACAGAGCACGAGTAGACCTCCACTTCTGGAAGAGAGCAACTATGGTTATTGGAAAGCTAGGATGAAGGCCTTTCTCAGGGCCATTGACGAGAAGACATGGAGAGCTGTTGTGATTCAGTGGTCTCCCCCAATCACCATAGATGAGCAAGGAGTGACAAGAATAAAACCTGAAGAGCAGTGGACTGTTGAAGAAGGTGCTACAGCAACTGGTAATTCAAAGGCTTTGAATGCAATTTTTGCTGCAGTTGATGCTAATAACTTCAGGTTGATCTCAAACTGTGACATGGCCAAGCAAGCATGGGAGATTCTACAAACTGCCCATGAGGGAACTGATAGAGTCAAGGTGTCAAGACTCCAGATTATTGCCACACAATTTGAGAATCTGAGGATGCTGGATGAAGAAACAGTCACTGAGTTTAATGCTAAACTCTGTGATCTTGCAAATGAAGCTCATGCCCTTGGTGAGCCCATCCCAGAAGAAAAGCTTATCAGAAAGGTGCTCAGATCGCTGCCTACAAAATTTGACATGAAGGTGACAGCCATTGAAGAAGCACAAAATGTCAGATTCATGAGGTTGGAAGAGCTGATGGGGTCTCTCAAACAATTTGAGATGAAACTGGTCAAAGGAGACACCACCTCCCAGGATAAGAATGTTGGTTTGAAGGCAGAAGCGGAAAGCAAGCAGACAGATCCAGATGATCAGATAAACATGCTGGTTAAGAACCTCGGAAAACTTCTGAAAAACATGGAATCCAGAACTGAGAGAAGATCTTCTTCGCGAAAACAATTCAGGAGGGGCGGTGAAAGCAAAAGGAAAGGTAAGGAACCAGCTCAGAGTGAAGAAGAAAAGAACGAAGTGAAGAAAGGAGTCCAATGCTGGAATTGTGCAGGCTACGGCCATCGACAGATCAACTGCACCAGCAAACGGATGAAAAAGAAAGCTCTTTCTGCCAGTGAAAGTGAAGATCTGAGTGAAGATGAATGCAACATGGCCAGATACAGGTCAGCAAGAAGAGGCACAAAAACACAAAAAGGAGTGAACCAGGACTTGCTGCAGCAATGTCTATTTCACCGTAACAAGAGAGCTTTGAAGTTTAAGAAATGTTACAGCTGTGGTCGCAGAGGACATATTCAAAGAAACTGCTCCTCAGCTCATGCCAGAATTACATTGCCCAGGGAATCTGCCAAGCAGAAACATGCGCAGACTCAGCTCCTCGCCCTTGTCAGCACAGCTAGCACCTCAGACAAGATAAGCTGGTACTTTGACAGTGGCTGTTCAGGCCATATGACAGGAGAAAGATCCTTTCTGAAGAATATTACTCCCTGTCTGGAACAAAATGTGAAGTTTGGTAATGGTCTGAAAGGAAGGGTTCTGGGAAGAGGAACTTTGGCTGTAGAAGGAATGCCAAATCTGAGCAATGTTCTTTTGGTGGAAGGATTAAAGGCTAATCTTATCAGCATCAGCCAGTTGTGTGATGGGACTAAACAAGTTAAGTTTACAAGAGACTCATGCCAAGTTCTCGATAAATCTGGAAAGTGCATAATGGAAGGAGCCAGATCCAAGAGCAATTGCTACCTTCTCAATGTGAGTTCAAACTCAAGGATTCAGAAATGTATGCTGACAAAGGCCGAGGAAATGACCTTATGGCACAAAAGGATGGGACATGTTAACCTGAGAACTCTAAAGAGAATTGCCACAGAAGGGCTGGTCAGAGGAATTCCACTGCTGAAAGGAGAGACAGACTCCATCTGTGGAGACTGTCAGATTGGGAAACAAAAGAAGGCTTCACATCCTCGGGTCAAAGATATTGGTACCATCAGGCCTCTTCAGCTGATCCATATGGATCTGATGGGACCAATGGAAGTGGAGAGCCTAGGCAAGAAAAGGTATGCATTTGTCTGTGTTGATGACTATTCTAGATTCACTTGGATTGAGTTTATCAGAGAAAAATCAGATACTGTGAGTGTCATTGTGTCTCTGGTGTCTCGGCTAGAGCAAGAAAAGAATCTTAGAATCAGCAGCATTCGCAGTGATCATGGCAGAGAATTTGAAAACAAAGACATGGATGAGTTCTGTCAACAAAGGGGTATAACACATCAGTTCTCTTCTCCCATTACTCCTCAGCAAAATGGTGTGGTGGAACGGAAGAACCGAACAATTCAAGAAATGGCCAGGGTAATGATCCATGCTAAGAGGATTCCTCTGAAATTCTGGGCAGAGGCCATGAATACCGCCTGCTACATCATCAATAGAGTTACCTTGCGAAGAGGTACCATGCAGACCTGCTATGAGCTCTGGAATCAGAAAAAGCCCACTGTTAAGTACTTTCATATCTTTGGAAGTGACTGCTTCATTCTGAGAGACCGGGAGTATCGTAAGAAACTCGATCCAAAGAGTGATCCTGGAATATTCTTGGGATATTCAACAAACAGCAGGGCATATCGTGTGTTCAACCAGCGAACAAAGACTGTCATGGAATCAATAAATGTGGTTGTCAAAGATGTAGATGAAGCACCTAACTCTGAGTCTGACACTGGTGAAGAAGACTCTGATCCTGAAGAAATGTCTGATAGACAGACCAGAAGTGAACAAGCTGCGGCTCCAGCAGATGCTACAGCAAGTGCTGAAGCAGAGATTCCAGATGACCAAGCAGAGAGTCTGTCTGAGGATTTCCACACTGAAGCTCCTGATCCACCTTCAAGGCAGCCCCCAAAGAAGATACAGAAGGATCATCCCTTGACAAATGTGATTGGGAATCCCTCAGATAGAAGAAGAACCAGAGGCCATGCCTACCTCAATACATGCTTCATGTCCAGTCTTGAACCAAAGAACTTCAAGGAGGCCATGAGTGATGAATTCTGGATTATGGCTATGCAAGAGGAGTTGGCAGAGTTTGAAAGGCACGATGTCTGGGATTTGGTAGACAGACCTAAAGGGGTAAACATCATCGGCACAAAATGGGTGTTCAAAAATAAAACTGACGAAAAGGGCAACATTACAAGAAATAAAGCCAGACTGGTTGCCCAGGGATATTCTCAGATTGAAGGTCTTGACTTTGAAGAAACATTCGCTCCAGTAGCTCGCCTGGAGGCCATCAGACTGCTTCTAGCAATGTCTTGCTGCCTGGGATTCAAATTATATCAAATGGATGTTAAAAGTGCGTTCTTGAACGGAGATCTCTCTGAAGAAGTCTATGTCTCTCAACCAAAAGGTTTTGAAGATCCTCATCATCCAGAACAGGTGTATAAATTGAAGAAAGCTTTATATGGGCTGAAACAGGCTCCTCGGGCTTGGTATGAGCGATTGACAACCTTCCTGGAAAATCATGGCTACAACCGAGGGGGAGCTGACAAAACCTTGTTTGTCAAAAGAACTCGGTCTGATGTGATCATTGCTCAAATATATGTGGATGACATTGTCTTTGGATCAAAGTCCCAGCACCTGGTGAAGCAGTTTGTGCAACACATGCAGCAAGAATTTCAGATGAGCATGGTAGGAGAACTTTCCTACTTTCTTGGTTTGGAGATTACTCAGAAAATGGACGGGATCTTTATTGCTCAAAGCAAATACAGCAAGGCCCTTGTGAAGAAATTCCAGCTCGACTCAGCCAGTCACAAGCGTACTCCTGCTGCTACTCATGTGGAAGCCATTAAAGATGAGCAAGGTTTGGAAGTAAGTCAGACTGTCTACAGAAGCATGATAGGGAGCCTGCTTTACCTGACTGCCAGCCGTCCTGACATTTCCTATGCCGTAGGAGTCTGTGCCAGATTCCAAGCCAGCCCAAGAGACAGCCATATGCAGTTGGTCAAGCGCATTATTCGGTATGTCGGGGGAACTGTGGGCTATGGCCTATGGTATACTCGAGACACAAAGGCAAATCTGGTAGGATACAGTGATGCAGACTGGGCAGGGTGCTCAGAAGACAGAAAGAGCACCTCGGGAGGATGCTTCTTCTTGGGGAATAACCTGGTTTCTTGGTTCAGCAGAAAACAGAACAGCATTTCTCTATCCACTGCCGAGGCTGAGTACATTGCTGCTGGGAGCTGCTGTGCACAAATGTTGTGGATGAAGCAAATGCTGAGTGAGTATGGGGTTGCTCAAGATGACATGACTCTCTACTGTGACAATATGAGTGCCATCAGCATATCCAAGAACCCTGTCCAGCACAGTAGAACCAAGCACATTGACATCCGTCATCACTTCATCCGTGACCTTGTTGAACAGAAAGTAATCACGCTCCAGCATGTTGTGTCTGCCAAACAACTTGCTGATATCTTCACCAAAGCTCTGGATGCAGCCCGGTTTGAAGACCTGAGGGCCTCTCTCGGGCTCTGTGTATTGCCGTCATAAGTGCTCCCAGCAGAGACACCCCCTCGTCATTTGTTCCAAAAAGGGGGAGAAGAAAGAGCAGGCTGAGAAGTGGAGTTATGAAGTGGTTTTGTCAAAATGCCAAGGGGGAGATTGATAATGCGAGTGTGGCAGGTTTGCCAAAACCAACATATGTCATTTGTGAACAAGGAGCTGCTGCAGCTCAAGCAATCAAGCAGAACAGCTAGCAACAGATGCAGCAGGGGTGCTGCAGCAGGTGCTGGTTCAAGTGCTGGTTCATCTGTCCGAGTAACAGTTTGTGCTGGGTGCGTTTTGGAGGTATGGCAGTTTGTGTTCTTGCTCTTAGGAGGTTTTCTAAACTGCTGCTAAGCATTTTTCCAGCACGGTTCACTTGTCAGAAAAGAAGATTGGCATTGAAGATATTAATCAAATCTAATCTCCTAGATTTTAGGAGATAATTGATCTTGTGGGATTATGGCCTAAACCTGGAAATTGCTTAAAGTGGTGAGGGTATTTAAGCAGAAGGTTTGAGGGCTGTAGAGGGTGATCGAAGCTGAGTGATACACGAGTGTAGACACGAAATTCAGAGAGAGGACTTTCTGGGTGTGCTACGGAAGTTGTTCTTCGATCAACTCACACGGGCAGAGCGTTGAGCGCAGAGCTGTGGTGCGTATTGCAGAAGAGAGTCAGGTCTTGCAGAGACTGATTCGTGCTTTGATCTGGAAGCCAATTTAGAGCTGTGGAGCTTGTTGGTTGATCAAAGGCAGCCGCGGGAGAGCTGACGGGTGGAAGGCTCAGTCGAGGTTCGTGCGGAAGAACTCACTAGTGGCAGGTGGTCACTGAGTGAGGGGGAGTTACTCAGAGTGTGCAGCGCTCTTGGAGTGGTTCGATCGGCTCGGCAGGAGGCCTTGGAGCGACGCGGACAGAGTGCTTCAGCTGGTGTTACAGCTGTTGCTGCAGCAACCCTGCTGAGTAGTGTAGGCTAGAACAGGCTGAGTTCTTGAAGAGAATTGTAGCTATTCTAGACTGACATATTGTAGAGGGTGTGCTAACACAAATCAGAGCTTGTTCTGATTGTGTTGAGTAGTCCACACGGGGTTAAAGTAGCATAGGTTGCGTGCGTTGTAACCTAGTGTGATCTGAACCTTTGGTTGAGTGGATTGAGGACTGGAGAATAGTCCTCCCCAGACGTAGGCAGATTGGCCGAACTGGGTGAACAAATCTGTGTCCTTTTCATTGTCTGCTGTGCCTACATTTAAGTGAACAAGAGTGTGCTGCAGCAACTGCTAGTTCACAAATCTGCATAAGTAGAGACACTTGAAATTTCAGTGCTGAGTGATCAACAAGAGGTTAAGTAGCATAGGTTGCGTGAGTTGTAACCTAGTGTACTTGGAACCTTTGGTTGAGTGGATTGAGGACTGGAGAATAGTCCTCCCCAGACGTAGGCAGATTGGCCGAACTGGGTGAACAAATCTGTGTTCTATTCATTGTCTGCTGTGCCTACATTTAAGTGAACAAGAGTGTGCTGCAGCAACTGCTAGTTCACAAATCTGCATAAGTAGAGACACTTGAAATTTCAATTGGTATCAGAGCGGGAACTCGACACACAGAGTTAAAAAAGGTCCTACAGTGTCTCCGAAGTAGTCAAGACAATGAAGGAAGGACAGAGCACAAGTAGACCTCCACTTTTGGAAGTGAGCAATTATGGTTATTGGAAAGCTAGAATGAAAGCCTTTCTCAAGGCTATTGATGAGAAGACATGGAGAGCTGTCATGATTCAGTGGTCTCCCCCAATCACCATAGATGAGCAAGGAGTGACAAGAATAAAACCTGAAGAGCAGTGGACTGCTGAAGAAGGTGCTGCAGCAACTGGTAATTCAAAGGCTTTGAATGCAATTTTTGCTGCAGTTGATGCTAACAATTTCAGGTTGATATCAAACTGTGATTTGGCCAAGCAAGCATGGGAGATTCTGCAAACTGCCCATGAAGGAACTGATAGAGTGAAGCTATCAAGGCTCCAGATCATTGCCACACAATTTGAAAATCTGAGGATGCTGGATGAGGAAACAGTCACAGAGTTTAATGCTAAACTCTGTGATCTTGCAAATGAAGCTCATTCCCTTGGTGAGCCCATCCCAGAAGAAAAGCTTATCAGAAAGGTTCTCAGATCGCTGCCCACAAAGTTTGACATGAAGGTGACAGCCATTGAAGAGGCTCAGAATGTCAGATTCATGAGGTTGGAAGAGCTGATGGGGTCTCTCAAACAATTTGAGATGAAACTGGTCAAAGAAGACACCACTTCCAAGGACAAGAATGTTGGTTTGAAGGCTGAAGCAGAAACCAAGCAGACAGTTCCAGACGATCAGTTGAGCATGCTTGTTAAAAATCTAGGGAAGTTTCTGGAAAAACATGGAATCCAGAACTGAGAGAAGCTCTTCCTCGCGAAGACAATTCAGAAAGGGCAGTGAAAGAAAGAAAAAAGGGAAAGAACCAGCTCTGGACGAAGATGACAAGAAAGAGATGAAAAAGGGAGTTCAATGCTGGAATTGTGAAGGATATGGACACATTGAGGCTGATTGTCCAAGCAAACCTCTCAAGAATTCTGAGAAAAAGAACAGCAAATCCATGACAGCAAAATGGAGTGATTCGGATGAAAGTGATGAAGAAAACTGTGTTGTGCTGACAAGTGTTTCAGATGTCCACCTCAATGAGCTAAAGAAGGTAGAAATTCACTATGGGATTGAAGTCTCTGAGAGTGAAGATGAAGAAGACTCATCTGACAGTTTTGCTGATCTTCTGAAGAAGATACTCAAACAATGTGAGGCAGTTCTTCAGACCAATCAGACCTTGACTGACAGAGTAAATCTCTTGGAAGAAGAACGAAGAAAATGTCTACCCACAGTTGATAATCAAGTTACTATTCTGAAAAGGGAAGATTCAGAAAGACAGACCTCTGTTGAATCCACTCCAGCAGCAGCCAAGACAGCTGACCCGCAGAGCAATATTCTGGACGAAATATTATCTTACCAAAGACTTGGAAATGGGAAAACAGGGCTTGGATATACTGGTGAAGAAAGCTCTAAAGGGACAGTGTTCATTAAAGCCTCCGATGGTGAGACAGACGAGAAGAAGAATTCAGAGGCCTCCTCAAAAATGGCAGAGAAAATTGGATCTAGACATGTGAACAAGAGGATGCTGCAGCATCATGGACAACATTTTTCTCAAACAAAACAAAAGTCCCAGAACAAGTGGAGTACTGGTACAAGTGTTGGGAAGCAGAAGATCAACTCCAATCTGAAGCAGCAACACAGAACTTGCTCAGCTGAAAAAGGGGGAGCAAAGTCCAGAATCAGCACATGTTGCACAAAGACTCCATTTCATGTTGCTGCACAAGAGCACTGGATTGCTAAAAACAAGGGTAAAACACAGATGGTACAAATATGGAAACCCAAACAAAGAGTTAGGAGGCTGGAAGATCAGAAGAAGAAAAGCTATGGTGTATTCCAAGTATGGGTGAAGAAGACTCCACCAGATTCTCCCAAGGATCCTCTGAGCAACTGCAGCCTGAATTGAATAGGTGAACAAGCTCACATGTGCTGCAGCAACCTGGTCCGAATTAGCTTGTTCACATGTGTTGGTTGCTGAGGATGGAAAGGAAAATATTTGCACATGGGAGGCACGTGACTTACAACTTCAAAAAGGAAAAAGAAAATAACGGGTAAATATTTTCTAGGGCACAGATCAAGAGCAAAAGGGCTTCTCAGAAATCTCTGCCGATCATCCTCTGTGCGCTCCTCTTTCCTTCCACATCTCTGCAGCAATGGTGAAGACACGCGGGTTGAAGAAGAATCTGGCAGCAGACAGGCAAGGGAGGTCTGAAAGAAGGACCAAGGCACGAAATGAAGACCCCGCTCAGCCGCTGGATGTGGTTGTGTGGGAACCAAACCCTCTTCCTGTGTCGCACAGTGAGCCCTCTCCCTCTGAAGGAGCTTCGCAGAAGAGGAGGCGGCTGGTACGTGATGGAGAACCTGTCTCCAGTTCTGCTGTGCTGCCAGAAGCGGATATGGCTGAAGTTGCTTCTGAAGAAGAACTAGCAGCAGAGACTGCTGCAGCAGTCCCTGCAGTAGAAGAGTGCAGATCATTGGTCATGTCCCCAGGTATTATTGGTGAAGGGGTTGAAACAGCTGCTGAGTCCCCTGAACAAGAACCTGCTGCAGCACATCCTCCTTCTTCAGACAAGGGAAAAGCTCCTATTCTGATCCCAGGCTCCAGTAGTGAAAGCTCATCCAGTGAAGAAGAAGAAGCAGGTTCTCTTGGTGGACCCTCTGAGAAAGGACCTGCAGCTGAAGATTTCTCTGCCCTCACAGTCGGAGGCACATGGTTCAGGAACAAAAGCGTCTCTCAAACCTGGAGTACTGTTGAGCGGAAACACATTGTGCATGAGAAGCGACTGGTGCAAGATAAGTATAGATTAGCTGCTATGATTGAGCTTCTCACTGAGGTAAATCTGCTCAAGTCCCTAACCTTTCCTCACCGTTTCAATATTATTCTGGTTAGAGAATTTATAGTGAATATGGAGGAGAAATTTGGCGAGGAAGGTGCTGATGAGTATGGGAAAAGCTAGGTAAGGGGTAAGTCAGTGGTGATTACTCCTGAAATTATTGATGCATTCCTTGGGATTCATGAGAATGCAAGGGCACCCACTGATGTTAAGCCAGAATTTCTGGCAAAGATCCTCACAGGGGGAGTGTGCCTGTCTTGGGGTGGCCCTACCCTCAGTGCGGCTGAGCTAACCTCCAAGTATGCTCTGCTGTATCATCTTGGTGTCAGGAACTGGATTCCTAGTTCTCACAGAGGGAAGGTCAACAAAGATTTTGCTAATCTTCTCTATTCTATTGGAAAGAGGAGGAAGATTAGCCTGGGAAGTGTTATGTTCCCCCAGCTTGCTGCTCATGCCGGGAGTGCTTCCTCCAGCAAGCCTATTGTGCTGCCCTCCCTCATCCATGGGATCATGGTCTCTCAGCATCCAGAGTTTGGAGCGATTACTGAAGGCTTATCTGAGGAGCTGCAGGTCTTCACAGTAGATCACAAGCTATTCAAGGGAAAACATGTAGTGGATGTTGCATATGAGGATCTTCTAATGGTTGGTTCTTCAGCTCCAGCTCCCCTGGAGGACTCTCTTCCCCCTGCTGCTTCCATTCAGTCAGCTCTTCGTGCCAGAATTGTGAGCCATCTCAGGTCTGAACTGCTCTTTCTTGATTCTGAGGCCAAACGGAGGGATGCCAGGCGTGGCCAAATTCGGAGCCTCATCAGAGACTTGGAGTTCCTGGAGGATGAGGAGCAGGCCCCTTGAGCATCTATGACAAAAAGGGGGAGAGAAGATTTTTATGCTGATGAATATTGCTGAATATTGATACACTTTGTTTTGACCCTGCGTGGTTGTATCTTCGGCCGTGTGTGGCCACACCACATCTACTTACTCTCTATTATTTTTATTTAGAGTATTTCGTTTCTGGTTTTCGGAAGAGTGCATTGGCCTTAAGGTTTTGTCAAAATGCCAAGGGGGAGATTGATAATGCAAGTATGGCAGTGTTTGACAAAACCAGCATGAGTGAACAAGGAGCTGCTGCAGCTCAATCAATCAAGGAGGCCAGCAGAAGTATACAGCAGAAGTAAACCAGCAACAGATGCAGCAGGGGATGCTGCAGCAGGTGCTGGTTCAAGAGCTAGTTCAACTGTCCGAGTAGCAGTTTTGTGCTGGGTGAGTTTTGAAGGTTTGGCAGCTTTGTGAAAGTGCTTAGAAGAATTTCTAATATGCTGCTGAGCATATTTCAGCAAGGATTAATAGTCAGAGAAGGAGATTTGCATTGAAGATATTAATCAAATCTAATCTCCTAGATTTTAGGAGATAATTGATCTTGTGGGACTATGGCCTAAACCTGGAAATTGCTTAAAGTGGTGAGGGTATTTAAGCAGAAGGTTCGAGGGCTGTAGAGTGTGATCGAAGCTGAGTGATACACTAGAGTAGACACAAAATTCAGAGTGAGGATTTTTCTGGGTGTGCTACGAGAGTTGTTCTTCGATCAACACACACGGGCAGAGCGTTGAGCGCAGAGCTGTGGTGCGTATTGCAGAAGAGAATCAGGTCTTGCAGAGACTGATTCGTGCTTTGATCTGGAAGCCAATTTAGAGCTGTGGAGCTTGTTGGTTGATCAAAGGCAGCCGCGGGAGAACTGACGGGTGGAAGGCTCGGTCGAGGTTCGTGCGGAAGAACTCACTAGTGGCAGGTGGTCACTGAGTGAGGGGGAGTTACTCAGAGTGTGCAGCGCTCTTGGAGTGGTTCGATCGGCTCGGCAGATAGCCTTGGAGCGACGCGGACAGTGTGCTTCAGCTGTGTGTTACAGCTGTTGCTGCAGCAACCCTGCTGAGTAGTGTAGGATAGAATAGGCTAAGTTCTTTGAGAGGATTGTAGCTATTCTAGACTGACATATTGTAGAGGGTGTGCTGGCACAAATCAGAGCTTGTTCTGATTGTGCTGAGTGATCAACAAGAGGTTAAGTAGCATAGGTTGCGTGAGTTGTAACCTAGTGTACTTGGAACCTTTGGTTGAGTGGATTGAGGACTGGAGAATAGTCCTCCCCAGACGTAGGCAGATTGGCCGAACTGGGTGAACAAATCTGTGTTCTATTCATTGTCTGTTGTGCCTACATTTAAGTGAACAAGAGTGTGCTGCAGCAACTGCTAGTTCACAAATCTGCATAAGTAGAGACACTTGAAATTTCAATAAATATTCCTTAAAGATCTTAATAAGATCTTATCTTCTAATTCGTATGAGATTAGATTTGTTTAGAGAAACAAATCTTTCCACAATCAAATCTTCTCCTAGATACGGGAATCTCCACTGGGAATATTCTCTAAGAATATTTAGAAGCTCCTCCAAGATGTCAACAAGATCATATCTCCTAATTTGTAGAAGATTTGATTTTCCAATCAAATCTTCAAGCTTTGGTACGGAATCTTCACTGGGGATATTCCGAGAATATTTGGAAGCCTCCCGTTGCACTGCTACATCATATTTGGGCAGATTGTTCTTCGCGCCAATACTACTGCTATAGCTCCCTGCTCCTACTGAAGCAACTGCTTGTTCACTAAGTTTGTTCACTCTGGCTGGATTTGCACAAGTTGTTGTCTTCACACGGGCTGCTGCATCATCTTGCTCTCTATCTTCACGATACTCTACCAACCTATTGCGATGCTGGTAGCAACCCTCCGGACGTTCTTTGGGATACTCCAAGTTAATTGGCATGCTATTGACTCTGGGAATTGCATTTAGAAAGCTTCTGTTGCTCTTCTCTTCAATTCTGGGCAGCTGGTACTTCACACAGAAATCTACTATTTATGATGCTCCAGCTCTCTGCTACACAGATTGTTATAGCAATGCCTTGTGCACTCTGCTTGGTCATTCTGGAACGCTCTGCATCAGCTGCTGTCTTCACATGTTTGCTGTAGCAGACTCTTGTGCACATTGTAGGAGAGTTTGTCAATAATGTTATATAACGTAGGCAGTTGGCCGAACTATGTGAAAAAAAAAAAAAACGTCCACCAGCTGTGTGCTACAGCGGGTGCTATAGCAAGCCTACAGGGACTTTGATTTAATTAGAATAGGCTGAGTCTATGAGATCAGAGGAGTAGCTATTCTGAATTTATTCGAGTGTGTAGGTGTGTGAGACACAAGTCAGAGCCTGTTCTAATTGTGTGATTGAGTAGCTAAGGTTGAGTAGCATAGGTTGCATGGAGTCGAACCGTGTTGTACGAGAGACCTTTGAGACTAGTGGATTGAGGACTGGAGTACAGTCCTCCCTAGACGTAGGCAGTTGGCCGAATTGGGTGAACAAATCGTTGTTCATTGTTTCATCTTGCTGCACAAGATCCGTCTGTACAAGAGTGTGCTATAGCAACTGCTTGTACATAATCTGCAACTCAGAGGCGCTGCAAAATTTCAATCAAGTTGAGACAAAAGAGCCAAAGGCCAAGGAGATTTTGCCAAAATAAAAAAGTTCACTACCAAAAAATGTTGTCCATGAAATTTGCTGCGCGTTGCAGGAAAAGAGTTACAACGATTGCTGTAGCACTCTCTATATCACTTTGTGAAATTTGTTTCTCTGGCCGGACCTGAAATACACCAATCAGTTTATTCACTCTGTTCGGCAACTGCCTACATCTGGGGAGGACAACTCTCGGTCCTCAAGGTTTCACTATTCATGGTTATAGTACAATGGATTCCAGAAACACAGCCAAGGCTTGTTTAGAACACTACTTCTAACCTAGCCAAACCTTAGCTCAACCTGATCACACAGATTAGCTCGCAGTCTGATCCCATAGATTCCCTTCGTACTACCCGACACACAGACCTGACTCACAGACTTAGCCTATTCTATAACAATGTGCAGTAGACAGAATACTATAGCAATCTCTGTAGCAGAATTGATGTAACTTTTGTAGACGACTTCTCTAGGACCTTCTCCCAGTCAGTCTGTCCTCACTGAGTTTCACCAACTCATAATCTGCTCCCCCTTGATCAATTCCCACTAGTCACTATCAAGGAGAGTCACTCAGCTCCTCAACACGCTGCAATAGCACCTGTCTGCAGCTGTTCTCCGAAGACGCTGATTGATCCTTCAACGAGCCACGCTCTAATTTAGTTTGATGGATCAATGCTTGATCAAATTCAGCAAGTTCTGATCTCTCTCTGCTCTCAACACAACTCTACAACTCAGCCTTCTGCGATTGTCTCTCGTTGTGTGTATTTTGTCTTCGATTGATGTCTCAAGGATCTGCCTCTGCATTGCTCTTATAGCATCATTATTGATCAGCTTCGGAAACCCTAGATGCCTTAAGATTCGTAGCGCAACGCAACATCTTTTGAATCTTCTTCTAGATTCTTGCAGAGTTGTTGAGATTTGGTTTCCTAAATCGGAATTTAGAAACCTTATCTTTTTTATCTCTTCCAGCCTCGTGATGACATTTGTTGATCACTAGATGATGATTGCAATGCTCTTTGAACCCCTGAGACACCGACGACCTCTCTCCGAACTCCGTGCAACTTCAAGATGACTGCCCATTCTGCTCTAACTTCAAAACATCACAGGTTGCTATCGCAGATTCTGTCCTTTGTCTTGTGCCCAGCTTGCCTTAGCTTTTGTGGTCCATAGAGTGCTATAACACTTTCTTGTGCTTTGTCGCTATACTTTGTTATTGTTTTTCAATCTTCAAATTGTGCTCCAGCTACGATCTTTAGGGAATGTTGCAGCATGTTCTTGTGTTGTTTTGTCAAGGATGACATATCTTAAGAATCTCCCATTTGGCATTTTGACAAAACTACAGCAACACTATTAATGACTACCTGGCATAATAACTAGCTATTTATGTTAGGCAACTGCTTCTAAATACTATACTTGTGTTTAGAGTTCCTCAAAAACTAAACCTGACAGATAGAATGTTTTAGGAGCATGTCAGCGTTTAGCTATTACAATCTTCTCCCCCTTTTTGTCACAAATGACAGGGGCTTCTATGATTCACTAGTTGCTGGGGCTGAGCTGCTTGCTTTTGGGTACTCCAAGTCTCAGAGGAGGCTTCCGATCTCCGTCCTCTGCATTGTGTGCTTCTTGGCCTCCGTTGCCAAATAGGCGAGCTCAGACTTGAGGTGGCTTATTATCCTGGCTCGCAGAGCAGCATCCAGAGCTGGGGCTTAAGCATCAAGGAGTGCTGCAGCATCCTCTGGATCTTCCTGAGCTAGTACCAGGGCTGGTTCTCCCTCTGTCACATCCACTATATGCCTATTTTTAAACACCTTGTGACCCAGCAGGAATAGCTGAGGAGCTTCAGATAAGCATTCAGAGATAACTTCCAACGCCTTGTCCTCGCTGATCATGATCTCGTATATTAGGTGTTGAGGATATGGCATCCTTGACAAAACTGCTCAAGAGACTGCTGAAGCACTCCATGAAGATTGGTGGCTGGAGCATAATCTGAAGACTGACAAAACAAGAAGAATAAATAACCAGAGTCAGCTTCAGCATTCCCTGAAGATTTGAAGCTGAGACACTATCTGAAGAATGGGCTAGAGACACCTATGAAGAGATAGAGTCTGCTTCAGCACTCCGTAATGATTCATATCTAGAGCAGAATGCCTGATCCACCTGGAGTTGCACTGTGAGGCTCCGAAGTGATTCGTCTGGCATCCGAGAAGCTCAGAGAGTTATGAGATGTCATCAAGAGCTCAACAAAGGAAGGCTGGACGCAGCTTCTAAAGATGCGACATAGAGAGCGACACACACACACACGAGGGATATAGAGCAAGAGAGAAAACATACATAGATCAACCTACGGTAGCAGGGTATACACATTGAGTTAACGCCTCGTGTTGTGTGTAGAAGGAATCAGAACTCGTGGAGTTTGATTCAGGATTGATCCGAAGTTCAACTGGAGCGCTGCTCGTTGAAGGAACAATCGGAGCTCGGTGATCAGTCGTAGACAGACATTGTTGCAGGTGTGTCATTGATTGAGGGGGAGCAGAGAGTGAGTTTGCAAAACTCAGGGTGTATGACTGATTGGCGAGAGAGCTAGAAGAGTCGTTGACTGGAGATACAGCAACTCTGGTGAAGAGTGTGCTTAAGCATTCCGTGAGCTACATATTGTAATAGAATAGACTAAGTCTGAGAGTCAGGTCTGTAGCTATTTATTACTGAGAGTGTAGGTTGCACGAAGAGAGTCTGTGTAATCAGATTGCTAGCTAGTATAGGTGATTAGACTGAGCATAAGATTTCGGCTGCGTAAGAAGTAGAGGTGTGAGTCCTTTGTACTTCATACTGAGATAGTGGAATCTTGAGGATACAGAGAGTAAATTAGTAGAGGTGTGAGTCCTTTGTCCTTTGTATTTTCCCAAGACGTAGGCAAGTTGCCGAACTGGGTGAACAAACTTCTGAGTCTATCTTATTCTGTTAGTAGAGTAAATTCAGCAGAAAGATACAGAGAGTACTTCAGCAGAAGCTATAACTCCAGAGGCTGTACCTCGGCATCAGCGGCGCAGCAAAAATTTCATCAGGGAAGGGTATCCAATGCTCAAGTTGAATTCGGATTGTCAGCATGAGTAGGGATCTGATGGAAGATGATCTGACTCAGGTTGATTTCTTTCTTTTGCCCTATGCTGAACAGCACCTGGCCCATGGCTTTGCTCTCCTTCCCCCTGTGTGAGTTGGGCATCCAGTTCCTCATAACAAAAGAGTAGAGGATTAAGTACTTGGTTGTCAGATCAGCAGCTCCCGAATTGTGAGAGACCCAGTTTTTACACAACCCACCAGTTAGCATCGCAGATCTGACAACTCTTAGGTTTCTCACAAAGCTTACCCCATACAATAAACTCCCTACTCTTCCATAGTCCTCAATAATATTTACCAGAAATTCCTTAACCAAATGTAGATTGTAACGTTTGGCAGTGGTCAAGGAATGCAGTGGGTTTACCTCTCTCAGCAGCGTTATCACCTCAGGGACTCTGAACCTCCCAGGCTCCAGCAGCTTCTCCGGAACCACGGTTTTGCGGTTGACAACCTCCCATGATAAGACGACATATTTGTTTCTGAACCAAATGCCGTGATGGTCAATTCCTGACTCGGCTGATTTGGTAGGTCGAGGAGGTGCATACTTTAGCCATGGAAGGGTCTGGCCGGGGGTTCTAAGGGGTTGGGGTAACCCCGAAGTCTTCTAACTCAGTGTCTTCTGTTTCTTCATCACTGGAAGAGTCAATATCAATTGACTCCTTCCCTTTGTCCACTGGTTTCAGTGAAGGTTCTTGTTCCTCCTTCTCTGCCTCTTCTTCATCACTGCTGAAGGCTGCTGGGGATCATCTTCTGATGGAGGAGCGGGTACTACAGCAACTTGCCTGTCTAAAGCCTTCTTTGATTTGGTCTCATGGGAGGTCTCTTTCATGTTAGAGTCATCGGATGCTGTAGCATTCTCTTGAGCAGATGGGCTGTTACTCTTGCTAGTGGACATGAGCTCCTCATTGACCTCTGCAGACAAATACTCACTGATGTTGATTGCCCTTTTTGTTGCTGAAGGTCTTGCCTTGGACTGACCGGCTAGTGGGTTTCAGGTCAGGTGCGGGACCTCCTCTAGTTCTCGAAGCTCCTTTTTGGGATTTCTGTTGCAGGAGGTTGGCTCACAGGTACCTCGCTACCCTTTCGCTTTCAGAACCCTTCCTTGCGACTATGTGCCTTGGCTCCCCTTGTTCGTACCATTGTTGTAGATTAATCGGAGATGATATTTTCTGGAGGATGACGGCACCGAGAAATTTCAAGCCCTAGGTCAAAATCGTAAACTCGAAACTTCCCCCTTCTTTCCTTTTTCTTTCCTTCTAAAAACTTTTGGACACGTGTCGTCTTCTCTATGCATGACCAACTTTTGGCTCCAACCATAATTTCACAAGCGACACCCCCAAGTTACTAGAGAGAGTTGTAGCACTCTGTTCAGTTGCCTGTCTTGGATCCACAGTCGACTTTGGAGCATAAGCCTGGCCCTTGTCTTGTGCTTCCGTGGGGATATCGGGCGGCTGTTCATCCATAGCTGTGTTCTGCGACACCTGTACCAAGTGCATTTGACACTTGCATTTTTCTGGTGCTTTGCTTCCTTTTCCAACTATGGATGAGACGTTGGCATTTCTTTTCTTTCGGTGCCTCCTTCTCTGGTTAGTTGTGCCTCCAATACTTCTGAAGGTTTCCTACACAATAAAACTATATCCCTTGTTCACTGGCATCTTCGTGCTATAGTATTCATAGTTGGACGACAGGTTTCTTTTGTTTATTTTGAACTGACTGGCATATGTTGCTCTTCAAGGCTTCCGGTACTTGGTCAGGAAGTGTCCTGACTGATCACAGAAGTAGCATCTCCCATTCTTTGTTTTAGGCTTTCGAGCAGGAGATTGATCGCATCGGATTTTATCGCGTATTTGAAGCACTCACTCAAGATCAAAAAAAGTCAACAACAGTCAACTCTGCTGGTTCAATTGGAAATCAGATTTGGTCCAAGCACATGTGGTTCAATCAAGGTGGTTCAACCCAAAAACCCTAAACCTAAGACATGGACAAAAGAGGAAAAAACACATCTCTTCAACTGGACATTTGGGGGGGGGGGGGGGGGGACAGCACTATTCACGGACGGCACAGTTCACGGCAGTGGAGGAGCTCTAGAGAGAAGCTGCTGGAAAAGTCGCCGGAATTTACTGTTCATTCACTGTTCAACACTGTTCTCTGCACTGTTCACGGCCGGAATTCACTATTCATGGCCGGAAACACTATTCACCGAATTTGTATTTTAGCTCGGTTTCGTTTTATCTTAGTTTGTAGTGACTCAACCTAGTTTCTATTGTATTCCATGGATATGATGAGTAGCTAAGTCAATATTTCAGTTTGGGGTTTGCATTGCAATAGGTGGTTTGAGGTCAATGAATATATGATTTGAGCTATGGATTGCTGCCCTTGTATGAATGAAACGAATGCTTTGATTGACAATTTAGTGCAGCTTAGCGGTGAGCTAGGTTGATATCAATTGTGTTACACTTGACTTGATTGCATTGTTGGGGAATACCTAGCGGTAGAACCAATTTGTGGTATAAGTCGAGTAACTATTGAACTTGTTCGAAGGCCTAGCGGTTAAGAATAGGTAGAATTTGATTGTCGACATATCTTTAGCGGGAATGTTGGACTGAGGCAGAATTCATTAGTTCATGCATGTATTCGATCGATGATAACTAGTTGCATTGTATTCCCCGAACTGATTTTCTTTGAATTGATATCCTCAGTTGTGTTTTTTTTTTCTGTGACTTCCATTTGAACTCCGACTCATTTGCTCTCTTTGGGTTCGACCCTGCTTACCGCTTGCTAGTGTGTTAACAGGAGTTACAAATTCAAATTTGAGGCGCACGACGACGCGTTGTCAAATTTTGGCGCCGTTGCCGGGGAGAGCAACATTCAGTCTAGAGTTCTAAACTTTGTTTCACTTGTTTTTATTGTTTTACTGTGTTTAGCTTGCTTGTTGTGCAGATTGGAAGAAAAAAAAAAGGGAGTTTTAACCAGCGGTGAATAGTGCTGCCGGGAAGGGTATGAATAGTGTCACCGGAGTCTGATTGAAGATCAGGACACCTTTCTTTGAGCGGAACGGGCACCCGATCAGGACTCACCCTCCCTAGCGTGAGCTGTGTGTTTTTTTAGCCATCCGAGTTCATTTACATTTTCTTTTTGAATTGTTTAGTTATCTAAATTTTGCATTTTGTGATTTTGCATAGTTTGGGTAGTTTCCCTTTGCATTTTACTTGGCTTTCTAGTATGTCTCATGCAGGAAGTGTCCATGGTGATCATGAACCTGATCATAACAACAACAACAACAACAATCCTGCAATACCCCCCTTTTATGATGAGCCGGAGAGAGTTTTCAACCAAAGGCAAAGGCAAGCTCGATATCATAGAGTTGAAAGAATGGATGAGCAAGATGAATATGAGTATAGACAGCCACCTCAACCTCAACCTCAACAATATGCACGTGGAAGGATGAGACCACCTACACTTAGAGAGCTTTCAGCCCCAACATTCAACAATGAACCATGGTGTATTAACACTGATCAAGATGAGGATGACTTTGAAGTGAAGACAGCAGTGGTCCATCATCTCCCAAAATTTGGAGGGCTGCCAGGAGAAGTAGCATCTAGGCATCTCCAAGAATTCAACGGGATATGTCGGACTCTCAAACCATATGCTGCCCCAGAAGAGAGGTTTAAGTTAAAAGTGTTTCCCTTCAGTTTAACTGACCTTGCAAAAACTTGGTTTTTATCTTTGCCTTCAGGAAGCATTAGAACTTGGGAGCAAATGCAAAGGAAGTTTCTCGATAAATATTATCCTCCTGCTAGGGCTGCCCAAGTAAGAAGAGAGCTTTCCAACATTAAACAAGGCCCAAGTGAGTCAATGTATGATTATTTGGGGAGATTCAATGCCTTAGAACAAAGTTGTTGTAATTTGAGTATGAGAGAAGAAATGCTTGTGGAGTACTTATTGGATGGATTGAGACCATTGGAGAGGATGCTCTTGGATGCAGCAGCCGGGGGCACGGTTTTGAATCTAACACCTGCTGAGGTGCGAGAGCTTATCAATGAGAATGCCGAGAGTGCCAGATTTTTGAGATGATACCGGTAGAAGAGATGATACAAGCCGAGCAAGGAATGTCTCCCAAATGGATTCCAATTCAAATCAAATGGCAACTGAAATCAAGGAGCTTAAGCAAATGGTGCAGAAGCTTATGGTTGGCCAAGTCAGTGAAGTTAAAGCTTGTGGACTTTGTGGCGCTGCGAGCCACAAGACAGATGAATGTCCTAGCCTACATGAGGAAGAGGCAGCTGATGTCAATGCTATGGGAGGATTTCAACAATTCAACAATAGGCAAGCACCAAGGCAATTTGGATTAGCAGCCAACGGTTTCAGTTGGAGAAATGAAGGAGGATTCAATCAAGGACAAAATCAGAATCAGAACCAAGGCCAAGGACAAGCCTACCGCCCACCATTTCACCAACAAGAAAGATACAATGGAAGTGGAAATGGGAATTCTTATGGGCAACAACAAAGGCGCAACTACAACCAAGCTGGCCCGAGCAGTGCAAATCAAGGGAAATCAGTAGAAGAAGTCATGAAGGAGATGGCGGTGACTATGCAGAATAATCAGGCCAAGACCGACAGCACCCTAGCCGAGTTGACAAAGCAAATGTCCCAATTGGCGGCTACCGTTTCCGAATTGAAGAATGACAAGGACAAAGGAAAGCTTCCCTCACAAACAATACCCAACCCAAGAGGAAGTGTCAATGCGATTACCTTGAGAAGCGGCAAGAAAATTGCAGAAGAGGCGAGACGGGAAACCGAAACAGGAAGTAGCGCGCCCCAAGAGAACATTAGCTCGGCGCGCAGACCCTTAATGTCTTCATCTGGAGCGCGAATAATGTCTTCATCTGGAGCGCGACCTTCTGCCTCAAATTCTGAATTCCGCCAAACTGACCCTCCACTTCCATTTCCTATGCAGATTTCAAAGTCAAAGAGGAGCCCAACAATGGATCAAGAGCTTCTAGCGCTTTTCAGCAAGGTGGAGATCACAATCCCCCTCCTCGACGCAATCAAGCAAATTCCAAGGTATGCAAAGTTCCTGAAAGATTTGTGCACCACTCGTAGAGGAGGAATCAGACCAGAGCAAGTAAGCTTCAAGCCAAACATCTCAGCCATCCTTCAAGGCAAGGTTGCACAAAAGTGCAAAGACCCAGGTACTTTTACAATATCTTGTATTATCAATAAGGTTCGGGTGGATAATTGCATGCTAGATTTGGGTGCTTCTATCAATGTGTTACCTTATTCATTGTACCAAGTGTTGCAAATTGGCCCTCTTAGACACACTGACTTGATTATTCAGTTGGCTGACAGATCATGTACCAAGCCTGAAGGTATAGTAGTCGATGTGTTAGTGCATGTAGGCAACCTTGTATTCCTTGCAGATTTCTATGTGATGAAGATGGAAGGCGAGGTAGATACCTCTCAAGTCTTACTAGGGAGACCCTTTATGGTAACTGCACGAACAAAGATTGATACACATACGGGTGATCTTTCTATGGAGGTAGATGGGGAAGTAATCAAATTCAATATTTATCACTCTATGCGATTCCCACCTGACCTTGCAGGAACACATGCCTTGGATACTATTGAGGATGCAACATTGATGAGATATGGAGAGGATATATCAGAGCTGAACATTGAAGAAATTGGTGATGGGCAGTGCACCCATGATGCTGCCAGGTATGAGGTTAATGCGATTAAATTGTGCAGCGAAACAAAACTTGTCCCATCTATTGTGCAGGCCCCTGAGATTCAATTGAAACCTCTACCGGAGCACTTGAAGTATATTTTTCTAGGAGATGGTGAGACGCTGCCAGTCATCATTAAGAGTGGGCTAGAAAGCGATCAAGAGATCAAATTGGCGCGCGTGCTAAAGGAGCGCAAAACAGCCATAGGTTGGACTTTGGCTGACATTCGAGGAATCAACCCAGCAATTTGCATGCATCGAATCCTGCTAGAGGAGGGAGCGAAGCCAGTGAGACAACCTCAAAGGCGTTTGAATCCAATCATGATGGAGGTTGTCCAAAAAGAAGTGCAAAAGCTCCTTGATGCAGGTATCATCTACCCAATTTCGGACAGTCAATGGGTAAGCCCGGTGCATGTAGTGCCCAAGAAAACCGGGATGACGGTAGAGATGAATGACAAGGGAGAGCTGGTGCCCAAGAGAGTGCAGAATGGCTGGCGGATGTGCATTGATTATAGACAACTTAATGCAGCCACACGCAAAGACCATTTTCCCCTTCCATTCATCGATCAAATGTTGGATAGACTTGCAGGTAAACCATCCTTTTGTTTTCTTGATGGATTTTCAGGTTATAACCAGATTCCCATTGCGGCTGAGGATCAAGAAAAGACGACATTCACCTGCCCCTTCGATACATTTGCATTCAGACGCATGTCCTTCGGATTGTGTAACGCACCAAGTACCTTCCAGCGTGTAGTTATGAGCATATTTTCAGATTTATTGACTGATTGTGTTGAAGTATTTATGGATGATTTTACTGTTTATGGAAATACTTTTGATGAATGCTTGCACAATTTAGATAGAGTGCTCACACGTTGCATTGATATGAACTTGGTGCTTAACTATGAGAAATGTCATTTCATGGTCACACACGGCATTGTGCTAGGACATATTGTTTCTGAGAAAGGCATTCAAGTAGATAGAGCAAAAATTGATATCATTGGTGGATTGCCTTTTCCTACTGACCCGCGTGCTATCAAGTCTTTCCTAGGACATGCAGGTTTCTATCGCAGGTTCGTTAAAGACTTTTCGAAGATTGCCCTACCATTGTCGCGGCTGCTGCAAAAAGATGTCCCATTTGAGTTTGATGATCATTGCAAGACAGCTTTTGAAGAGCTCAAGGCAGCCTTGACCAGCGCCCCAATTCTGCAAGCTCCAGATTGGACACAGCCTTTTGAGATCATGTGTGATGCCAGCGATTATGCTGTGGGTGCGGTGCTTTGACAACGGAGTGAGAAGAAACCAGTGGTCATCCATTATGCGTCTAGGACTTTAGACGTCGCTCAGAGAAATTATTCCATCACTGAAAAGGAGTTTTTAGCAGTTGTCTTTGCACTTGAAAAATTTCGGTCCTATATACTTGGCTCTAAAGTTATTGTGTTTTCTGATCATGCAGCCATTCGGTACTTAATGACAAAGAAGGAATGCAAACCGCGGCTGATTAGATGGATCCTTCTTCTTCAGGAGTTTGATGTAGAGATCAAGGACAAGAAGCGGATTGAAAACACAGTGGCTGACCACTTGAGCAGATTGGTTCGAGATGAAGAGGCGCTGCCCATAGTTGAGACATTTCCCGATGAGCACTTATTCGCTATTAGTGACAAAGCACCATGGTATGCTAACATTGTTAACTACCTGGTGGCAGGTAAATTCCCTCCATCCTTCAGTAGAGCTCAAAGATTAAAACTCAAGCATGATTCTAAGTATTACATTTGGGATGATCCATGTTTGTGGAAGATTGGGGCTGATCAAATTGTTAGACGTTGTGTGCCCGATGTTGAGATCCCATCTGTTCTTTATTTTTGCCATGAACATGCTTGCGGTGGACATTTTGGTCCTAAGAGAACTGCTAGGAAATTGCTTGATAGTGGATTCTTTTGGCCCCATTTATTTAGAGATGCGCATAACCATTGTAAGAATTGTGATAGGTGCCAAAGAGTAGGGAACATTTCAGCTAGGAATCAAATGCCCCAAACTCCAATAGTTGTTGATGAGGTGTTTGACATTTGGGGCATAGATTTTATGGGCGGTTGATTATGTTTCCAAGTGGGTAGAGGCTAAGGCCACTAGAGTTGATGATGGAAAAACTGTTGTGGATTTCTTGCGCACTAACATATTTTGCAGATATGGAGTCCCAAAAGCGGTGATAAGTGATCAAGGCTCGCACTTTTGCAACAAATGGGTTGCGGCTGCCTTTAGACATTTTGGAGTGCATCATAGAGTTTCCACAGCCTACCATCCACAGACGAATGGTCAAGCTGAGATATCAAATCGGGAGATTAAGTCCATTCTAGAGAAAATGGTTAAGCCTTCAAGGAAGGATTGGTCCACGCGATTAGATGAGGCATTGTGGGCGTACAGGACAGCCTACAAAACACCTATTGGGACTTCTCCTTTCAGACTCGTCTATGGCAAGGCTTGCCACTTGCCGGTTGAGGTAGAGCACAAGGCCTATTGGGCGATTAAATCATGTAATTTTGATTTGGCTAGTGCAGGTAGTGAACGAAGGCTGCAACTGAATGAGCTGGAGGAGCTGCGTTTGGAGGCTTATGAGTGCCAATCAGATTATAAAGCACGCACCAAGCTTTACCATGACAAGTTTATTCTGAGACGCACATTCGACATTGGGCAGAAGGTACTATTGTTTTCATCTAGACTTAAACTTATGCCTGGCAAGTTGCGTTCTCGTTGGACAGGTCCATACACTATTGTCAAAGTTTTCAATCATGGAGCTCTTGAGCTTGAGAAGCCAAGTACCGGCGAGAGGTTTGTGGTGAATGGGCAGCGCGTCAAACACTACCACGGGGAAGAAATCCCAGCTGATGAGGAGTTTCAATTGGCCGAACCGGCATGTGCTTGAAATGGGAGGTATCGTCGAGCCCAAGACGTTAAACAAAGGCGCTTGCGGGAGGCAACCCGGTGCTTAATTTTAGAGTTTTAGTGTGAGTCTATTTAGTGTTTAAGAGAGTCTTGCATGTTAGAAGTCATTAGAGTGTTTGAATAGCAATTTTTGGTGTTTTCCATCTCAGTGAGTCACGCTCCTCCAGGAAACATTATTCTGCGCGCCGGCTTCACACTTTAGCAACTTAATGTCTTCTTGGGGCGCGTGGGCTAATGTCTTCTTGGGGCACAATTTTCTCTGACTTTTTTTTAGCCATGTTAGTTGTTTAATTCTTGTGTGAATCTTGCATGAGCTTTCTTTCCTCGCCCTAGATTATACCATGAGGACACGGTTTGATTCAAGTGTGGGGTGGGAAGTTAGTATGCATCCTATGTTCATCATGTGTGCCTTTGTTAGCTTGCATTAGTTAGTAGTAGAGCACGTTAGTTTTTTTTTATGAGTTGCTGAGTTTGTGAGCATTTGCTGCCATGTTTATGAGAATTATGCTACTGAGTTGCTGCCGGATTAATGAGATGACACATTGTGCTGTGATGTAAATGCTGATTTTATGAGATGATGCCTTCTCTTTGAAGTTTTGATATGTATGCTTTCCATGAATTCCAAAATATTGTGATGCTTGCGCTTTAATGTTATATGTTCTTTTGAGCTGAGATATTTCAGGATGTGGAGTTGATAGAAATGTCCTAGAGGGACTTGGCATTCATTTGGAGGTTCAAAGGATTAGTTGCGTAGCGCACTGTATTTGTGGAGGTTGGCGCTTCGAGTTATGAGGGGTGATATTGGCTCCATCATTGCAGTGTTATGCAGTGGTGGGACGGGAAAACAAACCGTCCTATCTCTAGTCCGAGTAACCGGGAATGGGTGGGTAACCCCTATCCTGCCTCGCGCTGAAAGGGCTAGGATGAGAAAGAGCGGGACGCGTTCCTTATGCTGCCATTCGAAGGCTATGATTGGAACGGTTCAAATTGGAGAGCAAAGCTCAAAAAGGACAAGAAGCAAACATTTCACATTAGAAGCTCGAAAAAGAAAAATCAAATTTACAAGAAGTGAAAGAAAAGCCATCGGAAAAAGAGCAAAGTCCAAAAGCAAGAAATATGTCCTACAAGAAAAGAAAAAAAGGTTGATCCTCTCATAACTCGGATTCATCACGTGCCAAAGAAAGCAAATTCAGTTGTACGCGCGTGGCTATGAAGTTGAACCAAAGAGTGAAGTTAGGAGTCTAAAAAGGACTACTCCCAGTCATCCATTAAATCCCATCTCAAGCTTAAAGGTAACATTTATCATTCTAGTTCTTGTTGATCATTATTTGAGAATGATTGTGAGCATGTATTGATTGACTGATTAGGGATGACTTCTCGAGTAATTTCAATGTTTATGTCATGGAATAATAGAAATGATTTGAGTGCTTGCGTATCTTGTTGTTGTTCGGGGACGAACAAGAATAAGTGTGGGGTAGTTCTGCGACACCTGTACCAAGTGCATTTGACACTTGCATTTTTCTGGTGCTTTGCTTCCTCTTCCAACTATGGATGAGACGTTGGCATTTCTTTTCTTTCGGTGCCTCCTTCTCTGGTTAGTTGTGCCTCCAATACTTCTGAAGGTTTCCTACACAATAAAACTATATCCCTTGTTCACTGGCATCTTCGTGCTGTAGTATTCATAGTTGGACGACAGGTTTCTTTTGTTTATTTTGAACTGACTGGCATATGTTGCTCTTCAAGGCTTCCAGTACTTGGTCAGGAAGTGTCCTGACTGATCACAGAAGTAGCATCTCCCATTCTTTGTTTTAGGCTTTCGAGCAGGAGATTGATCAAGAGCTTGTTGTAGCATTCTCTTGTTCTTTTTCTTTGACACCTTTTTATGAATGCGTTGGACAACTGTGACTGGGCTCTCCTGGACACTTGCGGCTCTTTTAGTTTCTTCGGTATACGTGGCTTTGACAAATGTAGTCACACCAGTGCTTTCTTCACCTGTGTATCCAAGACCTTCAGTCCCACCTCCATACCTTTGGCAGGCCAAAATTTCATCCAGAATGGATGACACTCTGTTGGTTGTTTCTGATGCAGCTCTCTGTTGACAGTCTTTCCACATTGTCTCAACATCTTCTGATTGTTTTCCATTGGTTAGTGAGGTAATGATGTTCTGAAGCTTGTCTCATTCACCTTCCAATCCTGATATCTTTGACTGGAGTTCTTTGTTAACTTCGATGATTTGGAGGCATTTCTCTCGTATAAGTTTGAAATGTCCGGCAATTGAGTCTTCTGAGAAGTCTTCCTCATCACTGTTGTCAGTCTCAACAATCTCATAAATAATTTCTAAATTTATTGAATCTGAGTTCTCATGATGACTTTCAGTAGTCAAAGCTAAATTCCCTTTGGGATTAATATCATCCTCACTGTCTTGATCAACCCAGTTGGTAGTTAGGGACGGTTAATGTAATAGCGTTTAATTGACAAAACCTGCCAGAGTGAACAAGCGAGTGCAAAAGGGGGTTGCTACAACTTCTTGTGTAGGAGAAGAGTTGTAGCTTCCTGAGCAGCAGATTCCGCGCAAAGAACAAGCTGCCCAGAAGCTTTCTAAATTCAAGTTTAGAATATTCCCAGAGCTGCCTACCTGCCGCAACAAGTAAGCTTTAAGATAATACTGTCAGCTACCAGATAATGCTGTTTTGGAAGTTGAGTGTCCTTATCTCTAACGGCCGACATAGTAGGAGAGTCTTAGAAACCTCCTATTCTATTTTCGATGGGGCCTGGAGGTTGCTATTTACAGAAGCCTCGACAGAGCAGCAGAGGCATCGATAAATTCAAGAATACATCCCGTCAATCAATTTAGTAGAGCAACGAGTGTAGAATAGAGAATTGAGCGAAGATTGATCATCAATAAGTGCAGAGCGTTCACGCATAGCAGAGTGGAGAAGAGACTGATCGATATGTGGAGAGCCTGATCAGTGTCTGATCAGAGAATGCCAATTGAAGCTGTGTGCTTATTGACTTATCACGGCGAGTCGAGGGAGCCTGGTGAGTGTCTGAGGAACTCATAGACAGTAAGAGACTCACTCCCATCAGTGACAGGTGGTCACAGATCAATGGGGAGCGTTCCGGAGTGTGCAGCACTCGCAGAAGAGTTCGATCGGCTCAGCGGAAAGCTTGGAACAGTGCGGATGAATTCGGCACAAGGGTGTGTTATAGCAACCTACGGTAATCACTATTTATTTAGAATAGGCTAAGACTGTGGGCAGTGCAGTAGCTATTTAATTAACTCGAGTGAGTAGGAGTGTGCAGCTGACCTGAGACTGTTCAAATCAGGAGTAATTCATATTGATCAGGTTAGGCTTCATAGATCGATCTAGCGTAGGCGTAGAGGCAAGTCTGGGTAAGAAAAACCGGAGGATAATAGAATTACTGAGGACTCCAGAGCAGTCCTCCTCAGGCGTAGGCAGTTGGCCGAACTGGGTGACCAAATCCGTGTGTCCTCTCTTTCATTCACTGCACAAACTTATTTCCACACAGTGTTACAAGAGGTTGATATAGCAACTTGCTAGAGCAACCTTCTAGTACACTCTCAGCAAACAAAGGAGCTGTAATTTCAATTGGTATCAGAGTGGGAATTCAACACACATAGTGAAGATCCTTAGCGCATTGATGAGCAGATAAAGCAAAGATGAAAGAATGTTAAAGCACAAGTCGGCCGCCTCTGTTGGAAGAAAGCAACTATGGGTACTCGAAGGCAAGGATGAAGGCTTTCCTCAAGGCTATTGACAAGAAGACCTTGAGAGCAGTTGTATCTGAGTGGTCACATCCTTGACCATTGATGAAAAAGGAGTTGCCAGGAAGAAGTCTGAGGAGGCATGGGCAGTTCAAGTGGAAGTTTTAGCAACCGAAAACTCCAAGGCCTTGAACACAATATTGGCTATTGTTGATGCTAAGAATTTCAGGTTGATCTCCAATTGTTGTTGGAATCGTGGCTTTCTAAACTTCGCGTTTGTCCAATATTTGAATTGAATGGACAATCAATAGAATAGCAGAAAAGTAAAGAACACAAGTCTTTTAAAGTGGTTCGGTTATTACTGCAAATAACCTACTCCACTCCCCAAGTAACCACTTGAGGCTTTTCTTATTAACGATGGCTTTTCAATAGGATCTGCCAAAGAACCTGTACAATGGTTTTCAGTGGGCTAAACCAGAAACCCCTTTGTTTTCAGATCAACAAAAGAAACTCACAACTTTGCTTTTGCAGGCTAAGCAACAACCTTGACGGTGTAGATTCTTTGTTGTGGGAACACGTCTCTTTCTGCACAAGAGTTGGATTCAACTGATGAATCTGTGCAGAGTACTTCAAAGCTTCAGAGTATATGGCAGCGGGAAACTTTGCTTTGAAGGAGAAGGGAACTCTCGGGAAAGATTGAAAGTAGAGAATCTGCGAGAGTTGAGTTTGCTTTTTGTGCGCTTGTATAAATTTCAAAGAAAAGAAAAAGTAGTTTCTTCTCAAGATTGTAAGGTATAGATATAGGAAAAGAGATGAACGGTTGTGTCGGTTTGTAATTTGAATTCAACAACCGCTTGCACCTTTTAACTTCTAAAGGATAAGCTTTGATTCAAATAACAAGACTGTCCTGAACTGTCAAGAAACTGCTAAGTGTGGAAACTGTTTAACCGACATGTAGCCTACATATGATAGTTACATGTAGTCCACATGCAATACCAGACAACTGAATTTGTCCAAGTATATGAACTATCACTGTGATGTAGTCTACATACAGATTTCCATATGAAGTCTCCATTAGCACAAGCAGTTAACAATGTAACTTTATGTAGCCTACATCTGGATTCAGTATGTAGTCTACATTGCTAATGAGATTCCAGTTTCAACAAGATTACTTAATATCGTTTCAATATTGTTAATCATTGTTATCATCAAAACTAATGCAGGATAGAGATGAAACAATCTCCCCCTTTTTGATGATGACAACCATATAGCATGATTAATCAGTATTGAAATCTCCCCCTTTGTCAAAATCAAAAAGAATCAAACTCCCCCTGAATTAAAGCGGGGATATATTCTAAGTGACTTGACTATAGGAAGATCAAAAGTTCATGAGGGCGTGGAATGGAACATCACGACCAAGGGACAGACGCTTTTCTTGTGAAAACGAAAGAACAAAATGACAGAATTTTAGTAGAGTGAAAAAGAGTGACCTTAGTCCGAATCACTGATTTCCACATTGGAAGAGGAAGTACAACTGGGGGCACGCTTCGTGGAACGCTGACTGGAATGCTTACTAGAAGGCTTTCTCGGAGACATGGGCTCTTCTGTGAATCTACTTGCAGAGGCTCGGTGGGTTTTTGGATTGGAAGTTCTATCCATAGGTATACCACCAACAGACACAGGAGGAATCTTTTCTTTGCCTTGGGACTTAAGGATTTTAGTGATAAGATCCTTACTGTGGTCCAAAAGGGCATAGATGGATACAAAGTTGTTATTAACAGCTTTGTCCAACGTCTTAAGAGACCCTTGATATGTGTCCAGCTTCTGCATCAAGTCCTCCTCAAAGCCCTTGACCCTTCGCTTCTCCAAATCCATCTCATTCCTTAGAATTTTATGGAGCTCAGCGAAGTCATCATACTGCTTGAACAGGATATTATAGAACTTATCCAGTTCTGCCTTTACCAAGGCCAGTATGGAGGCTGTGGAGGGAGATGATGAGGTAGAGCCACCAGCAGGAGAATTCTTCTGAGATTCCAAAAGGAGGGTCTTGAGTTCCTTGTTCTCAGCTTCGATCCTATCAAGCCTTTCCAACAAGGGTTGAAGATCTACTTGTGAAGATGAGCTAGCAGTCTGAGGAGTTGGAGGAGGCCTGGAATCATTGCTGACTTGGAGTACCAGATCAGTATAAGATCTCTCCATGTCCCGGAGCATATCCATAACATGAGCAAGATCAACTGCATTAGACGAGTGTTGTAACCCTAAAGTCCCATAATCAGAGGACTTAGGCAACTGTCCAGAGGCAGCCTTGCTCTTGAAGATAGCTGAGCATGGGACCAGATCAATCACAGGGGCTGGTATGGGGACACCTTCCAGGTACTTGGATGTTTTGGCAGACTTGTCATTGAAGTAACAGTCCACTTCATCACAGAATTGCCATCCAGTGTTGATGAAGTTGTCATAGCCATACGCAGATGTAGGCACCAGAGGCCGTTCTCCGGACAAGGGAACTCCAAACTTTTCAAAGAAGATAGTGAACACATTACCAAATGGTAGATCAGTGTTTCTCTGTTTCTGACCCATGACCTTGGGTTCCGCCCAAATTTTAATAATCAACCGATACATGACATACGGAAGATCGATTAACTGTTCATCCCCTTGAATGATCTTAGCCGCAACCAACAGATTATAGTATGGTTCAAACTGCAACCGACCACCTCGAGGAAGGAAATTGTACATTAATATGTGAAGTATTAACCTTCCTAGCATAGGGGGCCTGGATAGAGTAATCCGTTCGCCGCCAAGATCCAAGCCGTCCATGACAACCTTTAGTGCCTCAGATGGAGACATGGAGGTTTCAGGGTCCCATTCTGGGAAGCAGAAGTCACGACAGTCAGATCTGTCCAAGTCCAAGATCTCAGCAATAATCTGGGGATTCAATTTGATGGAGACCCCCTTTACCATTGACTGGATCATCCCTTGATCATCAACCCTCAAGTTTGCAAAGAAGATTCGAACCAAATCTTGGTAACAGTTGCGAGGATTAGCAACAACAGAGTTCCAAGAGCAAAACTTCCTTTTCAAATTGAGTGTTGGGAACGAGTCCAGGTCGTAGGCGTATCCATGTTGGACTTGACGATCTTTGAACTTGTGGTTGAAGAGCTGAAGGTGAGTAGTGCTGAGGAAGTTGTCAGGATGAATTAAAGATTCTTCCTCATCAACTCTCGCTTTCTTGGACCCAGTAGAAAGGATTTCCTTTCCAGGGCGCTTCTGAGCATGACGAGGAGGCTCAACCTCCACAGGTTCTTCAACTCTGCCGGTATGATCCTCCTGAGACATATACGTCGCCTTAGTCTGACGACTGGCGCCGCGAGTCTTTCCTGACCTAGATCCCTTTTGAGTCATTTTGTGATGAAGGGAGTAAGGGTGAGGAATGAAAGTCCTTTTAAAAGGAAGTAAAAGGAGGTTGCGGGGAGTTTAGAGGCGGTTTAGCAGAGAGTGGGCCAAGGAGGTTTGAGCAAGAAAGTAGTGGGAGGTTAAGATGTAACTTGATCTGATTTTATCCCACTAATTTCTAACCGTTTGACCACCCCATTTTTAACCGTTGGAGGCTGTCAGAGTGACTGTTGAATGCCAGTAACATTTCCAATCGTTGGACAGGTTGTGGGCTTCATCAAATATTCCGAATGAAGTCTACATTGTAACTATAGAGTATAGGAAATTGACCATAAGTTACCTTTAGACTTCTTCAAGATCAACCATTCCAAGTTCTCTCCGTAAGAATGAAAATCTGTCTTTATCAAGAGGCTTAGTAAAGATGTCAGCAAGTTGTTTTTCAGTACAAACAAACTTGACACATATATCTCCTTTCGCAACATGATCTCTAAGGAAATGATGCCTTAGATCAATGTGCTTAGTTCTTGAATGAAGAACAGGATTTTCTGAAATACTTATTGCACTTGTGTTATCACAAAATATAGGAATTTGTGAATAACATAGCCCAACATCTTTTAATGTCTGTTTCATCCAAAGGACTTGGGCGCACGCACTAGCTGCTGAAACATACTCAGCTTCAGCAGTTGACAAAGCAACTGAATTTTGTTTCTTGCTGTTCCATGATACTAAGGATGATCCTAAGAAAAAGCAGTTCCCACTTGTACTTTTTCTATCAACCTTGTATCCAGCAAAATCAGCATCTGAATATGCTATTAGATCAATAGTTGATCCTTTTGGATACCACATACCAAGAGATGGGGTATATCTTAGATATCCAAGTATTCTCTTTAGAGCACGCATGTGTGATTGCTTAGGATCAGATTGATATCTAGCACACAAGCATACGCTAAACATAATGTCTGGTCTAGATGAGGTAAGGTATAGTAGACTCCCGATAATACTTCGATAAAGTTTGATGTCTACTGATGCGCCTTCTTCATCTTTACAAAGACTTATGCTAGTGCTCATAGGAGTAGGATATGTCGTTTGACTATCCTTGTCAAATTTTCTAAGTAACTCTTTAGTATACTTAGTTTGACTCAATAGAATGCCTTCTTCAATTTGTTTAACTTGAAGTCCTAGGAAGAAATTCAATTCTCCCATAGAAGACATCTCAAATTCCTCTTGCATGAGTTTCTCAAATTCAGCGCACAATTTCAAGATTGTAGCACCAAAAATGATGTCGTCCACATAAATTTGGACTATGATCATTTCTTTACCATCATGTTTGGTAAATAGAGTATGATCAATTGCTCCTCTTTTGTAACCTTTCTTAAGAAGAAAAGTTGTCAATCTTTCATACCATGCTCTAGGAGCTTGTTTTAGACCATAAAGAGCTTTCTTTAGTCTATAAACATATTCAGGATTACTAGGATCCTCAAATCCAGGAGGCTGTTTAACATAGACTTCTTCCTTAATGACTCCATTTAGGAAGGCACTTTTGACATCCATTTGATAGAGTTTCATATTCATATGACTTGCTAAGGCACATATCATACGAATAGATTCAAGTCTAGCAACAGGAGCATAAGTTTCATCATAGTCTATGCCTTCTTGTTGATTGTAGCCTTGTGCTACTAATCTAGCCTTATTTCTTATAACATCTCCATCTTCATTTAACTTGTTCCTAAATACCCACTTTGTACCCACAATAGGATAATTAATGGGAGGAGGAACAAGTTCCCATACATTATTTCGGACAAATTGATCCAATTCTTCTTGCATGGCCAATATCCAATCAGGATGTGGTTCTGCTTCTTTGAAGTTCTTTGGTTCAATGTTTGAGATGAAGGCTGTCCATTGACATGTTTCATCAAGGACATTCCTTCTTGTCCTTACAGGAAGGTCTGCTGGACCAATGATCTGCTCCATAGGGTGATCACGGTGTTCCTTCCAAACTTTTGGGAGATTTATACCATCATCAACAACATGATTGTCATCAAGTGTTGAAGGTGTAGTGCAGGGTGTCAAACCTTCATCATTTCCATCTTTTGGAAGACCAATGATGGATTCATCAAAAGCGACATGCATAGATTGTTCCACTTTAAATGTTCTCAGGTTATAAACTCTATAAGCCTTAGAATTTGTGGAATAACCTATGAAGATACCTTCATCACTTTTAGAATCAAATTTTCCAAGATGATCCTTTTCATTTAAGATGAAGCATCTTGCTCCAAAAACTTTAAAATAGGAAATTCTAGGTTTCTTCCCATGATATAGTTCATATGGAGTCTTTTGTAGATGATTTCTAAGATGTACTCGGTTGATAATATAACATGAGGTGTTCACAGCCTCAGCCCATAAATATTTAGGCAAGTTATTTCCGAGAATCATACATCTTGTCATCTCTTGAAGAGTTCGATTTTTCCTTTCCACCACTCCATTTTGTTGTGGTGTTCTAGGATTAGAAAAGTGATGTTGAATTCCTTTTTCTTTACAGAATTCTTCAAACACTTCACTATTGAACTCTCCACCTTGGTCACTTCTTATTTTGATGATTTTATCATTCTTTTCATTGCATACAAGATTATAGAACTCCTTGAAACATTCCAAGGCTTCATTCTTATGTGCAAGAAAATATACCCAAGTATATCTAGAATAATCATCAACAAGAACGAAAGCATAGGATTTTCCACTTATACTTTTGACATCCACTGGTCCAAACAGGTCCATGTGGATTAAGTCAAGTGGCTTAGACGTGGTTATGTCTTTCTTGCTTTTAAAGGAGGTTTTGTGTTGTTTACCTTTCTGGCATGGACCACACAATCCTTCCTTTTTGAAACTTGTCTCAGGAAGTCCTCTCACTAACTTATTCTTTTGGAGGAACTTCAGGAGATCATAGTTGACATGACCAAGACGCTTATGCCACAATTGACATGTGCTTTCGGTAGTGGCTGATAGGCATACATTGGATGAGGATATGTTCATATCTAATTTATAAACATTTCCTATCCGTAACCCTTCAATGGTTTGTCCTTTAACTGAATCATGAATAATACAGTTATTAGGAGTGAAGGTTACTTTGTATCCTTTGTCACATAGCTGGCTAACGCTAATGAGATTATGCTTTAGATGAGAGACTAACAGCACATCCTCAATTAGTAATGAATTTTCACCAGTTATGTTACCAATCCCAATGATCTTTCCTTTCTTATCATTACCAAAAGATACGGTCCCACCATTGTAGGACTTGAAAGATGAAAACATGGTTTTATCCCATGTCATATGGCGTGAACATCCACTGTCCAAATACCAACTTTTGGTATTGACATCCTGCAATAGGTGAGGAGATGCATTTAAGGAACCCTAACTAAAATGGGTTCTCTTGACTTTATAAGAATGTCTGGTAGGTATTCTTTAGGAATCCATACCCTATGTATCCTAGGTATGATCTTAGAAACATGTCTAGAGTGTGACATCCTAGAGGAGTTTCTTATTTTATTGACAGGCTTCTGCCTTTTCCTAACATGTTGCCTACATAAGTTATTCTCATGTTGCCTACATGTATCAGTGATGCGTGATTTGTGCAGACTTTGCTTTCGTCCATTCCTGACATGTAGCCTACATGAACGAGTGGCATGTTGCCTACATGCAGCATTGTTATGACGTTTATGCAAAGTTTGACTTGGCCTATCTATCACATGGAGGTTACATGCGTGATCATTTTGTTTCCTACATGTATTGTGAATCTCATGACAGGTATAATCTGATTGCCTACGTCTACGTGGGCTAATCTGATTGTACTTGGATCGATCATTTGTATGAGTCTTACTGATCCTTTGTCTAGTATCAATAGTTGTTGATACACGGGTTTTCTCAACTTGATGACCTGATTCCTTAGCTATTTTAGGAATAGTATGGTGAACAGAGGTTTGTTCAGGAAGTTGTTCTCTTGTGTCAGTAGATCTTACAAACTTAATGGGAGTGATATTTCCACCCTTTTTGATGGAGTGATCATAACCAATCCCATGTTTGTTGTCGACAGATCGTTGGACATCCAAGAGATCATTTAAATCACAAGTACCTTTGTTAAGATTTGAAATTGTGATAGAGCCTAGTTATACACATTATTTAGGTCATAACCCTGTGCTTGTTTGCAATATTTCATGAGCAAGATTACTCGTTTCCAATGTTTTTGTATATCAGGTCAGAACGAGTCCTTGAGTTGGATACGCGCTAACAGGCAGCATTCTAGGAGTGAAAGATCAGCCTGAGGAGCTAGCGGCGCAAACAAGAAGAAATGGCGAAAGACAGCAGAGGTGCGCTACCCGATTGCGCCAACCAATGCCGTGCGCCAGGCGCAAAGTCCCAGTGACCAGATTTGGAAGTTGCCGAAAGTTGAACCTCCTATATAAAGGAAGTAAGTCTAGGGTTTCAGGGAGTTCGAGAAGACTGTTGTTCCAGAGGCACCAGAGGACGCAAGGAGGCACTGTGCGGCAGAACTGGAAAACACACGGACTTATTGAGGAGATTTGCGCCAGCCGACTGCGCCAGCCGAGAGAAGACACTGCACGCACTGTTTGCTACCGTTTTCTTAGATTCAGTAGTTGTTATTTACTATTTTATGATGTTTACCACTAGCATGTCTAGCTAAACACTTAGTGTTGGTCGGGCATGAATCTATGATGTATTACCTTTGAGACTTGAGCTTAATGCGTAGTTTACTTATTTGTATTAATCCTGCGCGTACTGAGACAGTTAGTTGCATAAGTAGGGGAAGCCTTGAACCGCAATCCTATTTGTGTTGCTTGCTTGTCACCTGTTAAACTAGTTGCATGCGTAGGGGAAGCCTTGAACCGCAAACTTACCGTGACAACTAGGAGTAACGAGTTAGGGTAAGCAGTTGCTACTGTGACAGGATTCGCAGCTGTTTAGTCTAGTTCTAGGATTAATAGCACATGAACTTTGAACGGAACATGCGCGTGTGTTAGGAAGCCTTTACCGGACACTAACCCAAGTAGGGCACAAACTATAGACGCTTAGAGTCGATGATAAGGAATGCATTCATAGAGGATTGTCTGCCCAATACTTCTCATAAAGATAGTACTTCATCTCTACTGCTTGCGCACGTCTAGTGCAATTCCCCGCGTTACGATATTCACTGTTACTCGCGCATCGCGCAAAACCCCCAATCACTCACGCAACCCCCGTTTTCTTAAGTGTAGGTTACTGGCTAAGACTCACTGCTTGCTCCCTGTGGAGATCGACCCTTACTTAACCGCTGTACTAGTGGGAGAGGAAGGATTATATTTGACGCGCACGACGACGCGCGATCAAATTTTGGCGCCGTTGCCGGGGAGCAACACAGCTAAGTTTTAGCTAACTTACATTTCTCATTTTAGTAACTAGTTATTTCATTTTGTTTTGTTTTCTCGTTGTTGTTTCTGACAGCGCACAATCACATCAGCCTGCGCAACCTTGAAACAGTTGCGCTGCGCAGATTCTAGTTGCGCACTGACAGACGCAACAACTTCGTTGCCATTTAATTTCGTTTCTTGAGTTTGGATCAGGACATGGAGGATAACAGTGTGGTTGGAGATAACCTGGGAGACAGAACCCCAGAGGAAGCAAGGGCACATAACCCCGCAGCCCTATTCAGAGAGGAAGTGCAGCGCGAGGTTGAAGCAAGGAGGGCCGCTGAGGTGTATCATGCGCCGCCCGTGCCACAAGCCGCGAGGCGCAGGACAGTGCGCGAAATGTCAGCCCCACTCACTGTTAACCAGCCATGGTGCATCGTGCTTCCACCAGGCGGTCACTTCGAGCTAAGGAGCTCACTCATCCATCACATGCCCAAGTTCCACGGGATGAACAATGAAAATCCAGTCAAGCATGTGCGAGAGTTCCTGGTCATTTGCGAAAACATGAAGACCGAAGGGGAAAGCGATGAAGCGCTAAAAATGAAAGCATTTCCATTCTCACTAAGTGATACAGCTAGACACTGGCTAATGAATTTACCTGCAGGATCTATTCACACATGGGAGCAGCTGCAGAAGAAGTTCTTAGACAAATTTTATCCAGCAGCGAAGATTGCGCTGCTCAGAAGGGAATTGGCCGCGCCAAGGCAGAGCGCAGGGGAGTCTCTGTCAGAATACTACGAGCGTTTCAGGGAGCTAGAAGCCAACTGCTACAATCACGGGCTTCCCCAGAATGTGCTGATAGAGAACTTTCTGAATGGACTGCTGCCCATGGAGCTGCGACTACTGAATGCATGCGCAGGAGGGGACATTTGCAACATGTACCCGGAGGATGCATGGCAGCTGATAGAAGATTCTGCTGGGCAGGTAAGACACCAATTGACACTTGAAAGTAGTCGTAATCGTTATGTGCATCAGGTAGAGGCAAGCGCTGAGATCCAAGAAATGAAGGCCATGCTACAGAAGCTGATGAGTGCGCAGAGCGCACAACCAGTTGCGCCAAAGGTATGTGAATTCTGCAGGTCCACTGAGCACAAGACAGACGAATGCCCAACACTTTTTGAAGAAACTGGAGACGTAAATGCCCTTGGAGGATGGGACAACAGAGGACCGCAGAGGCAGAATCAGCCGCGCTTTGGGCTTGCTGCAAATGGATTCAGATGGAGAGAAGAGAACAATTTCCAGAGGCAGCCCACTGATCAGCGCGCGCCACAGCAGACGCAACAAGCTGCACCCTACAATCCACCGCATCGCCGCACAGACGCACCAGCGCAGAACAATCAGCAACCAAAGCGATCCTTGGAAGATATCATGGGGCAGCTAGCAGACACAGTGCGCAAGAATGACGAAAAGTATGACAAGAGGTTCGAATCCATAGAGAAGCATCTATCACAAATTGCAACCACGGTGTATGAGCTAAAAAAGAGCGATGGCAACCTGCCTTCGCAAGTGATTCAGAACCCTAAAGGAGGAGTTAATGCAGTAACACTGAGGACTGGGCGCACAGTGGGAACAGAGCAGACCGCGCAGGCGCCCGCGCAACCAGTTGCGCAAGTCCCAGATCCAGCAGCTCAGAGTGCGCAACCAGAGCCAGAGGCGCAATCAGAAGCGCCAACCACGAACCAGCAGGGCAAGGCGCCAGGTATGTCTCACTCGACAAACAAGGACAAAAATTGTACTAACATACCTGCTCCTTTCCCTGTGCAGGCACCACTGGCGAGAAAAGAAGCACTGGACAAGGAACTATATGAGCTGTTCAGCAAGGTGGAAATCAACATACCTCTCATAGAAGCTATTCGACAGATTCCCAGGTATGCGAAGTTTTTAAAAGAGCTGTGCACAAATAAAAGAAGGACAGGCGAATGCGCACAGGTAATGCTAAATGCGCAGGCCTCAGCAATCGTGCAACAAAAGGTACCACCTAAGTGCCGAGATCCAGGTACATTCACTATCCCTTGCACCTTAGGTAAAACCACGGTAAGCAACTGCATGATCGATTTAGGCGCATCAATCAATTTATTACCATATTCTCTCTATGCGACCTTGCGCCTTGGACCACTAAAACCTGCAGGTCTCACAATTCAGCTAGCAGATAGATCGTGCAAACAACCTGCAGGCATGATAGAAGATGTCCTAGTTCGAGTAGGAGAGCTGGTGTTCCCAGCAGACTTTTATGTGCTCGAAATGGAGGGTGAATCAAGCGCCAGCGGTGCGCAGATCCTCCTAGGCAGACCGTTTCTGATGACTGCGCGCACGAAGATAGACGTGTGGAGGGGCACGCTCTCCATGGAGGTAGATGGCGAAGAAATCCATTTCAACATCTTCGAAGGGATGCAGCACCCACATGAGGATGCTACTGTGCACGCAATGGACAGCTTTGATGATTTAGTCACAGAAGCGCAGTGTGCGAGCGCAACCATAGGACCAGAGCTACTGACACAGGCAGAGCTGGAGGAGCAAGAGGAGGAGCTAAGCAGTGCTGAACCAGCACCCACACAGGTACTTGATATAGTTCATATTTGCACCGCTAACAAAATCTTGCCCTCTATTGAACAGGCACCCAAGATCGAACTGAAGCAACTCCCGGAGCACCTCAAGTACATTTTCTTGGGAGATGAGGACACTCTGCCAGTGATCATCAAGAAGGGATTGGAAAAAGAGCAGGAGGCGCGTTTACAACAGGTGCTGCGCAGAAACCAGCGCGCTATTGGATGGACTCTTGCTGATCTGCGCGGAGTGAGCCCAGACGTGTGCATGCACCGAATTCTGTTGGAAGATGGTGCTAAACCATCCAGGGAGGCTCAGCGCAGGTTAAACCCAAATATGATGGAGGTAGTGCAAAAGGAAGTCCTGAAGTTGCTTGACGCAGGGGTCATTTACCCAATCTCAGACAGCAAATGGGTCAGCCCGGTGCACGTTGTGCCAAAGAAAGGAGGAATCACAGTGGAGGAGAATGCGCAGGGCGAGCTAGTTCCCAAGCGCATACAAACTGGCTGGCGCATGTGCATCGACTACAGGAAGCTGAACGCTGTAACGCGCAAGGACCACTTCCCGCTACCCTTCATGGACCAGATGCTGGATCGCTTGGCAGGTAAGCCTTACTTTTGTTTTTTGGACGGATATTCAGGTTACAATCAGATACCCATAGCTGCGGAGGATCAAGAGAAGACCACGTTCACATGCCCCTTCGGAACATTTGCGTTTCGGCGTATGTCTTTTGGGCTGTGCAACGCGCCAGGTACATTCCAACGCCTTGTCATGAGCATTTTCTCTGATATGATTGGTATATGCATAGAAGTGTTCATGGATGATTTCACTGTATATGGGAGTACCTTTGATGCATGCTTAACACATCTAGATAAAGTCTTAGCGCGCTGCATCTCTAAGAACTTAGTGCTAAATTACGAAAAATGTCATTTCATGGTAACGCACGGAGTAGTACTAGGTCATATCATTTCAGAGGAGGGTATTAAGGTAGACAAAGCTAAGATAGATATTATTTCTAATCTGCCTTATGCCACCAACGTGCGCGACGTGAAATCGTTCTTAGGGCATGCTGGGTTTTACAGGCGTTTTATTAAGGATTTCTCTAAAATTTGCATACCCCTGTCTAACCTGTTGCAAAAAGACGTGTGCTTCGATTTTACTGATGAGTGCAGGGCGGCGTTCGATAAGCTGAAAGAAGCGCTGACCAGTGCGCCAGTGATGCGCGCACCAGACTGGAACCTGCCATTCGAGCTGATGTGTGACGCAAGTGACTACGCAGTAGGAGCAGTCTTGGGGCAGCGCGAGGACAAGAAGCCGCATGCCATCTACTATGCATCGCGCACACTGGACTCCGCGCAGAAGAATTACACCACCACGGAGAAGGAGCTTCTGGCAATTGTATTTGCGCTGGAGAAGTTCCGAGCATATGTTCTAGGCGCCAGAGTCATCATCTACACGGACCACGCAGCTATCCGCTACCTCATGTCCAAGAAAGAGACCAAGCCGCGCCTGATGCGCTGGGTACTTCTGCTTCAGGAATTCGACTTAGAGATCAAAGATAAGAAGGGCACAGAAAATACCGTCGCTGATCACCTGAGCAGGATCGTAAAGGATGAGGAGCCAGGGCAGATCAAGGAGACATTCCCTGATGAGCATCTGATGTCGCTAACAGGTAAGGTACCATGGTATGCGCATATCGCAAATTACCTGGTCACAGGTGCGTTCCCTCCTCATTTCAATAAAACTCAGTGCATGCGATTGAAACATGAGTCCAAGCATTATCTTTGGGATGATCCTTACATGCTTAGAATAGGTCCAGATCGGATATTAAGACGTTGCGTGCCTGACCATGAGATTAATTCTGTGTTGATGTTTTGTCATGCGCACGCCTGTGGAGGACATTTCGGTCCCAAGCGCACGAGCAGGAAGATCTTGGACTGCGGATTCTACTGGCCGCACCTATTCAGAGATGCCTATGACCACTGCAGGAAGTGTGACAGGTGCCAGCGCACTGGAGGAATCTCCGCGCGCAACGAGATGCCGCAGACCCCGATTCTGGTGGACGAAGTGTTCGATGTTTGGGGAATCGACTTCATGGGTCCATTTCCCCCATCTGCCGGCTACGAGTACATACTGGTGGCCGTGGATTACGTTTCCAAATGGGTCGAAGCTAAGGCCACGCGCAAGGATGATGGTAAGACTGTCGCTGATTTTCTTAGAACTAACATATTTTGCAGGTACGGAGTGCCTAAGGCAGTTATCAGCGACCAGGGGACGCACTTTTGCAACAGGGTTGTGGCGCAAGTTTTCAAGCACTATGGGGTGCGCCACAAGACGTCCACCGCTTACCATCCGCAGACAAATGGACAGGCCGAAGTTTCTAACAGAGAGATCAAGCGCATCTTGGAAAAGACTGTGAGGCCGTCGCGCAAGGATTGGAGCCAGCGCCTGGATGATGCGCTATGGGCATACCGCACTGCACACAAGACGCCCATTGGAACCTCACCATTCCGGCTGGTCTATGGGAAGGCATGCCACCTGCCAGTAGAGCTCGAGCACAAGGCATATTGGGCCTTGCGTATTTGTAACTTGAACTTGGATGAGGCAGGAAAGGAACGCGCATTTGAGCTGAGCGAACTCGAAGAGCTGCGCCTAGACGCCTATGAGGGACTGCGCGATTACAAAGCGCGCACCAAGGCGTTTCATGACAGGCATATCCTCCGGCGCACATTTGAACCAGGAGACCAGGTACTGTTATTTTCATCGCGCCTGAAGCTCATGCCTGGGAAGTTGCGCAGCAAGTGGACGGGACCATACACCGTCACCAAGGTTTTCCCCTACGGCACAATTGAATTAGAAGACGGGCACCAGCATCGTTTTCAGGTTAACGGGCAGAGACTCAAACGGTACTTGGGCGAACCTTGGGATGGCGCAACACGCAACATTGACTTGGCCGAGCCAGAGATAGTGGACGCGCAAGCTGCTGCGCCAGACGCACCACCAGATGTTTCAGAGGGAGAACTAGCACCCATCGCCTATATCTCCTCTTCCTCTGCATCTACCCTCATTACGAATAATTTATCACATGCTGACCCTCCCTTGTATCCTTTGCGCAGGACCAATGAGATCGTACCACAAGCACTGGCGCAAGGACACTCAGGAGCAAGAGTGGGGGGGGCTGCAGACGCACTTCTTGGTTCGTAACGAGGTACCGTCGAGCCAACGACGTTAAACAAAGGCACTTGTCGGGAGGTAACCCGACACGTTTTAATTTGGCACATTTTATTCTGCTTGTTTCGTTTTTTGAGTGTTTTTAGTTAGATTAGGGTTTGGTAGTTTTTAGTCACACAAGTGCGCAGGACCGTGCGCTTATCAATGCGCAGGTCCGTTGCGCTAGCCAGAGGGGGGTATATAAGGCCAGACTTAGAAAATTCCCAGCACTTTTTCACTCGACCGTTACACACAAGCACTTTTTCACTCGAACCAGTACCACCACCAGTAGCTTCCCCTGCCCGGCCTTCTGTTCCGGAGTCCCCCATTAACTTTCCCAGCGTAGACTCCGATTCCATATGGGAGTCACTTTCCGAGGACGAGCAGCCTGACCCCCTCACCATTGTGCCACCATCCTCCAGCACCGACTCCATGACTGATTCTTCAGAGGATGAGGCGCATGGGTCAGCAGCAGCATCTAGCTCGGAGGACTTCTAAGGCCTTGGGCAGGCGCAGTGATTTTCTTTAGGGTGGTGTGTTTTATTTTTGCTGCGTCTAGTTGACTATTATGTGTGCTGTATATTTGTGCCCTACATTCTGTGACTCCCTTGCTATATTTTGTGTGACTATTTGTGTTCCCTTTTCTGTTCTTTATTTTCGTTGCATTGCATGCATGTGCGCAGCCTCCGTGCGCTTGAGCTTGAGTCGTGGGGACACGTCTCTGTTCAAGTGCGGGGGGGGGGGGGGGGGGGCGTTACTCTTACATTTCATGTTTTGAGCATTTTTTAGTATAGCTTAGTTTAAGTTGAAGAGAATTAGTAGCAGTAGTGCGCTAAGTGCAGGATGCGCATGCGCTCCAGCTTGTGTTGCGCTATCCGTATTGCGTGCGCCGTTCTCTACTGTTTTAGCATAATTTTTTCGTTTTTTTCTGCTCCTGTCAGTTGGGATATACAGGGGATGTGGAGTTGATAGAAATGCTCCAGAGAGGCGGTTAGTCGCTTGTGCTTCGAAGGCGAGGTATATGGTCGAGTGCGCGAGTGGAGGCCGGTGCTTCGCAACCTTCGGAACAAAAGAGCGCGCTCAGTCACGCAGATGCCAAAGGCAAAATACCCAAAGCGTGGCGAGGTGGGAAAACAGACCACCTTCTCTCTGGAAATCCAGCTAAGGAAGGCGGGCGCGGATGTAAACGCGTGCGCTGACCGGCGCAGACAAACCAAGGAGGGAGAGCGGAACGAGTTCCATAGCTGCTATCCGAAGGCTGAGATTGGAACTGTTCTGGGAATGAAACAAATTGGAAAGGAAGCTGAACAAAAGAAAAATACCAGCAGAAGCAGATGATTTGCACTACAAAAGAATCAGCATGCGCACTACTTAGTACCTGCGTGCGCAAGACCACAAGGATATCATCAAAGGCTCAGGTTCCCAGGAAGTGTGCGAACGACTCACGCACTGGAAGAAGCTCGCGCAAGAAACCATATACCTATCTTCGGAGCGGGAGCTGACAACCAGGAGCCTAAGAAGAGCTATCTCCCAGTCATCCAAAGATCTTCATCCCGGCTGAGAGGTAATGAAATTTCGGGATTATTATACTAGAACTGTTGAGTGCAGTTGTGCGCAGGTGATAGAGCAGCACAAGTTGAGCAACTGTGCATTTTGCGCTAGAATGCAAGGCTGTGCGCTAGTCTCCAGAAAAGGTAATTGTGTCCGCGTTTCAGTACTTGTTCGGGACGAACAAGGGGCAAGTGTGGGGGGTTTGATAGAGCCTAGTTATACACATTATTTAGGTCAGAACCCTGTGCTTGTTTGCAATATTTCATGAGCAAGATTACTCGTTTCCAATGTTTTTGTATATCAGGTCAGAACGAGTCCTTGAGTCGGATACGCGCTAACAGGCAGCATTCTAGGAGTGAAAGATCAGCCTGAGGAGCTAGCGGCGCAAACAAGAAGAAATGGCGAAAGACAGCAGAGGTGCGCTACCCGATTGCGCCAACCAATGCCGTGCGCCAGGCGCAAAGTCCCAGTGATCAGATTTGGAAGTTGCCGAAAGTTGAACCTCCTATATAAAGGAAGTAAGTCTAGGGTTTCAGGGAGTTCGAGAAGACTGTTGTTCCAGAGGCACCAGAGGACGCAAGGAGGCACTGTGCGGCAGAACTGGAAAACACACGGACTTATTGAGGAGATTTGCGCCAGCCGACTGCGCCAGCCGAGAGAAGACACTGCACGCACTGTTTGCTACCGTTTTCTTAGATTCAGTAGTTGTTATTTACTATTTTATGATGTTTACCACTAGCATGTCTAGCTAAACACTTTGTGTTGGTCGGGCATGAATCTATGATGTATTACCATTGAGACTTGAGCTTAATGCGTAGTTTACTTATTTGTATTAATCCTGCGCGTACTGAGACAGTTAGTTGCATAAGTAGGGGAAGCCTTGAACCGCAATCCTATTTGTGTTGCTTGCTTGTCACCTGTTAAACTAGTTGCATGCGTAGGGGAAGCCTTGAACCGCAAACTTACCGTGACAACTAGGAGTAACGAGTTAGGGTAAGCAGTTGCTACTGTGACAGGATTCGCAGCTGTTTAGTCTAGTTCTAGGATTAATAGCACATGAACTTTGAACGGAACATGCGCGTGTGTTAGGAAGCCTTTACCGGACACTAACCCAAGTAGGGCACAAACTATAGACGCTTAGAGTCGATGATAAGGAATGCATTCATAGAGGATTGTCTGCCCAATACTTCTCATAAAGATAGTACTTCATCTCTACTGCTTGCGCACGTCTAGTGCAATTCCCCGCGTTACGATATTCACTGTTACTCGCGCATCGCGCAAAACCCCCAATCACTCACGCAACCCCCGTTTTCTTAAGTGTAGGTTACTGGCTAAGACTCACTGCTTGCTCCCTATGGAGATCGACCCTTACTTAACCGCTGTACTAGTGGGAGAGGAAGGATTATATTTGACGCGCACGACGACGCGCGATCAAATTGTATCTTTCAATTTCGTATTTTCTTTAACAAGGATACTTTTCTCACTACGGAGTGATTTTACTTCCTTATACAATTCCTTGTATCTATAATATAAATTAAAATATGCATTGGATACTTCATCAAATGAGAAATTTGAGGGATCATTACTTACTTGATCGTCTTTATTTGCCATAAGACATAGGTTTACTTCATCCGTTGAAGTTGCTTCTTCATCTTCACTTGATTCATCCCAAGTGGTGACTTTGAAAGATTTTTCTCCTTTTTCAAAGTTCTTCTTCTTTAAAGTGCATGTACTTTTATAATGACCCTTTTTACCACAGTTGTGACATACAACTTGTGATGGATCAGTTTTCTTTCCTGATCTCTTTCTCAGGAATTGCTTGAATTGTCTAGTGATTAATGCGATATCATCATCATCATCATCACTGTCAAATTCTATCTTTTCGGATTTGAATGCTATTGTCTTTGGTTTGATAGGTTCTGGTTCAAAACCTTCCAAATCAATCTCATGAGTCAAAAGTGATCCAAGTAGATCTTGTAGACTTAACACATTCAGATCTTTACTCTCAACGATGGCAGTAACTTTTGGTTGCCATGTTCTAGGGAGACTTCGCAAAACCTTTCTGACTTTTTCATGGTTTGCGTAGGTCTTCCCGAGAGATTGAAGAGAGTTGGTAATGAATGTAAATCTTGTGAACATGCTTGTTATGTTCTCATCCTTTTCCATCTTGAAGAGTTCATATGCTCTTACAAGTCTATCAATTTTCTGCTGCTTAACTTGAGAGGTTCCTTCATGGATGACTTCTAAGTTTTCCCATATCTCCTTTGCGTTTTCACAAGTTAGAATACGCTGGAGTTCAACATCACAGAGTGCACAAAAGAGTATTGTCTTAGCCTTGGCATTCAAGGTAAGTTTTCTTTTGTCATCCTCAGTGAGTTCGGAATCTTTCTTAGGTCTCCAATTTGGTTCCTCCTTTGTACCAGCATCTTTGACGGGAGCAAAAGGACCTTGTTTTATTACTTTCCATAGATCTACGTCTATACTCTGGAAATACACTTCCATACGTGTTTTCCATAAGGAGTAATTGTCTCCATTAAAGAATGGAGGTCTGGATATTGAAAGTCCTTCTACTGGATTAGCGAAGTTTGCCATAGCGAGTGATTCACCGTTTTGAAGCAAAACCAAAGTGAATCAACCTGCTCTGATACCAATTGTTGGAATCGTGGCTTTCTAAACTTCGCGTTTGTCCAATATTTGAATTGAATGGACAATCAATAGAATAGCAGAAAAGTAAAGAACACAAGTCTTTTAAAGTGGTTCGGTTATTACTGCAAATAACCTACTCCACTCCCCAAGTAACCACTTGAGGCTTTTCTTATTAACGATGGCTTTTCAATAGGATCTGCCAAAGAACCTGTACAATGGTTTTCAGTGGGCTAAACCAGAAACCCCTTTGTTTTCAGATCAACAAAAGAAACTCACAACTTTGCTTTTGCAGGCTAAGCAACAACCTTGACGGTGTAGATTCTTTGTTGTGGGAACACGTCTCTTTCTGCACAAGAGTTGGATTCAACTGATGAATCTGTGCAGAGTACTTCAAAGCTTCAGAGTATATGGCAGCGGGAAACTTTGCTTTGAAGGAGAAGGGAACTCTCGGGAAAGATTGAAAGTAGAGAATCTGCGAGAGTTGAGTTTGCTTTTTGTGCGCTTGTATAAATTTCAAAGAAAAGAAAAAGTAGTTTCTTCTCAAGATTGTAAGGTATAGATATAGGAAAAGAGATGAACGGTTGTGTCGGTTTGTAATTTGAATTCAACAACCGCTTGCACCTTTTAACTTCTAAAGGATAAGCTTTGATTCAAATAACAAGACTGTCCTGAACTGTCAAGAAACTGCTAAGTGTGGAAACTGTTTAACCGACATGTAGCCTACATATGATAGTTACATGTAGTCCACATGCAATACCAGACAACTGAATTTGTCCAAGTATATGAACTATCACTGTGATGTAGTCTACATACAGATTTCCATATGAAGTCTCCATTAGCACAAGCAGTTAACAATGTAACTTTATGTAGCCTACATCTGGATTCAGTATGTAGTCTACATTGCTAATGAGATTCCAGTTTCAACAAGATTACTTAATATCGTTTCAATATTGTTAATCATTGTTATCATCAAAACTAATGCAGGATAGAGATGAAACAATTGTGACATAGCCAAACAAGCTTGGGAGATCCTCTAGACAGCACATGAAGGGACGGAGAAGGTGAAGATCTCCAGAATGCAGTTGATCACATCTCAGTTCGAGAACTTGAGGATGTTGGAAGATGACACAATCACCAAGCTCAATGCCAAGCTCTGTGATTTGTACAATGAGGCACATGCCCTCGGAGAGCCTATATCAAAAGAGAAGCTAATCAGGAAGGTGCTCAGATCACTGCCTCCCAGATTTGAAATGAAGGTGACAGCCATCGAAGAAGCTCAGAACATCAAGAATATGAGATTGGAAGAGTAGATAGGATCCCTCAAGCAGTTTGAGATGAAGCCGATCAAAGATGATAAGAAGCCCTTAATTGAAGATCAACTTGGCCTGCTGTGAAAGAACTTCAGCAGATTCCTGAAGAAGATGGATTCCAAACTTTTCAATCCTCAAATTTCAGAAGGCAACCCGGAAGAGGTGGAAACGATCAGAGGAAAGAGAAAGAACCTGCTCAAGATGATGAAGAAAAGAAGGAGAGGAGGAAAAGTATATGCAGTGTTGGGATGCGAAGGATATGGGCACCGAGAAGCCGACCGCCTGACGGCACATCGTTGTGTGCGCCAAAATTAAATTTATATTCTCCTACTATGCTACCAAGCAGTAAGCAGGGCCGAACCCAAAGAGAGTAATCAGTTATAAAGTTTCACTAACAACTGTCACACTAAAAGGAGGGTTTGTTTTCAAAGAGAATGTTTGTTATCAAATTTAGAAAGAATCAGTTCAGAGATATGCATTGCAACTGGTAATCATAGATCGTACACGCATCAACTAGTAAAACTACTGTTCTTGTCTAACAATCCTGCGAGGGTAATGTGGACTTCAATGTTCTACCTACTCTTAACCCCTCAGTTCTCGAATAGGTTAAACAATTACTTGGCTAACAACACCAATTAGATTCTACCGCTAGGCTTAGCTAATAGGGAAGTCAACCTAGTATCATGCAATAGATATCAATTCAGTTTCACCGCTAGGCTATGCTAACTTGATAAGCAAAACATGCAATTCATACGAAGAACAGTAATTCACTAAATTGAAATATGAAACACAAGGATCTCAAACCGTACGTTGCAATACAAATTCCCAAACCGAATTTGGGTTTAGCTATGACAATCCATCTAATAACAATGAAAGTAAAGAGTAAATAAAAAATACTAAAGAATGTTCCGCTATGCCGCTGCTCACTTCTCCTTTCCCAGTTCTTCCCAGAATGGCGGCAAAAAAACTGTCCAAAGAAAAAAGCTTCTAGGGTTTTTTTTTCTATTTATTTTCTTTGAATTGGGCAGTGCCGTCCTTCCTTTCACGAATCAAAAGTGATTCGTGCAAGGCTTATCAAGTGATTCGTGCAAGCTTGCATGAATCAAAGTGGCAGTGTTGTTCCCCTGCTGAGCGAATCAAGTTGATTCGGGCAAGCTCGAAGGTGACTAGTGCAGGGCTTGGGCGAATCAATAGTGATTCGGGCTGGCTCCAAAGTGACTCGTGCAGTCTTGGTCGAGTCAAAGTGGCAGTGTGCAATGGGACTGGGCTAATCAATTCCTCTTGAGCGGATCACTTTTGACTCGCCCACTACTTGGTTGAATCACTTCTGCAGTGTTATAATCTCGCTCATTTGACCCTTTAAACCTTCGAATTACGTCTTGTCATGAACTAAAAAGTTGTAGACCTTTGAATTAGCTTTTTACCAAGATATTGAATCATATTCTAGGCGAGCCTTCGACAACGAATAGGTCAATCTGCCCAGATTTGGTCTATATTCATCCAAATGCGCAATAAAGTTCCAAAACAGTCTTGTTACACCTGCAATGCAAAACACTACAAAGAAGTAATCTATCACACGTAAAATGCAACTAAATGATGGGAATAAACAACTCGATGGATCTTATAAATACGCTCCATCAAACTACCCCACACTTATCTTTGTTCTTCCTTGAACAAGAACAAAATCAAGATCGCAACGCTCAAATCACTTCTATCATGCAATGACTAAACACTGAGTTTACTCGAGATTTTCTCACTAATCAGTTCATCAACATATGCTCACACTCATTCTTCAATAATGATCAGCAAGAAACTCAAATGATACATGTTATTTGTGAGGTAGAGACGAAATTTCAATGAGTGACTGGGAGCTAGTCCTCTTTATGACTGGGAGCAATAAAGGTCATATTCACGCGTCTACGCTGAGTTTTCTTTCTCTGGCATGTGATAAATCCAAGTCATGAGGACCTCAACTTTTTCTTCTTCTTTTTGGTAGGACAACTCTTGAAACATTCTTGTTTTGTTTGGTTCGAAGACTTCACTCAACTCGATTGCTTTTCTAATTTTTTTCTTTCACGTTTGTCTGAATTTTCTTTTTGAGCTTTGCTCTCCAATATGAATTGCTTGTCCTTTTCTTTTTGCTCTCTAAATCATTCCAATCAGCGCCTTCGAACCAATCGAGGACTTGGACTTGGAAAGTTGTTGTGGCTGAATGGTCTCTTCCCTTGACGATTGATGAGAAGGGAGTCACCGGGATGAAACCAGAGGAGGAATGGACTGCTGAAGAGGAAGCTACAACAACTGGGAACTCAAAGACTTTGAATGCTATCTTTCCTGCTGTAGATGCTAACAATTTCAGGTTGATCTCTAACTGCGACATTGCAAAACAAGCCTGGGAGATTTAGCAGACAGCTCATGACGGCAATGATAGAGTAAAGACTTCCAAGATGTAGATTATTACCTCTCAGTTTGACAGCCTAAAGATGCAAGAGGAGGAGTCCATCACTGAATTCAATGCTAAGCTGTGTGATTTGTCAAATAAAGCTCATGCACTCGAAGAACCAATTCCTGAAGAGAAGCTGATAAGGAAAGTTCTCAGATCAGTACCTACCAGATTTGACATGAAGGTGACAGCCATTCTTGAATATCAAGTTGATAGGATCTCTCAAGCAATTTGAAATGAAACTAACCAAGGATGACACTCCAGCAAAGATCAAAAATGTTGGACTAACTGCTGAGACAGAAGGAGAGAAGATCTTGACAGATTGGCTTACTAGTCAAAAATCTTGACAGATTTATGAAGAAAATGAACTTTGGACCTGATTCATCAAATCAACTTAGAAGAGGCAGAGGCAGTCAAAGGAAATAAAAGGAACCTGCTCTAGAAGATGATGAGAAGAAGATGAGGACGAAAGGGCTACAGTGTTGGAGCTGTGGAAAATATGGTCATCAAAAGGTGAACTGTCCGGATAAACAAAAGGGGAAGGCCAAATCCTTCTCATTCAATTAGAGTCATGATGATACCGACAACAACGATGACTAATGCAACATTTTTCAGATCCAGACCTATCAGAAAATTGGTCAATCACACTGGAAAAGGAGTGCTCGGGAAGTTGAACAAGAAGTTGCTACAGCCCTTATACCACCATCAGAGTACTAGAAAAAGTCTGGAAAACAGTAATCAAAGATGCTTTTGTGGACACAAGGGACACATTAAGAGGGCCTGTCCGTCTATAGTCGGATACCTGAAACCAGCTACAGTACCTGGACAGCAGAGAAGACAAAGAGCTATGCACTATGCACTTGTCAGCATTTCCAGGTCATCAAGCGAAGAAAACTGGTATTTAGATAGCGGTTGCTCAGGACATATGACTGGTAAAAGATCATTTCTGAAGAATGTAACACCCTACTCAGAACAACTGGTAAAGTTCAGAAACAGGTTGAAGGGAAGAGTTCTGGGAAAAGGAACTCTGGCAGTCAAAGGGCTACCCAAGTTAAAAATTATAATGCTAGTAGATGGATAAAAGCAAATCTCATAAGTATCAGCCAGCTCTGTGAAGTGCGTATAATGCAAGGAACCAGATCAAAGAACAACTGTTACTTACTCAAGGTTGGGAATAAACACTACAAAGAAGTAATCTATAACACGCAAAATGCAACTAAATGATGGGAATAAACAACTCGATGGATCGTATAAATACGCTCCATCACTGCCCAAGCAACCAGAAGAAGAGCTTGGAAAAGATGAACAACAACTCTCTGTCAGCAAAATGGAGTGATGATGACACAGACAAAAGCGAGGATGAATGCAATATAGCTAGATCCAGAGCATCCAGAGGATCTTAAAATACCACTAAATAGGGGATACCCAAAAAGTTTAACAAGTGGGTGCTACAGCAATCCCTATACCATCCGCCTGGAGCTGAGATGAAGCCAAGGAAAAGAAATCAAAGATGCTACGTCTGCGATCAAAAGGAACATATTCAGACGAACTGCTCGATTCGGAACAGATATTGGAAACCACGAAGACGGGAAAGATTAGTACATTATGCCCTTGTCAGCACTTCAAGGTCAACAAAAGAGGGAAGCTGGTACTTTGATAGCGGTTGCTAGGGACACATGTCTGGGTAAAGATCATTCCTAAAAAACATCAAACCCTGCTCAGAACAACTAGTGAAGTTTGGCAATGGTCTAAAAGGAAGGGTTCTGGGTAAAGGAACACAAGATGCTCAAGGTCTGCCCAAACTGAGGAATGTAAAGCTCGTGGATGGATTAAAGGCAAACCTCATCAGCATCAGCCAACTGTGTGACGGCATGCATTAGGGTAAATTTCACTCAAGACACTTATCAAGTTGTTAACAAGATTGGATCATGTATAATGTAGGGAACAAGATCGAAGAACAACTGCTACTTATTGAAGGTTGGTACAGCAACCCGTTCGCCAACCTGTCTGATGACCAACACTGATGACATGAACCTATGGCATAAACAGATGGGGTACATCAATCTAAGAACTCTGAAGAAATTGTTGTTGAAGGATTAGTCCGAGGGATCCCAGAGATCAAAGGCGAGGTGAACAATATTTGTGGGGAATGTCAGATAGGCAAGCAGAAGAAGGTCCCTCATCTGAGAGTTGCGAACATCAACACATCCACACCACTATAACTGCCACACATGGATCTGATGGGACCAATGGAATTAGAAAGCTGTGGAAGAAAGAGGTATAATTTCGTATGTGTTGACGATATACACTTGGATAGACTTTATCAGGGAGGAAGTCCGACACGGTAAGAGTGTAAGAAAAGGAAGTGGGAAGGAGTTTGAAAACTAAGCAATGGATAATTTCTACAGCGAATGAGGAATTACTCATCAGTATTCATCTCTTATTACTTCTCAACAAAATGGCATAGTAGAATGGAAGAACCGAACAATCCAGGAGATGGCTTGAGTCATGATCCACGCAAAGAAGGTGCCACCAAGGTTTTGGACTGAGGCAATGAACACTGCTTGCTATATCATCAATTGGGTCTTCATCAGGAAGGGAACCAACCAGACAAGCTATGAGCTATGGAATCTGAGGAAGCCCACTGTCAAGTACTTCAATATATTTGGGAGTGAATGCTATATTCTGCGAGATCGGGAGTACAGAAAGAAGTTTGATCCAAAAAGTGACGTATGGATGTTTTTTGGGTACTCGATCAACAGTCGGGCATATCATTGTCTACAACAAGCGAACCGAGACAGTAATGGAATCCATCAATGTGGTCATCAATGATGTGGAAGCAGAGGTCACATCTCACAATGACGATGAAGACTCTGAAACACAGAAATTAGCTTACTGAAGTGGAACAGGGTTGAACAAGAAGTGGTACAAGACGATGCTATAGCTGACTCCCTGGATCAACTTGTTGAAGAACTGCCTCAGAACAAAGTATTGATGAATAGCACCATGAATCACAAGCTGTACCAAGCTCCACTCGGCAACCTCATAAGAAAATTCAGAGAAACCATCCTTTGACAAATGTTATTGGAGATCCAACGGAGGGGAGACGCACTAGAGGATTATCTCATTACAAAGTATTTGCATCTATCTGCAACTCTTGTTTTATGTCCAGTGTAGAACCAAAGAACTTCAAGGAAGCTATGCGTGACGAGTACTAGATAATGGCTACGCAAGAAGAGCTGGCAGAATTTGAGAGACATGATGTATGGGACTTGGTGGTCAGACCTAAAGGAGTAACATCATAGGAACCAAGTGGATCTTCAAAAACAAAACTGATGAGAAGGGAAACATCACAATGAATAAGGCCAGATTGGTGGCTCAAGGGTACACTCAGATTGAAGGTATAGACTTTGATGAAACCTTTGCACCAGTGGCCCACCTGGAAGCCATCAGACTCCTCCTGGCCATTTCCTGCCATCTCAAGTTCAAGTTGTACCAGATGGGAGTTAAGAGCGTATTCTTGATTGGCGTATTGACAGAAGAGGTATATGTCACTCAACCAAAAGGATTTGAAGACCCCTGATAGAGCCTAGTTATATGCGCTATTTAGATCTTAACACTGTGCTTGTTTGCATTATTTTGTGTACAAGATTACTGGTTTTCAGTATTTTTGTATTTCAGGATGAAACAGGGGCATAAGTCAGATGCACGCTAACAGGCGCTTTTAAGGAGCGCAATGCACAACCTGCGGAGCTAGCAGCGCAAACGGAGATGGGAGATAGCTGATTCAGACTGCAGTGCGCAAACCAACTGCCCAAAGCAAGTAGCGCAATCAACGTGCGCAGCGAGCCATGCGCAGGATAGTAGCGTTCCTAAATTTTGATCATCATTATCCCTACAAAATCTCCTAGATTTGGGAAGTAGCTAAGATTCTCACGGGCCAAATCTGAGCATTCCTTGGGCTTCAAGAGCAGTATATAAAGAGGAGGAAGGCTAGGGTTTGAGGGGGACAGAAGATACACTAGCTCCAAAAATTCTGCCGTCGAGATTCTGCGCGAACCACCTGCGCCAGCCGAAAACAGCAACCTGCGATTGCACCGGCTTGCTACTTTTCCTTGGCTGCTTTAGTTTTACTTATTATTTCTATGATGTTTACTTCTAGCATGTCTAGCTAAACACTTTGTATCGGTTGGGCATGATTCTACGAAGTATTTCCTTTGAGACTTGTGTTTAATGCTTAGTTCGTCAACATATATTAATTCTATGCGCATGGGTGATAACTAGTGGTGCGAATAAGGGAAGCCTTGAACCGCAATCTTATTCTAACTGCTCGTCATTGTATGTTAAACTCGTTGATAACTTGACGGTGACAACTAGAAGTAACACACTGGGCTAAACGGCTACTACTGTGATAGGATTCATAGTTGCTTAGACTAGTTTCAAGAATTAATAGCTCATGAACTTTGATCGGAACATGCGCACACGTTAGGAAGCCTTGATCGGACACTAATTTAAGTAGAACTGAACTATAGATGTTTAGAGTTGATGATAAGGGATACATTCATAGAGGATTGTCTTTACCGATACTTTTCATAGTTATAGTACTTAATCTCTACTGCCTGCGCACGTATAGTGTAATTCTGCTTTCACTACTGTTCATTCGCGCACCTGCGCAACCCAATCACGCATAACCCCAATTTCGTAAGTTATAGGTTACTAGCAAAAACGAGTCTGCACGCTCCTTGTGGGATCGACCCTGACTTAGCCGCTGTACTAAGTGGAGAAGGAAGGATTAATTTGACGCGTACAACGACGCGCGATCAAATTTTGGCGCCGTTGCCGGGGAGCAACACAGATAAGTTTTAACTAGTTTAAGTTTTCTTTTACAGTAGTTAGTTATTTCTTTTTATTTTATTTTTTGTTGTTGTTTTTAAAAATACGCAATCAACATCAGCGTGCGCAACCTTGAAATAGTTGCGCTGCGCAGATTATAGTTGCGCACCGACAGGGGCAACAACCTAGTTGTCTTTTAATTTCATTTTCTTTAAAGTTTAGAACAGGGCATGGAGAATAATAGTGTCGTCGGGGATAACTTAAGGGATAGAAACCCGGAGGGACCTAACAATGCAAGAGCAGATAACCGCGCAGCTCGGTTCAGAGAGGAAGTACAGCGCGAAGTTGATGTGCGGATGGCCGCTGAAGCAGTGTATAATGCGCAGAAGGATGGCCGCTGCGCAGATTACTGACGCTCGAGAACAGTCGTGCTCGCGCTGTGCACCAGGTGGATTCCAGTGCTGAAATAAAGGAGGTGAAAGCCATGCTACAGAAGCTGATGAGTGCGCAAGGCACGCAACCAATTGCGCCGAAGGCATGCGAGTTTTGTACGTCCACTGAGCACAAAACCGACGCATGTCCCATACTTTTCGAGGAATCAGGAGATGTAAATGCTCTAGGAGGATGGGACAATAGAGGGCCTCAGAGGCAGAATCAGCCGCGTTTTGGATTCAGATGGAAGGAGGACAACAATTTCCAGAGGCAGCCCGCGGAACATCGTGCACCACAGTAGACGCAACAAACAGCGCCATACAACCCACCGCACCGCCGCACTGATGCGCCAGTGCAGAATAACCAGCAACCGCGGCGCTCCTTAGAAGACATAGTGGGTCAATTAGCAGACACTGTGCGCAAGAATGATGAAAAGTATGACAAGAGGTTCGAGTCTATTGAGAAGCAGCTGTCACAGATTGCTACAACGGTTTATGAGCTGAAAAAGAGCGATGGCAACCTACCTTCGCAAGTGATTCATAACCCTAAGGGAGGGGTCAACGTAGTGACGCTAAGGACTAGGCGCACAGTTGGGACAGATTCGACCGCGAAGGCGTCTGCCCAACCTCTAGAGCCAGCACAGCCGAATGCGCAAACTACAAACCAACAGGGTGTGGCGCCAGGTATGATACAATCAGGTGAAAAGAGTATAAATCGTACTAACGCACCTGCACCTTTTCCTGTGCAGGCACCTTTAGCAAGGAAGGAGGCGCTAGACAAGGAGCTGTATGAATTATTCAGTAAGGTGGAAATAAACATTCCCCTGATTGAGGCAGTTCGGCAGATCCCTAGATACGCCAAGTTCTTGATGGAGCTGTGCACAAACAAGAGGAGGAAAGGCTAGTGCGCACAAGTAATGCTTAACGCGCATGCATCAGCAATTGTGCAACACAAGGTACCACCTAAATGCCGGGATCCAGGTACGTTCACCATACCGTGCACCTTAGGTAAGACCACAGTAAGCAACTGCATGATTGATCTCGGTGCATCTATAAACGTGCTTCCCTACTCCTTGTATGTGTCATTGCACCTTGGTCCACTTAAGCCTGCAGATCTCACCATCCAATTAGCAGATCGGTCGTGCAAACAACCGACGGGCATGATAGAGGACGTTCTCGTCCAAGTGGGAGAGCTGGTGTTCCCAGCAGATTTCTACGTCATGGAGATGGAGGGTGAGCCGAGCAAGGGAAGCGCGCAAATCCTACTGGGCAGACCGTTTCTGATGACTGCGCGCACAAAGATAGACGTGTGGAGAGGTACGCTCTCAATGGAGGTAGATGGCGAGGAGATTCACTTTAACATTTTTAAGGGGATGCAGCATCCTCATGAGGACGCCACAATGCACGCGTTGGACAGTATAGACGATTTGGTTACGCATGCGAAGTGTGCATGCACAACAGGGGAGCCTGCACCACTGACACAGACAGAGATGGAGGCGCATGATGATGAGCTGAGCAGCACAGAACCAGTGCCCAGGCAAATATATGATCTGGTTAATGTTTGCGCTACTAATAAAATCCTACCTTCTATTGAACAAGCACCCAAAGTTGAGCTGAAGGAACTGCCCGAGCACTTAAAGTACATCTTCCTGGGAAATGAGAACACCCTGCCTGTCATTATAAAGAAAGGATTGGAGGAGGAGCAGGAGGCGCAATTACAGGAGGTGCTGCGCAAGAACCAGCGCGCTATAGGATGGACATTAGTGGACCTGCGTAGAGTAAGCCCAGTTGTGTGTATGCATAGAATTCTGCTGGAAAATGGTGCCAAACCATCCAGGGAACCTCATCGCAGACTGAATCCAATTATAATGGAGGTAGTGCAGAAGGAGATCCTGAAGCTGCTTGACACAGGAGTAATCTATCCGATCTCAGACAGTAAGTGGGTAAGTCCAGTGCACGTTGTGCCAAAGAAAGGAGGCATCACCGTGGAGGAAAATGCGTAGGGCGAGCTAGTTCCCAAGCGCATACAGACTGGATGGCGCATGTGCATTGACTAAAGAAAGCTTAACGCAGTCACGCGCAAGGATCACTTCCCGCTACCGTTCATGGACCAGATGCTCGACCGTTTGGCAGGGAAGCCGCACTTTTACTTCCTTGACGGTTACTCAGGGTACATCAAATACCTATAGCTGCGGAGGATCAGGAAAAGACAACCTTTACCTGCCCATTCGGTACCTTTGCATTTTGGCGCATGTCGTTTGGGCTGTGTAATGCGCCAGGTACGTTCCAACGCCTAGTCATGAACATTTTATCTGATATGATTGGTACATGTATAGAGGTGTTCATGGATGACTTTACTGTGCATGGTGAGACTTTTGATGCATGTTTAGATAATCTTGATAGGGTCTTAGCGCGGTGCATTACCAAGAACCTAGTTCTCAATTATGAAAAATGTCACTTTATGGTATCACATGGAGTAGTACTAGGACATATTATCTCACAGGAGGGAATTAAGGTTGATAAAGCAAAAATAGATCTTATCTCAAATCTGCCTTACTCCACTAATGTGCGCGACGTTAAGTCATTTCTTGGGCATGCAGGGTTCTACAGGCGTTTTATAAAAGATTTTTCTAAAATATGTATTCCCTTGTCTAACCTCCTTCAAAAGGATGTGTGCTTTGAGTTCACTGATGAGTGTAGGAATGCTTTTGATAAGCTAAAGGATGCGCTGACTAGTGCGCCAGTGATGCGCGCACCAGACTGGAACTTGCCCTTTGAGCTGATGTGTGATGCAAGTGACTACGCCGTAGGCGCAGTATTGGGTCAGCGCGTGGGTAAGAGGCCGCATGTTATCTATTAAGCGTCGCGCACACTGACACTGAGCACAGGAACTACACCGCGACTGAGATGGAACTTCTGGCAATCGTATTTGCGCTGAAGAAGTTACGCGCATATGTTCTGGGCGCTAGGGTCATTATCTACACTGACCACGCAGCTATCCGTTACCTGATGTGCAAGAAAGAGACTAAGCCGCACTTGATGCGCTGGTTGCCTTTGCTCCAAGAGTTCGATTTAGAGATCAAGGATAAGAATGGAACGGAAAACACTGTTGCTGATCACCTAAGCAGAATAGTGAAAGAAGAGGAGCCAGGACAGAGCGCGGAGACATTCCCTGACGAGCACCTGATGGCGCTGAACGGTAAGGTACCATGGTATGCGTGATCTGCGCGTCGTTGTGCGCGTCTGATCGCGCGTCGTTGTACGCGTCAAATTAATCCTTCCTCTTCCACTAGTACAGCGGTTAAGTCAGGGTCGATCTCCACAGGGAGCAAGCAGTTCAGTTTTAACCAGTGACCTACACTTACGAAAGCTGGGGGTGTGAGTGATTGGGGTTGCGCAATGCGCGAGTAAACACTCGTAAACGCAGGAATTGCAGTAGACGTGCGCAGGCAGTAGAGATTAAGTACTATGACTATGAGAAGTATCGGCGCAGACAATCCTCTACGAGTGTATTCCTTATCATCGACTCTAAATGTCTATAGTTTGGTTTGCTAATGTTAGTGTCCGATCAAGGCTTCCTAACATGTGCGCATGTTCCGATCAAAGTTCATGAGCTATTAATTCTTGCACTAGACTAAACAACTACGAATCCGATCAAGGTAGTAATTGTCTATCCTAGCGCGTTACTGCTAGTTGGCACCGTCAGGCTATTCAACTAGTTTAACATACAACAACAAGCAACAAGAGTAAGATTGCGGTTCAAGGCTTCCCCTACTCATGTAACAAGCTGCCAACAATGTGCACAGAATTAATATAAGCAAGCAAGCTATGCATTAAGCGCAAGTCTCAAAGGAAATACTCATAGATTCATGCCCAACCGATACTAAGCGTTTAGCTAGACATGCTAGTAGTAAACATCATAGAAACAGTAAGTAATAACTAAGGTGTCCAAGAAAACATTAGCAAACAGTGCGTGCAGGTTGCAGTCTTGGCTGGCGCAGTCGGCTAGCGCAGATCCTCTCAGCAAGCTCGTGTGTTTTCCAGTTCTGCCGCTCTCTCGCTGAATTATGATATGATGATCCTCTGATGTGTCGTCGTCAAACCCTAGACTTCCTCTTCTTTATATACTGCTCAAGAGGCTCAACCTTGGCAACTTCCAAATCTGGTTGTGTCAGGATTTGGAAACACCATCATCTGCGCATGGCGCACGGCATGCTGCTTAGCGCAATCGGTTAGCGGACCGTGGTCGACTCTGCCAATTCTTTTATCTGCGCCGCTAGCTCCGCAGGCTGTGTGACGCGCGTCCTAAACGCTGCCTGTTAGCGCGTATCCGACTTAGGCCCTCGTTTTGCCCTGAAATACAAAAATACTGGAAACCAGTAATCTTGTACATAAAATAATGCAAACAAGCATAGGGTCAGGATCTAAATAATGCGTATAAATAGGCTCTATAAAACCCCCCACACTTGCCCCTTGTTCGTCCTCGAACAAGCACTCAAGCACGGATACCATTACCTCTCGGGAGTCTAGCGCACAGTCTTGCACTCTGGCGCGATCTGCACTACTGATCACCCTGCGCTGCTCTACCACCTGCGCGCAACTGCTTTCAACAGTTCTAATATAATGATTTCGCAATTCACTACCTCTCAGCTGGGATGAAGATCATTTTGGATGGCTGGGAGATAGCTCTTCATAGGCGCCAGGTTGTCAGCTCTCACTCTGAGGATGGGTATATGGTTAACAGCGCAAGCTTCTTCCGATGCGTGATTTTTCCGCGCATTTGCTGGGAACTCAAGCCTTTCGATGATTTTCTTTGTGGACTTTGCGCACGCTGGTACTGAGTACTGCGCATGCTAGTTTCTTTAGCGCATATCATCTGCTGGTATTTTTCTTTTGTACAGCTTTGTCTATGGTTCTTATCTTTCCCAGAACGGTTCCAGTCTCGGCCTCCGGATAACAGCTATGGAACACCGCCCCGCTCTCCCTCCTTGGTCTATCTGCGCAGGTCGGCGCACGCGTTTACACCCGCGCCCGCCTTCCTTAGCTCAACTACCAGAGGGAAGGTTGTCTGTTTTCCCACCTCGGCACGCTTTGGGTATCTCGCCTTTGGCATTTGCGTGACTGAGCGCACTTTCTTGTTCCGAAAGTCGTGAAGCACAGGCCTCCACTCGCGCTCTCGACCAAGCTCAAGCGCACGGAGAATGCGGACATGCATGTGAGCAAAACAAAAAACAGAAAAACTAAGAACATAAAAATTAAGAGCATATAGTCAAAGCAGCGCAAATATAGTTTAGGGACTCAAAATATGTAGCACAAGAGTTCAGCACACATATAGCAACATAATATCGAATAATGTTCAGCATATAAAAGAAAAATAGACACCCCCCCGAAAGGAATAATGCGCCACCCTACAGCTCTATATGTCCTCTGAGCTGGACGCAGCCGCTGAACTATGCGCCTCCTCCTCTGAAGAATCCGTCATATCGGTGCTGGAGGAAGGCGGTACAACAGAAAGGGCGACAGGCTGCGCCACAAAGTCGTCCTCTAAGACGGGGTCCCATAGCGAGTCTGAGCTGGTGCTAATTATGGGTTCGGCTACAGGGGACCTCGGAATAGACGGCTGGGCAGGGGAAGGTGCTGGTGCTGGTACTTGTTCTGGTTCAGGGGCTGCTGGTGCTAGTTCTGGTGCTGGGGCTGACTCTGTTGCTGGCTCAGGGGCTGGTGCTGGCACTGGGATAGGAGAGGGCTCTGCTGGATGTACTGGGGGCTGAGTAAGAGGGCTGGCTGGCTGGTGCGGCTCGCTGGGGGAACCTGGAGGTGGCCGGTGCAGGCTGAGGAGAGGGGGAATCGCGTCTCCAAATCTCCACCCGGGTGGTGGGCTCATGCTCAAATCCGCCCCCTCTGGCGCTAAATACTCGAGCACGCGCATGATGTTGAACATCATGCGCTGCTCTGCTGATGCTTCCTCAGGCGCCTCCTCATCCTCGGTCCTCGGGCGCTTCCTTTGCGCACGCGGGGGAGAATCCTCTATGGAAATGGTAACTGGCTCCCCCTGTGGTACACGGGCCCTCCGATGCGCTCCAGTCTGCGCGCGGGTCCTCGCGCGCCTGACTGGAGGCACAATTGGCTCTGGGACCTCGTCCTCCTCCATCTCCTGCGCGGCCTCTGCTGCTTGTGCACTGCTCTCTGCTCTTGGCCGCGGCACTCTGGCCGGCTGCAGGCGGTAGCACCACTCCAATGTGCCATCTTCCCGTACGGCTACCGCCCTAATCTGCAGCATGTGGGCGCGGTCCAGAGGGACCGCCGGCACCATAATGTGCTCAGGCACCTCAGGCTCTCGGTGTAACGCCCGCAGCAGGTGCGTAATAATTCCTCCGCAAGTCAGCGGCCCCTTGGTGCTGACTCGGCTCCAGTGGTGCACCATGTTCAGAACAAAGAGCACCCTCTTCCCATAATAAAACCCCTTCAAAATCTCCATATCCAGCAAACTGATCTTCGGCGCACCATTAAATCGCCCAATGATCGCATAGGCGACCAGGCGCCACAAGTAGAACATCCACGGGTCACGCAGCTCTCGTCCCCTGCTGTGCCCCGCGGCAAACACTGGCCCGGTCGCCATCTCGCGCCACGCCTCTTGATTCGTGTGCGCGTCCATGTCAGCTTCTCGCACCTCAGTGTGCGCTTCAGCCTCTTAGCCGAGGCAATGTACCACACCCCTCGGTGCCGGTACCTTATCTCCATCTCACCTGGTTCGAACGACGCCAGGAACTCACAGGTGTCCTCCCTGTCTGCTGCGCTGTTGAGTTCCAACAGCGCCTCCCAGCCTGCTAACGCCAGCCTCTCCACAACGAGGTCCTCCAGTCCGACCTCGCGCATGAAGTCCCTGCAGATGTACGGAGTCTCGTACATTTCTAGCCTCGGCAGGCTGGGGTGGGCTGGGGTGGTTTGGTCCTCGGCAGGCTGCATTGTGGCTGGGTCTTTCTGGTCAACTCCGGTCAACACTCCTCAAACACTCCAAAAATCCAAACTCCTCCGAATGCCCTGAAACTTTCACCAAATGAGCGCCTACTGCCCGCCTACAAAACCCTCTAACCAATACTCCAATCGGTGCACTCTAGCCTGGTGCGATTTCAAAACCCTAGAGCACTCCTCTACCGTACAAACCCTACTAGAATCTGCTCAAATCTGGGGGAAAGGTTACCTAGATGGAGTGCGGCTGTGTGCTCTTCAAAGCTCTCTAAACTGAAGCTGGGTTGAGCGCCGGACAGTGGGCGGAGGTGTGAAGGCGGGAGCTGCTTGCAACGGTCGAGTGTGAAAAAGTGCTGAAATTTTCTAAGTCCTGCCCTTTTATACCCCCTGACTGGCGCAGCTGTCCTGCGCACTGAAGTGCGCACGGACCTGCGCACTGCTGCTCGACTAAGAAAACTACAAGTCCTAAACTAACTAAAAGACACTAGAAAAACTAAAAGAAAGACATGTAAAAGTAAAACGTGTCGGGTTACCTCCCGACAAGTGCCTTTGTTTAACGTCGTTGGCTTGACTGTACCTCGTTACGTGCCCAAATGTGTGCCAGCGACCTCCCCCACTCTTGCTCCTGAGTGATCCCGCGCTTGTGCATGTGTTGTGCTCTTCTTGGTCCTGCGCAAGGGATTAAAAGGGTAGTCAGCATGGATATTATAAGTAACGTGAGTAGGTAAAGAGGGAGAAGAAATATGAGCAATAGTCCCCTATTCCCCCTCTGGCGCGCCTGGTGATGACTCTGGCGCAGCAACCTGCGCATCTACTATCTCAGGCTCTGCCAAGTCAATGTCGCGCGCCGTGCCATCCCAAGGTTCTCCTAGATACCGTTTGACTCTCTACCCATTGACCTGAAAACGATGCGCGTGCTCGTTTTCTAACTCGATTGTTTTCGTAGGGGAAAACCTTGGTGACTGTGTACGGTCTTGTCCATTTGCTGCGCAGCTTTCCAGGCATGAGCTTCAGGCGTGATGAGAATAATAATACCTGGTCTCCCGGCTCAAAAGTGCGTCTGAGGATATGCTTGTCATGAAACGCCTTTGTCCGCTCCTTGTAATCGCGCAGTCCCTCATAGGCATGTAGGCGCAGCTCTTCTAATTCGCTTAGCTCAAATGCGCGTTCCTTTCCGGCCTCCTCTAGGTTCAGGTTGCAAATGCGTAAGGCCCAATATGCTTTGTGTTCTAACTCCACTGGCAGGTGGCATGCTTTTCCGTAAACCAACCGGAACGGTGAAGTCCCGATTGGCGTCTTATGCGCAGTGCGGTATGCCCACAGCGCGTCGTCCAGGCGCTGGCTCCAATCTTTGCGCGATGGTCTCACAGTCTTCTCCAGGATGTGCTTGATCTCTCTGTTGGAAACCTCGGCCTGTCCATTTGTCTGAGGATGATAAGCACTGGACGTCTTGTGGCGCACTCCATAATGCTTGAAAACTTGCGCCACAATCCTGTTGCAAAAGTGCGTCCCCTGGTCGCTAATGATCGCCTTAGGTACCCCGTACCTGCAAAAGATGTTAGTTCTCAAAAAATCAGCGACTGTCTTACCATCATCCTTTCTTGTGGCCTTAGCCTCGACCCATTTGGAGACATAATCCACCTCGACCAATATCTATTCGTATCCGGCAAATGGAGGAAATGGCCCCATGAAGTCAATTCCCCATATATCAAACACTTCATCCACTAGAATCGGCGTCTGCGGCTGATCGCGCGTCGTTGTGCGCGTCAAATATAATCCTTCCTCTTCCACTCAGTACAGCGGTTAAGTAAGGGTCGATCTCCACAGGGAGCAAAAGTTCAGTTCTAGCCAGCAACCTACACTTACGAAGATTGGGGTGTGTGAATGATTGAAATGCGCGATGCGCAAATGAACAGTAAGTAGTGTAACGCAGGGGATTTGCACTCGTCGTGCGCAAACGATAGAGATTAAATACTATGATTGTGAGAAGTATTGGGCAGACAATCCTCTATGAGTGCATTCCTTATCATCGACTCTAAACGTCTATAGCTTAATTTCACTTGGGTTAGTGTCCGATCAAGGCTTTCTAACACATGCGCATGTTCCGTTCAAAGTTCATGTGCTATTAATCCTTAGAACATAGACTAAAACAGCTGCGAATCCTGTCACAGTAGCAACTGCTTGCCCTAGCTCGTTACTCCTAGTTGTCACCGTAAAGCTATCAACTAGTTTAACATATGACAAGCAAGCAACACAAGTAAGATTGCGGTTCAAGGCTTCCCCTACTCATGCAACTAGCTGTCTCCGTACGCACAGGATTAATACAAGTAAGTAAACTATGCATTAAGCTCAAGTCTCAAAGAAAATACATCATAGATTCATGCCCGACCAACACTTAAGCGTTTAGCTAGACATGCTAGTGATAAACATCACAGAATAGTAAATAATGACTAATGTGTCTGAGAAAACTGTAGCAAACAGTGCGTGCAGCTTGTCTTCTCGGCTGGCGCAGTCGGCTGGCGCAAATCCTCTCAACAAGTCCGTGTGTTTTCCAGTGTTGCCGCCCTCTCTGATGTGTGTCGTCCAATGATGGCTGTGTTATCTCCCCCTTGAAACCCTAGACTTCCTTTGTTTATATATTGCCCAGGAAGTTCACCTTTGGCAACTTCCAAATCTGGTCACTGGACTTTGCGCCTGGCGCACAGCATTCGGCTAGCGCATCGGCTAGCGCACCGCTACTGACTCTCGCCAACTTCTCTTCTGCTTGTGCTGCTATCTCCGCAGGCGGATCTCTCACTCCTAGAACGCTGCCTGTTAGCGCGTATCCAACTCAAGGACTCGTTTTGCCCTGTAATACAAAAACACTAGAAACGAGTAATCTTGCTCATAAAATATTGCAAGCAAGCATAGGGTTATGATCTAAATAATGCGTACAAATAGCCTCTATCAAACCCCCCACACTTGCCCCTTGTTCGTCCCGAACAAGCACTGAAGCGCGGATACAATTACCTCTTCTAGAGTCTAGCGCACAGTCTTGCACTCTGATGCGAATGCGCAATTTGCTCAACTCGCACTGCTCTATCACCTGCGCACAACTGCATTCAACAGTTCTAATATAATAATTTCGAAATCCATTACCTCTCAGCCGGGATGAAGATTTTTGGATGGCTGGGAGATAGCTCTTCTTAGGCTCCTGGCTGCCAGCTCCTGCTCCGAAGATAGGTATATGGTGGATAACGCAGCTTCTTCCAGTGCGTGATTTGCCCGCGCACTTCCTGGGAACCTGAGCTCTCTGATGATTTCCTTATGGTCTTTGCGCATTTTGATGTTTGTGCGCATGCTGATTCTTTTGTAGCGCGTATCATCTGCTGGTATTTTTCTTTTGTACAGCTTCATCTTTAATTTCTTATATTCCCAGAGCAGTTCCAGTCTCAGCCTTCGGATAGCAGCTATGGAACTTGCCCCGCTCTCTCTCCTTCTGTCTGCGCCGGTCAGCGCACGCGTTTACACCCGCGCCCGCCTTCCTTAGCTTGATTTCCAGAGAGAAGGTGGTCTGTTTTCCCACCTCGCCACGCATTGGGTGTTTTGCCTTTGGCATCTGCGTGACTGAGCGTGCTCTTTTGTCCCGAAGGCTGCGAGGCACCGGCCTCCACTAACGCTCTCGACCATATACCTTGCCTTCGAAGCAAAAGTGACTAACCGCCTCTCTGGAGCATTTCTGTCAACTCCACATCCCCTGCATATCCCAACTAACAGGAGCAAAAAATGAAAAAATTATACTAAAACAGTAGATAGCAGCGCACACAATATGGATAGCGCAAAACAAGCTGGAGTGCATGCGCATCCTGCACTCTAGCGCACTACTGCTACTATTCTCTTTAACTCAAACTAAGCTATGCTAAAATGCTCAAAAACGTGAAAAGTGAATGTAACGCCCCCCCCCCCCCCCCGACACTTGAACAGAGACGTGTCCCCACGACTCAAGCGCAAGCGCATGGAGAGCGCACACACGCATGTAATGCAAAAAAAATAAAGAACATAAGAACAAAAACAAATAGGAAAACGTGTAGAAGTAAAAACGTGTCGGGTTACCTCCCGACAAGTGCCTTTGTTTAACGTCGTTGGCTCGACTGTACCTCGTTACGTTCCAAAACGTGTGTCTGCGACCTCCCCCACTCTTGCTCCTGAGTGTCCCTGCGCCAGTGCGTGTATTGCGTTTTCATTGGTCCTGCGCAAAAGGTAAGATGGGAAGTCAGCATGTGATAAATTATGCGTAACGAGGGTAGATGCAGAGGGAGAAGAAATGTGAGCTATGATCTTCAGTTCTCCCTCTGGTGCATCTGGTGGTGCCTCTGGCGCGTCAGCTGGCGCATCGATTATCTCTGGTTCTGCCAAGTCAATGTTGCGTGCTGTGCTGTCCCAAGGTTCTCCTAAGTACCGTTTGACTCTCTGCCCATTAACCTGAAAACGATGCCGGTGCCCGTCTTCTAACTCGATTGTTCCGTAGGGGAAAACCTTGGTGACCGTGTACGGTCCCGTCCATTTGCTGCGTAGCTTTCCAGGCATGAGCTTCAGGCGTGATGAAAATAACAATACCTGGTCTCCTGGTTCAAATGTGCGCCGGAGGATATGCTTGTCATGATACGCTTTGGTGCGCTCCTTGTAATCGCGCAGTCCCTCATAGGCGTCCAGGCGCAGCTCTTCTAGTTCGCTCAGCTCAAATGAGCGTTCTTTTCCTGCCTCATCCAAGTTCAGGTTGCAAATACGCAAGGCCCAATATGCCTTGTGCTCGAGCTCCACTGGCAAGTGGCATGCCTTCCCATAGACCAGCCGAAATGGTGAAGTCCCAATGGGCGTCTTATGCGCAGTGCGGTATGCCCATAGCGCATCATCCAGGCGCTGGCTCCAATCTTTGCGCGATGGCCTCACAGTCTTTTCCAAGATGCGCTTGATTTCTCTGTTAGACACTTCGGCCTGCCCATTCGTTTGTGGATGGTAAGCGGTGGACGTCTTGTGGCGCACCCCATAGTGCTTGAAAACTTGCGCCACAATCCTGTTGCAGAAGTGCGTCCCCTGGTCGCTGATGACTGCCTTAGGTACTCCATACCTGCAAAATATGTTAGTTCGGAGAAAGTCAGCGACAGTCTTACCATCATCCTTGCGCGTGGCCTTAGCTTCGACCCATTTGGATACGTAATCCACGGCCACCAGTATGTACTCGTAGCCGGCAGATGGGGGAAATGGACCCATGAAGTCGATTCCCCAAACATCGAACACTTCATCCACCAGAATCGGGGTCTGCGGCATCTCGTTGCGCGCGGATATTCCTCCTGTGCGCTGGCACCTGTCGCAATTCCTGCAATGGTCATATGCGTCTCTGAATAGGTGCGGCCAGTAGAATCCGCAGTCCAAGATTTTCCTGCTCGTGCGCTTGGGACCAAAGTGCCCTCCACATGCGTGCGCATGACAAAACATCAAAACAGAGTTAATCTCATGGTCAGGTACGCAACGCCTTAATATCTGATCTGGACCTATTCTAAGCATGTAAGGATCATCCCAAAGGTAATGCTTGGACTCATGTTTCAATCGCATGCACTGAGTTTTATTGAAATGCGGAGGAAACGCACCTGTGACCAGGTAATTTGCGATATGCGCATACCATGGTACCTTACCTGTCAGCGCCATCAGGTGCTCGTCAGGGAATGTCTCCTTGATCTGCCCTGGCTCCTCCTCCTTGACGATCTGGCTCAGGTGATCAGCGACTGTATTTTCCGTGCCCTTCTTATCTTTGATCTCCAAGTATTATTCCTGAAGCAGGAGCACCCAGCGCATCAGGCGCGGCTTGGTCTCCTTCTTGGACATGAGGTAGCGGATAGCTGCGTGGTCAGTGTAGATGATGACTCTTGCGCCTAGGACGTAAGCTCGGAACTTCTCCAGCGCAAATACAATTGCCAGAAGCTCCTTCTCCGTGGTGGTGTAGTTCCTCTGCGCAGAGTCCAGTGTGCGCGATGCATAGTAAATGGCGTGCGGCTTCTTGTCCAGGCGCTGCCCCAAGACTGCACCCACTGCGTAATCACTTGCGTCACACATCAGCTCAAATGGCAGGTTCCAGTCTGGTGCGCGCATCACTGGCGCACTGGTCAGCGCTTCCTTCAGCTTATCGAACGCCGCCCTGCACTCATCAGTAAAATCGAAACACACATCTTTTTGCAATAGGTTAGACAGGGGTATACAAATTTTAGAGAAATCCTTAATAAAACGCCTGTAAAACCCAGCATGCCCTAAGAATGATTTCACGTCGCGCACGTTGGTGGCATAAGGCAGATTAGAAATGAGATCTATTTTAGCTTTGTTTACCTTAATACCCTCCTCTGAAATGATATGTCCTAGTACTACTCCGTGCGTGACCATGAAATGACATTTTTCGTAATTGAGCACTAAATTCTTAGAGATGCAGCGCGCTAAAACTTTATCTAGATGAGTTAAACATGCATCAAAGGTACTCCCATATACAGTGAAATCATCCATGAACACTTCTATGCATATACCAATCATATCAGAAAAAATGCTCATGACTAAGCGTTGGAATGTACCTAGCGCGTTGCACAGCCCAAAAGACATGCGCCGAAACGCAAACGTACCGAACGGGCAGGTGAATGTGGTCTTCTCTTGATCTTCCGCAGCTATGGGTATCTGGTTGTACCCTGAATATCCATCCAAGAAATAAAAATAAGGTATACCTGCTAAGCGATCCAGCATCTGGTCCATGAAGGGTAGCGGGAAGTGGTCCTTGCGTGTTACTGCGTTAAGCTTCCTGTAGTCGATGCACATGCGCCAGCCAGTTTGTATGCGCTTGGGCACTAGCTCGCCCTGCGCATTTTCTTCCACTGTGATTCCTCCTTTCTTTGGCACAACATGCACCGGACTGACCCATTTGCTGTCCGAAATTGGGTAAATGACCCCTGCGCCAAGCAATTTCAGGACTTCCTTTTGCACTACCTCCATCATGCTTGGATTCAACCTGCGTTGAGCCTCCCTGGATGGTTTGGCACCATCTTCCAACAGAATTCTGTGCATGCACACGTCCGGGCTCACTCCGCGCAGATCAGCAAGAGTCCATCCTATAGCGCGCTGGTTCCTGCGCAGTACCTGTTGTAAGCGCGCCTCCTGCTCCTCTTCTAATCCCTTCTTGATGATCACTGGCAGGGTGTCCTCATCTCCCAAGAAAATGTACTTGAGGTGCTCTGGGAGTTACTTCAGTTCGATCTTGGGTGCCTGTTCAATAAAGGGCAAGATTTTGTTAGCGGTGCAAATATGAACTATATCAAGTACCTGTGTGGGTGCTGGTTCAGCACTGTTTAGCTCCTCCTCTTGCTCCTCCAGCTCTGCCTGTGTCAGTAGCTCTGGTCCTATGGTTGCGCTCGCACACTGCGCTTCTGTGACTAAATCGTCAATGCTGTCCATCGCGTGCACGGTAGCGTCCTCATGTGGGTGCTGCATCCCCTTGAATATGTTGAAATGGATTTCTTCGCCATCTACCTCCATGGAGAGCATGCCCCTCCACACGTCTATCTTCGTGCGCGCGGTCATCAGAAATGGTCTGCCTAGGAGGATTTGTGCACTGCTGGCGCTTGATTCACCCTCCATTTCGAGCACATAAAAATCTGCTGGGAACACCAGCTCTCCTACTCGAACTAGGACATTTTCTATCATGCCTGCAGGTTGTTTGCACGATCTATCTGCTAGCTGAACGGTGAGACCTGCAGGCTTTAGTGGTCCAAGGCGCAATGTTGTATATAGAGAATAAGGTAGCAAATTGATGGATGCGCCTAAATCGATCATGCAATTACTCACTGTGGTCTTACCTAGCGTGCATGGGATAGTAAATGTACCTGGATCTCGGCACTTAGGTGGTACCTTCTGTTGTACGATTGCTGAGGCCTGCGCATTTAGCATTACCTGTGCGCATTCCCCCTTCCTCCTTTTGTTTGTGCACAGCTCTTTTAAAAACTTTGCATACCTGGGAATCTGCCGAATAGCTTCAATGAGGGGAATATTGATTTCCACCTTGCTGAACAACTCATAAAGCTCCTTGTCCAATGCTTCCTTTCTAGCCAATGGTGCCTGCACAGGGAAAGGTGCAGGTATGTTAGTACGATTTATGTCCTTGCTTCTGGACTGAGACATACCTGGCGTGTTGCCCTGCTGGTTCGTGGCTGGTGCTTCTGGTTGCGCATCTTGCTCTGGTTGCGCAGTCTGATCTGCTGGATCCGGGACTTGCGCGACTGGTTGCGCGGGCGCCTGCGCGGTCTGCTCTGTTCCTACTGTGCGCCCAGTCCTCAGTGTCACTGCATTGACTCCTCCTTTAGGGTTCTGAATCACTTGCGAAGGCAGGTTGCCATCGCTCTTTTTCAGCTCACATACTGTGGTTGCGATCTGTGATAGCTGCTTTTCTATGGACTCGAACCTCTTGTCATACTTCTCGTCATTTTTGCGCAATGTATCTGCTAGCTGCCCCATGATGTCTTCCAAGGAACGCCGCGGCTGCTGGTTGTTCTGCGCTGGTGCGTCATTGCGGTGATGCAGTGGATTGTAGGGCGCAGCTTGTTGCGTCTGCTGTGGTGCGCGCTGATCTGTGGGCTGCCTCTGGAAATTGTTCTCCTCCTTCCATCTGAATCCATTTGCGGCAAGCCCAAAGCGCGGCTGATTCTGCCTCTGCGGTCCTCTGTTGTCCCATCCTCCAAGAGCATTGACATCTCCAGTCTCTTCGAAAAGTGTTGGGCATTCGTCTGTCTTGTGCTCAGTGGACCTGCAGAATTCACATACCTTTGGCGCAACTGGTTGTGCGCTCTGCGTACTCATCAGCTTCTATAGCATGGCCTTCATTTCCTTGATCTCAGCGCTTGTTTCTACCTGATGCACAGAACGATTACGACTACTTTCAAGCGTCAATTGATGTCTTACCTGCCCAGCAGAGTCTTCTATTAGCTGCCACGCATCCTCTGGGTACATGTTGCAAATGTCCCCTCCTGCGCATGCATTCAGTAGGCGCAGCTCCATGGGCAGCAGTCCATTTAGAAAGTTCTCTATCAGCACATTTTGGGGAAGCCCGTGATTGTAGCAGTTGGCTTCTAGCTCCCTGAAACGTTCATAGTATTCTGACAGAGACTCCCCTGCGCTCTGCCTTGGCGCGGCCAGTTCCCTTCTGAGCAGCGCAATCTTTGCTGCTGGATAGAATTTGTCTAGGAATTTCTTCTGCAGCTGCTCCCATGTGTGAATAGATCCTGCGGGTAAATTCATTAGCCAGTGTTTAGCTGTATCACATAATGAAAATGGGAATGCCTTCATTTTCAGCGCCTCATCACTCTCCCCTTCGGTCTTCATGTTCTCGCAAATGACTAGGAACTCTCGCACATGCTTGACTGGATTTTCATTGTTCATCCCGTGGAACTTGGGCATGTGATGGATGAGCGAGCTCCTTAGCTCAAAATGACCGCCTGGTGGAAGCACGGTGCACCATGGCTGGTTAACAGTGATAGGGGCCGACATCTCGCACACTGTTCTGCGTCGCGCGGCTTGTTGCACGGGTGGCGCACGATACACTTCAGCGGCCCTCCTTGCTTCAACCTCGCGCTGCACTTCCTCTCTGAACAGGGGTGCGCGGTTATGTGCTCTTGCTTCCTCTGGGGTTCTATCCCCCAAGTTGTCTCCTACGACACTGTTATCCTCCATAACCTGTTCCGAATCTCAAGAAAAATGAAATTAAAAGATAACTAATGTTGTTGCGTCTGTCAGTGCGCAACTAGAATCTGCGCAGCGCAACTGTTTCAAGGTTGCGCAGGCTGATGTGATTGCGTGCTGTCAGAAACAACAACGAAAACAAAACAAACTGAAATAAATAGTTACTAAAAAGGAAAAAAACGTAAACTAACTAGAACTTAGCTGTGTTGCTCCCCGGCAACGGCGCCAAAATTTGATCGCGCGTCGTTGTGCGCGTCAAATATAATCCTTCCTCTTCCACTCAGTACAGCAGTTAAGTAAGGGTCGATCTCCACAGGGAGCAAAAGTTCAGTTCTAGCCAGCAACCTACACTTACGAAGATTGGGGTGTGTGAATGATTGAAATGCGCGATGCGCAAATGAACAGTAACTAGTGTAACGCAGGGGATTTGCACTCGTCGTGCGCAAACGATAGAGATTAAATACTATGATTGTGAGAAGTATTGGGCAGACAATCCTCTATGAGTGCATTCCTTATCATCGACTCTAAACGTCTATAGCTTAATTTCACTTGGGTTAGTGTCCGGTCAAGGCTTTCTAACACATGCGCATGTTCCGTTCAAGGTTCATGTGCTATTAATCCTTAGAACATAGACTAAAACAGCTGCGAATCCTGTCACAGTAGCAACTGCTTGCCCTAGCTCGTTACTCCTAGTTGTCACCGTAAAGCTATCAACTAGTTTAACATATGACAAGCAAGCAACACAAGTAAGATTGCGGTTCAAGGCTTCCCCTACTCATGCAACTAGCTGTCTCCGTACGCACAGGATTAATACAAGTAAGTAAACTATGCATTAAGCTCAAGTCTCAAAGAAAATACATCATAGATTCATGCCCGACCAACACTTAAGCGTTTAGCTAGACATGCTAGTGATAAACATCACAGAATAGTAAATAATGACTAATGTGTCTGAGAAATCTGTAGCAAACAGTGCGTGCAGCTTGTCTTCTCGGCTGGCGCAGATCCTCTCAGCAAGCTCGTGTGTTTTCCAGTTCTGCCGCTCTCTCGCTGAATTATGATATGATGATCCTCTGATGTGTCGTCGTCAAACCCTAGACTTCCTCTTCTTTATATACTGCTCAAGAGGCTCAACCTTGGCAACTTCCAAATCTGGTTGTGTCAGGATTTGGAAACACCATCATCTGCGCATGGCGCACGGCATGCTGCTTAGCGCAATCGGTTAGCGCACCGTGGTCGACTCTGCCAATTCTTCTGTCTGCGCCGCTAGCTCCGCAGGCTGTGTGATGTGCGTCCTAAACGCTGCCTGTTAGCGCGTATCCGACTTAGGCCCTCGTTTTGCCCTGAAATACAAAAACACTGGAAACTAGTAATCTTGTACATAAAATAATGCAAACAAGCATAGGGTTAGGATGTAAATAATGCGTATAAATAGGCTCTATCAGCGTCAAATTAATCCTTCCTTCTCCACTTAGTACAGCGGCTAAGTCAGGGTCGATCCCACAAGGAGCAAGCAGACTCGTTCTAACTAGTAACCTACACTTACGAAAACTGGGGTGTGAGTGATTGGGTTGCGCAGGTGCGCAAATAAACAGTAGTTAACGCAGAAATTGCACTAGACGTGCGCAGGTAGTAGAGATTAAGTACTATGACTATGAAAAGTATCGGTGCAGACAATCCTCTATGAATGCATTCCTTATCATCGACTCTAAACGTCTATAGTTTGATTTACTGAAGTTAGTGTCCGATCAAGGCTTCCTAACATGTGCGCATGTTCCGATCAAAGTTCATGAGCTATTAATTCTTAAAACTAGTCTAAGCAGCTACGAATCCTGTCACAGTAGCAGCTGAATATCCTAGTGCGTTACTCCTAGTTGTCACCGTCAAGCTACCAACTAGTTTAACATATAACAAACAAGTAGCAAGAGTAAGATTGCGGTTCAAGGCTTCCCCTACTCATGCAACTAGCTGTCAACAGTGTGCACAGAATTAATGCAAGCAAACAAACTATGCATTAAGCACAAGTCTCAAAGGAAATACTCATAGAATCATGCCCAACCGATACAAAGCGTTTAGCTAGACATGCTAGTAGTAAACACTATAGAAATAGTAAATAACAGCTAAAGTATCCAAGAAAACAGTAACAAGCACGCGTGCAGGTTGCAGTGTCTCGGCTGGCGCAGTCGGCTAGCGCAAGTCCTCACAGTAGCTCGTGTGTTTTTCAGTTCTGCCTCTCTCTCGTGTGTTGTAGTGTGTCTGTGTTCCCTCTTTTCAAACCCTAGCCTTCCTCTCTTTATATACTGCTCATGAGCCCCAAGGACGGCCTTGGCAACTTCCAAATCTTATGGTGTCAAGATTTGGAAACACCAATATCTTGCGCATGGCGCACTGCGCACATTGGTTAGCGCAGTCGGTCTGCGCACCGCAGTCTGAATCTATCCTGTTTGCGCTGCTAGCTCCGCAGGCTGTGTGTTGCGCTCCTTAAACGCTGCCTATTAGCGCGTATCCGACTTAGGCCCTCGTTTCGCCCTGGAATACAAAAACACCGGAAACCAGTAATCTTGTACACAAAATGATGCAAACAAGCATAGTGTTAAGATTTAAATAGCGCGTATAAATAGGCTCTATCAAACTCCCCACACTTGCCCTTGTTCGTCTCGAACAAGCACTCAAGCACGGATACAATTACCTCTCTGGAGTCTAGCGCACAGTCTTGCACTCTGGCGCGATCTGCACTACCATTCACCTTGCGCTGCTCTATCACCTGCGCGCATCTGCCTTCAACAGTTTAATATAACAATTTCGCAATTCGTTACCTCTCAGCTGGGATGAAGATCATTTCAGATGGCTGGGAGATAGCTCTTCATAGGCTCCGGGTTGTCAGCTTTTACTTCGAGGACGGGTATATGGTTAATAGCGCAAGCTTCTTCCGGTGCGTGATTCTTCCGTGCACTTCCTGGGAACCCGAGCCTTTTTGATGATTTTCTTGTTAATCTTGCGCAAGCTGGTACGTATTGTGCGCATGCTGGTTTCTTTAGCACATATCATCTGCTGGTGTTTTTCTTTTTGTACAGCTTTATCTATGGTTCCTGTGTTCCCAGAACGGTTCCAGTCTCGGCCTCCGGATAGCAGCTATGGAACAACGCTCCGCTGTCCCTCCTTGATCTATTCGCGCAGGTCAGCGTACGCGTTTACACCTGCGCCCGCCTTCCCTCGCTCAACTTCCAGTGGAAAGGTGGTCTGTTTCCCACCTCACCACGCTTTGGGTATTCGCCTTCGGCATCTGCGTGGCTGAGCGCGCTCTATTGTTCCGAAGGTAGCGAGCACCGGCCTCCACTAGCGCTCTCGACCATATACCTCACCTTCGAAGCAAAAACGACTAACCGCCTCTCTGGAGCTTTTCTGTCAACTCAACATCCCCTGTATATCTGATCGCGCGTCGTTGTACGCGTCAAATATAATCCTTCCTCTTCCACTAGTACAGCGGTTAAGTAAGGGTCGATCTCCACAGGGAGCAAATAGTTCAGCTTTAGCCAGTAACCTACACTTATGAAATTAGGGGTGAGTGATTGGTTTGCGCGATGGGCAAGTAACAGTAATGAATGCAGGGATTGCACTAGACGTGCGCAGGAAATAGAGATTAAATACTATGACTTATGAGAAGTATCAGTGCAGACAATCCTCTATGAGTGTATTCCTTATCATCGACTCTAAATGTCTATAGCTCGATTTGCTAATGTTAGTGTCCGATCAAGGCTTCCTAACATGTGCGCATGTTCCGATCAAAGTTCATGAGCTATTAATTCTTACACTAGACTAAACAACTACGAATCCGATCAAGGTAGTAATTGCCTAACCTAGCGCGTTACTCCTAGTTGGCACCGTCAGGCTATTCAACTAGTTTAACAAACAACAACAAGCAACAAGAGTAAGATTGCGGTTCAAGGCTTCCCCTACTCGTGTAACAAGCTGCCAGTAATATGCACAGAATTAATATAAGCAAAACAAGCTATGCATTAAGCGCAAGTCTCAAAGGGAAATACTCATAGATTCATGCCCAACCGATACTAAGCGTTTAGCTAGACATGCTAGTGGTAAACATCACAGAAACAGTAAATAATAACTAAAGTGTCCAAGAAAACAATAGCAAACAGTGCGTGCAGGTTGCAGTCTTGGCTGGCGCAGTCGGCTGGCGCAGGTCCTCTCAACAAGCTCGTGTGTTTTCCAGTTCTGCCGCTCTCTCCTCTGATCGGGCGAAGATGGATGGTGTAATACCGATTTATGAATGAATCTTCAAACCCTAGCCTTCTTCTTCTTTATATACTGCTCAGCGGCTCATCCTTGGCAACTTCCTAATCTGGTCATGTCAGGATTTGGAAATACCATCATCTGCGCCTGGCGCACGGCAACTGCTTAGCGCAATTGGTTAGCGCACCGTTGTCGACTCTGCCGATTCTTCTGTTTGCGCCGCTAGCTCCGCAGGCTGTGTGATGCGCGTCCTAAACGCTGCCTGTTAGCGCGTATCCGACTTAGGCCCTCGTTTTGCCCTACAATACAAAAACACTGGAAACCAGTAATCTTGTACATAAAATATCGCAAACAAGCACAGGGTTATGATCTAAATAATGCGTATAAATAGGCTCTATCAATATCCCAACTAAAAGGAGCAGAAAAAATGAAAAAAATATACTAAAACAGTTGATAGCAGCGCATGCAAGATGAATAGCGCAATACAAGCCGAAACGTGTGCGCAACCCGCACACAAGCGCACCACTGCTACTGTTCCCTTCACTAAACTAAGCTACACTACCAAGCTAAAAAAAAAACGTGAAATGTAAATGTAACACCCCCCCCCCCCACATTTAAACAGAGGCGTGTCCCCACGACTCACGCTTACGCGCAACGGAGAGTGCACACATGCATGCAATCAAAACAAAGAACATAAGAAAAAACATATAGTCATCGCAGCAAAGACAAGGTCAGGGGTCCACAAAATATTCAGCACAAGATAGCAATATAGCAACATCGAGCAATAGTTTGCAAAAAAAATAAGAAACCACCCGAAAGAAATGCGCGCCCTCCCTGCGGCCCTAGATATCCTCGGAGCTGGACTCAGCCGCGGATCCGTGCGCCTCCTCAGCTGAAGAATCTGTCTCATACTCGGTACAGGAGGCTGGCGGCACGATAGAAACGGCGGCGGGCTGATCCTTACATGCTTAGAATAGGACCAGATCAGATATTGAGGCGTTGCGTGCCTGACCACGAAATTAATTCTGTTTTGATGTTTTGTCATGCGCACGCATGCGGAGGACACTTCGGTCCTAAGCGCACAAGCCGAAAGGTCCTGGACTGTGGATTCTATTGGCCGCACCTGTTTAGAGATGCCTATAATCACTGCAGGAATTGTGACAGGTGCCAGCGCACAGGAGGAATATCCGCGCGCAATGAGATGCCGCAGACCCCGATTCTGGTGGATGAAGTGTTCGATGTTTGGGGAATCGACTTCATGGGGCCATTTCCCCCATCTGCAGGTTACGAGTACATATTGGTGGCAGTAGACTATGTCTCCAAATGGGTTGAAGCTAAGGCTACGCGAAAGGATGATGGTAAGACTGTCGCTGATTTCCTCAGAACTAACATATTTTGCAGGTACGGAGTGCCTAAGGCAGTAATCAGCGACCAAGGGACACACTTTTGCAACAGGGTCGTGGCGCAAGTCTTCAAGCACTATGGGGTGTGCCACAAGACGTCCACCGCTTACCATCCGCAGACGAATGGACAGGCCGAAGTTTCTAACAGGGAGATCAAGCGCATCTTAGAAAAGACTGTGAGACCATCGCGCAAAGATTGGAGCCAGCACCTTGATGATGCGCTATGGGCATACCGCACTGCGCATAAGACGCCCATTGGGACCTCACCATTTCGGCTGGTCTATGGGAAAGCATGCCACCTGCCAGTAGAGCTCGAGCACAAGGCGTATTGGGCCTTACGCATTTGCAACCTGAACTTGGATGAGGCAGGAAGGGAGCGCGCATTTGAGCTGAACGAACTAGAAGAGCTGCGCTTGGACGCCTATGAGGGACTGCGCGATTACAAGGAGCGCACCAAGGCCTTTCACGACAAGCACATCCTCCGACGCACCTTTGAACCAGGAGACCAGGTATTACTATTCTCATCACGCCTGAAGCTTATGCCTGGAAAGCTGCGCAGCAAATGGACGGGACCATACACGGTCACCAAGGTTTTCCCCTACGGAACAATCGAGATAGAAGACGGGCACCGGCATCGTTTTCAGGTTAATGGGCAGAGAGTCAAACGATACTTCGGAGAACTTTGGGATAACACAGCGCGCAACATTGACCTGGCCGAACCAGAGATAATAGATGCGCAAGCTGCCGCGCCAGAGGCACCACCAGATGCACCAGAGGGAGAACTGGAACCTACTGCTTATATCTCTTCTTCCTCTACATCTACCCTCGTTACGCATAAGTTATCATATGCTGACTTCCCATCTTACCCTTTGCGCAGGACCAATGAGATCGCAGCCCACACACTGACGCAGGAACACTCAGGAGCAAGAGTGGGGGAGGTTGCAGACACACGTTTTGGCACGTAACGAGGTACAGTCGAGCCAACGACGTTAAACAAAGGCACTTGTCGGGAGGTAACCCGACACGTTTTTATTTTCGCATATTTTATTTTTCTGCTTGTTTTGTTTTTTTTGAGTTTTTTTAGCCAGTTTAGGACTTGGTAGTTTTTTAGTCACGCAGTAGTGCGCGGGACCGTGCGCCTAGCAATGCGCAGGTCAGCTGCACTAGCCAGGGGGCGATGTTGAATGCTGTTCAACGTCATGCGTGTGCTCGAATACTTGGCGCCAGAGGGGGCGGATTTAAGTATGAGTCCACCCTCCGGGTGGAGATTTGGAGACGCGATTCCCCCTCTCCTCAGCCTGCACCGACCACCTCCAGGCCCCAGTGCGCCACATCAGCCAGCCAGCCCTCCTACTCACCCCCCAGCAGCACCCTCTCCAGTACCACCAGCAGCCCCCGCAGCAGAGCCCACCCCTGCACCAGGACCGATACCACCACCAGTAGTTTCCCCTGCCCGGCCTTCTGTTCCGGAGTCCCCCATAGCCTATCCCAGCATAGACTCCGATTCCATTTGGGATTCACTTTCCGAGGACGACCTCGCCGCGCAGCCTGACCCCCTCACCATAGTGCCACCAGCCTCCAGCACCGACTACGTGACTGATTCTTCAGAGGATGAGGCGCTTGGGTCAGCAGCTGCGTCTAGCTCGGAGGACTTCTAAGGCCGCGGGGCAGCAGCATTAGTTTTCTTTAGGGTGGTGTCTTTTATTTTGCTGCGTCTTATTGGATATTATGTGCTGACTATTTGTGCCGAATATTTTGTGACCCTGTGCCATAGTTTATGCTGTGTGACTATTTGTTTTTGTTCTTCTGTTCTTTATTTTTGCATTAGATGCATGTGTGCGCTCTCCATGCGCTTGCGCTTGAGTCGTGGGGACACGTCTCTGTTCAAGTGTGGGGGGGCGTTACATTCACTTTTCACGTTTTGAGCATTTTTAGTATAGCTTAGTTTAAGTTAAAGAGAAGAGTACCAGTAGTGCGCTAGAATGCAGGATGCGCATGCGCTCCAGCTTGTTTTGCGCTATCCATATTGCGTGCGCTGCTATTTACTGTTTGAGTATAATTTTTTCGTTTTTTGCTCCTGTTAGTTGGGATATGCAGGGGATGTGGAGTTGACAGAAATGCTCCAGAGAGGCGGTTAGTCGCTTTTGCTTCGAAGGCAAGGTATATGGTCGAGAGCGTTAGTGGAGGCCGGTGTTTCGCAGCCTTCGGGACAAAAGAGCTCTCTCAGTCACGCAGATGCCAAAGGCAAAATACCCAAAGCGTGGCGAGGTGGGAAAACAGACCACCTTCTCTCTGGAAATCGAGCTAAGGAAGGCAGGCGCGGATGTAAACGCGTGCGCTGACCTGCGCAGACAGACAAAGGAGAGAAAGCGGGGCGAGTTCCATAGCTGCTATCCGAAGGCTGAGACTGGAACTGCTCTGGGAATGTAAGAAATTAAAGATGAAGCTGTACAAAAGAAAAAATACCAGCAGATGATACGCGCTACAAAAGAATCAGCATGCGCACAAACATCAACATGCGCAAAGACCGTAAGGAAATCATCAGAGAGCTCAGGTTCCCAAAAAGTGCGCGGACAAATCACGCACCGGAAGAAGCTGCGTTATCCACCATATACCTGTCTTCGGAGTAGGAGCTGGCAGCCTGGAGCCTAAGAAGAGCTATCTCCCAGCCATCCAAAAATCTTCATCCCGGCTGAGAGGTAATGGATTTCGAAATTATTATATTAGAACTGTTGAGTGCAGTTGTGCGTCGGTGATAGAGCAGTGCGAGTTGAGCAATTGCGCATTCGCATCAGAGTGCAAGACTGTGCGCTAGACTCCAGAAGAGGTAATTGTATCCGCGCTTCAATGCTTGTTCGGGACGAACAAGGGGCAAGTGTGGGGGGTTTGATAGAGGCTATTTGTACACATTATTTAGATCATAACCCTATGCTTGTTTGCAATATTTTATGAGCAAGATTACTCGTTTCTAGTGTTTTTGTATTACAGGGCAAAACGAGTCCTTGAGTCGGATACGCGCTAACAGGCAGCGTTCTAGGAGTGAAAGATCCGCCTGCGGAGCTAGCTGCACAAACAGAAGAGAAGTTGGCGAGAGTCAGTAGCGGTGCGCTAGCCGAGCGCAAAGTCCAGTGACCAGATTTGGAAGTTGCCAAAGGTGAACTTCCTGGGCAATATATAAACAAAGGAAGTCTAGGGTTTTCGAGGAGGCGAGTCGACGGCATCATTGGACGACACACATCAGAGAGAGCGGAAACACTGGAAAACACACGGACTTGTTGAGAGGACTTGCGCCAGCCGACTGCGCCAGCCGAGAGACATTCTGCACGCACTGTTTGCTACTTGTTTCTCAGACACACATTAGTCATTATTTACTATTCTATGATGTTTATCACTAGCATGTCTAGCTAAACGCTTAAGTGTTGGTCGGGCATGAATCTATGATGCACTTTCTTTGAGACTTGAGCTTAATGCATAGTTTACTTACTTGTATTAATCTTGTGCATACGGAGACAGCCAGTCGCATGAGTAGGGGAAGCCTTGAACCGCAATCTTACTTGTGTTGCTTGCTTGTCATATGTTAAACTAGTTGATAGCTTTACGGTGACAACTAGGAGTAACGAGCTAGGGTAAGCAGTTGCTACTGTGACAGGATTCGCAGCTGTTTTAGTCTATGTTCTAAGGATTAATAGCACATGAACTTTGAACGGAACATGCGCACGTGTTAGGAAGCCTTGACCGGACACTGACCCAAGTGGAATTAAGCTATAGACGTATTAAAGTCAGTGATAAGGAGTGCACTCATAGAGGATTGTCCGCCCAATACTTCTCATAGTCATAGTATCTAGTCTCTACTGCCTGCGCACGTCTAGTGCATTTCTCTGCGTTTCACGACTGTTACTCGCGCACTGCGCACACCAATCACTCACCCCCCAATCTTCGTAAGTGTAGGTCACTGACTAAAACCGAACTACTTGCTCCCTGTGGAGATCGACCCTTACTTAACCACTGTACTGAGTGGAAGAGGAAGGATTATATTTGACGCGCACAACGACGCGCGATCAATGTGCTGTAGCAGTTTCTTGTTCATGAAGATCTGCGTCAACCTCCTCACCTTCTCCTTCGATGCCAGGGGACAAGACAAGGGTTCTGCTTGAGCCTTCTTCGAGCACTGCCTCTTTAGTCACAACTGTTGCGCTGGTTACAGGCTCCCCGTCAAGGACTAGTCGCCTCCTTTTCTGTGGAGTTCCTCTTTGTGGAGATGGTGCATTGTGCGACACAAGGAGAGGTGGGGGCTCCCAGATCACCAAGTCTAGTCGTTGAGCAGGCGCTTCATTACGGGATTTAGACCTCCTTTCAGTTCTGCCTTGTCGTACTGCTGCCAGGCTCTTCTTCAGTCCACGAGTCTTCACCATTGTTAGGAGTTTGCAAAAGGAGGTCGAGCAGGGGAGGATTCGATCTGCGTGCGATTTAGGAAATATTTCAACTGAATGAACCCTAGAAATTTGATTTACCCGCTGATTTTCTTTCTTTTCCAGAAGCACGTGCTCAGCATGTGACCTCTTCTGTCTTTAGCAACTAAATATTTTGAACAAGCTTCTTCAGGATCTGGTTGTTATAGCATCACGGGACTGGATCACTTACTTGTTGATGCTACCTCCATTGTCTAGTGATTCCTTGTCAGAGTTAGCTGGTTGTTTCTTCATCCATACTTGAGTCGGTCTCTGTTTCCACAGCTTCTGACAGTCAGCTCCCTTATTTTTCAGTTTGTCACATTTGGGTCTCCACACCTGCGTTTTCTGTGACACTCTTTTGCTTGCTCCATTCCAGTGCGCTGGTTTCTCCATTATTCTGACTCTCCATTGCAGTTCTGATCGTTGACAAAGATTTACTGGATAAGCTGAGCTGAGGGACATCTGACAGTGATTGTTGAACTTCGATTTCCTTTTCCTGAAATCATCTCTGATAACCCTTCTGCATATCTGAGGCTTCTTCAGGCTAAAATGTTTGTTGAGGGTACAATTTCCTTTTCCACAGGCCTGTGGATTACTTCTTCTTCTGTGAAGACTTGCTTTTGATACAGCGGGTAGATACAGCGGTTGCTGAAGCACTTTCTGGTTAAGGTTGACAGTCAATTCTTCCTTTATCAGCTTCTAGCTAAGCTTTCCTTTTTCTTCATAAACCTCGATATTCTCTTTTTCAATAGGCTTGACAAATACTGTTCTACCAGTGGATCCCAGGCCCATTTTTCCTCCTCCAAATCTTTGATAAGAAAGGATTTCATCCAGTACATTTTTCTGAGGATCAGTTGTGAGAGGAGTGCTAAAAACAGTGTCTTTGGTAGCATAATCTTCTTTCTTTGGTAGGTTAATAGATCTACTAAGTGATGACAATTTTTCAAGCAGCATCTCCCGCTCTTCTTCCAGTTTATTGACTTTGTCTTTTAATTCTTGATTTACCTTCAGGGCATCCTCACATTGTTGAAGGATGTCTCCCAGACTTTCTAACATGTTGTGTGTAGAGTCATCCTCATCATCGCTGCCTGATACATCAATCCCATAATTGAACTCATTCTTTGTTGCTTCTTCAGATTCATAAGAGGATACACTAGCTAACACAATAAGATTTTCTTCATCAGTTTCCTCAGAGTCATTCCATTTTGTAGTTAGTGACTTGTTGTCTTTCTTGTCAGAACCCTTGATCTGCTTGCTAGGGCACTCTACTTCTCTGTGTCCATATCCTTCACAGTTCAGCACTGAATGCCTTTCCTTCTTTCTTTCTTTTCTTCTTCCTCTTCAGCTGGTTCTTTGGCTTTTCTCTGATTTCCTCCACCTCTTATGGACTGTTTTTGAGAACCTGAGGTCTGACCAGACCTAGCTTCCATGTATTTCAAGAACTTTCCCAGATTTTTCACCAGTAAACTCAGTTGATCATCAGCTGAGATCTTCTTCTCTTCTGTTTCAGCTTTCAGTCCAACATTTTTGCTTTTCAGGGGAGCATCTTCTTTGACTAGCTTCATCTCAAACTGCTTGAGAGATCCAATTAATTCTTCCAGCCTCATGTCCCGGACATTCTGAGCTTCTTCAATGGCTGTCACCTTTATGTCAAATCTGGATGGCAGTGATCTGAGGACCTTCCTAATTAGCTTTTCTTCAGGATAGGTTCTCCAAGAGCATCAGCTTCATTTGACAGGTCACACAGCTTGACATTGAATTCTGTGATGGTTTCCTCCTCCTGCATTTTCAGACCTTCAAACTGTGAAGTAATCATTTGCATTTTGGATATCTTCACTCTGTCAGTCCCTTCATGAGCAACTTCCAAGATCTCCCAAGCTTGCTTTGCAATGTCACAATTGGAGATTAATCTGAAGTTTATGGCATCCACAGCAGCAAAGATTGCATTCAGGGTTTTTGAATTGCCATTTGCTGCAGCATCCTCTTCTGCAGTCCACTACTCTTCAGGTTTCTTCTGAGTGACTCCTTTATCATCAGTGGTTTGGGGAGGAGCCCACTCTGTCACCACAGCTTTCCACACTTTCTCATCAATAGCCTTGAGAAACGCCTTCATCCTAGCCTTCCAGTAGCCATAGTTGCTTTCTTCTAGTAGAGGAGGGCGGCTTGTGCTTTGTGCTTCCTTCATTGTCTTGCTCTTCTCAGCTAGGTGCACAGGATCTTGACTCTGTATGTTGAGCTCCGGCTCTGATACCAATCGAAATTAGCAGCACCTCTGAGTTGCAAATAGTGAACAAGCAGTTGCTACAGCACACTCTTGTACTGACGATTCTTTTACAGCAAGACAAAACACTGAACAACGATTTGTTTGCCCAGTTCTGCCAATCTGCCGACGTCTGGGAAGGGCTAAATTCCAACCCTTCATCCACTAGTTTCACAGGTCCACAGTACAATACGGTTACTCACCGCAACCTATGCTACTTGACCTAAACTAGTCACACAATCAGAACAGGCTCTGACTTGTGTATAGCTCACCTACAAGCTTGAAATAATTCAGAATAGCTACAACTCAGTCCCACAGACTCAGCCTATTCTAGTTAACTCAAAGTCACCTGCAGGTTGCTATAGCACCTACTGTAGCACACAGCTGATGTCTAATCTGTCCGCGTCGCTCCAAGCCTTCTGCTGAGCCGATCGAACCTCTCCACGAGCACTTCACGCTCTAGAGCACTCCCCCTCACTCAGTGACCTCCAGCCACTAGCGAGTTTTGCCGCCCAGTCACTTGACCTAGTTCGTCCACTCGTCAATACCACCGCGGCCTCTCTTGATCAACCAACAAGCAACCACTGCTCTGAATTGGCTTCCTGATCAAGCTATGATCAGACTCTGCAAGTCCTAATCACACTCTGCTTCAATCATCTCAGCTCTGCGCTCACGCTCTGCTCTCGGTGATGATCGAAGATCCTGGCACTCGAATTCTATCCTCACGGTATTCTGTGTTTGCTCTCGTGTTTGCTCTCTTCACTTTGATGCCCTTGACACTCTGAGCAGCCTCCCTTAAATAGGAACACCCAGTTCCACCATTCACAGTGTTAGCAATTTCCTTCAAAGATCAATATCTCCTAATTTGTAGGAGATTTGATTTGCAAATCTAATCTTCTACAAACAAATCTTCTCCTCCATCTGGGAATCTCCACTGGAATATGCTCTCTGAGAATTTTAGGAACTCCCTTGATGCTTTTGGATGCATGGCCAAGGCCAAGCTTCTTTCGCGAAGATCCGAGCTGCTGCAGACGAACAGATGCTACAGCTTCCTGAACCAGCTCCGCTATAGCAGCAGCTTGTTCAGCCGCTTATTCACTTGTGCTGGTTTTGTCAAAGACTGTCATACTGCATCATCAAACCGCTTCTCTCCTGCAGTACGCAAATCAAAGTTTAATCGTTTAATTGCCCAAAAAGTCTTATGCTACAACTCAACTGGAAGATGGCATGCTTTCCCATAAATCAGATGATATGGAGACATTCCAATGGGGGTTTTAAACGCAGTACGGTATTCTCAAAGTGCATCATCTAGCTTAGAAGCCCAATCTTTTCTAGACCGACTGACTGTGTTCTCAAGAATGATCTTGATGTCCCTATTTGAAACTTCCACTTGCCCGCTGGTCTGTGGGTGATAAGGGGTGGCAATCTTATGATAAACACCATACTTCTTTAACAAAGCCTCAAAATTCTTCTCCATCACTAATAACAGTACGTGGCACGCTAAATCGAGGGAAAATAATCTTCCTAAATAGCCTCATAACAATTTTAGCATCACAAGTAGGAGAGGCTAGCGCTTCTACCCACTTAGACACGTAGTCTACAGCTACTAGGATATATGAATTTCCAAAGGAGGTGGGAAAGGGACTCATAAAATCTATCCCCAAACATTAAAAATCTCTACCTCTTGAATAGGATGTTGGGGCATCTCATCGCTTAGAAATATTACCACTCTTTTGGCAACTAACACATCTCTTGCCGTACTCGTAGGAATCCTTGAAAAGTGAGGGCCAATAGAATCCATATTGGAGAACTCGCAATGCAGTCTTGTTTCCACTACCATGCCCACCATAGGGAGAATCATGACATTGAGCAAGAATGCTCATCATGTCCTCCTCAGCCAAACAAGTCAGATAAATTCCATCTGCACAAAGTTTATAAAGGTAAAGCTCATCCCAGTAATACTTTTTCACATCATGCAGAAACCTCTTTTTCCTGTGATGACTAAGATCAGTAGGAAGTAGACCACAAACCAAATAATTCACATAATCTGCATACCAAGGAGCTGCTTGCAGCTCCACTCCCATTATCTCTCCTATGAACGAATCATCTATGGGAGTTGCAGCCACCCTAGCTTGGGGATCTTCTTCTAACCTAGAGAGATGATCAGCTACTAGGTTCTCTACCCCTTTCTTATCCTTAATGAGAATGTCAAATTATTTGAGTAGGAGTACCCACCTAATCAATCTAGGCTTAGAATCTTTCTTAGCTATGAGGTACTTAATGGCAGCATGATCGGTATAGATTACGGTATGCGATCCTACAAGGTATTGTCTGAATTTTTCAAAGGCAAACACTATGGCAAGCATCGTGGTGGTGTAGTTGGCCTGGGTTTGGTCAAGACTTTACTAGCATAGTAAATAGCATGTAGCTTCTTATCAACTCGTTGACCTAACACCGCACCTACTGCATATTCACTTGCATCACACATAAGTTCAAATGGGAGTTCCCAATTGGGAGGCTGAATAATAGGGGCAGAGGTCAAGGCATCCTTAAGCCTAGTGTAGGCTTTAAAACAAGCATCATCAAAATGGAAATCTACATCATGGCATAGGAGATTAGTGAGGGGTCTAGCTATCTTTGAAAAGTCCTTAATGAAACGCCTATGAAACCCGGCATGACCCAGAAAACTCCTAATCCCCTTAACATCCCTAGGAGGCGGAAGTTTGGCTATGATCTTTATCTTAGCTGGATCTACTTCTATCCCTCGGTTGGAAACCATATGTCCCAAGACTATACCCTCTTGCACCATAAAATGACACTTTTCCCAATTAAGCACTAAATCAGTCTCAATACATCTCTCAAGAACATGGGAAAGGTTAAGAAGGCAATGATCAAAAGAGGACCCGTATACCGAGAAGTTGTCCATAAAGACTTCCATCTCCGTTTCTATAAGATCAGAGAAGATTGCCATCATGCATCTTTTCAAAGTTGCAGGGGCATTACAAAGTCCAAATGGCATTCGCCGATAAGCGAAGGTCCCATAAGGGCAAGTAAACGTCGTCTTCTCCTGATCTTGTGGGTGAATGGGTATCTGGAAAAACCCACTGTATCCATCAAGATAATAGAAGAAGTTATGATTATCTAATCTTTCTAGCATTTGATCAATAAACGGAAGAGGGAAGTGATCTTTCTTTGTGGCCTTGTTCAACTTACGGTAATCGATACACATACGCCAACCAATAACGGTTCGTGTAGGTATCAATTCATTCCGTTCATTAGCCACAATAGTAAATCCTTCTTCGGGACAACATGAATTGGGATAACCCAATTTGAATCAAGGATAGAAAAGATAATGCCAGCATCCAACAATTTCATAATCTCTTTTTTCACTACCTCACTCAAATTGGGATTCAACCTACGTTGATGTTCTTTAGATGATTTCGCATCATCTTTTAACTGAATCCTATGCATGCAAATACTAGGACTTATACCTGTAAGATCATCAATTGAATATCCCAAAGCTCTCTTATACTTCCTAAGAACATGCAACAACTTAGAAGTCTCATCCTCATTCAAAGCAAAATTCACAATCATTGGATATGCTGAATTTTCATGAAGGAACTCATACCTTAGGCTTGCCGGTAGAGCTTTGAGCTCTACCTTGCAAAACTCCTTACCTTCATGGACATTCTTCGAGATTTTGCTCCCCTTATCCTCATCAGTGCTGCCTTCTCCCAAATCGATAGCCCTCATGCTGTACTCATTAGTATCTTCAAAACTCAAAGGGTTAGATGAAGATAAAACGCAATGATCTATCAAATCATATGAGCTAATACGATTGCAATCAAATGATGAGAATGGTGTCTTGCAAGACTTTTCTAGACTAAATGCAATCTCTTCATCACCAATATGCAACACAAGTGAGCCATGTCTAACATCAATCACGGCTCCAGCAGTAGCTAGAAATGGTGTACCTAAAATGATCGGTACCTTCTAATCCTCCTCCATCTCTAAAACAATAAAGTCAACGGGAATATAGAAATTCCCTACCCTAATGGGAACGTCTTCAAGAACTCCTCTAGGAAATCTTGAAGAATAATCCGCCAATCTCAAACAAATAGACGAAGGAGTAAGTTCACCAAGATTGAACTTTTTGCATAGTGAATAAGCCATAAGAGAAATGCTAGCTCCTAGATCACATAGTGCACGCTCGATGATAACATTACCAATATTGATAGGGATGGCAAAACTACCCGGATCTCCTAACTTCTTAGGTAATGCATTTTGAATTATGGCACTACATATCTCATCAATGCAATGGTTTCATGCTTATCAATCCTACGCTTTTGAGAAATGATATCTCTTAAAAATTTTGCGTAAGTAGAGATTTGAGAGATTACCTCCGTGAAGGGCAGCGTTACCTGAAGCTTTGTTAGCATATCCGAGAATCTCTTGAAGTGAGCTTCCTTGTTGCTCTTAGCTAGCCTCTGTGGAAATGGCACTTTAGACTTATATACCGGTACCACGACAGCTACATCTCTCTCAACCGGTGTGGGTTCAACCTCTTCTACATTAGGTTCAGCAGCTGTATCCTTCTCTTTCTCCGATTTCTCATCCAAGACCACCCTTGGCTTGGAGGCACGCGTTCTAACGTTAGCGGGGTCTATCACTATACCACTTCTTGTAGTGATGGCGCTACAAGATTCATTATTACCCATGTCCGGCTTTGAAGGGAGCTTACCATGTGATCTTGACGAAGAAGCTGCCTATTGTGCAATCTGTGTTTCGAAATGTTTGTTGTGAATGGCAAGTTCATCGATTCTTGCATTCAACTTCTCTTGACCCGCTACAAGTTGAGCAAGGATGGCCTCCATGGTGGGATTAGAGTTACTCGAAGAAGCATGAGGCGGTGCTTGTGCTTGGTGCCCTTGAGAAGGTTGGTTTTGATAGTTATTCGAGTATTGCACCGGTCCTTGGCTTCTATTATAGTTCCCTCGCCCCTGCTGAATGTTCAAAGCAAAATTTTGATTTCCTTGATTTGTTTGAAATCTTTGGTTGCTTTGACACCGTCTAGGTTGAAATCCAGGGGGGGTAGGTTCTTGGGTTTTGTAGTAGAAGTTCAGATGGTTTCGATTGCTAGGATGATAAGCGGGATTCGCGCTTGATCCATAAGCACCTACATTTTGTCTACCCATGAAGTTAACATCTTCGTTGTTGATTCCATCCTCTAGAGGCATTGTGAGTGGACAATAGGTTGAATCATGGTCTAATGATGCGCAAATCTCACACCCTCTTGCTGACGAAGAACTACCGACCTGATTTGCATTGAAGTTTTCAATTGTAGTGATCCAGGTATCAAACTTCCTTGACAATGCTCCAATAGCGTCATTTGCGTCCACAGCAAAGGTTGACTGAGCGTTGGAATGCTTTCGTGGGTTGGATCTTTCACTTGTCCATCTGTGAGCATTGCTGGACATCTTCTCAATAATTCTTTCACCATGCTCCGATGTATGATCCATAAGAGATCCGCCAGCTCGTTGATCAACAGTAGCTCGCACATCATAGTCCAACCCATTATAAAATGATTGAACGACAAGCCACTTGGGCAGACCATGATGTGGGCAAGCTCTCAATAGACCCTTGAAGCGTTCCCAAGCTTCATACAATGTCTCACCTTGCTTTTGCCCAAAGTTGCTGATGTTGGTTCTGTATTGAACTGTTTTCCCAGGAGGAAAATATTGAGTTAAGAACGCCTGAGCCAAGTCATCCCAAGTACTGAAAGTTTCGGGATTATTGCTCCACAACCATTCCTTTACTTTTCCCGCTAGTGAGAACGGGAAAACTCTGAGACAAACCGCTTCTCTTGAAACTCCATTGATCCTGAATGTATTCAGCAGCTGAAGAAATGAATTCAGGTGGCCACTTGGGTTTTCATTGGGAAGTCCCGAGAAAGGCGAGTTGAAAGCCAAGGCCAGCAGCGCCTGTTTGATGTCATAATTGTTGGCAGTCACTGCTGGGTATGTAGTGGTGATTGTAACGTGGTCATGGTTGGGAATTTGTAATCCCTCATAGCTCTTGGCTCTCCCTGTACCTCTCGTCGCTAATATCGACCTTGATCAGGCAAGTCCGGCATTCTTGGAATAAGTTCTTCTCGAGGAGGATCATTCGCATTATTCCTTTGTTGTTCCATTTCTGGTGTCTTATTCTCCCTAGGCATGACGGTTTTCTTTGGCTTACTCCTGCTACTGGTTGCTACAGGAGGAGTTGAGTGACTCAAATCTGGATTCTTTCTCTTGTTGATTCCGCTCTTTGACCGGGTTTGCATCCAAACAATAGAGAACCCTGAAATGTATCACAACCAAAAACAACCGTGAAAGCACAAGTGGAATAAGGAAAATAAAAGTACTGAAATATGAAATGAGTAGTCTCAATGATTCGCTAGATTTAATCTAATGACAAGCTAACTCGTTACTCCCCGACAACGATGCCATTAATGACGAGTAGTAATTTTGTACTTCAAATTCAGTGAATATGAAGTTCTAGTGCAGGTCAAAAATAATTTGAAAACCGAAGTATTTCGGGTCGTCCAAGGAGCAAACTAAGCTTATGCACTATGTAAAATCTAGTTCTGTTTAGCTATCTCGATTTGTGAATTGATTTTCTGTAATGGTTTGGACTAAGACAAGCAAGCTAAGATAAATTGCCAAATTTCGAGAAGATTCCAATGTTGATTTCACTTGCCTAGTATTTTCTAATAAAGTGACAAAGATGAATGGATGATTGAAGACTATAGAGGTTATGAATAGATCAATCTTCTAAACTAGCTTTCGCTCAATTTCGAATATCAATCTATTACGGAAGTCGAATCTCAATCTCTCAATATGTTGATTCGCTCTAACATCCTCCAATAATCACAAACTGTCGTTATGATGATCAGTAAAAGAGTTCGGATTAAGCTTTCCTAACCTCTAACATATCTCTTTACGCTACTTTCGTATGTCAATAAGATCAAAGGCGGTTTTACTCTCGTCTTTCCTAAGTATGTATCTCTCAATAACGTACTTAAGTTAATGTTGGCATTCTTTCAAACATCTAGCATGCAAAACTTAACATACTTGAGTAAACCGTAATCCATCAATCATCCACCTAAACTTTCATTTAGAACATCATCACAATACTTTTGAACATACTAGAAAAGATTCATCAAATCTTGGAACTAAGTAGATTACTCACGATACATGGAAAATGTTTTCATTGCTTTCATAGATAGAAGTCAAATTGCTAGTCAAATTCTCTAATGAAAACAAACGGTTACAACCACGCACTAGAGTAATGTAAGGATCGAAACACCTCTTTTCTTCCTTCTTCTCTTCTCTCGTTCGTCCTCCTCCCAGTCTTGTTCGTCCTCTCCTTTTTTTCCTTCCTCTTTCAACGATTAAAATTCTGTGTATATATTGCTGCGCTGTCCATATCGGTCGTACCAATACGGTCTATACGACTGATACAGTTTTATCCACTCTGCACGGTCGATACGACCTCAGCTGAAAATCGAAGATTCGACAACGTTGAATCGACTGTGCCGAACGTACCTCCCGAATGGATACGGGCAGTACGGGTGATACGAGCTAGGGATGATTTGAGATCTTCCTCGGTGCTTTTGCACACAATTGCTTCTAACCTTGCTTTCCATGGCGCCAGAGCTGATTTGTCCTGAAATAAGAAAGAAAGTGTATAAAGGCCAATAATACTCACAAAACTAACGAAAACAACCAATAAACGCAAGCGAGAATCGGTCGAGAATCCAACTGATCAAACTTCTAGATGACCAGCCATTCTTCTTTAGCTTCAAATCATCACGGGTTGCTATAGCAGATTCTGTCATTTGTCTTGTACCCAGCTTGCCTTAGCTTTCTTGTGCTTTGTCACTGTACTTTGTTGCTGTTTTGTCAATCTTCAGATGTGCTCCATCTACGATCTTCAGGGAGTGCAGCATCTTCTTGTGCAGTTTTGTCAAGGATGTCATACCTTAACAGTCCATTAAAGAATTTCAAATTCTCAAAAGCGACCAATTTTAACCATATGACTTGAAACTTGGAAAGGAGAATGGAGATCATAAGCCTAAAAGAAACTAGTTCCCAGGCATCCAAAATTAGTTTGCATTCCCGTAATGAGGTAACATATATTGAATTGATTCATGGGTAAGAATGGTAAGATGATTACGAGTGTTATATGCGTAGAATGGCTATTAGAAACCTTATTTTTTTATCTCTTCCAGCCGCGTGATGACATCTGCTGATCACTGGAAGACGAGTGCAATGCTCTTTGAACCTCTATGGCACTGGCAGCACCTCTCCGGACACTCTCCGTGCAACTTCGAGATGACCGGCCATTCTGCTCTAGCTTCAAATCATCACGGGGTTCTATAGGAGATTCTTTCATTTGTCTTGTACCAAGCTTGCCTTAGCTTTTGTGGTCCACAGAGTGCTATAACACTTTCTTATGCTTTGTCTGTACTTTGTTGCTGTTCTGTCAATCTTCAGATGTGCTCCATCTACGATCTTTAGGGAGTGTTGCAGCATCTTCTTGTGTAGTTTTGTCAAGGATGTGATACCTTAACAGTCCATTAAAGAAATTTCAAATTCTCAAAAGCCACCAATTTTAACCATATGACTTAACACTTAGAAAGGAGAATGGAGATCATAAGCCTAAAAGAAACTAGTTCCCAGGCATCCAAAATTGGTTTGCATTCCAGTAATGAGGTAACATGTATTGAATTGATTCATGGGTAAGAATGGTAAGATGATTAAGAGCGTTATATGCGTAGAATGGCTAAGTGAGAGACTAACATCGCATATCTTGAATAACATCATATTTAGGGTTTCGTCAATGAGTTAGTGATTGTAATGAAATGTTTGTGTTGTCTCTAATGGCAATGTTCTTGTTCGGGACGAACAAGTATAAGTGGGGTGATTTGATGAGTCGTATTTGTAGGCATAGTTATCTTTATACATGCATTTTATACCTTTACTATATGTACAAGATTATGCATTTTGTGTAGTTTTGTGTCTTAGATGTATTTGAATGCTAGAAGAGGATACAAGCTAAAATGGTCATTTATTGAGAATAATTCACAACAAAACCGTCTGACCTCTGGCACTTTGGGAGCTCACTTTTCATTTATGGATGATCCAAAGAAGATGATCAGTATATCGTTGCGAAGCTAACTTAATGCTCTACAACTCTCTAGTTGACACCAAGAGCAGATTCTGACAACAAGAGTGTCGAAATGAGAGTCGAAGATGAAATTGTTGCGCCGAATGGACCAACGGAAACCTTAGTAACCTCGGGCAAGGAAGACGTTGCGGGTCACGCCAAGAGAGACAAGAACAACACAGAACGCGGGTTTAACCTCAGCACTGCGCGGGCATGACATCAGCAGATTCGAGATAAATACTTTTGGCAGTTTAAGTTCTGATAATCTTTCGAGGTTGCCAATAATTCAAGATTCAAAGCCCTACGATATTTCAAAGAACAAGATAATTCCAAAACAGTTGGAGATGCCCCTACAGTAGTGTCAAGAATTCCAGGATTCAAGAATCGTAGAGACGAGAGAACAAGTCTTGTAAAAAAGAGTTGGGTGTGTGGAGAAATGCCGATGAGCAAAGCGGTGAAGTCTTGGAGTTCCCATACGATAATTTTCTTCTACCCTTTTTTTTTCCCTTTATTATTATTGTTTAGCTATGATTATGTCTAGCTAAAGCTTTTCTACTTGTTTAATTCTTGTCGTTAACACTTATTGGAAAGTTTATCATAAAGGTAAGTAGTAACTATTAGGTTAGTTATCACCTTTGTCGGGATTGTCTGCCTAAGAGAAATAGAATATAACACGTTTGCCGGGATATATTGATTAGTGTTCTACCTTTGTTGGAGTAAACTGCAAGATTTATGACATGAGATATTTAGTGCATATGATAAACGTTAGTGATATGGGATTGTTCTTGATTGATACTTCTCATAGTTGGAAATCTTCCTTTTGTTTGTTGTGTCCAAAAAATTACTCACTGATAGAGCCTAGTTATACACGTTATTTAGATCATAAACCCATGCTTGTTTGCAATATTTTATGGGCAAGATTACTCGTTTCCACTATTTTTGTATATCAGGTCAGAACGAGTCCTTAAGTCGGATACGCGCTAGCAGGCAGCGTTCTAGGAGTGAAAGATCAGCCTGTGGAGCTAGCGGCGCAAACAAAAGAAGAAATGGCGAAGGACAGCAGAGGTGCGCTACCCGATTGCGCCAATCAATGCTGTGCGCCAGGCGCAAAGTCCCAGTGACCAGACTTGGAAGTTGCCAAAAGATGAACTTCCTGGGGCACTATTTAAACAAAGAAAGTCTAGGGTTTCAAAGAGGAACACCATCACTCAGTGACATTCCAGAGGCACTACGCGGCAGAACTGAAAAACACACGGACCTGTCAAGGAGAGTTGCGCCAGCCGACTGCGCCAGCCAAGAGAAGACACTGCACGCACTATTTGCTACCGTTTTCTGTGATACAGTAGTTGTTATTTACTATTTTATGATGTTTACCACTAGCATGTCTAGCTAAACACTTAGTGTTGGTCGGGCATGAATCTATGATGTATTACCTTTGAGACTTGAGCTTAATGCATAGTTTATTTACTTGTATTAATTCTGTGCGCGCCGAGACGGTTAGTTGCATGAGTAGGGGAAGCCTTGAACCGCAAACTTACTTGTGTTGCTTGCTTGTCACCTGTTAAACTAGTTGCATGCGTAGGGGAAGCCTTGAACCGCAAACTTACCGTGACAATTAAGAGTAACGAGTTAGGGTAGGCAGCTGCTACTGTGACAGGATTCGCAGCTGTTTAGTCTAGTTCTAAGGATTAATAGCACATGAACTTTGAACGGAACGTGCGCTCGTGTTAGGAAGCCTTTACCGGACACTAACCCAAGTAAAGCATAAACTATAGATGTTTTAGAGTCGATGATAAGGAATGCATTCATAGAGGATTGTCTGCCCAATACTTCTCATAAATATAGTACTTCATCTCTGTTGCTTGCGCACGTCTAGTGCAATTCCCTGAGTTACGATATTCGCTGTTATTCGCGCATCGCGCAAAACCCCCAATCACTCACGCAACCCCCATTTTCTTAAGTGTAGGTTACTGGCTGAGACTCACTGCTTGCTCCCTGTGGAGATCGACCCTTACTTAACCGCTGTACTAGTGGGAGAGGAAGGAATTATATTTGACGCGCACAACGACGCGCGATCACTCACAATCCCCTTTTTCATTATTGTTATATGAATAACTTTACAGGAATCAGTTCCTCGTGAGAAAGACTATGCTTACTACTACACTAGTAATGTCGGAGTATGAAGTAAACTAATTTGACGCTTACGGCGGCACGCGTCACGACGAAAACCAAGCACTCCAACTTGGAGTTTCAAAGTTGGAGTTCTTGATTTTGAGTTCTTTGGAATCTCTCTTCCTTATGAATTCATGTTCGATGATAGTGAAAATACAGGTCAGTTCGTCGGATCAAATTTTTTTGGTGCAAGAAGCCTAGCTCAATGAGTAGTATTTTGGGTAGCGATTGACCAAGAATTTCAGCGCCTAAGGGATGTCAATTACTTTTTTAAGGAAATTATCACTATTGGCATGCAATTATCAGAACAGAATTTTCGCCCAAACTTTATATCATTCTTACACATTTTATTAGTTGGACATATTTTTGTCTCGTGGCTAGGCATGAACTGATTGATCTGTAATGCTGGGTTAGAATCCATATTCATTTGCAGGCTGCAAATATGTTATTAAAAAGTTGGAAGTTTAGAATTGTGGTTTCTCACAAGTGGAGGAGGTTAGATATGGGATTTGTCCATCCCATAATCCATGGCCGCTTGTCAGTCGGGGCAGCAAAATTGAGTTCAAACATCTCCTTGGACACATTGCTGCTCTCACTAAAACCTACAAGCTTCCCCACTATCTCAGCACTATCCTGAATGTGTTTCTCATCATGAGGATTAGTCCAAAGCTTGTTCACAAACTGCATCCTCCTCTGTTTACCTTCCAGAGGCACATCCCACTTCATATATAATGCATCTCTCTCTTCTGGACTGACCCGAATCGTAAGCCTCTTGGCCAGAAACTCCCTTTCACGCCGTAAAGCCCTCAGACTGCACATACACAAGCATGTATCTTATTAGTTGGAGAATGAATGACACCCTTTCCTTGTATTAAATAAAATCCAACAAACCTTGAGGTAAGAGAGATAGTCGGTTCATCCCCTATGGCGGGAGCTGGGCTAGCATTCCCTATTTCAGCCAAGTGCTGTTGCAACCAAGTTAACCGTCGTAGCTCCACTTCCATATATATTTGATCTGCTGGTTCCCCAGTAAATAACAAATAGAATTGCGTCCTATGAATGATGGAGATGTAGCACACATCCCAAAGCTCTATGATCTGCTGCCTTTGATCCCTGAAAGATATGTGCCACGAAACATGAGTTTCGTTAGCGAAGGGCATGCCATCTTCTTCTTCTTCTTCTCCTATGTTGTGTCCAGCAGCTTCATTTGCTTCCAGTTCAAGCACCTGAGATGATAGTAAATTGGTTGAGCACACGCTAGCAATGTCTGTCATTTAAGTAACATAGGAAAATTACAAAAGCTAGATAGATATTACCTGACAAACAAGCAACTGCTTCTGGTACTGAAGTTTAGCTACACGCTCCTTCAGTTCAGTAACATAGGCTCTGATGCTTCTTACATTCTCTTCTGCAGCATTTTGAAACATCTTCTGCATCTTTTTCATGTTTACTGAACTAGAACGTTGGTAGAATGGAGGCGTTCCGTCCTTCGATGGAGTATCTCCTCCATCCTCACTCTTTGGAGGAGTCTGTTTTTCTTGCTCTGGCACAATCTCATTGTTCACATTATCTGGAGCTCTATTTTCAGTATCAGGTTCCATAACTTGGCCAGCAGTGGAAAGTGGGGAGCAGGGAGATCTAATTAAGTTTTGACGGTTTGCAGAATTGCTGGAAGCCAGGAGGGGGAGCAGTTTCTTCTTCTTTGAATGAGTCTTGATCTTAGGAGTTCCCTCGGTATGAATGTGTTGATGAGGAAGGGACATAACCAGTTTGTCTATAGACTTTTGAACATTCTCAAGCTGCTCTTCGAGATTTGCAATTGTGCTTCCTTGAGAATGAAGTCTTGTTATCTCATCCTTGAGGTTTGCACTCACGCTCTTATTAGTAGCAATCATTGCACCCTCAATGTCAATCTCTTTTGTGGATGTCTTAACTGAACGCATTTCTCTTATTTCCACTTGCAGTTTAGCAATAGTCTCTGCAGCATCTTGATTGCCTAGTCTATGACAAGCCACCTCCTTCTGTAATACTTCAAGAGCCCGGTTAGCTTCTTCTCCAAGCTGCTCCTGAAGATGTTCTAGTTTGCGTATTTCATTCATAAGAGCGAAAGGAGCAGTTGATGATTGCCGGACGGTGCGTCTTTCCAGTGCTTTATTCCCTTCTTTGCCATCAAGAAGAGGTGACAAGGCACCAGAGTATGAGAGACACTTCTTCACTGTACGAGGGGACGACTCGGAGCTCTGAATAGAGGAGTGAAATATGGATGAGCATGTATGTAGTAACATATATATGAAGTTAGGATTGGTGAGCAAAACCTTTTGGACCTCCTGGAGTTTTCTCTGTAGCTCTTCCCGTTCACACCTTAATACTTGAATTTCCAGTTCCATCTGCATAAGAAATTGGATCAGAGACCTATTCCGTCAAACATTGAAGATCCATCCATGTAGATTAGATTACCTGCTGTATTTTAAGGTCTTTTTCCCTTGATGGATCTGGAGTCTTGAGTTCTGCTTCTAGTCTTGCCACTTCCTTTTGCAAATGTCTCACTAACTGTTTGTCTGAAACTACCTGTGAAACGAAACGAAACGAAACTCATGGGGTATTCATTAACAACTTTGGACTGTGGGGGAGAAAAAGAAAAAGTATACCATACATACCATGTTCACTTGGGCATTATTTGTCACTTCCTTTGCTCTGGTTGCAAAGAAGAGAGTATTCCTCGACTGTTCAACATGGCTAGAAGCTGGGCTCAGAGTACAAACAATGGCAGTACGAGCATTTCCACCAAGCGAATGCTGCAAAATGCGAGTCAGCTTGGAGTCTCTGTAGGGTATATGCCCGCTTCGTTTCCCAACACTACACCCAAACACATTCAAATATATTATGCCTGGAACATACAATAACACAAAACTACCAATGAATATCCATCATCTCTGACCTCAGTTTTCTGATGACAGTTGTGAGTGTCATCAGGCTGAGATTAATATGGCAACCCTCTCTTAGCCTCGCGCCATCAGCATGTGTTTGTGATGCCCTCTCACTTCCAGCAAGATCAACAAAATTCTGCACAACAATGGATGATGTCATCTCACAACTGATTTTGTAAACCTTTGAAAGGATCAACCATATTTTAGATTTTCATCTTACCAAGCTTGCAACAAATGACTTCACACAACCAGAACTCTCACGAAGAGTACTTTCAATTGTCTGCATTGACAGTTAAATGTAAGGAAATCAAAATATAATGAGACCACATAATTATTCTTTTCCAGATATTTACCAGCCTGATTATCTGATGCGACCTTGAGCTGGTATCGTTTAATGCGGTCTCTCCAACTTGCCTTTGAGCTGCAAGAAACAAATTATATCATCCATTTAAGCTCACTGGCTGAAGCTAAATGAGCTACTGACACTGTCTTGGTAAAGCAAATAAAAGAGTTGTTTTGGATGGTTTACATTCACAAATGCCGATCAACTGACGCAAATGTTGATCATTGCTAGCTGTTTCTTCTACTAATTTCTCCACCACGGTTCCTTTCTGGATAGATAAGTTTCAATTCCAGTCATCATAACATAAAGATTAGTCAAGAAGGGTGTACAGTTGGTAATAATGAAATAAAGACGGTACCTCGGGGTCATCTAGAAGCTTGAGGTTGCGACTTGATTCAGAGTTCAACAAGTCTCTCACATTCTCATTGTAGATTTCCAGCCCAGAAATCTTTATTCTAAAATCTCTTTCAGGGGTCTGTTAAAACGTAAGGAATTAGATGTCTGACCATAGTGTTGGATGATATATATGAACAACTCAAATCTTTAGACAAGGGCTCACATTTACTATATGCTCATAGATATCATTTACAGCCTTCTCTGTGATTCCTCTCATCGTGTATGTCTTCCCACTACTTGTTTGTCCATAGGCAAATATTGTGGCTGCACAAACACCAACAGGAATCATGATCCGATTAAGTTGTACAAATGAAAAAAAAAAAAAACATGTACTCACCATTAATGCCCATCAAGGCAGAAAGAGCAACTTTCTTTACACCTTCCTCGTACACAAACTCCGTCAAAGAAGATGGACCAAAAACTTGATCTGGGAATTATTAACGTAGTAATCACACAAAGACTGATTTAGTAATTGTGGGAAGCAAAAGTATGTTTGAGTTCATGAGGTATGGAAAGTCTACTGACTGACCGAATGTGAAAGATGCTTGATGTGTTGAGCGGTCATGAAGTTGGGGTTTGTACACAATTGTGTGATCATCAATGCATTCCCATGCCACATGATCTCTGGCTAGCTGCTCCCTTTTGCTCAATGGCCTTAGCCTTACGGTCACCACAATTTTCTCTTCCTTAACTTTAGTCCCTGCTGGAGTGGAAACAGGTGTTCGCTCTATCTTGGAAGCGGGTGTAGTTGGCGTTACTACTGTCATGTTCTCCAAAGAGCTACTAGTCCGTCCTGTGCCTGCAAGATAGAATGGGGTATGATGTAATTACTGGCACTTAAAAAAAATTCCCTTGCCACATAAAACTCTACAATATTTAATCACCCAATTTCTTTCAACAGATAAGATCCAAATAGCTATGCGGCTCGGCTCGTTGTTCAAAACAATGACACGCACACACCAAACAAAATAGTCTTCCTTCCAGTTAAACATACAATAAAATCATTCAGCGCAAGAGAAGGATACCGGAAAAGGCATCTCGAGGGTGACTTACTTGGGAGGGAGACCAGATGGGCGGCAGATCCGGCACGGTGTTGGAATTTAGAGAAGTTGAGCAGAGACGGTAAGGGGAGGGAAGAATTTGAAGGAGAGAAGGATTGATTCGTATGGAGCCGAAGGAAAGGTAAGTATGGGCATTTGAAATTCATGTCTTGCCAACGGCTAGTTCATTTTCTCGTGAGATGATATGATAAATTCAATTTATCACCGTTTCAAGTCGGCAAGCGGTAACGGACATATCTCGAGACAGAAAGAGAGTGCCAACGATGTATTTATTTGATGTATAAAAATTTGATGTATTCAACAATTAGGCAAACTTTGACATATTTACAATTGGGAACCCCAAGATATGGAAAACTCATATCGACATCTCTTAGGAATCTCAATGTTCATAAATGTGTGAGTTTTTTTCCATGGATGAAAGTATAATTGTCCCATCCATGGAGAATGGAACTGCCTCCTTTTGATCGTAAGTCAAGAACTTATCCAATTAATCAAATGCTCATTCGGCCATATAACCATTCCAAATGTAATTTCCAATGGATGAGTTTGAGCATAAAGAAAAATCCTTTCATATGTTTAAATGGTTAATGAATAATCCACCGCCATACCTTTCTACTGGCTCCATGGCCGCACGTAGTCCCCGAACTCCACCTCTAACACTGACAATTAAGAAATCATTCGTAATGTGCCAACTTCTGAGACAATGTCAATTTTATTGACCAAATCAATAGCCCCAACAAAAGGCACTAGTAGGTGTTTGTTAGGCTGCCTTTCTGGAGATAAATCGCACATAAATGTCAAGGACTGAAGCTGAGATGGAGGATTTTGGACAATTGCTTCTTCAGCTGACTCATAAATTGGAAGGACTGAAGCAAAGATAGATCTATGTTCATGTTGTCATTTCATAATCCCAAGCATATATGGGGTTTTCAACTCTATTTGAATGATTTAAGTTCCATCCCCCAAAAAAATCAAAGGATGATGTAAAACGTATCTATTTTTTACACAGATATGTCACATGGTGACTCCACAAATGCCATAGCAATTGTATACGCACACTGGTTCCACAGACCAAAATGCTCCAGGGCCAGTCATCGGAGATCAATTACGTCAAATTTTAGATTAGGGTCCATATAAACATCTGTACACTGCTTGTAGATTGGCCCTCCATCAGGTGGCGAGTCATGCGTATGGAAACCACGTCTATCACAGCCTCGTATGACCGACATGCCTCCTGGGGTTGTTAACCTGAAAATTCCATATTTTCTGCACCGAAGTATCAACTGTAAGTCTTTTCAAACAAACACAATCACAATCACACTTTGGTTTAGATGTTATGGCATTCACAGTTGAATACTGATGTGAAGAATGTTGTTCTAACCTTGAGCTATCTCTCGGAGCCATCACTATGGCCACAGATTCGGGCAACATAATCTGCACAGCAAAAATCATTAAAATATCTGAACTCACTTCATCTAAGATTGATACATAGATTTTGAACGGCTACTTAAAGAGAAAGACCTGATATGAATAATGAGTGTGGACATCGACAGAGGACATGAAACAAGACTGCGTGGGATGAGTCTGGTGGTTTTTTTCACATGTAGAACAACAAGAAATTAAAATGTTAGATAATCAGAAAAAAAAATAGCTCCTGCCAGTCTAAAGGCTTGGAAACAACCTCCACTGTTCACATGTTGTCAAAATAATATAGTATTAATGCAAGAACCATATCACTCATAAATACTGAGAACTGAAAAGTCCTATTTCTTTTCATTAACAAATAAGTCTTCAAATACGGCTATCCTAAAAAGAAAATGAAATGATTATCAGTTGGCAAATCAAGATTAGAGCTACACAAAACTATAGCTACTTACGTGGATCCAGCCAAGAGGGAAAAGAGATTGCTTATCCTGAACCTCAAATATTTCTTCTTCATTAGTAGCCTGACACTGGCCGTGGGTAAAGCACGAAAAGAATGTTAAACAAAAGAGGTGTATAAACAATGAAGGAGCTTTGGGTAAAAAAACAAATAAGTTCTTACGGAATCGGATGTTGACTCCTGTTTTGGAATGATAAGGGATGTTACATAGAATTTTCTGTTTTTCTAGTATATAAAACTTGCAAATATTAGATATCATCAATATAAAGATTTCCCAATAAAGAAAAAAAGCAGAACAGTGAAACAGCATAGTATTACGAAAATGTCTTCGACACTTACTAGAGACCCAGCAAGAATACCACATGTTTCTAAATTCTTATCAGTATTTCTTTTGGCCATCCTCATGAAGTTCTCCATCAAAGCGGTTGACTACAGAACAAAACAAACACAAGTGATATTTCTTTATCAGCTTCAAAGCAGATGTAGTTTGGATTACATTGATTTTAGTAAAAATCGGGAATCTTCAATTATTAAACCTCTCATTTAACACAGGACACAAGAAGCTTTGATGATTAGGATGCTTACAATGTACAACTCGAGAGGAGACCCAGAGGAAACCAGATTGTTTTCTGGGCCATTTCCGGTTCCACAGACTGCCTCAGTCACCAGCGGTGGTACAACTGGAGCCAAATCTTGCACATCTGCGAGAACAGGTGGAGGAGAAAGTTGTTTAACCATTTTAGTTGACAGGGGAGCATCCATTGGTTCAAACGAAATCAAGGAACCAAGTTCCTTGGAGCATTTCAGGTCATCCTTTGGTGGAGGGACTGTTTCCAAGCTTGATACTTCAAGTTCACCATTGCCATTTTGTCTTTTCAATTCATCATTATTTTGAATGGTTTGCGGTGGTTGGCAGTGCTGCAAACTGTATAAAAGAAGATCTTTCAACTGAATCAATAACTAAATTCTTTAAAAATGAAAAGAATAAAGTAAAACCCAAGCCAAATTACCTACGGCATGCATAAAATGTGATGTATCAGATGAATATAACACTAAGTTTGAACTTTAACTAAGCCATTTTTCCCACCATTACATAGTAACTCTGAAAACTTGAAGACAACATGAAATATAGTTCAACCTGGGGATATCTACTGGAGTGAGATCAATGTTGCTTGGGTACTGAACCTGTAATCATATATCATTAGTCAGAACTAGTTCCACATCGAAAGCATCACTACAATTGGAATGATAATGACAAACCTTTATGCTGCTCACAGGAGGCTGGAACTGAAGAGAGAACCCATTGGGACCTAGTAGAGAATGCCTTGAGAGAGTTTCCTCCTTTGGTCGAAGGGTACTAAATGAGCCATGAAAAGAAAATAAATAGTAAAAAAATGATACGAACACATTCAACTTCTCAAGATTTTGGTAAAGCCTACAAGATTGAACCTTATAAAATGTATTCTTTTGATGTCTTAACTTAAGCATTCAGTGGATTCCGAAGACTACATATGATGAGATATACTTGAGAACAGAAAATTGATTTAACTCGAAAATGGCATGATATACGTATGCCATCGACGTCTCTTTCAGAAACACACCAATGCCTTCTTTTCTCCACCGACCCAAGTTCCCCCAGCTCCTCCAAACTTTCATTTATTCAGCGATTTAATATAAATAATGTTGCCATATTAAAAAAAAGAAATATTAGCAAATAGTGTGTGCATTTTTTTGTTGAATTTTCTTCACTTCAGTGAGTTAAGTTCTAAGAAGATTTCAGCTGGGTAATACAACAGGCGGATACTTCATGGATTAACTACTATCTAACCTCGCAGAGTTAAGTCAAGTGATCAACAAAGAACTACAACTGTATCATTGAACGATAAATAAAATGTGAAGCAACTTGGCATCAGATTTCAAGTTAAATATGACGAGAAAGCTACGATGCACGAGTCTGATGTTATAGTGGATAGCTAACTTTACAATGGCATCACACAGGGAAAGAGTTATCAATAAATTACATACATAATTATCACAGAACTTACAGACTGCGGAATTGAACTTCAGAAGGTCTTAGATTCCTTGACTTTAGAGGTGCTAATTCTCTTCCAAAAGATTGTGATGCCTGCAAGATGGGAAGATTGTTATGAAGCATATATCGAGTAAAAATACGCAAACCTTTAATAAATTGGTGGCATAAGAAACTTAATGAAATATAACAACAACGTTATCTTGCATCAATGAAAAGTATAACCTAGCAAACCAACACAATGTAATTCAAAAACATTTCCTCTAAAATTAAAGCATACACCAAAAAATCAATATATGATCATCATTGTCCACCCAAACACCTTGCTCACTTGTTTGATTTCCATTTCATCAAGTTTTCTTCGCACTAAAGGTTTCAAATCCTCCAGCTCCTCAACGGCATTAAATAATTTCTACAACAAAGATAGAATACATCAACAAGCCAGCAAAAGGAAACATGTTACTCCAAATATCAAACATACACGTGAATATCTAAAGGAAGGAGTGAATATAATTTATTACCTTTTTGAAAGCATTCTTTTGACTTTGTAGATTGAACTTGTAATCACGGTGACGAGGTATAGTCTCAGTGTTTAAGCTGGGCATAGCAAATTGCAAAGGGCTATAAGCAACCTTAAAAATGAGGGAACTCTGTCCATTGATTTTGCTCCCTTACCTTGAAAATCTCAATAGCATCACATACAGATCGATGATATTGTTCTCCTGACGAAAAATATCAGCCTGTATAATAAGAAAGATCATTCTAATCAACTTAAAACATCCTAAAAACACAGTAAATGTTACCATAATTTTCATATATGCATAGTGGTAAGCACCAAGAGAATATAAAGGAAAAGAAATTAAGGGATAGTGATAGCAATATCAACTGAAAGTTCGATATTTATTAAAATAAATTAGATGTAATGATGATTGTAATGGCTATTACAGATACATCAAGTAAACGCAAAACCAAAATTTTCACATACACATTGTGGAATATACCAAGAGAATATGAAGGAAAAGAAATTAAGGGATAGTGATAGCAGTAGCAACTGAAAGGTCAATATTCATTAAAATAAATTAGATATACCGATGAATGTAAACGCTATCACAGTTACGTCAAGTAAACACAAAACAAAAATTAAATTTGCAACACATGGTTTTATCTTTGACATATGCTAAGTCCTAAATAAACACTTGGGATAACAACTAATAGGCCCAAAATTAATTGCATGCTTTGTCCTTCCATATTGCCGAATAACCAATATACTTACAGTAAAAGAGTAAACACCAACTCTCTGGCATGTAGAGACACATAAAATCCATTTCAGATGTGAAACAAGTGCGTATATATGATTAGAAATCGCCAACAATCTTCAAGATTTACACTGGAGGAAAATAAAAGTTTTGAATAAATTGGGACAAACTGTTTCCACCACTGTTCAGAGATCAGCGGCAGTGTCTATTAGTATCGAACTACCAAGATTTGTATTCTAAAAAGAATCTTACTACCAGAAACAGCAGAGTCTGTCAGTCTAGAACAAAACCAGTGTCTGTCGTTAACTAAAATCTGATTGTAGTACTGACAGCCAACATGGTCCAGACAAATTAACATCGCAATTTTTAAAAACTGAATGATTTGAAATTGAGAGATCTTGTTAGTTGAATGACCAATACCTTAGTATACAAAACTACTGTGCATATCATCTAATGAATCCTCTATATGTCTATATAAAAATTATTTAGATGGCACAATCCCAGAAAAGAAGTCGCCATTTAACTTATTAATCTTTTGGTGTAACACTCAGCATCGATCGATTTCAACAGTCAGGAAGAAAGCAGCAATTTCAGAAAGCTACACAATATTAAGTCGCTGTATCTATAAGCCTAGATTCTGCCCTAACAACAATTAATATTTGTCATAATCAGTAGACAACTCAAAACAACATTTTCCCAACTCTATACAAGTTTCAATTACAGAGAGCTTAATCTACGCTCTATGCTATGTCAAAACTAAGTAAATAGCGGTTTGGATAGCCATCAATTTATCATATAGATAGGCAAATTGAGGGTAACTCAAGATAGCAGTGCACGCAGGAAGAAAACCTGTCTGAGAACATTATCAGCCATGCGATAGTATCTCCATAGAGGAATTCGATTATCGATGGCGATCCTTGGAGCACATAGAGCGATGTTGATCCGTCCGGAAGACGACCTCATGGTGTCGGCAATTTGGTCAACCGAATGATCCACAGAGCATAATTATTATCAGGCGATTGAAACTGAGATGGAGGTGGTGGAGATGGGAGTTCGGAGACAGGTCGATCGGTTGCGGCCTGCGCTTTTAGGCCTGTGTAAAAAACGACGACGGCAATTCGGAGGAAGATAAATAAGCCGGGGAAAGGTCAACAATATTCGTGGCTGTTTGGATACAAGGGCTATTATATCTCTGTACAGAGATTACTTGCCTTCAAAAAGCTTTTTTTCTCCGACTATAAGGGCATCCGCACCGGTCGAAGAAGTTCTATCTCGTTGAGAAGTACTTCGAGAAGCAATTTTTATTACTATTCATCAAACAGTAATAGCAATCTACATATTTTGTGCACCCATAACTATATATTTCTATTACTATTCACATTTTTTTAATAATTTTAAATTTTGATAAATTAAAATTTTAAATTAATCTACATATTTTTTAGATAATAAAAAAAATATATTTTCATATATTTTCGATTTTTTTATTTTTTAAATTAAATTCAGTTGAATAAATTTAGACCGTTAGATTAGATCTAAATCTGATCTAACGGATCAAACTTTTCCCGATTCTCTTCTCCTGTCACGTGCAAAGCACGTGACCTCTTCCTTCCTCCCTTCCTTTTCTCTCTCCTCCATCCAGATCGATCTGCTGAACGACCTCGGCGAGATCGTCTTCCAAATCGTTCTATCTCTTCCGCATCTATCTCTTCATCGCTACATTTGAAGTTGAGGAGAACGTTCTTAAAGTGAGGTAGATCGTTCTCAATTGAAGATAGATCCCGGCACCGGTGCAGATGCCCTAAACCTCTGCGCGAGAATTCTCTATGCGTAATTATTTATCTATTTTTTTGTACTTAAATTTTCAGTAAATAAATAAAATTAAAATTTTAAATTTTTAATAAATTTTATTTAACTTAATTAAGTTAAATCGAATAAAGTTAATACATTAATTATTATTTTTATTATTCAATATGTGTGGGTGATAGTGAGATTAGGGTGGGTTGTGGTGGTGGGATGAGTGGTGAGAGTGAGGTGGTGGGTGGTGTTATGTTGGTGGTGGTATTGAGAGTGGTTGTGGTGGTGGGATTTGGGTGATTGTTGATGAAAGTTATACGTCTATTCTACTCGGGCTGTTCCAGATCACTTGTTAACTGTTTCACAAAGCTTTAACAGATTGCGTTTTGATGATTGTTAGTCGCAATGTACGATGAACGGTAAACGACACAGGATATGTTTATCCTGTTCAGCTCACCGAGCCAAGTCAGGGAGTTATTCAGAACCCCAAGTGAGAATCACTTCACAAGTATTCGATCAAGTGCAATAGATCTGTAAGTAACTTATCTTCAATAGTTACCACTATATAGTTGAATTAATGTGAGTGCGTCTGACTCTCTCAGACGGAGATCCTCCTCTTCCCACCTCGATTTGCCTCCGCAAATTGGTAGTTCTTTTTCCGAGAATGTCAGACCTGAAACATAGTCTGTTCAACACTGTTCTTCAGCACATGGCGATGAAACTCTTGCTCTGTCGATTTTTCGACTGTCTCTGATGATGATCGCCGGTCTGTAGCTGCGTTCTGCCTTCGTTTAATCATCTCAGTTTTCGTGATCAATTCTGTAATCTTCCAGCTCCACATAAATAGATTAGATCCGTAATTTCATATCTTTGAAAGGAGATAATATTCGATCATACTTTCCATCTTCCGGAGCAAATCCAATCTTTATAACGTAGAATCTGATCTTCTGAGCGCCGAATCCAAAGAGTATATCTTTGTAATATCTTTTGAATATTGCTTTGCCGATACACTATATTCGCATGTCTCCGACTGATATTATTACAGCTCCTGTCTGAACAGATACTGTTTTACCTTTTACCACACCCGAGGTCTTTGCCTTGTTTGTAAAAAAGTATGTCATTTAAGATCCATGAACTACCTGGATCTAACATTCTTCCCCTTGGCATTTTTTTGACAAAACTCGCTCTTCATAAGGCGCGAATGGCGATGTATCTACTGAGTGCCGAATTTGCAACAATACTCTCCCTTTTTGCAAACAAAAATGACAAGGATGGATAACAGAGCATAAATTTCAGAATAGGTCAAAGAACAAGACAATATCCCAAATATAAAGGATAAAAAAAACATGTTTTTCATAACCACTGTTCTACTTCTCAGATTAATCTGCCGTGACATGTTCTGCTTCAGATTCTTCCTCTTCTAGTGGATACTTGTGATCCCTCAGAACCAGTTTCACCTCTCTTTGCTGCTAAGATCTGAGAAGACATATTTTCAGCACAAGCAGATGTTTTTCAAGACGAGCAATTACCTTTGAAATGGAGTTAGGCTGTCCAGATTTCTTGAATACTACTGTTTTGCTAACTATGCCACCAAGTAGTTCCTTTAGTCTGAGCAGGGCCTGCTGAACTAATTCTGGAACAGTGACATCAACTTGATGTTTCCCGGTTAATAGCTTATGGTCTGTGCTAAATGGCGCCGGAGGAGGAGACAATTTTATTGACTCATCACAGATATCAGTGCATTGATCAACCATCATCTGAAACAGCATCGAGGGGCAACCAATCAGGACATTAGGCAGATCAGAAATAACGCACTGACATAGATGGTTAATAATTTGCCTTAGATTTACCTTCACTTCTCGAGCCACTTGGAGTATGAATGCTGCGATAGGCTTGCTGACGGTGGTCCTATGCAAAGTAGGCATCCATATCTTGATACACAAGCCATGTAAAATAGCATATTTGGTTGTCAGGTGGTCTGATTCCAGCGAGCTCCTCTTCCATGATGTTACCCGCTCATTTGTCATTTTTGAAGCAATCTCTCCCCATTCTGATAACTCTGGAACAGTTTCATTTGGACAAATCCCGAAATACTCATTGATAGATTTTGGAGTAATTACCACTCGTCGACCCCTTATCTACACCACACCATACTCTGTACAAGATATAGTCCTGAAATGTTGTGACAGGTTCGCCACAAGCTCTCTCACAAGCTGTTCAGCAAACTGTTGAGACAATTTGATAGTCTTCAGCAGACCAGCCTCTTCAATCGCATGCACCACTTCCGGTACTTCAAATTTTCTCTCCACAATTCATTCTTGGACAATCTTTCGTCCCACAATAATCTGCCATCTCTTGGCCTTTTCAATGTCACAAACCCATACCCTAAATTTTGTGACCCCTCTTGTCAAGAGCTCTCCACCAAGCTTCTGTGAGTCTGATTTCTTAACTGACTTCTTGGCAACACGTTTCCCTTTAGCAACTGCTCCCCCTGTTTGAGTTCCCTCCTTTTCTAAATTTCTGCTGGGGTCAGCACTTCTCCCCCTTTTTCGCTTGGACAACCGCTCTGCCACTGAAGACACATTCACTACCTCTTCCATATCATCATCTACATGGACTGTCTCAAATGGATCCAGGGTGTCATCTACAACGATTGGCTTGGTTTTAAAGGGTTTGACAAGAGAGCTGACAGGGTCTGCCTCAGCTTCCGACGACGTCTGGTGAGAACCTCAGCCTGAGGTTTGTAAACCACCATAATCAGCGCCTCTGGATTTGTTTCAATTAGCTGAATTGTGTCAGCTGCAACCACTGGGAATTCTTCATGCTCTTTTTCTCCTTCGAGATCTTCTGGGATAATTTCCTCGTGAGTTTCATCAGTCACTGGGACTTCACCGATTTCTGGAACCGCATCCACTGAATTGTTTCAGCTGCAACTTCCGGTTTCTCAGCTCTCTTCTTCGCCTTGTGCGCAAACAAAGTGGCTAACCGTGTAGCCTTGCTTTTCTTAGAACCTCCAACACCCTTTGATTGAGTCAGGCCAGCGCCTAACCGATCAGCTAGAGACCTCTTGGCCAACCAAGCCTTCTGTCGCTCAGTTGCCTCAGTCCTCTCAGACGACCTCTCTTCCTGAACAATTGAACTAGCAGTAATACCAACATCCCTAGATATGTTCTCAAGAATTTCTTCTATAGCCACATCTAAACTCTTATCACCTTCAACCACCTCGATAACCACAGGTAAATCAAACTTAGGGCTTAACTCAGCGACGGACACATGTTATGTAATTGTCGGCGTAGGAATCGGGGGCTTGTCTGCCCCCGTCTTCCTTCCTCCTCCTTTCTTTGTTGCTGGGATTTGGACAGGAATTTGAGAGTCCGCTGTAGACTTCCCTTTTCTCCGAGACGCAGCGGCCCGCGTCGATCTGACTGGAGCCAGTGAGGCTGAGGAATCGGCGGTAGCACTGACGGAGAGTTTCTTGGAGGCAACCATGATTTCTTTTGTCGGAATTCTTTCGAGGGTCTCGGGATTTCACTCTCTTCTCAATAACAATCAATAGAAAATCTGCAAAAAATCAGGAAGATATTTTAAATGATTTCAAAATTCAAATTTGGAAACCCTTGGAAAATCCTAACTGTCAAACAAGAATATATTTAGATTATTTGCAGATTTTCCTTTCCAAAATACAACTTCCTTTAAATACCCAAGCTTCGCTATACTTTGTCTGGCTCATACTCTGTACCACCCATTATACTCGATAATCATTAGAATTCTCCCCCTAAATTCTATAACCAGTTCAACAGATTTTTGTACAATGATTAGGAACTGGTCCAGCCTTTCTAAGACTGACTTAAGTGTTGACAACACATAGACCCAAGGCAAGTCTTAGTGTTTCGAACTGAGCGTTGTTCAACTCTTTGGTGAAGATACCAGCCAGTTGCTTATCGGAGGATACGTGTTTCAGTGTGAAACATAACCTTCTGTTAAACTAACTCACGGATGAAGTGATGCTTGATGTCGATATGCTTTGTTCTGGAGTGTTGAAAAGGATTTCTGGAGATATTAATTGTGCTCATGTTGTCACAGAATAGGATCATCTCCACTTGTTTCAGACCATACTCTTCCAGCATCTGTTTCATCCAGATCGTTTGGGCGCAACAGCTTCCTGCAGCTATGTATTCAGCCTCTGCAGTCGACAGATATATACTGCTTTGCTTCTTACTGAACCATGAAACTAAGTTGTTTCCTTAAAAGAATCATCCAACGGAGGTGCTTTTTCGATCTTCTGCACTGCCGGCCCAATTGGCATCCCCATATCCAACTAGATGAGAACTGTTGTCCTTGGTGTACCAGAGTCCGTAGTTTTTTGTTCCACTTATGTATCTGATTATGCGTTTGACACTAACAAGGTGACTCTCTTTCGGGTTTGCTTGATACCTGGCACAGACACCCACAACATAGCAGATGTCAGGTCGACTGACAATAAGGTAGAGTAAGCTTCCAATCATACTCCTGTACAGGGTCTGTTCCACACTTACTCCCGATTCATCTTTTGTGATCTTTACGTGTGGTGCTGCAGGAGTGTGCTGATGGCTGGCATTCTCCAATCCGAACTTCTTCACCAAGTTTCTAGCATATTTACTTTGTGTTATAAATATACCATCGGATTCTGATGAACCTGTAGACCAAGAAAGTAGACCATTTCCCCCACCATACTCATTTGAAATTTATTTTTCATCTGTCAACAAACTGATCCACTAAGCGCTGTGATCGGGACCCGAATACGATGTCGTCCACATATATTTAGGCAATGACGAATTCATGCTGGATGTGCTTCAAAAACAAGGTCCTGTCACTTCCCCTCGCACATAGCCATGTTGAACAAGAAATATCACTAGCCGTTCATACCATGCTATGGGCGCCTGTTTCAGTCCATACACGGCCTTGTTCAAGCAATAAACATGATTAGGATGGAACGGGTCTTCAAACCCTTTAGGTTGAGCAACATGTACTTCCTCATTGAGCCAACCGTTGAGAAACGCACTTTTTAGGTCCATCTGAAACTGCTTGAAATTGAGATGGCATGCAAGAGTGAGCAAGAGTCTTATGGCTTCAACTCGAGCTACCGGGGCAATTGTTTCATCGAAATCTATGTCTTCAATCTGAGCATACCCCTGTGCCACCAGTCGTGCTTTGTTCCGGGTGATGTTGCCTTTTTAATCTGTCTTGTTTTTGAAGACCCATTTTGTACCAATTATGCTGGCTTCAGCTGGTCTTGGTACAAGTGTCCAAACATCATTTCTAGCAAATTTTGAGAGTTCGTCTTGCGTAGCACTGACCCAATAATCATCTAGAATTGCCTCCTTGATGTTCTTAGGTTCGATGGATGATAGAAAGAATGAACCACTTAGCATCTCTGCAAAATCAATAATCTTGCCACGGGTTCTTCTGGGTGCTTGAGGATCTCCAATAATATCTGTCATTGGGTGATTTTCCTGAATATGCCGTGGAGGGTGAATAGCTGGAACTTGTTCTGGTGCTGTATCAGATACCTGTTCATCATCCAAAGATTCTGGTACAGGATCTGTCACACGCATCTGGTCTTCTTGAGTCTTGCTAGTTTCTATATCAGGACTGGCAGCATCATCTTCATCTTTGCTGATTGAATAATTTGAGTCTTGAATTGCCACATTGACCGACTCCATAACAGTTTTAGATTTCTTGATGTAAACACGGTACGCTCGACTATTTGTGGAATATCCCAAGAATATTCCTTCACTACTGCAGGGATCAAGTTTCCTTTTGTATTCTCTGTCCTCATAAACATAACAAGTTCTCCCGAAGATATGAAAGTGTTTGACTGAAGGCGTCTTCCCTTTTTAAATTTCATAGCAGGTTTTATGTGTTCCAGGCCGCACAAGAACTCTGTTCAGAGTGTAACAAGCAGCGTTTATGGCTTCTGCCCAGAAGGTTAGAGCCAACCCTTTTCCATGAAGCATAACCCGCATCATCTCTTGAAGGGTGCGATTCTTTCTCTCTGCCACTCTATTTTGTTAGAGCGTTATTGGTGCTGAAAACTGATGAAGTATGCCATGTTTAAGACAGAATTCGTCCATATCATTGTTCTCAAATTCCATACCATGATCACTCGTGATTGCAATCAAAGTTGTGCCTTTTTCACGTTGGAGTCTCGGAATCAAGTGAATCACAGCTTGAACAGTGTCCGACTTTTGTCTAAGAAACACAGTCCAGGTAAAACGGGAAAAATCATCAACATAGACTATAACGTAGATCTTACCACCAATGCTTTCGGTCTGCATGGGACCCATTAAGTTCATATGTAACAGTTCAAGAATTCTGGTTGTTCGAATCTAGTTCGTTCCAGGGTGGGCAGACCTTGTCTGTTTTCCTATCTTGCATTCTCCACACATAGCATCAGTCTTTCCTTTCAGTTCAGGTATTCCTCGCATCAATCCCAGTTTGGATATCTGCCTCAATGCTTTGAGATTCAAGTATCCTAGCCGCTTGTGCCACAGAATCAGTTCATCCTGTTTAGACAGAAAATAGTGAGCTGTGACAAGCTCTGCGTCAGAATTTAACAGATAACAGTTATTCGATGAACGGTTTCCTCTCAGAACACACTTCCCTTCTCTGTTGACGACCTGACAAGAATCTTTGGTGAATTGCACATTTAACTTTCCATTGCACAGTTGACTTATTATACTTAGTAAGTTAGCTTAAAGGCCTTACACAAGCAGCACTTTGTCAATTGTCGGCATCCCTTGAACATATAATGTACCTTGACCAATGACCCTTCCTTTTCCTCCATCACCGAACGTAACAAATCGTCCATCCTGGTTCTGCATGTTGGTCAGATAGCTTGCTTCCCCGGTCATGTGGGCTGAACAACCACTGTCAAAGTACCATCGCTCCTTCTCATGGTGAGTGGATGAGCTGTAAGCAACATAGCAACGGTTGTCATGAATTTTTGAGACAGGCACGGATCTTCTCAAGCGATATTTTGCAAGGAACATGGAACACTTCCTCTGGATGTGCCCTTGAGTGTTGCAAAAATAGCAGATACGTTTGTCCATTGTCCAACGCGTATTGGATTGTGGCTGGGATGAACAACATTAGCACAGTTAAGATTATTTGCTTGAACAAACACTGTCTTACCATTAGTCTTTGATACTCATAGCCCAGACTAGGACTTCCACGATTTGTACGCTGAGCACCCAAAATAGAATCAAGTTTCTTTGTCCCATTGTTCATCATACTGACATACTTTCTTATTCTTGACAGCTATGTCCCAACGTTAGCGAAAACATGGTGGCCTCCAAGAAAAACTCTGTCAGCACAGCCGACGTCTCTCCTGCTCCTGACAGATCGACGCGAGCCGCTGCATCTCGGAGGAAAGGAAAGACTGCAGCGGTCGCACAAGCCCCGGTCCAAAACCCAGCTACAAAGAAAAGAGGTGGAAGAAAGAAGGAAGGAGAAGAACGCTCGGTGCCGACGCCGTCAATCACTGAAACCAAATCTGCAACTGAGGTAAGCCCTACAGTTGATATACCTGCAAGTACAAAAATGTTAGAAGGTAATAAGAGTCTGAATGCTATTATAGAAGAAATTGTTGAGAATATACGTAGAGATGTTGGTATTGTTGGTACTTCTAATTAGAGAGAAAGGCCTGCTGAGAGGTCTGAGACAGCCAAGCGACAGAAGACTGGGCTGGTCGAGCAGTCTCTAACTGGCCAAATAGATGCTGGTCTGACTCAGAAAAAGGGTACTGGAGGCCTTCAGAAAAGCAAGGCATCTCGCCTGGCTAAGATGTTTGCTCAGAAGGCAAGGAGAAGAACAAATAAATCAGAGGTTGAGGGTGGAACAAGCTCAGCTGATGTAGTTCAAGAATCCAGTAAGATCCCATTCGTTGTTGATCTACAGAAGGAAAGTGTCCTAGAGGACATTGAAGAAGAGAAGGTTAAAGATGCTTGTCATGAGGTAGCAGTTGACGCTGTTCCAGAAGGAATGCGCCTGGTGGTGTTTAAACCACCGATAGAGGTTTCTCTTGATGAGGCTGAATCTGTCAGTCCTCCCATTAAGTAGACTGCATCTGAGGCAGTGGTAATAGAAGATGATAGAGACTCTGTTGAGACAATGTTTGTGGCAGATGATCTGAAAGAGGTAGCTCATGTGTCTTCTGTGGCTGATCGTTTATCAAAGAGGAAGAGAAAGAACAGCACAGACTGTGTCAGTAAGAAAGAGAAGAAGGGGTCTCTAATAGGGGGAGCTAGCCCCAAAGAGAAGAAGGTTGCATCTAAGACTGTCAAGAAGTTAAAAAGGATTGATGAAGAATCGGTGACTGGAGGAGTCACAAAATCTGGAGTCTGGTTTTGCGACATTGAAAATGCCAATAGATGGCAGATAATTGAGGGTCACAAAATTGTTCAAGAGCGAATATTTGTAGAAAGGAAATTCGATCCACAAGGTTTCACTATATCTGTTAGAGTACAATGAATTACAAAACTAAGTCACGCTCTAGTTTAATAACTACTTCTAACCTAGCGCCACCTCAACTCAATCTAATCACACTGATTAGCTCGCAGTCTGGTCCCACAGACTCTCTCTGAATTAGCCTATCCTATTACAATGTGTAGTAGTTGGTATGCTATAGCAATCTCTATATCAGAATTGCTGTAACTTCTGTCGATAGCTTCTCTAGCACCCTCTGTCAAGCCGATGAACTCTCTCTGAATTCTTCCAACTCAGATATTGCTCCCCTTGATCAATGCCCACTGGTCACTATCAAGAAGAGATGTTTAACTCTCCAACAGCCTGCGACACCTCCTATTCGCAGCCGTTCTCCAAAGCAACTGTTTGATCCTTCAACGAGCCGTGCTCCACTTGAGTTCTATGGATCATACCGGATCAACTCTACGAGTTCTGATCTCATCTGCGCTACACAACTTTATTACTTCAGACTTCTGCTGTTAACTCTCGTTGTGTGTATTCTCTGCTTCGATTCCTTATGGATTCCTCTCCTCAACATTGCTCTTATAGCTTCATCAATCATTAGTGACGAAAACTCTAGATGCCTTAGGATTCGTAGTGCAGCACAACATCTTTTGGAATCTTTTCCTAGATTCTTGCGAAGTTGTTGGAGTTTGTTAAGATTTCGTTTCCTAAATCGAAATCTTAATTTAGAAACCTTATCTTTTTGAATCTCTCCGACCACGAGATGAAGTGCTGACGGTGTCACAAGAGCCTCCCCGTACAGCTTCCTGAGCTCTTGTGACACCGCCAACACTTCACCGGGCCTCCTCGTGCAACTTTAAGATGATCGGCCATTCTGCTCTAGCTTCAAATAAACACGGATTGCTATAGCAGATTCTGAAATTAGTCTGTTGCCCAATCTACCTCAACTTTTGTGGTCCACAAAGTGCTATAGCAGATTCCTGTGCTTTGTTGCTATTTTTTCAGTCTTGAGATTTTGCTCCAGCTGCAAATCTTCAGGAAGTGATGTAGTAGATTCTTGTGTTGTTTTGTTAAGGATGCCATACTTTAACAAGATGAAAATGAATTGTACAACCACGAGCTGGCCCTAGTGGGTACAACCCGACCCAGGCCGGCCTTACATGTCAACCAATGGGATGTTGGGATATGGCTAGCGTATTATAGATGATAGGATAAATTATAAAAAAATTGAGTCAACCCAGGTTCGACCCATCTAAGCCCTGACCCAACTTGCTCGACCCAGAAGTCAAAACTTGAAAACTATAGCCTATGAAGTTTAAAAATAACAAAAAATATATAAATTTGAAATCATTCATAAACTCTAATGCACCTCATCCTCGTATCCTATTTTCCTCGCTAAACTCTCTAAACCTCCTTTATTCTCAAGTGCTAAAGTCTCAAATTTCAAGTGACGGTGAAATTAAATCTTCAAATTCAAGTCTCTATTTCACTATATTTTATTTTGCTAATTAATTACTAATTATTATTGTATTAGTTGGATTAATTTACCATGGACAATTTTAATTAATATAATTTGAATATCTTTTTCCTAATGATGAGGTGGAAAATAGTGGACGTGGAGGATGTAGTATACTCCAACTCATTATTGAATAGTCACAACGTTACACAATCATCAACCTCTACCTCTAGGAGAAATGAACACCTATTTTTTTTTGATTTATTTTGAAATTATTTGGAAGGATAATATATGATGTACCAAATGCAAAAAAATGTGGAAAAGAATATAAATTTTAATGGGATCATTTTCTTCACGTCTTCATACAATGTTTCTACAGGTTTAGCTATCACAGTCTGTTTAGAGAATTTTCACGGCATAACCGCACCTCCCGAAGTGAATCTTTTATATAAGGTATCCATCTTGTGTCCTTTAATCCTTCAAAAACTTCATGAAAATTGATTTAATATTGACCATAATTATGACTAAATTTAAGATACATAAGTACTCTCATGATTATTTTATAGTATTTGGATCTTGATTACTAGTATTTCTTGCTAGTCGACTTATAAAGACTGCTTATCGTCTCGGATATCCAACTTAGGAGATGCTTTCTCCATTTTTGTAGAAAAGTATAAATTTATGTCTATTGGAGTTCTAGATATTCCAAGTGTCCTTTCCAAAATTTCTAGTGCATAAGATTTAAATCATGTCCATTGAGAGTGTGTATAATTTTCATAACAAGAATTATATTTGCAAGTCCCAAATCTTTCAAATCAAACCTAGAGTTTGGTATATTCCTTATATGTTAATCATACAGACATTTCTTTCCACAATGAGTATGTCGTCATTATATAAATAATTGTTGTGTTCAATGTTCTTGATGTAAATACATTTGTCACACTTATTGATATTAAACCCAATTGACAATATTACGTAGTTAAATTTCTCATGTCATTACTTTAAGGTTTGATTAAGGTCATAAAGAGAGTTGGTTAGTTTGCAAAGTTTTCCTTTCTTTCCCTTATAATACAACTATTATGTTGCTCATTTCATTTGATAAATTTTAAGATTGTGCAATATTAAGATGCATTACCTCCGGAGGAAGAAAAGAAGCACCAGTACTCAGTGAGGAACAGACTCAAAGGAACACATCACAGGGAACACAACACTCTGAGAACATGAAGTGGAACCTACTCTGACATCACCAACGGAGATAATCCTTGAAAATTCACCAGATCAAGTAAGCACTGCTCCGGAGCCTAAAGAGAAAACTAAGGATGCATTACCTACGGAGGAAGAAACAAAAGCACCAGTACCCAGTGAGGAACATACTGAAGGCAACACATCACAGGGAACCCAACACTCTTAACCTAGAGTAATACACAGTGGAAGAATAGTTTAGCCACTACTTAAAACCCAAAACAGTGGCAGAAGCTCTAAAGATCCAGATTGGGTAAACGCCATGCAAGAAGAGCTACACCAAACAAACAAAGTCTAGAGATTGGTTTCCAATCCTGAAGGTCGAAACGTCATAGGAACAAAATGGGTATTTAGAAACAAAATGGATGACAAGGGAACATTTGTTCAAAATAAAGCACGACTAGTAGTTAAGGGATACAATCAGCAAGATGGAATTGACTACGACGAGTCATTTGCTCATGTCGCCAGGTTAGAAGCCATTCGTCTTTTAATTGCCTACTCTACTTATCATGGTTTCATCTTGCATCAAATGGACATAAAAACTGCTCTGAATGGCGCTCCAAAAGAGGAGGTATACGTAAGTCAGACACTTGGTTTTGAAGACCCCTCTCATCCAAACCACGTTTACATTCTTGACAAGGCTCTCTACGGACAAAAATAATCCCCTCGAACGTGGTACGAAAGGCTATCTCAATTCTTGATGTCCCACGGATATGTATGTGGTGAGGTAGACAAGACTCTGTTTCTTCTGAGGGAAGGAAGACATACTCTGGTGGTACAGGTAAATGTAAGTGATATTTTTTTGATCCACTAATGATGTTCTTGTCAAGAAATTCACCAAACTCATGACAAGTGAGCTCGAAATGAGTATGGTGGGCAAGCTTAAATTTTCCCTTGGATTGCAAGTCGCACAAGGCCAAGACGGCACACGCATTCATCAACAAAAATATCTCATGGAAATACTCACAAAATTCTATACAGATAGCGCCAAAACATGCAACACCCCTATGTCACCAAATGAGTCCCTCAGTAAGGATGGGAGCTCCCCCACTGTGGATTCGACTTTATATAGAGGAATGATCGAATCATTATTGTATCTAACAGCTAGCAGACCTGACATTATGTTTAGTGTTTGCTTGTGTGCGCGTTTTCAGGTTGATCCAAAGAAAACACATATGAAAGCGGTAAAGCGGATACTGCGTTACCTGAAGGGTCCAGATGCCCTTTGCCCAAAGAAGGAGACCTGTGACTTGCTAGATTTACTGATGCCGACTATGCTGGAAGCAGAACTGATCGGAAGTCCACCTCAGGAATGGATTAATTCTTGAGCCCCTGCCTCATCTCATGGGGAACAAAGAAACAGAATTCCATAGCCCTTCCCACTGTTGAAGCCGAATATGTAGCTGCTGCCGCATGCTGCTCACAACTTGTATGGTTGCAACAACTAAGTGACTACGGTGTTAATATTGATCACTCCTTTATACTTTGTGATAACAATAGTGCCATTAACATCTCTAAGAACCCTGTTCAATTCTCACTTACTAAACATATTGAGATACGATATCACTTTCTGCGTGATTATGTTGAGAAGGGTCTGGTAACCATGAGCTTTTGTCGTACGGAGGAACAAGTAGCGGACAACTCACTAAAGCACTGAATAGAGAACATTTTGAAAAACTGTAGCTAGAGTTAGGTATGACTTCCCTCGATTGATATGTGTGTTCCCTATTAAACTCCGTCAATGACTGGCTATGAAAAGCATATGTAAGTACCAATTCTAGGCTTCATTCAATTATGAAATGTCATTTTAAATCACTTCTGGGTAGCTGTTACAACGTAGCATCATGAGCATATCGATGTCATATTTGTTTTCTAACATTAATGAGAAGTCATGATGAGTTTTTCTTCTAGACCTAACGAGTCTTCCAGATTTTGATCCCACTTTACAAGACATGGGAGATCTCTACAGCCAACCCAAGCTTGATCATGATTTGACGCTCCTATGTGCCCATTGCTATAATGAAATTGGAGCGATCAATCATGCAGTGCACTCACATTTTCTTCATTTTTAAAATTTTTTGTGTGTGTGATGCTCTCTCTCGTACCACTTGGGTAAATCAACCGCATCATACCCCTCCTTGATTGAACCATAAAACTCGAACCGAAAATTTGGGTTGAACGAAAATTTTTGAGCGGAAATTATCAGTCAGAAACAATTGGCGGGAAAACAAGGGAAAAAAAATCGAGAGGAAAAATTGGGCGGCAAATCTATGGACGTACTTATCAAGTCTTGGGATACAGTTTTGGAAACTGGAGAGATTTGATTACCAAACCTTGGTTTTTCTTAAAATCGAGGAGTTTATCTACTAAAGAGGGCGCAGATAAAACTTGCCTAGATCATGACACATCATATGGCCTTTATTCGCACCACGGTAAACATGGTATAACATATCCCTGTGTGGTAAAGCTCATTCTAATTAACTGTCATATACCAAGCAAAGGAGGAGATCCGTGCATGGAAAGAGTTTGCAGATGATAACTATGATAAGCTGGGCTATACGTTCACCTCTGGGATCGGTTGAGTAAAGGAGGCTCTAAAATCCAAAGCTGCCAAGGTGGTGTCCCCGGTGGAGAGAATGCAGAGTGTTGCTCGTTCAGATGTTTCCCAGGTGGATGTCAATCCTATCATGGAGGACATTCAGAGGTTGGAGAGTATGGTTACTTCCCTAGTAGAACGGGTGACCAGAATGAAGGAGTCAATTTATCACATCTTCGGGAATCATCTCAAGAACTCAGAGAGCATCACCGATCAGAACACCCAACTTCACTATGTTAGGACTAAGTTGCTCGCACAACTGCAAGAAATTATCGGCGATGCCCAATGATCGACTTATGCTCTTATGGTTCACCCCCTCCTTGTTACCCCTGCCTCATTATCCCCCAATCCTTGAAACCTTTTTTTATTCCTCATCATGCACCACCTTTTCCCTATGTTAGTCTTAAATTATGCTACCAATCTTGCTTGGTGCCTCTTTGTACGACACCCAAATGTGGCTGACAAATGGAGTTTCTAATTTACTGTGGTCTTTAACTTATTACTCATAATTTCTTTTTGATGATGCCAAAAGGGGGAAGTTATACAGGGAATGCACAGTCTAAGGGGGAAGTGAAATATCAAAATCATTACACATGTTGGGGGAAATATCAAAATCTAATTTAATTAGATAAATTTCATATTTAAACAAGAGATAATCAAATATTCGGTTGTTGGAGATATTTGATCTTGATTTTGAAGTCAAAAATAAATGACTGAAAAATGTCAATCAAATATATTCCTGGTGGTAAAGCCAAGATATCAATGGAATCGCAAAAGCTATAAATAGGCGAGCTAGAGCGTCGGATAAAGGACGACTTTGAGAGAGAAAAAGGAGAGAACGTGCTAAGAAAAGAGAAGCCTATTGTGAACTCCTGAAAGCTCGCACGGCCAAGTTTGAGAGTGAAAGAAATTTGCACAAAAGTTGGGTTGAACCGATAGTATCAAAGATAAGTTAGACTTTGTATTGTGTGTACTAGTGAGTAACTTAGTCGTTTGTACTCGGCAAACATATCCTAAATACAGAACCAGACCATTGATAGAGCCTAGTTATACACATTATTTAGATCATAACCCTATGCTTGTTTGCAATATTTTATGAGCAAGATTACTCGTTTCCAATGTTTTTGTATATCAGGTCAGAACGAGTCCTTAAGTCGGATACGCGCTGTCAGGCAGCGTTCTAGGAGTGAAAGATCAGCCTGTGGAGCTAGCGGCGCAAACAAAAGAAGAAATGGCGAAAGACAGCAGAAGTGCGCTACCCGATTGCGCCAACCAATGCCGTGCGCCAGGCGCAAAGTGCCAGTGACCAGATTTGGAAGTTGCCAAAAGATGAACCTCCTGAGCAGTATATAAAGGGAGGAAGTCTAGGGTTTCGAGGAGTTCGAAAAGACTGTTGTTCCAGAGGCACCAGAGGACGCGAAGGAGGCACTGTGCGGCAGAACTGGAAAACACACGGACTTATTGAGGAGATTTGCGCCAGCCGACTGCGCCAGCCGAGAGAAGACACTGCACGCACTGTTTGCTACCGTTTTCTTGGATTCACTAGTTATTATTTACTATTTTATGATGTTTACCACTAGCATGTCTAGCTAAACACTTAGTGTTGGTCGGGCATGAATCTGTGATGTATTCCTTTGAGACTTGAGCTTAATGCATAGTTTATTTACTTGTACTAATTCTGTGCGTACTGAGACAGTTAGTTGCATGAGTAGGGGAAGCCTTGAACCGCAAACTTACTTGTGTAGCTCGCTTGTCGCATGTTAAACTAGTTGCATGCGTAGGGGAAGCCTTGAACCGCAAACTTACCGTGACAATTAGGAGTAACGAGTTAGGGTAGGCAGTTGCTACTGTGACAGGATTCGCAGCTGTTTAGTCTAGTTCTAAGGATTAATAGCACATGAACTTTGAACGGAACATGCGCACGTGTTAGGAAGCCTTTACCGGACACTAACTCAAGTAAAACACAAGCTATAGATGTTTGGAGTCGATGATAAGGAATTCATTCATAGAGGATTGTCTGCCCAATACTTCTCATAAATATAGTATTTAATCTCTACTGCTTGCACACGTCTAGTGCAATTCCCCGCGTTACGATATTCGCTGTTACTCGCGCATCGCGCAAAACCCCCGATCACTCACGCAACCCCCGTTTTCTTAAGTGTAGGTTACTGGCTAAGACTCACTGCTTGCTCCCTGTGGAGATCGACCCTTACTTAACCGCTGTACTAGTGGGAGAGGAAGGAATTATATTTGACGCGCACAACGACGCGCGATCAACCATTCCGGAAGGTAGTGGTTTACTTAGTTACTTGATTGATACTGAGGTCCACTCCAATTCGCTGAGTAAGCCGTTTTATTTTTTCTACATTTAATATTTCGCTGCTGCTATGTTTGTAGGGTAACACACAACTCTATTATCTCAAAGAGACAGCTAACTAGCGATCAAAATATACACGTGGATTGATATGATCCAAAATTTAAACATTTGGCTTTTCCTTGTAATGACGCCTATTGCAGGTTTTCTTGGACCCAAATGAACGGAACAACACAGAATACAAGCTGGAAACTTTTTCTGCAGTTTACAGGAAACTCTCCGGGAAAGATGTGGTGTTTTAGTACCCTGTTACGGAGGCTTGAAATAGTTGTGGAGTGGCCGCCCACTTGGAAATGAATCCAAGACTTGGGTTTCCATTTACTTGATACTGTTTGAAATTTACTTTAAGAAGCATGTCTTGATCCTTGGTTAACAATCCAAATGTTCAGTTTGTTTAATGAATCAGAATGATGGAGTTGTGAACGTCAGATTGCCTCTCTTGGCCAAATTATATTAGCATGATAAGGTTGTGTATTTTTCTACTTAAATTCAGTTTTTTGAGGGGCGACTGTTTGAATGTAATTAAACAGAAGATTAATAGTAGTGTAACCTAAAAAGATAACCTCACCCGTAAGCTTCCTAGTATTCCAGTGGCCTCGTAAAAGCAAAAAACAAGTAATTTGAAAGTTGTAAAGACAGGGCATCTCATTAGATTGGAATACAACCACGAGCATTGAAGGAGGAGCATGTTAAGTAAATAACCACCATGGTGGAAAGAATGTAGTATAAGTTCCTTCCTCCTGCATTACCCTGTACAAGTTAAGGAATGTGTTAACACTCACCCATATATGAGTCATGTGGGAATATGGATATGGATTAGAGGGGAGCATGATAAGTACAATAATCATATATTTTTAAAAATAAGGAAGGCTTCACAATTTATGAGAGATTTGTAACCATGCTGAGCACATGACAAATCAGATTAGTGTTACAAGTACCTGTAGACAAAATCACAAGGCCTAGATACATGGCCCCGCAAAGAAACGCGAAAGATATTAACCCCCTGAGAGAAGACCATTCATACTCGATGAATAACAATGGATACTTGTAAATTGGTAGAAAGAATATTCATGAGAGTTCATTCAATAGAGGCATTGTGATATGCTTACCATATGACTCCCCAGCAGACGCCTCCACAAGGACATGGACATATTTCTTGAAACTTCTCAGCATCACTAGTGTTGACTCTTCGAGAAATCAGGTCATCATATATATCTGCATTTATATATTAAGAACTCCGACTGGACTCCTATTCAATAATGAAAAAAAATATTCTTGGTTTGGTTTAGCAGGCTGTACCATACACAGAAAACAAGCTGTTCATTACACCTGGAAAAGAAAATAGATCGTCATCTTTATCTCGTGTGGGTAGCAAAAAGTAGTTTAACACTAATTTTAAGGTAGATTATCAGTTTACCTATGAACATGATTATGTACCGAAGAATGCGAACTTCTGTCATTTCTTGCAAAATCCAAACAATGCCAATAAAAATGATGAATCCTGCAGAGCCAAAATATAAATGTTGACTACTCATTCAAAAAACAAATGGAATAGTTTATCAGATTCTGATGTCAGCCTAAATAGATCTGGTTGTAAACTGGTGCAGCCCAACAGTCACGTATTTTTCAGAGAGGATAAACTTACCAATGCACAGTCCCCTAAGTGTCCACTGTATAAACAGAAAACAGAAATAAAATGAAAATTAACATACGAGGGTAGCTGCGTTTATGAAATGAGAAACAGCGGATGCTATGAGATAATACATAGTTTCCATATAATTGTTGGATTTTTTATGCAGAAAATTAATATACACGGGGAGTGATTAAAATGATAAGGTTACTTAAATGAAAAAGGGGGAACGCACCAAAAAATACATCGGCAATATATAAAACCAATTATAACACCTTATAAATTTTATCATGCGCAAATCACGTGATTTGAACGTGCTTCATAAAAGAATTGTGTGCGAGTCACGTGACTTCTAATATTTTATCTAAATCATCAGATCAAGCGATCCAATAGTTCATACAATTTTCACGTTTTCCATTTAAGTCAGCTTTTTATCTGACCCACTTCCTATATACAAGGGAGGAACAAACTGCAAAGCTCTCCAACTAGCCAAAGAGAAAAAGACCCACAGAGAGCTCAAAAACAGCACCAAGCTGCAAAAACACTGGCAGCAAATAGGCAGCCCCAGAGACTAGCTAAACTGTTGGACTCCAGCAGCGAATTGCTGGATAAACTATCACTACATCAAATTACCAGTTTGGAATAGTATTGAAAGAATATCATGATTAACAAGTACAAACTTACTCAGTACTTACATTTTTAGCAATAAAGAGAACAATAAGCAAAGCAGCACCAAGACATCCTGCTGCTATTTTTGCAGTAAGAAGTTTTGTGGAAGCGAGAATCAAAACCATTCCCCAAAATGATGAGCCAAGATCTGAAATTCCATGAAACAGTTTGGAGGAATGAACAATATTTTAATCATTATCAAAAGCATGTGTGAATACAGGTTTTCAAGGATAAAAGCAATACATCCAGCGGGTAAAATTAACCAATATATTCCTCCACGCGTCGTTGTTGCTCCGCCTTCATTTCCATAAACTGTTATGCCTTCAACCTTCACATAAAGCGATAAAAATCTTTAGCATTAGAGATGCATATAAGCAATCAATACATGCTAGCTAGGCATTCATGTACAGATTAATGATGCTTACGAATGATTCAGACAAGTCATCTGACATATCAAAATTTAATGAATGTTTATCAATAAAAATTGAACAATCAAAGACCTTTTATTTCTCTTAGGCGTATTGTTAATTAAATCAGAGCAAGCATCATGAGAAGCTGCATCAGCCGTAACAGTTAGTATCTTGCATCAAAGTCAGTTTGTACTATAATTAATCCAGAACAATGGTGATGCTGAATTGGGCAGTTCAGGACAGAAATGATACCAAGCTATTACATGACTAAACATATGCACCAAGTGAATTTAGGATGCATAGTCCAGTTTGAATAGTGGAGAGAGAGAATCTTACGTGACCACACGTCAGAATACAGGCAATAGCATGACTCGCTTCATGGAGAAATACAGTAATGAGCTTGAATGGGGTGATTATTACAGTCCTCCAGAGCTACAACAAAAACAACTCAAGAGATTCATATATAAAAGCATCATAGGAAAGACAGCCCGCCACAATAAGCACAGCCTACTGCTTTCCTGAGTGTAGTTCCAGGTCAAGTACATGACTGTTATTTATAACAAAAGAATGTGGATGAATCAACACCTATCTGACCTAACCAATACAATGTCCAGCAACATCAGAAATCCTTACAAACAAAAAAAGAGAGTATAAGATGTGAGTTTTTACATAGCCAGCCAGGCAGTTGGGACTTGGAGTTGTTCGACCAAAAAATTAATAATATATTAGAAGACAGATGCACATTTTTTTCTTAGCAATGACGGTTCCATTCAAAGGTAGAAGAGACGAACTACATTTTCGCATAGCAAAGTATCAAAAGTAGAAGCAGTAGAAAAAGCAAGACGCACAGCAAGGATGACGACGGTGCAGACGGCGACAGTGGCCATGAATACGACTTGATCGCGATTGCAGCAATTCCGGAGCTCCCAATTCGTCATATTTATCCTGCTTTGCTGGATGATGTTCAATTTGATTCGCAGGGAGTCGGAAACGAGGAGCAGCAGCAACGAGCAGTTGAATCAAAAAATTTGTCTCTCCAGTTGTGTTTGCTTAGATTTGACTTGGTTGTCCCAGAAATTCAAAAACTTTGAACCAATCACACATCTCCATGCCTAACCTCTCTCTCTCTGACTGACTCGGGATAGCACTATCCCCACGCGCTTTGCTATCCCTGTTTCTACTGCGTTCAAGATTTAAGAAAAATAAAATTACAAATAGGCATCAATTTTGACTTCAGTTTTGATTTTGGGTCGGTTCTTTTAAATTGAAATTATTTATTTAAGTATATAGTTTAATTTAATTTAGTATGTAAATCATTATTCATCATATTTTTCTTATTTACCACAACAACAACACTATCACCACAATACTACCACCACCATAACCAAACACCCCAATTTAACCACCACTACATTAACATCACAACACAATATCACCACCACCATAACCAAACACCATTATCCAATCCTAATACCACCACCACCACCCCAATCCAATCACCACCACAATACCACCATAACCAAACACCCCAGTCCAACCACCACAGCACCACCACCACAAAATCACAATACCACCACCACCACAACACTACTGCTATCACAACACTACCACCACCACAACAACAACCAACCATCACAAAAACAACACACCACCAATAAAAATAATAATTAATGTATTTAACTTATTTACTGAAAATTTAAGTACAAAAGAATAGGGTCTAGTTCTTATAACTCAATATGAGACAATTACAATGAGAAATCACAAACAAGAAAGAACTGATAAACTGGTCGAAACATCTAGATTCTGCAGCACAGGCTAATTGTTGTGGTTCCTTAATAAAAATCTGTCCTCTAAAATCTTATGCATGACAAAAGACAACTTCTGCCTCAAGAAAGAGAGTGATGTTGGTGGCTCCATACCTTGGCCTCGGCCCACCTCGTCACCACAGTCCTGACCGACTGGTCTGCTCTCTCTCCAAAGCCTCCATATTCCATGATGAAAGGCACGAACACAAGCCAATTGGCTGAACAACCAACTTCAAACTTTGAGATCTTTCTCTCCTCTGCTCTCCTACCTGCCTTCCCTGACTCTAGCCATGCCCTTCCTTCCATAAAAGAGAAGACAATGGACACATCCACACAAAGATCTCTACCACCATCCCTCGCAGGTACTAAGATGTCCATTGACTTCTCTCCCCCAACGAGAAGACCAACCACCTCCAGCCTAGGCCCAGAATAGCCTCCCTAAAAAAAGTGAACAATGCATCTCTTACCGCATTATGCCTCTGAATCCTCCTCCCACCCCCAGGACAATGGGAGTATGATCACCGGTCGCATTGGAAGTGAGCAACCCTCTCCAGGCCGTACAAGCTTGCGAAACGTTGAACATGTCGTGTCCGGCATGGTACATGAGGGACAAACGATAAACCCCCAAGTTCATACGAAGGCCAAAGAAGGCGCAGGTACTATGGACCAAATACCGCTTCCCGACGCAGAAACTGCATTCAGCAAGGCCACTTCCCTGATGACTTCAATAGCCAAACCGGCAAGCCACCGTTGCGGATTAGCCTTCGGCCTTAGCTCCCCCAAACCAACTGGGGAGCTAGGATGAAACCTCAAATTTCCCTTTTCAAGCAAGACTTCACCTTGACAAAGAGAATGAATCTCTCGCAAGCATCTCCCGTAAACCCCTGCCTGCACCAAGGAAGCAACAGCAACCGAGAGAGCGATATCGTTCCCCACTGGAATACCTAGTCCACCAAACTTTAGAGACAAGCCCACAAACCTTTTTTGGTCCATCGTGAAACCCACGTTCAAGAAATGCATCAAACTCTGATGCACCAACTGCATCAAAAGAACGAATCGACTCCTCAATCCAGTTAAGGGAAGAACTCTTCAAATTATACATCATATTCGGCATGCCTATGCATGCCCGCAAAAGTAACAACCCCAACTTCGGGCTATCCAACCTAGACACCTTAGCTAGGATGATCTGAATACCAAGAACTCTCTGCCCCACAACCTCAATGGCCCCTCTCTTATCCACTGAAATAGGGTTACCCAAGATAATTAAAGCCAAAGAATCAGAGAAAACGAACCCGCCCGGCACCATAGTGGGCACCACTGGTCTCCACACGGCCACCGCCATAAGGATTTCCTATAGTTCATACCTAAACCTAGTCTAGGCCCGAATCCGGAATGACCCCAAACACAACCAAAAAAATCCCTCGATGACCCATCAACAAGCCGTCATCAAGGAACCAAGCGATGAGCACCAAGCAAGGACATAACTTCCCAATCCGACAGGCTACAAAGCAATGGCAAAAAGTAAGGGCTCCAAAGGATTGCCTTATTGCACCAGCGACAACTATGAATGGTTTGACTCTCCAACAAAGAGAAACGCCCAAGATCCATAACAATACTCAATCCAAGCACTCAGAGATGGGAAATGGCACCACACTCACTCCATGAAAACCTATCTACTGATCATATTAAAAACATTCGTAAGATTCATCTTCAAAACCCCTAACCCTCATCAACTGAATGTTTCGCCACCAAGTGGATCAACAAATGTGTAATAGCTAGATTTTTTAATGGAAAGCCGATGAATTTGCGACGGTTTTGGAATTTACAATTCAATATTTAATTTAATTGGAATTTAAATTTTGGAAATAAGAAAGTATGCAAAATTTTTAAACATGAATAATAAATTTTCATACAATCCAAATTCAATCGAAAATTTATAAAGTAATCTAAAAAGTTGAACGCTTACAAACTTAATAAGAAAAATATATATTCAGTCATCGCTCAGCTCCTCTACTAAATATTCCAATTGCTGTCCATGGGGTGCCATCTCCACGCTCGTCTCCTAATGACCCAAAAGATCCACAAAACTAATAATATAACCATAACAAATATTGCAAATACCTAAACTCAACTTCAATGATTTCCAGATCACCCAAAACTTCTAAGCTCGCAGTGCCTGCTCTTTCTATCAAAATCAAAATGGTCACTTAAGACAAGTAGAATTTACAACTCAATTAGAAGACATAACAAGTCATCCAAAACATAACCAATTTAACATTAGCGTGGATAGGCAACAAACACGAAGCTGCTTTTTCGATCACAATTTAATGAATAATGTAACTAGATCAAGGGCTCATACATCGCTAGCCACATCTTAGTAACAATATTAAGAAATTATCAGGATACTTCTAGCATTCTCCTCAAATAATAGAATAGTTGGGAAGGAGAATAGAAAGAGAACATAGTTTTTATTTATTCTTATCCCTATCAGCAAGATATCCTTGCCAGCTCCACTCAACCATTAGAGAGTAAGTTTTGGGGTTAAATAAGGTAAGTACATATCCTCTTGGCGCATATCACTCTTATTGTGATAAGAAGAAGGGTTGAGAGTTTTGAAATGGTGAGTTTCAGAGGGCAAGGTCGTAAGAAAGGATCTATTTAGGATTGGTTGTGAAGCTAACTTCGTAGAGGTATGTAATCGACTATGTCATGATGTTTTCGAAAGAAAAACCATTTTTGATGGCTGATTTTGGAAATGATGGGATGATTCTTGATTCTAAAGTATTCTAATCAGAACAATCTTTCCAACGACGGTATATTTTATGCATATTGATTCAATCCGAGTCTTTCTGAAAATGGATTCAAACATGAAACTGAAACTATTTTTACAAACGCTAGACAGTTCCATCGAATAACTTTCAACGGGGAATAACTTCTTGTTTTCGTTTTCGAATTGAGTGATTTTAAAATCTATGGGTTTCTACACAAAAATATCTTTCTAACGGTATATTTTATGTGTATTGATTCAACCCTAGGGATTTTGAAATGAGATGAGAAGTGAGGTTTAGAATCTGTTTATTGTACGGACATTTCTGGGAGTATAATTTGAAATGGATATACATCTGGACTGCAATGTTCAAACTTAGTGTTCTTGAGTTCTATCATATTCTACTTGAAAAGAGCTTTCTAACACTATAAAGAACATGCTCTAATTTATTGTGAGTTACCTTAAAATTGAATTTGAAGTTAGGAGTCGTAACTTGAAATTTGTTGAATGTTGTCTTGATTTTCTGTGATTGAATGGCAATAGTTTAAATTTGCAACTGGATAGTCTATATAATTAATATAGACTAATGGCAGATTTGGTCCTTAGGTTAATATATCAATGTATCATGTATGTTGGATGCTTGTGTGCTTTAGAGTTCAATTGTATTTGGTATTGATTGTAGGTGCTTGTTGACTTGAGTTTTCGTTGGCCTAGTGTTGTTAAGAGTTCATTTGGTGTGCTTTTGAGGTAAGTAATACGGACCCGTTCTAGTTATTTATCAAATTTATCTTGTAAAACTATATGACATATCTGTTATTTTCAAAAGCTTATTTTCTTAAACAAAATCGAATCATTGAGTGTAATTCTCTGTGAAATTATTCAGCCTCGGTAAATAAAACATCTCGCGTCGTGTCATCTGTAAACTCATCATATCTCATCTCGTTTCTCTGCTCGTGTGTCATGTATCATTCATGTTTAACTCAAGGCTCACAATCTGATAACGATTCTCATTGACTAACCATAGGGCAAATATGGAAATCATGTTGCCTGGCCGTAGAGCGAAATGCAGTAATCTTGTTGCCTAACCATAGGGCAAAATATGATATTCATGTTGCCTAGTCGTAGGGAAAAATATGACAATAGTATCCCGGGACCCATGCATGCACGATTGGATTGTTAGCCATTCTGCTTGTTTGAAATGTCTCGTTCTTTATGTCATCGTGATGAAAGTTTTTTTGTAAGCGTCTTACAAATTCTCTCGTTTAAAAGATCAAATGTTATTTTTACTACGTATCTATATATACTGTCGTGGTTCTTATTCGATTTCTTAAAATATATGTGACACTCATGATTCGGCTAGTTGGGTCTATATTAGTTACACGACCTTGGACTCATGTTTTCCATGTTTATATTTTTCAGATCCTGAAAACTAGACTTTTTTTTGGGGGGGGGAGGCGCTAATAAATGAAAATGAACAATAATAAGCATTTCTTAAAGTCTTCAACATTTTACTAGTTCATAAATTTTATATTATCAAATATATTTTACTTAGATAATAACATGCATGAAATTTGGAATCTAGTTTGAATCTTTCATTATTTGTAAGCATTGTTGAGGCTTTGTACGTCCATTGGTGGTTTAAGGGACGTGCGGCCGACGTGACGTCTTTTAAAGAAAAAAGGTTTTGGGGGGTTATGATGTTTGATGGCTGAGATAATATATATATATATATTGTCACTCATAAGGGAGAGACATGTAAATTTTCTTACCATAGAGTTAAATTATGTTTTGTCCATATTCTATGTGAAATTCGCAGTGCCTCTGATAAACAGATTTGTGAACAAGCAGTTGCTACATCATACTCTTGTTCACCCGGAAACTGTTTCAGCAAGAATGAACAAGGACAAAGGTTTGTTCACCCAGTTCAGCCAATTGCCTACGTCTGGGGAGGACTCTTCTCAGTCCTCAATCCACTAATCTCAAGGTTTCCACGTACACACGGTTACAACCCACGCAACCTATGCTACTCAACCTTAGGTGGATCCTCGTACACAATCAGAACAAGCTTTGACTTGTATCTACACACCCTCTACTGATATCTATCTAGAATAGCTACAGTTATCTCGAACTTAGCCTATTCTAAACAATACTCAGATTCTGCAGGGTTGCTATAACATCTGCTGTAGCACACAGCTGATGCACAAACTGTCCGCGTCGCTCGAAGCCTTCCGCTGAGCCGTTCGAATGATTCCACGAGCGCTGCACACTCTGGAATACTCCCCATCACTCAGTGACCTCCTGTCACTAGCGAGCACTGCCGTCCAGACACTCGACCGAGTCACTCACTCGTCAGTTCTTCCGCGGTTGCCCTTGATCAACCAACAAGCACTCTCTGCTCTGAATTAGCTTCCAGATCAAGCTTGGATCAGACTACGCAAGTTCTGATCACCTTCTGCTTCTGTCACCACAGCTCTGCGCTCACGCTCTGCTCTCGGTGATAATCGAAGACCTCGTGCGCACACCAAAAATACTCTCTCGGAATTCTGTGTGTGTTCTCGCTTTTCTGCACTCTACTTCGATCAATCTTCATTGCTCTGAAGGGTCTTCTTTATATAGGAGCACCCACTTCCATCATTATCAGATTATAGCTCCAAAAGCAAAAACTTCTAATTTGTAGGAGATTAGATTTGATTGGCAAATCTAATCTTCTACAATCAAATCTTCTTCTTCAGCTGGGAATCTCTAGTAGAATATTCTCTGCAGCAACTCTGAACCTCCTCTGATGCTCTTCGAAGGACTGCCACGCCCTCTTTCCAAAGACCCAGGTTGCTGCTACTCGGACAGACGCTACAGCTCTTCTGAACAAACTCCTGCTATAGCTCTCTTGCTATAGCTGCTCCTTGTTCACTGGTCTTGTTCACATATGCTGGACTCCTGCTATAACAGCATCTTGTTCACTTGAATTGGTCTTGTCAAACACTGCCACACTGCATCATCACTATGTATGATCTTTATAGATTTGAATGCACTCGAAGGAAGATGAACAACATAGACGCTAACCAAATCATGAATGCTCTACTTAATGCCGAACAATTGTCAAGGGAACATTGTGCCACCTCTTGACAAGCTGGGAGACTTTATTAGATTGCAGCCAAAAACCTTTGCGGGGTCCAACGACCCATCGGAGGCTGATAGCTGATTGAAGCGTATCCAGAAAATTCTTGATAACTTAAAGAGCACCAATGAAGAGAAAGTGAGGTTTGCCGTGTTCAAGCTCGAGGGTAATGCAGACGAGTGGTGGACTCTAGAGAAAGTTATCCTTACCCATGACCAAGTTGGGGGCATTGACGCTATCGCTTGGAAGATGTTTCAAGGTGCTTTTTATTGTCACTATTTTCCTGAAAGTGTGCGGTTTCAGAAGGAGGAAGAATTCTTGAAGCTACAGCAAAATCGAATGACTATTACGGAATACCAGTCCGAATTTGAGAAGTTGGCTAAGTTTGCTCCTACACTTGTCTCTTCAGAAAAAGAGAGGGCAAAAAGATTCATGACTGGCCCAAAAGTATCAATCAATAAGGATGTCATGCTTTGTCAACCACAATCAAATGTCGATGTCTTGGAGAAAGCTAGAGTAGCGGAGCAAGGATACAATGAGTTGGTGGGCATACATGTAACTATCAATGAACAATATTGAAGACGCATTTAACACATCAAAATGAGTTACATCATTATTATCAACACACAAATTTCAAAAACAGAAGATGACTCAATAGCCTTTCTTTCAATCCTATTATGCAAGAAATAAGCATTTTGTCTTCGATGACAAAGCTATGCTTACATAATTTGTAAGAATTTGCCTCATTTTCCAGGCTCGAATATCATCACAAACATGTAGTTAATGGACAAATGGCTCTTTATGAAAAAAAAAATTGGAACCTTAAAATAGTACACCATTGTTAAACAGAACTAAAATACTCTTTCAATTTTTATCTTCTTAACCACATTTAATCAAAATCTTGAGCAGTAAATGGCAGATCTGGACTATAAACTATGCAATTTTAGGTCTAAATAGTATCCCTAACCCTCAAACAAGCTAAAAAATCAATTTACATTAACATAACGATAACATTTTATCAAAAATATTCTTACATTTTTCAAATAGGCAGAGGAAAAAAGCTGATCTACGATCTTGATTCAAAAGAGTGAAAATTCATCCAAACCTATAAAATCAGGGAAGAATTTGTTAGACCAGGCATGAAGGTCATACCATCAGAAAGTTTAAGCCAACCGTCTTCTTGTAGTAACTGAAATGTCGTAGGAGTGATGAGGTAAGCCTTGCTGAGTCGGGACGAAAAGAATATTATTGGGTGGTCTCTTGCTGTGGTAGTTGTAGTCTGATTGGCTCTCGTAAGCCTCTAGGTACAACTCTTCAAGCTCATTCAGTTGAAATGTTTGCTCGATTCTAGCCTTGGTCAAGTCCATGTTAAAAGTTTTCAAAAGCCCAATATGCTTTATGGTCAATCTCTACAGGGAGATGACACGCCTTGCCATACTCCAGTCGAAACGGTGATGTTCCAATAGGTGTCTTATATATGGTTCTGACACCCATAATGCATCATTCAACTGTTGGCTCCAAACTTTGCATGTCGACTTCACCATCTTTTCAAGAATGCCCACAATTTCTCTGTTAGAAATCTTCGCTTGGCAATTAGGCTATGGGTTATATGCTATCGATGTGCGATGTTGCACATGATATTGCTTTAGTGTACTAGCGATCATCTTAGAAGTGCGTTATTTGATCTCTGATAATGGCTTTTGGTACCCCATACCCGCAAAAATGTTAGGCACAAAATTTCACTACGGTCTTGTCGTCATCGCTCCTTGTTGCTTTGGCCTCAGTCCATTTGGAAACATAATCAATAGCAACAAGGATATATTGAAAGGCAAAAGATGCAGGAATCGATCCCATAAAATCTACACCTCAAATATTAAAAACTTCATCCACTAAAATTGGCATCTAAGGGATCTCACTCCTAGCAAAAACATTCCCTACGTGCTGGCACCTATAACATTTCTTGCAGTGCTCAAATGCATCTCTAAAAACATGGGACCTGTAGAATCTACTATCTTTTCTACTCGTTCTTTTGGGACCAAAGTGACCCGCACATGCATGCTCATGACAAAAACCAAGCTCAAAATCAATTTCATCATTAGGGATACAACATCTACGTGTCTGGTCAGCTCCAGTTTTCCATAGATAAGAATCATCCCACACATAATACTTAAAATCATGCTTAATTTAAGAGATTGGGCTTTAGAGAATGAGGGCGGAAATTTACCTCCTACCAGGTAGTTCACAATGGGAGCATACCATGGTATTTTTCCGGTGGCTGTGTAAAGAAGTTCATCAGAAAATATCTCAGTAATATATCCAACATTCTCCTCCCTCACTAGATGGCTTAGGTGGTCTGTTAATGTATTCACGATCCCCTTTTTATCCTTGATTTCCAAGTGGAATTCTTGTATTAGGAAAACCCATCGGATTAGGTGTGGTTTTGATTCTTTCTTGGTCATCAAGTACCTAAAAGCTACATAGTCAGAAGATATAATAACCTTAGTACCCAATTAATATTGATGAGATTTTTCAAGGGCAAAAACAACAACTAATAATTCTTTTTCAACTATAGAATAGTTTCTTTGTGTTGTATCCTGGGTTATTGATGAGTAGTAGATGACAACTGGCTTTTTATCCACTCGTTGTCCAAGGACAACTCTTACGGCATAGTCACTAGTGTCACACAAGATTTCAAATGGCCGGGTCTAATCCGGACCTTGGATTATGGGAACGCTGGTCAAGGCCTTTTTCAGATCATCAAAGGCCTCCCTACAAGCATCTGTAAACTCCAAATGAACATCTTTTTGCAAAAGAGTAGATAAAGGCAATGCCTGTTTAGAAAGATTGTTTATGAACCTAAGATAAAATTCAGCATGCCAGAGAAAAAGTTTATTATCACGCACATTAGAGGGATACGAAAGCCTGAGAATAGGATAATTTTAGCTTTATCTACCTTGATGCCTTCATGTGAAACAATATGTCCTAGCATAACACATTCAGTTACCATAAAGTGATAATCTTCATAATTAAGCACCAAATTCATGGAAACACATCTCTCTAGTACTCCACTCAGGTTTCCCAACACATGCATCAAAAGTGTCATCATAAACAGTAAAATCATCCATGAAAACTTCCATAAAATTACCAATCATATCAGAAAATATGCTAGTGATAATTCATTGAAATGCATAAGACAAAAGACATGCAACAAAAGGCAAAAGTACCAAAGGGGCAGGTGAAGGTGATTTTTTTCTGATCTTCTGGTGCAATAGGGATTTGAGTATATCCATGAAAACCACAAAGAAAACAAAAATAAAGCTACTTGCCAACTTGTCAAGTATCTAATAATAAATGGAAGAGAAAAGTGATCCTTATGCTTCACTCATTCAGTTTCTTCTAATCAATGCACATACACCAACCACTCTTGACCCTAGTAGTCATCATCTCCCTTCATATTCTTCTCAATTGTGACACTAGTCTTTGATGATGCAAGTATGGCAGTGTTTGACAAAACCAGCATAAGTGAACAAGGAGCTGCTACAGCTCAAACGAACAAGCAAGCCAAGCAGAAGTGAACTAGCAGCAGCTGCAGCAGGGGATGCTGCAGCAGGAGCTTGTTCAACAGGCTGTTTCAACTGTCCAAGAAGTAGCAGCTGTCTGGGCTTGTTCAGAAGGGCTGGAAACCTTATGCAGAGCATCTGGAGAATTTCTAAAATGCTATGGAGTATTTTCCAGCTAGGTTTACTAGTCAGAGAAGGAGATTTGCATTGGACAGAATAATCAAATCTAATCTCCTAGATTTTAGGAGATAATTGATCTTGTGGGTCAATTGCCTAAACCTGGAAATTGCTTAAAGTGGTGCGGCTATTTAAGCAGAAGGTGTTCAGGGCTGAAGAGGTTGATCGAAGCTGAGGGATACACGAGAGCACACACAGATTTCAGAGTGAGGATCCTTGGTGTGTGACGGGAGTTTTCTTCGATCATCACCCGTGAGCAGAGCGTTGAGCGCAGAGCTGTGGTGAGTATTGCAGAAGAGAATCAGGACTTGCAGAGTCTGATTCGTGCTTGATCTGGAAGCCAATTCAGAGCTGGGGAGCTTGTTGGTTGATCAAGGGCAGCCGCGGAAGAACTGACGGGTGGAAGGCTCGGTCGAGTGTCGTGCGGGAGTACTCACTAGTGGCAGGTGGTCACTGAGTGAGGGGGAGTTGTCCAGAGTGTGCAGCGCTCTTGGAGAGGTTCGATCGGCTCGGCAGAAGGCCTTGGAGCGACGCGGACATTGTGCTTCAGCTGTGTGTTACAGCTGTTGCTGCAGCAACCCTGCTGAGTAGTGTAATTTAGAATAGGCTGAGTTCTTTGAGAGGATTGTAGCTATTCTAGATTGACATATTGTAGAGGGTGTGCAGACACAAATCAGAGCTTGTTCTGATTGTGTTGAGTGGTCCACACAAGGTTGAGTAGCATAGGTTGCGTGAGTTGTAACCGAGTGTACTTGGAACCTTTGGTTGAGTGGATTGAGGACTGGAGAATAGTCCTCCCCAGACGTAGGCAGATTAGCCGAACTGGGTGAACAAACCTGTGCCTTGTTCATTGCTTGCTGTTGGTATATTTAAGTGAACAAGAGTGTGCTGCAGCAACTGCTTGTTCACAAAATCTGTCGAATTAAGACACTACGAATTTCAATTGGTATCAGAGCGGGAGCTCGACACACAGAGTTAAAGATCCTACAGTGTCTCTGGAAGCAAAGACAATGAAGGGAGGACAGAGCACAAGCAGACCTCCATTATTGGAAGAGAGCAATTATGGATATTGGAAAGCTAGAATGAAAGCCTTTCTCAAGGCTATTGATGAGAAGACATGGAGAGGTGTTGTGGTTCAGTGGTCTCCTCCAATCACCATGGATGAACAAGGAGTGACAAGAATTAAACCTGAAGAGCAATGGACTGCTGAAGAAGATGCTGCAGCAACTGGTAATTCAAAGGCTCTGAATGCAATTTTTACTGCAGTTGATGCTAACAATTTCAGGTTGATCTCAAACTGTGACATGGCCAAGCAAGCATGGGAAATTCTGCAAACTGCCCATGAAGGAACTGATAGAGTGAAGCTGTCAAGACTCTAGATAATTGCCACACAATTTGAGAATCTGAGGATGCTGGATGAGGAAACAGTCACTGAGTTTAATGCTAAACTCTGTGATCTTGCAAATGAAGCTCATGCTCTTGGTGAACCCATTCCTGAAGAAAAGCTTATCAGAAAGGTTCTCAGATCGTTGCCCACAAAATTTGACATGAAAGTGACAGCCATTGAAGAAGCTCAAAATGTCAGATTCATGAAGTTGGAAGAGCTGATGGGGTCTCTCAAACAATTTGAGATGAAGCTGGTTAAAGGAGACACCACTCCTAAGGATAAGGATGTTGGATTGAAAGCTGAAACAAAAACCAAGCAGATAGTTCCAGATGATCAGATGAGTATGCTTGTTAAGAATCTTGGGAAGTTTCTGAAAAACATGGAATCCAGAACTGAGAGAAGCTCTTCTTCGCGAAGACAATTCAGAAGGGGCGATGAATGTAAAAGGAAAGGAAAGGAACCTGCTCAGAGTGAAGACAGAAAGAAAGAAATGAAGAAGGGAGTCCAATGCTGGAATTGTGCAGGCTACGGACATCGACAAATTAACTGCACCAGCAAACGGATGAAAAAGAAAGCTCTCTCCGCTAGTGGAAGTGAAGATGAGAAAGAGCTAAGTGAAGATGAATGCAACATGGCCAGATACAGGTCTGCAAGAAGAGGCATAAAATCACAAAATCGTTTGAACCAAGACTTGCTGCAGCAATCTCTATATCACCGTAACAAGAGAGCTTTAAAATATAAAAAATGTTACAGCTGTGGTCGTAGAGGTCATGTTCAAAGAAACTGTTTCTCAGCTCGTGCCCTAATTGCATCACCCAGGAAATCTGTCAGGCAGAATCATGCGCAGACTCAGCTCCTTGCTCTTGTCAGCACAGCTAGCACCTCGGACAAGATAAGCTGGTACTTTGATAGTGGTTGTTCAGGGCATATGACAAGAGAAAGATCCTTTCTGAAAAACATTACTCCCTGTTTGGAACAACGTGTGAAGTTTGGAAATGGTCTGAAAGGAAGAGTTCTGGGAAGAGGAACTTTGGCTGTGGAAGGAATGCCGAGTCTGAGCAATGTTCTGTTAGTGGAAGGGTTAAAGGCTAATCTCATTAGCATCAGCCAGCTGTGTGATGGGACTAAACAGGTAAATTTCACAAAAGACTCATGCAAAGTCCTCGATAAATCTGGAAAGTGTATAATGGAAGGAGCCAGATCAAAGAGCAACTGTTATCTTCTCTATGTGAGTCCAAACTCACGGATTCAGAATTGTATGCTGACAAAGGCCGAGGAAATGACTTTATGGCACAAAAGGATGGGACATGTCAACCTGAGAACTCTGAAGAGAATTGCCACAGAAGGTCTAGTCCGAGGATTACCATTGCTAAAAGGAGAGACAGACTCCATCTGTGGAGACTGTCAGATTGGGAAACAGAAGAAGGCCTCACATCCAAGAGTCAAAGATATTGGTACCACCAGGCCTCTACAGCTGATTCACATGGATCTGATGGGACCAATGGAAGTCGAGAGCCTAGGCAAGAAAAGGTATGCATTTGTTTGTGTTGATGACTATTCCAGATTCACATGGATTGACTTTATCAGGGAAAAATCAGATACTGTAAGTGTCATTGTGTCACTGGTGTCTCGGTTAGAGCAAGAGAAGAATCTCAGAATCAGCAGCATTCGCAGTGATCATGGCAGAGAATTTGAAAACAAAGACATGGATGAATTCTGTCAACAAAGGGGAATAACACATCAGTACTCTTCTCCCATTACCCCTCAGCAGAATGGTGTGGTGGAACGGAAGAACCGAACAATCCAAGAAATGGCCAGAGTGATGATCCATGCTAAGAGGATTCCACTGAAATTCTGGGCAGAGGCCATGAATACCGCATGCTATATCATCAATAGAGTCACCTTGCGAAGAGGAACCCAGCAGACATGCTATGAGCTCTGGAATCAGAAAAGCCCACGGTTAAATACTTTCATATCTTTGGAAGTGACTGTTTCATTCTGAGAGACCGGGAGTATAGAAAGAAACTCGACCCTAAGAGTGATCCGGGAGTGTTCTTGGGATATTCAACAAACAGCAGGGCCTATCGAGTTTTCAACCAGCGAACAAAGACTGTCATGGAGTCCATAAATGTTGTTGTCAATGATGCAGAAGAAGCCTCTACACCAGATTCTGACTCTGATGAAGAAGACTCTGATCTTGAAGAAGTGCCTGATGGACATACCAGAAGTGAACAAGCTGCGGCTCCAGAAGATGCTACAGCAAGTGCTGAAGCAGAAATTCCAGATGATCAATTGGAAAGCTTATCTGATGATCTTCACACTGAGGCTCCTGATCCACCTTCAAGGCAGCCCCCAAAGAAGATTCAGAAGAATCATCCCTTGACAAATGTGATTGGGGATCCCTCAGAAAGAAGAAGAACCAGAAGTCATGCCTACCTCAATACATGTTTTATGTCCAGCATTGAACCAAAGAATTTCAAGGAGGCCATGAGTGATGAATTCTGGATAATGGCTATGCAGGAGGAATTGGCAGAGTTTGAAAGACATGATGTTTGGGATCTGGTTGACAGACCACATGGGGTAAACATTATAGGCACAAAATGGGTGTTTAAAAACAAAACTGATGAAAAGGGTAACATTACACGAAATAAAGCCAGACTGGTTGCCCAGGGATATTCTCAGATTGAAGGTCTAGACTTTGATGAGACATTTGCTCCAGTGGCTCGTCTGGAGGCCATCAGACTTCTTCTAGCAATGTCATGCTTTCTGGGGTTCAAATTATATCAAATGGATGTTAAAAGTGCGTTCTTGAATGGAGATCTCTCTGAGGAAGTCTATGTCTCTCAACCAAAAGGTTTTGAAGATCCTCATCATCCAGAACATGTGTATAAATTGAAGAAAGCTTTATATGGACTGAAACAGGCTCCTCGAGCTTGGTATGAACGGTTGACAGTTTTTCTGGAAAAACATGGCTACAACCGAGGGGGAGTTGACAAAACCTTGTTTGTCAAAAGAACTCAGTCAGATGTGATCATTGCTCAAATATATGTGGATGATATTGTCTTTGGATCAAAGTCCCAGCACCTAGTGAAGCAGTTTGTGAATCACATGCAGCAAGAATTTCAAATGAGCATGGTAGGAGAACTTTCATACTTTCTTGGTTTGGAGATTACTCAGAAAAAGGATGGTATCTTTATTGCTCAAAGTAAATACAGCAAGTCCCTTGTGAAGAAATTCCAGCTAGATTCAGCAAGTCACAAGCGAACCCCTGCTGCCACTCATGTGAAAGCCATCAAAGATGAGCACGTCGGAGTCTGTGCCAGATTTCAAGCTTGTCCCAGAGACAGTCATTTGCAGTTGGTCAAGCGGATCATTCGGTATGTCGGAGGAACTGTGGACTATGGCTTATGGTACACTAGAGACACAAATGCCAATCTGGTCGGATACAGTGATGCAGACTGGGCAGGTTGCTCAGAGGACAGGAAGAGCACTTCGGGAGGATGTTTCTTCTTAGGGAATAACCTGATCTCTTGGTTCAGCAGAAAACAGAACAGCATTTCTCTATCCACTGCCGAGGCTGAATATATCGCTGCTGGGCACAAATGTTGTGGATGAAGCAAATGCTGAGTGAGTATGGGATTGCTCAAGATGAAATGACTGTTTACTGTGACAATATGAGTGCCATCAGCATCTCTAAGAATCCGGTTCAGCACAGCAGAACCAAGCACATTGACATTCGTCACCACTTCATCCGTGATCTTGTTGAAAAGAAAGTCATTTCGCTCCGACATGTGGTGTCTGCCAAACAACTCGCTGATATCTTCACCAAAGCTCTGGATGCAGCCCGGTTTGAAGACCTGAGAGCCTCTCTAGGGCTCTGTGTGTTGTCTCCATAGGTTCTCCCAGACCCACCCCCTTGTCATTTATTCCAAAAAGGGGGAGGAGAAGAGCAGGCTAAGGCTAAGAAGTGGAGGAGAATTCCTCAAGAAAATTCTCTGGTGGGTTTTGTCAAAATGCCAAGGGGGAGATTGATGATGCAAGTATGGCAGTGTTTGACAAAACCAGCATAAGTGAACAAGGAGCTGCTACAGCTCAAACGAACAAGCAAGCCAAGCAGAAGTGAACTAGCAGCAGCTGCAGCAGGGGATGCTACAGCAGGAGCTTGTTCAACAGGCTGTTTCAACTGTCCAAGAAGTAGCAGCTGTCTGGGCTTGTTCGGAAGGGCTGGAAACCTTATGCAGAGCATCTGGAGAATTTCTAAAATGCTATGGAGTATTTTCCAGCTAGGTTTACTAGTCAGAGAAGGAGATTTGCATTGGACAGAATAATCAAATCTAATCTCCTAGATTTTAGGAGATAATTGATCTTGTGGGTCAATTGCCTAAACCTGGAAATTGCTTAAAGTGGTGCGGCTATTTAAGCAGAAGGTGTTCAGGGCTGAAGAGGTTTATCGAAGCTGAGGGATACACGAGAGCACACACAGATTTCAGAGTGAGGATCCTTGGTGTGTGACGGGAGTTTTCTTCGATCATCACCCGTGAGCAGAGCGTTGAGCGCAGAGCTGTGGTGAGTATTGCAGAAGAGAATCAGGACTTGCAGAGTCTGATTCGTGCTTGATCTGGAAGCCAATTCAGAGCTGGGGAGCTTGTTGGTTGATCAAGGGCAGCCGCGGAAGAACTGACGGGTGGAAGGCTCGGTCGAGTGTCGTGCGGGAGTACTCACTAGTGGCAGGTGGTCACTAAGTGAGGGGGAGTTGTCCAGAGTGTGCAGCGCTCTTGGAGAGGTTCGATTGGCTCGGCAGAAGGCCTTGAAGCGACGCGGACATTGTGCTTCAGCTGTGTGTTACAGCTATTGCTGCAGCAACCCTGCTGAGTAGTGTAATTTAGAATAGGCTGAGTTCTTTGAGAGGATTGTAGCTATTCTAGATTGACATATTGTAGAGGGTGTGCAGACACAAATCAGAGCTTGTTCTGATTGTGTTGAGTGGTCCACACAAGGTTGAGTAGCATAGGTTGCGTGAGTTGTAACCGAGTGTACTTGGAACCTTTGGTTGAGTGGATTGAGGACTGGAGAATAGTCCTCCCCAGACGTAGGCAGATTAGCCGGACTGGGTGAACAAACCTGTGCCTTGTTCATTGCTTGCTGTGACAATATTTAAGTGAACAAGAGTGTGCTGCAGCAACTGCTTGTTCACAGAATCTGTCGAATTAAGACACTACGAATTTCAGTCTTTTTGGGCTCAATATGTACTGGATTTACCCATGGGCTGACTAAGATATCATAGATAATATCTGCATCCAATAGCTTTTGAATTTCTTTTTGCACGACCTCCATCATGAGCGGTTAAGACGACGTTGGGGGCTCACGCGAGGGTCCGACACCATCCTCCAGAAGCATATGAGGCATACAAACAGCACGGCTGATTCCTCTTATATCTGCAAGTGTCCATTCAATGTCTAGCTTATGTATGTTCAACACTTCTGTTAGGCGCTCTTCTTGATTCACTTCTAATCCCTTCCTGATGATAATTGGTAGTGTATCATTTTTGCCCAAGAACACGTACTTCATATGGTTAGGTAAAGACTTCAACTCCACGATTGGTGGCTGCACAATAGAAGGCAACAACTTATTTTAAATAATTCGATTTCACTAACCTCGTACCTGAGTGTCAAGGATTGTGCGTTTAATTATGCCACGACATCCATCGCATTCTTAAGTGTGAGCATTAAAGGGTCATCTCCATGCATGAGTCTCATGTTGCAAACAAGATCATATATGGTGTCAATTGCACGAATTGCCTCGTCAGGTGGGTGCTGCATGGCTTTGTAGATGCTGAAGTAGATCACTTTTCCTTCTACCTCCATAGATAATGAGCTATTGTACACATCAATCTTCACCTACCAATCTTTAGTAAAGGGCGGCCCAGTGAAATGGACGATGAATTAGTAGGATCGCTGTTGTCCATTTTCGGCACATACAAAAAATCTGCAAGAAACACTAACTCGCCCACTTGCACGAGAAAATCCTCAATGACACCCACTGATTCTGTGCATATTTTTTCTGCTAACTATATTGTGAGATCTACGGGTTTTAGTGGTTTAATGTGCAAGCAAAAGTACAAAGAATATGGGAAAACATTTATAGATGCGCCAAGATCAAGCATGCAATTATTAATATGAATATTGCCAATAGTGCAGGAATAGTAAAAGTGCCAAGATTGTTGCACTTAGGAGATACCTGACAATCGTATTTTTAACCCTTTATAGTTGTCAATTTATGTTTTAGGGGTCAACTTGCAATCAAACACAATTTATAAACCTTATAAACCTTGGTAAGCCATGGTTCGATTCAAGAAGAAAATACGCGTGTATGCAAGATAGTGCCTTCATTTAGCTATTCTAATAATGAAAAGTTATAATGACCTAACTAAGTGATTCTAACGCAAGAATAAGATTATGCAAATAAAATCAATATTCCAGAATCAAACTTCACCCATGCCTAACTCACAAATCATGCAATAATTCTAACAATTCAATTATATTATGGAATTATGGAAATAATCTAATAACATCAGGCAAGCCGCCCAATCACGGATCATTGCATGAATTAATCTAGACTGTTGAACGCTGCCCAATCGCAAATTATCAACAGTTCGAATTATAAACCCTAGGGTTTTCAGACAAATAATGTCAACTTTCCTATCAATTCATGGAATATCAATATAGCTACCATGCTTCGATATTACTTCTACTTAATCCGGTTAATTAGCTCAGACCCAATCATCTTTTTGGTCTTTAACCTAATTTCGTTCTAACAAGAAAGCATCCCAATCAATGTCAGACATGCAGGAACGATAAATTAAGAATAGTATAATTAAAGAACTCCATTAACATAATCAAAAGGTTTTATTAACATCGCATGAATTGTTTGAATACAAGCATGAGATCTGTAGGATCCCAGAACGAGATGACTACTCACTAATCATGGTGATAAAAACAGAATACATGTATAAAAGAGAATTAAAGAAAAAGAAACGGAAAGTAAGAAGAATCAGTCACTACGAAGCCGAGTGTTCGATCTTTAATATTCTTTGAGTCTTGAGCGGTCTTTCCTCTCTTCAAGAATTAGGTTAACTTTTGCTTAGGTTCAGAATCCTTTTTTCTGGGTTCTAGTAATTTATACCAAAACCAATTGGGTCGATTTTAGAATTCAATTTCTGGGCTGACTTGTCTTGCCCGAATCAAAGTTGATTCGTGCTGCTCAGAAGCTGATTCTACCAGCCCCTTGGTGCTCCACAGTTGTAGGCAAGTTACCGAACTGGGTGAACAAACACACTGTGTCTTTCTTATTTAGAATCCGCAGAAAGTAACTTCGCATCAGCAACGAAAGTAACTTGGCATCAACAACTTAGCATAATTTCAAATTGTAATAATTATATTCATTTAGCATGTCCAATTTTAATTATAGAGAGCTCTGGAAGTGACTCTTTTTGGACTCACCTTTTGTGTCTCTTTCGACTCATCTTCTCTTATCGTGCTTGATATATATATAATATGGTCCAAACCCAAAGACTTGACATTCATCTTTATCACAATGACTAGCTAATTTATTAGAACATACAATGAAATTTAAGGCCGGGACTTGGCCCCAACCCAAACTAAAAGACACTATCGATTAAACTTACATTTACATGTAATTAGTCAGATTTACAGGCACGTGTTTCAATTTTCAACCATTGCTGGTGACCCTTTTTTCACCAAATGGAATCCATACTAAATGCTTGTTCCTGTACTTGATCATGAGTCTGTAGTTGCTGCTGCTGCGACGAGGAAGAGGATGCTGCCAACATATTTGAATTAAAATCAGTTCCAAATGAAGTAGTAATATTCCCTGCTGCTTGTTGTGATGGATTATCAAATGCTGACGAGTAGTCATCACAAGTCATCAGAGCAGGATTCGTAAAAGGTGTAGGCTGATAACTCCTTAGCTGCAGTGCCTTGAGCAACAAGGAATTCAATGCCATATTTGACGTGTTCAGAAAGCTACCGCTAGAACTCCATTGTAGAGACTGGTTGTGGTTAGTTAAACTTGTGATACCAGCTGCTGCTGATGGTTGCTTAGACATGGCCCAGTTCAGGTCCGTGTTGTACATGTTCATGCTGCTAATATTGTATTGGTTTAGCGGTTGAATCCTGTTGGCAATTGGATCGTCAATACAGCAATTGTAATACCTGTTTGATGAGTTTGTGTGACTCTTGTCTAGACCATTTGGAACATTGTCATTTGGGATTTCAATAGTTTCTCCAAATTCGTTGATGACTGTGGTTGTTCGAGTTGGGGAGTCATCTTGAGCAGTGTACTGCCGAGATGACGATGGACTCGGAGGAGGCTTTTTGGCACTTGATGATGAACTCTTCTTGAAAACTCTACAAACAACCCATTCATCCTGCAAAAAAAAAAATCAGAGATAATAGAGAATAAGACAGGCCTGAGAAAATACATTTGATGTTTCAGTAACAGATCATTTAAAAGTTTACTTTGTTGGATTTAAAGGTAGGTTTGGCTTCAGGCCTATATTCATGCATGACCCAGTTGCTCTTTTCACCTTTAGGGGCTCTCCCTCGGTAGAAAACTAGGGTTTTCTTCATGCCCACAGTAACTCCACCCCTATAAATTTCCTTGTCCTTCCCTGTCGTTTTCCAATATCCAGCTTGCGTGGCGCGGTTAGTTCGAAGGCCAGTAGGGTATTTTCTGTCTTTCAAATTGAAGAAGTACCATTCTTTCTCTCCCATAGTTGCCAAGGCTGCAAAAAGCCAGTCAGTACAACATATATTAAGCCTCAATAATCCAAATTAAAAGGCGGTCGAAGAAGAGAAGATTATTACATACCCGGGAGATCCCATGGCTCGCATTTATTGAGATCAACGACAGCTATGGCTTTGCAAGTGAATCCACGATTAGCGATCTTATTGTTAAGATAATAAGTGATGAGTTCTTCGTCTGTGGGATGGAATCTAAATCCTGGAGGAAGGTTTTCCTCCATAGAATTCATGAATCAAGAACTGGATCATAGACGAGTGGAAGGTGATCGGGTTTAGGGAATATGAAGCTAAGAATATGCAGGTATATAGATGATGAAGTCTCATCAGGAGCTTCAAGAGGAAGCTGGACGAATATATCTGTTTTCCTGTGATTACAGCTAACACTTTGACAAATGGTTTCTGGTTTATGCATGCAGATTAGAATTTGAGTACTTAGGTCTAGACTGTTTGACTTGATCAATGCAGGCCGGAAGGACAATGTGTAAGCTTCAATATTCCTTTGGACTGGATGCATTTATGTTTGGTGAGTTTGATATGTTTTGGCTGCAGCTTTCAATCATAAAAGTTGATATGTTTCTCTTATTGTATGTATTCAAAGATCGAGCGAGGTATATAAATGTGTTGGTTGCTAGTCAGGCGAGGTGGTTTAACGCACGAATGCGAGCATTGGCGCGCTTTGTTTGAGATCATTGAATAAGGTCGATTCAGATTAACTTAAGCTACAGTTACCTGATTATGAATTGAATGTGGATTAAGCCAAAGAGGACATTCACTAGGTTCTTTTCTAACCACCTTTTCAACCATTCCTACCCACTGGAACCATCTTTTTGCCAATACATATATAGTATTTGATTTACTTGACTATGTTCACACACATGGACATGATTACCTGCATATGTATCATGGGCAACATTCCATTATGATATTGCAAATTGGGGGACATCTGGCATAGCTTGTAATGGCTGCTGATGAGATGTGTTTAATGTTTAGGATCTGGGAGACGCTGCTGGTGGTCTTCAAAGACAGAATCAGTAGAATTATGACAAGTAAAAGCATGCATTAATTTGTGTATCTAGGACAAATTGAAAGAGAAGAAAGTTGGTTAACATGGTCACCAACCCGCACGACTGTGTAAACTTCTTCGAGCATTCCTAAAGTGGCAACATAGTCAAAAACATATGAAATTGATAACCTGCGCATGTGTCTGTGCTACATTCATTAATTCCTGAACATTATTTCTCAACTATACACTAATTTAATGCAATATATACTTCATCTAGAACACGGAGTTTCCGGAAGATCTCCATCCAGTCCATTTGACTAGTACTAGCATCTCTAATCATCTTCTCATCGATTAGTAGATAACAAGTAACTCATCCTAGTTTGTCTGAGAGAATCAAGCACAGGGATACATCAACAAGATAAACTGTCAAATCATGTTATCAACAAGAGGTTAAAGGAAATTTTTACAAAAAATGTTTTTGTAGACTGCGTCCACTTGTCGGAAGTCATACAGTATTCAGAGTGATATTATGTTTGCAAAAATGCATACCATCTATAAAAATAATAAAAGACGAGTGTGTTGTTTGGATACAGATATGGTAATTTGAGGATAAATTTATTTTGCAATACTAATTTTGGTGGAACTTGTAGAAAAAAAAATACAGTGATTTATTATCTTGAAAGGAAACATGCAATACATTAGACAAACTTGAAAATAAATAATAGAGAAAAACTCTCAAATAGGAAATGAGATAAGGGGTTTAAGGGATGCTGACTAAGAGCATCTCCGACGCTCTCATTTAAAGACGTCCATTAGCTATAATAGTCAAACTCACAGCAAAAATATAGATTTTTCCTTCTTCGACGCAGATCTGATATCCTTTATAATTTTAGAGAAGCAATCCCTCAATCGCCAAATCTGCTATCATCTTCTGATCCTATCCCTTTCTTCTTGTTGTTGGAGGCTAGGATTTGCGAGAGTGCAAGAAAGAAAGAAACTAGGGCGCGAAATCTGCTATCATCCTTTGTCGCTACAGGGGGACGGTGTAAGGTATTTCTCTGTCTTTGCAAATCCACAATCTCGCACTATTGTCGGAACCCAGGAGAAACTAGTACTCAACTCCTTCCAACCCCATCAAATCTATCCCGTCCTTCATCGACTTGGGTTCTTCTCCGACCAGATCCTTCCCAAGGTAATCTCCATCCTTAAAAAAAGTTGTCTTCTTTTTAATGTCATGACATTGCATCTTTAATTTGGGTTCTAGGCTTGTCGCGTGTGATTATATATTGTTTAGGTCTTTTGAAAGACAAGGTGATTGAATTGTTTTCCACAAATGCTGATTTCTACCATGGTTGATACCCTTTATAAGAAAGATTTCTTGTTGGTAATGTAAAGTTTGGGTACTTGACGATGTTGAATGTTTGGTGGGCAATTCTGAGACCCATGTTGTATGGGGATTTTTCTAATTAAACCACTTGTTGGGTAATACTTGGTAATCCTAGGAATGGTTGTTTGGCATAAACAACCTTCAACAAAAGAATAATTTTAATTCTTCCGTGTTGTCATCAATATTTGTAGGGTATAAATTCATTGTAAACAGATATATTGCATATAAGTGATAATGTAACCGCGCTACACTTTAAAAATGTGTATCATCCATGACTTACATTTCAAGGCAAGACTTTTACTTTGTATTCCTAGATTTACTTTACAAAAAAAAAAAAAAAAAAAAAAGAGTTTGCTTCTTTGGAAAAATCCAACTTATTTGTGGAAACACTAATTCATTAAAATTGTGATTTGGGAATGACATTGTTAGAGCTCTTTTTACCGGACACAGTCTTTTCTTCCAATTGCTTTTGTCCCTTTGTATCTTACACCTATTTTGCTAGTTTGTTGTAAAGCGTAATTGAGGTGTGACTGTTCAGTTCCAGGAATGATGTTGTGCTTGTGGGGATGGATATGTACAACTTTAGCCTGCATATTTGATCCCTCACTTTGATGTTCCTTTATGTTTTACCATTGTTTAGTGCATCTACTTGTCTAATTTCCATATCTTGACATTACTTTAATGATTTATATATATCTCATTGTTAGAGAAATTTGAAATGCCAGTCTATCACATTTGATCGGATTTTCTTTCTAAATATTGAACTGTATTAGCAAAAAAAAGAACACAGGGAGAACATTTGAAACAAAGTATGGGTATTTAATGTTTTGAAAGGAAGACGAGTGCAGAGCATCATATTATGGCTATAGTTCGTTTTCTTTCCATTCTAGTTATATGCAACAATTTATCCTCCAAGGGTTTGGTGATGCGAGGCAAGTCTACATCAAAATCTTGGCAGTATACTTTGAGATCAAGGAGCCAATTGACTCTGAAGATTGTACTATATGTTGTTTTATTGTAAATGAAACTAAGTTGATTTCCATACTTAAGGCTGTTCATTGTGGCTGAGTTGTTGAATTTGTGTTTGCAGTTGTTGAATTTGTGTTTGAGTTGGGTTGCAGTTGAACTTATACATTTGTATGGAATGGACAAATCATTCACACAATTTCTTAATGAAGGCCGATGCGAAGATAATGAAGATATAGGCTCTCAACCGTATTTGTCGTAAAAAAAAAGGACGTTCAAAGAATTTCTCTATACAAGAAGACATGTTACTCATATCTGCATGGAAAAATGTTAGTTTGGACCCCATAAAGGGAAACAATCAAACACAAACTAGCTATTGGAGTAGAATCGCAAACTATTTTGACGAGCATAAATAATTCCAATGTGAAAGAACTCCAACAGCTTTGACGATGGTCCACTATACAAAAATGTGTAAGAAAGTTTCAAGGATTCTATAATCTAATAGAGGGAAGAAATCAAAGCAGAAAGGTACGAAATTTGAACCTTTTTGTGTCTTTTCCGTAGTGACTTCGTCCAAAACATTGCACTATACGTAATTGTAGTTATTTTTTGTCAGGTGCGTCAAGCTATGAAGATGTATCAAAGTCTACAAGGCAGTGCATTCCCATTCTCGCACTGTTGGACAGAGTTGCAAAATTCGCCAAAATTTGCCTCAAATATGACCAAGAAAAAAGTAAGAGCACCCCCAAATGAGAGCCTACATACTATCGGATCCTCTCAAAGTTCTATGAGTGTCAATTGTGAGCAAGAGGATGAAAAAGGATTGGAACGCTCAATGGGAAGAAAGGCTGCCAAAAAAAAGGGGAAAGAATGGATGTTGAGCCACGTAATGAAGCATCAAATGCTTTTTTTTAGAGAAATGAGAGACCATATGTCTATTTCTGCTAATAAGAGACGAAAGGAATAGGTCATAGTAAAGATAGAAGAGGAACATCTTGCACTAAAAAGAAACCAAGTAATATCAATGAAACAAGGGAGAAGCGGGAACAAAGGATATATACCATCAGAATATCCCATGGTATATTCGTGCCCATTAATATTATAAGACACTTTAGGACCACATCTTTCAGCTAGTTCTTCAAATAGATGAGATCGATCTAATACATTTATATCATTTAATGATCCCGGTAATCCAAAAAAGCATGCCAAATCTAAAGGTCATATGAGGCCATAACTTCTAAAATAATAGTGGGTTCATGAACATGGCTAGTGTACATACCTTGCCACGTAGTTGGATAATTCTTCCACTTCCAATGCATACATACAATCAATACTGCCCAACATTCCTGGAAAGCCTCGGTGTTTGGCTACCTCCAAAAATCTAGCCACATCTTCATCATTTGGTCTTCTCATATATTCAGCACCAAATATTTCCACGACTCCTCTTACAAATCTCCTGAGACTTTCTATCACCATGCTTTCGCGAATTCTTATATAATCATCAACCGCATCTGCGGCAGTTCCATAGGTAAGCATCCGAAGTGCCGCTGTTATATTTTGGAGAGGCGATAATCGACGAACTCGGACCACTTCTGTTCTTTGAGTGAAGTAGTTATCATGAGCGGATATATCTTCTTGAATTCTTAAAAATAAAGATCGGCGCATCCGAAATCTCCTACGAAACATTGATTCTGGATATGTAGGAGTGCTACAAAAATAATCACGATAAAGTCTAGCATGACGTTCATCTCTATCGAGTTTGTGCTTAATCGTAGATCCACCATGGCGTGGTGACAACTCCTCATTCTGACTTTCACAATGATGTCGAGCAACAATACCCATTGTTTGTAGTTCTTCATCTTCTTCATCCTTCATCCTCAATTTCCACCATTTTCTTAGATTGTGTGGCATGACTTTGGTAAAATTGAAGGGAGGAGAGTGTCGGGAAGAGGATATGAGAGTGTATGGATGAAGAGATAAGGTTTTGAATTATAGCCATTGAAATTTGATTTCTAAATCTACATAACCATTATGCATAATCCCATTGGAGCACAAACTATTTTTCATCATCTAAATTATACATAACTAATATAATACTATATTTTAGCCAGTCAGTTTACATGACACCCTTGGAGATGCTCTAAGGATGATGAGGAATTCTTCTTTCATTTGGCATCGTGCCTGCTCACACAAAAACAGGAATAACGAAGCCAACATATCATGCTTTGGAAGAATCTTTCACCATGTACTTGAACCTTTCATTAGAGTGTGTCACTATCTTTCGTCTTCAGACCAATCTTCACTATCCTATGCATCCAAAATATGTACAGTTTTTTATTCATATGAGCCATATATGATTGTATCATTATTAAACACTAGGCCGTCCTTGATACGATTTCTTGAAAAAATGAGTATTCATCAAAATAATTAAAATTTATCCCGGAGACTTGATAGAGATGTCTACAACTTGCTGCTAAATTCTACACATATCTAATTGGATTTCACAATCTTTTACAAACTCTCAAATATAGTAATACATGATCCTAATATGTTTGCTCCTACCATGAAATATTGGGTTCTTATGAAGTACTGGATTCTTTAATGCAATTTTGGTTATATTTTAAGTCTTTCAATATTCCTCAACGTTAAACTACTTGACGACGTGGTCTATTTTAACCTCTATAAAAGTCAAGTAAAGATGATCGCTATATATGACAGCAACATTTATAAGCTGGTAAAACCAGTTCGAAGCCAAAGAAGAAAGATAAGCACATGCACTATGTAAGATGATGTTTCGATTTAACTATTTCTAACTAGAATTATAAAGTGAGTAACCTAAATGTGATCCAAAACATAAAAGTTACTACTTCACCTAAATGTAATACTCAAATAGATAACTAATAATGCATACATGCAATGTCCAACAAAAGATAGGAATAAACCGTGTACATATCCAAGTAAATACCAACTGTAATATCGCTTCTGCCCTCCAAACATACTCCCTAACTACGAGTCCCCTCTATCGAGGCATTTACTCAATTAATTATAGCCCATTTAATCGCCAACTGCTGTTGCACGATTAATCGAGATAGAAATCTTAAAGTCCTAGTCTTCCAAACTAAAATGCCAACTTCCTCGATAAGATTGTAGGCTACCGTTGTGATCTACTTAAGGTTGATTCAATAGTTAGTCGAGTTTTCTACATCGTCCTGTCGGTTTATTGGTATTAAACTTATGTGTTCATGCATTGAGACATTTTATAAAACATCATGTATGCATAAACTAAAACAAGTAATCATCAAATTGACATAATAAACATGTATGTTCATCGCATAATCAGGAGTCGAGTACAAATAGGTCTGTAAGACTCCGAAGTGGAGTCACTACTCGCATATCATTATTAGAAATCTGATATACATAATAAACACAAATCTGGAATAGAAAGGAATGGGGAAGAAAGGGATTCATCTTTAGAAGTCAAATCTTCTATTCTCTCCCTTTGAATGTATGATCTTCCATGTGTGTTCCCTTGAAGAGCAGCTCAGATTGTGAGTTCATTCCTCTCCAAATTAGCTTAAGAATCTATTTTTCAAATGAAAAGTGTTTTCTATTTACATAGCCTGGATTTGGGCCTAAAATCTCGTGCCCATACTGATCCTTGGTATGTCAGTATTGGTCTTCGGTACTTGTACTATTTCGATTGATGATTTGATCAGTTTAGCTTCCAAATTTGGTCTTCTAAGAAACTAAGTAGTTGTAGCTATTTGAGTAAACTTTGCAATGATATATTGATTCAGACATTACATATTTGCCCGGAAAGGTTCCAAAGTAAAGAAGGTTAATCTGCCAAGATTCCTGGCATGTTTTTGTCAAATCTTCGCTCTGTTAAGGTTATGGCATCTGAAATTTTGCTGCGTTGCTGATGCGGAGTTATAGCTTCTCCTTGAGCACTCTCTGTATCTTTCTGCAGAATTACTCTACTGAAGAATAAGAGAGACAAAGTGTGTTTGTTCACCCAGTTCGACAACTTGCCTACGTCTAGGGAGGATGCTCCGATCCTCAAGATTCCACTATCTCAGTTCGAACTCACACCTCTACTTCTCACCAAGCCGGAATCTAATGCTCAGTCTAATCTCCTAGACTAGCTAGCAATCTGAACTCACAAACTCTCTACGTGCAGCCTCACACTCTCTGTAGTAAATAGTTACAACTTTGACTCTCAGATTTAGCCTGTTATATTACAATACGTAGCTCACGGAATGCTTCAGCATACTCTTCACCATGTTGCTGTATCTTCACTCGACGACACTCCAAGCGCTCCCGCCAAGTAGGCGGACACTCTGAGTTCTTCAAACTCAACCTCTGTTCCCCCTCAATCAATGGCTCACTATTGGGTAGCCTCGATCAATGCTCCTCAGCCTGCGACACTGCCTGTACGCAGCTGATCACCGAGCTTCAATTGCCCCTTCAATGATCAGTGCTCCAATTGAACTCCGGATCAATCCTGAATCAAACTCCACGAGTTCTGATTCCCTTAGCACCACACACCTCTTCAACTCAGTGTATAAAACCCTACAATCGTAAGTTGATCTCTGTGTGCTCTCAAGTTTCTCTCTTTGATCGTGTGTGTCTTCTGTGCTGCGTCCCCGCCTTCCTTTTCAAGCTCTTTAGCAAACCAAAAATGCCAATGATCATTATTAGAATCTTCTCCTAGATTTTAGCAAATTTGTTGAAGAATCTGTTGCCACATTTGGACACTTGGATCTTTATCTTCTTAGAACACGTGCTGGCAGTTACTAAGCTTTTGATGACGTCTGCATACCTCTCTGAGCTTCGCCGATGCCAGCCGGATCAAGCCGGAGCCTCATCGTGCAACGGTAGGATTCTGCTCTAGCTTCATGAAGTGCTGAATCAGACTCTATCTCTTTGACGGCACGTCGTTGTGTGCATAAAAGTTAAATTTATAATACCTACTTACTAACTAGTGGTAAGCAGGGTCGAACCCACTAGAGAGAAAATAGTCTAGAGTTCTATTGATTAATTTGTCACACTAAAAAGGGCGGTTTTTTTTAGGAAGAATGCGGTTGTTTATCAAATTCAGAAAAAATCAGTTCAGGGATATGCATTGCAACTAATAATTAGATTGAAACATACATCGACTAGTAAAACTATTGTTCGAGTCTAACAATCCTACTAGGGTAATGTCGACTTCAAATTCTATCTACTGTTAACTGCTAAGTTCTCAAGTAGATGTAATATTTATCCTCTTAGTTACCAGTACTAGTTTCACGCTAGGCTTACGTTAATATTGGACTTATAGAATATCATGCACTGCTAATTTAACTAGATCACCGCTAAGTTCCTCCAATCAAACATACAAGCATGCCATTAAGTTCAAGAACAAAAATTCACCAAATTTAATTATGAAATATAAATATCTCAAACCGTACGTTGCAACAAAAATCCCCAAATCGAATTAGAGTTTAGCTACGATTATCCATCTAATAAAAATAATGAAAATAAGCTGAGTTCAGAAAATATAGAATACACTGTTCACTTCACCGTTCACGATTACTGTTCACCAGCGATCACTGTTCACCGGCGCTGACTTTTCCTCTCCAAGCTCAGGTCTTTCTCCCACTTCAATTTTTCTCTCTCCTCTATCGTTCCAGCTAAAAAATTATCCCAAAAACTAGGGTTTCTTTCTCCTTTTTGCACTTTTGAATTTTGGGCCGGACTAAACTTTCATTGCACGAATTAGAAGTGATTCTTGCAATGCTTTGACAAATGATTCGCCCAGAGCTGGGAGAATGAAATACTCAATGCCACTCCCTTGCTGCACGAGTCACATTTGGTTGGTCGAGCCACTACTGACTCGTGCACTCTTGGGCAGATCAAAATATCTTCATAAGCTGGGCGAATCAATAATGATTCGGGCTGGCTGCAAAGTGATTCGACCAAAGCTTGAGCGAATCAAATAATTAGTGGCCTCCGGGGCTGATCACATCTGATTCGCCCACTGCTTGGGCGGATCACTTTTGCAGTGTTATAATCTTTGCTCATTTGACCCTTTAAACCTTTGAATCACGTCTGGTGTACACTAAGATTTTGTAGCCCTATAAATTATCTTTCCAACAAGATATGGCGCTAAGATGTTGTAGCCCTCAATCGGGTAAGAATCGTGTGCTCGGCAAGCCTTCGATGACGAACAGGCCAATCTGTCCAAATTTTGTCTATATTCGTCCAAATGCGCAATAAAGTTCCAAAGCGGTCTTGATACACCTGCGATGCGAAAGACTACAAAGAAGTAATCTATCACACAAAAAATGTAACTACACAATGGGAATAAACAACTCGATGGATTGTATAAATACACTACATCAATCTTCATAGCTGACTCTCGCCCATTCTTCTAATAATGTCTCACCTTCAGATCTTCAGGGATTGCTGAAGCAGACTCTGGCTCTTTGTTGTTGTTGTTAGTCTTCAGATTGTGCTCCAGCCACAAATCGTCAGGGAGTGCTTCAGCAGTCTCTTGAGCAGTTTTGTCAAGGATGCCATATCCTCAACAGCATCCTTGGTATCAGAGCTGATCACTGATAGAACCTATTTATACGCGCTATTTAGATCCTAACACTATGCTTGTTTGCATCATTTTGTGTACAAGATTACTGGTTTCCGGTGTTTTTGTATTCCAGGACGAAACGAGGGCCTAAGTCGGATACGCGCTAACAGGCAGCGTTTAAAGAGCGCAACACTCAGCCTGCGGAGGTAGCAGCTCAAACAGATAGGAAGTGGAAGAGTCAACTACGGTGCGCAGACCGATTACGCTAACCAATGTGTGCAGTGCGCCATGCGCAAGATACTGGTGTTTCCAAATCTTGACACCATCGGATTAGGAAGCTGCCAAGATTAGGCCTCATGAGCAGTATATAAAAAAAGGAAGGCTAGGGCTTGGGAGGATCATAGAGGAACACAGACACATCACAACACACGAGAGAGAGGCAGAACTGGAAAACACACGAGCTACAGTGAGGAACTGCGCTAGCCGACTGCCCCAGCCGAGACACTGCAACCTGCACGCACCTGCTTGTTACTGTTTTCTTGGATACTTTAGCTATTATTTACTGTTTCTATGATGTTTACTACTAGCATGTCTAGCTAAACGCTTTGTATCGGTTGGGCATGATTCTATGAGTATTTCCTTTGAGACTTGTGCTTAATGCATAGCTTGTTTGCTTGTATTAATTCTGTGCACACGGTTGACAGCTAGTTGCATGAGTAGGGGAAGCCTTGAACCGCAATCTTACTCTTGCTACTCGTTTGTTATATGTTAAACTAGTTGGTAGCTTGACGGTGAAACCTAGGAGTAACGCGCTAGGATAATCAGTTGCTACTGTGACAGGATTCGTAGCTGCTTAGACTAGTTTTAAGAATTAATAGCTCATGAACTTTGATCGGAACATGCGCACATGTTATGAAGCCTTGATCGGACACTAACTTCAGTAAATCAAACTATAGACGTTTAGAGTCGATGATAAGGAATACATTCATAGAGGATTGTCTGCGCGATACTTTTCATAGTCATAGTACTTAATCTCTACTGCCTGCGCACGTCTAGTGCACATCCTGCGTTAACTACTGTTTATTTGCGCACTTGCGCAACCCAATCACTCACACCCCAATTTTCGTAAGTGTAGGTCACTAGTTAGAGCGAATCTGCTTGCTCCTTGTGGGATCGACCCTGACTTAGCCGCTATACTAAGTGGAGAAGGAAGGATTAATTTGACGCGCACAACGACGCGCGGATCAAATTTTGGTGCCGTTGCCGTTGCCGTTGCCGACGCACTTCTGTTTGCTTTATTCTCGTTGTTGTTTCTGACAGCGGGCAATCAACATCAGCCTGCGCAACCTTGAAACAGTTGCGCTGCGCAGATTCTAGTTGCGCACTGATAGACGCAACAGCTTAGTTGTCTTTTAATTTCGTTTTCTTTGAGATTTAGAACAGGTCATGGAGGATAACAGTGTCGTTGGAGACAACTTAGGGGACAGAACCCCAAAGAATGCGAGGGCGGACAACCACGCAATTCGGTTCAGAGAGGAAGTGCAGCGCGAGGTTGAAGCAAGGATGGCCGCTGAAGTGTATAATGCGCCACCTGCGCGACAAGCCGCGCGATGCAGAACAGTGCGCGAGATGTCAGCTCCAATCACAGTTAACCAGCCATGGTGCATAGTGCTTCCACCAGACGGTCATTTTGAGCTAAGGAGCTCGCTCATTCATCACATGCCCAAGTTCCACGGGATGAACAACGAGAACCCAGTCAAGCATGTGCGAGAATTCCTAGTCATTTGCGAGAACATGAAGGCCGAAGGGGAGAGCGACGATGCGCTGAAGATGAAGGCGTTCCCTTTTTCATTGTGTGACACGGCCAGGCATTGGCTGATGAACTTACCAGCAGGATCAATTCACACATGGGAGCAGCTGCAGAAGAAGTTCTTGGACAAGTTCTATCCCGCAGCCAAGATCGCGCTACTCAGGAAGGAGCTGGCCGCACCTAGGCAGGGCGCAGGAGAATCACTATCGGAGTATTACGAGCATTTCAGGGAACTGGAGGCCAACTGCTACAATCACGGCCTGCCCCAGAATGTGCTGATAGAGAATTTCCTGAATGGATTGCTACCCATGGAGCTGAGATTATTGAATGCATGCGCAGGAGGCGACATTTGCAACATGTACCCAGAGGACGCGTGGCAGCTGATAGAAGACTCTGCTGGACAGGTAAGACATCAGCTAACACTTGAAAATAGTCGTGCTCGTTCTGTGCATCAGGTAGAAACAAGCGCTGAGATAAAGGAAATGAAAGCCATGCTGCAGAAGTTGATGCTTGCGCAGGGGGCGCAACCAGCTGCGCCAAAGCCATGCGAATTCTGCACGTCCACTGAGCACAAAACCGATGCATGTCCCACACTTTTTGAGGAATCAGGAGATGTCAATGCTCTAGGAGGATGGGATAATAGAGGGCCGCAGAGGCAGAATCAGCCGCGTTTTGGACTAGCCGCAAATGGGTTCAGATGGAAGGAGGAAAACAATTTCCAGAGGCAGTCCACGGATCAGCGCGCACCATAGCAGATGCAACAAGCTGCGCCCTACAATCCACCGCATCGCCGCACTGACGCACCAGCACAAAACAACCAGCAGCCTAGGCGATCCTTAGAAGATATCGTGGGGCAGCTAGCAGATACAGTGCGCAAGAATGATGAGAAGTATGACAAGAGGTTCGAGTCCATTGAGAAGCAGCTGTCACAGATTGCTACCACGGTGTATGAGCTGAAAAAGAGCGATGGCAACCTTCCTTCACAAGTAATCCAGAATCCCAAAAGAGGAGTCAACGCAGTGACACTGAGGACTGGGCGCACGGTAGGAACAGAGCAGACCGCAAAGCCGCTCGCGCAACCAGTTGCGCAAGCTCCAGATCCAGCAGAACAAGATGCGCAACCAGAAGCGCCAGCCACAAGCCAGCAGGGCGAGGCCCCAGGTATGGCGCAATCAAAAGATAAAGGCATGAATCGTACTAACATACCTGCACCTTTCCCTGTACAGGCACCATCGGCTAGGAAGGAAGCGCTTGACAAGGAGCCCTACGAGTTATTCAGTAAGGTGGAAATAAACATTCCCCTTATTGAAGCAGTTCGGCAGATCCCTAGGTACGCCAAGTTTTTAAAGGAGCTGTGCACAAACAAGAGGAGGAAAGGCGAGTGCGCATAGGTAATGCTAAATGCGCAGGCCTCAGCAATCGTGCAACGTAAGGTACCACCTAAATGCCGAGACCCAGGTACGTTCACCATCCCATGCACTTTAAGTACGAACACTGTAAGCAACTGCATGATTGACTTAGGCGCATCTATAAATGTGCTTCCCTATTCCCTGTATGCGTCATTGCGCCTTGGGCCACTAAAGCCTGCAGGTCTCACCGTTCAGCTAGCGGATGGGTCGTGCAAGCAGCCGACGGGCATGATCGAGGACGTCCTCGTCCGGGTAGGAGAGCTGGTGTTTCCAGCAGATTTCTATGTCCTAGAATTGGAGGGTGAGTCAAGCAAAGGCAGTGCGCAGATCCTACTGGGCAGACCATTTCTGATGACAGCGCGCACAAAGATAGACGTGTGGAGGGGTACGCTCTCAATGGAGGTCGATGGCGAGGAAATTCACTTTAACATATTCAAAGGGATGCAGCACCCTCATGAGGACGCCACAGTGCACGCGATGGACATCATAGATGACTTAGTTACAGATGCGCAATGTGCGAGCGCAGCAGAAGGACCTGAGACACTGGCACAGGCAGAGTTGGAGGCGCATGAGGATGAGCTGAGCAGTGCTGAACCAACACCCAGACAGGTACATGATAAAGTTAATGTCTGCACTGCTAATAAAATCTTGCCCTCTATTGAACAGGCACCCAAGGTCGAGCTGAAGCAACTCCCAGAGCACCTCAAATACATATTTTTGGGAAATGAAGACACCCTGCCGGTAATCATAAAGAAAGGATTAGAAGAGGAGCAGGAGGCGCGATTACAGCAGGTGCTGCGCAAGAACCAGCGCGCTATAGGATGGACACTTGCTGACCTGCGCGGAGTGAGCCCGGACGTATGCATGCATAGGATTCTATTGGAAGATGATGCCAAACCATCCAGGGAGCCTCAGCGCAGATTGAACCCGAATATGATGGAGGTGGTGCAGAAGGAGATCCTGAAGCTGCTTGAAGCAGGAGTCATTTACCCAATCTCGGACAGCAAATGGGTAAGTCCAGTGCACGTTGTGCCGAAGAAAGGAGGAATCACAGTAGAGGAGAATGCGCAGGGCAAGCTAGTTCCCAAGCGCATGCAAACTGGATGGCGCATGTGCATCGACTACAGAAAGCTTAACGCAGTCACGCGCAAGGACCATTTCCTGCTACCTTTCATGGACCAGATGCTAGATCGATTAGCGGGGAAGCCCTACTTTTGTTTCTTGGACGGGTATTCAGGGTACAATCAGATACCCATAGCTGCGGAGGATCAAGAGAAAACTACGTTTACCTGCCCATTCGGTACGTTTGCGTTTCGGCGCATGTCATTTGGGCTGTGTAAAGCGCCAGGTAGGTTCCAACGTCTAGTCATGAGCATCTTTTCTGATATGATTGGTATATGCATAGAAGTGTTCATGGATGATTTTACTGTGTACGGAGGTACCTTTGACGCATGCTTAACTCATCTTGATACGGTCTTAGCGCGCTGCATTTCAAAAAACCTAGTGCTCAATTACGAAAAATGTCATTTCATGGTATCGCATGGTGTAGTACTAGGACATATTATCTCGCAGGAGGGGATCAAGGTAGACAAAGCCAAAATATATCTTATTTCTAATCTGCCTTATTCCACTAACGTGCGCGATGTGAAATCATTCCTTGGGCATGCTGGGTTTTACAGGCGTTTCATAAAAGATTTTTCTAAGATTTGTATACCCCTGTCTAACCTCTTGCAAAAGGATGTGTGTTTCGAATTTACTGATGAGTGCAGGGCCGCGTTTGATAAGCTGAAGGAGGCGCTGAAAAGTAAACCAGTGATGCGCGCGCCAAGCTGGAACCTGCCGTTTGAACTGATGTGTGACGCAAGCGGCTATGCAGTAGGTGCAGTCCTAGGACAGCGCGTGGACAAGAAGCCGCACGCCATTTATTATGCATCGCGCACTCTGGACGCTGCGCAGAGGAACTACACCACCACGGAGAAGGAACTTCTGGCAATCGTGTTTGCACTGGAGAAGTTCCGCGCATATGTTCTAGGCGCCAGAGTCATCGTCTACACAGACCACGCAGCAATCCGTTACCTAATGTCCAAGAAGGAGACTAAGCCGCGCCTGATGCGCTGGGTGCTCCTACTTCAGGAATTCGACTTGGAAATCAAGGATAAGAAGGGCACGGAAAACACAGTCGCTGACCACCTGAGCAGGATCGTGAAAGAGGAGGAGCCAGGGCGAATCACGGAGACATTCCCTGACGAGCATCTGATGGCGCTGACAGGTAAGGTACTAAGGTATGCGCACATTGCGAATTACCTGGTCACAGGTACGTTTCCTTCTCATTTCACTAAAACCCAATGCATGAGATTAAAGCATGAGTCCAGGTATTACATTTGGGATGATCCGTATATGCTCAGCATAGGACCTGAATCAGATTTTGAGGCGATGCATGTCTGACCATGAAATTAACTCTGTTTTGACGTTTTGTCATGCGCACGCATGTGGAGGACACTTTGGTCCAAAGTGCACGAGCAGAAAGATCCTGGATTGCGGATTTTATTGGCCACACTTGTTTAGTGACTCGTATAACCACTGCAGGAACTGTGACAGGTGCCAGCGCACAGGGGGCATATCAGCGCGTAATGAGATGCCGCAGACGCCAATTCTAGTGGATGAAGTATTCGATATTTGGGGAATTGACTTCATGGGGCCATTTCCTCCATCTTCCGGGTATGAGTATATATTGGTCGCGGTGGATTATGTCTCCAAATGGGTTGAGGCTAAGGCCACCCGGTAGGATGATGGTAAGACGGTCGTTGACTTTTTACGAACTAACATTTTTTGCAGGTACGGGGTGCCTAAGGCAGTCATAAGCGACCAGGGGACGCATTTTTGCAATAGGATAGTGGCGCAGGTATTCAAGCATTATGGAGTGCGCCACAAGACGTCCACCGCTTACCACCCTCAGACGAATGAACAGGCCGAAGTTTCCAACCGAGAGATCAAGCGCATCCTGGAGAAAACTGTGAGACCGTCGCGCAAAGACTGGAGCCAGCGCCTTGACGATGCGCTATGGGCATACCAAACCGCACATAAGACACCAATCGGGACCTCACCGTTTCGGTTGGTTTATGGAAAAGCGTGCCACTTGCCAATGGAGTTGGAGCACAAAGCATACTGGGCATTGCGCGTTTGCAACCTGAACCTAGACGAGGCTGGTAAGAAGCGCGCATTTGAGCTAAGCGAATTAGAAGAGCTGCGCCTGGATGCATATGAGGGGCTGCGCGATTACAAGGCGCGCACAAAGGCATTTCACGACAAAAACATCCTCAGACGCACTTTTGAGCCAGGAAACCAGGTACTATTGTTCTCCTCGCGCCTAAAGCTCATGCCTGGGAAGCTGCGCAGTAAATGGACGGGACCATACACGGTTACCAAGGTTTTCCCTTACGGAACAATCGAGTTTGAAAACGAGCACCAGCATCGTTTTCAGGTCAATGGGCAGAGAGTGAAAAAGTATTTAGGAGAACCGTGGGATGGCATAGCGCGAAGTTGACTTGGCAGAGCCCGAAATAGAAGATGCGCAAGTTGCTGCGCCAGAGTCGCCACCAGATGCACCAGAGGGAGAACTGGGAACTATTGCTCATATTTCTTCTTCCTCTTTACCTAACCTCGTTTATTATGACTTATCACATACTATTAACCATGCTGACCACCCTTCCGATCCTTTGCGCAGGACCAAGAAGAACGCAACACACGCACGAGCGCGGGGTCACTCAGGAGCAAGAGTGGGGGAGGTCGCTGGCACACTTTTAGGCAAGTAACAAGGTACAGTCGAGCCAACGACGTTAAACAAAGGCACTTGTCGGGAGGTAACCCGACACGTTCTACTTTTACACGTTTTTAGTTTTCTAGTATCTTTTAGCTAGTTTAGGACTTGTAGTTTTAGTCGCGCAGCAGTGCACAGGTCAGTGCGCAAATTCAGTGCGCAGAACAGCTGCGCTAGACGGGGGTATAAAAGGCCAAGACTTAGAAAAATTTCAGCACTTTCACATTTTACCGTTGCAAGAAAGCTCCTGCCCTCAGCCTCCGCTCACCGTCCGACACTCAACCAAGCATCCGTTTAGAGAGATTCGAAGAGCTTACCATCGCACACTCACCAGGTAACCCTTCCCCTCAGATTTGAGCCGATTCAGTTAGGGTTTGTGCGATAGGAAGGTTTCCCTAGGTTTGAAATCGCACCTAGATAGCCCGCACCATTTGGAGTTCTGGTCAGTGGGTTTTGCAGGCGGGCGTTAGGCGACCTGTGGGTGACAATTTCAGGGCGTTTGTCGGAGTTTGGTTTTTGGGCATTTGTGGAACTTTGACCGTAGTTGACCGGAGAACCCCTAGCGCACCATGCAGCCTGCCGAGGATCAAGCGACCCCAACATCATTCGCCAGCAAGTTTGAAGCCTTCATGAGGCTGGAGATGTACGGGACCCCGTACATCAGCAGGGACTTCCTGCGTGAGGTCGGGATGGAGGACCTCATTGTGGAGAAGCTCGCGCTGGCGGGCTGGGAGGCGCTGTTGGAGATCAACAGCGCAGCGGATAAGGAGGATACATGAAAGTTTTTGGCGTCGTTGGAGATGGCCGATCTGGAGATCAGGTACCGGCACAGAGGGGTCTGGTACATTGCCTCGGCTAAGAGGCTGAAGCGCACGCTGAGGTGCGCCAAGGTGCATGAGGCGGATATAGACACGCACACGAATCAGGAGGCGTGGCGTGAGATGGCGACCGGCCGAGTTTTTGCCGCGGGGCGCAGCCGAGGACGCGAGCTGCGCGACCCGTGGATGTTCTACCTATGGCGCATGGTCGCCTATGCAATCATCGGGAGTTTTAATGGTGCGCCAAAGATCAGCCTGCTGGACATAGACATATTGAAGGGATTTTACTATGGGAAGAAGGTGCTGTTTGTCTCGGATATGGTGGTCCATTGGAGTCGGGTCAGCACGAAGGGGCCGCTGACTTGTGGAGGAATGATCACGCACCTGCTGCGTGCGTTGCATGGAGAACCGGAGGTGCCCGAGCACACGGTAGTGCCTGCTGTTCCCCTGGACCGCGCCCATATGCTGCAGCTCAGAGCGGTGGCCGTGAGAGAGGATGGGACATTGGAATGGTGCTACCAGCTGCAGCCGGCCAGAGCGCCGAGGCAAAGAGCAGAGAGCAGCGCGTAGCCAGAGGAGGCCGCGGAGGAGAGGGAGACAGAAGAGGCCCCAGAGCCAGTTGCACCTCCAGTCAGACGCATGAGGACTCGTGCGCAGACTGGAGCGCGCCGGAGGGTGAGCGCACCGCAGGGGGAGCCAGTTACCATTGCCATTGATGATTCTCCCCCGCGTGCACAAGAAAAGCGCCCCAGTACAGAGGCAGAGGAGGCGCCTGCGGAGGTATCAGAGGAGCAGCGCATGATGTTCAACGTCATGCGCGTGCTCGAGTATTTAGCGCCAGAGGGGGCAGACCTGAGCGTCAGTCCACCATCAGGGTGGAGATTTGGAGATTTTATCCCCCCTCTCCTCAGACTGCGTAGGCCGCCTCCAGGATCCCCCAGCGAGCCGCGCCAGCCAGCCAGCCCTCCTACCCAGTCCCCGGTCCATGCAGCAGAACCCACCCCAGCAGTAGACCCGGTCACAGCACCAGCAGCACCCCCTGCGCAGCCTTCTGTTCAGAGGTCCCCTGAAGCCAATCCAATCATAAGTTCCAGCTCAGATTCACTATGGGACCCTATCTCAGAGGACGACCTATTGACTCAGCCCGCCGCCGTTTCTGTAGTGCTGCCAGCCTCCAGTACCGAGTATGAGAGTGCGCAAGTGAACAGTTGTAAAACGCAGGAATTTGCACTAGACGTGCGCAGGCAGTAGAGATTAAGTACTATGACTATGAGAAGTATTGGGCAGACAATCCTCTATGAGTGCATTCCTTATCACTGACTCTAATATGTCTATAGCTTGATTTCACTTGGGTTAGTGTCCGGTCAAGGCTTCCTAACACGTGCGCATGTTCCGTTCAAAGTTCATGTGCTATTAATCTCTAGAACTAGACTAAAACAGCTACGAATCCGTTCAAGGTAGCAACTGATCACCCTAGCTCGTTACTCATAGTTGTCACCGTCAAGCTATCAACTAGTTTAACATATGACGAACAAGCAACAAGAGTAAGATTGCGGTTCAAGGCTTCCCCTACTCATGCAACTAGCTGTCTCCGTATGCACAGAGTTTAATACAAGTAAGCAAACTATGCATTATGCTCAAGTCTCAAAGGAAATACATCATAGATTCATGCACAGAGTTTAATACAAGTAGCAAACAGTGCGTGCAGAATGTTTCTCGGCTGGCGCAGTTGGCTGGCGCAAGTCCTCTCAACAAGTCCGTGTGTTTTCCAGTTTGCCGCTCTGTGTGTCTCTGATGATGATCGTCTCTTCCTATTATTGTTCTGAAACCCTAGACCTCCTCCCCTTTATATACTGCTTGAGAGGTCCATCCTTGGCAACTTCCAAATCTGGTCATGTCGGGATTAGGAAATACTGGACTCTGCGCCTGGCGCATGGCGTACTGCTTAGCGCATTGGTCGGCGCAACTCTGCCGTGTCTCGCCATTTCTTCTGTTTGCGCCGCTAGCTCCGCAGGCTGTGTGCTGCGCGTCCTAAACGCTGCCTGTTAGCGCGTATCCAGCTTAGGCCCTTGTTTTGCCCTGAAATACAAAAAAAACACTGGAAACCAATAATCTTGTACATAAAATAATGCGAACAAGCATAGGGTTATGATCTAAATAATGCGTATAAATAGGCTCTATCAAACCCCCCACACTTGCCCCTTGTTCGTCCTCGAACAAGCACTCAAGCACGGATACCATTACCTCTCTGGAGTCTAGCGCACAGTCTTGCACTCTGGCGCGGTCTACGCTGCTGAACACCTTGCGCTGCTCTACCACCTGCGCACATCTGCTCTCAACAGTTTCAAGTATAATAATTTCGAAATTCATTACCTCTCAGCTGGGATGAAAAATTATTTTGGATGGCTGGGAGATAGCTCTTCATAGGCTCCAGGTTGTCAGCTCTTGCTCCGAGGATAGGTATATGGTTAACAGCGCAAGCTTCTTCCGATGCGTGATTCTTCCGCGCACTTCCTGGGAACTCAAGCCTTTTTGATGATGATTTTTTTTCTCTTTTGTGAACTTGCGCACGCTGGTGTTTATCAGTGCGCATGCTGATTCTTTTGTAGCGCATATCATCTGCTGGTGTCTTTCTTTCGTACAGCTTTGTCTATGGTTCCTATCTTCCCAGAATGGTTCCAGTCTCGGCCTCCGGATAACAGCTATGGAACACCGCCCCGCTCTCCCTCCTTGGTCTATCTGCACAGGTCGGCGCACGCGTTTACACCCGCGCCCGCCTTCCTTAGCTCGACTTCCAGAGGGAAGGTGGTCTGTTTTCCCACCTCGCCACGCTTTGGGTATTTCGCCCTTGGCATCTGCGTGACTGAGCGCACTCTCTTGCTCCGAAGGTCGCGAAGCATTGGCCTCCACTCGCGCTCTCGACCATATACCTTTCCTCTGAAGCGCGAACGACTAACCGCCTCTCTGGAGCGTTTCTGTCAACTCCACATCCCCTGTATATCCCAACTAACAGGAGCAGAAAAAATGAAAAAAATACTAAAAACAGTTGATAGCGCACGGCGCAATATGGATAGCGCAAACAAGCTGATCAGTGCGCGCAACCCGCACACAGCGCACTACTGCTACTGTCCTTCAATAAAACTAAGCTACACTAAAAAGCTAAAAAAAAAACGTGAAATGTAAGTGTAACGCTCCCCGCCCCCCCACACTTAAACAGAGACGTGTCCCCACGACTCAAGCTCAAGCGCACGGAGGCGGCGCACACGCATGCAAGCAAAAATAAAGAACATAAAAACCCTAAAAAACATAATAATCAAAGCAGCGCAAATATAGCATAGGGGCACAAAAATATGTAGCACACAAGTTCAACACAAATATAGCAACATAATAGCAAATAGAGTTCAGCACCAAAAAGAAAAGAACACCACTCGAAAAGAAAATATGCGCTCCCCTCCACAGCTCTAGATGTCATCTGAGCTGGACGCAGCCGCTGAACTGTGCGCCTCCTCCTCTGAAGAATCGGTCGTATATTCGGAGCTGGAGCGAGGCGGTACAACTGATAGGGCGACAGGCTGCGCCTCGCCGTCATCCTCTGAAGCGCGGTCCCATAGCGATTCTGAGCTGGTGCTAATGATGGGTTCGGCTATAGGGGACCTTGGAATGGACGGCTGGGCAGGGGAAGGTGCGGGTACTGGTACTGGTTCAGGTTCAGGGGTGGGTTCTGGTGCTGGGGCTGACTCTGTGGTTGGTGCTGGAGCTGGTGCTGCTGGGGGCTGAGTAGGAGGGCTGGCTGGCTGATGGGGCTCACTGGGGGAACCTGCAGGTGGTCGGTGCAGGCTGAGGGGAGGGGGAATCGCGTCTCCAAATCTCCACCCGGATGGTGGACTCATACTCAAATCCGCCCCCTCTGGCGCTAAGTATTCGAGCACACGCATGACGTTGAACATCATGCGCTGCTCATCTGATGCTGCCTCTGGCGCCTCCTCAGCCTCAGTCCTTGGGCGCTTTCCGTGTGCACGAGGGGGAGAATCCTCGATCGAAATTGTAACTGGCTCCCCCTGCGGTGCACGAGCCCTCCTTTGCGCTCCAGTCTGCGCGCGGGTCCTTGCGCGTCTGACCAGAGACACGACTGGTTCTGGGGCTTCGTCTTCTTCCATCTCCTGTGCGGCTGCTGCGCCCTGCGCACTGCTTTCTGCCCTCGGTCGCGGAACTCTGGCCGGCTGCAGGCGGTAGCACCATTCCAATGTGCCATCTTCCTTCACAGCTACCGCCCTGATCTGCAGCATGTGGGCGCGGTCCAGCGGGACAGCCGGCACCATAGTGTGCTCAGGCACCTCGGGCTCTCCATGTAGCGCCCGCAGCAGGTGCGTAATAATTCCACCGCACGTCAGCGGTCCCCTTGTGCTAACCCGGCCCCAATGGACTACCATGTTTGAAACAAATAGCACCCTCCTTCCATAGTACAGCCCCTTCAAAATGTCCAAGTCCAAGAGGTTGATCTTTGGCGCGCCATTAAATCGGCCAATGACTGCATAGGCGACCAGGCGCCACAAGTAGAACATCCACGGGTCACGCAGCTCGCGTCCTCTGCTGCGCCCCGCGGTAAAAGCTGACCCGGTCGCCATCTCGCGCCAGGCCTCCTGGTTGGAGTGCGTGTCTGTGTCTCCCTCACGCACCTTACCGCATCCGAGTGCGCGCTTCATCCTCCCAGCTGAGGCGATGAACCATACGCCCCGATGCCTATATCTGATCTCCTGGTAGCCCGTCTCCAGCGACGCCAGGAACTCGCATGTGTCCTCTTGGTCTAATGCGCTGTTAAGGTCCAACAGCGCCTCCCAGCCTGCTAGCGCCAGGCGCTCTACAACGAGGTTCTCCAGTCCGACCTCGCGCAGAAAGTCTCGGCTAATGTACGGGGTCCCGTACATTTCCAGGCTCATAAACGCCGCATATTTGTAGGCGAAGTCGGCAGGGGTCTCTTGGTCCTCGGCGGGCCTCATTCTGTGTTTGGTGCTCTGGTCAACGTCGGTCAACACTTCTCAAAAACTGCAAAAATCCAAACTCCTCCAAATCCAATGAAACTTTCACCAAAGGAGCGCCTACTGCTCGCCTACACAACCCACTAAACAGCAATCCAGTCGGGGCACTCTAGCTTGGTGCGATTTCAAAACCCTAATGCACTCCTCCACCGTACAAACCCTAATAAAATCTGCTCAGATCGGGGGGAAGGGTTACCTGGGGGAAGTGCGGCCGTGTGCTCTGCAAATCTCCCTAACTGGAAGCTCTGATCGGCTGGTGGAAACGGGAGGTAAAGGCTGCTGGCAACGGTCGAATGAGAAAAGTGCTGGAAAAATTCTAAGTCCTGCCCTTATATACCCCTCTGGCTGGCGCAGAGGTCCTGCGCACTGCTGCTCGACTAAAAATAACAAGTCCTAAACTGCCTAAAAAAACACTAGAAAAACTAAAAAGAAAACATGTAAAAATAAAAACGAGTCGGGTTACCTCCCGACCAGTGCCTTTGTTTAACGTCGTTGGCTCGACTGTACCTCATTACGTGCCAAAATGTGTGTCAGCGACCTCCCCCACCCTTGCTCCTGAGTGATCCCGCGCTTGTGCAGGCGCTGTGTTCTTCTTAGTTCTGCGCAAAGGATAAAAAGGGAAATCAGCATGGTTAATATGTGATAAATCTGCAGTAACGAGGGTGGATGAAGAGGAAGAAGAAATGTGAGCAATAGCCTCTAGTTCTCCCTCTGGTACATCCGGTGGTGCCTCTGGCGCGGCATTTGGCGCATCTGTTATTTCTAGTTCTGCCAACTCAATGTCGCGCGTTGCACCATCCCAAGGTTCTCCGAGATACCGTTTGACTCTCTGCCCTTTTACCTGAAAACGATGCCGGTGCTCGTTTTCTAACTCGATTGTTCCGTAGGGGAAAACCTTGGTGACTATGTACGGTCCTGTCCATTTGCTGCGCAGCTTTCCAGGCATGAGCTTTAGTCGTGATGAGAATAATAATACCTGGTCTCCTGGCGTGAAAGTGCGTCTGAGGATATGCTTGTCATGAAACGCCTTTGTAGGCATCCAGGCGCAGCTCTTCTAATTCACTGAGCTCAAAGGCCCGCTCCTTCCCGGCCTCGTCTAGATTCAGGTTGCAAATGCGCAAAGCCCAATATGCTTTGTGCTCTAGCTCTACTGGCAAGTGGCACGCTTTTCCGTAGACCAACCGGAATGGTGAAGTCCCGATGGGTGTCTTATGCGCGGTGCGGTATGCCCACAGCGCATCGTCCAGGCGCTGGCTCCAATCTTTGCGCGAAGGTCTGACAGTCTTTTCTAGGATGCGCTTGATCTCTCTATTGGAAACCTCGGCCTGTCCATTTGTCTGAGGATGATAGGCAGTGGACGTCTTGTGGCGCACTCCATAATGCTTGAAAACTTGCGCCACAATCCTGTTGCAAAAGTGCATTCCCTGGTCGCTGATGACTGCCTTAGGCACCCCGTACCTGCAAAAGATATTAGTTTTCAGAAACTCAGCAACCGTCTTACCATCATCCTTCCGCGTGGCCTTAGCTTCGACCCATTTGGAGACATAGTCCACTGCCACTAATATGTACTCGTATCCGGAAGATGGAGGAAATGGCCCCATGAAGTCAATGCCCCATACATCAAATACTTCGTCCACTAGAATCGGCGTCTGCGGCATCTCATTGCGCGCTGATATGCCTCCTGTGCGCTGGCACCTATCACAATTCCTGCAGTGATCATATGCATCTCGGAACAGGTGCGGCCAATAAAATCCGCAATCCAGGACCTTTCTGCTTGTGCGCTTGGGACCAAAGTGTCCTCCACATGCGTGCGCATGACAAAACAGCAAGACGGAGTTAATTTCATGGTCAGGCACGCAGCGCCTCAATATCTGATCAGGTCCTATTCTAAGCATATATGGATCATCCCAAATATAATGTTTGGACTCATGTTTTAATCTCATGCACTGGGTTTTATTGAAATGCGGAGGAAACGTACCTGTGACCAGGTAATTCGCAATGTGCGCATACCATGGTACCTTACCTGTCAGCGCCATCAGATGCTCGTCAGGGAATGTCTCCGTGATCTGCCCTGGCTCCTCCTCTTTCACGATCCTGCTCAGGTGGTCAGCAACTGTGTTCTCCGTACCCTTCTTGTCTTTGATCTCCAAGTCGAATTCATGAAGTAAGAGTACCCAGCGCATCAGGCGCGGCTTAGTCTCCTTCTTGGACATTAGGTAGCGGATGGCTGCGTGATCTGTGTATACAATGACCCTGGCGCCTAGAACATATGCACGGAACTTCTCAAGCGCAAACACAATTGCCAGCGTCCAGTGTGCGCGAAGCATAGTAAATGGCGTGCGGCTTCTTGTCCACGCGCTGTCCCAAGACTGCACCTACTGCATAATCACTTGCGTCGCACATTAACTCAAATGGCAGGTTCCAGTCTGGCGCGCGCATCACTGGCGCACTGGTCAGCGCTTCCTTCAGCTTATCAAATGCGGCCCTGCACTCATAAGTAAAATCGAAGCACACATCTTTTTGCAAGAGGTTAGACAGGGGTATGCAAATTTTAGAGAAGTCTTTTATAAATCGCCTGTAAAAGCCGGCATGTCCTAAGAAAGACTTCACATCGCGCACGTTAGTGGCATAAGGTAGATTAGAAATAAGGTCTATCTTAGCTTTATCTACCTTGATCCCCTCCTCTGAGATGATATGTCCTAGTACTACACCATGCGTTACCATGAAATGACATTTTTCATAATTGAGCACTAGGTTCTTAGAAATGCAGCGCGCTAAGACTTTATCTAGATGAGTCAAGCATGTATCAAAGGTACCTCCATATACAGTAAAATCATCCATGAACACTTCTATGCATATACCAATCATATCCGAGAAAATGCTCATGACTAAGCGTTGGAACGTACCTGGCGCGTTGCACAGCCCAAATGACATGCGCCGAAACGCAAACGTACCGAACGGGCAGGTGAACGTGGTCTTCTCCTGATCCTTCGCAGCTATGGGTATCTGATTATACCCTGAATATCCGTCCAAGAAGCAAAAATAGGGTTTACCTGCTAATCTGTCCAGCATCTGATCTATGAACGGTAGCGGGAAATGGTCTTTGCGCGTGACTGCGTTAAGCTTCCTGTAGTCGATGCACATGCGCCATCCAGTCTGAATGCGCTTGGGAACTAGCTCGCCCTGCGCATTCTCCTCCACTGTGATTCCTCCCTTCTTAGGCACAACGTGTACTGGACTGACCCATTTGCTGTCCGAGATGGGGTAGATGACTCCTGCGTCAAGCAACTTTAAAATCTCCTTCTGCACTACCTCCATCATATTCGGGTTTAACCTGCGCTGAGCCTCCCTGGATGGTTTGGCACCATCTTCCAACAGAATTCTATGCATGCATACGTCTGGGCTCACTCCGCGCAGGTCAGCAAGTGTCCATCCTATGGCGCGCTGGTTCTTGCGCAGCACCTGCTGTAAGCGCACTTCCTGCTCTTCTTCTAATCCTTTCTTGATGATCACTGGCAGGGTGTCCTCATTTCCCAGGAAAATGTATTTGAGATGTTCTGGGAGTTGCTTCAGCTCGACCTTGGGTGCCTGTTCAATGGAGGGCAAGATTTTATTAGTGGTGCAAATATGAACTATATCATGTACCTGAGTGAGTGCTGGTTCAGCACTGCTCGGTTCTTCCTCCTACTCCTCCAACTCTGCTTGTGCCAGTGGCTCTGGTCCTATTGTTGCGCTTGCGCATTGCGCATCTGTGACTAAATCATCCAAGTCGTCCATTGCGTGCACTGTGGCGTCCTCGTGTGCGTGCTGCATCCCCTTGAAAATATTGAAATGGATCTCTTCGCCATCTACTTCCATGGAGAGCGTGCCTCTCCACACATCTATCTTCGTGCGCGCGGTCATAAGGAAAGGTCTGCCTAGTAGGATCTGCGCACTGCTGGTGCTCGATTCGCCCTCCATTTCTAGCACATAAAAATCTACTGGGAACACCAGCTCTCCTACGCGTACGAGAACATCCTCTATCATGCCTGCAGGTTGTTTGCACGATCGATCCGCTAGCTGAATGGTGAGACCTGCAGGCTTTAGTGGTCCAAGGCGCAATGTTGCATATAGAGAATACGGTAACAAATTTATGGATGCGCCTAAATCAATCATGCAGTTGCTCACCGTGGTTTTACCTAGAGTGCATGGGATAGTGAATGTACCTGGGTCTCGGCACTTAGGTGGTACCTTATGTTGCACGATTGCTGAGGCCTACGCATTTAACATTACCTGTGCGCATTCGCCTTTCCGTCGCTTGTTTGTGCACAGCTCTTTCAAAAACTTGGCGTACCTTGGGATCTGCCGAACTGCTTCAATAAGGGGAATGTTGATTTCAACCTTGCTGAATAACTCGTAGAGCTCTTTGTCCTGCGCTTCCTTCCTAGCCAAGGGTGCCTGCACAGGGAAAGGTGTAGGTATATTAGTACGGTTCGTGCCCTTGTCTTTTAATTCTGTTATACCTGGCGCTTCGCCCTGCTGGCTCGCGGCTGGCACTTCAGGTTGCGCACTCTGCTCTGGTTGCGCATTCTGCTCTGTCGATTCTGGGACTTGCGCAGCTGGTTGCGCGGGCGCCTTCGCGGTCTGCTCTATTCCTATCTTGCGCCCAGTCCTCAGTGTTACTGCATTGACTCCTCCTTTGGGGTTCTGAATCACTTGCGAAGGCAGGTTGCCATCGCTCTTTTTCAGCTCATATACTGTGGTCGCAATCTGTGATAGCTGCTTTTCAATGGACTCGAACCGCTTGTCATATTTCTCGTTATTTTTGCGCACTGTGTCTGCTAGCTGCCCAACGATATCTTCCAAGGATCGCCTCGGTTGCTGGTTGTTATGTGCTGGTGCGTCAGTGCTGTGATGCGGTGGATTGTAAGGCGCAGCTTGTTGCGTCTGCTGTGGCGCGCGCTGATCTGTGGACTGCCTCTGGAAATTGTTCTCCTCCTTCCATCTGAATCCATTTGCTGCCAGTCCAAAGCGCGGCTGATTCTGCCTCGGTGGCCCTCTGTTGTCCCATCCTCCGAGAGCATTGACATCTCCAGATTCCTCAAATAGCATGGGACATTCATCAGTCTTGTGCTCGGTGGATCTGCAAAATTCACATACCTTTGGCGCAACTGGTGGTGCGCTTTGCGCATTCATCAACTTCTGCAGCATGGCCTTCATTTCCTTGATCTCAGCGCTTGTTTCTACCTGATGCACAGAACGAGTACGACTATTTTCAAGTGTTAGCTGATGTCTTACCTGACCAGCAGAGTCTTCTATCAGCTGCCACGCGTCTTCTGGATACATGTTGCAAATGTCGCCTCCTGCGCATGCGTTCAATAGCCTCAGCTCCATGGGCAGCAGCCCATTCAGGAAGTTCTCTATCAGCACATTCTGGGGCAGGCCATGATTGTAGCAGTTGGCCTCTAGCTCCCTGAAACGCTCGTAATATTCTGACAGTGACTCCCCTGCGCTCTGCCTTGGCGCGGCCAGTTCTCTTCTGAGTAGCGCGATCTTTGCTGCGGGATAGAATTTGTCCAGGAATTTCTTCTGCAGCTGCTCCCATGTGTGAATGGATCCTGCGGGTAAGTTCATCAACCAATGTCTGGCTGTATCACACAGTGAAAATGGGAATGCCTTCATCTTCAGCGCTTCATCGCTTTCCCCTTCGGTTTTCATGTTTTCGCATATAACCAGGAACTCTCGCACATGCTTGACTGGATTTTCATTGTTCATCCCGTGGAACTTGGGCATGTGATGGATGAGCGAGCTCCTTAGCTCAAAATGTCCGTCTGGTGGAAGCACGATGCACCATGGCTGGTTAACAGTGATAGTGGCCGACATCTCGCGCACTGTTCTGCGTCGCGCAGCTTGTCGCGCGGGTGGCGCATTGTACAGTTCAGCGGCCATCCTTGCTTCAACCTCGCGCTGCACTTCTTCTCTGAACAGGGCTGCGCGGTTATGCGCCCTTGCTTCCTCTGTGGTCCTGTCCCCTAGGTTGTCGCCTACGACACTGTTATCCTCCATAACCTATTCTATATCTCAAAAAAACGAAATTAAAAGATAACTAATGCTGCTGCGTCTGTCAGTGCGCAACTAGAATCCGCGCAGTGTTTCCAATACTCCAGGGGTCTCATCGCGCGTCGTTGCTATTGCTGCCTATTTATACGCATTATTTAGATCATAACCCTATGCTTGTTCGCATTATTTTATGTACAAGATTACTGGTTTCCAGTGTTTTTTGTATTTCAGGGCAAAACAAGGGCCTAAGCCGGGTACGCGCTAACAGGCAGCGTTTAGGACGCGCAGCACACAGCCTGCGGAGCTAGCGGCGCAAACAGAAGAAATGGCGAGACACAGCAGAGTTGCGCCGACCAATGCGCTAAGCAGTACGCCGTGCGCCAGGCGCAGAGTCCAGTATTTCCTAATCCCGACATGACCAGATTTGGAATTTGCCAAGGATGGACCTCTCAAGCAGCATATAAAGGGGAGGAGGTCTAGGGTTTCAGAACAACAATAATAGGAAGAGACGATCATCATCAGAGACACACAGAGCGGCAAACTGGAAAACACACGGACTTGTTGAGAGGACTTGCGCCAGCCAACTGCGCCAGCCGAGAAACATTCTGCACGCACTGTTTGCTACTTGTTTCTCAGATACATTAGTTATTATTTACTATTCTATGATGTTTATCACTAGCATGTCTAGCTAAACGCTTAGTGTTGGTTGGGCATGAATCTATGATGTATTTCCTTTGAGACTTGAGCATAATGCATATTTTACTTACTTGTATTAAACTCTGTGCATACGGAGACAGCTAGTTGCATGAGTAGGGGAAGCCTTGAACCACAATCTTACTCTTGTTGCTTGTTCGTCATATGTTAAACTAGTTGATAGCTTGACGGTGACAACTAGGAGTAACGAGCTAGGGTGATCAGTTGCTACCTTGAACGGATTCGTAGCTGTTTTAGTCTAGTTCTAGAGATTAATAGCACATGAACTTTGAACGGAACATGCGCACGTGTTAGGAAGCCTTGACCGGACACTAATCCAAGTGAAATCAAGCTATAGACATATTAGAGTCAGTGATAAGGAATGCACTCATAGAGGATTGTCTGCCCAATACTTCTCATAGTCATAGTACTTAATCTCTACTGCCTGCGCACGTCTAGTGCAAATTCCTGCGTTTTACAACTGTTCACTTACGCACTGCGCAAACCCATCACTCACCCCCCAATCTTCGTAAGTGTAGGATACTGGCTAAAACTGAACTACTTGCTCCCTGTGGAGATCGACCCTTACTTAACCGCTGTACTGAGTGGAAGAGGAAGGATTATATTTGACGCGCACAACGACGCGCGATCAGGGAGGCGCACGGATCCAGGGCTGAGTCCAGCTCCGAGGATATCTAGGGCTGCAGTGAGGGCGCACATTTCTTTCGGGTGGTTTCTTATCTTTTTGAAAAAAACTATTGCTCGATGTTGCTATATTGTTCTGAATATTTTGTGACCCCTGACTATATTGTTGCTGCGCTGACTATATGTTTTTCTTTCTTATGTTCTTTGTTTTGCTTGCATGCATGTGTGCGCTCTCTGTTGCGCTTGAGCATGAGTCGTGGGGACACGTCTCTGTTTAAGTGTGGGGGGGGGGGAGCGCTACATTTACCTTTCACGTTTTTTTGAGCTTTGTAGTGTAGCTTAGTTTAGTTGAAGAAAATAGTAGCAGTGGTGCGCTTGTGTGCGGGTTGCGCACACTTTTCAGCTTGTAGTGCGCTATTCATTTTGCGTGCGCTGCTATCAACTGTTTTAGTATACATTTACATTTCACGTTTTTTTGAGCTTTGTAGTGTAGCTTAGTTTAGTTGAAGAAAAAAGTAGCAGTGGTGCGCTTGTGTGCGGGTTGCGCACACTTTTCAGCTTGTAGTGCGCTATTCATTTTGCATGCGCTGCTATCAACTGTTTTAGTATATTTTTTTCGTTTTTTTCTGCTCCTATTAGTTGGGATATACAGGGGATGTGGAGTTGAAAGAAACGCTCTAGAGAGGCGGTTAGTCGTTTTTGCTTCGAAGGTGAGGTACATGGTCGAGAGCGCTAGTGGAGGCCGGTGCTTCGCGACCTTCGGAACAATAGAGCGCGCTCAGCCACGCAGATGCCGAAGGCGAATACCCAAAGCGTGGCGAGGTGGGAAAACAGACCACCTTTCCTCTGGAAGTCAGGCTAGGGAAGGCGGGCGCGGGTGTAAACGCGTGCGCTGACCTGCGCAAATAGACTAAGGAGGGAGAGTGGAGCGTTGTTCCATAGCTGCTATCCGGAGGCCGAGACTGGAACCGTTCTGGGAACACAGGAACCATAGATAAAGCTGTACAAAAAGAAAAACACCCGCAGATGATATGCGCTACAAAAGAATCAGCATGCGCACAAATACGTACCAGCTTGCGCAAGATTCACAAGAAAATCATCAAAAAGGCTCGGGTTCCCAGGAAGTGTGCGGAAGAATCATGCACCGGAAGAAGCTTGCACTATTAACCATATACCCGTCCTCGGAGTAAAAACTGACAACCCGGCGCCTATGAAGAGCTATCTCCCAGCCATCCGAAATGATCTTCATCCCAGCTGAGAGGTAACGAATTGCGAAATTATTATATTAAACTGTTGAAGGCAGATGCGCGCAGGTGATAGAGCAGCGCAAGGTGAGCGGTAGTGCGGATCGCGCCAGAGTGCAAGACTGTGCGCCAGACTCCAGAGAGGTAATTGTATCCGTGCTTGAATGCTTGTTCGGGACGAACAAGGGCAAGTGTGGGGGGTGTGATAGAGCCTATTTATACGCGCTATTTAGATCCTAACACTATGCTTGTTTGCATCATTTTGTGTACAAGATTACTGGTTTCCGGTGTTTTTGTATTCCAGGACGAAACGAGGGCCTAAGTCAGATACGCGCTAACAGGCAGCGTTTAAAGAGCGCAACACTCAGCCTGCGGAGCTAGCAGCTCAAACTGATAGGAAGTGGCAGAGTCAACTACGGTGCGCAGACCGATTGCGCTAACCAATGTGTGCAGTGCGCCATGCGCAAGATAGTGGTGTTTCCAAATCTTGACACCATCGGATTTGGAAGCTGCCAAGATTGGGCCTCATGAGCAGTATATAAAGAAAGGAAGGCTAGGGTTTGGGAGGATCATAGAGGAACACAGACACATCACAACACACGAGAGAGAGGCAGAACTGGAAAACACACGAGCTACAGTGAGGAACTGCGCTAGCCGACTGCGCCAGCCGAGACACTGCAACCTGCACGCACCTGCTTGTTATTGTTTTCTTGGATACTTTAGCTATTATTTACTGTTTCTATGATGTTTACTACTAGCATGTCTAGCTAAACGCTTTGTATCGGTTGGGCATGATTCTATGAGTATTTCCTTTGAGACTTGTGCTTAATGCATAGTTTGTTTGCTTGTATTAATTCTGTGCACACGGTTGACAGCTAGTTGCATGAGTAGGGGAAGCCTTGAACCGCAATCTTACTCTTGCTACTCGTTTGTTATATGTTAAACTAGTTGGTAGCTTGATGGTGACAACTAGGAGTAACGCGCTAGGATAATCAGTTGCTACTGTGACAGGATTCGTAGCCGCTTAGACTAGATTTAAGAATTAATAGCTCATGAACTTTGATCGGAACATGCGCACATGTTAGGAAGCCTTGATCGGACACTAACTTCAGTAAATCAAACTATAGACGTTTAGAGTCGATTATAAGGAATACATTCATAGAGGGTTGTCTGCGCCGATACTTTTCATAGTCATAGTACTTAATCTTTACTGCCTGCGCACGTCTAGTGCACATCCTGCGTTAACTATTGTCATTCGCGCACTTGCGCAACCCAATCACTCACACCCCAATTTTCGTAAGTGTAGGTCACTAGTTAGAGCAAATCTGCTTGCTCCTTGTGGGATCGACCCTGACTTAGCCGCTATACTAAGTGGAGAAGGAAGGATTAATTTGACGCGCACAACGACGCGCGGATCAATCACTCAACCCTTAACACACAGAGTGAGTTCCGGGAAAGCATTGCTGACTTTTACGGCGAACATGAAGGAAGGACAGAGCACCAGCAGACCACCACTACTCGAAGGAAGAAACTACAGGTACTTGAAAGCCCGCATGAAGGCTTTCCTGAAGGCATTAGATGAAAAAGCTATGAGAGCGGTAATATCAGAATGGTCGCATTCACTGGCCATCGACATCATGGGAATTACTCAGAAGAAATCCGAAGATAGATGGACAGCAGAAGAGGAAGCTACAACATTCGAAAACTCCAAGACCCTTAATGCAATATTTGCTACTGTTGATTCCAACAATTTTAGAATGATCTCTGTTAAGGTATGTGGCATTATTGACAAACTCCTACAAGGTGCACAAGAGTCTGCTACAGCAAGCGTGTGAAGACAACAGCTAGTGCAGGGCATTCCAGAGGGAATAAGCAGAGTGCACAAGAGGTTGTCACAACAACATATGTAGCTGAGAGCTATAGCATCCTAAATAGCAGATTCCCATGTGAAGAACAAGCTGCCCTGAATTGAAGAGAAGAGCAACGGAAGCTGAAGATTCCCTTAGTCAATAACATGCCGATCAACTTGGAGCAGCCCAAAGAACGTGAGGAGGGTTGCTGCCAGCTCGCAGCAGTTCGGTAGAGTATTGTGAAGATTGAAAGAAAGATGATATAGCTGCCCGTGCGAACACAACTGCTGGTGCAAAACCAGCAAGAGTGAACAAGACCAGTGAACAAGGAGCAGCTATAGCAAGAGAGCTATAGCAGGAGCTTGTTTAGAAGAGCTGTAGCGTCTGTCCGAGTAGCAGCAACCTGGGTCTTTAGAAAGAGGGCATGGCAGTCCTTCGAAGAGCATCAGAGGAGGTTCAGAGTTGCTGCAGAGAATATTCCACTAGAGATTCCCAGCTGAAGAAGAAGATTTGATTGGAGAAGATTAGATTTGCCAATCAAATCTAATCTCATACAAATTAGGGGTTTTTGCTTTTGGAGCTATAATCTGATAATAATGGAAGTGGGTGCTCCTATATAAAGAAGACCCTTCAGAGCAATGAAGATGGATCAAAGAAGTGAGTGTGAACGAGTATACACACAGAATTCCGAGAGAGTAATTTGTGGTGTGCGAGGAAATCTTTGATCTTCACCGAGAGCAGAGCGTGAGCGCAGAGCTGTGGTGACTGAAGCAGAGGGTGATCAGGACTTGCGTTGTCTGATCCAAGCTTGATCGGGACAGCCAATTCAGAGCAGTGGTGCTTGTTGGTTGATCAAGGTAGGCCGCGGAGGAATTGTCGAGTGGAGGGCTCGGGCAATATGTAGAAGGCCAGCTCTCGCTAGTGGCAGGAGGTCACTAGGTGAGGGGGAGTATTCCAGAGTGTGCAGCGCTCGTGGAATCGTTCGAACGGCTCAGCGAAAGGCTTGGAGCGACGCGGACAGTTTGTGCATCAGTTGTGTGCTACAGCAGATGCTATAGAAACCCTGCAGAATCTGAGTATTGTTTAGAATAGGCTGAGTTTCGAGGAGACAGTAGCTATTCTAGATAGATATCAGTAGAGGGTGTGCAGACACAAGTCAGAGCGTGTTCTGATTGTGTACGAGGATCCACCTAAGGTTGAGTAGCATAGGTTGCGTGGAGTTGTACCCGTGTATACTTTGAGACCTTCGTGATTAGTGGATTGAGGACTGGAGTTCAGTCCTCCCCAGACGTAGGTAGTTGGCCGAACTGGGTGAACAATCATTGTCCCTTGTTCATTCTTGCTGAAATAGTTTCCTAGTGAAGAAGAGTGTGCTGTAGCAACTGCTTGTTCACGAACCTGTTTTTCAGAGGCGCTGCGAATTTCAATTGGTATCAGAGCGGGAACTGACAAACAGAGTGAAGATCCTGAGCGCCTTGCTGAGTTCATCAAGCGAAGATGAAAGAGAGACAAAACACAAGTCGGCCGCCCCTACTGGAAGAAGGAAATTATAGTTGTTGGAAGGCGAGAATGAAGGCTTTCCTAAAGGCGATGGATGAGAGGATTTGGAGAGCGGTAGTGTCTGGGTGGTCACACCCATTGACCATCGACGACAAAGGAGTTGCACGGGAGAAACCAGAGGAGACATGGACAGCTGAAGAAGAAGCTGTAGCAACCAGTAACTCTGAAGCCTTGAACGCGATATTTGTCGCTGTGGATGCAAATAATTTCAGGCTGATCTCCAACTGTGAAATTGCCAAGCAAGCGTGGGAGATCCTCCAGACGGCTCATGAAAGGAACAAGACTCCTGCTGCAAACTAGAGAGATGAAGACAGTGAAGAAGACTCTGAACAAATGAGTAATGTTGCTCTGACGACTGAAACCGTTTCAACAAAGCCGGAAATTGTTTATGGTGTTGAGGAGTGAGACGATAGTGATGATGAGGAAATCACTGAGGAGTCTATTGCAAGAAACTTTGTCCTGTTGCACGAAGAGTGGCTGTAAATCGTCGAGATCAACAAAGGATTGACTGCCAAAGTATCAGACCTGGAAGAAAAACAAGAGGAGCTTCTGAAGACGATCACTTCTCTTACGTATCAGGCTGCCCAGCAAGAAGAGAAGTTTGCTGCAGAGAAGGAAGAACTCAACCTCTACAGGAAGACTGCAAAGATGCTTAACAGTGGCTCAAGCACTCTTGAAGATGTTCTAGCATGCCAAAGATATGAAGGAGGCTACTCAGGTCTTGGATACACTAGAGAAGAAGGTGCTGAAAGAACTGTATTCGTCAAAGCTACGGAGATAGAAGATGTTGAGATTGCCGTGGAGAAACCGGTCCTGTCCCAGAAGCCAGTTCAGAAGAAGGTACCTATAAGGGTGAACAAAAGGCTGATACAGCAGCCGCTGTATCAACCACCTGTAGCAGAAAAGAAACCCTGGAGCAAAAATCACAGATGCTATTTTTGTGATCAGAAGGGACACATTCGGAGGACATGTCCGATCCTGAAAAAGTATTGGAGACTTCAGAGATTACCCACTGACAGATCATGCCGGATGAAGCCAAGGATTAGACGTGGCACGCAGGTGAACTTCAGCTCATCAAAGCCGATGAAGGACTGTCACTGTCCAGTTGTGCACGATAACATCGGATACGTTGGAGGGACAACGAATTGAAGAATGAGGATTGCAAAAGACAAAGGTGTAGATCGGGTGAGACATCGAAACAATGCCGGAAGGAAAGAAAGAGTTGCTGGACACAATAGAGCTCGGAAGCAGTGGATTCAAAAACCAATACAAGTATGGGTGGAGAAGCAGCCACCAGATATTCCCCCAAAGTCATTGGAAGAGGCACATGCTGACACACCAAGAGTTCCCCTTCTTCAGTGGATGGAGAAGAGGCGTTGGCCTATTCGCTGAGTTTAGCTTGAGGCTCCCCCCTTATCATTTGTGACAAAAAGGGGGAGAAGATGTGTTCTGCCAGATGTATTCTGTTGTTTGTATTATGTGGCAGGTTTTTCCAGTCGACCCCACAGGGAGAAGAGGAGCCCCTGCAGAAGATGCTCATGTTTTGTCAAAAATGCCATTGGGGAGATTGTTAAGGTAATGGCATCCTTGACAAAACCAGCGCAAGAAGTTGCTACAGCATCCCGAGAAGATTGACGCTGGAGCTTCTTCCAAAAACTGACAAAACAACAAAGAGCAAGAAGTTGGTACATCATCAGATGACAGCAGAAGCTATCTAAATACACCACTTGGAAAGAAGCTGGAGGCAGAGAGAGCAGCACTGACGAAGTCAGTAGAAAGCCAAAACTGCTGCATCAGGAAGATTGTCCAGATGCTTATCGACCTCCGCTATCATCATCAGTTCGCCCCAAAAGAAAATGAAGCTGGTAATGTCTGAACCCTTCATCATATGGAGAACTTTGTTTCTTTCAGTTGTTGAATTTTGTTTTGGCATTTTGTTGATATATTTGCATTCATATCCCCTTCCCGAGTTTATGGCAACATAGGGGGAGAATATTTTGGGGGAATAGTTTGTTTTATTTTATTTTATAGAATTTGACTTGAACAACTACGGTAGCATAGATAGTGATGTATTTTGCCAAAAACTGCCAAGGGGGAGATTGTTAGTCCCATGATTATGTATGGCATGTTTTTGCAAAGAGTTGTTCAAGTAAGTTAGAAATATGCGTAGAGTAGTTAGAAGTTAAAACTGCAACACTGAAGTCAGAAGATGCAACGCAAGTTGCTATAGCAAGTGCTTGCTGTAAACCAAAGGTGTATATTCTCAGGAAGCAGCAGATTTCGAGAATCTGGGGGCGGAGCATATCTCCGGGATTACTGGGGTCTTGGCAGGATAAAGACTTAGAATATCTTTAACGATATTTTGGAAACGCAATCTCTTGTTTGGCAACAAGATGAAGATCAACAAATATTCAAATACATTCTTTTGAATATTGGTTGAGATATTTGAGGAGACTGTCGTTGGTCATAAAAAGCAGGCGGAACGAAGTTGAAGAGTACGAATGTTCATGCATCTCTCTCGAGTTATAGAAATATACAAGAGAAGTCAAGGTTAAAGTGATTGAGTGCACCCATCGGAGATTGGAGGAAAGTTATCACTCAAGCACGAGAACCAGAAGTATCTGCTGAAGCTAGACGCTTCACAAATCCTGTTGCAAAAAAGATCCGTCCAGCTATCCAGGACGAAGCCAGATATCCGGGAGAACGAAGCTGTTATGACAAGCCATAGAGAGGGATCTCTATACTGAGGGGAGCTCAGTGCGCATCCAGACGAGTCATTGATAGAATGACTTGAAGAGAGAGTCTTGCAAGTTTGTACTTCGTGGTCTGGTCGTTATTAGTGGATTGCTTCTTGTTGGGATTAGGAGAACCCCCCACATTACGGATACATTGTCCCGAAGTGGTTTACCAAATCTCAATGTCTCGTATTTACTTTCACTCGAATCATTCAAAACATTCTAACGCGTTTCCTCTGGAGTTGGCAAAACAACAGTTGGCACAAGTTCTATCATCTGTACTAGAACTTCATTCTAATGTCTTTGAGGAGCCTACAGATTCTCCCCCTTTTCTGGATGGTTTTGAAGATCGGATTCCATTAGTGGAAAAAGGCAACCCTTTTAATCAAAGACTTTATAGAGATTCCACCTTGCAATAGGCTGTTGACACTCTCATTCAAGATATGCCGACACAAGGAATTATTCAATATAGTTGTAGCCCCTATGCTTCTCTAGTATTTATAGTTGACTATCGAGGTCTCAGCCAGCAAACAATTAAAGATAAGTATCTCAACCTTCTCTTGTAGGATTTATGTGATGAATTCGGAGGTGCCACTTATTTCTCCTGTTGAGGATATGACATCCTTGACAAAGCTGCTCAAGAGAATGATGAAGCACTCCCTGAAGGTCTGCGGCTGGAGACAATCTGAAGACTGACAAAACAACAACAACAAAGATCCAGAGTTTGCCTCAGCAATTCCTGAATATCTGAAGTAAGACACTAATTAAAGAATGGGCAAGAGACACGTATGAAGAGACAAAGTCTGCTTCAGCACTCTGTGATGTTCCAGAGCTAGAGCAGATTTTCGGCATTCCACTGTGAGGCTCTGGCTTGATCCAACTTGCATCAGGAAGCTCAACAAGGTATGCAGGTTGATAGAGCCTATTTATACGCGCTGTTTAGATCCTAACACTATGCTTGTTTGCATCATTTTGTGTACAAGATTACTGGTTTCCGGTGTTTTTGTATTCCAGGACAAAACAAGGGCCTAAGTCGGATGCGCGCTAACAGGCACCGTTTAAGGAGCGCAACACACAACCTGCGGAGCTAGCAGCGCAAATAGGGTAGATTCAGACTGCGGTGCGCAGACCGACTGCGCTAACCAATGAGGGCAGTGCGCCATGCGCAGGATATTGGTGTTTCCAAATCTTGACACCATCGGATTTGGAAGTTGCCAAGGCCGTCCTTGGGCCTCATGAGCAGTATATAAAGAGAGGAAGGCTAGGGTTTGATAAGAATAATCACAAACACACCACAGCACACTAGAGAGAGGCAGAATTGAAAAACACACGAGCTACTGTGAGGACCTGCGCTAGCCGACTGCGCGAGCCGAGACACTGCAACCTGCACGCACCTGCTTGTTACTGATTTCTTGGATACTTTAGCTGTTATTTACTATTTCTATGATGTTTACTACTAGCATGTCTAGCTAAACGCTTTGTATCGGTTGGGCATGATTCTATGAGTATTTCCTTTGAGACTTGTGCTTAATGCATAGTTTGTTTGCTTGTATTAATTCTGTGCACACTGTTGACAGCTAGTTGCATGAGTAGGGGAAGCCTTGAACCGCAATCTTACTCTTGCTACTTGTTTGTTATATGTTAAACTAGTTGGTAGCTTGACGGTGACAACTAGGAGTAACGCGCTAGGATAATCAGCTGCTACTGTGACAGGATTCGTAGCTGCTTAGACTAGTTTTAAGAATTAATAGCTCATGAACTTTGATCGGAACATGCGCACATGTTAGAAAGCCTTGATCGGACACTAACTTGAGTGAATCGAACTATAGACGTTTAGAGTCGATGATAAGGAATACATTCATAGAGGATTGTCTGCACCGATACTTTTCATAGTCATAGTACTTAATCTCTACTGCCTGCGCACGTCTAGTGCAAATTCTGCGTTAACTACTGTTTATTTGCGCACCTGCGCAACCCATTCACTCACACCCCAATTTTCGTAAGTGTAGGTTACTAGTTAGAACGAGTCTGCTTGCCCCTTGTGGGATCGACCCTGACTTAGCCGCTGTACTAAGTGGCGAAGAAAGGATTAATTTGACGCGCACAACGACGCGCGGATCAAATTTTGGCGCCATTGCCGGGGAGCAACATAGATAAGCTTTAACTAGCTTAAGTTTTCTTTTACAGTAGTTAGTTATTTCTATTTCCTTTACTTTTCTCATTGTTGTTTCTGAAAATGTATAATGCGCCACCCGTGCGACAGGTTGCGCGACGCAAAACAGTGCGCGAGATGTCAGCTCCAATCACAGTTAACCAGCCATGGTGCATAGTGCTTCCACCAGACGGTCATTTTGAGCTAAGGAGCTCGCTCATTCATCACATGCCCAAGTTCCACGGGATGAACAACGAGAACCCAGTCAAGCATGTGCGAGAATTCCTAGTCATTTGCGAGAACATGAAGGCCGAAGGGGAGAGCGACGAAGCGCTGAAGATGAAGGCGTTCCCTTTTTCATTGTGTGACACGGCCAGGCATTGGCTGATGAACTTACCAGCAGGATCAATTCACACATGGGAGCAGCTGCAGAAGAAGTTCTTGGACAAGTTCTATCCCGCAGCCAAGATCGCTCTACTCAGGAGGGAGCTGGCCGCACCTAGGCAGGGCGCAGGAGAATCACTATCGGAGTATTACGAGCGTTTCAGGGAGCTGGAGGCCAACTGCTACAATCACGGCCTACCCCAGAATGTGCTGATAGAGAATTTCCTGAATGGATTGCTACCCATGGAACTGAGATTATTGAATGCATGCGCAGGAGGCGACATTTGTAACATGTACCCAGAGGACGCGTGGCAGCTGATAGAAGATTCTGCTGGACAGGTAAGACATCAGCTAACACTTGAAAATAGTCGTGCTCGTTCTGTGCATCAGGTAGAAACAAGCGCTGAGATAAAGAAGATGAAGGCCATGCTGCAGAAGTTGATGAATGCGCAGGGGGCGCAACCAGCTGCGCCAAAGGCATGTGAATTCTGCACGTCCACTGAGCACAAAACCGATGCATGTCCCACACTTTTCGAGGAATCAGGAGAGGTCAATGCTTTAGGAGGATGGGATAATAGAGGGCTGCAGAGGCAGAATCAGCCGCGTTTTGGACTAGCCGCAAATGGGTTCAGATGGAAGGAGGAAAACAATTTCCAGAGGCAGTCCGCGGATCAGCGCGCACCACAGCAGACGCAACAAGCTGCGCCCTACAATCCACCGCATCGCCGCACTAACGCACCAGTGCAAAACAACCAGCAGCCGAGGCGATCCTTAGAAGTTATCGTGGGGCAGCTAGCAGGCACAGTGCGCAAGAATGATGAGAAGTATGACAAGAGGTTCGAGTCCATTGAAAAGCAACTATCACAGATCGCTACCACGGTGTATGAGCTGAAAAAGGGCGATGGCAACCTGCCTTCGCAAGTGATCTAGAATCCCAAGGGAGGAGTCAACGCAGTGACACTGAGGACTGGGCGCACGGTAGGAACAGAGCAGACCGCAAAGGCGCCCGCGCAACCAGTCGCACAAGCTCTAGATCCAACAGAGCAAGATGCGCAACCAGAAGCGCCAGCCACAAGCCAGCAGCGCGAGGCGCCAGGTATAGCGCAATCAAAAGACAAAGGCATGAATCGTACTAACATACCTGCACCTTTCCCTGTACAGGCACCATCGGCTAGGAAGGAAGCGCTTGATAAGGAGCTCTACGAGTTATTCAGTAAGGTGGAAATAAACATTCCCCTTATTGAAGTAGTTCGGCAGATCCCTAGGTACGCCAAATTCTTAAAAGAGCTGTGCACAAACAAGAGGAGGAAAGGCGAGTGCGCGCAGGTAATGCTAAATGCGCAGGCCTCAGCAATCGTGCAACATAAGGTACCACCTAAATGCCGAGACCCAGGTACATTCACCATCCCATGCACTTTGGGTAAGACCACAGTGAGCAACTGCATGATTGACTTAGGCGCATCTATAAATGTGCTTCCCTATTCCCTATTTGCGACATTACTCCTTGGACCACTAAAGCCTGCAGGTCTCACCATTCAGCTAGCGGATCGGTCATGCAAGCAACCGACGGGCATGATCGAGGACGTCCTCGTCCGAGTAGGAGAGCTGGTGTTCCCAACAGATTTCTACGTCCTAGAAATGGAGGGTGAGTCGAGCAACGGAAGTGCACAGATCCTATTGGGCAGACCATTTCTGATGACAGCGCGCACAAAGATAAACGTATGGAGGGGTACGCTCTCAATGGAGGTCGATGGGGATGCCACATTTCTGCACCCTCATGAGGACGCCACAGTGAACGCGATGGACAGCATAGATGACTTGGTTGCGGATGCGCAATGTGCGAGCGCAGCAGAAGGACCTGAGACACTGGCACAGGCAGAGTTGGAGGCGCATGAGGATGAGCTGAGCAGTGCTGAACCAGTATCCAAACAGGTACACGATATAGTTAATGTCGGCACTGCTAATAAAATCTTGCCCTCTATTGAAGAGGCACCCAAGGTCGAGCTGAAGCAACTCCCAGAGCACCTCAAATACATATTTTTGGGAAATGAAGACACCCTGCCGGTAATCATAAAGAAAGGATTAGAAGAGGAGCAGGAGGCGCGATTACAGCAGGTGCTGCGCAAGAACCAGCGCGCTATAGGATGGACACTTGCTGACCTGCGCGGAGTGAGCCCGGACGTATGCAATCATGGGATTCTATTGGAAGATGGTGCCAAACCATCCAGGGAGCCTCAACGCAGATTGAACCCGAATATGATGGAGGTGGTGCAGAAGGAGATCCTGAAGGAGTCATTTACCCAATCTCGGACAGCAAATGGGTAAGTCCAGTGCACGTTGTGCCGAAGAAAGGAGGAATCACAGTAGAGGAGAATGCGCAGGGCGAGCTAGTCCCCAAGCGCATGCAAACTGGATGGCGCATGTGCATCGACTACAGAAAGCTTAACGCAGTCACGCGCAAGGATCATTTTCCGCTACCCTTCATGGACCAGATGCTAGATCGGTTAGCAGGGAAGCCATACTTTTGCTTCTTGGACGGGTACTCAGGGTACAATCAGATACCCATTGCTGCGGAAGATCAAGAAAAAACCACGTTTACCTGCCCATTCGGTACGTTTACGTTTCGGCGCATGTCATTTGGGCTGTGTAACGCGCCAGGTAGGTTCTAACGTCTAGTCATGAGCATCTTTTCTGATATGATTGGTATATGCATAGAGGTGTTCATGGATGATTTTACTGTGTATGGAGGTACCTTTGACGCATGCTTAACTCATCTTGATAAGGTCTTAGCGCGCTGCATTTCAAAAAACCTAGTGCTCAATTATGAAAAATGTCATTTTATGGTATCACATGGAGTAGTACTAGGACATATTATCTCGCAGGAGGGGATCAAGGTAGACAAGGCCAAAATTGATCTTATTTCTAATCTGCCTTATTCCACTAACGTGCGCGAAATCATTCCTTGGGCATGCAGGGTTTTACAGGCGTTTCATAAAAGATTTTTCTAAGATTTGTATACCCCTGTCTAACCTCTTGCAAAAGGATGTGTGTTTCGAATTCACTGATGAGTGCAGGGCCGCGTTTGATAAGCTGAAGGAGGCGCTGACAAGTGCGCCAGTGATGCGCACGCCAGACTAGAGCCTGCCGTTTGAACTGATGTGCGACGCAAGTGACTATGCAGTAGGTGCAGTCCTGGGACAGCGCGTGGACAAGAAGCCTCATGCCATCTATTATGCATCGCGCACACTGGACGCTGCGCAGAGGAATTATACCACCACGGAGAAGGAACTTCTGGCAATCGTGTTTGCACTGGAGAAGTTCCGCGCATATGTTCTAGGCGCCAGAGTCATCGTCTACACAGACCACGCAGCAATCCGTTACCTAATGTCAAAGAAGGAGACTAAGCCGCGCCTGATGCGATGGGTGCTCCTACTTCAGGAGTTCGACTTGGAAATCAAGGATAAGAAGGGCACGGAGAACACAGTCGCGGACCACCTGAGCAGGATCGTGAAAGCAGAGGAGCCAGGGCGGATCACGGAGACATTCCTTGACGAGCATCTGATGGCGCTGACAGGTAAGGTACCATGGTATGCGCACATTGCGAATTACCTGGTCACAGGTACGTTTCCTCCTCATTTCACTAAGACCCAATGCATGAGATTAAAGCATGAATCCAGGTATTACATTTGGGATGATCCGTACATGCTCGGAATAGGACCTGATCAGATTTTGAGGCGATGCGTGCCTGACCATGAAATTAACTATGTTTTGATGTTTTGTCATGCGCACGCATGTGGAGGATACTTTGGTCCAAAGCGCACAAGCAGAAAGATCCTGGATTGCGGATTTTATTGGCCACACTTGTTTAGTGACTCGTATAACCACTGCAGGAACTGTGACAGGTGCCAGCGCACAGGAGGAATATCAGCGCGCAATGAGATGCCGCAGACGCCAATACTAGTGGATGAAGTATTCGATATTTGGGGGATTGACTTCATGGGGCCATTTCCTCCATCTTCCGGATATGAGTATATATTGGTCGCGGTGGATTATGTCTCCAAATGGGTTGAGGCTAAGGCCACCCGGAAGGATGATGGTAAGACGGTCGCTGATTTTTTGAGAACTAACATTTTTTGCAGGTACGGGGTGCCTAAGGCAATCATAAGCGACCAGAGGACGCATTTCTGTAATAGGATAGTGGCGCAGGTATTCAGGCATTATGGAGTGCGCCACAAGACGTCCACCGCTTACCCCCCACAGACGAATGGCCAGGCCGAGGTTTCCAACCGAGAGATCAAGCGCATCCTGGAGAAAACTGTGAGACCGTCGAGCAAAGACTGGAGCCAGCGCCTTGATGATGCGCTATGGGCATACCGAACCGCGCAGTGGAACCGCGCAGTGCCTTGATGATGACACCAATCGGGACCTCACCATTTCGGTTGGTTTATGGAAAAGCGTGCCACCTGCCAGTGGAGTTTGAGCACAAAGCATACTGGGCATTGCGCGTTTGCAACCTGAACCTAGACGAGGCTGGTAAGGAGCACGCATTTGAGCTAAGCAAGTTAGAGGAGCTGCGCCTGGATGCGTATGAGGGGCTGCGCGACTACAAGGCCCGCACAAAGGCATTTCACGACAAAAACATCCTCAGACGCACCTTTGAGCCAGGAGACCAGGTACTATTGTTCTCCTCGCGCCTAAAGCTCATGCCTGGGAAGCTGCGCAGCAAGTGGACGGGACCATACACGATTACCAAGGTTTTTCCTTACGGAACAATCGAGTTAGAAAACGAGCACCAGCATCGTTTTCAGGTCAATGGGCAGAGAGTGAAAAAGTATTTAGGAGAACCGTGGGATGGCACAGCGCGCGAAGTTGACTTGGCAGAGCCCGAAATAGAAGATGCGCAAGTTGCTGCGCCAGAGTCCCCACCGGATGCACCTGAGGGAGAACTGGGAACTATTGCTCATATTTCTTCTCCCTCTTTCATTAACCTCGTTACTCATGATTTACTACATGATATTAACCATGCTGACCACCCTTCCGATCCTTTGCGCAGGACCAAGAAGAACGCAACTCACACACGAGCGCGGGGACACTCAGGAGCAAGAGTGGGGGAGGTCACTGGCACACTTTTACGCAAGTAATGAGGTACAGTCGAGCCAACGACGTTAAACAAAGGCACTTGTCGGGAGGTAACCCGACACTCTTTCCTTTTACACGTTTTTTTTATAGTTTTTGTTTAGTGTTCTTTTAGCTAGTTTAGGATTTGTAGTTTTTTTTAGTCGCGCAGCAGTGCACAGGTCAGTGCGCAGAACAGCTGCGCCAGACAGGGGGTATAAAAGGCCAGGACTTAGAAAAAATTTCAGCATTTTTACAGTCGACCGTTGCTAGGAAGCTCCTGCCCTTACCCTCCGCTCACCGTCCGACGATCAACCAGCCCTCCGTTTAGAAAGATTTAAAGAGCTCACCGTCGCACACACACCAGGTCACCCTTCCCCTCAGTTTTAACCGATTCAAGTTGGGTTTGTGCGGTGGAAGCGTTGCCCTAGTTTTGAAATCGACCCTAGTTCGTCCGCACCATTTGGAGTTCTGGATAGTGGGTTTTGTAGGCGGAGGATAGGCGACTTGTGGGTGACAGTTTCAGGGCGTTTGTCAGAGTTTGGATTTTTGAGCATTTGTGGAGCTTTGACCTTAGTTGACCAGAGGAACCCCAGTGCACCATGAGACCTGCGGAGGATCAAGAAACCCCAGCATCTTTCGCCAGCAAATATGACGCTTTCATGAGGCTGGAGATGTACGGGACCCCGTACATCAGCAGGGACTTCCTGCGCGAGGTCGGGATGGAGGACCTCATTATGGAGAAGCTCGTGCTGGCGGGCTGGGAGGCGCTGTTGGAGGTCAACAGCGCAGCTGACAAGGAGGATACATTTGAGTTTTGGTGTCTCTGGAGACGGCCGATTTGGAGATCAGGTACCGGCACAGAGGGGTCTGGTACATTGCCTCGGCCAAGAGGCTGAAGTGCACGCTGAGGTGAGCCAAGGTGCGTGAGGAGGATATAGACACGCACACGAATCAGGAGGCGTGGCGTGAGATGGCGACTAGCCAAGTTCTTGCCGCGGGGCGCAGCCAAGGACGTGAGCTGCGCGACCCGTGGATGTTCTACCTCTGGCGCATGGTCGCCTATGCAATCATCGGGCGCTTTAATGGTGCACCAAAGATCAGCCTGCTGGACATGGACATATTGAAGGGATTCTATTATGGGAAGAAAGTGTTGTTTGTCTCTGACATGGTGGTGCATTGGAGTCGGGTCAGCACGAAGGGCCGCTGACTTGTGGAGGAATGATTACGCACCTGCTGCGTGCGCTGCATGGAGAGCCGGAGGTGCCCGAGCACACGGTAGTGCCGGCCGTTCCCCTGGACCGTGCCCATATGCTACAGCTCAGAGCGGTGGCCGTGAGAGAGGATGGGTCCTTGGAATGGTGCTACCAGCTGCAGCCGGCCAGAGCGCCGAGGCAAAGAGCAGAGAGCAGCGCGCAGCCAGAGGAGGCCGCTGAGGACAGGGAGATGGAAGAGGCCCCAGAGCCAGTTGCGCCTCCAGTCAGGCGCATGAGGACTCGTGCGCAGACTGGAGCGCGCCGGAGGGAAAGTGTGCCACAGGAGGAGCCCGTAACCATAGCCATTGATGATTCTCCCTCGCGTGCACAAGGAAAGCGCCCCAGGACAGAGGCAGAGGAGGCGCCTGAGGAGGTATCAAAGGAGCAGCGCATGATGTTCAACGTCATGCGCGTGCTCGAGTATTTAGCACCAGAGGGGGCAGACCTGAGCATGAGCCCACCGTCAGGGTGGAGATTTGGAGATTCTATCCCCCCTCTCCTCAGTCTGCGTAGGCCGCCTCCAGGATCCCCCAGCGAGCAGCGCCAGCCAGCCAGCCCTCCTACCCAGTCCCCGGTCCATGCAGCAGAGCCCACCCCAGCAGTAGACCCGATACCAGCACCTGCAGCACCCCCTGCACAGCCTTCTGTTCAGAGGTCCCCTGAAGCCGATCCCATCATAAGTTCCAGCTTAGATTCACTATGGAACCCTATCTCAGAGGACGACCTCTTGACTCAGCCCGCCGCCGTTTCTGTTGTGCCGCCAGCCTCTAGTGCCGAGTACGAGACAGATTCTTCAGCTGAGGAGGCGCACGGGTCCGCGGCTGAGTCCAGCTCCGAGGATATCTAGGGCTGCAGGGAGGGCGCGCATTTCTTTCGGGTGGTTTCTTATCTTTTTTTGAAAACTATTGCTCGATGTTGCTAGATTGTGCTGAATATTTTGTGACCCTTGACTTTGTCTTTGCTGCGCTGACTATATGTTTTTTCTTTCTTATGTTCTTTGTTTTGCTTGTATGCATGTGTGCGCTCTCCGTTGCGCTTGAGCGTGAGTCGTGGGGACACGTCTCGGTTTAAGTGTGGGGGGGGGGAGCGTCACATTTACATTTCACGTTTTTTTGAGCTTTGTAGTGTAGCTTAGTTTAGTAGAAGGGAATACTAGCAGTGGTGCGCTTGTGTGCGGGTTGCGCACACTTTTCAGCTTGTATTGCCCTATTCATCTTGCATGCGCTGCTATCAACTGTTTTAGTATATTTTTTTCGTTTTTTCTGCTCCTTTGAGTTGGGATATACAGGGGATGTGGAGTTGACAGAAACGCTCTAGAGAGGCGGTTAGTCGTTTTTGCTTCGAAGGTAAGGTATATGGTCAAGAGCGCTAGTGGAGGCCGGTGCTTCGCGGCCTTCGGAACAAGAGAGCGCGCTCAGCCACGCAGATGCCGAAGGCAAATACCCGAAGCGTGGCGAGGTGGGAAAATAGACCACCTTTCCTCTGGAAGTCGAGCTAGGGAAGGCGGGCGCGGGTGTAAACGCGTGCGCTGACCTGCGCAAATAGACCGAGGAGGGAGAGCGGAGCGTTGTTCCATAGCTGCTATCCGGAGGCCGAGACTGGAACCGTTCTGGGAACATAGGAACCATAGATTAAGCTGTACAAAAAGAAAAAAAACACCAGCATATGATATGCGCTAAAAAAAAGAATCAGCATGCGCACAACTCCGTACCAGCGTGCGCAAGTTCACAAGAAAATCATCAAGAAGGCTCGAGTTCCCAGGAAGTGCGCGGAAGAAGCTTGCGCTATTAACCATATACCCGTCCTCGAAGTAAAGGCTGACAACCCGACGCCTATGAAGAGCTATCTCCCAGCCATCCGAAATGATATTCATCCCAGCTGAGAGGTAACGAATTTCGAAATTGTTATATTAAACTGTTGAAGGCAGATGTGCGCAGGTGATAGAGCAGCGCAAGGTGAGCGGTAGTGCAGAACGCGCCAGAGTGCAAGACTGTGCGCTAGACTCCAGAGATGTAATTGTATCTGTGCTTGAGTGCTTGTTCGGGACGAACAAGGGCAAGTGTGGGGGGTTTAGATCCTAACACTATGCTTGTTTGCATCATTTTGTGTACAAGATTACTGGTTTCCGGTGTTTTTGTATTCCAGGACAAAACAAGGGCCTAAGTCGGATACGCGCTAACAGGTAGCGTTTAAGGAGCGCAACACACAACCTGCGGAGCTAGCAGCGCAAACAGGGTAGATTCAGACTGCGGTGCGCAGACCGACTACGCTAACCAATGAGGGCAGTGCGCCATGCGCAGGATATTGGTGTTTCCAAATCTTGACACCATCTGATTTGGAAGTTGCCAAGGCCGTCCTTGGGCCTCATGAGCAGTATATAAAGAGAGGAAGGCTAGGGTTTGATAAGAATAATTGATAGAGCCTATTTATATACACTATTTAGATCCTAACCCTATGCTTGTTTGCATTATTTTGTGTACAAGATTACTGGTTTCCAGTGTTTTTGTATTTCAAGGCGAAACGAAGGCCTAGGTCGGATACGCGCTAACAGGCAGCGTTTAAGACGCGAATCACACAGCCTGCGGAGCTAGCAGCGCAAACAGATAGTGGCAGAGTCGACCACGGTGCGCAGACCGATTGCGCCAACCAAGGTGCCGTGCGCAATGAGCAGAATAGTGGTGTTTCGAAATCTTGACACCACCAGATTTGGAAGTTGCCAAGGTTGGGCCTCTTGAGCAGTATATAAAGAGAGGAAGGCTAGGGTTTGAGAACATCAACAGAGCATCACTAGCACCAATAGAGGACCACAGCACACGAGAGAGCGGCAGAACTGAAAAACACACGAGCCTGCTGCGAGGACCTGCGCTAGCCGACTGCGCCAGCCGAGACTCTGCAACCTGCACGCACCTGCTTGTTGCTGTTTTCTTGGATACTTTATATAATATTTACTGTTCTATGATGTTTACTACTAGCATGTCTAGCTAAATGCTTGGTATCGGTTGGGCATGATTCTATGAGTATTTCCTTTGAGACTTGTGCTTAATGCATAGTTTGTTTGCTTATATTAATTCTGTGCACACGGTTGACAGCTAGTTGCATGAGTAGGGGAAGCCTTGAACCGCAATCTTACTCTTGCTACTTGTTTATCATATGTTAAACTAGTTGGATAGCTTGACGGTGACAACTAGGAGTAACGCGCTAGGATAATCAGTTGCTACTGTGCCAGGATTCGTAACTGCTTAGACTAGTCTTAAGAATTAATAGCTCATGAACTTTGATCGGAACATGCGCACATGTTAGGAAGCCTTGATCGGACACTAACATAAGTAAACCAAACTATAGACGTTTAGAGTCGATGATAAGGAATACACTCATAGAGGATTGTCTGCGCCAATACTTTTCATAGTCATAGTACTTACTCTCTACTGCCTGCGCACGTCTAGTGCAATTCCTGCGTTTACTACTGTTTACTCGTGCACTTGTGCAACCCAACCACTCACACCCTAGTTTTCGTAAGTGCAGGTTACTAGTTAAAGCTAATCTACTTGCTCCCTGTGGATTCGACCCTGACTTAGCCGCTGTACTAAGTGGAGAAGGAAGGAATAAATTTGACGTGCACAACGACGCGCTATCAATAATCACAGACACACCACAGCACACGAGAGAGAGGCAGAATTGAAAAACACACGAGCTACTGTGAGGACCTGCGCTAGCCGACTGAGCGAGCCAAGACACTGCAACCTGCACGCACCTGCATGTTATTGATTTCTTGGATACTTTAGCTGTTATTTACTATTTCTATGATGTTTACTACTAGCATGTCTAGCTAAACGCTTTGTATCGGTTGGGCATGATTCTATGAGTATTTCCTTTGAGACTTGTGCTTAATGCATAGTTTGTTTGCTTGTATTAATTCTGTGCACACTGTTGACAGCTAGTTGCATGAGTAGGGGAAGCCTTGAACCGCAATCTTACTCTTGCTACTTGTTTGTTATATGTTAAACTAGTTGGTAGCTTGACGGGGACAACTAGGAGTAACGCGCTAGGATAATCAGCTGCTACTGTGACAGGATTCGTAGCTGCTTAGACTAGTTTTAAGAATTAATAGCTCATGAACTTTGATCGGAACATGCGCACATGTTAGGAAGCCTTGATCGGACACTAACTTCAGTGAATCGAACTATAGACGCTTAGAGTCGATGATAAGGAATACATTCATAGAGGATTGTCTGCACCGATACTTTTCATAGTCATAGTACTTAATCTCTACTGCCTGCGCACGTCTAGTGCAAGTTCTGCGTTAACTACTGTTTATTTGCGCACCTGCGCAACCCAATCACTGACACCCCAATTTTCGTAAGTGTAGGTTACTAGTTAGAACGAGTCTGCTTGCTCCTTGTGGGATCGACCCTGACTTAGCCGCTGTACTAAGTGGAGAAGGAAGGATTAATTTGACGCGCACAACGACGCGCGGATCACAGGTGTCACAAGATCTCATCAGTCATCAACACGTGCTCAAAGATAAAAATTCAAGGGGTTCAATTTTGGCAACAGAATCTTCAACAACTTGTTAGAATCTAGGAGTAAAATTTTGATATTGATGCTTGGCGCTTTTGGGGGGTGCGTGTGCTTAAAGAGGGTGCAGAGGGAAGCAGTAGTGTACAAAATCACATAGAGAAAACACAGAGCACAAGAGAAGAACACACGGAGAGATTAACTCACGGTAGCAGGGTTTGATACACTAGGTTAAAGGCTTGTGTTGCGCAGAGGAATCAGAACTCGTGTGGTTTGATTCTAGACGGGTTCCGAGTTCAACTAGAGCGCTGCTCGTTGGTGGAACAGTCAGAAGATATGTGACCAGTAGCGGACAGGTGTTGTCGCGGGCTGAGGAGCAGTGATCGAGCCTAATCAATATTGGCAGAGTGTGTCATTGATGGAGGGGGAGCCGAGGCTGAGTCTGAAGAACTTAGAGGGTCTGACTACTTGGCGGGAGAGCGTGGAGTGTCGTGGACTGAAGATACATCAACTCTGGTGAAGAGTGTGCTTAAGCATTTCGTGAGCTATACACTGTAATAGAATAGGCTGAGTTTGAGTGGTAGAACTGTAGCTATCTACTACTGAGAGTGTGTAGGCTGTATGAAGAGAGTCTGTGTGATCAGACTGTTTGCTAGTCGACGAGATTAGACTAAGCTTTAGATTTCGGTAGGTGAGAAGTAGAGGTGTGAATCCTTGTACTTTGAATTGTGATAGTGAAGTCTTAAGGATCGGAGCATCCTCCCCAGACGTAGGAAAGTTGCCGGACTTGGTGAAGAAATGTACTGTCTTTCGTATTCTTCAGTAGAGTAGTTCCGCAAAAAGATACAGAGAGTGCTTAAAAAGAAGCTATATCTCCACATCAACATCGCAGCAGAAATTTCAATTGGTATCAGCGCCGTTCGCTCAACATACATAGTGTGATCTGGGTTTGTGTTGCTGATAGATATGGCCACCATGAAAGAAGGACAAAGCACCAGCCGGCCTCCATTGCTTGAGGGAGTCAACTATGGGTACTGGAAGGCTCAAATGAAGGCTTTCATCAAAGCCATTTATGAAAGGGCTTGGCGGGCTTTCTTATCAGAATGGTCCCCCCAATGACCATCGATAGTGCAGGAGTAACCCACAAGCAGCCTGAAAACAAGTGGTCTGACGATGAGGTATCCGCAACATCAGGAAATTCCAAGGCTTTGAATGTTGTATTTGCTGCTGTGGGTTCTAACAATTTCAGGTTGATCTCCAACCGTGACACCGCCAAACAAGCTTGGGAGATACTTGAAGCTGCTCATGAGGGGACAGACAAGGTAAAAATCTCTAGACTCCTGATGATTACCTTTAGATTTGAAAGTCTGAAGATGTAGGAAGAAGAGACCATCCCTGAGTTTAATGCTAGACAATGCGACATATCAAACGAGGCTCATGCACTCGGGGAGCCAATTCATGAAAAGAAACTGGTGAGAAAGGTACTCAGATCACTTACTTCAAAATTTGATTTGAAAGTCACAGCCATCAAAATTTGAGGCTAGAGGCACTGATCGGATCACTGAGGCAGTTCGAGATGAAAGTTACATAGACTGCTTCACCACTCTCTGGAAAGACCTTGGGCTAAAAGCAGAAACTAAAGAGAAGGAGGCTGTTCCAAATTATGTCAACCACCAACTGTCTCTGCTGGGCAAAATTTTTTCGAAAGTTCATGAAGAGAATGGACCAGTAACCTTCATATTCAGGTGAGTCATCCAGGGGAAGAAACCGAAGAGGACAGAATTCTCAGAGAAAGAACAAAGATGCTGACAAAGACAGTGATGAAGAAAAAGACAAACCAAAAGGGATTCAGTGCTGGGAGTGTGAGGGATATGGACCCGGACAGAGTGAATACCCAACTTATCAGAAGAAGAACAATAAGTCTCTCACAGCAAACTGGAGTGATGATGACAGTGAAGAGGAGACCAACTTCAAAAAAAATCTTGCTCTAAGTACTGTCTGTAATGATGATTCAGATTCAATAAAGTTAGAGTTTGATTATGGGATTTTTGAATCTGACAGCGATGATGACGAGGAATATTCAGTAGAAACTATAGCTGATCAGTTCAAGCTGATACAAGAGAAGTGTCAGGAAGTTATTGAAGCTAATCAGGAACTATTGTCAAAGGTTTCGAAACTAGAAGATGAGCGAGATATTCTTCAAAGCATCATTACCTTTCTGTCCCAGAAACAAGCAGGTGATGCTAAGATAGTTGGAGAGGTATGGGAACAAAGAATCACCCTTGAAGCACCCAGAGGAGATTCATCCATTTTAGATGAGATTCTATCTTACCAAAGGTATGGAGGAGGGACTGAGGGTCTCGGATACACAGGTGAGGAAGGAACAGGTATAACCACATTTGTCAAAGCCTCGGAAATCAATCATAGTGCAAGTATTCTCTAGATCAGTCACATGCTCGAAAACACTGATGGAGTGTATTTATACGGTCCATTGAGTTGTTTATTCCCATAGTTTTATTACATTTTGCGTGAGATCGATTACTCTTTTGTAGTGTTTTCGTATCGCAGGTGTGTTCAAGATCTCATTGGATTTTATTGCATATTTGGAGCATTCATTCAAGATCAAGAAGTCAATAGAAGTCAGCAGTCAACATAATTCAACAGTCAACAGCGGTCAACAGAAGTCAACAGCTGCTGAACCAAAGACCGGTTCAAGCAGATTTGGTTCAACACCAAACCTTAGGATTAGAACACATTGGACAAACATATTTGTCATTAGTCATCTTGGGTACTGTAGCAAGGAGGCAGCAGCTTAGAGAGAAGAAGGAGAAGCTGTTGCTCGTGGTGGTCGCCGGAATTACTATTCTTCAGGGTTTACTGTTCACTGTTCACGTATTACTGTTCATCTATTATTATTCACTGCTGGAAAACACTATTTACGCGGTTTTTCATTTTAGTTTAGTTTCATGTTCTTTAACTTATTGTGGTATACTGAACTCAGTTTTATTGCATTCGATGGATGTTATGAGTAGCTAAACCCAAACTCAGTTGGGGATTTGAATTGCAACACTTGGTTTGAGATCAATGAATGCTTGACTTGAGCTAATGATTTACTAGCTCCTGACTTGTATGAACTGAATGCTTGATTATCAATTTAGTATAGCTTAGGAGTGAAGCTAGGTTGATATCCATTGCATTATACTTGACTGAATTGCATTGTTCGCTAAGGCCTAGCGGTGGAACTAATTTGTGGTGTTAGTTGAGTAACTATTGAACCTGTTTGAGAACCTAGCGGTTAAGAATTAGTAGAACACTAATTGGGACAGTAGTCATTAGTTGATACATGTTGCTTGATCGATGATAACTAGTTGCAGTGTGAAATTCGTAGTGCCTCTGATAAACAGATTTGTGAACAAGCAGTTGCTACAGCACACTCTTGTTCACACGGAAACTGTTTCAGCAAGAATGAACAAGGACAAAGGTTTGTTCACCCAGTTCAGCCAATTGCCTACGTCTGGGGAGGACTCTTCTCAGTCCTCAATCCACTAATCTCAAGGTTTCCAAGTACACACGGTTACAACCCACGCAACCTATGCTACTCAACCTTAGTTGGATCCTCATTCACAATCAGAACAGGCTCTGACTTGTGTCTGCATACCCTATACTGATATCTATCTAGAATAGCTACTGTCTCCTCGAAACTCAGCCTATTCTAAACAATACTAAGATTCTGCAGGGTTGCTATAGCACACAGCTGATGCACAAACTGTCCGCGTTGCTTCGAAGCCTTCCGTTGAGCCGTTCGAACGATTCCACGAGCGCTGCACACTCTGGAATACTCCCCCTCACTCAGTGACTTCCTGTCACTAGCGAGCACTGCCGTCCAGGCACTCGATCGAGTCACTAACTCATCAGTTCTTCCGCGGCTGCCCTTGATCAACCAACAAGCACTCTCTGCTCTAAATTGGCTTCCAGATCAAGCTTGGATCAGACTATGCAAGTCCTGATCACCTTCTGCTTCTGTCACCACAGCTCTGCACTCACGCTCTGCTTTCGGTGATAATCGAAGACCTCGTCCGTACACCAAAATTACTCTCTTTGAATTCTGTGTGTTCCCGCTTTCAGCTCTCTTCCTCGATCAATCATCATTGCTCTGAAGGGTCTTCTTTATATAAGAGCACCCACTTCCATCATTATCAGATTATAGCGCCAAAAGCAAATCCCCTAATTTGTAGGAGATTAGATTTGATTGGCAAATCTAGTCTTCTACAATCAAATCCACTTCTTCAGCTGGGAATCTCTAGTGGAATATTCTCTGCAGCAACTCTGAACCTCCTCTGATGCTCTTCGAAGGACTGCCACGCCCTCTTTCCAAAGACTCGGGTTACTGCTACTCGGACAGACGCTACAGCTCTTCTGAACAAGCTCCAGTTATAGCTCTCTCCTGCTATAGCTGCTCCTTGTTCACTGGTCTTGTTCACATATGCTGGACTCCTACTATAGCAGCTTCTTGTTCACTTGTATTGCTTTTGTCAAACACTATCATACTGCATCATCACAGTGTATTTCTCCCGACTGATATTCTCTGAATTGATATCCTCAGTATTGTTCCATTCTCTGTTACTAGCATTAGGACTCTTGATCACTTGCTCTCTTTGGGTTCGACCCTACTTACCGCTTTCTAAGTGTTAGCAGGTCTTTACAAATATAAATTTGAGGCGCATAACGACGCACTGTCAAACACATATCAAAGCAGAAGAGATGCTACGCGTGTAGCCAAACTGAGCATCTTATGAGATGAGTGCCCAACACTAGCCGGATCCAAGGTGACTCAAAGAAGATCTAATGACCGACAAGTCAGAACCAGGAATTCCTCAAGCACACATGAGTACCGCTGAGAACAGAAGTAGGTCAGCCAGGGCTATCGTGTTATTGTGCAGGAAACTTGCAGGAATAATGAAAAGACTTCCCCTCAGAGAAGGAGACATAGAAACAAACGAAGCAATCATCTTTGTTCTACAGCCATTTAAAATTGGAGAAAGTCTGAGGAGAACAAATGGCAAGTGCGCTGGGTGGGAGTGAAAAGGAACAAGGTTCAAAAGCACTGGGTTGTAAAACAGCCAACTGAAATCCCCATTGAAGCAGGAACTGAGGAAATGTCACAGCAGAAGTTAATTTATTTCCAGAAAAGACAGCTGAATAGAGTGCTGAAGCACTCTTTGATGATTTGAAGCTGTACTTTTCCTTTTGAGCATTGAAGAAAATGGCCTCTCAGGTAGCGACACATGTCCGAGTGTTTTTAAATAAAAGAAAAAAAGGGCTGAGAAAGGGAAAAACCGGAAGTTTCCATTTGCAAAACTAGGGCAAGTTTCCTCTCCGTCTTCTCCAAAGATCAATTGTTCCTGCCTTCAGCAATTATCTAGAATGGTGAAAACAAGGGGCGCCAAAGTTTACAAACGAAGGGGTGAGCCCAGCAAAAGAAAGAAGAATGACATTCCTGTAAGTGATTCGCCACCAGCAAAAAGAAGCACCTCGCGTCGGATCAATGAACCCACAGATGTTCTGCGGCTGACTTGGATCCCGACTACTGACGAGGCCCGTCCCCCTCCACAGACATTGTGGCTTCTGACGTGGATAAGGCTAAGAGGTCCTCTAGCAAAAGCCTCAGTCAGAGTAATGAAGAGAGTGGCTCAGCATCATCAGAATCCAGCACTGACTCTGAGAGCACCTCACTGGAGATTAGATCGAAGAAGTCTCAGGAAAAACAAGTGGCTACAGTACCCACTCCTCCATCTGAACCTGAACAAGCTGCCACTAGCAGTGGAGAGTCTGTGACCGAGGAGGAGGAGGAGCGGCATCTTCCCAAGTATCCCGTGAGCAAAGGGAAAGCACCAGTGGTGCTGAGCTCATCAAGTGATGAAGAGACTGCTGAAGCAGAATCTACTGATTCTGAGGTGTCTAAGAAAGCTACCGTGTCTGATGGTTGGGAAAGCTGCCGTGTCCTAGGAGGTGATCAACCATCAGACAATTGATGAGCGGATAATATTTTCCCTTTACTTCTTGTTTGTTCCGTTATTTTATAAAGTCGTTTGACGTTTTCTTTGTCCATTTCAGGTTGAGAATGCGTACTACATGATATGAAGTGGTCCGAAGAAGTTTCGGGTGCATTCTAGTCGACCGAGAGCAAAAGTGAGCAAAATCAAGCAAAAGGTAGATTTGATTCGCTCATGCTAGTTTGATTCGTCCAGGCTGATTGACCTACTCATTTTCGAAGACTCACCGAGCACACGATTCTTATCCTATTGAGGCGTGCCATATCTTGTTGGAAAACTAACTCAAAGGGCTACAACTTCATGGATGCATCAAGACGTAATTCTAAGGTTTAAAGGGTCAAAACAGGCGAGATTCTAGCACTGCAAAGTTGATTCGCCCAAAGAGGAATTCAGGCTAGGCCGAATCACTTTTGATTCGGCCAAAGAAAAGTGATTCGCCCCAGAAGAAATTGATTCACCCAGCTTCAATATAGCACTGACATTATGATTCAGTCGAATCAAATTATGGGGCTGCACGAATCACTGGATTCGTGGAGAATTCACCTGTAGTTCAAATCTGGGCTGATTGACCTGTTCATCATCGAAGGCTTGCCGAGTGCGCGGTTGTTATCCGATTGAGGCGTGACATAGCTTGATGAAAAGCTAATTCAAAGGGATACAACTTTTCAGTTTACATCAAGACGTGATTCGAAGGTTTAAAGGGTCAAACGAGCGATTTTCTAATGCTGCAGAAGTGATCCGCCCAAGCAGTGGGAGAATCAAAAATGATTCGGCCAAGGAGAAGGATTTCATCTCATGGACCAAGGGTTGACCGAATCAAATAAAGGTTGACCAAATCAAAAGTGATTTAGCCAAGAGAAAGTGATTCGCCCAGCTCTGAAACAGCATTGAGAGTTTGATTCGGACACTTTGTCGGAATCAACTCATTAACCCTTGCCCGAATCACTTTTGATTCGGGCACGGCGGCTAAATATAAATAGGTTAAAGATGGGAAAAATTAGATAGAGCCTTGGGGTGCCTTCGGCGCCTAGGGTTCCTCCTTGGGAGAAAACCTTGAATCAAAAACTTGAAGAATTGTCAAGGATTTAGAGAAGACACACGCAATTGGAGATTCTACATCAACCCTTTACTCATTCCCTACTTCTCAACTACTCTACTTCTTTACTTTCCCTTGTTATAGAATTTCATTATGTTTTGTTTCAAACACACCATGAGTGACACATGAGTGAGTAGTTGTTTAGTAGTAGGGATTCTTATGGATCTCTTAGGTTAGATTGTAATGCAAAACATGCAATTTTATTATGAATGAGTATAAATTGATAAAACACCTAGGGATGAAATGAGAATTGAACTTAGGTTGTTTAGAAGATCAAACATGATTATTTTAGCATTTGTGCGCGAGAGTGACATTCGCCTTCTATTAGGCTAAGCATAGAGCAGACTTTAGTTAACTATCAATAGACCGAGAGGTTGAGATTAGGAGATTTTGTTATACACGATTCAATAGAGCGAGAGTTTGAGAATTGTATCCCATAAGTATCATTCCCATTCTAGAGAAGGAGTGAGAGTTGAATTTAAAATGCGTGATACTGTAGCCTAGAATAACCAATCAAATTTACTCATAAATATATTTCTGTTTTGCATTGCTAATCGTATAACCTAGGGGTGAAGTAGGATTCCGACTACGCTTTCTCTATTATTTTCCCTTAGACCATATTTCATCTTATCTTTAGTATTCACTAGACATACCTCGCTTAGAGGAACCCTCCCCCCCCCCCCCCCCTTTTTTATTTAACAGACTTGCATTAGGCATTACTAGCTAGCTTTCGACTGATCTAGGCTTTTCTCTTGGGTTCGACTCGAGGTCACTCGGATTATAAATATTGTTTGAACACCGTGATTGGACTAGTATTTTTACTACCACAATTTCGACAACATTCAACATTTGTGTCTAAAAAGCTGTTGGAGGTTGGAAAGTTTCGGGTGCCAGAGGTGATACTTCTACTGAGATAGGTAAACCTGATACATTCCCTGACATTTGTTAACTGTTTTAATATGCAATTGGTCAAGTAGTTCTTAGCGAATATTGATAAAGACTTTGTAGTAGTGAACAACCTACTGTATGGGGCTAGTTTTGTTAGGAGACTGCGGGTTGTGGTTACCCCAGCAGTGATAAACAAGTTTTCAAGCATCGATGACAATGTGGGTCCTCCAAAAGAGGTTATTGCTGATAGATTATCTGTTGTTCTCACTGGGGGCCTATGCAAAGGCTGGGTCTTGTTTAGTTTGAATGCAGCTGATTTGACAACAAAATATGCTATACTGTATGCAATTGCTGTAAGAAATTGGTCGTCTAGCTCTCACAAAGGGATGGTGAGTCGTGCTATGGGGCCCTTGTTATTCAACATTGGGGAGAAGAGAAGGGTAAATCTTGTGCAGATTGTGTTCGATCAGATTGCTGCACATGCGGTCAAACCGAAGTCCAACCTGTGCATTGGATTTCCCTCACTCATTTATCAGCTTATGATCAGCCAACATGAAGAATTGGGAGTTGTAGTTGAAGGAATGTCGAGTGCCCCACAGTTGTTCACTATAGACCACGAGTCTTTAAGGGCTGCCATATTGTGGATATTGAAGAAGGAGAGCCTGACTTGGAACTTGCCCGAGAAATTCCAGTGACTGCTGAAGCAATCTCTGATGTTCCTGTTCCTGTGGTGGACACGGCTCTCCGGGCCAGGATGATTAGTGTGCTAAAATCTGAGCATGCTCATCTGACTGAAGTAATCAAGAAGAGCTCAATACGAAGATCACAGATTGACTGTCTTCTACGAAATTTGGAGTACCCTTCTACTAGCAGCTCTGCCCCGGTCTAGCCCGATGATGATTGAAGCCCTCGGCATTTGTGCTAAAAAGGGGGAGAAATATTGTAATAGGTATTAGCCTATGATGATCCCCTGACTTGACATTAGTCGTTTGATAGCACGTAGAACTATTAGAACACTTTTCTTTTAGCATGCATTGAGGAATCCTAAACTCAAGTATATTAGCAAAATTATGTAGCATAGTTGTTACCAGATTTTTTGGATCAGTAGTCTGGTAGTTGTAGTTTTGTCAAAATGCCAATGGGGAGATTGTTGAGGATATGGCATCCTTGACAAAACTGCTCAAGATTATGCTGAAGCACTCCCTGAAGATCGATGGCTGGAGAAAAATCTGAAGACTGAAAAAACAATACCAACAAAGATCCAGAGTCTGCCTCAACAATTCATGAAGATCTGAAGCTGAGACACTAATTAAAGAATGGGCAAGAGATAGATATGAAGAGACAGAGTCTGATTCAGCACTCTGTGATGTTCCAGAGCTAGAACAGATTTTTGACATTACACGGTGAGGCTCCGGCTTGATCCAGCTGGCATTGGAGAAGCTCAGCGAGGTATGCAGGTGTCATCAAGAGCTCAGCAGTCGCTAACACGTGCTAAAAAAGATAAAGATTCAATGGGTTATATTTTGGCAACGGAATCTTCAGCAACTTGCTAGAATCTAGGAGTAAGATTCTGATATTGATGCTTGGCGCTTTTGGGGGGTGCATGTGCTTAAAGAGGGTGCAGAGGGCAACAGTAGTACACATAATCACAGAGAGAAAACACATAGCGCAACAGAAGAACACACAGAGAGATTAACTCACGGTAGTAGGGTTTTATACACTGGGTTAAAGGCTTGTGTTGCGCAGAGGAATAAGAACTCGTGGAGTATGATTCTAGACTAGTTTCGAGTTCTACTGCAGCACTGCTCGTTTGTGGAACAGTTAGAAGCTTGATGATCAGCCGCGGACAGGTGTTGTCGCGGGCTGAGGAGCAGTGATCGAGGCTACTCAGTATTGGCAGAGTGTGTCATAGATTGAGGGGGTGCCGAGGCTGAGTTTGAAGAACTTAGAGGGTCCGACTACTTGGCGGGAGAGCGTGGAGTGTTGTGGACTGAAGATACAGCAGCTATAGTGAAGAGTGTGCTTAAGAATTCCGTGAGTTATACACTGTAATAGAATAGACTGAGTTTGAGAGGTAGAACTGTAGCTATCTATTATTGAGACTGTGTAGGCCGTACGAAGAGAGTCTGTGTGATCCGACTGCTTGCTAGTCTAGAAGATTAGACTAAGCTTTAGATTTCGACTAGGTGAGAAGTAGAGGTGTGAGTCCTTGTACTTCAAACTATGATAGTGGAATCGTGAGGATCGGAGCATCCTCCCAAGACGTATGGAAGTTGCCGAACTGGGTGAACGAACGTACTGTGTCTTTCGTATTATTCAGTAGAGTAGTTTCGTAGAAAGATAAAGAGAGTGCTTAAGTAGAAGCTATATCTCCACATCAGCAACGCAACTGAAATTTCAATTGCTGCCATCAGTTGAGGATGCCTCTTCAAGATGTCTACAAAACAGCTTTTAAAGCACATTCAGAACATTATGCATATTTGGTGATGCCCTTTGGATTGACCAACGCACCTTGTACATTTCAGGGTCTCATGAACTAAGTGTTCGGTACTATTGCTCGCAAGTTTCTCCTTGTATTCGTTGATGATATCCTAATTTATAGTTCTACTTGAAAGATCATGTTCTTCATGTTGATGCAGTTCTATCTATCCTTTGGCAGAATAAACTTTATCTCAAATTATCTAAAAGCACTTTTGGAGTCTCACTCATTGAATACATGGGTCACTTTATTACCCCTAAAGGTGTCAGCACAGACCAATCTAAGATCCAGGTTATACAACAGTGGTTAGTTACTAGTACTCAAAAACAGCTTCGCAGCTCCCTTGGTTTGGCCAATTACTATCGCAGGTTTGTTCAAAATATTAGTCTTTGTTGAGGATATGACATCCTTGACAAAACTGCTCAAGAGAATGCTGAAGCACTGATAAGCGGATAAATGACCTTACATTTGTCCGTATTTTCACTTTACTTCTTGTTTGTTCCGTTATTTTATAAAGTCATTTGATGTTTTCTTTGTCCATTTCAGGGTGAAAATGCGTACTACATGATATGAAGTGGTCCGAAGAAAATCTGGTTGAATTCCGATCGATCGAGAGCAAAAACGAGCAAAATTGAGCAAAAGGCAAAAGTGAGTCGGCGACCCTTGGCAGAATGACCTGTTCCTCTTTAAATGGTTTTATAGCATGTGATGCTTATCCGATCAAGGCATACTATATCTCGTTGGAAAGCTAATTCAAAGGGCTACAACTTTGCAGTTTACATAAAGACATAATTCTAATTTGTAGAGGGTCAAAAAGCCGAGATTTTAGCACTGCAAAAGCGATTCCCCCGGATCAATTTGGCTCAACAAGGGTTTGACCGAATCAATTGAAAGTTTGACCGAATTAAAAGTGATTCGGCAAGGAAAAAGTGATTCGGCCAGCCATGAAACAGCACTGAGGTATTGATTCGGCCGAATCAACTCAAGGCTTGCCCGAATCAATTAATTCGGGGAGAGTTCGCCTGAAGAACAAATCTGAGCAGATTGACCTGTTTATCATCGAAGGCTTGCTGAGCGCGCAATGCTTATTCGATTGAGGAATGCCATAGCTTGTTGGAAAGCTAATTCAAAGATCTACAACTTCCTAATTTATGTCAAGACGTGATTCGAAGGTTTAAATGGTCAAATAAGCAAGATTCTAACGCAGTAGAAGTGATTTGGACACTCTGTCCGAATCAACTCATTAAGCCTTGTGATTTGGGCACGGCGGGTAAGTATAAATAGAAAACAGATGGAAAACATTAAAGAGAGCCTTGGGGTGCCTTCGGCGCCTAGGGTTCCTCTCATGGGACAAAACCGTAATTGGAGAACTTGGAGAATTGGAAGAAGACATCATCAATTGAGGATTTTACATCAACCCTTACTCATACCCTACTTCTCTACTACTCTACTTCTTTACTTTCCCTTGTTAAACTATTTCATTATGTTTTGTTTCAAACTCACCATGAGTGACACATGAGTGAGTAGTTGTTTAGTAGTAGGGATTCTTATGGAACCCTTAGGTTTGATTGTAATGCAAGACTTGTCTTTTTATCTATATGAGTGAAGTTTGGTTGAAAATTCTCATGCTTTCTCTTCATATCAATTTTGTGCACACCAAGTGTTTGACGAAACGCATGAATGAGTATGAATTGGTAGAACACCTAGGGATGGAATGAGAGTTGAACTTAGGTTGTTTAAAAGATCAAACATGATTATTTTAGGTTGCGTGTGTTTGCGAGAGTGACATACGCATTCCACTAGGCTAAGTATTGAGCGACTTTAGTTAACTATCAATAGACCGAGAGGTTGAGATTAGGAGACTTTAGTTCTATGCGGTTCAATAGAGCGAGAGTTTGAGAACCGTACTATTTAGGTATCATTCCCATTCTAGAGAAGAAGCGAGAGTTGAATTTAGAATGTGTGATACCTTAGCCTAGAATCATAACTCGAATTTACTCGTGATTTAGACAAGTTTTGTGTTGCTATTCTTATGACCTAGGGGTGAAGTAGGATTCCGACTACGCTTTCACTATTATTTTCCCTTAGACCATTTTCATCTTATCTTTAGTATTCACTAGAGATACCTCGCTTAGAGGAAAAACCCCCCTTTTTTATTTAGTAGACTTGCATTAGGCATTACTAGATAGCTTTCGACTAATCTAGGCTTTTCTCTTGGGTTCGACTCGAGGTCACTCAGATTATAAATATTGTTTGAACACCGTGATTGGACTAGTATTTATACTGCTGCTACAACCACTGCGTTTCAAGCACTCCCTGAAGATTGGTGGCTAGAGCACAATCTGAAAACTGATAAAACAACAACAATAAAGTTCCAGAGTATACCTCAGCAATCCCTGAAGATCTGACGCTGAGATACTATTTAAAGAATGGGCAAGAGATAGGTATCAAGAGACAGAGCCTGCTTCAGCACTCTGTGATGATCCAGAGCTAAAGCAGAATTTCGGCGTTGCAAGGTGAGGCTCCGGCTTGATCCAGCTAGCATCGGGGAAGCTCGGAGAGGTATGCAGGTGTTATCAAGAGCTCAGCTGTCATCAGCACGTGCTCAAAAATATAAAGATCCAAGAGGTTCAAATTTTGCAACTGAATCTTCAACAACTTGCTAGAATCTAGGAGTAAGATTTTGATATTGATGCTGGGCGCTTTTAGGGGGGGGGTGCATGTGCTTAAAGAGGGTGCAGAGGACAGCAGTAGTACACATAATAACATAGAGAAAACATAGAGCGCAAGAGAAGAACACACTGAGAGATTAACTCACGGTAGCAGGGTTTTATACACTGGGTTAAAGGCTTGTGTTGCACAGAGGAATAAGAACTCATGGAGTATGAATTTGGATTGGTTCTGAGTTCAACTGGGGCACTCCTCGTTGGTTGAATAGTGAGAAGCTATGTGACCAGCCGCGGACAGGCATTATCGCGGGCTGAGGAGCAGTGATCGAGGCTACTCAATATTGGCAGAGTGTGTCATTGATTGAAGTAGAGCCAAGGGTGAGTTTGAAGAACTCAAAGGGTCTTACTACTTGGCGAGAGAGCGTGGAGTGTCGTGGACTACAGATAAATCAACTCTGTTGAAGAGTGTGCTTAAGCATTCCATGAGCTATACATTGTAATAGAATAGGCTGAGTTTGAGTGGTAGAACGGTAGCTATGTATTATTGAGAGTGTCTAGACACTACGAAGAGAGTCTGTGTTATCAGAATGCTTGCTAGTCTAGGAGATTAGACTGAGCTTTAGATTTCGGCTAGGTGAGAATTAGAGATGTGAGTCCTTGTACTTCAAACTGTGATAGTGGAATCTCGAGGATAGGAGCATCCTCCCTAGACGTAGGCAAGTTGTCGAACTGGATGAACAAACGTACTGTGTCTTTCATATTCTTCAGTAGAGTAGTTTTGTAGAAAGATAAATTGAGTATTTAAGCAGAAGTTATATCTCCACATCAACAACGCAGTAGAAAGTCATCAATGGCGCATAGTCAAAAGTCAAACCAGCCACAGAAAGGATGTAACAAAATCACCAAGGAATATCTTGTTCAACACTATAGACAAATGATTGACAAATGTCTGAAAGTGGTGAAGGTAAATGAAGGGCTGATTGCCAGAGTATCTGTGCTAAATGATGAGAAAAGGAAATTACTGAGTGATATCTCAAAGTTGAAAGAACAGGCTAGTCAACTAGAAAGAAAATATGATAAAGCAATGGATGAAGTGCTCCTGCTCCGGAAGACAGCAAAATGGATCAAGAAAAGACCAAAGTTGAAAAGCAAGAAGTTGCTTCAGCAAACTGTTCAACATTGATCCAGAACTCGGCAAGACAAATGATGCTGCTACTTTTGCAATCAATCTGGCCGCATCCAAAGGGACTGTCCCGCACTTAGCAAAAATTGGGAATGAGGAATGGATCATATCAGTCAAGTATGCTTCAATTCAACAAAATCATCAAAGAAAGGAAACTGGTACATCGACAGCTGATCTTCTGGACACATGATAGGAAACAGATCCTATCTCACTGATATTCAACCATGCAAAAACCAAGACGTAACATTTGGAAATGGGTTAAAAGGGAGAGTCCTTGGGAAGGGAACTTTGAAAGTCCACGGATTGCCAAATCTCAAAAACGTGTTGCTCGTAGAAGGACTTACAGCGAATCTCATCAGCATTAGTCAACTATGTGACGGTACTCATTTTGTAAATTTTTCACAAAATTATGTCAAGTGTTTGATGCAGAGGGAAGGTGCATTATGAAGGGTGCAAGGTCAGCCAACAACTGCTATTTACTAGAGAATGTTGAAGCAATCTCTGCATCATCCTGCCTGCTGACCAAAACTGAAGAAATAAATTTGTGGCATCAAAGACTGGGACATCTCTATCTGAGGACTTTAAAAAGACTTGCAACTGATCAATTAGTACGTGGTATACCTGAGATCAAGGGAGAGATAAACACAGTGTGTGGAAAATGTCAGATTGGAAAACAAGTAAGGGTGTCTCATCCAAAAGTCACTACAATGAGCTCCACCAGACTGCTTCAGTTACTGCATATGGACCTTATGGGACCAATGGAGGTAGAAAGCTGTGGAAGAAAAAGGTACGCTTTTGTATGTGTGGATGATTACGCTCGCTACTCATGGATCAAATTTTTACGTGAAAAGGCAGAAATTATGAAAGTGGTAATGGCTTTACTAACACGGCTAGAGCAAGAAAATGGCATGAAAGTAGCTGCCATCCGAAGTGATCATGGGAAAGAATTTGAGAACAAAGCCATGAATGAATTCTGTAGAAACCGAGGGATCACCCATCAATACTCATCGCCCATTACTCCACAGCAAAATGGGCTAGTGGAACGAAAAAATAGAACTATATAGGAGATGGCTCGAGTTATGATCCATGCAATAAAAGTTCCCTTAAGTTTCTGGGCATAACCTATGAACACATCATGCTATATCATTAACCGAGTGTCTATCAGAAGGGGTACGGAAAAAACTTGCCATATTTTTGGAAGTGAGTGCTACATTCTTAGAGACCGTGAGCATTGCATATCGTGTCTTCAACAGCAGAACTAGGACTGTGATTGAATCGATCAACATTGTTGTGAGTGACCCAGAAGAGGAGTGCAAACACTCTACAGATAAAGAAGATTCTAACTCTGAAGACCAACATCAATCTCATATTAGAAGAACAGTCGAACAAGAAGCACCAGAGAATGCTTCAGCAGAACCTGACGATTCCCAGACTTTAGAAGAGGAGTTTAGATCAGATGCTGATACATCAGTTGAGAACCCACCAACTACACCAAGCACTGCTAGAGTTCCCCTAAAAAAATCCAAAAAGATCATCCAACCACAAACATCATTGATAGTCTGACCGAAGGAAGACGAACTCGAGGTACTTCCAACATTAATCTTTGTGATATGATTAACAACTCGTGTTTCCTATCCAGCACTGAGCCTAAGAATATCAAAGAAGCACTCAGAGATGAACATTGGATAGCAACCATGCAGGAAGAGCTCGGTGAGTTCGAAAGAAACAAGGTATGGGATCTAGTTACTCGGCTAGATAATGTGAATGTTATTGGGACCAAATGGATTTATATAGAAGTCTGATGATAAGGGCAATATTACAACAAACAAGGCCAGATTAGTAGCCCAAGGATACACATAGATCGAAGGAGTAGATTTTGATGAGACCTTTTCTCCTATTGCTCGCATGGGAGCAATCAGACTTCTTATGGCTCTGGCCTGTAAACTGAAGTTCAAGTTGTACCAAATGGATGTCAAAAGTGCATTCTTGAATGGGATTTTGACAGAAGAAGTCTATGTTGCTCAACCTAAGGGTTTTGAGGGTCCTCACCATCCTAACCATGTATACAAGTTAAAGAAGGCTCTCTACGGCTTGAAGAAAACATGCAGAGCCTGGTATGAGAAATGAAAGAGTTCCTAATTAAACACGGATATGATCGAGGAGGGGTGGACAAGACACTCTTTGTGCGCAAAACAAGGTCAAATTTTATTATTGCACAAATATATGTGGATGATATTGTATTTGGGTTAAGCTTGCAGAGAATGGTGAAGCAATTTGTGAAGAAAATGCAAATGGAGTTTCAAATGAGATGAGTTGGAGAATTAACCTACTTTCTACGACTGCAAATCTCACAAAAAGAAGATGGCATTTTTATCTCACAAAGAAACTATGGGAAAATTTTGGTAAAAAATTTGGGATGGACATGGCTAGTCACAAATGCTCTCCCGCTGCAACCTACACTAAATCCATCAAGGATGAAGTTGGAACTATTATGGATCAGACATTGTACCGAAGCATAATTGGAAGCCTTCTGTATCTCACTGCCAGCCACCCTGATATATCCTTTGTAGTAGGAGTTTGTGCCAGATATCAATCATGTCCAAAGGTGAGTCATATGCAGCTTGTAAAAAGAATCATCACATATGTTGGAGGGACAACAAACTATAGACTATGGTATGCAAGGGACACGAGTGCAGAACTTGTTGGAAACTGCGATGCTGACTAGGTAGGTTGTGCAGAAGACCGGAAGAGTACATATGGTGGATGTTTCTTTTTTGGTAACAATTTGGTATCCTAGTTCACCAAGAAGCAAAATAGTATCTCTCTATCTACTGCTGAAGCTGAGTATATTGCTGCTGGAAGCTGCTGTGCATAGTTGTTATGGATTCAACAAATACTGAGTGAGTATGGGATTCAATAAGGCACGATGACTATTTACTACAACAATATGAGTGCTATTAGCATTAGCAAGAATCCGGTGCAGCACTCTCGTACTAAACACATTGACATCAGACACCATTTCATCAGAGACTTGGTAGAAACTCAGACTATTGTCCTCAAACATGTAGCTATTGAGAAGCAGCTTGCCTACATTTTCACAAAGCCTTTGGATTGAGCTAGGTTCGAAGAACTCAGAGCAGCCTTGGGAGTCTGTGTAGTTCCTGATTGAGCTGACAGCAGCCCCTGTCATGTGTGACAAAAAGGGGGAGAAGAATGTGATAGGTAGAGTAGTTAACTAGTATAGGTAGAATCGTGTCAGGTTGTAGTTTTTTTTTTTTTTTTTTTTGTGAAAATGCCAAGGGGGAGATTGTTGAGGATATGACATCCTTAACAAAACTGCTCAAGAGAATGCTAAAGCACTCCCTGAAGATCGGTGGCTGGAGCACAATCTTTGATAAAACAACAGCAACAACAACAACAACAAAGTTCCAGACTATGCCTCAACAATCCCTGAAGATCTGAAGCGGAAACACTATTTGAAGAATGGGCAAGAGACAGGTATGAAGAGACAGAGTTTGCTTCAGCACTCTGTGATGATCCAGAGCTAGAGAAGAATTCCAGCGTTTCACGATGAGGCTCCGGCTAGATCCAACTAGCATCGGGGAAGCTCAGCGAGGTAACCAAGTTTCATCAAGAGCTCTGCAATCGCTAGCACGTGCTCAAAAGATAATGATCCAAGAAGTTCAAATTTGTCAACGGAATCTTCAACAATTTGCTAGAATCTAGGAGTAAGATACTGATATTGGGGGCTGCGTGAGCTTGAAAAGTAGGGCAGAGGGCAGTAGTACGAGGGAAAATCACTAAGAGAAAATATAGAGCGCAGGAGAAGAACACGCGGAGAGATTAACTCACGTTAGTAGGGTTTTATACACTGAGTTAAAGGCTTGTGTTGCGCAGATGAATCAGAACACGTAGAGTTTGATTCTGGACTGGTTCCAGGTTCAACTAGTGCGCTGCTCATTGGTGGAACAGTCCGGAGCTCGGTGACTAGCCGCGGACAGGCATTGTTGTGGGCTGAGGAGGAGTGATCGAGGCTACTCAATATTGGTAGAGTGTGTCATTGATTGAGGGGCAGCCGAGGCTGAGTTTGAAGAACTCAGAGGGTCCGACTACTTGGCAGGAGAGCTTGGAGTGTCGTGGACTGAAGATATAGCAACTCTGGTGAAGAGTGTGCTTAAGCATTCCGTGAGCTATACACTGTAATAGAATAGGCTCTGTTTGAGAGGTAAAACTGTAGCTATTTATTACTGAGAGTGTGTAGAGTACACGAAGAGAGTCTGTGTGATCAGACTGCTTGCTAGTCTAGGAGATTAGACTGAGCTTTAGATTTTGGCTAGGTGAGAAGTAGAGGTGTGAGTCCTTGTACTTCGAATTGTGATAGTGAAATCTTGAGGATCGGAGCATTCTCCCCAGATGTAGGTAAGTTGTCGAATTAGGTGAACAAACGTACAGTGTCTTTCTTATTCTTAAGTAGAGTAGTTCCGCAGAAAGATACAGAGAGTGCTTATGCAGAAGCTATATCTCCGCAGTCTTATTGCTAGACCCCTCACCAATCTTCTTAAGAAAGTTGGTTTTATCTAGGATTCTAGAGCAGATACAACTTGTTCTAAACTGAAAATCACTCTCTCATCTACACCTGTGTTTGCGTTACATGACTTTGAAAAATATTTTGTTGTGGCAACCGATGCCTCCAACATTGGCGCGGGAGCTGTTCTTATGCAGGACCATCATCCAATCTGTTACATAAGTCGAGCACTTGGCCCTCGCCACTAATCATTGCCAGTCTAAGAAAAAGAACTTATGGCTATGGTTCATGAAATTTCACAGTGTCTCACTTAGGCAGATTTGTGAACTAGCAGTTGCTGCAGCACACTCTTGTTCACAAGAAATAATCTCAGCAAGCAATGAACAAAGACACAGATTTGTTCACCCAGTTCAGCCAAACTGCCTACGTCTGGGGAGGACTATTCTCCAGTCCTCAATCCACTCAACCAAAGGTTCCAAGTACCCACGGTTACAATGCACGCAACCTATGCTACTTTAACCCCGTGTGAATCACACAACACAATCAGAACAAGCTCTGATTTGTGTCAGCACACCCTCTACAGTATGTCAGTCTAGAATAGCTACAATCCTCTCAAAGAACTTAGCCTATTCTATACTACACTACTCAGCAGAGTTGCTGCAGCAACAGCTGTAACACACAGCTGAAGCACAATGTCCGCGTCGCTCCAAGGCCTTCTGCCGAGCCGATCGAACCACTCCAAGAGCGCTCCACACTCTGAGTAACTCCCCCTCACTCAGTGACCACCTGTCACTAGTGAGTTCTTCCGCACGAACTTCCACCGAGCCTTCCACCCGTCAGTTCTTCCGCGGCTGCCTTTGATCAACCAACAAGCTCCACAGCTCTGAATTGGCTTCCAGATCAACGCACAAATCAGTCTCTGCAAGACCTGATTCTCTTCTGCAATGCTCACCACAGCTCTGCGCTCAACGCTCTGCCCGTGTGTGTTTGATCGAAGAACAACGTCCGTAGCACTCAGAAAATCCTTTCTCTGAAATCTGTGTCTACTCTCGTGTATCACTCAGCTTCGATCTCCCACTTCAGCCCTAACACCTTTTGCTTAAATACCAGCACCACTTTAAGCAATTTCCAGGTTTAGGCAATTGACCCACAAGATCAATTATCTCCTAAAATCTAGGAGATTAGATTTGATCATTAACTCCAAAGCAAAAACTCCTTCTCTGACTAGTAGACTTTGCTGGAATATGCTCTTCAGCAATTTAGAAATTCTTCAGATGCTCTGCATAAGGTTTCCAGCCCTTTCGAACAAGCCCAGCCATCTGCTGCTCCTTGGATAGTTGAACCGGCCAGTTGAACTAGCACCTGCTGCAGCTGCTGCTAGTTCCTTTCAGCTTGCCTTCTTGATTGATTTAGCTGCAGCAACTCCTAGTTCACTTATGCTGGTTTTGTCAAGCACTGCCATACTTGCAACAACAATCTCCCCCTTGGCATTTTGACAAAACCTCTGGAGCATATGCACTCTTCCATGAACCAGGAAAAAAATACTCTAAATAAAACCAATAGAGAGTAAGTATGTGGTGTGGCCACACACGGCCGAAGATACGACCACGCAGGGTCAAAACAAAGTGTATCAATATTCAGCAATATTTAGCAGCATAAAAATCTTCTCTCCCCCTTTTTGTCATAGATGCTCAAGGGGCCTGCTCCTCATCCTCCAGGAACTCCAAGTCTCTGATGAGGCTCCTAATCTGGCCACGCCTGGCATCCCTCCGTTTGGCCTCAGTATCAAGGATGAGAAGTTCAGACCTGAGATGGCTCACAATTCTGGCACGAAGAGCTGGCTGAATGGATGCAGCAGGGGGAAGAGAGTCCTCCAGGGGAGCTGGAGCTGAAGAACCAACCATTAGAAGATCCTCATACGCAACATCCACTACATGTTTTCCCTTGAATAGCTTGTGATCTACTGTGAAGACCTGCAGCTCCTCAGATAAACCTTCAGAAATCTCGCCAAACTCTGGGTGCTGAGAGACCATGATCCCATAGATGAGAGATGGTAGCACAATAGGCTTGCTGGAGGAGGCACTCCCGGCATGAGTAGCCACCTGAGGAAACATAACACTGCCCAGACTGATCTTCCTCTTCTTCCCAATAGAATAGAGAAGGTTAGCAAAGTCTTTGTTAACCTTCCCCCTGTGAGAGCTAGGAATCCAGTTTCGAATGCCCAGATGATACAGCAGGGCAAACTTGGAGGTAAGCTCAGCAGCATTGAGGTTAGGTCCACCCCAAGACAGGCACACTCCCCCTGTCAGAATCTTCGCCACAAACTCTGGCTTAACATCAGTGGGAGCTCTTGCATTCTCAGAAATTCCAAGAAATGCATCAATAATTTCAGGGGTAATAACCACTGACTTACCCCGTACCCAGCTTTTCCCATACTCAGCCGCTCCTTCATCTCCAAATTTCTCCTCCATATTCACAATAAATTCTCTAACCAAGACAATATTGAATCGGTGAGGAAAGGTTAGGGACTTGAGAAGATTTACCTCTGTCAGAAGCTGAATCATAGCAGCTGATCTGTACTTGTCGTGGACCAGTCTCTTCTCATACACAATGTGTTTCCTCTCAACAGCACTCCAGAATTGAGAGGCACTTCTATTTCTGAACCATGTACCTCCCACTGTGAGAGCAGACAAGTCTACCGCTGGAGGTCCTCTCTCAGAAGGTCCACCAAGAGAACCTTCTTCTTCTTCTTCTTCACTGTCTGTTCCTTCACTGCTGGAGACTGGGATCAAGATAAGGGCTTTTCCTTTGTCTGAAGGAGGAGGAGGATGTGCTGCAGCAGGTTCTTGTTCAGGAGACTCAGCAACTGTTTCAACCCCTTCACCAATAATGCCTGGGGACACGATGAGAGATCTGTACTCCTCTTCTGCAGAGGCTGCTACAGCAGCCTCTGCTGCTTGTTCTTCTTCAGAGGCAACTTCAGTCACAGCCTCTTCTGGCAGCACAGCAGTACTGGAGACAGGTTCTCCATCACGAATCAGCCGCCTCCTCTTCTGGGGTGTTACTGCGGGAGAAATAGGCTCGTTATGTGACACAGGAGGAGGAGCTGGTTCCCACACCACTACATCCAGCCGCTGAGCAGGGTCTTCGTTGCATGCCTTGGTCCTTCTCTCAGACCTGCCCTGCCTGTCTGCTGCCAGATTCTTCTTCAACCCGCGTGTCTTCACCATTTTTGCAGAGATGTGGAGGGTTTGAGGAGCGCACAGAGGATGATCGGCAGTGATTTTGGAAATCCCTTTGCACCTTTGTCTTTGCCCTAGAAAATATTTACCCGTTTATTTTCTTGAATTTGATATATCCGTTATTCCAATTTAGGCTTGTTAACACACGTGCCTCCCATGTGCCTTCTCCCATTATTAGCGACCAAAACATGTGAACAAGCTTAATCCAAGACCCAGTTGCTATAGCACATGAGAGCTGGTTCACTTATTTAGTTCAGACTGCAGCTATGCTCGGAGGATCCTTAAGAGATTCTGATGGAACTTTCTTCACCCACACCTGAGATAAACCAGAGTTTTTCTTCTTGTGATCTTCCAGCCTTCCCTCTCTTCGTTTGTCATGTTTGGGTTTCCATATCTGTAACACCTGTGATTTACCCTTGTTTTTAGCAATCCAGTGCCCTTGTACAACCGTCTTAGCAAGCCTCCTCTGTGATTCTTTCAGGCAAAGAGGATTTTGTGAAGCAGCATGAACCGGAGTCTTTATGCAGCGTGTGCTGGTTCTGGATTCTGCTCGCTCTTTTTCACCTGAGCAGATTCTGTGCCGCTGCCTCAGTTTGGAGTTGATCTTCTGATTCCCAACACTTGTACCAGTACTCTGTTTATTCTGAGTTTTTAGTTTTGTTTCAGAAAAATGATGTGCCCGGTGCTGCAGCATCCCCTTGTTCACATGTCTGGTTCCAACTTTGTCTGCAGTTTTCGGGGAGTCTGCTGAATTTCTCATTTCATCTATCACAGCACTCGAGGCTTTAACAAAAACCGTCCCTCTCGAGCTTTCGTCACCAGTATACCCCAGTCCCATTCTTCCTTTACCAAACCTTTGGAAAGACAAGATCTCATCCAAGATATTTTTCTGGAAAATATCTGTCTTGGCTGTTGCTGATGAATCACCAATATCTGTAGCCTGTCTTCCAGTGTCTTCCCTTTTCAGAATGGTAACTTGACTGTGGACGGGGAGAGGACATTTCCTTCGTTCTTCTTCCAAGAGATTTACTCTGTCAGTCAATGCTTGATTTGTCTGAAGGACTGCTTCACACTGTTTGAGTATCTTCTCCAGATAGTCAACAAGTCTGCCAGATAAGTCCTCCTCATCTTCACTGGCAGATGAGTCACCCTCATCTTCACTTTCAGATACTACAATCCCATAATGGATTTTATCCTTCTTTATCTCCTTGAGGTTGAAATCAGATATACTGGTCAGCACCACACATTTTTCTTCATCACTTTCCTCAGAGTCACTCCATTTTGCTGTCATGGACTTACTGTTCTTTTTCTCTGAGCTCTTGAGGGATTTGCTTGGACAGTCAGCCTCAATGTGTCCATACCCTTCACAGTTCTAGCATTGAACTCCCTTTTTCATCTCTTTCTTATCATCTTCATCCTGAACTGGTTCTTTCCCTTTCCTCTTTCTTTCACTGCCCCTTCTGAATTGTCTTCGCGAGGAAGAGCTTCTCTCAGTTCTGGATTCCATGTTTTTCAGAAGCTTCCCAAGGTTCTTAACAAGCATGCTCATCTGATCATCTGGAACTGTCTGCTTGATTTCTGCTTCAGCTTTCAGTCCAACATTCTTGTCCTTGGAAGTGGTGTCCTCTTTGACCAGTTTCATCTCAAATTGTTTGAGAGACCCCATCAGCTCTTCCAGCCTCATGAATCTGACATTTTGCGCTTCTTCAATAGCTGTCACTTTCATGTCGAATTTTGTGGGCAATGATCTGAGAACCTTTCTGATAAGCTTCTCTTCAGGGATGGGCTCACCAAGAGCATGAGCTTCATTTGCAAGATCACAGAGTTTCGCATTAAACTCAGTGACTGTTTCTTCATCCAGCATCCTCAGGTTCTCAAATTGTGTGGCAATTATCTGGAGTCTTGACAGCTTCACTCTATCAGTTCCTTCATGGGCAGTTTGCAGAATCTCCCATGCTTGCTTGGCCATATCACAGTTTGAGATCAACCTGAAATTATTAGCATCAACTGCAGCAAAAATTGCATTCAGAGCCTTTGAATTACCAGTTGCTGCAGCACCTTCTTCAGCAGTCCACTGCTCTTCAGGTTTTATTCTTGTCACTCCTTGCTCATCCATGGTGATTGGAGGAGACCACTGAATCACAACAGCTCTCCATGTCTTCTCATCAATAGCCCTGAGAAAGGCTTTCATTCTAGCTTTCCAATATCCATAATTGCTCTCTTCCAATAATGGAGGTCTGCTTGTGCTCTGTCCTTCCTTCATTGTCTTGGCTTCTTCAGAGACACTGTAGGATCTTTAACTCTGTGTGTCGAGCTCCCGCTCTGATACCAATTGAAATTTCACAGCGTCTCACTTAGGCAGATTTGTGAACTAGCAGTTGCTGCAGCACACTCTTGTTCACAAGAAATAATCTCAGCAAGCAATGAACAAAGACACAGATTTGTTCACCCAGTTCGGCCAAACTGCCTACGTCTGGGGAGGACTATTCTCCAGTCCTCAATCCACTCAACCAAAGGTTCCAAGTACCCACGGTTACAATGCACGCAACCTATGCTACTTTAACCCCGTGTGAATCACACAACACAATCAGAACAAGCTCTGATTTGTGTCAGCACACCCTCTACAGTATGTCAGTCTAGAATAGCTACAATCCTCTCAAAGAACTTAGCCTATTCTATACTACACTACTCAGCAGAGTTGCTGCAGCAACAGCTGTAACACACAGCTGAAGCACAATGTCCGCGTCGCTCCAAGGCCTTCTGCCGAGCCGATCGAACCACTCCAAGAGCGCTGCACACTCTGAGTAACTCCCCCTCACTCAGTGACCACCTGTCACTAGTGAGTTCTTCCGCACGAACTTCCACCGAGCCTTCCACCCGTCAGTTCTTCCGCGGCTGCCTTTGATCAACCAACAAGCTCCACAGCTCTGAATTGGCTTCCAGATCAACGCACAAATCAGTCTCTGTAAGACCTGATTCTCTTCTGCAATGCTCACCACAGCTCTGCGCTCAACGCTCTGCCCGTGTGTGTTTGATCGAAGAACAACGTCCGTAGCACTCAGAAAATCCTTTCTCTGAAATCTGTGTCTACTCTCGTGTATCACTCAGCTTCAATCTCCCACTTCAGCCCTAACACCTTTTGCTTAAATACCAGCACCACTTTAAGCAATTTCCAGGTTTAGGCAATTGACCCACAAGATCAATTATCTCCTAAAATCTAGGAGATTAGATTTGATCATTAACTCCAAAGCAAAAACTCCTTCTCTGACTAGTAGACTTTGCTGGAATATGCTCTTCAGCAATTTAGAAATTCTTCAGATGCTCTGCATAAGGTTTCCAGCCCTTTCGAACAAGCCTAGCCATCTGCTGCTCCTTGGACAGTTGAACCGGCCAGTTGAACTAGCACCTGCTGCAGCATCCCCTGCTGCAGCTGCTGCTAGTTCCTTTCAGCTTGCCTTCTTGATTGATTTAGCTGCAGCAACTCCTAGTTCACTTATGCTGGTTTTGTCAAGCACTGCCATACTTGCAACAACAGTTCATATTGTTCAAGCTTGGAGTTCCTATCTCACACATCACCCATTTATTATCAAGATTGTTACGGTTATGGCATCTGTGACGAAGCAGAAGAAGCCAAGCGGAAGAAGAGGCTATAACATCCTGTGGTAACAGGAGCTGGTACTTGCAAATGAAAACTAACAAAACAAAAGAGCCAGAAGAATCTATAACATCCTGTGACGATTAAAGCTGGTACATATGAGCAGAGGAAATCAAGATAAGAACCAGAAGAGGCTATAACATACCCAGAAGATTCAAGGCTAAAGCATCAAGAGAGTATCTTTGTAGTCGATCAATTTGGAGGAGCTCGGAGGATATATGAGTGATTGCTGCCGGCGTAGAAATGGTCAGAGAGAGTCCTAATTGAAGAGATCTTTGGCAGAGGCTCAGGTGTAGGAAAGCAAGATTTGTTTCTAAATTATGTTATAGGAAACAAAATCGCAGCATCTTCCAGGAATTCAGAGAAGGATTCAAATCTCAACAAACTTTTAGGGATGCAGGGGAGGATTCGGAAATTAGCACTATCGTTTGGGACTAAAGTTGCTGAGGTGCGAAAGCTATATATGCAGACAGAGATCGAAGCAACAAGAGCATCAACTCAAACACACACACACTGAGCAGAGATCAGAGTTCGCGAAAGCAGAGAGTGCTGGAGATCGTGTGAGAGTTGAAGAGTGCTCAGGAGTGAAGAAGTCTGATCCTACATTGATTCGAGGGAGTTGACTGGATCAGAGCCTCGTTGACAGACCAGAGAGTTGACAGTCGCGGCGTGTGTCTCGCGCAGGCTGTCTCAGCGTGCTTCTAGATAGTGATAGGAGGTCATTGATCGAGAGGGAGTAGCGCAGAGTGTTCGACTGAGTCAGCAGGCAGTGCTTGGAGAAGTCGTCGACAGAAGCGTGAACAACTTGGCGGAAGAAGTTATTGCAGCAACATACAGGTACACTTTGTAATAGGATAGGCTGAGAGTTGTAGAACTTCTAGCTATCTATTATGTAGGTAATCTATGTTTGACAGATTGAGCATAGATTTCGATTAGGTTAGGAGTAGTGGTTAAACTAGCGGTGACTGAGTTTTGGAATCCATTGTACTCTAGCTGAGATAGGGAAATCTTAAGGACTGAGAGTAGTCCTCTTCAGATGTAGGTTGTTTCCGAACTGGGTAAACAAATCTTATTGTGTTTTTCATAATTAGCAGATCGCCACTGCAGAGATGAAAGAAGGCACTGCAGATCGCCACTGCCAAGATGAAAGAAGGTCAGAGCACTAGCAGACCACCACTGCTCGAGGGAGGTAACTATGGCTATTAGAAAGCACGTATGAAAGCCTTTCTGAAAGGAATAGATGAAAAAGCTTGGATAGCAGTGATTGCAAAATGGTCCTCCTTTTATCCCTTGACACCCAGGGAGTTACTCACAAGAAGCCAGAGGAAAAATAGACATTGGAAGAGGAAGCTACAACCTCTGATAACTCCAAAGCCCTGAATGCTATATTTGCTGCTGTCAATAACAATATTCAAGTTGATCTCCAACTACGATGGAGCAAAGCATGAGTGGGATATTCTTGAGACAGCTAGCGAGGGAACTTACAAAGTGAAAAGTTTAAGATTTAGATGATCACCTCAAGGTTTGAGAACCTGAAGATGCTGGAGGAAGAGACCATCACAGAATTCAATGCTCGTCTATGTGACCTATATAACGAAGCCAATGCCCTTGGAGAAGCAATACCAGAAGAGAAGCTGGTTAGGAAAGTTCTCAGATCATTGACATCAAAATTTGATATGAAGGTCACAACCATAGACGAAGCCTAGAACATCAAAAATATGAGGCTGGAGGCTCTGATAGGGTCATTAAGGAAAATCGAGATGAAGATGGTAGAAGATGCTACACCATCCTCTGGGAAGAATGTTGGGCTGAAGGCTGAGACCAAGGAGAAGGTAGAATCAATAGAAGAATTGGGACATCACCTAATTCTTCTGGAAAATAACTTCAGCAAGCTCTTCAAGAGGATTGAAAAAAACTCCTCATCTGTGGGACAAAGATCTGGTGGAAGAAATCAATCCAGAAGAGGAGGAAATTCCCAGAGAAGGAACCAAAATGCAGATCAAAGTGAACAAGACAAGAAGGACAAGTCAAAGGGAATCCAATGCTGGGAATGTGAAGGATACGGTCATAGGCAGTCAAAATGCCCCAGCTATCAAAAGAAGAACAACAAGTCTCTAACTGTCAACTAGAGTGATAAGGATAGTGGAGAAGAAACTGAGAAGAAAATCAACATTGCCCTTGCTACTGCTAATGACATTGAAAATTCAGATTTAATAAATTCCGAGAATGTTTATGGGATTGTTGAGTCAGATAGCTGTGATGATGAAGAGTTCTCAGAGAATTTACTAGAAGGAGACTTTGCCTTGCTGCACGAAGAATGGCTGAAAGTTGTTGAGATCAACAAGGAGCTGCAGGCCAAGATAGTTTATGTTGAGAAAGAGAGAGATGAACTTCAGAAGATCATTACCTTTTCAGATCAAACCTAGGATCTGGAAATAGAAGATGAGAAATTGAAAAGGTCAGTCTGCACAGTGATACATAGAAGAGAGACAAATGCAGATCAATAATCCTAGATGAAATCTTATCCTACCAAAGGTATGGGGGTGGAACTGCCGAACTTGGATACACTGAAGAAGGTGGCTCTGGAGTAACAACCTTTGTCAAAGTTGTGGATACAGAAGGGGTTGATCCAAAATTACAGAGGAAGGAGGCTCAGAAGAAAAAGTCCAGAAGAAAGAACCAGAGGTTGTTGCAGTAACCTATTCTGCTCCTAGGTAACTTCACTAATCAAATGCAGGTGTTACTTCTGTGATCAACAGGAACACATTCAACTAGATTGTTTTGTTCTAAACAAGTACCGGAAGCCGCACAGACAATGTCATCAGAGGCACAGAGAGGGAACCAGAACATATTTGACTAACATTCTACCCTGCAGAGAACTGAACGTGACCTTCGGGATGGACAAGAGGAAGAGTGATCGGCAAGGGAACTGCTGATGTGCACAGATTGCCCAAGATAAAGACAGTAATGCTCATGGATGAACTGAAGAAAATACCTAAAAAGCCCAGAGCACGAAGGAGAAGTGTTCAAGGTTGGTGGAGAAAGACAGATCAGAAGACAAATGTTAGAAGCGGGAAGGAATTCCGTCACAAAGCTCATGCTGTTACAGAGACCCAATGGAGACGAAAGATTGGAGTGATGGATCATGACCATACTGAGAAGCTACTGCCAAACGCGGGTACAGCGGAATTGGAGAGAAGTCAATCTGAGCGACGGGAATCAGAAGCAAAGGTCCAAGTGAAAAGAGACTGAATTTGCTGCAGCAATTTCTATCGCTCGGATCTTACGATGTGTAAAGGGATTTGATGACATCAGCGCTCGAAGAATGAATGACTCACACGTGTCCCAGAAAAATTAGAAAGAAAAAAGGGATTAATGGATTTTCTAGGGCTTGCTACTCCTTCAATAACCTCCGACCTTTGACGACGTCCTTCCTCTGACAACCTGCAACAATGGTGTGAACTAGAGGCGGAAAGGTGTCCAAGTCAAGCTCAAGGGATGGGTAAAAGAAATAAAAAAGTACTCAGAGGACTTCGACTGAAGAGCCTGTTCAAATAAGGGAACCCGTGGAGGTTCCGCTGCTCACCTAGAAGCCGTCCAGAGAACCGGCTGTGATAAAAGAAGGGTCGTCTTCTAAGAGAAGGGTGGTTGAAGTTGACGAGTACCTCTCTGTGGAGGTAGATGAGGTAATGGCTTCAAAAGATGAAAGAGAAAGCCAGGAAGCGGAAGTCAGGAAGCTTAAGAAGATGCTGATATATCTCAGGAAATTCTATCAAAGAAGACCGCTGGCAGACAAATCACAAAGCTGTCCATATCTTCAACAGAGGAATATGAGTACGAGGTGGAGAGAAGTGATGAAGAAGAAGAAGGTGCCTCTGAGGAGGCGGTGAACAAAGGAAAGGAAACAATTGAGATTGACTTGGCCAGTGTTGAGTTTGAGTCAGAGTCTGCCGACTCCAGATTACCTTCTCTGACATAAACTGGAGAATCATCCAGGGGACCTCATGTGCCCCGAAGAAGATAACAGTTTTGAGCACAAGGGCATATGGTTCCGGAGCAAACTTCTGTCTGGATCATGGGAGGTGGTGGTCAAGGGCTGATGTACGGACAAATGACCAGATATTTTTCTGCATTTTCCCTTTACTTCTTGTTTGTGATGTTATTTATAAAGTCGTTTGATGTTTTCTTTGTCCATTTCAGGTTAAAAATGCATATTACACCATATGAAGTGGCCCGAAGAATATCCGAGTAATTTCCCGTTGATCGAGGGCGAAAGCGAGCGAAAATCAGCAAGCTGCAAGTGTGACTCGCCCAGGCACATTTTGATTCGCCCAACTGGGTGACCGAATCAAATATGACGCGACCAACTGGGTGACCGAATCAAATATGACTCGACTAACCTTGGCCGAATAACCCTCCAGCTGCACGGATCAACTTGACTCGAGAAGGATTTCATCCGATTGACCAAGGCTTGACCGAATCAAATGAAGGCTTGATGAATCAAAAGTGATCTGCCCAAGAGAAAGTGATTTGCTCAGCCCCGATACACTATGAGACCTTGATTCGCCCACTGTGCACGAGTCAACTCATTAAAGCTTCCCCGGATCAAAATTGATTCGGGCACTACGGGTGAATAGGTAATTTTCGAAGAGTATAAATAGAAAGAGATAAAAAATTAGAAGGGGCTTTTTCCAGAAAACAAAAAACCCTGGACAATTTCTCTTGGAGGACTTGAAGAATTGTCGAGGATTCGGAGAAGACATCAACAATTGAGATTCTACATCATCCCTTTACTCAACCCCTACTAGTTTGTCTTCAATTGGTGAACAATTTCAATGAACAACTATGTCTTGTACTGAACTCACCATGAGTGAGTAGTCCCATAGTAGTTGGGATCCTTTAGGTTAGATTGTAATGCAAAACATGTAATTTTTATGAATGAGATTTTTTGATTGGAAATTTCCATGCTTTATCTTCATGATAATTTTATGCACACCAAGTGTTTGACGAAACGCATGAATGAGTATGAATTAATGAAATACCTAAGGATGGAATGAGAATTGAACTTAGGTTGTTTAGAAGATCAAGCATGTTTAATTTAGATAGCGTTTGTGCGCGAGAGTGACATTCGCAATCTAATAGGCTAAGTATGGAGAGGACTTGAGTTAACTATCAATAGACCGAGAGGTTGAGATTAGGAGACTTTTGTTCTACACGGTTCAATAGAACGAGAGTTTGAGAATTGTGTCTCTTAGGTTTCATTCCCATTCTAGAGAAGGAGCGAGAGTTGAATCTAGAGTGCGTGATACTTTAGCCTAGAATTATCAAACAAATTAACTTTTGCATGTACTGTTGTTTTGCATTGCTAATCGCATGACCTTGGGGTGAAGTACGATTCCGACTACGTTTTCTTTATTGCTTTCTTTCAACCCAAACTCGAACTTGTCTTTAGTATTCACTAGAGATACCTCGCCTAGAGAAAAAATCCCAGTTTTTATTTAGTAGACTTGCGTTGAGCATTACTAGCTAGCTTTAGACTAATTTAGGCTTTTCTATTGGGTTCGACCCGAGGTCACTCAGATTATAAATATTGTTTGCGTACCTTGATTGGACTAGTATTTTTACTACCACAATTTCGACAACGTCAAGCGCACTATAATACACGAGAGTCTCTTGGAGGCTGAGAGGTACAAAGTGCCTGAGATCATCAAGTTTCTTAGAGAGGTAAGTTTATTTCAATCAGTTACCATGTCGAAAAAGTATTGTAGACAGCTTGTTAGGGAGGTGCTGGTAAATTTGCCTGAGTACTTTGGGAAAGTAGGGAAAGCTGATTGTGGTAGATGTTATGTGAGAGGAAGGGAAGCATTGATCATATCAGCTATGATCAATGCATATTTTCACATTGAGGCAGATGTGAGTCCCCCTGCTGAAGTGAGCACAAATGAGTTGGCAGTCACCCTCACCGGTGTGCTGTGCATGGGTTGGGTTGCTCACAACCTCGTAGCAGGCGACCTCGCAACCAAGTATGCCCTGCTCTACAACATCTCAGTGAAGAACTGGACTCCTACTACTCACAAGGGCAAAGTGAACAAGGAGATGGCACAGCTCCTGTACCGTATCGGGCATATAAGGAAGGTGGACTTATGGCAAGTCATCTTCCCTCAGATAGCTGAGCATGCCACCTCCTCCAGATCAAGGCAAAGCATTGCCTTCCCTTCTCTAATCTATGAGCTGATCACCCGTCAGTTACCAAAGTTGGTGAGGCTGTCAGAAGGGTTATTGATCGCGCGTCGTCGTGCGCGTCAAATATAATTCCTTCCACTTCCACTAGTATAGCGGTTAAGTAAGGGTCGATCTCCACAGGGAGCAAGTAGTTCAGTTCTAGCCAGTGACCTACACTTACAAAGATTGAGGGGGGGGGGGGGGGGTGTGTGAGTGATTGAAATGCGCGATGCGCAAGTGAACAGTAACTAGTGTAACGCAAGAAATTTGCACTAGACGTGCGCAAGCAGTAGAGATCAAATACTATGATTATGAGAAGCATTGGTCAGACAATCCTCTATGAGTGCATTCCTTATCATCGACTCTAAACGTCTATAGTTTTCGGTTTACTTGGGTTAGTGTCCGGTCAAGGCTTTCTAACACGTGCGCATGTTCCGTTCAAAGTTCATGTGCTATTAATCCTTAGAACATAGACTAAAACAGCTGCGAATCCGTTCAAGGTAGCAACTGATCACCCTAGCTCGTTACTTCTAGTTGTCACCGTAAAGCTATCAACTAGTTTAACATATGACAAGCAAGCAACACAAGTAAGATTGCGGTTCAAGGCTTCCCCTACTCATGCAACTGGCTGTCTCTGTATGCACAGGATTAATACAAGTAAGTAAACTATGCATTAAGCTCAAGTCTCAAAGAAAATACATCATAGATTCATGCCCAACCAACACTAAGAGTTTAGCTTGACATGCTAGTGATAAACATCATAGAATAGTAAATAATGACTAATGTGTCTGAGAAAACAGTAGCAAACAGTGCGTGCAGCTTGTCTTCTCGGCTGGCGCAGTCGGATGGCGCAAATCCTCTCAACACGTCCGTGTGTTTTCCAGTTCCGCTGCGCAGTGCCTCTTGGTGATCTCTGATGCGTCTCCAGAAGGTCTCTTGTTTCTCCTCCCTGTTGCCCTAGCCTTCCTCTTGTTTATTTACTGCTTGGGAAGCTCACTTTTGGCAACTTCCAAATCTGGTCACGTCAAGATTAGGCAGTACTGGACTTTGCGCTTGGCGCACGGCATCGGCTAGCGCATGGGCTAGCGCACCTCTGCTGACTCTCGCCAACTTCTCTCTTGTTTGTGCTGCTAGCTCCGCAGGCGGACCTTTCACTCCTAGAACGCTGCCTGTTAGCGCGTATCAGACTCACAGACTCGTTTTGCCCTGTAATACAAAAACACTAGAAACGAGTAATCTTGCTCATAAAATATTGCAAACAAGCATAGGGTTATGATCTAAATAATGCGTACAAATAGCCTCTATCACTTATCTGAGGCTCCTCAAATCTTTTTGATGGATCATAAATTGTTCAAGGGAAGGAACATCATTGGCGTGACATAAGGAGAGCCAGTATTAGAAACTATCTCAAGAGGCCATAAAGATGCTACAGCAGATTCTTTCGCTCAGCCTGTAGCTCTGAGGTCCGCAATGAAACTGAGAGTGATCAGTTTATTGGAGTCAGAACTGGAGCACATGATGGCTGAGGCAAAGAGGAATGCAGCACAACAAGATCAAATAAGAAAACTCTTATGAGATTTGAAGTTCCCGGAAACGGGAGGCTCTCCTCTACCAGTTTGAAGACCCCTGTCATTTGTGACAAAAGGGGGGAGAGGAATTGTAATGAACAGTTTTTGAACAATCATATGCCTCTGTGTACAACATTTGAGACGTAGTTATAGTAATAGAGCAGGTTGAGAGCTGACAGGCTTTGTCAGTCAAGAGTGAAGGTTGCAAGTGCTGAAGGTTTGTCAAAAATGCCAAGGGGGAGATTGCTACGGATATGGCATCTGTGAAAAAGCGGAAGAAGCTGAGCGGAAGAAGAGGCTGCATTCTATTGTACCAGAAGCTAGTACTTGCCAATGAAGACTGACAAAACAAAAGAGCCAGAAGAAGCTATGCATCCCCTGAAGATTCAAGGCTAAATCATCAAGAGAGTATCTTTGTAGCCGATCAATATGGAGGAGCTCAGTGGATGTTCGAGTGATTGATGCCGACGTAGAAACGGTCAGAGAGAGTCCCAGTTGATCAGAGATCTTTGGCAGAGGCTTGGATGTAGGCAAGCAAGATTTATTTCTAAATTGTTTTAAGAAACAAAATCGCAGCTATATATGCAGGCAGAGACCGAAGCAATAAGAGCATCGAATCAAACACAGACACTCTAAGCAGAGATAAGATTTTACAAAAGCAGAGAGTGCTACAGCATTGATCGTGTGAGAGCTGAAGAGTGATCAGACTGAAGAAATATGATCCTACATTGATTCCAGGGAGTTGACTGGAGCAGAGCCCCGTTGACAAACCGGAGAGTTGACAGTCGTGGAGTGTCTCGCGTAGGCTGTCTCAGTGTGCTCCTGGATAGCGATAGGAGGTCACTGATCGAGGGGGAGAAGCGCAGAGTGTCTGACTGAGTTAGCAGGCAATGTGGAGAAGTCGTCGATAGAAGTGTCAGCAACTTGGTGGAAGAAGTTGTTGTAGCAACATATGGGTACACTTTGTAATATGATAGGCTGAAAGTTGTAGAAGTGCTAGCTATCTACTATTGAAAGTAAAGTACCTGTGTAGCTAATCTGTGTTGACAGATTGAGTGCAGATTTTGACTAGGTTAGGAGTAGTGGTTAAACTAGCGGTGGCTGAGTTTTGGAATCCATCGTACTCAAACTAAGATAGTGAAATCTTGAGGAACTACTGCTATGGATAGCGCAAAACAAGCTGGAGCGCATGCGCATCCTGCAGTCTAGCGCACTACTGCTACTATTCTCTTTAACTTAAACTAAGCTACACTAAAATGCTCAAAAACGTGAAAAGTGAATGTAACGCCCCCCCCCCCCCCCCCACACTTGAACAGAGACGTGTCCCCACGACTCAAGCGCAAGCGCATGGAGAGCGCACAGATGCATGTAATGCAAAAATAAAGAACATAAGAACAAAAAACATATAGTCACACAGCATAAACGATAGCACAGGGTCACAAAATATGCGGCACAAATATTCAGCACATAATATCCAATAAGACGCAGCAAAATAAAAGACACCACCCTAAAGAAAACTAATGCTGCTGCCCCTCGGCCTTAGAAGTCCTCCGAGCTAGACGCAGCTGCTGAGCCAAGCGCCTCATCCTCTGAAGAATCCGTCACGTAGTCGGTGTCGGAGGCTGGTGGCACTATGGTGAGGGGGTCAGGCGGCGCTACGAGGTCGTCCTCGGAAAGGGAATCCCAAATGGAATCGGAGTCTACGCTGGGATAGGCTATGGGGGACTCCGGAACAGAAGGCCGGGCAGGGGAAACTGCTGGTGGTGGTATCGGTTCTGGTTCAGGGGTGGGTTTTGCTGCGGGGGCTGCCGGTGCTGGTGCTGGTGCTGGTGGTGGTACTGGAGAGGGTTCTGCTGGATGGACGGGGGCTGCTGAGGCTGCTGGGGCTCGGGTAGGAGGACTGGCTAGGGGGACCTGGAGGTGGCCGGTGCAGGCTGAGGAGAGGGGGAATCGCGTCTCCAAATCTCCACCCGGATGGTGGACTCATACTTAAATCCGCCCCCTCTGGCGCTAAGTATTCGAGCACACGCATGACGTTGAACATCATGCGCTGCTCGGCGGTTGCTGCCTCGGGCGCCTCCTCAGCCTCAGTCCTTGGGCGCTTGCCACGTGCACGAGGGGGAGAATCCTCGATGGAAATGGTCACTGGCTCCCCTTGTGGTGCACGGGCCCTCTGGTGCGCTCCAGTCTGCGCCCGGGTCCTTGGGCGCCTGACCAGAGGCACCTCTGGTTCTGAGGCCTCATCCTCCTCCATGTCCTGCGTGGCTGCTGCGCCCTGCGCACTGCTTTCTGCTCTGGGCCGCGGAACTCTGGCCGGCTGCAGGCGGTAGCACCATTCCAACGTGCCATCTTCCTTCAGAGCTACCGCCCTGATCTGCAGCATATGGGCACGATCGAGAGGGACAGCCGGCACCAAAGTGTGCTCTGGCACCTCGGGCTCTCCATGTAATGCCCGCAACAGGTGCGTTATGACTCCGCCGCAAGTCAGCGGCCCCTTCATGCTGACGCGGCTCCAGTGGTGCACCATGTTCAGAATAAAAAACACCTTCCGCTCATAGTACAGCCCCTTCAAAATGTCCAAATCCAGGAGGCTGATCTTCGGTGCGCCGTTGAAACGGCCAATGACTGCATAGGCGACCATGCGCCACAAGTAGAACAGCCACGGGTCGCGCAGCTCTCGGCCCCTGCTGCGCCCCGCGGCAAATGCTGGCCCAGTCGCCATCTCGCGCCAGGCCTCCTGGTTAGTGTGCGTGTCTAAATCCTCGTCACGCACCTTGGCGCACCCGAACGCGCGCCTCAGCCTCCTTGCCGAGGCTATGAACCAAACACCTCTATGTCCTCTTGGTCAGATGCGCTGTTGAGTTCCAACAGCGCTTCCCAGCCTGCGAGCGCCAACTTCTGCGCCACGAGGTCCGCTAGTCCAACCTCGCGCAGGAACTCTCGGCTGATGTACGGGGTCCCGTACATTTCCAGGCTTATAAACGCCGCATACTTGCTGGCGAACGCAGCTGGGGTCTCCTGGTCCTTGGCAGGTCTCATGATGCGCTAGGGCTGCGGTCAACTGTGGTCAACACCCTCAACAACTTCAAAAATCCAAACTGCACAGAAATCCCTGAAATTCTCACCGAAGGAGCGCCTACTGCTCGTCTACACAACGCACTAAACAATACTCCAATCGGCGCACTCTACCCCGGTGCGATTTCAAAACCCTAGAAAACTTCTCCTCCGCACAAACCCTAACGGAAGCTGCTCAAATCGGGGGGAGAGGTTACCTGGGTGTAGTGCGGCTGTGTGGTCCTCGAATCACTCTAAACGGACGCTGGGTTGGGCGCTGATCGACGGGCAGAGGTCTGAAGGCGGGGGCTCGTGTGCAACGGTCGAGTGAAAAGTGCTGGATTTTTTCCCAAGTCCTGCCTTATATACTCCCCTGGCTAGCGCATCTGACCTGCGCAGTGCTAGGCGCACGGTCCTGCGCACTACTGCGTGACTAAAAAACTACCAAGTCCTAAACTAGCTAAAAACTAAAAAAAACAAAACAAGTAGAAAATAAAATATGCAAAAGTGAAAACGTGTCGGGTTACCTCCCGACAAGTGCCTTTGTTTAACGTCGTTGGCTCGACTGTACCTCGTTACTTGTCAAAATGTGTGCCTGCGACCTCCCCCACTCTTGCTCCTGAGTGTTCCTGCGCCAGTGTGTGTGTTGCGATCTCATTGGTCCTGCGCAAAGGGTAAGATGGGAAGTCAGCATGTGATAAATTATGCGTAACTAGGGTAAATGCAGAGGAAGAAGAGATATAGGCAATAGGTTCCAGTTCTCCCTCTGGTACATCTGGTGGTGTGTCTGGCGCAGCAGCTTGCGCATCTATTATCTCTGGTTCGGCCAAGTCAATGTTGCGTGCTGTGCTATCCCAAGGTTCTCCTAAGTACCGTTTGACTCTCTGCCCATTAACCTGAAAACGATGCCGGTGCCCGTCTTCTAACTCGATTGTTCCGTAGGGGAAAACCTTGGTGACCGTGTATGGTCCCGTCCATTTGCTGCGCAGCTTTCCAGGCATAAGCTTCAGGCGTGATGAGAATAGTAATACTTGGTCTCCTGGTTCAAAAGTGCGTCTGAGGATATGCTTGTCGTGAAAGGCCTTGGTGCGCTCCTTGTAATCGCGCAGTCCCTCATAGGCGTCCAGGCGCAGCTCTTCTAGTTCGTTCAGCTCAAATGCGCGCTCCCTTCCTGCCTCATCCAAGTTCAGGTTGCAAATGCGTAAGGCCCAATATGCCTTGTGCTCGAGCTCTACTGGCAGGTGGCATGCTTTCCCATAGACCAGACGAAATGGTGAGGTCCCAATGGGCGTCTTATGCGCAGTGCGGTATGCCCATAGCGCATCATCAAGGCGCTGGCTCCAATCTTTGCGCGATGGTCTCACAGTCTTTTCTAAGATGCGCTTGATCTCCCTGTTACAAACTTCGGCCTGTCCATACGTCTGCGGATGGTAAGCGGTGGACGTCTTGTGGCGCACCCCATAGTGCTTGAAAACTTGCGCCACGACCCTGTTGCAAAAGTGTGTCCCCTGGTCGCTGATTACTGCCTTAGGCACTCCGTACCTGCAAAATATGTTAGTTCTGAGAAAATCAGCGACAGTCTTACCATCATCCTTCCGCGTAGCCTTAGCTTCAACCCATTTGGAGACATAGTCTACTGCCACCAATATGTACTCGTAACCTGCAGATGGAGGAAATGGCCCCATGAAGTCGATTCCCCAAACATCGAACACTTCATCCACCAGAATCGGGGGTTGTGGCATCTCATTGCGCGCGGATATTCCTCCTGTGCGCTGGCACCTGTCACAATTCCTGCAGTGATTATAGGCGTCTCTAAACAGGTGCGGCCAATAGAATCCGCAGTCCAGGACCTTTCTGCTTGTGCGCTTGGGACCGAAGTGTCCTCCGCATGCGTGCGCATGACAAAACATCAAAACAGAATTAATTTCGTGATCAAGCACGCAACGCCTCAATATCTGATCTGGTCCTATTCTAAGCATGTAAGGATCATCCCAAAGGTAATGCTTGGACTCATGTTTTAATCGCATGCACTGAGTTTTATTGAAATGCGGAGGAAACGTACCTGTGACCAGGTAATTTGCGATGTGCGCATACCATGGTACCTTACCTGTCAGCGCCATCAGATGCTCGTCAGGGAATGTTTTCGTGAGCTGCCCTGGTTCTTCCTCTTTCACGATCCTGCTCAGGTGATCAGCAACTGGATTCTCCGTGCCCTTCTTGTCTTTGATCTCCAAGTCAAATTCCTGCAGTAAGAGCACCCAGCGCATCAGGCGCGGCTTGGTTTCTTTCTTGGACATGAGGTAGCGGATAGCTGCGTGGTCAGTGTAGATGATGACTCTTGCGCCTAGAAAATATGCTCGGAACTTCTCCAGCGCAAATACAATTGCCAGAAGCTCTTTCTCCGTGGTGGTGTAGTTCCTCTGCGCAGAGTCCAGTGTGCGCGATGCATAGTAAATGGCATGCAGCTTCTTGTCTACGCGCTGCCCCAAGACTGCACCTACTGCATAATCACTTGCGTCGCACATCAGCTCAAACGGCAGGTTCCAGTCTGGTGCGCGCATTACTGGCGCACTAGTCAGCGCTTCTTTCAGCTTATCAAACGCAGCCCTGCACTCATCAGTAAAGTCGAAGCACACATCTTTTTGCAAAAGGTTAGACAGGGGTATACAAATTTTAGAGAAATCTTTGATAAAACGCCTGTAGAACCCAACATGCCCTAAAAATGATTTCACGTCGCGCACGTTGGTGGCATAAGGTAGATTAGAAATAAGATCTATCTTAGCTTTGTCTACCTTGATCCCCTCCTCTGAAATGATATGACCTAGTACTACTCCGTGCGTTACCATGAAATGACATTTTTCGTAATTTAGCACTAAGTTCTTAGAAATGCAGCGCGCTAAGACTTTATCTAGATATGTTAAGCATGCATCAAAGGTACTTCCATATATGGTAAAATCATCCATGAACACTTCTATGCATATACCAATCATATCAGAGAAAATGCTCATGACAAGGCGTTGGAACGTACCTGGCGCGTTGCACAGCCCAAAAGACATGCGCCGAAACGCAAACGTACCGAACGGGCATGTGAATGTGGTCTTCTCTTGATCTTCCGCAGCTATGGGTATCTGGTTGTACCCTGAATATCCGTCCAAGAAACAAAAATAAGGTTTACCTGCTAAGCGATCCAGCGTCTGGTCCATGAAGGGTAGCGGGAAGTGGTCCTTGCGCGTTACTGCGTTCAGCTTCCTGTAGTCGATGCACATGCGCCAGCCAGTTTGTATGTGCTTGGGAACTAGCTCGCCTTGCGCATTTTCTTCCACTGTGATTCCTCCTTTCTTTGGCACAACATGCACCGGACTGACCCATTTGCTGTCCGAGATTGGGTAAATGACCCCTGCGCCAAGCAATTTCAGGACTTCCTTTTGCACTACCTCCATCATATTTGGATTCAACCTACGCTGAGCCTCTCTGGATGGTTTGGCACCATCTTCCAATAGAATCCTATGCATGCACACGTCTGGGCTCACTCCGCGCAGATCGGCGAGTGTCCATCCTATGGCGCGCTGGTTCTTGCGCAGTACCTGCTGTAAGCGTGCCTCCTGCTCCTCTTCTAATCCTTTCTTTATGATCACTGGCAGGGTGTCCTCATCTCCCAAGAAAATGTATTTGAGGTGCTCTGGGAGTTGCTTCAGTTCGATCTTGGGTGCCTGTTCAATAGAGGGCAAGATTTTGTTAGCGGTGCAAATATGAACTATATCACGTACCTGTGTGGGTGCTGGTTCCGCACTGCCCAGCTCTTCCTCTTGCTCCTCCAGCTCTGCCTGTGTCAGTAGCTCTGGTCCTATGGTTGCGCTCGCACATTGCGCTTCTGTGACTAAATCGTCAATGCTGTCCATTGCGTGCACTGTAGCGTCCTCATGTGGATGCTGCATCCCCTTGAATATGTTGAAATGGATTTCTTCGCCATCTACCTCCATGGAGAGCGTGCCTGATCGCGCGTCGTCGTGCGCGTCAAATATAATCCTTCCTCTCCCACTAGTACAGCGGTTAAGTAAGGGTCGATCTCCACAGGGAGCAAGCAGTGAGTCTTAGCCAGTAACCTACACTTAAGAAAACGGGGGTTGCGTGAGTGATTGGGGGTTTTGCGCGATGCGCGAGTAACAGTGAATATCGTAACGCGGGGAATTGCACTAGACGTGCGCAAGCAGTAGAGATGAAGTACTATCTTTATGAGAAGTATTGGGCAGACAATCCTCTATGAATGCATTCCTTATCATCGACTCTAAGCGTCTATAGTTTGTGCCCTACTTGGGTTAGTGTCCGGTAAAGGCTTCCTAACACACGCGCATGTTCCGTTCAAAGTTCATGTGCTATTAATCCTAGAACTAGACTAAACAGCTGCGAATCCTGTCACAGTAGCAACTGCTTACCCTAACTCGTTACTCCTAGTTGTCACGGTAAGTTTGCGGTTCAAGGCTTCCCCTACGCATGCAACTAGTTTAACAGGTGACAAGCAAGCAACACAAATAGGATTGCGGTTCAAGGCTTCCCCTACGCATGCAACTAACTGTCTCAGTACGCGCAGGATTAATACAAATAAGTAAACTACGCATTAAGCTCAAGTCTCAAAGGTAATACATCATAGATTCATGCCCGACCAACACTAAGTGTTTAGCTAGACATGCTAGTGGTAAACATCATAAAATAGTAAATAACAACTACTGAATCTAAGAAAACGGTAGCAAACAGTGCATGCAGTGTCTTCTCTCGGCTGGCGCAGTCGGCTGGCGCAAATCTCCTCAATAAGTCCGTGTGTTTTCCAGTTCTGCCGCACAGTGCCTCCTTGCGTCCTCTGGTGCCTCTGGAACAACAGTCTTTTCGAACTCTCTGAAACCCTAGACTTACTTCCTTTATATAGGAGGTTCATCTTTCGGCAACTTCCAAATCTGGTCACTGGGACTTTGCGCCTGGCGCACGGCATTGGTTGGCGCAATCGGGTAGCGCACCTCTGCTGTCTTTCGCCATTTCTTCTTGTTTGCGCCGCTAGCTCCTCAGGCTGATCTTTCACTCCTAGAACGCTGCCTGTTAGCGCGTATCCGACTCAAGGACTCGTTCTGACCTGATATGCAAAAACATTGGAAACGAGTAATCTTGCTCATGAAATATTGCAAACAAGCACAGGGTTATGACCTAAATAATGTGTATAACTAGGCTCTATCAAACCCCCCACACTTGCCCCTTGTTCGTCCCGAACAAGTACTGAAACGCGGACACAATTACCTTTTCTGGAGACTAGCGCACAGCCTTGCATTCTAGCGCAAAATGCACAGTTGCTCAACTTGTGCTGCTCTATCACCTGCGCACAACTGCACTCAACAGTTCTAGTATAATAATCCCGAAATTTCATTACCTCTCAGTCGGGATGAAGATCTTTGGATGACTGGGAGATAGCTCTTCTTAGGCTCCTGGTTGTCAGCTCCCGCTCCGAAGATAGGTATATGGTTTCTTGCGCGAGCTTCTTCCAGTGCGTGAGTCGTTCGCACACTTCCTGGGAACCTGAGCCTTTGATGATATCCTTGTGGTCTTGCGCACGCAGGTACTAAGTAGTGCGCATGCTGATTCTTTTGTAGTGCAAATCATCTGCTTCTGCTGGTATTTTTCTTTTGTACAGCTTCCTTTCCAATTTGTTTCATTCCCAGAACAGTTCCAATCTCAGCCTTCGGATAGCAGCTATGGAACTCGTTCCGCTCTCCCTCCTTGGTTTGTCTGCGCCGGTCAGCGCACGCGTTTACACCCACGCCCGCTTTCCTTAGCTGGATTTCCAGAGAGAAGGTGGTCTGTTTTCCCACCTCGCCACGCTTTGGGTACTTTGCCTTTGGCATCTGCGTGACTGAGCGCGCTCTTTTGTTCCGAAGGTTGCGAAGCACCGGCCTCCACTAGCGCACTCGACCATATACCCTGCCTTCGAAGCAAAAGCGACTAACCGCCTCTCTGGAGCGTTTCTATCAACTCCACATCCCCTGTATATCCCAACTAAAAGGAGCAGAAAAACGAAAAAATTATGCTAAAACAGTAGAGAACGGCGCACGCAATACGGATAGCGCAAAACAAGCTAGAGCGCATGCGCATCCTGCACCTTAGCGCACTACTGCTACTAATTCTCTTCAACTTAAACTAAGCTATACTAAAAATGCTCAAAACATGAAATGTAAGAGTAACGCCCCCCCCCCCCCCCCCCCCACACTTGAACAGAGACGTGTCCCCACGACTCAAGCTCAAGCGCACGGAGGCTGCGCACATGCATGCAATGCAACGAAAATAAAGAACAGAAAAGGGAACACAAATAGTCACACAAAATATAGCAAGGGAGTCACAGAATGTAGGGCACAAATATTCAGCACACATAATAGTCAACTAGACGCAGCAAAAATAAAACACACCACCCTAAAGAAAATCACTGCGCCTGCCCAAGGCCTTAGAAGTCCTCCGAGCTAGATGCTGCTGCTGACCCATGCGCCTCATCCTCTGAAGAATCAGTCATGGAGTCGGTGCTGGAGGATGGTGGCACAATGGTGAGGGGGTCAGGCTGCTCGTCCTCGGAAAGTGACTCCCATATGGAATCGGAGTCTACGCTGGGAAAGTTAATGGGGGACTCCGGAACAGAAGGCCGGGCAGGGGAAGCTACTGGTGGTGGTACTGGTTCGGGTGCAGGGGTGGGCTCTGCTGCTGGGGCTGCTGGGGCTGATGCAGGTGCTGACTCTGCTGGGGCTGGGGCTGGTGCTGGTGCTGGAGAGGGTGCTGCTGGGGCTTCTGGGGTTCGGGTAGGAGGTGGATGGTGCAGGCTGAGGAGAGGGGGAATCGCATCTCCAAATTTCCACCCGGATGGTGGACTCATACTTAAATCCGCCCCCTCTGGCGCTAAGTATTCGAGCACGCGCATGACGTTGAACAACATGCGCTGCTCGGTAGTGGCTTCCTCAGGCGCCTCCTCAGTCTCAGTCCTTGGGCGCTTGGCACGTGCACGAGGGGGAGAATCCTCGATGGAAATGGTCACTGGCTCCCCCTGTGGTGCACGGGCCCGCTGGTGCGCTCCAGTCTGCGCCCGGGTCCTTGGGCGCCTGACTAGAGGCACCTCTGGTTCTAGGGCCTCCTCCATCTCTTCATCTGCTGCGGCGGCTGCTGCTGCGGCGGCTGCTGCGCCCTGTGCACTGCTCTCTGCTCTGGCCCGCGGTGGTCTGGCTGGCTGCAGACGGTAGCACCACTCTAGTGTGCCATCGTCCCGAACGGCTACCGCCCTGATTTGCAGCATGTGGGCGCGGTCCAGAGGTATAGGCTGCACCAAGGTGTGCTCTGGCACCTCGGGCTCTCCATGTAAGGCCCGCAGCAGGTGCGTGATAAGGCCTCCACACGTCAGCGGCCCCCTCATGCTGACGCGGCTCCAATGGTGCACCATGTTCAGGATGAACAGCACCTTCCGCTCATAATAAAGCCCTGTCAAAATCTCCATATCCAGTAGGCTGATCTTTGGCGCGCCGTTGAAACGGCCAATGACTGTGTAGGCCACGATGCGCCATAAGTAGAACAGCCACGGGTCGCGCAGCTCTCGGCCCCTGCTGCGCCCCGCGGCGAATGCTGGCCCTGTTGCCATGTCCCGCCAAGCCTCCTGGTTATTGTGCGTGTCTAACTCCTCCTCACGCACCTTGGCGCACCCGAATGCGCGCCTCAGCCTCCTTTCTGAGGCTATGAACCAGACACCCCTGTGTCTATATCTGATCTCCCTGTCCCCTGCCTCCATAGACGCCAGGAACTCACACGTATCTTCCTGGTCTGATGCGCTGTGAGGTCCATAAGCGCCTCCCAGCCGGCGATCGCTAGCCTCTGCGCCACGAGGTCCTCCAATCCTACCTCGCGCAGGAAGTCTCGGCATATGTACAGTGTCCCGTACATGTCCAGGCGGATGAATGCTGCATACTTGTTAGCGAAAGCCGCTGGGGTCTCCTGGTCTGTGGCGGGTTTCATCTTGCGCTGGGCTCCGGTCAATCGCGGTCAATGCTCCCCAAAACCCTAAAATTCGAAACTGCTCAGAAACCTCTGAAACTTGCACCGAACGAGCGCCTAATGGTCGCCTACTCAACGCACAAAACAGCACTCCAAGCCGCGCACTCTAGCCTGGTGCGATTTCAAAACCCTAAAACTGTCTTCTCCGCGCAAACCCTAACAGAAGCGGCTCAAAGCGGAATCGGGGGTTACCTGGGTGCTGTGCGGTCGTGTTGTCCTTGAATCCCTCTAGACGGACGGTGGGTTGGGCGCTGATCGACGGCAGAGGTCTGAAGGCGGGAGCTTGTGTGTAACGGTCGAGTGAAAAAGTGCTGGGAATTTTCTAAGTCTGGCCTTATATACCCCCCTCTGGCTAGCGCAACGGACCTGCGCACTGATAGGCGCACGGTCCTGCGCACTTGTGTGACTAAAAACTACCAAACCCTAATCTAACTAAAAACACTCAAAAAAAAAAAAAACAAAACAAAACAAAACAAGCAGAATAAAATGTGCCAAATTAAAACGTGTCGGGTTACCTCCCGACAAGTGCCTTTGTTTAACGTCGTTGGCTCGACGGTACCTCGTTACGAACCAAGAAGTGCGTCTGCAGCCCCCCCCCCCCACTCTTGCTCCTGAGTGTCCTTGCGCCAGTGCTTGTGGTACGATCTCATTGGTCCTGCGCAAAGGATACAAGGGAGGGTCAGCATGTGATAAATTATTCGTAATGAGGGTAGATGCAGAGGAAGAGGAGATATAGGCGATGGGTGCTAGTTCTCCCTCTGAAACATCTGGTGGTGCGTCTGGCGCAGCAGCTTGCGCGTCCACTATCTCTGGCTCGGCCAAGTCAATGTTGCGTGTTGCGCCATCCCAAGGTTCGCCCAAGTACCGTTTGACTCTCTGCCCGTTAACCTGAAAACGATGCTGGTGCCCGTCTTCTAATTCAATTGTGCCGTAGGGGAAAACCTTGGTGACGGTGTATGGTCCCGTCCACTTGCTGCGCAACTTCCCAGGCATGAGCTTCAGGCGCGATGAAAATAACAGTACCTGGTCTCCTGGTTCAAATGTGCGCCGGAGGATATGCCTGTCATGAAACGCCTTGGTGCGCGCTTTGTAATCGCGCAGTCCCTCATAGGCGTCTAGGCGCAGCTCTTCGAGTTCGCTCAGCTCAAATGCGCGTTCCTTTCCTGCCTCATCCAAGTTCAAGTTACAAATACGCAAGGCCCAATATGCCTTGTGCTCGAGCTCTACTGGCAGGTGGCATGCCTTCCCATAGACCAGCCGGAATGGTGAGGTTCCAATGGGCGTCTTGTGTGCAGTGCGGTATGCCCATAGCGCATCATCCAGGCGCTGGCTCCAATCCTTGCGCGACGGCCTCACAGTCTTTTCCAAGATGCGCTTGATCTCTCTGTTAGAAACTTCGGCCTGTCCATTTGTCTGCGGATGGTAAGCGGTGGACGTCTTGTGGCGCACCCCATAGTGCTTGAAAACTTGCGCCACAACCCTGTTGCAGAAGTGCGTCCCCTGGTCGCTGATAACTGCCTTAGGCACTCCGTACCTGCAAAATATGTTAGTTCTAAGAAAATCAGCGACAGTCTTACCATCATCCTTGCGCGTGGCCTTAGCTTCGACCCATTTGGATACGTAATCCACGGCCACCAGTATGTACTCGTAGCCGGCAGATGGGGGAAATGGACCCATGAAGTCGATTCCCCAAACATCGAACACTTCGTCCACCAGAATCGGGGTCTGCGGCATCTCGTTGCGCGCGGAGATTCCTCCAGTGCGCTGGCACCTGTCACACTTCCTGCAGTGGTCATAGGCATCTCTGAATAGGTGCGGCCAGTAGAATCCGCAGTCCAAGATCTTCCTGCTCGTGCGCTTGGGACCGAAATGTCCTCCACAGGCGTGCGCATGACAAAACATCAACACAGAATTAATCTCATGGTCAGGCACGCAACGTCTTAATATCCGATCTGGACCTATTCTAAGCATGTAAGGATCATCCCAAAGATAATGCTTGGACTCATGTTTCAATCGCATGCACTGATTTTTATTGAAATGAGGAGGGAACGCACCTGTGACCAGGTAATTTGCGATATGCGCATACCATGGTACCTTACCTGTTAGCGCCATCAGATGCTCGTCAGGGAATGTCTCCTTGATCTGCCCTGGCTCCTCATCCTTTACGATCCTGCTCAGGTGATCAGCGACGGTATTTTCTGTGCCCTTCTTATCTTTGATCTCTAAGTCGAATTCCTGAAGCAGAAGTACCCAGCGCATCAGGCGCGGCTTGGTCTCTTTCTTGGACATGAGGTAGCGGATAGCTGCGTGGTCCGTGTAGATGATGACTCTGGCGCCTAGAACATATGCTCGGAACTTCTCCAGCGCAAATACAATTGCCAGAAGCTCCTTCTCCGTGGTGGTGTAATTCTTCTGCGCGGAGTCCAGTGTGCGCGATGCATAGTAGATGGCATGCGGCTTCTTGTCCTCGCGCTGCCCCAAGACTGCTCCTACTGCGTAGTCACTTGCGTCACACATCAGCTCGAATGGCAGGTTCCAGTCTGGTGCGCGCATCACTGGCGCACTGGTCAGCGCTTCTTTCAGCTTATCGAACGCCGCCCTGCACTCATCAGTAAAATCGAAGCACACGTCTTTTTGCAACAGGTTAGACAGGGGTATGCAAATTTTAGAGAAATCCTTAATAAAACGCCTGTAAAACCCAGCATGCCCTAAGAACGATTTCACGTCACGCACGTTGGTGGCATAAGGCAGATTAGAAATAATATCTATCTTAGCTTTGTCTACCTTAATACCCTCCTCTGAAATGATATGACCTAGTACTACTCCGTGCGTTACCATGAAATGACATTTTTCGTAATTTAGCACTAAGTTCTTAGAGATGCAGCGCGCTAAGACTTTATCTAGATGTGTTAAGCATGCATCAAAGGTACTCCCATATACAGTGAAATCATCCATGAACACTTCTACGCATATACCAATCATATCAGAGAAAATGCTCATGACAAGGCGTTGGAATGTACCTGGCGCGTTGCACAGCCCAAAAGACATACGCCGAAACGCAAATGTTCCGAAGGGGCATGTGAACGTGGTCTTCTCTTGATCCTCCGCAGCTATGGGTATCTGATTGTAACCTGAATATCCGTCCAAAAAACAGAAGTAAGGCTTACCTGCCAAGCGATCCAGCATCTGGTCCATGAAGGGTAGCGGGAAGTGGTCCTTGCGCGTTACAGCGTTCAGCTTCCTGTAGTCGATGCACATGCGCCAGCCAGTTTGCATGCGCTTGGGAACTAGCTCGCCCTGCGCATTCTCCTCCACTGTGATTCCTCCTTTCTTTGGCACAACGTGCACCGGGCTGACCCATTTGCTGTCTGAGATTGGGTAAATGACCCCTGCGTCAAGCAACTTCAGGACTTCCTTTTGCACTACCTCCATCATATTTGGGTTTAACCTGCGCTGAGCCTCCCTGGATGGTTTAGCACCATCTTCCAACAGAATTCGGTGCATGCACACGTCTGGGCTCACTCCGCGCAGATCAGCAAGAGTCCATCCAATAGCGCGCTGGTTTCTGCGCAGCACCTGTTGTAAACGCGCCTCCTGCTCTTTTTCCAATCCCTTCTTGATGATCACTGGCAGAGTGTCCTCATCTCCCAAGAAAATGTACTTGAGGTGCTCCGGGAGTTGCTTCAGTTCGATCTTGGGTGCCTGTTCAATAGAGGGCAAGATTTTGTTAGTGGTGCAAATATGAACTATATCAAGTACCTGTGTGGGTGCTGGTTCAGCACTGCTTAGCTCCTCCTCTTGCTCCTCCAGCTCTGCCTGTGTCAGTAGCTCTGGTCCTATGGTTGCGCTCGCACACTGCGCTTCTGTGACTAAATCGTCAAAGCTGTCCATTGCGTGCACAGTAGCGTCCTCATGTGGGTGCTGCATCCCTTCGAAGATGTTGAAATGGATTTCTTCGCCATCTACCTCCATGGAGAGCGTGCCCCTCCACACGTCTATCTTCGTGCGCGCAGTCATCAGAAACGGTCTGCCTAGGAGGATCTGCGCACCGCTGGCGCTTGATTCACCCTCCATTTCGAGCACATAAAAGTCTGCTGGGAACACCAGCTCTCCTACTCGAACTAGGACATCTTCTATCATGCCTGCAGGTTGTTTGCACGATCTATCTGCTAGCTGAATTGTGAGACCTGCAGGTTTTAGTGGTCCAAGGCGCAAGGTCGCATAGAGAGAATATGGTAATAAATTGATTGATGCGCCTAAATCGATCATGCAGTTGCTTACCGTGGTTTTACCTAAGGTGCAAGGGATAGTGAATGTACCTGGATCTCGGCACTTAGGTGGTACCTTTTGTTGCACGATTGCTGAGGCCTGCGCATTTAGCATTACCTGTGCGCATTCGCCTGTCCTTCTTTTATTTGTGCACAGCTCTTTTAAAAACTTCGCATACCTGGGAATCTGTCGAATAGCTTCTATGAGAGGTATGTTGATTTCCACCTTGCTGAACAGCTCATATAGTTCCTTGTCCAGTGCTTCTTTTCTCGCCAGTGGTGCCTGCACAGGGAAAGGAGCAGGTATGTTAGTACAATTTTTGTCCTTGTTTGTCGAGTGAGACATACCTGGCGCCTTGCCCTGCTGGTTCGTGGTTGGCGCTTCTGATTGCGCCTCTGGCTCTGGTTGCGCACCCTGAGCTGCTGGATCTGGGACTTGCGCAACTGGTTGCGCGGGCGCCTGCGCGGTCTGTTCTGTTCCCACTGTGCGCCCAGTCCTCAGTGTTACTGCATTAACTCCTCCTTTAGGGTTCTGAATCACTTGCGAAGGCAGGTTGCCATCGCTCTTTTTTAGCTCATACACCGTGGTTGCAATTTGTGATAGATGCTTCTCTATGGATTCGAACCTCTTGTCATACTTTTCGTCATTCTTGCGCACTGTGTCTGCTAGCTGCCCCATGATATCTTCCAAGGATCGCTTTGGTTGCTAATTGTTCTGCGCTGGTACGTCTGTGCGGCGATGCGGTGGATTGTAGGGTGCAGCTTGTTGCGTCTGCTGTGGCGCGCGCTGATCAGTGGGCTGCCTCTGGAAATTGTTCTCTTCTCTCCATCTGAATCCATTTGCAGCAAGCCCAAAGCGCGGCTGATTCTGCCTCTGCGGTCCTCTGTTGTCCCATCCTCCAAGGGCATTTACGTCTCCAGTTTCTTCAAAAAGTGTTGGGCATTCGTCTGTCTTGTGCTCAGTGGACCTGCAGAATTCACATACCTTTGGCGCAACTGGTTGTGCGCTCTGCGCACTCATCAGCTTCTGTAGCATGGCCTTCATTTCTTGAATCTCAGCGCTTGCCCCTACCTGATGCACAGAACGATTACGACTACTTTCAAGTGTCAATTGATGTCTTACCTGCCCAGCAGAATCTTCTATCAGCTGCCATGCATCCTCCGGGTACATGTTGCAAATGTCCCCTCCTGCGCATGCATTCAGTAGTCGCAGCTCCATGGGCAGCAGTCCATTCAGAAAGTTCTCTATCAGCACATTCTGGGGAAGCCCGTGATTGTAGCAGTTGGCTTCTAGCTCCCTGAAACGCTCGTAGTATTCTGACAGAGACTCCCCTGCGCCTTGCCTTGGCGCGGCCAATTCCCTTCTGAGCAGCGCAATCTTCGCTGCTGGATAAAATTTGTCTAAGAACTTCTTCTGCAGCTGCTCCCATGTGTGAATAGATCCTGCAGGTAAATTCATTAGCCAGTGTCTAGCTGTATCACTTAGTGAGAATGGAAATGCTTTCATTTTTAGCGATTCATCGCTTTCCCCTTCGGTCTTCATGTTTTCGCAAATGACCAGGAACTCTCGCACATGCTTGACTGGATTTTCATTGTTCATCCCGTGGAACTTGGGCATGTGATGGATGAGTGAGCTCCTTAGCTCGAAGTGACCGCCTGGTGGAAGCACGATGCACCATGGCTGGTTAACAGTGATAGGGGCCGACATCTCGCGCACTGTTCTGCGTCGCGCGGCTTGTGGCACGGGCGGCACATGATACACCTCAGCGGCCCTCCTTGCTTCAACCTCGCGCTGCACTTCCTCTCTGAATAGGGCTGCGCGGTTATGTGCCCTTGCTTCCTCTGGGGTTCTGTCTCCCAGGTTATCTCCAACCACACTGTTATCCTCCATGTCCTGATCCAAACTCAAGAAACGAAATTAAATGGCAACGAAGTTGTTGCGTCTGTCAGTGCGCAACTAGAATCTGCGCAGCGCAACTGTTTCAAGGTTGCGCAGGCTGATGTGATTGTGCGCTGTCAGAAACAACAACGAGAAAACAAAACAAAATGAAATAACTAGTTACTAAAATGAGAAATGTAAGTTAGCTAAAACTTAGCTGTGTTGCTCCCCGGCAACGGCGCCAAAATTTGATCGCGCGTCGTCGTGCGCGTCAAATATAATCCTTCCTCTCCCACTAGTACAGCGGTTAAGTAAGGGTCGATCTCCACAGGGAGCAAGCAGTGAGTCTTAGCCAGTAACCTACACTTAAGAAAACGGGGGTTGCGTGAGTGATTGGGGGTTTTGCGCGATGCGCGAGTAACAGTGAATATCGTAACGCGGGGAATTGCACTAGACGTGCGCAAGCAGTAGAGATGAAGTACTATCTTTATGAGAAGTATTGGGCAGACAATCCTCTATGAATGCATTCCTTATCATCGACTCTAAGCGTCTATAGTTTGTGCCCTACTTGGGTTAGTGTCCGGTAAAGGCTTCCTAACACACGCGCATGTTCCGTTCAAAGTTCATGTGCTATTAATCCTAGAACTAGACTAAACAGCTGCGAATCCTGTCACAGTAGCAACTGCTTACCCTAACTCGTTACTCCTAGTTGTCACGGTAAGTTTGCGGTTCAAGGCTTCCCCTACGCATGCAACTAGTTTAACAGGTGACAAGCAAGCAACACAAATAGGATTGCGGTTCAAGGCTTCCCCTACGCATGCAACTAACTGTCTCAGTACGCGCAGGATTAATACAAATAAGTAAACTACGCATTAAGCTCAAGTCTCAAAGGTAAATACATCATAGATTCATGCCCGACCAACACTAAGTGTTTAGCTAGACATGCTAGTGGTAAACATCATAAAATAGTAAATAACAACTACTGAATCTAAGAAAACGATAGCAAACAGTGCGTGCAGTGTCTTCTCTCGGCTGGCGCAGTCGGCTGGCGCAAATCTCCTCAATAAGTCCGTGTGTTTTCCAGTTCTGCCGCACAGTGCCTCCTTGCGTCCTCTGGTGCCTCTGGAACAACAGTCTTTTCGAACTCTCTGAAACCCTAGACTTACTTCCTTTATATAGGAGGTTCATCTTTCGGCAACTTCCAAATCTGGTCACTGGGACTTTGCGCCTGGCGCACGGCATTGGTTGGCGCAATCGGGTAGCGCACCTCTGCTGTCTTTCGCCATTTCTTCTTGTTTGCGCCGCTAGCTCCTCAGGCTGATCTTTCACTCCTAGAACGCTGCCTGTTAGCGCGTATCCGACTCAAGGACTCGTTCTGACCTGATATGCAAAAACATTGGAAACGAGTAATCTTGCTCATGAAATATTGCAAACAAGCACAGGGTTATGACCTAAATAATGTGTATAACTAGGCTCTATCAGTGCCCCTCCACACGTCTATCTTTGTGCGCGCGGTCATCAGAAACGGTCTGCCTAGGAGGATCTGCGCACCGCTGGCGCTTGATTCACCCTCCATTTCGAGCACATAAAAATCTGCTGGGAACACCAGCTCTCCTACTCGAACTAGGACATCTTCTATCATGCCTGCAGGTTGTTTGCACGATCTATCTGCTAGCGGAATGGTGAGACCTGCAGGCTTTAGTGGTCCAAGGCGCAATGTCGTATATAGGGAATAAGGTAGCAAATTGATGGATGCGCCTAAATCGATCATGCAATTACTCACTGTGGTCTTACCTAGCGTGCATGGAATAGTAAATGTACCTGGATCTCGGCACTTAGGTGGTAACTTTTTCTGCACGATTGCTGAGGCCTGCGCATTTAGCATTACCTGTGCGCATTCGCCCTTCCTCCTTTTGTTTGTGCACAGCTCTTTTAAAAACTTTGCATACCTGGGAATCTGCTGAATAGCTTCAATGAGGGGAATATTGATTTCCACCTTGCTGAACAACTCATAAAGCTCCTTGTCCAACGCTTCCTTTCTAGCCAATGGTGCCTGCACAGGGAAAGGTGCAGGTATGTTAGTACAATTTATGTCCTTGTTTCTGGACTGAGTCATACCTGGCATGTTGCCCTGCTGGTTTGTGGCTGGCGCTTCTGGTTGCGTATCTTGCTCTGGTTGCGCAGTCTGATCTGCTGGATCCGGGACTTGCGCAACTGGTTGCGCGGGCGCCTGCGCGGTCTGCTCTGTTCCTACTGTGCGCCCAGTCCTCAGTGTCACTGCATTAACTCCACCTTTAGGGTTCTGAATCACTTGCGAAGGCAGGTTGCCATCGCTCTTTTTTAGCTCATATACTGTGGTTGCGATCTGTGATAACTGCTTTTCGATGGACTCGAACCTTTTGTCATACTTCTCGTCATTTTTGCGCACTGTGTCTGCTAGCTGCCCCACGATATCTTCTAAAGATCGCCTCGGTTGCTGGTTGTTATGCGCTGGTGCGTCATTGTGGCGATGCGGTGGATTGTAGGGCGCAGCTGGTTGCGTCTGCTGTGGCGCGCGCTGATCAGTGGACTGCCTCTGGAAATTGTTCTCTTCCCTCCATCTGAATCCATTTGCGGCAAGCCCAAAGCGCGGCTGGTTCTGCCTCTGCGGCCCTCTGTTGTCCCATCCTCCAAGAGCGTTGACATTTCCAGATTCTTCAAAAAGTGTTGGGCATTCATCTGTCTTGTGCTCGGTGGACCTGCAGAATTCACATACCTTTGGCGCAACTGGTTGTGCGCTCTGCGCACTCATCAATTTCTGCAGCATGGCCTTCATTTCCTTGATCTCAGCGCTTGTTTCGACCTGATACACAGAACGAGCACGACTATTTTCAAGTGTTAGTTGATGTCTTACCTTCCCAGCAGAGTCTTCTATCAGCTGCCACGCATCCTCTGGGTACATGTTGCAAATGTCCCCGCCTGCGCATGCATTCAGTAGTCGCAGCTCCATGGGAAGCAGCCCATTCAGGAAGTTCTCTATCAGCACATTCTGGGGCAGGCCGTGATTGTAACAGTTGGCCTCCAGCTCCCTGAAACGCTCGTAATATTCTGACAGAGACTCCCCTGCGCTCTACCTTGGCGCGGCCAGTTCCCTTCTGAGCAGCGCAATCTTTGCTGCTGGATAGAATTTATCTAGGAATTTCTCCTGCAGCTTCTCCCATCTGTGAATGGATCCTGCGGGTAAATTCATCAACCAATGTCTGGCTGTATCACACAACGAAAATGGGAATGCCTTCATTTTCAGCGCCTCATCACTCTCCCCTTCGGTCTTCATGTTCTCGCAAATGACTAGGAACTCTCGCACATGCTTGACTGGATTTTCATTGTTCATCCCGTGGAACTTGGGCATGTGATGGATGAGCGAGCTCCTTAGCTCAAAATGACCGCCTGGTGGAAGCACGATGCACCATGGCTGGTTAACAGTGATAGGGGCTGACATCTCGCGCACTGTTCTGCGTCTCGCGGCTTGTTGCACGGGTGGCGCATGATACACTTCAGCGGCCCTCCTTGCTTCAACCTCGCGCTGCACTTCCTCTCTGAACAGGGCTGCGCGGTTATGTGCTCTTGCTTCCTCTGGGGTTCTGTCCCCCAAGTTGTCTCCTACGACACTGTTATCCTCCATAACCTGTTCTGAATCTCAAAGAAAATGAAATTAAAAGATAACTAATGTTGTTGCGTCTGTCACTGCGCAACTAGAATCTGCGCAGCGCAACTGTTTCAAGGTTGCGCAGGCTAATGGTGATTGCGCGCTATCAGAAACAACAACGAAAACAAAACAAACTGAAATAACTAGTTACTAAAAAAAGGAAAAAAAACGTAAACTAACTAGAACTTAGCTGTGTTGCTCCCCGGCAACGGCGCCAAAATTTGATCGCGCGTCGTCGTGCGCGTCAAATATAATTCCTTCCTCTTCCACTAGTACAGCGGTTAAGTAAGGGTCGATCTCCACAGGGAGCAAGTAGTTCAGTTCTAGCCAGTGACCTACACTTACGAAGATTGGGGGGGGGGGGGTGTGTGAGTGATTGAAATGCGCGATGCGCAAGTGTAACGCAGGAAATTTGCACTAGACGTGCGCAAGCAGTAGAGATCAAATACTATGATTATGAGAAGCATTGGTCAGACAATCCTCTATGAGTGCATTCCTTATCATCGACTCTAAACGTCTATAGTTTTCGGTTTACTTGGGTTAGTGTCCGGTCAAGGCTTTCTAACACGTGCGCATGTTCCGTTCAAAGTTCATGTGCTATTAATCCTTAGAACATAGACTAAAACAGCTGCGAATCCGTTCAAGGTAGCAACTGATCACCCTAGCTCGTTACTCCTAGTTGTCACCGTAAAGCTATCAACTAGTTTAACATATGACAAGCAAGCAACACAAGTAAGATTGCGGTTCAAGGCTTCCCCTACTCATGCAACTGGCTGTCTCCGTATGCACAGGATTAATACAAGTAAGTAAACTATGCATTAAGCTCAAGTCTCAAAGAAAATACATCATAGATTCATGCCCAACCAACACTAAGAGTTTAGCTAGACATGCTAGTGATAAACATCATAGAATAGTAAATAATGACTAATGTGTCTGAGAAAACAGTAGCAAACAGTGCGTGCAGCTTGTCTTCTCGGCTGGCGCAGTCGGCTGGCGCAAATCCTCTCAACACGTCCGTGTGTTTTCCAGTTCCGCTGCGCAGTGCCTCTTGGTGATCTCTGATGCGCCTCCAGAAGGTCTCTCTTCCAAATCTGGTCACGTCAAGATTAGGCAGTACTGGACTTTGCACTTGGCGCACGGCATCGGCTAGCGCACCTCTGCTGACTCTCGCCAACTTCTCTCCTGTTTGTGCTGCTAGCTCCGCAGGCGGACCTTTCACTCCTAGAACGCTGCCTGTTAGCGCGTATCCGACTCACAGACTCGTTTTGCCCTGTAATACAAAAACACTAGAAACGAGTAATCTTGCTCATAAAATATTGCAAACAAGCATAGGGTTATGATCTAAATAATGCGTACAAATAGCCTCTATCACTTATCTGAGGCTCCTCAAATCTTTTTGATGGATCATAAATTGTTCAAGGGAAGGAACATCATTGGCGTGACATAAGGAGAGCCAGTATTAGATACTATCTCAAGAGGCCATAAAGATGCTACAGCAGATTCTTTCGCTCAGCCTGTAGCTCTGAGGTCCGCAATGAAACTGAGAGTGATCAGTTTATTGGAGTCAGAACTGGAGCACATGATGCCTGAGGCAAAGAGGAATGCAGCACAACAAGATCAAATAAGAAAACTCTTATGAGATTTGAAGTTCCCGGAAACGGGAGGCTCTCCTCCACCAGTTTGAAGACCCCTGTCATTTGTGACAAAAGGGGGGAGAGGAATTGTAATGAACAGTTTTTGAACAATCATATGCCTCTGTGTACAACATTTGAGACGTAGTTATAGTAATAGAGCAGGTTGAGAGCTGACAGGCTTTGTCAGTCAAGAGTGAAGGTTGCAAGTGCTGAAGGTTTGTCAAAAATGCCAAGGGGGAGATTGCTACGGATATGGCATCTGTGACAAAGCGGAAGAAGCTGAGCGGAAGAAGAGGCTGCATTCTATTGTACCAGAAGCTAGTACTTGCCAATGAAGACTGACAAAACAAAAGAGCCAGAAGAAGCTATGCATCCCCTGAAGATTCAAGGCTAAATCATCAAGAGAGTATCTTTGTAGCCGATCAATATGGAGGAGCTCAGTGGATGTTCGAGTGATTGATGCCGACGTAGAAACGGTCAGAGAGAGTCCCAGTTGATCAGAGATCTTTGGCAGAGGCTTGGATGTAGGCAAGCAAGATTTATTTCTAAATTGTTTTAAGAAACAAAATCGCAGCTATATATGCAGGCAGAGACCGAAGCAATAAGAGCATCGAATCAAACACAGACACTCTAAGCAGAGATAAGATTTTACAAAAGCAGAGAGTGCTACAGCATTGATCGTGTGAGAGCTGAAGAGTGATCAGACTGAAGAAATATGATCCTACATTGATTCCAGGGAGTTGACTGGAGCGGAGCCCCGTTGACAAACCGGAGAGTTGACAGTCGTGGAGTGTCTCGCGTAGGCTGTCTCAGTGTGCTCCTGGATAGCGATAGGAGGTCACTGATCGAGGGGGAGAAGCGCAGAGTGTCTGACTGAGTTAGCAGGCAATGTGGAGAAGTCGTCGATAGAAGTGTCAGCAACTTGGTGGAAGAAGTTGTTGTAGCAACATATGGGTACACTTTGTAATATGATAGGCTGAAAGTTGTAGAAGTGCTAGCTATCTACTATTGAAAGTAAAGTACCTGTGTAGCTAATCTGTGTTGACAGATTGAGTGCAGATTTTGACTAGGTTAGGAGTAGTGGTTAAACTAGCGGTGGCTGAGTTTTGGAATCCATCGTACTCAAACTAAGATAGTGAAATCTTGAGGAACGAGAGTAGTTTCTCAAACGTAGGCTGTTGCGGAACTGGGTGAACAAATCTATTTGTGTTCTTTAGATTTGGCCAAACCAAAGCGTCAGCAACTTAGCAGAAGAAGTTTTATAAGCAACCTGTGGTATCTCGTCACCGGCAACGCAATGAAAATTTCAAAAACTGATCACACAGAGTTTAAAATACTTGCTTGAGCAGAAAGTAACAAGTTCTGTCCAGCATATGTTGGTCTCTAAGTTTATGGAATACTCTTTCGAAATTCATTACAAGCAAGGCAAAGAAAACTGTGTTGTTGATGCCTTTTCCAGAGTTACAGGTTCGTTACTTAAAATATTACTTTGTCCCAAGCTTACCAAAAACTCTATGAAACTATTGTGGCAGACTGACCCTCTTTTGCAAAAGATTATTTTCTGAACTCCAACAGAACCCTACAACTCACCCTCGTTATACTTTTGCAAATGACGAATTAAGACACAAAGGGAAGCTTGTTATTGGCAACGACCAGGCGCTGAAACTTCATATCTTTAAGTGGCTCCACGATTCAGCTGTTGGGGGTCACTCTGGTCGTGATGCAATCCTACACCGTATCAAGTCCTTATTTTACTGGCCAATGATGAGTAAAGAGGTCCAACACTACAGTATTTGTCATCATAATAAATATGATTTGTCCGCTAAGCCAGGTCTCTTACAACCTCTCCCTATCCCAAATGGTGTATGGCAGTCGATTGGCTTCGACTTTATCGAAGGTCTTCCCCCATCATTGAACTAACACTGCATTCTAGTTGTTGTTGACAGATTGAGCAAGAATGCTCACTTCCTTGCCTTATCTCACCCTTACACTGCTACTGATTGCTCAATTATACATGGACAACATCTTCAACCTTCACGGCATGCCTGACTCAATTGTAAGTGACCGCGATCCCACTTTCCTCAGCGACGTATGGAAAGAAGTATTTCGAGTCCATGGTGTTGATCTAAACTTCTCAACCGCATATCATCCTCAAATGGATGGACAGGCAGAAGCCACAAACAAAACCTTGGAAACTTACCTTCGTTGTATGACTTTTGAGGCTCCTCATACCTGGTCTAAGTGGCTTCCCTTGGTCGAGTGGTGGTAAAATACCACCTTTCATACAGCCATTCAGAGCACTCCATATGAAATTATCTATGGTCAACCTCCACCAATACACCTCCCTTATCTACCTAGAGAGAGTTCATGCACTATAATTGATCGCAGTCTTCAAGTTTCATCTTCTCCGGGAAAAAAACTGCATGAAACAATATGCAGATGCACATCGTTCTGCTCCACAGTTTCTCGTTGGTGACTATGTTAATTTGAAGCTCCAGCCGTATCGACAACATTCTTTGAAAATCAAGATACCCCCCAAGCTTTCTCTGCATTTTTACAGGCCTTTCGTATCATCGATCGTGTGGGCACGGCGTAGCTTACAAGCTCTACCTTCCACCGACTACTGCCGTCCATGACGTATTCCATGTTAGTAACCTTAAGCTTTTCCTCTAGCCTCCTACCGACCCACCTATCCTACCACAATATCTACTTGATTTGGGTGTCTCCAACGCACTTGAAGCCATTCTCGACCGCAAAGTTGTCTGTTAAGGTAATGGCATCCTTGACAAAACCAGCGCAAGAAGTTGCCACAACATCCCACGATTGAATCTGGAGCTTCTTCCAAAGCCTGACAAAACAACAAAAAGCAAGAAGTTGGTCATCCGGTGATAGCAGAAGCTATCTGAAGACACAACTTGAGAAGAAGCCAGAAGACAAGCTAGGGATAGCTTGAGTCCTTGAATTGAGATGAATCCCAAAGAAGCTTAGGAAGCTGCTAGAAAAGGAGTCTGAAGACGAGATGAGGATTGCCTAACATCAGAAGGGTCTTTGGATTTTGTCAAAAATGCCAGGGGGGAGATTGTTGAGGTATGTGGCATCATTGACAAACTCCTAAAAGGTGCACAAGAGTCTGCTACAGCAAGCATGTGAAGACAGCAGCTGGTGCAGAGCGTTCCAGAGTGAACAAGCAGAGCGCACAAGGCGTTGGTACAACAACCTGTGTAGCAGAGAGCTGTAGCATCCTAAATAGCAGATTTTTGTGTGAAGAACAAGCTGCCCAAAATTGAAGAGAAGAGCAACGGAAGTTTTCTAAATGGAATTTAGAAGATTCTCAAAGTCAATAGCATGCCGATCAACTTGGAGCAGCCCAAAGAACGTACGGAAGGTTGCTGCCAGCATCAGTAACAGGTTGGTAGAGTATCGTGAAGATTGAAAGCAAGATGATACAGCTACTGGCCAGATATGAAGTAGCAGTGGAACGGGGGGGCTTCTAAATATTCTCAGAATATCCCCAGAGAAGATTCCGTACCACAACTTGAAGATTTGATTGGGAAATCAAATCTCCCAATAAATAGGAGATAAGGATCTTGTTGTGATCTTTTAGGAACTTCAAATCTCCCAAAAAGTAGAAGATAAGGATGTTGTTGAGACCTCTTAGGAACTTCCTAAATTTGATATTGATGGAGCATGGAGTTCCTATTTAAAGAAGTCTAGGCAGAGCAGCAAAGTATCCATCCATCCATTCAACAATCAAAGAGCAGCGCAATATACCGAGAGATATATTGAGAGTGCTAGAGCGGAGAGATTGGATCACCACCAAGGGCAGAGCGTGAGCGCAGAGCTGAGTGGTTAGAGCAGAGGCTGATCGAAGGCTTGATCAGAGCTTGATCGGAGAAGGCCAATTCAGAGCAGGGCTTGCTGGTTGGCTGATCAAGGAAGGCGGCAGGAGAATTGTCGAGTGGAGGAACTCGGACGATCTGCAGAAGCCCAGGTCTCGTTTGTGACAGACGGTTACTGAGTGAGGGGGAGCATTCCAGAGTGTGCAGCGCTCGTGGAAGAGTTCGATCGGCTATGCGGAAAGCTTTGGAGCGACGCGGACAGAACCTGCAATAGCAGGTGCTATAGCAAACCTACGGTCACGTTGTACTAATTAGAATAGGCTGAGTCTGTGGGATCAGAGGTAGAGATATTCTGAATTGGTTCAAGTGTGTAGGCGTGTGATACACAAGTCAGAGCGTGTTCTGATTGTGTGTGATCGACTAGCTAAGGTTGAGTAGCATAGGTTGCGTGGAGTCAAACCGTGTTGTACAACAGACCTTGGGACTAGTGAATTGAAAGACTGAGGTTCAGTCATTCCCAGAGGTAGGCACTTGGCCGAACTGGGTGAACAAATCACTGTTCATTGTTTTATCGTGCTGCAAAAGATCCGTCGGTACAAGAATGTGCTATAGAAACTGCTTGTACACAATCTGCCACTCAGAGGCACTGCGAATTTCAATTGGTATCAGAGCGGGAACTCGACACACAGAGTGAAGATCCTGAGCGCCTTGCTGAGTTCATCAAGCGAAGATGAAAGAGAGACAAAGCACAAGTCGGCCGTCCCTACTAGAAGAAGGAAATTTTAGTTGTTGGAAGGCGAGAATGAAGGCTTTCTTAAAGGCAATGGATGGCAAGACTTGGAGAGCAGTAGCGTCTGGGTGGTCACACCCACTGACCCTCAACGACAAAGGAGTTACATGGGAGAAACCAAAGGAGACATGGACAGCTAAAGAAGAAGCTATAGCAACCAGTAGCTCCAAAGCCTTGAACGCGATATTTGTTGCTATTTACGCAAATAATTTCCAACTGATCTCCGAATGTGAAATTGCCATGAAAGGAATAAGACTCTTATTGCAAATTAGAGAGACGAAGACAGTGAAGAAGACTCTGAAAAAACGAGCAATGTTCTCTGATAACTACAGCATTGTGAAGAACCCCGTTTTAAAAGCTAGAAATTATTAAGGAGTCAGACAGTAGTGATCATGAGGAAATCACTGAGGAGTCCATTGCAAGAAACTTTGGCCTGTTGCACGAAGAGTGGCTGCAAGTCATTGAGATCAACAAAGGATTGACTACCATGGTATCGGGACTCGAAGAAGAACTAGAGGAGCTGCTGAAGACGATCACTTCTCTTACGGATCAGGCTGCCTAGCAAGAAGAGAAGTTTGCTGCAGAGAAGGAAGAGCTCAACCCCTACAGGAAGACCGCAAAGATGCTTAATAGTGGCTCAAGCATGAACAAGAGGAGGAGGCTACTCTGGTCTTGGATACACGGGTGAAGAAAATACTGGGATAATGATATTTGTCAAAGCTACAGAGCCAGAAGATGCTGGGAATGCCGTGGAGAAACCGGTCCTGTCCCAAAAGCCAGTTCAGAAGAAGGTGCCTAGAAGGATGAACAAGAGGATGCTACAGCAACCTCTGTGTCAACAACCTGTAGCTGAGAAGAAGGTCATTGGATGAGACACATGCTGAGATGCCAAGAGTTCCCCTTCTTCGGTGGATGGAGAAGAGGCGTTGCCCCCCCCCCCCCCCCCACAATCATTTGTGACAAAAAGGGGGAGAAGATGTGGTCTACTGTTTGCATTGTGTGGCCAGTTTTTCCAGTCGACCCCAAAGGGAGAAGAGGAGCCCTTGCAGAACATGCTCAGATTTTGTCAAAATGCCAAGAAGGAGATTGTTAAGGTAATGTCATTTTTAACAAAACTAGCGTAAGAAGTTGCAACAACATCCCATGATTAAAGCTGGAGCTACTTCCAAAGACTACCAAAACAACAAAGAGCAAGAAGTTGGTACACCATCCGATGACAGCAGAAGCTATCTGAAGACACCACTTGAGAAGAAGCCAGAAGACAAGCTAGGGATAGCTTGCGTCCTTGAATTGAGATGAATCCTGAAGAAGCTGCTAGAAAAAGAGTCTGAAGACGAGATGAGGATTGCCTAAGATCAGAAGGGTCTTTGGATTTTGTCAAAAATGCCAAGGGGGAGATTGTTGAGATATGTGGCATCATTGACAAACTCCTACAAGGTGCACAAGAGTCTGCTACAGCAAGCATGTGAAGATAGCAGCTGGTGCAGAGCGTTCCAGAGTGAACAAGAAGAGTGCACAAGGCGTTGCTACAACAACCTGTGTAGTAGAGAGTTGTAGCATCCTAAATAGCAGATTTTTGTGTGAAGAACAAGCTGCCCTAAAATTGAAGAGAAGAGCAACGGAAGCTTTCTAAATGGAATTTAGAAGATTCCCAAAGTCAATAGCATGCCGATCAACTTGGAGCAGCCCAAACAATGTACGGAGGGTTGCTGCCAGCATCGTAATAGGTCGGTAGAGTATCGGTGAAGATTGAAAGCAAGATGATATAGCTACTGCCCAGATATGTAGTAGCAGTGGAACGGGGGGCTTCTAAATATTCTCAGAATATCCCCAGAGAAGATTCCGTGCCACAACTTGAAGATTTGATTCCCAAAAAATAGGAGATAAGGATCTTGTTGTGATCTTTTAGGAACTTCAAATCTCCCAAAAAGTAGGAGATAAGGATCTTGTTGATATCTTTTAGAAACTTCCTAAATTTGATATTGATGGAGCATGGAGTTCCTATTTAAAGAAGTCTGGGCAGACCAGCAAAGTATCCATCCATCCATTCAACAATCAAAGAGCAGAGCAATATACCGAGAGATATATTCAGAGTGCTAGAGCGGAGAGATTGGATCACCACCAAGGTCAGAGCGTGAACAGAGAGCTGAGTGGTTAGAGCAGAGGCTGATCGAAGAATTGATCAGAGCTTGATCGGAGAAGGCCAATTCAGAGCAGGGCTTGCTCGTTGGCTGATCAAGGAAGGCGGCAAGAGAATTGTCGAGTGTAGGAACTCGGACAATCTGTAGAAGGCCAGGTCTCCTTTGTGACAGACGGTTACTGAGTGAGGGGGAGCATTCCAGAGCGTGCAACGCTCGTGGAAGAGTTCGGTCGGCTCGGCGGAAAGCTTTGGAGCGACACGGAAAAAACCTGCACCACTTAGTTGCTACAGCAGGTGCTATAGCAAACCTACGGTCACGTTGTACTAATTAGAATAGGCTGAGTCTGTGGGATAGGAGGTAGAGATATTCTGAAATTGTTCAAGTGTGTAGGTGTGTGATACACAAGTCAGAGCGTGTTCTGATTGTGTGTGATCGACTAGCTAAGGTGGAGCAGCATAGGTTGCGTGGAGTCGAACCTTGTTGTACAACAGACCTTGAGACTAGTGAATTGAAAGACTGAGGTTCAGTCTTTCCCAGAGGTAGGCACTTGGCCGAACTGGGTGAAAAAATCGCTGTTCATTGTTTTATCTTGCTGCAAAAGATCCGTTGGTACAAGAATGTGCAATAGCAACTGCTTGTACACAATCTGCAACTCAGAGGCGCTGCGAATTTCATTGTCAAGCGTCGTAATGAGGCTGCTAACAAAATCCTTGTGCAATGGAAGGCCTTACCTAGAGAACAGACCACCTGGGACTACTACAAGGATTTCATTTCCAAGTACCCTGCTTTCCATCCTTCAGGACAAGGATGATCTTAATCGGGGAGTATTATTACAGAAGCGTATGCGTTTTCTCGATTCTTTGGTCCAGTTGCAATTTTTTTTAGTTTCACTTTGTACGGTCTGAATTTTATTAACGGTTTATTATGGCTTTGTAAGCACCGGAGGTGCCTTGACATAAATTAATGAATGTCACATTTGCTTCTCAGACCTATTTTCTCTCCCCTCGAACTAACTCCAGCTCCTCGAGGTGATTCCTCCTTCTGCAAATCACCTCCTGGCCTGGATTCATTTATCTTAGGTTTCTTGGTGAAACCCTAGGTAGTGCTGATTAGTTAGGATCACCTTCTTATCTCAGTTTCTCTTGTGTCATTGAGGTGTATGGCAATGGGAAGTGCAGTGTATCAAGAGCACTAGCGTTATCCGAAGCTGTTCCTGAGCTGGATGTCGATCCGTTGCAGGGTTCAAGGAATATGAGAGAACGTGGGCGAGCGATCATGTAACTCTTAATTGTTTTTCTTTGAGAAAAACTTGCTAATTTTGGGCATAGATACTTGGGATACGATTGGAGCCGATTGAGATACATATGAGTTAAACCTAATGATGCAGTCCAAAAAACGATGATATGAGTTAATCCGGTTCGGTTCAATCATGATCCAATGAGGTTATTTAAATTCTTATCATTCAAGTGAATCCATCTCGGCCTCTCAGGTAACATGTATCATTATGGTTTCTTTATAATCGTTATTGAAGAATGAATGTGAGTATATGTTGATGAACTAATTAGAGAAGACATCTCGAGTAAATTTAGTCTTTGGCATGATAGTAGTTGTTTGAGTGTTGCGAGTCTTGATCTTGTTCTTGTTTGGGGACGAACAAAGATAAGTGTGGGGTACTTTGATAGAGCGTATTTATACGATCCATCGAGTTGTTTATTCACATTGTTTAGTTGCATTTTGCGAGTGAGAGATTATTCTTTGTAGTGTTTCGCATCGCAGGTGTATCAAGACCGCGTTGGAACTTTATTGCTCATTTGGACGAATATAGACCAAATCTAGGCAAATTGATATGTTCGTCGTCAAAGGCTTGCCGAACACATGATTCTTATCCGCCTAATTCAAAGGGCTAAATTTTCTGGGCACATCAAGATGAAATTCGAAGGTTTGAAGGGTCAAACGAGAGAGATTCTAACACTGCAGAAGTGATTCACCCAAGCAGTGGGAGAATCAAAAGTGATTTGCTCAAAAGGAATTGATTTGCCCAGCCCCATTGCACACTGCCACTTTGATTCGACCAAGCCTTGCATGAATCACTTTAGGTGTTGCACGGATCAAAAGTGACTCGCTCAGCTCCGGAACACACTTTGATTCGCCCAAGATTGCACGAATCAACAATGAAGCGAAGCCCTAATCAAATGTGATTCGTGCGTCTCCGATACTCACTGCCACTTTGATTCGTGTAAGCTTGCACGAATCACTTGCTAAGCCTTGCACAAATCAAATGTGATTCGTGCAAGGAAAGTTCGCCCGACCCAAGTCAAAGGGAATAAATAGAAACGATCTTTAGTATTTTTTTTTTACTCTTTACTTTCATTGTTAAGAGATGGATTGTCGTTGCTAAACCATAATTCAATTTGGGGATTTTGTATTGCAACATACAGTCTAAGATACTTAAGTTTTCTTAATTCGATTCAGTGAATTCCCATTCTTCGTACGAATTGCATGCTATGATTATCAAGTTAGCATAGACTAGCAGTGAAACTAAATTGATATCTATTCCATGATACTTGATTGGAGTGCCATATTAGAGAAGCCTAGCGGTAGATTTGATTTGGTATTTTTAGTCGAGTAATAGTTAACCTATTCGAGAACTTAGCGGTTAAGAGTAGGTAGAACAGTGAAGTCAGCACTACCTTAGTAGGATTATTAGACTAGGAATAGTAGTTTTACTAATTGATGCATGTTTCAATCGATGATTACCAGTTGCAATGCATATCCCTAAACTGATTCTTCCTGAATTTGATAATAACCTTTCTCTTTGAAAATGAAGCACCCCTCCCTTTTTTGTGTGGCAATTGTTAGTTTTATAACTGATTGCTCTCTTTGAGTTCGACCCTGCTTACTGCTTGCTAGTTTAGTAGGAGATTATAAATTTATTTTTGGCGCACACAAAGACGTGCCGTCAAATTTCGGCGCATTAAGCAGGGTCGAAGACAAAGAGAGTAATCAGTTATAAAGTTCTACTAACAATTGTCACAAAAAGGGGGTTTGTTTTCAAAGAGAATGTTTGTTATCAAATTCAGGAAGAATCAGTTCAGGAATATGCGTTGCAACTGGTAATCAACGATTGAAACATGCATCAATTAGTAAAACTACTGTTCCTAGTCTAACAATCCTGCTAAGGTAATGCTGACTTCAATGTTCTACATACTCTTAATCGCTAAGTTCTCGAATAGGTTAACTATTACTCGACTAACAATACCAAATCAAATCTACCGCTAGGCTTCTCTAATATGGCACTTCAATCAAGTATCACGCAATAGATATCAATTCAGTTTCACCGCTAGGGCTATGCTATCTTGGTAATAAGAGCATGTAATTCGTGCGAAGAACAGAAATTCACTGAATCGAATTAAGAAAACATAAGTATCTCAAACCGTACGTTGCAATACAAAATCCCCAAATTGAATTATGGTTTAGCTATGACAAGAATGGCGGCCAAAAAAACTGTCCAAAGAAAAACGGTTTCAGATTTTTTTTCTTCTTTTCTATTTATTCCCTTCAACTTGGGCCGGGCCGACTTTCCTTGCACGAATCAAAGTGGCAATGAATATCGGAGCTGCACGAATCACATTTGATTCGGGTTGGCTTCATAGTTGATTCGTGCAGTCTTGGTCTAATCAAAGAATGTTCCAAAGCTGGGCGAGTCACTTTTGATTCGTGCAACACCAAAGTGATTCGTGTAAGGATTGGTTGAATCAAAGTGGCAGTGTGGAATGGGGCTGGGAGAATCAATTCCTTTTGAGCGAATCACTTTTCATTCTCCCACTACTTAGGCGAATCACTTCTGTAGTGTTAGAACCTCGCTCGTTGGATCCTTCAAACCTTCGAATTCCATCTTGATGTGTACAAAGAAATTGTAGCCCTTTGAATTAGCTTTCCAAAAAGATATGGCACGCCTTAATCGGATAAGAATCCTGTGTTTGGAAAGCCTTTGATGAAGAACATGTCAATCTGCCCAGATTTGGTTTATATTCGTCCAAATGAACAATAAAGTTCCAAAGCGGTTTTGATACACCTGCGATGGGAAACACTACAAAGAATAATCTCTCACACGCAAAATGCAACTAAACAATGGGAATAAACAACTCGATGAATAATATAAATACCCTCCATCATCAAGTCATTTTAATTCTATGGTCCAATTTATTAATTGATCCGGTTTGAGATTGTTTTGTCGGGTTTGAGCATATGTGGTGTTTGGGCCGACACAAACAAAGGGCGGATGACTTTATCCGGACTAATGAGGCAAACTTCGCTGGTAGGCTTGGGTTGGCTTATGGATGTTGCACAAAATCTAATTTTAAGAAAATTAAAGAAAAATCAAACCATTCGATTCGATTAATCAAGTTTGATCGAAATACATGGTCCAATCTAAATCTTGTTCTAGTCATTATTTAATTTATAATTTGTTTATTTGAAATTGAATTGATGTGGCTTGATTAGAATAATAAACCAATTTCTTCAAAATTTGGTAAATCAATCCAATTTAATAGTTGAACCAATATAGTTAAATTCAGTTGGTCTCATTCATGTTCAATTTAACCCGTTTGATTTGATTGTGTGAGTGCATATGTGGCGTCTTGCACAAAACTGTTCAAGAAGTTGTCCAGGCGGTCATGCTGAACACTCTATGCTATACTGAATGAGCCGCTGTTTTTCTGGTGCACAATAATCGCGATGCAGATGCGAAGTTAAAGATCGAGTAACGGATAATATTGGAAATACGCTTATCTCCAGGATCCTAACTAACATTTTGAGTGCATCGAAATCAAAACAAATCATCACGAAAAGATAGCTTCTATCTAACCTAGAGATCACAACAACCTGAGAGAAAAGTGGATCTGCAAGGTTAAATATTGGATGGATGCAGCCGCAATGATATACTGATTATTGGAGAGAACGAAAGTACACCTTGTGAGCTGCGTCTTCATCGAGAGTATAGTAGCACTGTCTTGATTAGTAGCTAGTTGTGGGAAGTGACGGGAAGTCTCACATTCAGGGGGAGCCTGAGTGTCGATCACTAGTAGATAAGTATAGGTTAGAATAGGGAGGGAGTCCGCTGTTCTGTAACGCCCTTGTACTTGATCGTAAACTAGTGAATCGGTTCCCATAGGCTTGGGATAAGCCCCCCAGACTTAGGCTGATTTATAGCCGAACTGGGTCACCATTCGTGTGTCTCTAGCAGTAGTTGTTATTTTCGGTTATATCTGTTCTACTGCATAACATGTCCAGGAAAGACGTCTCAACAACAAGTCAAACAAGTTCTCATCATCCTGCACATTGTATTTTTAATTGGTATCAGAGCAAGCGTGCTCGACATACAGAGTTAGATCTTAGGAAAAGGCTGCAGAAAAATGAGTATGAGAGAAGGTCAGAGCATAGCACGACCCCCACTGTTGGATGAAGACAATTACGGCTACTGGAAAGCAAGGATGAAGGCATACATCCAAATAGTTTGATGACCGTGCATGGAGAGCTATACTGAAGCCCTGGAATATCCCAACAAAAAGTGACAAGGACGGAAACGTGACCGAGAAACCTGAAGAAGAGTGGACATAGGATGAAGAATGGGCACGGACCAGCAATGCAAAAGCCTTGAATGCCATTTTCTCCGGAGTAGATGAGAAGATCTTCATGCTCATCTCAAAATGCGAAGTTGCCAAAGAAGCGTGGGACATATTGGCTACTCATCAGAACTGAGAAGGTTAAGCTATCCCGGATGCAGATGATCAATACACAGTTTGAGGAGCTGAAGATGACGGAAGGCGAAACCATAAGGGAATTCTTCGCAAAGCTAGGAGATCTGTCGAACCAAGCATTCAACTTAGGAGAACCCATGGCTGAGGAGAAGTTGGCTAGAAAAGCTCTGCGTTCTCTTCCAGCCAGATTCGAAATGAAAGTGACCGCAATCGATGAGGCTCAGGATGTGAAGAATATGCGCCTCGATGACTTGATGGGATCGCTCACGACCTATGAGATGAGGATTACCAGCAACCAGTCAGTGGCTAAGGAGAGAGCTATCGGGCTGAAGGCAGAAACCCAAGGGCATGACAATACTGAGGATATGACAAAAGAAATGGCCCTCCTAACTAAGCAGTTCGGAAGATTCATGAGTAAATTGAACAAGAAAATGGTAGGACAAAATGCTCAGAACAATGATCAGTACAGATCCAGAGGAATTTCCCAGACCAGAGGCAGACAGCTCTATCCAAAAGAGCAGAACAGACCAAATCATCCTAAGGTAACTCAGTGTAGAGAATGCGAGGGATATGGACACATTCAAGCAGAATGTGCAAACACACTCAAACGCAACAAAAGATCCCTGAACGTGACATGGAGTGATGAGGAGTCCGATGAAGAAGGATCGGAGGTAAGCTCAAAAAAGATAGTTGCACTAACCTCTGTTGCATCAATGACAGGCTCAGATAGCGAGGGAGAAGAACCAACTGACGAATGCATCATCAAGAAGTTCTCTCTGCTACACTCAAAATGGACTGAAGTTGTCAGTATCAACGCAAAGCTCAACAAAACACTTAGCAGTTTGAAGGATGAGAATGTTGAACTACAACGTCAGAACAACATCTTGGACAAAGAGAGGACGGAAGATCACAGAACTATCAGCCGACTACAACAAAAAATGTTTGAGGTTAGGGAAGAGCTGAGCTCGTTCAACAAGTATCAAAGGATGCTCAATTCAGGAACCGAAAAGTTAGAGTCGATCCTATCTACGCAGAGGCCAAGTCATGACACATGAGGTATTGGATTCACTGGATCCAAAAAAGCCAACAAGTTGGTGTTTGTTCGAGAAACTGAGAAAATCACTCCAGATGTATGCAGACGCATCAATCAAACATCAAACTGGAAGGAGAGACAGAGCTATTATTACTGTCACCTCACTGGGCATATCAGAAGGAACTGTCGCATCAAAAGGATGAACCCAGGCGCTCGTCTGGACAACAAGTAGGTCTGGAAAGCAATGGAGAAAAGAGACATCTGTCTTGTTGCCTACAACATGACCACTCATAACGAAGAAAGCAGATGGTACTTCGACAGCGGGTGTCCCAGCACATGACAGGTAATGAGAAATATCTTACTGACACCAGACCAACTCGGAATCAACATGTGGTCTTTGGAGACGGAAAGAGAGGAAGAGTCCTAGGAAGTGGAACTCTGAACACTGAAGGATTGCCAATGCTTCGCAACGTTCTACTAGTTGAAGGATTAACAACAAATCTTCTCAGCATAAGCCAGCTCTGCGATGGAGAAAATCAGGTGGAGTTTAACCGAGACTCCTGCAAAGTTGTGAACAAGCAAGGGGAATGTATTCTCAGAGGTCATCGTTCAACAAAAAATTGCTACATGCTGGAGCACAACACCACCAGAGGGTCAATCTGCCTCAAAATGAATACTGAAGAACTCCAGCTATGGCATAGATGAATGGGACATATTCATGGTAGGTTGCTCAAGAGATTGGCGAGGGTAGACCTCTTGTGTGGAGAATGTCAAGTCGGGAAGCAAACAAGAACAGCACATGGGAGAACAAATCTGATCCGCACCTGAAAGACACAAGAGGTTCTGCACATGGATCTCATGGGGCCAATGCAGGTAGAGAGCATCGGAAGAAAGAGGTATGTCTTCGTATGCGTAGATGACTACACCAGGTACACATGGGTCTCCTTCCTCAGGGAAAAGGCAGATACTGTCCAAGTAGTTGTTCAACTCATCACTCAGCTGGAACAAGCAAGAAGGAGCCGGGGAGAATATGTGATAGCCATCAGGAGTGATCATGGTCGAGAATTTGACAACGAACAAATGATGAACTATTGCATCAACCATGGAATAGAGCACCAGTTCTCCTCTCCAATCACCCCTCAACAGAACGGAGTAGTGGAAAGGAAGAACAGAACGCTTCTAGAGATGACCCGGGTGATGGTCCATTCTAGAAATGTTCCACTGAAGTTCTGGGTAGAAGCCATGAGTACAGCGTGCTACACACTGAACCGCGTATTTATCAGGGAAGGACTGGAAAAGACCAGCTATGAACTATGGACGGGAAACAAGCCTTCAGTCATGTATTTCCATGTATTCGAGAGCACATGTTATACCCTGACAGATCGTGAGTAAAGGCAGAAGCTGGACGCAAGAAGTGACGAGGGCATGTTCCTTGGATACTCCACAAATAGCAGGGCGTACAGGGTGTTCAACAGAAGGACTGGAACAGTGAGGGAGTCTATAAATGTTGTAGTTGAAGACGATAGACTAAATCTGGCTAGACATCAAGACAAAGATGAGGAGATCATGCAGAGGCAATCAGGAGCAGATACTCTCAGTGTCCCAGAAGTTATCCCAACAGATTATCATGTACACATGGAAGAAGCAACTGTCGAAGAGGAGCAATCAGAGGAGTTACGTGAGGAGGAAGAACAGGGAGACTGTCCACTGTCAACCAGTAGGATTCAGGTCAATCATCCGATCGATAACATCATTGGAGATCCCACTGAAGTCCGGCAAATACGAAAGATTCCCAGAGTTAACTATCGCGACATGATCAATCACTCATACTTCCTATCCACGGTAGAGCCAAAGAACATAAAAGAAGCAATGAAGGATGAACATTAGATTCTGGCCATGCAGGAAGAGCTCGGAGAATTTGAAAGAAACGAGGTGTGGGATCTTGTTCCTCGGCCAGATGGAGTAAATATCATTGGCACTAAATGGGTGTACAAGAACAAGATGGACGAAAAGGGGAATATCACTCGAAACAAGGCAAGGCTGGTAGCTCAAGGATACACTCAAATCAAAGGGATAGACTTTGACGAGACCTTTGCTCCCATTGCTCGGCTTGAGGCAATCTGACTACTAATAGCTTATTCATGTCACATGCTGTTCAAGCTACATCAAATGGACGTGAAGAGTGCCTTCCTAAATGGAGTTCTATTTGAAGAAGTGTACGTAGCTCAGCCAAAGGGATTTGAAGATCTAGCACACCCAGATCATGTCTATCGTCTCAAAAAGGCTCTCTACGGCCTTAAGCAAGCTCCACGGGCGTGGTATGAGAGGCTAACAGAGTTCTTAATCCAACACGGTTATTCTAGGGGAGGGGCAGACAAAACATTATTCGTTCGAAGCACCAAAGAAACCATTATCATTGCTCAAATATATGTGGACGACATAGTATTTGGATCAACCTCGCAGAAGCTGGTGGAACAATTTGTTGGGCAGATGAAGAGCGAATTTCAAATGAGCATGGTCGGAGAGATGTCCTACTTTCTTGGACTTCAGGTGATACAGAAGCCGACTGGAACCTTCATATCACAGAGCAAGTACGCCAAGAATTTAGTCAAGAAGTTCGGTCTCGAAAACTCCAGCCACAAGAGGACACCAGTAGCTACACATGTAAAGATCACCAACGATGAAAGTGGAAAATCAGTGGACCAGCCTCTATACCGCAGCATGATTGGCAGTCTGCTCTACCTCACGGCAAGCAGGCTGGATATTGCATATGTTGTCGGAGTGTGTGCCAGATATCAGGCCGATCCTAAAGAGTCACACATGTCTCATGTTAAGAGGATCATTCGATACATCAGTGGCACTGCAGAATTTGGCTTATGGTATACACGTGATACAAGTGCCTGCCTTATTGGGTATAGTGACGCAGACTGGGCAGGCAGCGCTGAAGATCGCAAGAGTACTTCAGGAGGCTGTTTCTATCTAGGAAACAATCTTGTATCCTGGTTCAGCAACAAGCAGAGCAACATCTCCTTATCTACTGCAAAAGTAGAATATATTGCCGCTGGAAGTTGCTACGCTCAACTACTATGGATGAAGCAGATGTTGTCCGAGCTAGGTGTCCAATGTGGTCCACAATTTGATCGCGCGTCGTTGTACGCGTCAAATTAATCCTTCCTTCTCCACTTAGTACAGCGGCTAAGTCAGGGTCGATCCCACAAGGAGAAAGCAGACTCGTTCTACCTAGCAATCTACAACTTACGAAAATTGGGGTTGTGAGTGATTGCTTTGCGCACGTGCGCGGATGAACAGTGTTGAAAGCAGAATTTGCACTAGATGTGCGCAGGCAGTAGAGATTAAGTACTATGACTATAAAAAGTATCGGTAAAGACATTCCTCTATTAATGTATTCCTTATCATCGACTCTAAACGTCTATAGTTCGATTTACGGAAGTTAGTGTCCGATCAAGGCTTCCTAACATGTGTGCATGTTCTGATCAAAGTTCATGAGCTATTAATTCTTGAAACTAGTCTAAGCAGCTACGAATCCTATCACAATAGCAGCTGATTATCCTAGCGCGTTACTCCTAGTTGTCACCGTCAAGCTACCAACTAGTTTAACATATAACAACAAGTAGTAAGAGTAAGATTGCGGTTCAAGGCTTCCCCTACTCATGCAACTAGCTGTCAACCGTGTGCACAGAATTAATACAAGCAAACAAACTATGCATTAAGCACAAGTCTCAAAGGAAATACTCATAGAATCATGCCCAACCGATACAAAGCGTTTAGCTAGAAATGCTAGTGGTAACCATCATAGAAATAGTAAATAAAAGCTAAAGTGTCCCAGGAAACAGTAACAAGCAGGTGCGTGCAGGTTGCTGTGTCTCGGTTCGCGCAGTCGGTTAGCGCAGGTCCTCGCAGCAGCTCGTGTGTTTTTCAGTTCTGGCTCTCTCTCGTGTGTTGTTGTGCGTGTCTCTCAAACCCTAGCCTTCCTCTCTTTATATACTGCTTGTGAGGCCCGAGGACAGTCTTGGTAACTTCCAAATCCTATGGTGTTCAAGATTTGGAAACACCACTATCCTGCGCATGGCTCACTGCGCACGTTGGTTCGCGCAGTTGGTTAGCGCACCGCAGTCTGAAACTGCCACTCCTATCCTGTTTGCGCTGCTAGCTCCGCAGGCCGTGGGTTGCGTTCCTTAAACGCGCCTATTAGCGTGTATCCGACTTAGGCCCTTGTTTTGTCCTGGAATACAAAAACACCGGAAACCAGTAATCTTGTACACAAAATAATGCAAACAAGCACAGTGTTAAGATCTAAATAGTGCGTATAAATAGGCTCTATCAAACCCCCCACACTTGCCCTTGTTCGTCCCGAACAATCACTCAAGCACGGATACAATTGCCTCTTTGGAGTCTAGCGCACAGTTTTGCACTCTGGCGCGATCTGCACAACCGTTCACCCTACGTTGCTCTGTCACCTGCGCGCATCTGCCTTCAACAGTTTTAATATAACAATTCCGAAATTCGTTACCTCTCAGCTGGGATGGAAATGATTTCGGATGGCTGGGAGATAGCTCTTCATAGGCTCCGGGTTGTCGGTCTTTACTTCGAGTACGGGTATATGGTCAATTGCGCAAGTTTCTTCCGGTGCGTGATTCTTTGGCGCACTTCCTGGGAACTCAAGCTTTCTTGATGATTTTCTTGTGAGCGTGTATTTCGGAGTTGTGCACGCTGGTACGGAGTTGTGCGCATGCTGGTTTCTTTAGCGCATATCATCTGCTGGTGTTTTTTTTTTATACAGCTTTATCTACGGTTCCTATGTTCCCAGAATGATTCCAGTCTCGGCCTTCGGATATCAGCTATGGAACAACGCTCCGCTCTCCCTCCTTGATCTATTTGCGCAGGTCAGCGCACGCGTTTACACCCTCGCCCGCCTTCCCTTGCTTGACTTCCAGAAAAAAGGTGGTCTGTTTTCCCACCTCGCCACGCTTTGGGTATTCGCCTTCGGCATCTGCGTGGCTGAGCGCGCTCTATTGTTCCGAAGGTCGCGAAGCACTGGCGTCCACTAGCGCTCTCACCCATATACCTTACCTTCGAAGAAAAAACGACTAACCGCCTCTCTAGAGCTTTTCTGTCAACTCCACATCCCTTGCATATCCCAACTAATAGGAGCAGAAAAAATCAAAAAAAAACTAAAACAATTGGTAGCAGCGCATGCAAGATGAATAGGGCAATACAAGTCGAAAAGTGTGCGCAACCCGCACACAAGCGCACCACTGCTACTACTCCCTTCAACTAAACTAAGCTACAGTACAACGCTCAAAAATCGTGAAATGTAAATGCAACGCCCCCCCCCCCCCCCAACGCTTAAACAGAGACGTGTCCCCACGACTCATGCTCAAGCGCAACGGAGAAAGCACACATGCATGCAAACAAAACAAAGGACATAAGAAAGAAAAGCATAGTCATCGCAGCAAAGACATAGTCAGGAGTTTCACGAAATGTTCAGCATAAAATAGCAAAATAACAGCGAGCAATAGTTTTCAAGAAGATAAGAAACCACCCGAAAGTAATGAGCGCCCTCCCTGCGTCCCTAGACATCCTCGGAGCTGGACTCAGCCGCGGATCCTTGCGCCTCCTCATCTGAGGAATCTGTCTCATATTCTGAACTGGAGGCTGGCGGCACGACGAAAACTGCTGCGGGCTGGGTCACGAGATCCTCCTCCGAGATAGGGTCCCATATCGAGTCGGAGCTCGTTCTTATGATGGCCGTGCCCTGCGCAGGGGGTTCTGCAGGTGCTTGTACCGGGTCTACTACTGGGGTGGGCACTGCTGAATGGACCGGTGAGTGGGCAGGAGGGCTGGCTAACTTACGCTGCTCGCTGGGGGACCCTGGAGGCGGCCTACGAAGACTGAGGAGAGGGGGGATAGAATCTCCAAATTTCCACCCTGATGGTGGACTTACGCTCAGGTCTGCCCCCTCTGGCGCTAAATACTCTTGCATGCGCATGACGTTGAACATCATGCGCTGCTCCTCTGACACCTCCTCAGGCGCCTCCTCTTCCTCTGTCCTCGGGCGCTTTCCCCGTGCACGCGGGGGAGAATCATCAATGGCTATTGTTACTGGCTCCCCCTGCTGCACACTCGCCCTCCTGCGTGCTCCAGTCCTGACTGGAGGCGCAACTGGCTCTGGGGCCTCTTCAATCTCCCTCTCCCCAGCGGCCTCCTCTGGCTGCGCGCTGCTCTCCGCTCTGTGCCTTGGTGCCCTAGCCGGCTGCAGCTGGTAGCACCATTCTAAGGACCCGTCCTCTCTCGCAGCCACCGCTCAGAGCTGCAGCATATGGGCATGATCCAGGGGGACGGCTGGAACTACTGTGCTCGGGCACTTCCGGCTCTCTATGCAACGCACGCAGCAGGTGCGTGATCATTCCTCCGCACGTCAGTGGTCCTTTTGTGCTGACCCGGCTCCAATGCACCACCATGTTTGATACAAACAGCACCTTCTTCCCGTAGTAGAACCCCTTCAGTATATCCATGTCTAGCAGGCAGATCTTTGGCACACCATTAAAGCGCCCGATGATTGCATAGGCGACCATGCGCCAGAGGTAGAACATCCACGGGTCGCGCAGCTCGCGTCCTCGGCTGCGCCCCGCGGCAAAAGCTTGGCCGGTCGCCATCTCACGCCATGCCTCCTGATTTTGGTGCGTGTCCACATCCTCCTCACGCACCTTGGCGCACCTCAGCGTGCGCTTCAGCTTCTTGGCCGAGGCTATATACCAGACCCCTCGGTGCCGGTATCTGATCTCCAAGTCGGCAGTCTCCAGCGACGCCAAGAACTCGCACGTATCCTCCTTGTCAGCCGCGCTGTTGACCTCCAACAGCGCTCCCCAGCCCGCCAGCACGAGCTTCTCCACAATCAGCTCCTCCATCCCGACTTCGCGCAGGAAGTCCCTGCTGATGTACGGGGTCCCGTACATCTCCAGTCTCATGAAGGCGTCGTATTTGCTGGCGAACGACGCTGGGGTCTCCTGATCCTCTGCGGGCCTCATGGTGCGCTGCTATTCCTCTGGTTAACTACGGTCAATGCTCAACAAATGCCCAAAAATCCAAACTCCGAATAACGCCCTTAAACTGTCACCTAAAGATCGCCTATCCTCCGCCAACAAAACCCAGTACCCAGAACCCCAAATGGTATGCACGAACTAGGTGCAATTTCAAAACTAGGGCAACTTCTCTATCGCACAAAACCCTAACTGAATCGGCTCAAACTGACGGGAAGGGTTACCTGGCGTATGTGCGACGGTAAGCTCCTCAAATCTTTCTGAACTGAGGCCTGGTAGATTGTTGGACGGTGAGCGGAGGCTGAGGGCAGGAGCTTTCTTGCAACGGTCGAATGTGAAAATGCTAAAATTTTTCTAAGTCCTTGCCTTTTATACCCCGTCTGGCGCATCTGTTCTGCGCACTGAATTTGCGCACTGACCTGTGTACTGTTGCGTGACTAAAAACTGCAAGTCCTAAACTAGCTAAAGACACTATAAAAAAATGTGTAAAAGTAAAACGTGTCGGGTTACCTCCCGACAAGTGCCTTTGTTTAACGTCGTTGGCTCGACCGTACCTCGCTACTTGCTTAAAAGTGCGCCAGTGACTCCCCCCCCCCCCCCCCCACACTTGCTCCTGAGTGGCCCAGCACTCGTGTGCGCGTTGCGTTCTTCTTAGTCCTGGGCAAAGGAACGGAAGGGTGGTCAACGTGGTTAATATCATGTGATAAATAATAAGTAACGAGGTTAGTTAATGAGGGAGAAGAAATATGAGCAATAGTTCCCAGTTCTCCCTCAGGTGCATCTGGTGGCGACTCTGGCGCAGCAACCTGCGCATCTTCTATTTCTGGCTCTGCCAAGTCAACTTCGCGCGCTGTGTCATCCCAAGGTTCTCCTAAATACTTTTTGACTCTCTGCCCATTAACCTGAAAATGATGCTGGTGCTCGTTTTCTAACTCGATTGTTCCGTAAGGGAAAACCTTGGTAACCGTGTATGGTCCCGTCCATTTGCTGCGCAGCTTCCCAGGCATTAGCTTTAGGCGCGAGGAAAACAATAGTACCTGGTCTCCTGGCTCAAAGGTGCGTCTGAGGATGTTTTTGTCGTGAAATGCTTTTGTACGCGCCTTGTAGTCGCGCAGCCCCTCATATGCATCTAGACGCAGCTCCTCTAACTCGCTTAGCTCAAATGCGCGCTCCTTACCAGCCTCGTCTAGGTTCAGATTGCAAACGCGCAATGCCCAGTATGCCTTGTGTTCCAACTCCACTGGCAGGTGGCACGCTGTTTCATAAACCAACCGAAACGGTGAAGTCCCAATCGGTGTCTTATGTGCAGTTCTGTATGCCCATAGCGCATCGTCAAGGCGCTGGCTCCAGTCTTTGCGCGACGGTCTCACAGTTTTCTTCAGGATGCGCTTGATCTCTCGATTGGAAACCTCGGCCTGGCCATTCGTCTGAGGATGGTAAGCGGTGGACGTCTTGTGGCGCACCCCATAATGCTTGAATACCTGCGCCACTATTCTATTACAAAAGTGCGTCCCCTGTTCGCTTATGATTGCCTTAGGCACCCCATACCTACAAAAGATGTTAGTTCTCAAAAAGTCAGCGACCGTCTTACCATCATCCTTTCGGGTGGCCTTAGCCTCAACCCATTTTGAGACATAGTCCACTGCGACCAATATATACTCATATCCGGAAGATGGAGGAACTGACCCCATGAAGTCAATCCCCCAAATATCGAATACTTCATCCACTAGTATTGGCGTCTGTGGCATCTCATTGCGCGCTGACATTCCCCCTGTGCGCTGACACCTGTCACAACTCCTGCAGTGGTTATATGAGTCACTAAACAAGTGTGGCCAATAAAATCCGCAATCCAGGATCTTTCTGCTTGTGCGCTTTGGACCAAAGTGTCCTCCACATGCGTGCGCATGGCAAAACATTAAAACCGAGTTAATTTCATGGTCAGGCACGCATCGCCTCAAAATCTGATCAGGTCCTATTCTGAGCATATACGGATCATCCCAAATGTAATACCTGGACTCATGCTTTAATCTCATGCATTGGGTTTTAGTGAAATGAGGAGGAAACGTACCTGTGACCAGGTAATTCGCAATGTGGGCATACCATGGTACCTTACCTGTCAGCGCCATCAGATGCTCGTCAGGGAATGTCTCCGTGATCTGCCCTGGCTCCTCTTCTTTCAATATCCTGCTCAAGTGGTCAGCGACTGTGTTCTCCGTTCCCTTCTTATCCTTGATTTCCAAGTCGAACTCCTGAAGTAGGAGCACCCAGCGCATCAGGCGCGGCTTAGTCTCCTTCTTGGACATCAGGTAACGGATTGCTGCGTGGTCTGTGTAGACGATGACTCTGGCGCTTAGAACATATGCGCGGAACTTCTCCAGTGCAAACACGATTGCCAGAAGTTCCTTTTCCGTGGTGGTGTAGTTCCTCTGCGCAGCGTCCAGTGTGCACGATGCATAATAGATGGCATGCGGCTTCTTGTCCACGCGTTGTCCCAGGACTGCACCTACTGCATAGTCACTTGCATCGCACATCAGTTCGAATGGCAGGCTCCGGTCTGGCGCGCGCATCACTGGCGCACTCGTCAGCGCCTCCTTCAGCTTATCAAAAGCAGCCCTGCACTCATCAATGAATTCGAAACACACATCCTTTTGCAAGAGGTTAGACAGGGGTATACAAATCTTAGAAAAATCTTTTATGAAACGCCTGTAAAACCCTGCATGCCCAAGGAATGATTTCACATCGCGCATGTTGGTTCGCGCAGTTGGTTAGCGCACCGCAGTCTGAAACTGCCACCTCCTATCCTGTTTGCGCTGCTAGCTCCGCAGACCGTGTGTTGCGTTCCTTAAACGCGCCTATTAGCGTGTATCCGACTTAGGCCCTTGTTTTGTCCTGGAATACAAAAACACCGGAAACTAGTAATCTTGTACACAAAATAATGCAAACAAGCACAGTGTTAAGATCTAAATAGTGCGTATAAATAGGCTCTATCAGTGTCCAACAAGAGGTTATGACTGTCTTCTGTGACAATATGAGTGCCATCAGCATCTCAAAGAACCCAGTGCAACACTCTCGAACGAAGCATGTAGACATTCGCCATCATTTCATCCGTGAGCTGGTTGAACAGAAGGTGATCAGTCTGGCTCACATCTCAACGGAACAACAAGTAGCTGATATCTTCACCAAAGCGTTGGATTATTCCCTCTATGAAGCTCACCGGTCCACTCTGAACTTGTGTGCCCCCAACATTGAAGCTGGACATGTTCCAGGAGGTACCCCTGATATTCAAATATTATTTATTTTTAAGTTGAAATCTCGTGCAACAGGATGGTGCCATGTGGCATACAACGCACCAGTGATTGGTCGTTCAAAAACTGGGCCCCATACAATGACTCATCCGCACATAAAAGGGGCGCACTATTTCCCCAAAAAATCTACACGGCTGTGTTTTCCTCAACCCTAGAAATCAAGAAGGCTCAGAATCATCATCCGATTATCTGCAAAATGGTGCGCACAAGAGGTAGCAAGACTCAATCGGAGGCCAAGTCTGGCTCATCCAGGACCGCAGTATCCTCTACCTCTCTGGATGATGACGTTCCTCTTTCCCAGCTTACTATTCGCCGACCACAGACCCGACTGTCCCAGAAGACCCTTCACTCTCCTGCTCCGACGAGTTCCAGGGAGATCAACCCACAAGTCTCCTCCTCAGATGACGATGTGTTCATCGTTAAGCGTATAAGCCCACTGCCAGGAGAGGGAGTCAAGAGCGACGCGAGGGTGTCATCCACTGAGCCTCCATCGTCGATGCCTGCTAATATATCAGCTCCAATAGATGACCCTGTCCCAGATCCTGTCCCAGCAACCTCTGCTGACCCTGTGCCTTCACCAGACCCAGCGGTAGTCCCGGTTGCTGCATTTGTACCACCGCTCGAACCTGTTCCTGAGACCCCGATTGAAGAGGCTCCTGCATCTGACCCTGTCTCTCGTGAGCCTACCCCTAGTATTCAATATCTATTCAGCACTGTGGAGCCTGTCCGTAAGCCTCCTCAGAAGAAGACGGTGGGAAGGAAAGGTGGAGTCAAACTTCCTGAAGAGACGTCTCCAGGGTCTGACCCATTGCCTGAGTCGGCTCCGCATGTAACCACGTTCCAGAAGCCAGCCGCTATAAAGCGAAAAATCTCACCCGCACAGGGCAGCTCCATGCTTACCAAGAAAAAGAGGAAGTCCAGAGCTGCTCCTACTGGAATTATTGTTGATGATCTTTGGTTTGCAAATGCCCGATGTGCCTAGCGGTGGCAAGCAGTGACCAAGCGGAAAGTCATTCCCGAGAAGCTCATGAATCCTATAAAATATGCCGCTCCTGCTGTGCTTGACATACTTCATCAGACGAGGATGTATGGTACTGTGTCCTTGGCCCAACGATATGATGAACGCCTTGTTAGGGAGATTATTACCAACTTACCTCCTCAATTCGGAGATTCTACAAGTGTTGACTATGGTGTTTTGAGGGCTAGAGGTAAGTCCCTGTCGATTACCGCTGCACATATCAATGACTATTTTGATATTGAGATTGAGGATGGCGAGTTGCCGGAGGACAACTTTGACTTGATTGCCCGCACCATCACTGGAGGCACTCGAGTAATGTGAACTGACTTCACTGTTCCCTCTGCTGAACTATCAACCAAGCACTCACTGCTGTATCATATCGGGCATCACAACTGGTTTCCTAAGCGGCATCGTGGAACCGTCAACAAAGAGTTTGGGAAATTTCTATATGCCTTGAGGCTGGGGCACTCGGTGAATTTTGGTCAGATTGTGTTCAACAATCTGTCGGTACATAATACTTCGACAAGAGAACAACATCCTATTGGGTTTCCTTCGCTATTATATACCATGTTCACTACTGCTCACCCTGACTTGAAGGCCCCTGATCATCATCTCTCCCCGCCGGCCCGGTATCATCATGCCAACTACAAGCTCTTCATAAGCGATTCTCAACGACCTCGGTGGTGATTCTGCAGATGTCTCAGAGGAACCTTTGTCAGCGGTGACCCCAGTTCCTGAGGCTATATGGGCACGGGCAATACTTCAATTAGAGTCCACAGCCAATTTTCTTACTGCAGAGATCAAGCGGCTCACGGTGCAGAGGGCGCAAATTACGAACCTCATCAGGGACATGAAGTATCCGACCCAGCCTCCGAAGGAATGATGACAGCCTTGGCATTTCCACCAAACCAGGGGGAGAAGATTTTGCCCCATATGAAGTTTTGATGCAAATTTCAAGGGGGAGATTGTGAGTGCATATGTGGCGTCTTGCACAAAACTGTTCAAGAAGCTAGAAGATTTTGCCCCATATGAAGTTTTTGATGCAAATGCCAAGGGGGAGATTGTGAGTGCATATGTGGCGTCTTGCATAAAACTGTTCAAGAAGCTAGAAGATTTTGCCCCATATGAAGTTTTGATGAAAATGCCAAGGGGGAGATTGTGAGTGCATATGTGGCGTCTTGCACAAAACTGTTCAAGAAGTTGTCCAGGCGGTAATGCTGAACACTCTATGCTATACTGAATGAGCCACTGTTTTTCTGGTGCACAATAATCGTGATGCAGATGCGAAGTTAAAGATCGAGTTACGGATAATATTGGAGATACGCTTATCTCCATGATCATAACTAACATTTTGAGTGGATCGAAATCAAAACAAATCATCACGAAAAGATAGCTTCTATCTAACCTAGAGATCACAACAACATGAGAAAAAAGTGGATCTGCTAGGTTAAATATTGGATGGATGCAGCCGCAAAGATATACTAATTATTGGAGAGAACGAAAGTACACCTCGTGAGCTGCGTCTTCATCGAGAGTATAGTAGCACTGTCTTGATTAGTAGCTAGTTGTGGGAAGTAACGGGAGGTCTCACATTCAGGGGGAGCCTGAGTGTCGAACACTAGTAGATAAGTAGAGGTTAGAATAGGGAGGGAGTCCGTTGTTCTGTAACGCCCTTGTACTTGATCGTAAACTAGTGAATCGGTTCCTATGGGCTTGAGATAAGCCCCTCAGACATAGGCTGATTTATAGCCGAACTGGATCACCAGTCGTGTGTCTCTAGCAGTAGTTGTTATTTTCGATTATATCTGTTCTACTGCATAACGTGTCCAGGAAAGACGTTCCAACAATAAGTCGAACAAGTTCTCATCATCCTGCACACTGTATTTTCAGATTAGTTCAGTGTATGTATCAATTCATAACCCTATTTGATTAGTTAAATATGCATTGATAGACTGAGCTTGGTATTGGTACAAGTTAGATTTCAGTTCCATCAGACATGGACAACCAGAACAAGGAACTTAATGTGAACACCCGGTGGTTTCAAGTGTGGGGGAAGCGCTAACTATAATGGAAGTGTTACACTATCTTAATGTTGGCCACGTCAAGGAATAGACTTGCGAGTCTAAATCCAAACAGTTAAGTGCCACGATTGCCCGCCTTAGTGCTTAAAGAATTTGGATTATATATCTAAAATATTATTTTATTTTAATAGCACATATATAAATTTGTGTTTAAGCAAAAGTTATAAGAAAATCCTTTCATGGCATTGAAAGAGATGTGGAAATATTTTGTGACTTTCAATAAATGATTGTATAAAATAATATATTGTCCGTTATCTTGAAGATAAGGACAAATGGAATTTTTTGTTATGGACAACCGAAGCATTTGTCATGTACAAAATGGAAGTTGAGAATCAACTCAAAAGAAAGATAAAGAATACTATGAAGGTGAATACGTAGAACCGTTTGTGCATTTTGTGCACAATACGATATTTATTCATGAAGTCACTCCACCATACTCGCCTCAATTGAACGGCTGAACGAAATATGGAAGAGATGATGAAATGATGTTGTTCAGCTCTGGGTTACCCCAACGAATGTGGGGGGAAACCTTCTTATCATCTGATTTTACCTTTTGAAGCAGTCTCCTTGTAAGCAGGAGGAGAAGTCTCCTTATGAGTTATTTAACATAACGAAGTCTTCCCATAAATACTTACGAGTGTGGGGTGCCTAGCAAAGCACGTAATGGCCCATGGTCCGAAGAGAATAGGACCCAAAATCATTGACTGCATATTCATTGGTTAAGTGCATAATAGCAATTACCGCCTTAAGCAATTTGAAAATTCTATGGAAAAAACGACTTTCCTCAATGGTGATCTTAAGGTAAAACTATATGGCACAACCTGAGGGTTGTCTAATGACGGGTCAAGAAAGAGTTTGTAAACCTGTAAAATCTCTACATGGCCTAAAACAAGACCAAAGCAGTGGCATGAAAAATTTGACACCGTGATGATCTCGAATGGGTTTAAATTCAATGAATGTGATAAAATGTATTTATATTAAAAATACGGAACGCGGTTATGTGATTCTATGTTTATATGTTGACGACATGCTCATTGTGGAAAGCAATGATCTATATTAAACTCTAAGTTTGATATGAAAGATTTAGGACAGACTGATTTTGGGTATCAAGATTACACGGACTAACGATGGACTTGTCTTAAGTCAGTCACATTACGTCCACACGATCTTAGACAAGTTTGGAAATGATAGTTTAGGAATATCCAGAACCTCAATAGACATCAGTCAACACTTGTCTAAAAACAAAGGAGAAAGTATCTCCCCAAGTTGATTATGCAAGAGTCATAAGTAGTCTAATGTACTTAATGAATTGTACTGGACCTGGCATTGCCTAGACTGTAAGTAGACTTGCTAGATATACGAGTAATTCAGGATCAAAACACTGGAAAGCAATTATGAAAGTAAGAGGTACTTACAATTTACTCGTGCTTATGGTTTACATTATACCAGATATCCAGAAATCGATGAAGGTTTCACTGATTGCTCATTTGAGGAAGGAAGAATAATGAGAAAGACAAAAAATACAACTCCAATAATCTTCTTTTGAAGCCTTATGCCGGCATCGTTTCCCATACTTTTGAGTTCTTTTATTTTATTTAACAGTGATTGTAGAAGGCACAAATAAGTTAGTTAGAATTGAATCTTGAGGTGCAAAGTTTCAATTGAACAGTTGTTGTATCCCTGAAAGTAGTTGCGTCAAAGCACCCGTGGGAGGGCAATAATGCTTTAAGGAAATCGCAGAGCGAGCCTCAACTATGCCATTCTGGTTTGGTCATTTTGTATTACAATTCAAATTATTTACACGTAATAATTATATGTTCTTATATGTCCGTACAATCTGTTTATACTCATATTCCCACAACTTGAACATTATTACTAACAATTTTATGCAACCCCGACCAACACAATATGGTTATCAAGTCGTAGCCTTCTGGGCGGTTTTGGAATTCAAGTCATCGGACAATTTGTTATTCTCTGGTGGTTTTGGAATTCCAAGTCGTGGGACAACTTGTTATTCTCCGGTGGTTTAATTTGTCATGGGACAATTTGTTATTCCCCGCAACAAAAACAGACCAATAGAAGAAATTGCATAAAAATCGGGCTCTCATCATCCTTTAATTGATCGGCTGAGCTAGATTGCGACAAAAACTAGATAAGAATGGTGGTCGTTGACTGTAATCAGGTAAAATGATTTGAGCACCGGTTCAAGAAATCATTCGAGTACCCTAGTTTTCCCCGGTTTAACATAACCAAGTTGACAACCGCAATTTCTTTTGAGTGACATCGCAAATTTAACTATTTTAGAAAGAAAAAACGAACAGGGTACTGGCAGGGACTGGTTTTTACAAAAAAGAGCTGTGCTCCAAAGCAATTAACACATCAATTGACCAAACTATAACGGCTGAGATCAAAGGGGATGCACTAATATTACACTCGCTTGCTCCCACATCATCAAAGACCTATGTAACAACGTTACAGTAGTTACTTATCCATTTTATTCGTAACATCCCACATCATCAACAATCTATGTAATACTCCGGAAACTGCGCAGAAGCCAATGGATCGTTTGGAACCTTAACAATTGGAATACCCTAGTGCCTCAAGCTCAAAATGTTTGCAGAAGGCTTCAATGGCCCCGCTGAAACAGGCAGGGAACTATCAAATTTAGATGTTGATTGTTGCTTCCCATAGTCTCAAAAGTCCATTTCGGCCACCACTGCAAATTCTTTTCCTCTCCAGGTCTGAGGCCACACATCGCACCTGAATACAAAAAACAAATGAACATAAATTTGAATTTTGTCAATGATAACACAAGCCCGATACAGAGCAGAAGGGAAGATTGCGAAGAATCAATTCCGACGTGGAGCAGAAGCCAAAAAACATTGCTATCATTAAAACCACTACTGACAGTGAAGGGAACAACAGATCACAAGAAAATAAACAAACCCCTGAGGGGCCGGACTACTGGGATGTATCATCTTCGAATATTCCATCCAAGCTAAATTCAAGGTCAGGCTTTGGACCGGTGAACATAGTCAAGAAACTTTCAAACCATTACCCTCTCCATTGTTTAAGTCAACCATCATCTCATTTACTCTAAATAGGATTATTTACTATAATGAATTGCTATTTTAAGCAATTCCTAAGGGACTTCTCTTCTATTTCTAAATCCCCAAAACTAGAAAGATTTATGATACTGTTCTTCCTTGGCAAATAAACCAGAAGAGTTCTGATACATCAAGTTTCTAAGCTGCTTTTTTAAATATCTAATCCATATCTGTGATTACATTTTTTACCATGCTGCTAAAAACTACAATTTTTATTGTAAACTATATCACATAGCAAAAGAAAGCCAGTGAATGATACCATAGCAACTGTCCTTTGGGGTGTCCTGTACAGCTGCCAGCCAGCCATCTTTGGTCCAGTGCCAGAAAAGCCACCAAGTCTTTCTTGAGGCCGATGAAAAAGAGACATAGAATTGTCAGCGGCACCAACCCCTAACCAGTGTTCACCAGCATTAATGGATAATATTGAGGCATTATGTGTTACAACATTCTTCACGCATCTTATTCCTCCTGTTAAAAAAACAGCTTGTTAATATATGGTATACAAACTTGTAATCAATCAGACAACTGCAAAGTCACGTGATTATGAAGTGCCAACTCGTACGTAACAAATAATTATATTTTAATAAATCATGTCTACTGCTTTCAAACAAAGTTACAGAAACTGTTCTGCCCATATTAGAGCTACGTTATCAATATCAACTGTTTCTAATTAAAGGAGCCAGCAAACAGAGCTTTAGTTTTAACTTCTTCGCGAAGCGGGGTAGGAGGTCCTATATGTATGAAACCTTCACTGGCAAAGGACTCAAACTTGTGACCCATTGCTCATTAAAAAAGAAAGCTCACCAGTCGCATCACGGCTCGCTGTCAAACAACACTATTTTACAGCAATATATACACTGAATAACTACATGATATTCCCTCTTGCATTGCAGTTTAAAGTGTGATTGTGACAGTTTGTATCCGCAAATATACAGTTAAATATAACATAACTACTAATATTCGTAGTTTGAAACCAGAATTTCCAGGACATAGCAAGCAGACATCGGTACATCTCTCATGTCATGGCCAGGAAACCATAGCAAAAAAAGCCAAATGTTATAGAACGTGATCATTGAGTATAGAATCAGCTCCCTACCTTCCTCACTTTCCCAAAACCTCAGTAGACCATCGGTAGATCCTGAAATGAAAAGCACAAGGCTCAGGATCATATGCTGGAGTAATTTTTTATCCTCTAGATGGATTTTCGATAAAACTGAATATAGTAACAAATTTGAGGGCATTTACCTGTAATTACTCCCTTATCCAATGCTGAATATTCAACAGCAAGAATCGGACCAGCATGGCATGCTAAGACAGCATCACATGAGCCCCTTGATACAGACCAAATTCGAGCTGTCCAATCATCACTGCCAGTAATTATCGTGTCCCCAGCCATCCTCATGGACCTGCATCATGAATACACATTACACATATAAATTCAGAAGATGATAAAATTTTAATACTGAGAAATAAGTTGACCATTTAAATTTATTAACCTGATCCATCTGGTGTGGCCTAAAAGTTTATGCATTTGCCTACCCGCACGGATGTCCCAGACATTGGCCACCCTGATATGGCAGTAACTAAATTAGTTTATCTAGAGTAACAGCTTATTATGAACTTTTACTCTAAAAAAAAATAATAGTTTGGTTTTGCCTCACTGTAAGGTAAACATGATGTGCAACCTCACATACAAATGTGGATGAAAGTGGGGCAAATAGACAGATAACACAACAGCACTTTTGAATTAATTATATGCAACAACAAATAGGTAAAGTTCTTCATTTAACATACGCATCTCTGCCAGCAGCTGCCAATATTCCAGTGGAGTCATCATATTCCATGCAAAGGATAGCACTTGAGCAACGACCAACAGTTGCCACACAAGTGTCCGATCTTACATCCCACATCTTCACAGTTCCGTCATGGGCGGCAGTGAGAACACGCTCACCAGATAATGTGCGCACACAACTGACCTAAAATGTGGAATAATAACTTGTAAGAGTAGAATAAACTTGTAGATCTGGTAAATATTATGCAATCAAGTTTAATGTAATCTAAAATTTTATACTATATGGTTTTAGACTTCACCGTCCATTTTTCATCAAAAAATCCTCTATCATTGCTGGCCTCTTGATTAGGGATTAAAGCCAGGTGGATGATAATGATGATGAGACTCTCAATTGTTATGATTTAAAAATAAATCGACCAAGCAAGGAATTCTTAGTGACAATACCTGTGCATCATGCCCTTTCAACTCTTCTAATATTTGACAAGTCTGCTTGTCCCATACTATGATAGACTGGTCATCGGATCCAGATACCACCTTTGCTCGATCAGAACTAATTGAACGCACAGTTCTGCACATCAGGCAAGATATATAAGACCATATTATTTTGCTACAAGGCTTTTGTATCTTCATTTGTTTACACAAAAAGAGTTCGAAATATAGAAGAGATTTCCATATATTTGCTGTTAAGTTCGTTCAAAAATTTTACTACTTTAACATGATGAAACTAATTATTTTTTATTAATCTTGAAACTAAACAGCAGCATTGCATCAAAGTTAATCTTGCTTCTGAGGAATAGGGTGATGGGTCTTCACAGAAACATTTATAGTTCTAAACATTGAGAAGGTTCTTATTGTGAAATATAGTGCTGTTTCGAGTTATTGAAGACCTTGAAGAATTATATGAAGTCTCAAACAGTTGGTTTTGATACAAGGGAACAGCTATAACTGGGATCACACCAAGAGCATGATGGTTGACATGACTCTATTAAGAAAGTCAGATGCTAATTTACGAAGACCATACCTCATATGTCCCTTCAATGTAGCTCTAAGTTCTGATCCCCGCGAACTTGGATCCCAAATCTTAACCTGCATATAGTAGATGAAATGTCATTACCTCTATAACAAATCACCTTCGCCATATCAGGTAGAGGTGGTGATGAGAAAATAAGTTCGTTAAACGATAAAAAAAATGTTAAAGTGAACAAAAGGTTGGCTAGACACAAGAAATCAGAGTCGCACAGTAATAACTGATAACTGTTTCATAATAATGTATATACAAATATAAATTGGCTAGACTCTACTAGCTGCAACTTAAAGCTGAACAGGACTATTTAGCATTGACTACTGGAAGAAACTACATTACCAGAATAGAACTGTCTGCTACTACTTACAGTGCAGTCAGTGCTTCCACTGATAAAGAAACCAGCATCTTCCCGATCATCCACCAGATCCCAAACCTCTCTCCTTGTAACACAATGTAGAGCACTAATGGCACCACTATGACCCCGTAATACACGGACGCTAGTTGCTGTTTTCTTTGAATGAGCAGGTGATATATCTTGCTTCCGAGATGTTCCATTATCATTTACAGCTAAAATCAGACGAAAGGGAAGCTAAGTGATGTAGCATAGCTTTGACAGGATAAGAAATGAAGGTGTCAAATACATTACTGAGCTTATACCTGAATTTCCACTATCCGAAGTCCACCTTCGCACACGACTGAAAGAATTGGATCTTGTAGTTGGATCCCGGCTAAACATGCTCTGAACCCAGCTGCGTCCAACACCCGATGCTTCAGCAGGTTGCTGATGAGCATCGGGGGAGTCTTGAGGGCGTGGAGATGACAATCCATGAGACACCATAGCAGGAGCTTTAACGGAAGATAAACCCCAATAACCAGTGCGCAACTGCTGAGCGTGAGACAAGAAACCCCTTACTTTTATCTGTCGAAGATTTCAGACGCTATAGTGTTAAACTATTAATAGATACAACTTGTACTTAGTAAAACAAACTGAAATGTGTTTTTATGCCAAAACAGTGAGTTGGGAAACATGAGATTCACACTCAAATTTTAAATGGTTGAAATAACAACTAATAAAACAAATATCTTCAGAACATGCCTATCACAGAGCCATGGCGGGTACCCGCACTAATGTATTTCCATGATGACTAGTAATTATAGTTATAGCAGACAACTAGTCGTTTCAAGTCGTTAAGTAGTTTTGTTAAAATATCAAGTTCATGAACTATAACTATGTTGTCATGTGGTTACTAGTTAGTGGTTAGAGTATCCCATTTCAATACTTTTTGGGGTCCATTTAGGATATGGTTTTGAGATTTTGGGGTCAAATTTGCATTTTTGTAATACTTTTGTGCCCCATGTTACCCATGTACTACAATAATTTTTGTTTATTCCCCTTTCGATCTGTAACCTTAATCTCCTCATTATTTAGCGGCGACATGCCAACACTGCTACAAATTGCAAATAATGTTTATAATTATTTGAAGGACGAATTGAGTAGCAAGGGTTTTTTTTTTTTTTTTTTTGCTTCTTCTATCCAATTGCATCATTTTCGTAGTCAAATTTCAAGCCAGAGGACTTTGGATCTGAAAAGCAATACGATGAGTTGGCATCGCCTAATTGATGATTTGATGTGATAACCATGCATTTCTTGACTCACAAGTAACTACAAAAAACAGCTCCAATTAGTTAAGCTGGGAAGATGGACTCACAAGTTGCGTGTAACCGATGTTGTTTTTCTCTGCTATGGTCTCGATCATGTACCAAGCATCAGTGTCTGGAAGTCCTAACCCAGCCTTCAACATCAAACAAAACACTTGTTGATTGGTTGATAAGACAACAAAAAATATACGATATCAGAACTGTTAGCAAAGGTTAGAAATTTTTCGAAGGGTGGGTAGATGGGGAGTCGATACCATGTGAGAAGCCACTATTATAAGTTGAGTCATCACCAAAGCTGCATAATTGGTTGATCTGATATGCAAAAGTAACACCATATTACAATCCCTCATGCCGAGAGATACTGAAAATCATGCACGTTAAAACAAGTATAGTTCCAAACAGCTTTTTCACATCTATGTTGCGAGCTTTTTCGAACACCCAGTCAGCTTGCAATATTTAATGCCCTATGTTTAAAAATGCATGTAAAGCACAGACAACCTGGAAGTCCCTAAGTGATGTACATAGAATTTTTATCCCAGTTATTTTGGCCAGTTGAAGTGGACAATTACGGGCTGATATGCATAGGTATTATAGAGCATGTTTGGCTAATACTTACCAATTTGCTTATAAGTGAAAGGTATTTGGGGTACATAGGTATTTTGAAAATTTCAACTTAAAATCGAAATATCAATTTTGCCGACCAACAAAAACATTTAAGAAACTGAGATAGGGAGCTAATAGAGCTTTTAATATGTGACACATTAATTACACGGACATAAAATTCATAAAAGTATCATAGACAATTTGTATCGTTACTATAGATTAAACATTCTTACTTGTTTGAAGACTGGTCTAGCAAATAATCGAAATATCCTTCCCAAAACCTGTAGATGTCAAAAATACAAATCCAAGCATTGTCAATCTTACAGACATGTTTGAAAGTTGGAACCATCAATACTAATGCTAAGTGACAATAAAGAAACAAACTGTAAGGAACTATAATAAATAACAAAATCGTCAACCAGTCTGAAATATAAATATGACAAAGGGTCTGTTCTTTTTATTAAAAAAATTTGGTTAGTAAATTTAGTTAGTTTTATTTAAACCAAATATGATAAAGTTTTACTTAAGTTAAATTATCTAACTTAAGTAATCAACTTAAGTATTTAAATAATAAACTATTACTATCATAAACTTTATTTTATCAGTGTAATAATAAAACGAGACCAGTAAATTTCGTCATTTTACCATATGGTGTCCATAACTTCAATTGTTATCATGTTTCGCACTCGGCTCATCTATTCTTTCAAACGTGTATCAAATAAGATAAAATAATTTGTCAACTACATCGAATCATGTGATCAAATGGTAATAAAGATATTCAATTCAAAGGAAGCTAAATTTATGTTGATTTGGCACGGATATGACCAAAAATAGGAGAAAGTCCTAACTAATTTAAGAAAGAAAATGATAGAGGGGAAGAGAAAACTGAGAAGAGATCAAATAGAAAATAATGATTCCACGTGCAAATAGGAGGAAATGCCATCACTTGCAGGATTTAATAATTCAACCCAAATAAACAGTAACTATCACCCAAAATAAAACAATTACATTAGTTTACATTTCATTTATATAGTAATTCTTTTAATTTTATGATAAATAAAATGTACTTGAAAAGTATTTGACGATTCATTAAAATTAATACCATTTTAATTAAGCTAAGTATTAAAGTAAACACTTAGGTTAAGTTTAAGGTCTGCCATTTAATTTAAGTTAAGCTGATTTAAATTAAATACTTCAATTCCAAATAGTCTCTCTTGAACTATGAAGAAAAATATATATAGCATGTGTTGGTGGAAAGTTCCCCGATACAGTGAATCACATCATACCTCAATTCCTCCCATATGGACAGGGAAAGAAGATGCCGCTGGATATAATCTGACACATTATTTGCATCTTTTTTATACATGTCAGCAGAAACTTCCAGCGCATCTCTGACTGTTGGAATGTCATTACGCGAAGTTGCACGACTTACTGCTGTTTTGAGCTGCATAAATTTTAAATATTGCAGAAAGAGTCAGTGCTCAGTGTAAAAAAAGAGCCACTTAAAAGAGTCAGTGCATCTTTGTTCTACTTTTTGGACGCCAATGACTTTTGTGGTACTGGTTCTATATTTCTTCTTGATAAGAGATTTCACAATTTAAGCATTAATTTGTAAAATATATTCTCAGTAATAAAATAACCAACAGGTTTCTTAACTTCAGTAAGTTGTGACTAGGTGTGTATAGCTTGTTTTTGCACTCCATCACAAGGAGAACTACAGTTTCCTAACAATCTGTCAAAGTCTATAAGCATCATCCATCTAACATTTATAATTTTTGTGTACATAAGTAAGGAAGATACCAGTTCTTTAACCGCTATAAATTGTTCTCCAGTCAAGTGGCAATCCCAACCCTGCCAGATGAGCTCACAGTCAGCTCATGTAATGCACAAAAGACAAGGTGAAATCTATTTGAGCAATGGTCAAGCTACATACAGAATGAATGTGCTCACTAATACATTCAACAAACCCACTTCCACCAATGCCCTCTGCATCCGACTCGATCAGAGCTGAAAAGGTAAAAAGTACATGTCACTTTGTAGAAGTACCTCTAGTTCTAGCTTTCACCACAGTAAACTAGATCCAATCCTAAAGTATATTGAATTAATACAATTAGACATACCAAGGATCGTTCCATACTCAAACGATAAGAGAGGATCATCTGTCGCTCCCAATTTCAGTAACCGTAGCCACAAACCCTGAACACAAATTTCAAATTATTACGGCCAATTGTAACAAGATATCAGAATCTGTAGATGAAGGTAGCGAAAGAATTCGGAAGATGTATTAAACAGTGAATATTCTCCAGCTATACAGATTTTTAAACCTCATCGGACAATGGTAACTGATGAATTGACGTGATAAACCTCAGTAAAAGATTCAAACGCTATCGTACATTAGTAAAACAGTATACATGTTCATGAATAGGTTATGATTGTCTGAAAGATGAGCTCAACCTGTAATTTGACTTTTATGTCCAGCACCATACGTTCGCGTTCAGCCTGTAGTGAGTATATAATCAGTAATAGTCGGGCAGATTTGGAGTGTAGCAGAACTAGGAGTCACAAATTAGACTAGAGAACTTACAGCCCTTTCTCTTGGACTAAGACTTTCTGCTTTGGAGTCGTTACCCATAGACATAGATGGTGAACTGAGAAATTAAACCGACTAATCAGGAAATTATTAAAAAGAAAGACACAAATGCTGTTTTGGATGATTCAAAATTGCAAAATATCTGACATCAAAACCATTTGAGCTTGCCAAGTACATCAACCTTGGAGGATGTTTTCCAGCCAATTCGAGGGCACCACTAGCAGCAGCAAGAATCTGTTTCCTCTTTTCTTCCTGCTCTTCTGTTCTATTGTTTGAAGGAAACCTATCATAGCAGTATTTTGCACCTGATCCTGAATGCACATAACAAAAGTGATAATTTAGGTCTTGATACAGGCAGCTTGGTATATTAATTTAGATTAACAGGATCCGGAAATGACAATTTCTGTTCATTGAAGCATTGTAATTACCAGGTATACCCATGCCAGGGTCCGATATTGTTATGATCTCAGGTTCCTCTGTTGGCGATGGAAAAATAGACATAGGATTCTGGCCCCTTCCAATTGCATCTTGTAACTTGTTTAAAAGATTGTAACTGTTCTCATCAGAGCCTAAACCTCTCTCCAGATAGTCCAAGAAACCATGAGATTCCAAGAACTGCACTAACTGTAGGGCCATGAAAAGGTATGCCAAATTGCAAATAGTCAGTCCTAAAAGTATACGAAAAGAAAACAAATTCGCTTCAGACAGTAAACTGTTATTTTTCAGAGAAGGTAACTGTGGGTGACTGATCAATCTCAAAGCATCACCATGGGTTCAGGTGGTTGATTGGTTAACCTTGAGCGCTTCTTCAAAAAGGCTTGTGCATTGAACACATGAGTTGTAGCATTTTCCTGAAATAAATTGATAAACTTAAATACTTAAAATGAAAGGACAAATGTCAAATGAAGTCTCAACATAACATACTATGAAGTTCCGGTATCCACTTAATATTGAAGCGAAATACTTGAGGAATATAAACCTGCAAAAGAAAGAAAAAATGGAACAAAAAACTTAAATTTATGTATGCTACGTGGAAGCGCAATGACAACTAAAATGGTGTCTTGATCGACAAACGAAATATTTATTTGAACTGCACAAAAATGATTAAAATAACACATGCATTAGCATTTGACATAGAGAAGTGTACGGACTAAGGAACACATTATGGGGCATAGTAGTGTATGTCAGATCTCGAGACATTAATGTCATGATTTTGATCAAGTGCTGAGACTTTGTTAATAATCACCCAAAAGATTTCAGCAGCAACACTTGCACAGAACAAAAATTTAAATAAGCCATCCCATAATCCAAAAATGGACCATGGTAGAATTAACATTACAAAGTTTAACTTGACAGCATGAACTACGAACATGTTTTATAGTAGATACTAGAGGTGGATAGATTATAGCATGATGATGTCTTGTTCTCTGAATGATAACTTATGTAAAAGCTTTTTATAATGCTGCTTTTGAAGTACCTAAATATAAGTTTAAAAACTGTAATACGCACTTGATCTTCTACATATTACATATGCTGCAAAACATATTATAATAACCTTAAGGCAGAAAATTGGTCAGAGAATTACCTCAGTTGAAGGTCATGATCTTCTCCCCAAGGTTTGAAGCTCCCTCTCCGAAATTGATCAGAGATATTGGCAGCATCTGCATTCATCAGATCAATTGCTACTATGTTGGGATGCAATAACTTCATGATGTCATCACGCAGACGACCCAATTCAGGCTCAGGTATGGATGGTATTTCCTCTGTTGTAGTAATACGATTATACTCAAGGTCAACCACCACCACCTAGAACATATGAAAACAATGTCATTGGTAATCCTAGAAGTAAAGTTCAACAGAACAAATAAAAAGCAGCGAGTAATGTTTCTATTTGAAACTTACACCCAAAACCAGAACATTGAATATGGTACAGAAGAGAGCAACCGTTGAGAACCGTTTCAAAGGCATGTCAACACATATAGTAATTTGAGAGAGTGACATGTACTGAGTCTTGATTGTTAACCAAACATTAGTCATTCTATTTTTTTTTTTTGAAACTATGATTCAGACTCGTTAACATTTAACCAATTATATCCTTCTACATTAAACTATCAGATATTACCACAATAAACAGAAGGATTTAAGATATAGCAATTTGGAAAAGAATTTTTTTTCAAGTTTGTTGGAGTCACATTTCAATGCGGTAAATGCTTTCCTTATGACCTTGAAAATGCAAGAGGAATGACCTATTTAAGAATCAAGTACAAGCAAGATTATCGGCCAAAAAGTCACTCACTCCATCCATTGCAAGATTAGAAGTATCAACTCCAGAATGAAGACCCATCATATAAGGCGTTGGAGCGTCAATATAGTCCACTCCACTGAAAAAGAGTAATGGAATGTAGACATGCTTCAGAGCAAAAAAGTAGAATAATTAGAAAGAGATTGTCTAAAAAGCATATATAGATAAATTTAAATAAGAAAGAGTCCCCTTTGATTTCACAGCAACATAAGACACAATTGCCTAATCCGTTCCTTGAATTCATCAAATAACCATAAACACGTGCATGAATATAGTGTTCTATACCAAGAACATTTTACACAATCTACCACTTGCAGAACAAGATTATGCGATACACACAAACAATTGAACTTGTACAGCAGCTAATACTTGAATTTTACTTGGCAGACTTGTAATTTTACCTGCCACCGAAATGGATAGATCAAATGGCATATGGCCTCCGATACAAGAGTTAACAGGGAATACCTGTTCAGGATATCAAATGCATATTCAAAGAAGTACACTTAATTAAAATATGATTCGCTTACTAAGTCAAATTATCAGATGCAGAACTGTCATCTTTAATGTAATTGAATAAAAACTGAAATCAAACAGGGATTGGCAGAAGTAAAACTAAAGAAGACTAAATACTTATTGCTAAAAATGCTTCTATTCTCTTTTTTTCTTTATTATGTGCGATTAAGCAGTATCGACATCAGAACCACGTACATATATACAAGAAATTATGAAGCAGGCTCAGTAAACATGAGTATCATATATCGAGTAGTCTATCAAGGGTAGAGTATGCAGAAAGTATATCCGAACCATGGACGGTATAAATCAATGAGCAATTAAAAATTGGATGGTAATTACTTGTTTGATCTTAGTAAAATTCTTCTTTCAAGCAGGACAGCTGTAAAAAGTATGATCAAGTTGTCGACATCCAAGCATTGCACCAGTGGCTGAAAAGACACCTGCAAGAAAAAGAAAAAAAAAACATCACTATTGAGAGTGGTCTAAAATACAACAATGTCAATAAGTGGCATGTCACTGCAAAGTGAAGAAGCAACTGCAAAAAATACAACCAGAACCAATTAGGAAAAAGGAAGAAGGAAACAGGTATCCAGCTCATACGTCAGCATGAGGAAGTCCCTCTTTTGGGGGAGCTTCCACAGAAAGCAAGCAGTTCTCAATTGCAAAAAGGACACGATCTTTTCCAGGAGTTGGCAATGGTACATTGGACACCATATAAGCTATAACATCCCATAATGGCTTACTGCAAGCAACGGATGAATCATTAAAATAAAATAAACTATCAGAATCCTTATAACTGCGCATATGGTTTAGAAAAAAAACTTCTTTCATTGATTTATAAGTAAGATCGTTTATATACAACATCCTCAAAGGGACTCAAAGTCCTATATAAAATCTAAAACCACTGCAGAATTCAGCTCACTGCATTTTCAAAAACAGTTGATAACTGTTGGAAAAAAAAAAGCAGGCTAAGGATCATCCTAGGTATTACTGTTGCTTAGATATTATTTGGAAGTGCAAATAAATGATCAAAGTTCAGAAGAAAATTTTTATTATAACCATTTAGGTGAAAATTACAAATAAATATCTGAAGTATCAGGGCAAGTTTTCTACTTCGATAGCAATAACATTATTACTGTTGTATCGGGGCGTCAGACACAAAGAAAGAGAAAATATTAGTGCTTGCGGTTTTTTCTCTTACTTTTTTGTATTCATAGGGCACAGTTTCTAGCTATCTCCCACATGGGGTTGTTCGCTGGCCTAATGACAAGTTTTAAATTTAAAAAATATTAGGTATTCTACTAACTTAGCAAAAATCAATATAAGATTGCTATTGGTGGTCCTCTGTATGCAGGCCCCAAGCAAATTTCTCCCGCATGGGGTTGTTTGCTGCCCCCTATTGACAAAAATCAGTATAATATTGCTATTGGTGGTCTTGTCTACTCAGGCCCTGAGCAAATTTCTACCTGTCACCACCCCCTGCAAGATGAACTTTGAATCTGTATTTCAACAGTACCTATTTTTTCTTGAAGGGCAGAAAATTGAATAAGAAAAATGACAAGTCAAGTACATGAAACTTAATGCTCCGCAATTATTAGGATTTTCTTACTGCATGGGACTGATGAGCCATTTATCAAAATAGTTTTTCTGATTTTAGTAGTTCATTTTGGGCTTCAGATTATATTTGCATCACTCTTTTAGTTATTATACACTTTCTGCAGAAAAAATAAGAAACAACAACAAACCAGTGCTCCAAAAGAAAAAAAGTACTCACCTACTTCCACGAGGGGAAAAGCAAAGTGAAAATAGCTCTTCCAGAACAGTCCTTATAGCTCGAAAGCTTGGTGAACGGGAAACAAGACATATGCATTTATCAGCAAAAGAATTTGAGGGAATGCAGTAAGCTTCAGATATATCTTCGCATACAGGATCTCGGAATGCAATGCAACTAACATAGATTTTGGAACCATCACCCTCTGCAAAAAAAAATTTTAAAAAAGATTATTTCGGGAGAGTTTCTCTTTAGATATTACTAGCCTCACTGCATCAATTAATGAAGCACAAACGGTGTACACAAGTACAAAGAAAAACTTCTTCTGGAAGTAAAGAGAGAATACACATTGTTTTGCACAGAAGCAACATTATAGAAACAAATGCAATAGCATTCCAAAATGTACAGAACAACAATGTCTATACTCTTAAGTGCTCAAATGTTGCACTCAACCCAATCAGACTGCATTATCCAAATACAAAAAGGCAGGAAAACGAAATGTTTCAATCCACATGGTAAGCTCATGAGTCATGTTCACGTCAGACACTATATCACTGTTTAGTTATCTTTAGATTCAAGACCAACAAAGTGCTAAACATGACTAGCAAGAAAAAAAAAGCCCCGTAGTAACTCCAAATGAAAATTCAAATATTCAGTGGCATAATTCAACCAAATGACTGCTACAGAAGTTTGAGTTAAATATCAAGATTTAGAAAGAAAGAAAGAAAGAAAAGACAAATAAATTATAATATGCATCAGAGACACTTCCCAACTATATATTAAGTACATAACACAGTTCTGATCGATTTGAGATTCCAAAAGTAATCCCTAACAGATAACAAGCACTGGCCAGGTGACTATCTAGTCATTTAAAAGTAAAAGTTCTACACTTAAACTAGTCAACTTGAATGATTACAGTTGAGACTAGCTATTCAGCAGGGTTTTCACAGAACTATTATGTTTCTGACGTAGAGTACCAATTTTATCCTAATTAAAGTATTCTGATGCGGAGCCACTAGCATTATGTTACTAAGAAAAAAGGGATCATCCGAAGGTGCACGCGAGCAGTGCAAGTTAACGATTTTCGAATTGCCGGAATCAGATGGGTCATTATAATATATTTTTTTAAGCGGAACGGGCCTGCGGACGAATCTCACCAGTTTCGCCCGTGACGTTCGAGCTTTTTGGGCTATCTGACGCCGTTTATTATTTTATTTTGAATTTTCATATTTTAGAATTTTTTTTACCCGTGTTTGTTTTTCCTATTTAAGAATGCTCTGCTTCGCTTTGTAAGTTAGTTTAATTTTATTAAATAAAAATCGTGGGGTTTCCTTCATTCAGTTCTTGGTATTCTGCGGAATAGCTTTGACCTATCACCCCACGCGCACTGCATCATATTTAGTATCAATTTTCAGCCGATCCTGTGGTATGCCACCTCTAAGCCGAAGGAAGTTAAGTTAAGTTAATTTCAATTAAATTAAGTTCAGTTAAGTACTGAAAATGAACATGTTTTTAAAAAGTAAACCCACCACCACCACCCCAACCACGCCACCACCACCACCACCCCCAACCCACCAACACCACCACCACCCTAACCACACCACCACCACCCCTACCCACCACCACCACCCCAACCATAACACCACCACCACCACCCCAACCCACAACACCACCACCACAACCACACCACCACCCTCACCACCACCACCACCACCACCACCCCAATCACCATATACTGGTTTAATTCCCAGATACTCAAGATTAAAAATATATTTGTAAAAAGTATTAAAGTTAAATTCAGTTAAGTATAAGTTAAGATCAAAAGGACAGACCCTAAGTTGCGAAGAGATAATGCTGATCTCGAAGACAGGTTGATTATCTGACAAGGCGACTGTAAGCGCTCGCACCGTCCCGTGAAGATGTCGATGTCGCGGATGATAATCCTTTCGGCACTGATCGGAATCCTCCCAGAGAAGATCGACGTTGGGAATTTGGCTTCACGGTGGATATTTCAAAATTCGATGGTAGCATTTCAGCTGATGACTTTAATGATTGGCTTTCTCAGGTTGAGGAGATTTTTGACTTCAAGGAGGTTCCAGATGATCGTCGCATTTTGTTGATAGCAATTCGTTTGCGTGGTCGTGCGCAAGCTTGGTGGCAGCAGTTGAAGCAGACTCGCATCCGTGCCGGTAAGAAGAAGATTTCCACTTGGGAGAAATTTCAGAAACACATTCGAGGTGCGTTTTTGCCTTAAAATTTTGAGCGAGAATTATATCAGCGCTTTTAGTGCCTCCGGCAAGGTTCTCCTTCAGTGGCTCAGTACACCACTTACTTTTACCAGTTACTTGCTCGAACTAACCTTAATGAGTCGCCTATTCAGTTGGTTTCTCGTTATATTGGTGGTTTGCGTCTACAATTATAGTATGTTCGACCCACTGACAGTTGCAGAAGCGCATCAGCGGGCTTCCCATGCAGAGAAATAATTAGCAAGGCATACTAACGTGGTGTCACGACCACCCCCTAGTTCGTCACATGTTGTTGTGTCTTCGGCACCCTCTACGGCAGACCCACCGACCCTCCTCCACCAGCTCATAGTTTTGCAGGCCCCTCCCAAGGACGTGGTAGTATGCGTTGTTTTAATTGCGGCAAGGTTGGTCATAGACAGTCGGATTGCCGCAAAGCACCATCTGGTTCTCGTGGACTCCTTACGAGTGATTCTCAGGGGGCTAATTCTGCTCCCAGTGATGATGGCCCTCCCATTTTTAATGATTACAGTGATGCGGCGGAAGTGACAGAGAAATATGTGACAGGAGACGTCGGCAATGTTTTGATGTTGAGGCCACATTCTTGTCCTCTCGCGCACCGGAATCAGCTAACTGGTTACATAATAATTTGTTCATGTCTACATGCACAATTGACGAGAAGGTTTGCACCTTTAATATCGATGCGGGGAGCTGTGAGTGGTTTCGGATGTTGCTGTTTCGAAATAGTGGCTCCCTACTAAAACTCACCCCAAACCTTACAAGCTTGTCTGGCTTAGCAAAGGTACAGATGTTACGATTTCTAAGCGTGTACTGCTGAGTTTCTCTAATGGTCCTACTCATCGTGATGATATTTACAGTGATGTGGTTCCTACGGATGCGTGTCACCTACTACGTGGCCGGCCTTGGCAATATGATCGTTCAGTTACCCATGATGGCCGTACCAATACGTATCCGTTCCTGTTTCATGGCAAAAAATCTTTGCTCGTCCCGACAAAGCCTCGTGTGGCCTCGTCGGTTACTACTACTGCCCAACAAACTACTTTATTGTCTCGCGCTCCGTTTCACGCCGCTATGAAGAACAGGTGTGGTGTTTGTTTTATGCTGTGATCCAGCTACTACTGATACCTCTGTTGTTCCAGTTGCTGCGATTCAACCATTATTGCAGGAGTTTGCTGATGTGTTTCCCGAGTCCTTGCCCATAGATTTACTTCAGTTACGAGATATTCAGCATCACATTGATTTGGTGTTGGGCGCTGCCTTACCAATCGGTTTCATTATCGTATGAGTCCAAAGGAACATGAGGAATTGCGCAGGCAAGTGGAGGACTTTTTAACTAAGGGCCACATTTGTGAAAGTCTGAATCCGTGCGCCGTTCCTGCCTCCTTACTCCAAAAAAGGATGATACATGGCGTATGTGTGTGGATAATCGCGCTATCAACAAGATTATGATGGGTTACCGGTTTCTTATTCCTTGTTTGGAAGACTTATTGGATTAATTGAGCGGTGCTTCTGTGTTTAGCAATCTGAATTTGAAGAATGGATACCACCAAATTCGTATTCGTCCATGTGATAAGTGGAAGACGGCCTTTAAGACCCGTGAAGGACTGTACGACTGGCTGGTGATGCCGTTGGCCTTTCTAATGCACCTAGCACCTTTATGCGCATCATGGATCAGGCTTTACGCCCTTTCATTGGTAAATCTATTGTTGTTTATTTCGATGATATCTTGATCTATAGTGCCAACCCTACTATGCATGTTGAACATTTGCGCGAGGTATTATTAGTTCTTCGTCGAGATAAATTCTATGCAGCTACCGCTAAGTGCACAATTCTAACCGACTCGATTCAATTCTTGGGTTATATGGTCTCTCGAGATGGAGTTAAGGCTGATCCGGACAAAGTTGTTGCTATTGAGCAGTGGCCCCATCCGACTTAACTGAAGTGCATAGTTTTCATGGTTTGACATCCTTCTATCAGCGTTTTATCTCTCACTTCAGTGGCCTTATGGCACCGATTACTGATTGCATGAAAAACATTAAATTCCACTAGATGGATGATGCCGAAGCTGCGTTTTCTGAGATTAAGCGTCGACTGACTTCTGCTACCATCTTGGTGCTCCTTGTTTTTTTCCAGTCGTTTGAGCTTCATTGTGACGCCTCCAAAATTGATATTGGTGCTATTTTGAGTAAGTCTGGATGCACCATTGCTTATTTCAGTGTGAAACTTTCTGATGCTAAGCTTCGTTTTAGCAAGTATGATATGGAGTACTATGCCCTTGTTCAAGCTGTGAAATGTTGGCGTCATTATTTATTTCAGTGCGAGTTTGTTCTTTACACTGGTCACGATTCCCTTAAGCATCATGGCAGCCAGGATAAGGTCTCTCAGTGTCATGCATCTTGGCTCTCTATTTACAGCAATTCACTTTTGTTATTAAACACAAGGCTGGTATCTCTAATCGTGTAGCTGACGCACTAGGTCACCGGCATACCTTACTTACGGGTGCGTGTTAGGTGTCTGGTTTTGATTCGTTCATGAAATTATACACAGATGACCCTATCTTTTCTCATATTATTAATGCAGATTCAGCTAGGTGAACCCATTGAATTTTTCTTGGCGAATGGCTTTCTTTTTCGTAGGGTTCAATTGTGCATCCCTGATTGCAGCCTGCATCTGAAGCTTATTCAGGAACTACATAATGAGGGTCATGTTGGACGGGATCGCGCTTTTCAATTACTTGATGGTTCATACTATTGGCCTTCTATGCGCAAAAAGGTTGGTAGATTCGTGGCTCGATGTCGTGTTTGTCATTTAGCGAAGGGTGCTTTGACTAACTCCGGCTTATATATGCCCCTTCTTATCCCTACACAGCCACGGTCTGAAGTTAACATGGATTTTATCCTCGGTCTTTCCCGAACCCAATGTGCAGTGATTCTATTTACGTGGTGGTGGATCGGTTTTCCAAGATGGCTCACTTTATCCCCTGCAAGCGCACAACTGATCGCTTTTAAAATGGCTCACTTTATCGTCTTCACGGCCTACCTGCTTCGATTGTGTCATACCATGATACTAGTTTTGAAGGTCACTTTTGGAGGAATTTATGGCGTATGGTAAATACTCCATTAAACTTCAACAATGCGTACCATAGCCAAATGGACGGTCAGACTGAGGTTGTCAATTGCTCGCTAGAGAATCCATTACGCAGTTTGGTTAGGGGCCATCCGAAGTCATGGGAGTTGAAATTGCCTCAGGCTGAGTTAGCCCATAATCACGCCATTAACTGCAGCACAGGTTTTTAGCCCATTAACTGCAGCAAGGGTTTTTAGCCCTTTGGCTATCTGACGTTGTTTAGTATTTTATTTCAAATTTTAACGTTTTACGATTTTTTTTTGTTTTTGTTTTTCCTATTTAAGAATGCTTTGCTTTGCTTTGTAAGTAAGTTGAACGTTATTAAATAAAAATCGAGGATTTTTCTTCCTTCAATTCTCGATATTCTGCGGAATCAAACGAGCTTTGACCTATCCCCCAACGCGCGCTGCATCATATCCCATTGATAAAGAAATCATCTAGAGGTTTGTAGGATCGATATTGATGTTTCCAACAGAAATTATCAATAAGAACCAAAGACAATTAACCAGACAATAAGAATACTGTATACTCCTCATCGAGAAATGTAGAAGGCTTCCATCATACCAAGGAAGAAGTGATGTGATAGTGTAGCCAAAAGCAATCCAAACGTATAAAGTTGCAAAAACATTTTAGTGTAGATTATAAGGTTGCGTCATTCACAGACCATAAAAGTCAGAGTCACAGAAATACCAGTTAAAACAATTGGATAGCAGCGTGGGAATGTCAAGATATCATTTGCATCAACCCCAGATGAGTAAAGCTCTACTCCAGCAGGCAGTACACACTGCAGAGATATAGCACAAACAATGAGCTCTAGAAATTACCTCTCACGAATAATTTGTATCAAGACGCTGCGGGCAATTGCACTTGAAAAGAAAATTTATTAGTAATTTAATTTTATAAGCTTATTATTCATTATTATAACTAAATGTAAACATGAGAAGCATAAGTTACTCCCTTTGGATCTAAATGCATTGCTTTATCTTTTTATATATGAAATGCCTGAATCACACATGTTTGCTGCTTTTTAATTTCAACGTTATTTTTCACCAAAGAACAAAAAAACTAAGTAGAAATGAACAATCATAGGCCATACATAAAGAATCATCTATTTGTAGTAAACTTCATTAAAATGATAAACAAAGAATGAGAAAAGTAATCTCAAATACTTAAAAAACGATGGCCTAGTATCTCGAACATTGCAAACTCGATAATGCATTATCTTGAGACAATACATTTGACAATTTATCAATATCTAACCCGTTTCAGACAGAACAATAACACTGGCATTCACTCATTTCAAATAATCAGAAACTTATGTTTAATAAGCACCTGTTTTGCACTTTGCAACTATAATCTTAGACAGCAGTTATCAATAGATGTCTCTCGACTATTATTTAGCCCACTGATCAAGCAAAACTAGATGACTAACCTTAAAAAATAAGTGTAACAATCTAATTAAACTTGAACAATGCAATGATGCGCATGAGGCTAGGATTAAATGAATTAAAAAGCAAAGAAGAAACAAATGGAAAACATGTGCTTTAGCAATCAAAGTGGTGAAAAATGGTACAACTTACAGTTGAGAGCTGTGGAGGTGGCGGAGGGTAGAGGGCATGATTAGGCGGAGGATACTGATCCAGAAGAGAAGGCATGTAAAAGACGTCCATCCCATGGTACCCTTTGATTCCATCTAGGGTACGAATCTCTGGTCCGAGTCCGCAAACGACGAAGTACTCGAAGATTCGCGCCATTCAACGAATCCTTTCCCGCAGATCTCGATCGAATTCCAGCGTGTAGTAGTTGAATTGGGTCAAATGCGGTGCTTGGTGGGGGATCTGGGAGTGGGATCGAGTCGAGGGTGGGAAATCGGGAAAATGGGAATGGGGTTGATAAGACGGAGAAGCCCGTCTCTGAAAATTACGATTCACCCACTACTACCTGGCCTGGCCCGGTTCCGAGACGATGTTGGATTGTCCAGTTGTTAGAGCATCTCCCACCGATTATGCAAAACTGATTAAAATATAATATTATGTTGGTTATGTATAATTTAGATGCTGGAAAATAATTTATGTTTTAATGGGATTATATATAATGATTATGTATATTTAGAAAAGAAATTTCAATGGCTATAATTGAAAGCTATCTCGTCATTCATACATCATCTACTCTTCATTCATACACTCTCTACTTTTTATCATACACTCTCCTCCCTTCAATTGTATCAAAGTCATACCACACAATTTACAAAAATGTGGAAAATGAGGATGAAAGATGAAGAAGATGAAGAACTACAAATAATGGGTCTTATTGCTCAACATCATTATGAAAGTTAGAATGAGAAGTTGTCACCACGCCGTGGTGGATTTATAATGAACCACCGTGTTATTAAACGCGATAGAGAAGAAGATCATGCTAGACTTTATCGTGATTATTTTTCTAGCACTCCTCCCTTCTCAAATTCTGTAGTGCCTTTATGTGTGATATGTGTGAACTTTTTTTTTTGTATGTTATCCAGTATGAACTTTTTTATATGAACATTATATGATATGCAGTGTCTACTTGTTTTTATATGAACATATTGGTTTGTGCTTTCTGCCATACTAATATTTAAGAGAGACATAGCCTCTGAAATGACCAATAACTTATTTATTTAACAATCAATCTCAAGTCAGTGAACCAAACTGATCAACAAGTGAATATACAAAGATAAACTGATCACTTGAAACATAAACAAAGATATTGCTCAAGCGTACACCAAGCTCTCCTATCAACATAAGTATGGTTGTCATTCCAACTCCGACGTGGAGTACAAATTAGTAATATAGTTTCCATAATCTGGACCTGATGTATGCTTTCTAATCTGTCTTTGTACACTCTGCCAAAACCTCCTTCCCCTAGGAGTGATTCAGCCCTAAAATATGTCATTGCTTGAGCTAACTCACGAAATGTAAATATCTTGGCTCCAAAATACTCGGAACTCTCAATTGGTGCAAGATCATTTCCATTTGACAACCCAGCCACATTCAGCTTATCAACAATCACAGAAGCAAAAGCAGGTTCGTAACCAAGAGTGACGTGAAAGCAAAGCATTACAAGAAGCTGTGATCATACTTTTATGTGTCGACTTATTCAGTGATCATGGAGTTAGTTGTACTACACAAAAGCTCAATCAAGCTAAACACAGCTTAAAGAACACAAGGATAAGTGAACAACTAAGCAATTTCAGTTAGCTTCATCAATGTGGACTTTCAACACTGACAGTTTCTAATATTAAGTAACCAGCCATACATCATCAATTCTGTAACTAATTTTTAGAACTGAGGACCAGATGAGAAGCTTTCTGTTTTCACAGTCACGCGTACAAAACTCAGCAGTCAGAGACTTGTCTTGGTCCTCAAAGCAGCAGTGCAACAAAGAGCTCCCAGCTTCTGCTTGTCCCCAATTCATTCAAAAGAACCAAAGATTGATTTCAAGGCACGACACTACAAGTAAAACCCAGATAACGAAAACTTGGAGAAATCTAAAATTTGGGTCTTCTCGATGATGTCATGTGAGTAACCATACAATACCTGAAGTAGGCTCGACTGCTTTGCTATGTGTCTTCTTCCTGTTTTTTGACTTATTTTCTGAGGATGATGGTCCAGAGCATGGAAGTGGTTATGAAAATGGCTAGATATTCCGGTTTACACTCCTATATGACTCAAAAGCCTTAGCTCATGAGTCATGATTGTATAACCCAATATATACTAGCATTTCTTCCATTAATTAGCCGATGTGGGGACAAATTCTCAAGTGCATGATGAGACGCCCATTTGACGGCAGCATGGATTTACCCATAGTGGGAGTCGCGTGTTGCGCACCTACGCTGACCGGTTGTGTTGGCTCATGAGTCATGGTTGTATAACTTAATATATACTAGCATTTCTTCCATTAATCAGCAGATGTGGGACAAATTCCCAAGTGCATATACTTAACAGTGGTAGACAACCCATCTCCAAGGTTCGAGCTCCCTGCAATAAACAGAAAGGAGAGGGAAGAAGGCAAACGGAGAACAATAGTGAACTTATGAAATGGAGTCCAGCGCTAACAAGTCATAATCTGAAACAACACCAAGGGGGAGAACAGCTGAGTTTGACCGAGCATTGGTCCACCAAACGCAACTGGAGTGTGGCTCGTTGAAGGATCAGTCAGCATTTTCGGAGAACAACTGTGGACAGGTGCTGTTGCAGCGTGTTGAGGAACTGAGTGACTCTCTTTAATAGTGACAGGCGGTCATTGATCAACGGGGAGCAGATTCTGAGTTGGAGGAACTCAGAGAGAGACAGACAGATTGGCAGAGAGTGCTAAAGAAATCATCGACAGAAGTTAGAGCAATTCTGGTACACAGATTGCTATAGCATTCCGTCTACTACACATTGTAATAAAATGCTAAGTCTGTGAGTCAGTTCTGTAACTATTTTTTACTGGAAGGTAGTACAAACTGAGTCTGTGGGATCAGACTGCAAGCTAATTTGTGTGATCAGAATGAGTTGAGATGGATCTAGGTTAGTAGCGTTGAGGTATGACATTCTTGACAAAACTGCACAAGACGATGCTACAAAACTCTCTGAAGATCGCAGCTGGAGCACAATCTGAAGATTGATAAAACAGTAACAAATTACAACGACAAGCACCAGAAAGTGATATAGTACTCTTTGGATCACAAAAGCTGAGGCAAGATGGGCAAAAAACAAATGACAAAATCTGCTATAGCAACCCGTGATGATTTAAAGCTAGAGCAGAATGGCCGGTCATCATGAAGTTGCACAGAGGGAGTACAGAGAGGTACTGCCGGTATCGCAAAGATTCAAGGAACATTGCAATCGTCTTCAAGTGATCAGCAGTCGTCATCATGCGGCCGGAAGTGGTTAAAAGAGATAAGGTTTCTAAATTTCGATTTAGGAAACAAAATCTCAACAACTTCACAAGAATCTAGGAGAAGATTCAAAAGAAGCTGAGCTATCTACGAATCCTAAGGCAACTAGGGTTTCCAAAAAGCTGATCGTTGATGAAGCTATAAGAGCAATGCAGAGGCAGAGCAAATGAGATCAATCGAAGCATAGAGAATACACAACCAAAGTTAAACTCACGGGCGAAGAGCAAAGGCTACAAGATAGTTTTGCTAAGTTGTGTTGAGCGTAGAGGAGATTAGAACTTGTTGAGTTTGATCAAGGATTGATAAATATAACTCAACTAGAGCGCGGCTCGTTGAAGGATCACTCAGTTGCTTCGAAGAACAGCTGCAGATAGGTGGTGTTGCAGGCTGTTGGAGAGCTGAACGCTTCTACATGATACTGACAGGTGGTCACTGATCAGGGGGAGTAAGGTCTGGGTTTGAAGAACTCAGCAAAAGTCCTACTGTTTGGCAAGGAGTGCTAGAAGAGTCGTCAACTGAAGTTACATCAATTCTGGTAGAGAGATTGTTATAACATTCAGTCTACTACACATTGTAATGGGATAGGCTAAGTCGGTGCGTCAGGTCTGTAGCTGCTCTTTACTGGAAGTGTGTAGGTAGTAAGAAGCGAGTCTGTGGGATCAGATGCGAGCTAATTTGTGTGATCAGATTGAGCTAAGGTTTCGACTAGGTTAGAAGTAGAGGTTGAAGCTAGAGCATGGCTTAGTTTCTGGAATCCTTTGTACTATAACCGTAAATAGTGAAATCTTGAGGATCGAAAAGTGATCCTCCTCAGACGTAGGCATTGGCCGAACTTTGTAACCAAAGTTGTTGCGTGCTTTCTTTCAAAGAGAAACAAATTTCGCAGAGTGACTTAGAGAGTGCTGCAACAACCATTGTAACTTGTCACCAGTAGCGCGCTGTGAATTTCAATTGGTATCAGATCCGATCACTCGACATACAGAGTGTGATCTGGTAGTGCTTTGCTGACATCTACGGTCGGCATGAAAGAACGACAGAGCACCAGCAAACCACCTCTGCTCGAAGGAGGAAATTGTGGCTACTAGAAAGCTCGGATGATTACTTTTCTCAACGCTATTAACGAAAAGGCATGGAGGGGTGTCATATTAGAGTGGTCTCACCCACTGACCGTCGACAGCACATGAGTTGCCCGAAAAAAATCCAAAGACAAGTGGACTACTGAAGAGGAAGTTGTAGCATCAGGCAACTCCAAAGCTCTAAATGTTATATTTGTGTTGTTGATGCTAACGATTTCAGGCTGATATCAAATTGTGACATGGCCAAACAAGCTTGGAAAATTCTTGAAACAACTTGAAATTTCACAGCGTCTCACTTAGGCAGATTTGTGAACTAGCAGTTGCTGCAGCACACTCTTGTTCACAAGAAATAATCTCAGCAAGCAATGAACAAAGGCACAGGTTTGTTCACCCAGTTCGGCCAAACTGCCTACGTCTGGGGAGGACTATTCTCCAGTTCTCAATCCACTCAACCAAAGGCTCCAAGCACACTCTGTTACAACGCACGCAACATATGCTACTTTAACCCCGTGTGGATCACACAACACAATCAGAACAAGCTCTGATTTGTGTCAGCACACCCTCTACAATATGTCAGTCTAGAATAGCTACAATCCTCTCAAAGAACTTAGCCTATTCTATACTACACTACTCAGCAGAGTTGCTGCAGCAACAGCTGTAACACACAGCTGAAGCACAATGTCCGCGTCGCTCCAAGACCTTCTGCCGAGCCGATCGAACCTCTCCAAGAGCGCTGCACACTCTGAGTAACTCCCCCTCACTCAGTGACCACCTGCCACTAGTGAGTTCTTCCGCACGAACCTCGAACGAGCCTTCCACCCGTCAGTTCTTCCGCGGCTTCCTTTGATCAACCAACAAGCTCCAAAGCTCTGAATTGGCTTCCAGATCAATGCACAAATCAGTCTCTCCAAGACCTGATTCTCTTCTGCAATGCTCACCACAGCTCTGCGCTCAACGCTCTGCCCGTGTGTGTTTGATCGAAGAACAACGTCCGTAGCACCCAGAAAGTTCCTTCTCTGAAATCTGTGTCTACTCTCGTGTATCACTCAGCTTCGATCACCCTCTTCAGCCCTAACACCTTCTGCTTAAATACCCACACCACTTTAAGCAGTTTCCAGGTTTAGGCCATTGATCCACAAGATCAATTATCTCCTAAAATCTAGGAGATTAGATTTGATTTATATCTTCAATGCAAATCTCCTTCTCTGACAAGTAAACCATGCTGGAATATGCTCAACAGTATTTTAGAAATACTTCTAAGAACTCTCACAAAGCTGCCATACCTTCAAAACGCTCCCAGCACAAAACTGCTACTCGAACAGTTGATACAGCACTTGAACCAGCACCTGCTGCAGCATCCCCTGCTGTATCTGCTGCTGGTTCACTTCTGCTGGCCTGCTTGATTGTTGAAGCTGCAGCAGCTCCTTGTTCACTTGTGCTGTAGCTGTTTGCTGCTGCTGGAATTTCCTAAATGCATTAGGAAACAATCCCATCAATTCTAAGGAAGATCCTCCAATTTATAGAGGTTTTGATTTTCCAATCAAATCTTCATTCAACAAATCTGCCCTTGTTCTTGAGAGACACTCCAGAAATATTCTCCTGAATATTCAGCTCTTTCCGAAAGCCCTTCGGTCCACTGATTTGTTGATTGAATGCAATCTTCGAGAAAGCTTTGAATTTGTGCTACCACATTTTAGCTCCAGCATCTACTACTGAACTTCTGCTCCAGAGATTGCTGTAGCACTTGCTTACTCCACTTTAGCTCCAGAGATAGTCACTCTGCCCAGATTGCACAAGCTGATGTCTTCATGCTCTCTTTCAGAATTTTGAGCTCCCCAAGGCAACATTAGGTCGCGCGCCTCGTGAAGACATTAGCCACTTAATGTCTTCATCTGGAGCGCCACTTAATGTCTTCAGCTGGAGCGCCACTTACTGAGTTTGCTCACTCTGGAATGCTCTTCATCAGCTGTTTTCTTTCCATACTTGTTGTAGCAGGCTCTAGTTCACTTTGTAGGAGTTTGTCAATGATGCCACATACCTTCACAATCTCCCCCTTGGCATTTTGACAAAATCCAAGAACCCTTCTAATCTTAGGCAATCCTCTTCTCATCTTTGAACTCCTTCTTTTGCAGCTTCTTCAGCTTCAATCTTCAGGGGATGTTGTAGCAACTTCTTGTGCTTGTTTTGTCAAGGATGCCATTACCTTAACACTCTCCCCCTTGGCATTTTTGACAAAACCTGAGCATCATTTCTAAGAGCACCTCTTCTCTTCTTCTCCCCTTCTCCTCTTCTCCCCCGTTTTGTCACAAATGATAGAGGGGGATACCAGCTAAATTCAGCGAGTATGCCAACGCCTCTTCTCCATCCATAGGAGAGGGCATTCCAATGTGTCAACATGTGCTTCTTTGGTTGGTTTTGGGGGAAAATCAGGTGGCTGCTTCTCCACCCATACTTTTACTGGTTTTCGAACATGCTTCTTCCGAGTTTTGTTGTGACCAGCAACTCTTTCTTTCCTTCCGGCATTGTTTCGGTGTCTCATCCTCTCTGTGCCAGCATCCTTCTTTATCCTCATTTTCGTTGTCCCTCCAACATATCTGATGTTTTCGTGCACAACTGGACAATGACAGTCCATCGGCTTTGATGAGCTGGAGGTCACTCGCCTGCCACGCCTGATCCTTGGCTTCATCTGGCGTTGTCCGTCTGTAGGCGATTTCTGAGGTCTCCAATACTTGTTCAGAATCGGGCATCTTTTCTGAATGTGTCCCTCTCGATCACAGAAATAACAACTGCGACTTTTGCACCTGGATTTCTTTTCTGCTACAGGTTGTTGATACAACGGTTGCTGTAGCAGCTTATTGTTCACCCTTCTATGCACCTTTTTCTGAACTGGTTTCTGGGACAAGACCGGTTTTTCTACGGCAATCTCAGCATCTTCTCGCTCCGTAGCTTTGATGAATACAGTTGTTTCAACACCTTCTTCTCCAGTGTATCCAAGACCTGAGTAGCCACCTCCATACCTTTGGCGTGCTAGAATATCTTCAAGAGTGCTTGTTCCACTGTTAAGCATCTTTGTAGTCTTCCGGTAGAGGTTGAGCTCTTCCTTCTCTGCAGCAAACTTCTCTTCTTGCTGGGCAACCTGATCCGTAAGAGAAGTGATCATCTTCAGCAGCTCCTCTTGTTTTTCTTGTAGATCTGAAACTTTAGCCGTCAATCCTTTGTTGACCTCCATGACTTGCAGCCACTCTTCGTGCAACAGGGTAAAGTTTCTTGCAATGGACTCCTCAGTGATTTCCTCATCATCACTACTGTCTGACTCATCAGCACAATCAACACTTTCTGGCTTTGTTGAAACGGTGCTCTTCATATCAGTTTCAAACATCAAAGCAACATTGCTAATTTGGTAAGATTTTTCTTCACTGTCTTCGTCTCTCCAATTTGCAGCAGAAGTTTTGTTGCTTTCATGAGCCGACTGGAGGATCTCCCATGCTTGCTTGGCAACTTCACAGTCAGAGATCAGCCTGAAATTATTTGCGTCAACAGCGGCAAATATCGCGTTCAAGGCTCTTGAGTTACTGGTTGCTACAGCTTCTTCTTCAGCTGTCCATGTCTCCTCTGGTTTCTCCAGTGCAACTCCTTTGTCGTCGATGATAAGTGGGTGTGACCATCCAGACACTACTGCTCTCCACGTCCCCTCATCCATCGTCTTTAGGAAGACCTTCATTCCCGCCTTCCAACATCCATAATTGCTCTCTTCCAATAATGGAGGTCTGCTTGTGCTCTGTCCTTCCTTCATTGTCTTGGCTTCTTCAGAGACACTATAGGATCTTTTAACTCTGTGTTTCGAGTTCCTGCTCTGATACCAATTGAAATTTCATAGCGTCTCACTTAGGCAGATTTGTGAACTAGCAGTTGCTGCAGCACACTCTTGTTCACAAGAAATAATCTCAGCAAGCAATGAACAAAGGCACAGGTTTGTTCACCCAGTTCGGCCAAACTGCCTACGTCTGGGGAGGACTATTCTCCAGTTCTCAATCCACTCAACCAAAGGCTCCAAGCACACTCTGTTACAACGCACGCAACATATGCTACTTTAACCCCGTGTGGATCACACAACACAATCAGAACAAGCTCTGATTTGTGTCAGCACACCCTCTACAATATGTCAGTCTAGAATAGCTACAATCCTCTCAAAGAACTTAGCCTATTCTATACTACACTACTCAGCAGAGTTGCTGCAGCAACAGCTGTAACACACAGCTGAAGCACAATGTCCGCGTCGCTCCAAGACCTTCTGCCGAGCCGATCGAACCTCTCCAAGAGCGCTGCACACTCTGAGTAACTCCCCCTCACTCAGTGACCACCTGCCACTAGTGAGTTCTTCCGCACGAACCTCGAACGAGCCTTCCACCCGTCAGTTCTTCCGCGGCTTCCTTTGATCAACCAACAAGCTCCAAAGCTCTGAATTGGCTTCCAGATCAATGCACAAATCAGTCTCTGCAAGACCTGATTCTCTTCTGCAATGCTCACCACAGCTCTGCGCTCAACGCTCTGCCCGTGTGTGTTTGATCGAAGAACAACGTCCGTAGCACCCAGAAAGTTCCTTCTCTGAAATCTGTGTCTACTCTCGTGTATCACTCAGCTTCGATCACCCTCTTCAGCCCTAACACCTTCTGCTTAAATACCCACACCACTTTAAGCAGTTTCCAGGTTTAGGCCATTGATCCACAAGATCAATTATCTCCTAAAATCTAGGAGATTAGATTTGATTTATATCTTCAATGCAAATCTCCTTCTCTGACAAGTAAACCATGCTGGAATATGCTCAACAGTATTTTAGAAATACTTCTAAGAACTCTCACAAAGCTGCCATACCTTCAAAACGCTCCCAGCACAAAACTGCTACTCGAACAGTTGATACAGCACTTGAACCAGCACCTGCTGCAGCATCCCCTGCTGTATCTGCTGCTGGTTCACTTCTGCTGGCCTGCTTGATTGTTGAAGCTGCAGCAGCTCCTTGTTCACTTGTGCTGTAGCTGTTTGCTGCTGCTGGAATTTCCTAAATGCATTAGGAAACAATCCCATCAATTCTAAGGAAGATCCTCCAATTTATAGAGGTTTTGATTTTCCAATCAAATCTTCATTCAACAAATCTGCCCTTGTTCTTGAGAGACACTCCAGAAATATTCTCCTGAATATTCAGCTCTTTCCGAAAGCCCTTCGGTCCACTGATTTGTTGATTGAATGCAATCTTCGAGAAAGCTTTGAATTTGTGCTACCACATTTTAGCTCCAGCATCTACTACTGAACTTCTGCTCCAGAGATTGCTGTAGCACTTGCTTACTCCACTTTAGCTCCAGAGATAGTCACTCTGCCCAGATTGCACAAGCTGATGTCTTCATGCTCTCTTTCAGAATTTCGAGCTCCCCAAGGCAACATTAGGTCGCGCGCCTCGTGAAGACATTAGCCACTTAATGTCTTCATCTGGAGCGCTACTTAATGTCTTCAGCTGGAGCGCCACTTACTGAGTTTGCTCACTCTGGAATGCTCTTCATCAGCTGTTTTCTTTCCATACTTGCTGTAGCAGGCTCTAGTTCACTTTGTAGGAGTTTGTCAATGATGCCACATACCTTCACAATCTCCCCCTTGGCATTTTGACAAAATCCAAGAACCCTTCTAATCTTAGGCAATCCTCTTCTCATCTTTGAACTCCTTCTTTTGCAGCTTCTTCAGCTTCAATCTTCAGGGGATGTTGTAGCAACTTCTTGTGCTTGTTTTGTCAAGGATGCCATTACCTTAACACAACTCATGAGGGAACAAACAAAGTGAAGATCTCTAGAATGCAAATGATCATCTCAAGATTTAAAAGCCTAAAGATGGTAGAGGAAGAGACCATCTCAGAGTTCATTGCAAGATTATGCGATATATCAAACAAGGCCTATTCTCTAGGAGAACCTTAAGAGGAGAAGCTGGTAAGGAAAGTTCTCAGATCTCTCACCTCGAAGTTTGATATGAAGGTCACAACCATAGAAGAATCCCAAGATGTCAAGAACATGAGGTTGAAGGCACTGATTGGTTCGCTGAGACAATTTGAGATGAAAGTTACAGAAGATGCTACACCACTCTCTGGGAAAAGCCTTAGGCTGAAAGCTGAGTCAAAGGAGAAGGAGACTGTCCCAGATGATGTAGGGCAACAATTGTCCCTGCTGGTCAAATACTTTGGCAAGTTCATGAAGAGAATGGATCAAAAACCTTCATATGCAGGACAATCATCTTGGGGGAGAAACAGAAGAAGAGAAAATTCCCAGAGAAGAAACAAGGATGCTGACCAAATTAATGAAGAAAGCAAAGACAAACAGAAAGGGATCTAATACTAGGAGCTACCGAAAGAAAAATAACAAGTCCCTAACTGCAAACTGGAGTGATGAAGACAGTGAGGGTGATACTAATCACAAAGGGAATTTAGCTTTGACTATTGTACTTCATTACGAGAACTTAGATCCAATGCATTTAGATATTGTCTATAAGATTATTGAATTTGACGGCAGTGATGACGGAGACATCTCAGAAGAGTCGATTGCCGGACAGTTCAAACTAATACAAGAGAAATGCCTCCCAGTCATCGAAGTTAACAAAGAACTGCTGTCAAAGATATCTGGATTGAAAGGTGAACGAGAAAAGCTTTAGAATATCATTACCTCACTGACCAAGGGACAACAATCAGAAGATGCTGAGACAATGGAAAAAGAGTGTCAACAGAGAGCTGCATCAGAAACAACCAACATAGTGGCATCCATTATGGATGAAATTTTGGCCTACCAAAGGTACGAAAGTTGGACTGAAGGTCTTGGATACACAGGCGTAGCAAGCATTGGTGCGACTACATTTGTCAAAGCGACGGATTCTAAAGAAACTAAAAGAGCTCCAAGTGTCCAGGAGAGCCCAGTCACAGTTGTTCAACGTGTTCAGAAAAAGGTGTCAAAGAAAAATGAAATTTCAAGTGTCTCTACTTATGCAGATTTGTGAACTAGCAGTTGCTGCAGCACACTCTTGTTCACTTAAATGTAGGCACAGCAGACAATGAATAGGACACAGATTTGTTCACCCACTTTGGCCAATCTGCCTACGTCTGGGGAGGACTATTCTCCAGTCCTCAATCCACTCAACCAAAGGTTCAAAGCACACTCGGTTACAACGCACGCAACCTATGCTACTTTAACCCCGTGTGGACTACTCAACACAATCAGAACAAGCTCTGATTTGTGTCAGCACACCCTCTACAATATGTCAGTCTAGAATAGCTACAATCCTCTCAAAGAACTCAGCCTATTCTATACTACACTACTCAGCAGGGTTGCTGCAGCAACAGCTGTAACACCAGCTGAAGCACTCTGTCCGCGTCGCTCCAAGGCCTCCTGCCGAGCCGATCGAACCACTCCAAGAGCGCTGCACACTCTGAGTAACTCCCCCTCACTCAGTGACCACCTGCCACTAGTGAGTTCTTCCGCACGAACCTCGACCGAGCCTTCCACCCGTCAGTTCTCCCGCGGCTGCCTTTGATCAACCAACAAGCTCCACAGCTCTAAATTGGCTTCCAGATCAAAGCACGAATCAGTCTCTGCAAGACCTGATTCTCTTCTGCAATACGCACCACAGCTCTGCGCTCAACGCTTTGCCCGTGTGTGTTGATCGAAGAACAACTCTCGTAGCACACCCAGAAAAATCCTCACTCTGAATTTTGTGTCTACTCTCGTGTATCACTCAGCTTCGATCACCCTCTACAGCCCTCAAACCTTCTGCTTTAATACCCTCACCACTTTAAGCAATTTCCAGGTTTAGGCCATAGTCCCACAAGATCAATTATCTCCTAAAATCTAGGAGATTAGATTTGATTAATATCTTCAATGCAAATCTCCCACTCTGACTAGCAAACCTTGCTGGAATATGCTCAACGGTATTTTAGAAATTCTTCTAAGCACTTTCACAAAGCTGCTATACCTTCAAAAAGCACCCAGCACAAAACTGCTACTCGGACAGATGAACCAGCACTTGAACCAGCACCTGCTGCAGCATCCCCTGCTGCATCTGCTGCTGGTTTACTTCTGCTGGTCTGCTTGATTGTTTGAGCTGCAGCAGCCCCTTGTTCACATATGCTGGTTTTGTCAAATCTGCCACACTTGTATTATCAATCTCCCCCTTGGCATTTTGACAAAACCACTTCATAACTCCACTTCTCAGCCTGCTCTTTCTTCTCCCCCTTTTTGGAACAAATGACGAGGGGGTTTTTCTGCTGAGAGCACTTATGACGGCAATACACAGAGCCCTAGAGAGGCCCTCAGGTCTTCAAACCGAGCTGCATCCAGAGCTTTGGTGAAGATATCAGCAAGTTGTTTGGCAGACACAACATGCTGGAGCGAGATGACTTTCTGTTCAACAAGGTCACGGATGAAGTGATGACGAATGTCAATGTGCTTGGTTCTACTGTGCTGGACAGGGTTCTTGGATATGCTGATGGCACTCATATTGTCACAGTAGAGAGTCATGGCATCTTGAGCAACCCCATACTCACTCAGCATTTGCTTCATCCACAACATTTGTGCACAGCAGCTCCCAGCAGCAATGTACTCAGCCTCGGCAGTGGATAGAGAGATGCTATTCTGTTTTCTGCTGAACCAAGAGACCAGGTTATTCCCCAAGAAGAAACATCCTCCCGAGGTGCTCTTCCTGTCTTCTGAGCACCCTGCCCAGTCTGCATCACTGTATCCGACCAAATTAGCCTTTGTGTCTTTAGTATACCATAGGCCATAGCCCACAGTTCCCCCGACATACCGAATGATGCGCTTGACCAACTGCATGTGGCTGTCTCTTGGGCTGGCTTGGAATCTGGCACAGACTCCTACTGCATAGGAAATGTCAGGACGGCTGGCAGTCAGGTAAAGAAGGCTCCCAATCATGCTTCTGTAGACAGTCTGACTTACTTCCAAACCTTGCTCATCTTTAATGGCTTTCACATGAGTAGCAGCAGGAGTACGCTTGTGACTTGCTGAATCTAGCTGGAATTTCTTCACAAGAGACTTGCTGTATTTACTTTGAGCAATAAAGATCCCATCCTTTTTCTGAGTAATCTCCAAACCAAGAAAGTATGAAAGTTCTCCTACCATGCTCATTTGAAATTCTTGTTGCATGTGATTCACAAACTGCTTCACCAGGTGCTGGGACTTTGATCCAAAGACAATATCATCCACATATATTTGAGCAATGATCACATCAGACTGAGTTCGTTTGACAAACAAGGTTTTGTCAGCTCCCCCTCGGTTGAAGCCATGATCTTCCAGGAAAACTGTCAACCGCTCATACCATGCCCGAGGAGCCTGTTTAAGTCCATATAAGGCTTTCTTCAGTTTATACACCTGCTCTGGATGATGAGGATCTTCAAAACCTTTTGGTTGAGCGACATAAACTTCTTCAGAGAGGTCTCCATTCAAGAATGCACTTTTAACATCCATTTGATATAATTTGAATCCCAGGCAGCAAGACATTGCAAGCAGCAGTCTGATAGCCTCCAGGCGAGCTACTGGAGCAAATGTTTCATCAAAGTCTAGACCCTCAATCTGAGAATATCCCTGGGCCACCAGTCTAGCTTTATTTCGTGTAATGTTGCCCTTTTCATCTGTTTTGTTTTTGAACACCCATTTAGTGCCTATAATGTTAACCCCATTTGGTCTGTCTACCAGATCCCAAACATCGTGTCTTTCGAACTCTGCCAATTCCTCCTGCATAGCCATGATCCAGAATTCATCACTCATGGCCTCCTTGAAATTCTTTGGTTCAATGCTGGACATGAAACATGTATTGAGATAGGCATGACTTCTGGTCCTTCTTCTGTCTGAGGGATTTCCAATCACATTTGTCAAAGGATGATCCTTCTGTATCTTCTTTGGGGGCTGCCTAGAAGATGGATCAGGAGCCACAGTTTGGAGATCATCAGACAGGCTTCCTGATTGGTCATCTGGAATTTCTGCTTCAGCACTTGCTGTAGCATCTTCTGGAACCGCAGCTTGTTCACTCCTTGTCTGTCTACCAGGCATTTCTTCAAGATCAGAGTCTTCTTCATCAGTGTCAGAATCAGAGATAGATACTTCTTCTGCATCATTGACAACAACATTTATGGACTCCATGACAGTCTTTGTTTGCTGGTTGAAAACACGATATGCCCTGCTATTTGTTGAATACCCCAAGAACACTCCCGGATCACTCTTAGGATCGAGCTTCTTTCTATACTCCCGGTCTCTCAGAATGAAGCAATCACTTCCAAAGATATGAAAGTATTTAACCGTGGGCTTTTTCTGATTCCAGAGCTCATAGCAAGTCTGCTTGGTTCCCCTTCGCAAGGTGACTCTGTTGATGATATAGCAAGCGGTATTCATAGCCTCTGCCCAGAATTTCAGAGGAATTCTCTTAGCATGGATCATCACCCTGGCCATTTCTTGAATTGTTCGGTTCTTCCGTTCTACAACACCATTTTGTTGAGGGGTAATGGGAGAAGAGTACTGATGTGTTATACCCTTTTGCTGACAGAATTCATCCATGTCTTTGTTCTCAAACTCTCTGCCATGATCACTGCGGATGCTGCTGATTATGAGATTCTTCTCTTGCTCTAACCGAGATACCAGTGACACAATGACACTCACAGTATCTGATTTTTCCCTGATAAAATCAATCCAAGTGAATCTAGAATAGTCATCAACACAGACAAATGCATACCTTTTCTTGCCTAGGCTCTCCACTTCCATTGGTCCCATCAGATCCATATGAATCAGCTGTAGAGGCCTGGTGGTACCAATGTCTTTGACTCGTGGATGCGAGGCCTTCTTCTGTTTCCCAATCTGACAATCTCCACAACTGGAGTCTGTCTCTCCTTTCAGCAGTGGAATTCCCCTGACCAACCCTTCTGTGGCAATTCTCTTTAGAGTTCTCAGGTTAACATGTCCCATCCTTTTGTGCCATAAAATCATTTCCTCGGCCTTTGTCAACATACATTTCTGAATCCTTGAGTTTGAACTCACATTGAGAAGGTAACAGTTGCTCTTGGATCTAGCTCCTTCCATTATGCACTTTCCAGATTTGTCGAGGACTTGGCATGAGCCTTTTGTAAACTTGACTTGTTTAGTCCCATCACACAGCTGGCCTCTTCTTGCTGACTTGTATCTGGCCATGTTGCATTCGTCTTCACTCAGGTCTTTCTCATCTTCACTTCCACTAGCAGAAAGAGCTTTCTTTTTCATCCGTTTGCTGGTGCAGTTGATTTGTCGATGACCGTAGCCTGCACAATTCCAGCATTGGATTCCTTTCTTTCCGTCTTCTCTCTGAGCCGGTTCCTTTCCTTTCCTTTCACTGCCCCTTCTGAATTGTCTTTGCGAAGAAGAGCTTCTTTCAGTGCTGGATTCCATGTTTTTCAGAATCTTCCCAAGGTTCTTCACAAGCATGCTCATCTGATCATCTTGCACTATCTGCTTGGTTTCTGCTTCAGCTTTCAATCCAACATTCTTGTCCTTGGAAGTGGTATCCTCTTTGACAAGTTTCATATCAAATTGTTTGAGAGATCCCATCAGCTCTTCCAACCTCATGAATCTGACATTCTGAGCCTCTTCAATGGCTGTCACCTTCATGTCAAACTTTGTGGGCAGCGATCTGAGAACCTTTCTGATAAGCTTTTCTTCTGGGATGGGCTCACCAAGGGAATGAGCTTCATTTGCAAGATCACAGAGTTTAGCATTAAACTCAGTGACTGTTTCCTCATCCAGCATCCTCAGATTTTCAAAATGTGTGGCAATGATCTGGAGCCTTGATAGCTTCAGTCTATCAGTTCCTTCATGGGCAGTTTGCAGAATCTCCCATGCTTGCTTGGCCAAATCACAGTTTGATATCAACCTAAAATTGTTAGCGTCAACTGCAGCAAAAATTGCATTCAAAGCCTTTGAATTACCAGTTGCTGCAGCACCTTCTTCAGCAGTCCACTGCTCTTCAGGTTTTATTCTGGTCACTCCTTGCTCATCTATGGTGATTGGGGGAGACCACTGAATCATGACAGCTCTCCATGTCTTCTCATCAATGGCCCTGAGAATGGCCTTCATCCTAGCTTTCCAATAACCATAATTGCTCTCTTCCAAAAGTGGAGGTCTACTTGTGCTCTGTCCTTCCTTCATTGTCTTGGCTACTTCGGAGACACTGTAGGACCTTTTTAACTCTGTGTGTCGAGTTCCCGCTCTGATACCAATTGAAATTTCAAGTGTCTCTACTTATGCAGATTTGTGAACTAGCAGTTGCTGCAGCACACTCTTGTTCACTTAAATGTAGGCACAGCAGACAATGAATAGGACACAGATTTGTTCACCCAGTTCGGCCAATCTGCCTACGTCTGGGGAGGACTATTCTCCAGTCCTCAATCCACTCAACCAAAGGTTCAAAGCACACTCGGTTACAACGCACGCAACCTATGCTACTTTAACCCCGTGTGGACTACTCAACACAATCAGAACAAGCTCTGATTTGTGTCAGCACACCCTCTATAATATGTCAGTCTAGAATAGCTACAATCCTCTCAAAGAACTCAGCCTATTCTATACTACACTACTCAGCAGGGTTGCTGCAGCAACAGCTGTAACACCAGCTGAAGCACTCTGTCCGCGTCGCTCCAAGGCCTCCTGCCGAGCCGATCGAACCACTCCAAGAGCGCTGCACACTCTGAGTAACTCCCCCTCACTCAGTGACCACCTGCCACTAGTGAGTTCTTCCGCACGAACCTCGACCGAGCCTTCCACCCGTCAGTTCTCCCGCGGCTGCCTTTGATCAACCAACAAGCTCCACAGCTCTAAATTGGCTTCCAGATCAAAGCACGAATCAGTCTCTGCAAGACCTGATTCTCTTCTGCAATACGCACCACAGCTCTGCGCTCAACGCTCTACTCGTGTGTGTTGATCGAAGAACAACTCTCGTAGCACACCCAGAAAAATCCTCACTCTGAATTCTGTGTCTACTCTCGTGTATCACTCAGCTTCGATCACCCTCTATAGCCCTCAAACCTTCTGCTTAAATACCCTCACCACTTTAAGCAATTTCCAGGTTTAGGCCATAGTCCCACAAGATCAATTATCTCCTAAAATCTAGGAGATTAGATTTGATTAATATCTTCAATGCAAATCTCCCACTCTGACTAGCAAACCTTGCTGGAATATGCTCAACGGTATTTTAGAAATTCTTCTAAGCACTTTCACAAAGCTGCTATACCTTCAAAAAGCACCCAGCACAAAACTGCTACTCGGACAGATGAACCAGCACTTGAACCAGCACCTGCTGCAGCATCCCCTGCTGCATCTGCTGCTGGTTTACTTCTGCTGGTATGCTTGATTGTTTGAGCTGCAGCAGCCCCTTGTTCACATATGCTGGTTTTGTCAAATCTGCCACACTTGTATTATCAATCTCCCCCTTGGCATTTTGACAAAACCACTTCATAACTCCACTTCTCAGCCTGCTCTTTCTTCTCCCCCTTTTTGGAACAAATGACGAGGGGGTTTTTCTGCTGAGAGCACTTATGACGGCAATACACAGAGCCCTAGAGAGGCCCTCAGGTCTTCAAACCGAGCTGCATCCAGAGCTTTGGTGAAGATATCAGCAAGTTGTTTGGCAGACACAACATGCTGGAGCGAGATGACTTTCTGTTCAACAAGGTCACGGATGAAGTGATGACGAATGTCAATGTGCTTGGTTCTACTGTGATGGACAGGGTTCTTGGATATGCTGATGGCACTCACATTGTCACAGTAGAGAGTCATGGCATCTTGAGCAACCCCATACTCACTCAGCATTTGCTTCATCCACAACATTTGTGCACAGCAGCTCCCAGCAGCAATGTACTCAGCCTCGGCAGTGGATAGAGAGATGCTATTCTGTTTTCTGCTGAACCAAGAGACCAGGTTATTCCCCAAGAAGAAACATCCTCCCGAGGTGCTCTTCCTGTCTTCTGAGCACCCTGCCCAGTCTGCATCACTGTATCCGACCAAATTAGCCTTTGTGTCTTTAGTATACCATAGGCCATAGCCCACAGTTCCCCCGACATACCGAATGATGCGCTTGACCAACTGCATGTGGCTGTCTCTTGGGCTGGCTTGGAATCTGGCACAGACTCCTACTGCATAGGAAATGTCAGGACGGCTGGCAGTCAGGTAAAGAAGGCTCCCAATCATGCTTCTGTAGACAGTCTGACTTACTTCCAAACCTTGCTCATCTTTAATGGCTTTCACATGAGTAGCAGCAGGAGTACGCTTGTGACTTGCTGAATCTAGCTGGAATTTCTTCACAAGAGACTTGCTGTATTTACTTTGAGCAATAAAGATCCCATCCTTTTTCTGAGTAATCTCCAAACCAAGAAAGTATGAAAGTTCTCCTACCATGCTCATTTGAAATTCTTGTTGCATGTGATTCACAAACTGCTTCACCAGGTGCTGGGACTTTGATCCAAAGACAATATCATCCACATATATTTGAGCAATGATCACATCAGACTGAGTTCGTTTGACAAACAAGGTTTTGTCAGCTCCCCCTCGGTTGAAGCCATGATCTTCCAGGAAAACTGTCAACCGCTCATACCATGCCCGAGGAGCCTGTTTAAGTCCATATAAGGCTTTCTTCAGTTTATACACCTGCTCTGGATGATGAGGATCTTCAAAACCTTTTGGTTGAGCGACATAAACTTCTTCAGAGAGGTCTCCATTCAAGAATGCACTTTTAACATCCATTTGATATAATTTGAATCCCAGGCAGCAAGACATTGCAAGCAGCAGTCTGATAGCCTCCAGGCGAGCTACTGGAGCAAATGTTTCATCAAAGTCTAGACCCTCAATCTGAGAATATCCCTGGGCCACCAGTCTAGCTTTATTTCGTGTAATGTTGCCCTTTTCATCTGTTTTGTTTTTGAACACCCATTTAGTGCCTATAATGTTAACCCCATTTGGTCTGTCTACCAGATCCCAAACATCGTGTCTTTCGAACTCTGCCAATTCCTCCTGCATAGCCATGATCCAGAATTCATCACTCATGGCCTCCTTGAAATTCTTTGGTTCAATGCTGGACATGAAACATGTATTGAGATAGGCATGACTTCTGGTCCTTCTTCTGTCTGAGGGATTTCCAATCACATTTGTCAAAGGATGATCCTTCTGTATCTTCTTTGGGGGCTGCCTAGAAGATGGATCAGGAGCCACAGTTTGGAGATCATCAGACAGGCTTCCTGATTGGTCATCTGGAATTTCTGCTTCAGCACTTGCTGTAGCATCTTCTGGAACCGCAGCTTGTTCACTCCTTGTCTGTCTACCAGGCATTTCTTCAAGATCAGAGTCTTCTTCATCAGTGTCAGAATCAGAGATAGATACTTCTTCTGCATCATTGACAACAACATTTATGGACTCCATGACAGTCTTTGTTTGCTGGTTGAAAACACGATATGCCCTGCTATTTGTTGAATACCCCAAGAACACTCCCGGATCACTCTTAGGATCGAGCTTCTTTCTATACTCCCGGTCTCTCAGAATGAAGCAATCACTTCCAAAGATATGAAAGTATTTAACCGTGGGCTTTTTCTGATTCCAGAGCTCATAGCAAGTCTGCTTGGTTCCCCTTCGCAAGGTGACTCTGTTGATGATATAGCAAGCGGTATTCATAGCCTCTACCCAGAATTTCAGAGGAATTCTCTTAGCATGGATCATCACCCTGGCCATTTCTTGAATTGTTCGGTTCTTCCGTTCTACAACACCATTTTGTTGAGGGGTAATGGGAGAAGAGTACTGATGTGTTATACCCTTTTGCTGACAGAATTCATCCATGTCTTTGTTCTCAAACTCTCTGCCATGATCACTGCGGATGCTGCTGATTATGAGATTCTTCTCTTGCTCTAACCGAGATACCAGTGACACAATGACACTCACAGTATCTGATTTTTCCCTGATAAAATCAATCCAAGTGAATCTAGAATAGTCATCAACACAGACAAATGCATACCTTTTCTTGCCTAGGCTCTCCACTTCCATTGGTCCCATCAGATCCATGTGAATCAGCTGTAGAGGCCTGGTGGTACCAATGTCTTTGACTCGTGGATGCGAGGCCTTCTTCTGTTTCCCAATCTGACAATCTCCACAACTGGAGTCTGTCTCTCCTTTCAGCAGTGGAATTCCCCTGACCAACCCTTCTGTGGCAATTCTCTTTAGAGTTCTCAGGTTAACATGTCCCATCCTTTTGTGCCATAAAATCATTTCCTCGGCCTTTGTCAACATACATTTCTGAATCCTTGAGTTTGAACTCACATTGAGAAGGTAACAGTTGCTCTTGGATCTAGCTCCTTCCATTATGCACTTTCCAGATTTGTCGAGGACTTGGCATGAGCCTTTTGTAAACTTGACTTGTTTAGTCCCATCACACAGCTGGCCTCTTCTTGCTGACTTGTATCTGGCCATGTTGCATTCGTCTTCACTTAGGTCTTTCTCATCTTCACTTCCACTAGCAGAAAGAGCTTTCTTTTTCATCCGTTTGCTGGTGCAGTTGATTTGTCGATGACCGTAGCCTGCACAATTCCAGCATTGGATTCCTTTCTTTCCGTCTTCTCTCTGAGCCGGTTCCTTTCCTTTCCTTTCACTGCCCCTTCTGAATTGTCTTTGCGAAGAAGAGCTTCTTTCAGTGCTGGATTCTATTTTTCAGAATCTTCCCAAGGTTCTTCACAAGCATGCTCATCTGATCATCTTGCACTACCTGCTTGGTTTCTGCTTCAGCTTTCAAGCCAACATTCTTGTCCTTGGAAGTGGTATCCTCTTTGACAAGTTTCATATCAAATTGTTTGAGAGATCCCATCAGCTCTTCCAACCTCATGAATCTGACATTCTGAGCCTCTTCAATGGCTGTCACCTTCATGTCAAACTTTGTGGGCAGCGATCTGAGAACCTTTCTGATAAGCTTTTCTTCTGGGATGGACTCACCAAGGGAATGAGCTTCATTTGCAAGATCACAGAGTTTAGCATTAAACTCAGTGACTGTTTCCTCATCCAGCATCCTCAGATTTTCAAAATGTGTGGCAATGATCTGGAGCCTTGATAGCTTCACTCTATCAGTTCCTTCATGGGCAGTTTGCAGAATCTCCCATGCTTGCTTGGCCAAATCACAGTTTGATATCAACCTGAAATTGTTAGCGTCAACTGCAGCAAAAATTGCATTCAAAGCCTTTGAATTACCAGTTGCTGCAGCACCTTCTTCAGCAGTCCACTGCTCTTCAGGTTTTATTCTGGTCACTCCTTGCTCATCTATGGTGATTGGGGGAGACCACTGAATCATGACAGCTCTCCATGTCTTCTCATCAATGGCCCTGAGAAAGGCCTTCATCCTAGCTTTCCAATAACCATAATTGCTCTCTTCCAAAAGTGGAGGTCTACTTGTGCTCTGTCCTTCCTTCATTGTCTTGGCTACTTCGGAGACACTGTAGGACCTTTTTAACTCTGTGTGTCGAGTTCCCGCTCTGATACCAATTGAAATTTCAAGTGTCTCTACTTATGCAGATTTGTGAACTAGCAGTTGCTGCAGCACACTCTTGTTCACTTAAATGTAGGCACAGCAGACAATGAATAGGACACAGATTTGTTCACCCAGTTCGGCCAATCTGCCTACGTCTGGGGAGGACTATTCTCCAGTCCTCAATCCACTCAACCAAAGGTTCAAAGCACACTCGGTTACAACGCACGCAACCTATGCTACTTTAACCCCGTGTGGACTACTCAACACAATCAGAACAAGCTCTGATTTGTGTCAGCACACCCTCTACAATATGTCAGTCTAGAATAGCTACAATCCTCTCAAAGAACTCAGCCTATTCTATACTACACTACTCAGCAGGGTTGCTGCAGCAACAGCTGTAACACCAGCTGAAGCACTCTGTCCGCGTCGCTCCAAGGCCTCCTGCCGAGCCGATCGAACCACTCCAAGAGCGCTGCACACTCTGAGTAACTCCCCCTCACTCAGTGACCACCTGCCACTAGTGAGTTCTTCCGCACGAACCTCGACCGAGCCTTCCACCCGTCAGTTCTCCCGCGGCTGCCTTTGATCAACCAACAAGCTCCACAGCTCTAAATTGGCTTCCAGATCAAAGCACGAATCAGTCTCTGCAAGACCTGATTCTCTTCTGCAATACGCACCACAGCTCTGCGCTCAACGCTCTGCTCGTGTGTGTTGATCGAAGAACAACTCTCGTAGCACACCCAGAAAAATCCTCACTCTGAATTCTGTGTCTACTCTCGTGTATCACTCAGCTTCGATCACCCTCTATAGCCCTCAAACCTTCTGCTTAAATACCCTCACCACTTTAAGCAATTTCCAGGTTTAGGCCATAGTCCCACAAGATCAATTATCTCCTAAAATCTAGGAGATTAGATTTGATTAATATCTTCAATGCAAATCTCCCACTCTGACTAGCAAACCTTGCTGGAATATGCTCAACGGTATTTTAGAAATTCTTCTAAGCACTTTCACAAAGCTGCTATACCTTCAAAAAGCACCCAGCACAAAACTGCTACTCGGACAGATGAACCAGCACTTGAACCAGCACCTGCTGCAGCATCCCCTGCTGCATCTGCTGCTGGTTTACTTCTGCTGGTCTGCTTGATTGTTTGAGCTGCAGCAGCCCCTTGTTCACATATGCTGGTTTTGTCAAATCTGCCACACTTGTATTATCAATCTCCCCCTTGGCATTTTGACAAAACCACTTCATAACTCCACTTCTCAGCCTGCTCTTTCTTCTCCCCCTTTTTGGAACAAATGACGAGGGGGTTTTTCTGCTGAGAGCACTTATGACGGCAATACACAGAGCCCTAGAGAGGCCCTCAGGTCTCTACTTATGCAGATTTGTGAACTAGCAGTTGCTGCAGCACACTCTTGTTCACTTAAATATAGGCACAGCAGACAATGAATAGGACACAGATTTGTTCACCCAGTTCGGCCAATCTGCCTACGTCTGGGGAGGACTATTCTCCAGTCCTCAATCCACTCAACCAAAGGTTCAAAGCACACTCGGTTACAACGCACGCAACCTATGCTACTTTAACCCCGTGTGGACTACTCAACACAATCAGAACAAGCTCTGATTTGTGTCAGCACACCCTCTACAATATGTCAGTCTAGAATAGCTACAATCCTCTCAAAGAACTCAGCCTATTCTATACTACACTACTCAGCAGGGTTGCTGCAGCAACAGCTGTAACACCAGCTGAAGCACTCTGTCCGCGTCGCTCCAAGGCCTCCTGCCGAGCCGATCGAACCACTCCAAGAGCGCTGCACACTCTGAGTAACTCCCCCTCACTCAGTGACCACCTGCCACTAGTGAGTTCTTCCGCACGAACCTCGACCGAGCCTTCCACCCGTCAGTTCTCCCGCGGCTGCCTTTGATCAACCAACAAGCTCCACAGCTCTAAATTTGCTTCCAGATCAAAGCACGAATCAGTCTCTGCAAGACCTGATTCTCTTCTGCAATACGCACCACAGCTCTGCGCTCAACGCTCTGCTCGTGTGTGTTGATCGAAGAACAACTCTCGTAGCACACCCAGAAAAATCCTCACTCTGAATTCTGTGTCTACTCTCGTGTATCACTCAGCTTCGATCACCCTCTATAGCCCTCAAACCTTCTGCTTAAATACCCTCACCACTTTAAGCAATTTCCAGGTTTAGGCCATAGTCCCACAAGATCAATTATCTCCTAAAATCTAGGAGATTAGATTTGATTAATATCTTCAATGCAAATCTCCCACTCTGACTAGCAAACCTTGCTGGAATATGCTCAACGGTATTTTAGAAATTCTTCTAAGCACTTTCACAAAGCTGCTATACCTTCAAAAAGCACCCAGCACAAAATTGCTACTCGGACAGTTGAACCAGCACTTGAACCAGCACCTGCTGCAGCATCCCATGCTGCATCTGCTGCTGGTTTACTTCTGCTGGTCTGCTTGATTGTTTGAGCTGCAGCAGCCCCTTGTTCACATATGCTGGTTTTGTCAAATTTGCCACACTTGTATTATCAAAAAAGAACAAGAAAATGATGCAGCAACCTCTTGATCTATCTCCTGCTCGAAAGCCTAGAACAAAGAAGAGGAGATGCTACTTTTGTGATCCGGCAGGACACTTCCAGAGACACTGTCCAATCCACACCAAGTACTGGAAGCACCAAAAAGCATCAAATGCCAGTCAGTATAGAATGAACACAAGAAATCCGTCGTCCACTGCACGTTGTCAAAATTGTGGTAGTATAAATACTAGTCCAATTACGGTGTTCAAATAATATTTATAATCCGAGTGCCCTCGAGTCGAACCCAAGAGAAAAGCCTAGATTAGTCTAAAGGTAGCAAGTAATGCTTAATGCAAGTCTAATAAATAAAAAGGAGGCTTTTCTCTAAGTGAGGTATCTCTAGTGAATACTAAAGACAAGTTCAAATTTATGAAAAAGTAAAGTAAGAGAGAAACCGTAGTCGGAATCCTATTTCACCCCTAGGTCATGCGATTAGCAACACAAAACTTGTCTAAATCATGAGGAAATACGAATGATGGTTCTAGGCTAAGGTATCACACATTCTAAATTCAACTCTCGCTCCTTCTATAGAATGGGAATAATACCTAAATAGTACGGTTCTCAAACTCTCGCTCTACTGAATCGCGTAGAACAAAAGTCTTCTAATCTTAACCTCTCGGTCTATTGATAGTTAACTAAAGTCGCTCAATACTTAGCCTAGTGGAATGTGTATGTCACTCTCGCGCACACACGCAACCTAAAATAATCATGTTTGATCTCCTAAACAACCTAAGTTTAATTCTCATTCCATCCCTAGGTGTTTAATCAATTCATACTCACTTAGGTACTTCGTCAAACACTTGGTGTGCACAAAATTGATATGAAGAACAAGCATAAGAATTTACAACCAAACTTCACTCATATAGATAAAAGAACATGTTTTGCATTACAATCCAACCTAAGGGATCCATAAGGATCCCAACTACAATGGGACTACTCACTCATGTGTCACTCATGGTGAGTTTGAAACAAGACATAATAAAATTATTCAACAACGAAAAATAAAGAAAGTAAAGTAGGGAAGTAGAGAATGAGTAACGGGATGTTGTGGAATCTTCAATTATTGATGTCTTCTCCTAATTCTCGTCAATTCTCCAAGTCTTCGATTTAGGGTTTTGTCCCAAGAGAGGAATCCTAGGCACCCCAAGGCACACCTTGATTTTTCTCCTCTTCTTCTATTTATACTGTTTCTGGAAAAATCACCACAATGCCCGAATCAACTTTACAGTGCTAGATTCCTTTTTGACCCTTTAAACATTCGAATTACGTCTTGATGTAACTAAAAAAGTTGTAGCCCTTTGAATTATATTTCCAACAAGCTATATCATGCCCCAGTTGGATAAGAATCATGCGTTCGACAAGCCTTTGAAGGTGAACAGGTCACTCTGCAGGTGATTCGGGCGAATCACTATCTCAGTGCTGTTTTGAGCTGGGCGAATCACTTTTCCTTGGCCGAATCACTTTTTGATTCGGTCAACCCTTATTTGATTTGGTCAACCTTGGTCCCTTGGCCGAATCACTTTTGATTCGCCCACTGCTTGGGCGAATCACTTCTGTAGCGTTAGAAACTTGCTTCTATTACCTTTTAAACCTTCGAATCACATCTTGACGTAATTTACAAAGTTGTAGATCTTTGAATTATCTTTCCAACAAGATATGGAATGCCTAAAACGGATAAGAATCGCGCGCTCGGTAAGACTTCGATGATGAATAGGTCAGTCTGCCTAGATTTGATCTACAAGCGAATTCTCCCCGAATCAAATGATTCGTGCAGCCCCATAATTTGATTCGGCCGAATCATAATGTCAGTGCTGTAATCTTCTTGGGCAAATCACTTTTCTTTGGCTGAATCAAAAGTTGAGAGAGGAGCACGACTGGGGTCTTCCTTTTGTTGAGCTGAATGGGACAGCTGTAGCGGGGTTAGTTCATCAGCTAAGTTGTAATAGAATGTGCATTGGATTGATACCGGCTGGGATCCTAAGAGGGATTTTTAGGTTGGGAAACCTAGTCCCGTGGCTAGGACTAGTCCTGCAACGTTATAATAACTTTTCCAGTTGAAACAGATTACTAGAGAATTATATTGAATCAACAGAGCTTCCTTGAGTGAGAGCAGTTTTCTGTCCGATGCTCTGATCAAATTGCCATCTCATGTTCAAGGTGGAACCTTAGCAGTGATTGCCATTCCACCACAGGTTTTGCTTGGTGGGTGGCTCTATCGGTGACTAACTAAGAAAGAAGCCCATTCCATTGATCGGAAGGTGTCAATTGCATTGCTCAGCCTGGCTGGGACTGTGTCTCCCAAACAATCAATCTAAGTACATATAGCCCAAGAGACTGATCTTTTATTTTAAATTCATGCCGAAATTGCTCCCCTGTCTTCCTTCTTAGCTCTTTTCCTTCTCTTACGACGTGTTGATTGATTGCATTTGGGAAGACAAGGCTCCATAACTAGATCAGGGTCGGGGACAAGAGGAACTACAACACCAGCCCCAATCCCCCTTACTTACCCAAAGTTCGCATCAACAGCAATTGTATTAAGCTCCAAGCTACCCCATTATAAAATAACCTAAAACACTAGCTTACTTAGCATGGCTTACTCAGTATCGTGGGAAGAAGGAAGAACTACATTGGCAAGGAGAACACCCATTCTAGCTTCCCTTTTTTGCCTTATAAACCAACCTACAAGAACTTCCTTTTGGGCGAATCAAAAGTGATTCGGCCTAGCCTGAATTTCTTTTTGGACGAATCAACTTTGCAGTGCTAGAATCTCGCCTGTTTTGACCCTTCAAACCTTCGAATCACGCCTTGATGTAAACCACAAAGTTGTAGCCCATTGAGTTAACTTTCCAAAAAAATATGGAACGCCTCAATCGGATAAGAATCATGTGCTCGGCGTGCCTTCGAAGATGAATAGGTCAATCAGCCTAGACGAATCAAACTAGCCTGGGCAAATCAAATCTGCCTTTTCCTTGATTTTGCTCTCTTTTGACTATAATTCACCCGAAACTTCTTCGGACCACTTCATATATGTAGTATGCATTTTCAACCTGAAATGGACAAAAAAAAACATCAAATGACTTTATAAAATATCGGAACAAACAAGAAGTAAAGTGAAAATATGGACAAACATAAGGTTATTTGTCCACTCATCAAAACACTCCACACTTAAGTCTTGTTCGTCCCGAACAAGTATATGCACAAGTCAAGCAAAGAGTAAGATGCTAAATCATATATGACAATATCAAAGCATGTAGCAAAACATACGCACATAAAACACATCCAACCCCTACTCACGTAACATAACATAAAAATAACTAAACAAAGAAAACTAATCTACTCCTAACTCATTGTCGTAGGAATCACGGATGCATTTAGTGTATGCATCAAGCCTTTAAACTCCGAGGCTACCCTAGTGGACGAGTTATAGTCTCATGAGAGTTTTCAGAATAAGAATACTCACAAATCCCACTTGCAATCATCCATAAGAGTTCAAAATCCAAATATAGTTTGCAAAGCAAGTAATTCTTTATCGACCATCATTATAATAATAAAGTTGTGCAAATCATTCACTTCACGCAAACTCTAAGGATCATTCACTTCATTGCGACGACAAATATTCATAGAATCGATATCAAAACTAACATTCGTCGAGTTCAAATTACCGCTCAATTTCCTATGCAAGTAGTATGAAGAAAAGCGTCGCTTACACAACTTTTGTCGAGTGATGCTTGCTAAGGGCAAGTCCATAAGCTCATGACAACAAACTCATTCCCAAGTTTTAGACTATACGTCATAATCCGTAAGAGAAGAGGAGTTTCGACATTGAAAATTTTAAAATTCACTCGTACGAATCTTGATGCTTAAGTAATAAATTATGAGGGTCATACCTTAGACGCTTCCTAAAAGCGAAATGCAAATTCCTTACTCACACACATGCGAAAGAATTTGCGGAATAGGCACAAAGTCAAGAATTAAGTGTGTTTATTATTTTTTTGCGTTTATACAAATGCTTTCAAGGGAGAACTTACCTTCCTAACCCTCGTTATTTGTAAAACTTTTCCTTGACTCAAAAAACAAACAAATAATATTTTTGTGTTTATACAAATGCTTTCAGGGGGAACTTACCTTCCTAACCTCGGCATTTGTAAAACCTTAAAAATATAATTTTTTCTTTCTTGCGCCTCTTTTTTTTTTCTCTTTTCGCAAACACTTTATTCGACCTCACACTGACAATGTGCCTAAGTGAGATATAATAGAGCATGAAGTGTGAGCTAAACAAATGCGAAAGCTAAATAGGGATACTAAAGTAACCTAAAAGCAAATAAGAACAAGTATGAGGTTTTTATATGAAAACCATTTTTATTTTATTTTTGTGCTCGCTAAACTTAACTTCATTTTTTCGTGCACGGAAAGAGCTCAAAAATAAATCGAACTAAGCTAGTCAAAAACACCGAATCATGTGAATAAAATCATCACAAAGAATGTCAATCAACTTAAAGATACGATGCATGAATTCAAAGCACAACTCATTCCAAAAAATAAAAAAAAAATTAAATGATACTACTTAAGTGTTTAGCAAACATTACTTCGTGTGATCAATATTTAAAGCTAGAATGAAGGTAATCATGCGAGTATAATGCGCACAACAATAAATATGTAGCATAGAATCATATTGTTAAACAAATATGTAGCAAGCGCAAACACCCCACACTTACAAGTTTGCTTAGTCCCTAAGCAATAGAAAGTAAAAAAAGTAAAAGAGAGTTTCGAAGGAACTTCTCTTGTGTGGAGGTAGCCAAATTTGTTGCCGCTCACATCCATGAATGATGCTCTAATCGGTTGCATTAAATCTGAAACTCAAGAAAAATATTAGCGCAACACCTAAATTCGCAAATTGAAACAGCTAGCTATTACATATAAATCAATGTGGAACATATAGCTAGGCGAAAGATTGAAAAACAAATGTGCAACGATTCAAAAGATGAGTTTACTTAGATATGCTCGTGTAAATCAAAAGTTCGCAACCTAAACATCATCCAATTACCCCACACTTAAAACTGCTACATATAGCTAATCAAAGCAAAGGGGTAATTAGAGGGCACAAAAAAAAAAACCACTAATCAAATATTTGGCGCACAATGCAACACAAAGTCCAAAACAATTATATACTACCAACAAGTAGAAGCAAAAGCACAAATACTCACCAGCCTAGTTTAATGTCTTGGCCAAGACGTAGTTGATTCCTTTCTTCATAAGAAACGCACTTGAGAAGTCCTTTGAGGGATTTCTTCTCAAGTGCCATGCATCGATAGCGTGGGAATTCAACTGGTCTCTCGTCTTCCTCTTGCAGAAGAGCGGCATTTCCTTCCCTCCTCGAGTTTGGTTTATCCATAATTTCTGTTGGTTGTTGATCAACGCAAATTTTAGGTGAAGGAGTATCAAAATTTGGCAATATCTCATCCGGGTTTGGCGTTGATAAGGACGCCTTTTTCGCGCCTGCTTTGGTTTGCATTCAAACACCTACCAAGCAATCGAAGAAAGCGTCAATAAATGTGAACCTAAAACAAAGTATGCAAGAATAGCACGCAATCACAATCAACAAAAAAAAAAAAAAAAAATGAAGTAGACTAACTTAAACAATACTAAAAAGCAAACTAGTCTAATGGCTAATCCCCGGCAACGGCGCCATTTTGAAACGTTGTGGTTATTGTGGTAGTAAAATAACTAGTCCAATCACGGTGTTCAAACAATATTTATAATCCGAGTGACCTCGAGTCGAACCCAAGAGAAAAGCCTAGATTAGTCTAAAGCTAGCTAGTAATGTCTAATGCAAGTCTACTAAATAAAAATGAGGGTTTTCCTCTAAGTGAGGTATCTCTAGTGAATACTAAAGACAAGTTCAAATTTATGAAGAAGTAAAGTAATAGAGAAAGCATAGTTGGAATCTTACTTCACCCCTAGGTCATGCGATTAGCAATACAAAACTTGTCTAAATCATGAGTAAATTCGAGTGATGGTTCTAGGCTAAGGTATCACACATTCTAAATTCAACTCTCGCTCCTTCTCTAGAATGGGAATAATACATAAATAGTATGGTTCTCAAACTCTCGCTCTATTGAACCGCGTAGAACAAAAATCTCCTAATCTCAACCTCTCGGTCTATTGATAGTTAACTAAAGTCGCCCAATACTTAGCCTAGTGGAATGCGTATGTCACTCTCGCACACAAACGCAACCTAAAATTAACATGCTCAATCTTCTAACCAACCTAGGTTCAACTCTCATTCCATCCCTAGGTGTTCTACCAATTCGTACTCATTCATGCTTTTCGTCAAACACTTGGTGTGCACAAAATTGATATGAACAAAAAGCATGAGAATTTTCAACCAAACTTCATTCATATAGGTAAAAAGACAAGTCTCGCATTACAATCAAACCTAAGGGATCCATAAGAACTCCAACTACTAAAAGACTACTCACTCTTGTGTCACTCAAGGTGAGTTTGAAACAAGACATAATGAAATAGTTCAACAAGGAAAAGTAAAAAAGTAAAGTAGTAGGGAAGTAGAGAATGAGTAAAGGGTTGATGTAGAATCTTCAATTGATGATGTCTTCTTCGAATTCTCCAAGTTCTCTAATTAGGATTTCGTCTCAAGAGAGGAACCCTAGGCACCCCAAGGCTTCCCTTGATTTTTCTCCTCTTCTTCTATTTATACTGTTTCTGGAAATTATCAAATCACCCGCTGTGCCCGAATCAACTTTGCAGTGCTTTCCTTTTTGACCCTTTAAACATTCGAATTACGTCTTGATGTAAAATATAAAGTTGTAGCCCTTTGATTAGCTTTCCAACAAGGTATAGCACGCCCGAATCGGATAAGAATCATGCGCTCGGCAAGCCTTCGAAGGTGAATAGGTCACTCTGCAGGTGATTCGGGCGAATCACTATCTCAGTGCTGTTTTGAGTTGGGCGAATCACTTTCTCTTGACCGAATCACTTTTTGATTCTGTCAACCTTATTTGATTCGGTCAAACTTTGGTCCATGAGATGAAATCCTTCTTCTTGGCCGAATCACTTTTGATTATCCCACTGCTTGGTCGAATCACTTCTGCAGCGTTAGAAACTCGCTTGTTTGACCATTTAAACCTTCAAATCACGTCTTGCGTAAACTACAAAGTTGTAGAGCTTTGAATTAAATTTCCAACAAGATATGGCAAGCCTCAATCGGATAAGAATCGTGTGCTCAGCGAGGCTACGAAGATGAATAGGTCAATCAGCCTGGACGAATCAAACTAGCCTGGGCGAATCAAATTTGCCTTTTGCTTGATTTTGCTCTCTTTTGCTCTCGATCGACTAGAATTCACCCAAAACTTCTTCGGACCACTTCATATCATGTAGTACGCATTTCCAACCTGAAATGGACAAAGAAAACATAAAATGACTTTATAAAATAACGAAACAAACAAGAAGTAAAGTGAAAATACGGACAAACATAAGGTTATTTGTTCGCTCATCATCCACCTATGAATACTACAGCACGCAGATGCCAGTGAACAAGTGATATTATTTTAATATGCAGGAAACCTTCAGAAGTATTGGAGGTACAACTAACTAGGGAAGGAGGCACAAAAAGAAAAGAAATGCGACGTCTCATCCGTAGTCATGAAAAGAAGCAAAGCACCAGAAAAATGCAAGTGTCAAATGCACTGGGTTCAGGTGTCGAAGAACACAGCTATGGATGAACTATCGCCTGATATCCCCATGAAAGCACAAGACAAGGGCTAGGCTTATGCTCTAAAGTCGACCCTGGATCCAAGAGAGGAAGCTGAATAGAGTGATATAGCAATTTCTGGAAACTTGAGGCTGTAACTTGTGAAATTATGGTTGGCCCCAAAAGTTGGTCATGCACAGAGAAGTCGACATGTGTCCAAAGTTTTCAAAGGAAAGAAGGGGGAAGTTTCAAGTTAACGGTTTTGACCTAGGGCTTATAATTTCTCCGGCGCAGTCAACCTTCAGAAAATCTCATCTTCGATTAATCTCGACAATGGTCAGAACAAGGGAAGCCAAGTTACACAGCCTTAGACATGCCATCAGAAGATTATCCCTCATCAGACTTCAGCAGTGACGAAGAAGAGGCAGAGAAGGAAGAACAAGAATTTAACTATTCAATCTTATAGTACACCTTGCAAAGATTTTTATCAAGACTTTAACTATTCAATTCGATGTATATATGACATCGAAATTGACTCTTGAAAACGAGACAAACTCATTTTCTTCATGAATTGAAATTCAAATTTACAATTCAAATTTCCAACAAAAATTTATCAAATCAGAATCTCATCCATACTGAAACATAAAATGAACTGGCTTCGTAACTCATTGAGCCATAAGGGAATTTCGTCATAATTTTATGTTACATACATCTTTGGTTTGAATTTTGATGATGGTTACAAACACAAATTGTTACATGGAAGATTTTAGGTTTTTTTTATTCATTCATTTAATATCATACATGTAACTAATTTGTAACATGTATGAAATCATTTTTGGTAAGCCCAAATATTAAATGATTTAATTTCTTGAAATTTAATAGTTATGGTATAATGATCATAGGAGAATATTATGAAGATATCCGTGGATAATTGTGAATTATCCCTCTTCTATCTAGACTCCTTGATTTCTTCATTTCTTGGTTAATAACTCTGAAATAGAGGTTCTCCTGGGTTCTCAATTTTAATTGGCATAGGATTATATCTTCTTGGAAGTATTTCTTTTATTTGGGAGTATCTTGCTCTTTTAGTAATTCAAGTAGATAGTAATCTTCTTGTGTAGGCAACCTCGTAGCTTATAAGAATAGAAATTGATCTTTTAAAATTCTAGAGATCAATTTAATGTCCGCGCATTAAATTGAGAACATGCAAATTAAGTTAAAACATATGAATTAAAAAAATCATATTTCCTTGGGTATATGTATAAAAATGCAACGTAGATTTCTACTTCAATTAAAAGAATGTTGGAAACCCATTGCATTTATGTGGAATTCTTCTTATATAAATATTGATGTAAAACTTTTGCAGGAGATGAGAATCTGGACCAATCATTTCCAAGAGAGGGAGGGAACAAACACTACGTTATTTCACCTTTATTACGATGCAGTTTGGCATTGTCGCATGGGACCTCTTATACTACAGATTAATTTATTCTGTCATATAAGAGGTTCAATGCGGCAGATGTAACGCGACCAGTGTTACTATATCGCAGTAATACTTTTTTGAGATTTTCTTCATGCCACTACTCAAAGTGCGTCCTGTAAGTGAGCTTAAGTGAAGTCACTTACGGGATGCACTTTGAGTAGTGGCATGAAGATTAATTTATTCTGTCATATAAGAGGTCCAATGCGGCAGATATAACGCGACCAGTGTTACTATGTCGCATTAGTACTCTTTTAAGATTATCTTCATGCCACTACTCAAAGTGCGTCCCGTAAAGTGAGCTTAAGTGAAGTCACCTTTCGTTTTACTCAAAGAATTGGTGTTGCTGCTAGCAGATGTGTAGGTTTTCACGATTAGTTATTGTTCGGATCTGCTTTGTTTTCACCATTTATTAAAGCTAGCTGTTGTGTGTTTGTTTTGTATGTATGGCCGTTTGTTCTATTTTACTAATAGCTTGCTTACTATCTTTTTTTATATGACTAGGTGTTGTATTACACATACACAAATTCATTTGAACCAAGGAGATATGCATTGTGTTCACAAATTATTGTTATGCTCGAAGATATTCGTGTGTTTCTTTGTGTTAGAGGTAAATATCGATAAATGTAGGATGTAATTGGAAAGATGTGATGAACGTTAGTTTGAGGAGATTCATAATTTCAATGAATTTTCCGGACAAAATAAAATTGAGCCAACACATAGATGTCCGTGTAGACGTTGTAAGTTGCACAAAGAAAGAATTACATTGGATGAAATGTATGGGCATTTGATTTGGACCAGTATTATGCGGGGATACCACACATGGACATTGCAAGGTGAATTTGGTGCCGGTCCTTCATTGTATAGGCTGAGACGAAAATATATTTTGGACAGGAGCGAAGAAACAAGCTCCCACGGCGGTAGTGGGTTTCCCACTATGGAGATTCTATACGATGCTTTTCCTTATAGAGACAGCTATGAGAACGGTGCAGATGACAAAATGAACGAGGATATTGAAGTCAATCCTTTTGGAGAGCTGGCTTTTGAGAAGTATCAAATGCTTTTATCTGAAGCTTAGACAGATGTATATATCGGGTGACAAAACTGGACTGGAAACTATTTTGATGGAAATGTAGGTAAAGGTGGTCCGATAAAAGTTTTAATGATCCTTTAGGGCTCATCAAAGAACTACTTCCTCGACACAACTAGTATCCTAATTCGTATCGAGATGTTAAAAGAGTTTTGAAGAACATGGGTTTAGGTTATGATGTTATACATGCATGCGAGCATGACTATGCATTGTATTACAAAGAATATTCGGAACTAGATAAATGTCCCGTGTGCAATTGAACCAAGATATGTACACATTAAATGTAATAACAAGATTTTGAACAAACTTATTGTGTACTTTCCATTGAATTTAAGGTTACAATGCCTTTACATCTCACTATACATAGCAAAGGAAATGCGGCGACATAGAAAAGAGTTATAAGTGAGGATCATTTGAGACATCCCGTGAACGAGGAAGCATGTTAACAGGAATTTTCCTGAATTTGTCAATGAGATTCGGAATGTGCATCTTGGACTGGCAACCAATGGATTCAAACCGTTTGGAGAACCATGTATTTCTCATTGCACATGGCCTATAGTAGCGATGCCTTATAATTTTCCGCCTTCATATGGACCTAAGTCTCCTAGAACGTGTTTATAAGAATGTTGATTGATGAGTTGAAAATGTTATGGGATACAAGAGTTGTTACTTATGACCGTCCTGACGGATCATCATTTATTATGAAAGTAGTGGTAATGCGAACAATCAGCGATTTTCTAGGGTTTAGGCATGTTGAAGGGTCTCAAGACTGAAGGGTATAAAGCTTGTCCCTTGTGTTTAGATGGAGTTGATGCTACACATTTGGCAGGGAGAATGTTGTACCAAGGAATCGTACATGACTCACAGAAATCACTCGTGGAGGAAAGCAACAAATAAGTTTAATGGCGAAGTTGAGTTGAGGGAGATCCCTCCATCCCTTTTAGGTCTTGAAATTTTATCTGAGATATATAGCCAGGAATACTCGTCCCTTAGATTGCATCACATGTTAAAGGCAAGAGGTGCCACAGAGAAGCTTTGTTGGACAAACAAGAGTATTTTCTATGATCTGCCTTAAATGGAAAACACTAAGACAACCATACTCATTGGATGTCATGCATATAAAAAAAAATATTTGAAAATATAATTTGGCTTGATGGAAAAATAAAAGATGATCATAAGGCTCAAGAAGGTCTGCAGTAGGGGGTACAAAAGATAAGGTATCTCAAGCACCTTACACCGTATAACTGGATCATAGGGTGGAGATATTTGAGACGATAAAAGATGCTAGATATCCACATGATTATGCAAGGAGTTTGAAAAATAGGACAAATGTGTATGATAAAAAGTTTAATGGGTTGAAGGCATGATTGTCGTATACAGGGGGTCTAGGGACCCCTCTCATTTTCCCAAAAAAAATTATATTTATTTTTTTATTTATTTTTTATTTTTTTATTTTATTTTTTTGGTCATTTTCTTTCTTTCAAACTCTAATTAGTTTTCATTCAATTAGTTTGCATTCAATTTGTTTTCACTGCTCACTTGATGAAGCTAGTATTGGGGTTGACAAATGTTTCGTCACATCTTGTAAAAAAAAGAACGAAACATTATGGAAACCGTAAGTTTAATTTATAACACCAATACAAGATTGCTAGGATAAAAGGAGAATGGATGGGATGAGCTTTTGGAAGGTGTAAATAATTTGTGTGCCAAAAATGGTATTAACATTCTTCACATGAAAGATAAAGTTCAAAGCCGCTTTCGTTTGAGTTATGCTACAACAAATGACTCTCACTTTAGAGTTGATATATGTTATCAAATACTTCAAAAAATTTCTAATTTCTATTGAATTAATTTTTTGTCAATAAAATGCTAACGATAAGCAACTTTTCTATGTGTTTGACCAAATTTGTCAAGAGATGGAGAATCGCTTTAGTCAGTTAAACACATAATTACTCTCTTTTATTGGATGTCTAAATCCTAAGAACTCATTCTCCAAACTCAATGAACCAAAGATAATTCGACTTACGAATTTGTATCCGTAAAAGTTCTCTAAGTGTGCTTTAATGGAGCTTGAAGAAGAACTCAATGGTTGAATTTATGAGATGGGAGCAAATGATAGCTTTTCTTTGCGAGATATTGGAGATGCTGCTAAAAAGATGGTTTAGGCGAAATAACCCACTTAATGAAATGAATTAAAAGCATCTTTTTGTATAAAATAGATGTTTAAATTATGTATGACTTTCATTTTGTGACCCCCTCTTACGAAACTCTGAATCCGCCATTGGATACAACGTCTACTTCCCGCTATATTCGACCTTATTTGTCATATCATGTGGTGGATCCACTTATCTCATTATCCCAATTTATTCCCATTGGTCATGGATAAGTTTTTTTAATGACAACTTGGTGAGTATTAGAAATATGTCGGAAAGACACTAATTTCCAGAAAGATGCAAAATTTAGCAATACGTTGCACATGAGTGTGTGACATAATGCAAGTTATACATGGGTAACACTAGTCATGCAGATATCAGATCACATAGTAGAATTCAATATAACATGTTGTTTGTTTCTAACATTATCAAGCCCCAAGGTTATCTTTCAAAAACAAAGCTCAGTAAGAAACAAACAGTAGTTGCTCATTAATGTGTGATAGAGAATTGTACAGAAGTAAGATATTTTATTGATACACATGAAGCGCGGTTCAACAATGAATTTTCTAACATTGGTGATGACATTCACATTAATCAAACTTATTCATATTTTCTAATTTTTTTGTGTAGTTGCTGAGTTAAATTCAATGACAAGTGTACTAAATTGTTTGGTTATTTTCATGTACAAGTGATTGCTTTACAAAATGAAGGGTCGCCGTATTATATTCCAAAGCTCCATTATTTGCCATGCCAGCCACAAACAAATAGTTGTTGTTCACAATGTAATGTTAATGATATTAAATATGTGATTTGGGAACGAGATCGGAAACTAAAGATGCAAAAAAATGGAGTGATGGTTGAAGTCGGTACATGACATATTATGGTGTTCTTGAGCATAAGCTTGAGTTGAAGTATGGAGAAGGAATGCCGACAAGTGTTTTCAAATGCAAATGATTTCATATGGATCCATCAGAGTGGGAGCATTAAGGTTGATCATAGGCTATTATCGGTTGACACGTCGACAAATTGGTATGGGGATTCACCTTATTGTCTTGCCGCCAGCACAAGAGAATTGTTCTAGTCAGATGATCGGAAGGCCGGTGACAATTGGAAGGTTGTTAACATTGTTTCTCATACAGGAACGTACAATGGTAGATCACTTGCACATGATGAAAGCATAACCGACTCGTATATGAAGACACACCAATAAAAATTCTAAATTGCCTATCTATTGGTGATATACAAATTGATTTGGAATTTCTTCCACAGGTACCTCCAGTTATATACATGGAAGATCATCAAGGCGTTGACGAATATGAAAATGAATATGAAGAGGAAGAGGAAGATGAAGATGAAGGAAGAGGAAGCCGAATATATAGATGAAGGGTTTTAGAGTTTATCCCCGACACTTACGGGACATAAAATGTGTAAGTCTGTCGTATAAGTGTGAAATTTGTTTACTGAGAAATTTGTGGAAAATTTTAAACTCAGAAAACTTTTTGGTGACATTTTCATTCTTCGGAAATTTAACTTTGGCTTTTGGGTATTTGGTATGAAGGCCGACCATAACAAGGCCGGCCGCCCATTGATAAGAACAGCAGACCGTCTTCCTTCTCTATGCATTTCCTTCTCGCATTTCCTCCTGCTGTATTTTCTTCACCCAACTGAATTATTTCTTCGTTCGTCTCCCTTTTGGACTCGGTGGCAGTGATGATATTTAGATCCTTTTTGAAGTCAACTTGGCCTCGTTTGGAGAAGATCGTAGTGGTAATTTTGTAGTTACGTGTTAGATTAACTTTTTTTATATGTATGAAATATGTAATCCGAACCAAATTATGATTTGGAAATGTTATTAGGTTTTATGTATGAATTTTGCCAACATGTGTTAATTTCGTAGTTGCACTTTGTGAATATGCTAGCACTGGCAAAATGGACTTGATGAAAAAATAGATTTATTACATTTAATAGTCGCTTGTTGTTTTTGGAAAATTGAACATATGTGTTGAATTTTTGTCAGGGAATATATCAAGCAAGGGATAACAGTGCATTCGACCCCATGGTTATGTCAACATTGGACACACTTAAGATGTCAGAGATGGATGAGTATGACAGAGAGGAGATGGAATTCCTATAGGAACTGGATAAAGAAGCTGTAGTCCAGGTTCCCAAACTCGAACCCGTATGAGATATTCAAGCATTCCATGATGTGTCATGCGTGGGATGTAAATAACCCTATGTAAGAGTATTTTGATGGTAGTAAAAGACGGTGTTCGACACTTGCCGTGGGATCGACATTTAGCAGCAAGGCGGAAGCCATTTACGCTGTACAAAAGTATTCGATTCTGAACCGGGTTGAGTATATGATGAATGAATCTGAATCGCGTTGGTTGATTCATAAATATCGAGAAGGGGTGGAAAACTGTCCGTGGTGTATAAGAATTGTGATGAAAAAAAATGCAAGCTACTGGGAGGTCAGAAAGTATAAAGGGGATCACGTATGCAACACGAACCAGATTACAAAAGAAAATGTGCACCTCAATCGACATTTCATAGCGTAGGAGTTCTGGGATATTACCAGTGAAAGCTTGTGATCATCACCCGGGGAAATTAGAGCAAGAATCTTCAAAGACTATGGTTACGAATTAAGTATTTGAAGGCATGACAGGCGAGACAACAAACATTGAAGAATTTGTTTGGGGATTGGGATGAATCGTTTGTCAAACTTCCCTTACTTATGCAAGCACTAGAGGATTCTAAGGATGAGATAGTTGTGAAATGGGTCTAATATAGAGATGACGAGAGTGGTCTTATGATCGTATACCGGGTGTTCTGGGCTTCGAACCATCAATTAGAGCTTTCATATACTATCGTCCCGTTCTTTGTGTAGATGGAACCCATATGTATGGGAAGTATGAGGGGAAGTTACTTGTGGCAGTTGGTCTGGATGCAAACTAAAATCTTTGCAGCGTCTCTGAAATGCAGATTTGTGTACAAGCAGTTGCTATAGCACACTCTTGTACAGGCAGATCTTGTGCAGCAAGATAAAACAATGAACAATAATTTGATCACCCAGTTCGGCCAAGTGCCTACCTCTGGGAAAGACTGAAACTCATTCTTTTAATCCACTATGCTCAAGATCTATTGTATACACGGTTCGTCTCCACGCAACCTATGCTATTTAACTTTAGATAGTACCTCGATCACAATCAAAACAAGCTTTGACTTGTGTCTCAACCACCTACACTTGTATCAATTCAGAATAGCTACTGGCCCGACTAACTCAACCTATTCTAATTAACACAGAGTCTCCGTAGGGTTGTTATAGCACCCGCTGTAGCACACAGCTGGTGCAGGTATTGTCAGAGTAGCTCCAAAGCCTTCCGCCGAGCGGTGACAATTCTTCCACTAGCGCTGCACACTCTGGGATGCTCCCCCTCACTTAGCGACCTCCTGTCACTAGGGAGACCAGGCTTCCTGCCAATTTCTCGAGTTTCACCACTCGTTAATTCCTCCGCGGCTCGCCTTGATCAACCAACAAGCAATCGGTGCTCTGAATTGGCTTCCCTGATCAAGCACTGATCAGACTCTGCAAGTCTCGATCACACACAACTTCAATCACCACAACTCTTCGCGCCAACTATGCTCTCTATGATGATCGAAGCTCTGCTCGCACAGAATCTCCCTAAGTTGATATTCTGTGTATGTTCTATGTGTTTGCTCTCTCTACTTCGATCACCTTGAACCTCTGCCCAGCTTCCTTTAAATAGGAACTACCAGTTCCATCAATATCAGTTTTAGGAAATTCCTCCAAGCAACAATATTTCCTAGTTTGTAGGAGATTAGATTTGATTTGAAAATCAAATCTTCCACAACCAAATCTTTACCCTGGGAACGGGATCTTCACTGGGATATTCTTTCTGAATATTTAGAAGCTCCCCGATGCACTTCTCCGAAGAGCTGAATTTCTGCTGCAGAATAGTTGCTACAGCTTCTTGAGACAGCTCCCGCTATAGCAGCAGCTTGTTCACTAGGCTTGTTCACGAGTGCTGGTTTTGTCAATTGAATGCCATACTACATTATCAATCTCCCCCTTGACATTTTGACAAAGCCCTTTCATAGATGATTCAATGTTTCGATTGATCCTCCTCCGGTCCTCGGCTCCCCCTGCTCCCCCTCCCATTTTCTTTCTCCCCCTTTTTGTAACATATGCCAAGGAGAAGGAGTCTGGGACTGGCTTATGGTGCCGAAACGCAGAGACCCAGAGAGGATCTCAGGGCTTCCAATCTAGCTGCATCCAGAGGTTTGGTGAAGATGTCTGCAAGTTGTTTGTCGGTCACAATGTGCTGAAGAGCGATGATCTTCTTCTCGACCAGATCTCTGATGAAGTGATGCCGAATATCAATGTGTTTGGTTCTGCTATGCTGAACTGGGTTCTTGGAGATGCCGATAGCACTCATGTTATCACAGTAGAGGACCATTTCACCTTGATTGAGTCCATATTCAGCCAGCATTTGCTTCATTTAAACCATCTGAGCACAGCAGCTTCCTGCTGCAATGTACTCTGCCTCAGCCGTGGATAGGGAGATGCTGTTTTGTTTGCTGCTAAACCAGGATACCAGGTTGTTTCCCAAGAAGAAGCAACTTCCAGAGGTGCTCTTCCTATCCTCAGCACAACCTGCCCAGTCTGCGTCACTGTATCCTACCAGATTTGCATTTGTATCCTTAGTATACCACAAGCCATAGTTTACAGTACCTCCAACATACTGGATGATCCTTTTAACCAGCTGCATGTGACTCTCTTTTGGACAGGCTTGAAATCTTGCACATACTCCTACTGCAAGGAGATGTCAGGACGACTAGCAGTTAGATACAACAGGCTACCAATCATACTTCTGTAGATAGCCTGATTTACTTCCACCCCGGTTTCATCTTTGACAGCTTTGATATGAGTGGCAGCTAGTGTTCGTTTGTGACTGGCGTTATCTAGCTGGAATTTCTTCACCAGGTTTTGGCTATATTTGCTTTGTGATACACAGATTCCATTCTCTTTCTGGGATATTTCCAGTCCGAGGAAATAAGTCAGCTCTCCTACCATGCTCATTTTGAATTCTTTGTGCAAGTGATCCCAAACTACTTCACCAGCTGCTAGGACTTCGATCCGAAGACAATGTCATCCACATAAATCTAGGCAATGATCACATCTGACTTGGTTCTTTTCACGATGAGAGTTTTGTCAGCTCCTCCCCTTTCATATCCATGATTTTCAAGAAAGACAGTCAGTCTCTCATACCAGCTCTAGGAGCCTGTTTAAGCACATACAGAGCTTTCTTCAGCTTGTACACATGCTCCGGGTGATGAGGGTCTTCAAACCCTTTAGGCTAAGCTACATATACTTCTTCTGAGAGATCACCATTTAGAAATGCACTCTTGATATCCATATGATACAACTTAAATCCGAGGAAACATGACATGGCTAGGAGCAGTCTGATGGCTTCTAACCGAGCAACTGGTGCAAAGGTTTCATCGAAGTCCAGGCCTTCAATTTCAGTGTACCCTTGTGCAACCAGTCTGGCTTTATTCCTTGTGATGTTTCCCTTCTCATCAGTCTTGTTCTTGAAGATCCACTTGGTGCCTATGATGTTTATTCCTTTTGGTCGGGCAACTAACTCCCGCACATCGTGTCTCTCGAACTCAGCTAGTTCTTCCTGCATTGCTATCATCCAGTATTCGTTGCCCATGGCTTCCTTGAAGTTCTTTGGTTCTGTACAGGATAGAGAGCTGGTGTTACATATAGATAGGAAGGTGCTGAGATGTGAGACACTTCTAGTTCTTCTCCCTTCTGTCGGATCTCCAATCACGTTAGTCAAGGGATGGTTCATCTGAATCTTCTTTGGGGGGTCGCCTTGATGTTGTAGGAAGGACTTCACTATCCTATTCTACATCAGAGCTATCCACATGTTCATTTGGGCTTTCTGCATCAGCGTCTGCTGTAGCATCCTCTGGTGCAGGGTCTTGTTCACTCCTGTTCTGTCTCACGGGTGCAGCTTCAGTGCCTGAGTCTTCGTCATCTAAGCAAGTGGGAGTTGCTTCTTCAACATCATTGACGACTACATTATTGGATTCCATCACTGTTTTCATCCTTTCATTATAAACTCGATATGCCCGGCTGTTTACTGAGTAGCCCAAGAACATCCCAACATCACTCTTGAGGTCAAGCTTTTTTCTATATTCCTGATCCCTCACAATATAGTAGTCACTCCCAAAAATGTGGAATTGTTTAACCGTGGGCTTCTTCTGGTTCTAGAGCTCATAGCAAGTTTGATTCGTTTCTTTCCGTATGGAAACTCTGTTGATGATTTAGCAGGCTGTGTTCATTGCCTCAGCCCAAAATCTCAGGTCATCGCATGAATCATGACCCTGGCCATTTCTTGGATTGTTTGATTCTTTCGTTCCACGACACCATTTTGCTGAGGAGTGATTGGAGACGAGTACTGATGAGTGATTCCCCTTTTTCTACAAAACTCGTCTATTGCTTCATTCTCAAATTTCCTTCCATGATCACTTCGGATGATGGAGATTCTGAGATTCTTTTCTTGCTCTAGTCGGGACACCAGAGAGACGATTACTCCTACACTCATTTCTCCCTGACAAAGTCAATCCACGTAAATCTGGTATAATCATCAACACAGACAAATGCTACCTCTTCCTTCCAATGCTCTCGACTCTATAGGCCTCATCAGGTCCATGTGTATCAATTGAAGAGGTCTGATTGTATTAATATTTTTAACCTTTAGGTGTGATACAATCAGACCATGTGTATCAATTGAACCGAGCACCGTCCATTTAGAAGCTCCCCGATGCTCTTCTCCGAAGAGCTGAACTTTTGCTGTAGAACAGTTGCTACAGCTTCCTGAGATAGCTCCCGCTATAGCAGCAGCTTGTTCACGAATGCTGGTTTTGTCAATTGAATGCCATACTGCATTATCACAAACAACCATATTCTGCTTGTTGCGTTTGCTTTAGTTGAGAGCGAAAACATGCTTTAGTTGAGAGCGAGAACAACTTTAGCTGGAAATCGTTCATGCAATGCATCCGAGAAGACGTCACAGATCGAGATAGCATGTGCGTTATTTCAGATAGACATAGAGAAATCATAGCTGCAATGCAGAAGCCGGATTGGTCGCCTCCTCGGAGTTTTCGCCGGGTGTGTATCAGGCACTTGCAGAGCCATTTTAATGTAAAAGTCAAGGATTCGACAACGAAGAAGAAACTAGTCACACTGCACATCAGAGACAGCAGATTAAGTTTGGCAAAGAATATCAAGAGCTATTCGAATGGCTGGACGGTCTTCACTGATCCAAATGGGCTTTGGCATATGATGAAGATGGTTGCCGTTGGAGTTCAATGACGACGAATGCTAGTAAATATTTTAACAATATACTACGCGGTGGCCGCGACCTACCCATATGTGCTCTGATACTGTTCACATGTTATCACTGCAACGAATACTTTTGCAAGCGGCGAGAGTTATACAATAACTCAGCTTCAATCCTCGCCCCCAGGAGAGACTTAATTTTGAGGGATATAAGGGACAAAGCCCAGTTTCACCGGTTACGATATTTGACACTGCATGAGGTGTATTTCAAGTGATGACCTGCCGGAAGCATTACATACATGAAGTGCGACTCGAAGAGAGTACATGCACTTGTGGTAAATGGGTGGCGTTCCATTATCCGTGTTCTCACGTTATGGTTGTATGCAAGATTCAGAATATTACGTACACCTGATTCGTCAGCAGTTACTATACTCTGGAGTCCTTTCATGAGACATGGAGCTACACATTTTATGTCATTGGAGATGAATCACGCTGAAGGTCATATGATGAACTCAAACACGTTCCGGCACCCGGATTCAAGCGAGCTAAGTTGGGCCGACAACTGTCTTTGCGCAGGCATAACAAAATGGACCGGGGTGAATCAAGTTCTCAGGGAGCAGCACGTGTACGGAAATGCAGTTTTTGTCACAACACGGGGCACAATAGAAGATCGTGTCAGAATAGACATGTACCTTGGGTTGTTTCAAACATCCACGTTAAGCATTTGTAGTTTGTTGATGTGAAACACAATGTAATTTGTACCGAATAACAAATTACATTAGTACAATTAAAGAATTCAGCAGTTAGGGAGATTTCATAGATGGAAATTGTTGTATGAGAGATGGCTGGGAGGCCACATTTACATAGTCGATCGCCGATGATCTGCGTCATATGGGTCTCATTCACTTGAATCGGCACTGTACTGGGTGTTGAGATTAGTGACATCATAATCCACATGCTTGCCCTCATCATTGTCGTACATTCCTGTGTGTAATGTAATCGAGTGAAGTGATGAAGTAAATACGAGTGAACGGAAAAATTAGACTGAACTTACGTACAATTTACCTGTTGTCGAACTGAATGACATATGGATCCACACCTATTGCATCCGCCTCTCCTAGCTGTCCCAATTCCGCATAAGCCGAATGGAAAATACGATGAGGTACATCCTTAAGGGTATAGTGAGAACTGAGTTTTGAAACAGCTTTGCAGCGCTTCGTGCATGCATCACCAACGCCCGTACCTGGGACACAAATTTGGTTAACAACATCCAAATGATCTAAATAAATCGACGGATCCTAGTCGCGTACAAAATTGAATCTTACAATTCTGTGACGCTCAGGTGTATTTGGCGGATATGGTTGCGAATGGTCAGCGCGGGGTTGGATGAATCGACGGGTGGTAGTCGCGTACCAATTGTTGTAATCAGGATTATTCTCTTCCACGAATGGTGCGAACTGGGCAACCACAAACGAATCCACTATGTTTGTCCAGACCTCTATGTACTCCTTCAGTTCTACTAACCAATCGTTACGTGCTTTCCTTGTTAGCATATGTTTTAAGTCAGATTCGTCCGTGTGCAGGTGGAATATTCTGTATCATTCGAAATTGTCACATCACTTTCGACGGGTGATGCTATTCCACAATTTTGAAGCACAGCAATGGGACCTCTGAGCTCCAACTAATGGCCCCTTGAGTACGGGATGGGTTCAGCAACGGGAAGACCTGCTTGTCATACGGTGTCCAAACAAAATCTTCATGGGTCATGCGATCTAATTGGTCGCAATAAAATACAAGCGACCCATGAGGTGTCTCAATGTAGGACTTCGGTCCATACCATTTCCTGCGAGGTAAAAAACACATTACAGGTATGAAAATGGTAATGTAAAAATTTCATTTTTCAATAATTAAACTTACTTGTGCGACCAGACTCCTCTGAAATATGGGTCAATGTGATCATGTATCGGCTGAAGGGTCCTGCTAAACCCCTTTGGACGCCCAATGGGTATTCTTTCCCAGCTCCATAGCTGTAACAAAACTATACACTCGCCCATCTTCTTGTGTCCTTCACGTGCGGAGCTGCACAATTCTCTGTACAGACATGCGAGCCCTGCACTACCCCAAGCTATATGACCTCGGTGCGACGAGGTCTGCCAACAATGTGAGGTAGTGCAATGAGATCCTATTCCCGAAAAAATCTGGCATAAGGGAGGACCCACGCATACATAGTATGTATGCGCGCACAGATTTCTATCTTCGTATTGTTCATAAACCATCTCCTCTTCGCCAATGCGGGACGTTTTGGGCACTCGGGAGAGGCACCCAATATTCTGATGCATGTCGTGGCCCACTCTTTCTCCTTCTTACCGGTCACCACAGTTCCCTCTATGGGCAAACCGGTAAGAAGGCCCACGTCTTGCAGTGTGATGGTCGCCTCGCTGGTCCTGAGATGGAAAGTATGGGTCTCCCACCATTTGGACAAGCCAGTACTGCCTAAGGCATAGAGCATGATATCCCTAGTCCGACCAATCCACGAAGCATTTGCGGCAAGACCTCTTCATCCATAGGTTGTGATTTGAATGTATGAAATTTTTTTTAATAAGTACAAAAAGTGATTTTGATTTACTTGCACGTTAATTTTTAGGAGATGAACAGATGAAGAAAAGAAGATGTGAGGTCAACGTCAAAAGTGGCAAACATTGTAAGAGCCATGGAAAAAAATCAAAGTGGATCATGGGAAGGAGCATGGAGGCCCGGCGAACAACAAACTGAGAAGCTTTTTGGTGCATGAAATAGGGAGATATGTGAGGGACAAGATCCCAATGTTGGAACCTACTTATGTGGAGAATCTCCTAGATATTGTTTACCATCTGAGTGTAAATTTAATTATAATTATAATTTTGTCTACAATTATTTATGATTTACTTACCTAACTATTATTTTTTTCGTAGCCTAACTTTGTCATTGACTTGGATGATCCCTAAATTTGGGAATTCATCACAAGAATTGCCATTAAACGATACAAAGATTGGAAGTGTGATTGTAAAAAGCACTTGGAAAAATACATATACGAACTCCCTTCGAAGTTTATCGACCACCCTGCCAATGGCTCGTCACGCACTATCAAGATTCTTCCGAGCAGGTATTTTGTTTTACTATGTTTTATTCGGTTATTTGTTACAATAACTTATTTGCATGATTTTGTTGAACACAAACAAAATGTCCAAGGATGAAGGGGGCTAGATAAAAGGTCAGCCATGATAAATCATCACTCGGGGAAGTTTGGATTCAGCCACAGGGCTAAAGACTTGCGCAACGGTTATAAAGTGTCGTTTAATGTAGCTTTCGAGGTAATTTATTCCGCTGAACCCGCTGGTGAATCCATAGCGGTGCATTTTCTCAACTTTTTCTTTTATTTTTTTTGTTTTAGTTAACTGATTAGTTTTGTTTACACTCCTAAACAGTGGACTTGATTTTAATATGCTATTTGGTTGAAGATATTTGTGTTCCATGTATGATGATTTTATAATTTGTTGTCATCTTATATTTTGTTGATAATGCTTTATGTAATATAGCCTGTTGATAATGTAAATGTTGAGATATTGTGTTGATAATCTGATATGCCTGAACCTCTTTTTGGTTGATAAGCATTGTTGATACATTTTGTTGATAGTCTGTTAATATGTTTGTTCATATGTTCCGTTATCTGTAATAGTCTATTGTCAGTTTGTTATCTTTTTTTTGGTTCATGAGTGACTTTGATTTTTATATCTTAGTGTCATGAACTCATACTGGTTGGGTTTTATGTGTCTAGGATAAAATGAAAGTAAAATTGCTTGAAGTGTTATAAGAGCAAGCTTCCCAAAACCCAGTGCATTAGAGAACCCTATTCCAGTTGACACCCAGCTCGAGACCATTAGTTAGGCAATTGGCACAAAAAATGAACTCAAATATCCAAAATTGGATGATGCATAAGGAAGCGTCCGCGTCCGCGCCCTAGAGGTGGAGATAAATTAAGCGCGTAGACAAGCCTAATGAAAGAGGAGCTTCGTAAGGTGAGGGAGGATGTAACTCAAGAAACGGCTAAGGTGTCCTCACTAGAGGACCAGACAACTGTCCTTGAGGAAGTTATGCAAGGAGGGTCAATTGTTGAGAGCAACGCATCAGATGGTACAAGTTCGGCTTAGGTTGAAATGGATAAAACATTTTGATGGTGCTATGATGGTTGTGAACTTGTTGGTTTGTTAATGGAGCAAAGTTTGGATGAAACTTTTGGCGATTGTGAACTTGTTTGTTTGTTGATACTTGAAGTCAACTTAGAATGCTTACATAAGTTTTATATGTTTAGTATTTTATGCTTGTGTAAGTTTTCTCAATTTGGTATTTTGCTAGTTCTTGAACATGCTTTCTACTATGTTTTTCACATTTATGAAATATCCTAACCTTAGGATAGTACATGTTTAAGCGATTAGCTTATGTTATCTTACGCTACTAACATTATTACGTATTTGGCATTTTACGAAACATTCTAACATGTCATACTATTATTATACGCGACTGACTTCAAATATATGATCAAAAAGTAGTAAACTCGATATGTACCTATGCAACAATTTAATGGGTAGCATAATATACTTAACACCTTTGTTGCGTTACTCTTTTATTTACGTGATATACCCTTTTTGGTTCTGTCGCGTAAGTACTTATGCTGCATCGATTATGCGACAAGGTTTATGGGATAGGTGATTTGTTGCATACGTACTACGCAAAGTATTTGTAACTTATGTGACAGTTTTCATTCTATGGGTAAAATGGCGTAGTAAAATACAAGGTCATGGAAATCCAAATCAAATCCTAAACATGTAAAAACAAGTTTCTTGGTACGGATTACTTTCATTAATATTTTTATTTTATTTTGTCGGGCCATTTTCAGTTGAACCCCATTCATATAAGCAAATCCTAAACCCTATAGCGTATAAAAAGTATTTAGGTCAAATCTGCACATCAAAAAGTTGATTGACACTAATGAAAATAGTAAAATAAAGATGATAATTATTTCCAACAACTACATGACCTATTTGGAACCGTTTTTTCACTAGAAGGTTCATGTTTTTTGTGTCGACAAATGAGAGCCGGACATGTGTGAGGATGATGTGATTTTGATCTTAAAGAGCATGATTCTGCTGATATATTAAATCTACGTTTAACAACCTCGTGCATGATTCCTGTAATATTAGAAGCTTTAATTAGTTGTTTGACTATGTGTTGAGTCATAATTAGAATTTTGGGCAACGACCAAATAACATCTTGACCGGACAAGCAAATTCCAGCAAGTAGTTTTATTCCTTCCATCAGTTGCCCCATTATGACTCCACAAATTATATAATAAGAAAAAGGAGTCTCTCTAACTTCTGTTTTTTCTTCATGCTTGCTGTTACACGTATTATATTACGTAAACATTAGTATTCTACTCCTGATACTCTTACTGGATTCAATAACTTTGCTCAATTATTCAAGATGAGAAGTATTATGTAATAATATTTCTATATTGTTTAACGGCAGTTTAGTCTTTTAATTTATTATTTGTTATCTATTTTAAATAGGCTATTTATTCTACTATGTGTATTGTATCATATGTATCCTTTATACATTTATGAAACACTAACTTCCCAATTTTCTCTTCTTCTTTTTTTGCAACTTCAACAATAAGTTGGTGAAGAAATTGTGATTGTGCTCTGTTTTGAAGAGAGAAAAAACAATCAAGGGTGTGTTCTTTATCACTTATTTTACAATAGTATCAGTATATATCAGTAAAATAACAAACATCAATAACTTTTTTCAATGATAAACAAGCCCTCAAAATTAATATTTCACATGAAAATACTGTAATATTAAATTTATTTGAATAATAACAATTATAATTTAAATCTCTTCATCTTCCTCCATATCTTCTACTTCATTCTCAGAAGTTGATTGCATAATTTCATATGTTATCATGTTTAGCACATGATGCATGTGCTATTTTTCACCATCATCGAATATGTTAGAATCAGTTGTACACTTCATCAACTCATGTGATAAATAGGTATTTCTTTTTTATGCATGCAAATAAAGTTGCGCAAAGTAAATATCGCAAGAATTATGTCAATTTGTTGCACATCTAACACCTTAGGCATAACACCCTCAATTTATCAAGCACAATCTTCATACAAGCTTCTAGTTTTTCTTTATTTATGCTATACAATATTAAAACACACGCCTCATTATAATAACACAAAATAAAAGCCAGACTCGGAGGAGTAACAAATAATGTCATAATACAAACTCACAAATAATACAATAATACAAACACACAAATAATGTCATACTACAAAGATAATAAAATACAAAGCACTATCCCTTTATCCATCAATAGAGTTACAAATAGTGTGGCAAAAAAGTGTGAATAACATTGTGAACGTTGTGGTAGTAAAAATATTAGTCCAATCACGGTGTTCAAACAATATTTATAATCCGAGTGACCTCGAGTCGAATAAAAAAAAAGCCTAGATTAGTGTAATGCTAACTAATAATGCCTAATGCAAGTCTACTAAATAAAAAGGGGGTTTTTCCTCTAAGTGAGGTATCTCTAGTGAATACTAAAGACAAGTTCAAATTTATGAAGAAGTAAAGTAAGAGAGAAAACGTAGTCGGAATCCTACTTCACCCCTAGGTCATGCGATTAGCAATACAAAACTTGTCTAAATCATGAATAAATTCGAGTGATGGTTCTAGGCTAAAGTATCACACATTCTAAATTCAACTCTCGCTCCTTCTCTAGAATGGGAATGATACCTAAATAGTACGGTTCTCAAACTCTCGCTCTATTGAACCGCGTAGAACAAAAGTCTCCTAATCTCAACCTCTCGGTCTATTGATAGTTAAATAAAGTCGCTCAATACTTAGCCTAGTGGAATACGTATGTCACTCTCGCACACAAACGCAACCTAAAATTAACATGTTCAATCTTGTGAACAACCTAGATTCAACTCTCATTCCATCCCTAGGTGTTCTACCAATTCGTACTCATTCATGCGTTTCGTTAAACACTTGGTGTGCACAAAATTGATATGAAGAGAAAGCATGAGAACTTTCAACCAAACTTCATTCATATAGATAAAAGGACAAGTCTTGCATTACAATCAAACCTAAGGCATCCATGAGGATCCAACTACAGTGGGACTACTCACTCATGGTGAGTTTGAAACAAAACCTGATATTTCATTAAAATTTTTCACCAATTGGATGCAAAGAAGTAGTGGTTGAGTAGAGGGTTGATGTAGATTCTTTAATTGCGTAAATCTTCCTCCAACCCTTGACAATTCTTTAAGTTCTCTCGGAGAATTCGTCTAGGGTTTTCATTCTGGGAAGAAGTCCTTCTAATTTTGCATCTCATTCTATTTATACTCTTTGAAGATTTTTAAAATTTACCCGCAGTGCCCGAATCACTTGATTCGGACGAGCCTTAATGAATTGATTCGGACAGAGTGTCCGAATCAAATACTCATAGCTATTTCGGGCTGGCCGAATCACTTAAACCTTGGCCGAATCACTTTCTGATTCGGTCAACCATTATTCGATTTGGTCAAACATCCTTATGGAGCTAAGATGATTCGGACACCTCTTGGGCGAATCAGTTGATTCGCCTGAATCATATACTCAGTGGGGTTTCTGCTTGGACGAATCGATTTCTTCTGGCCGAATTACTTTCTGATTCGGTCAAACTCCATTTGATTCGGTCAAGATCCTTGTAGAGCTAAACTGATTCGAGCAGCTCGCTTCTTCCGTGGCCGAATCACTTTTTGATTCGGTCAACCTCATATGTGATTCGGTCAAACTAGTCAAGTTCTCCCCTAGTCAAGTTGATTTGTGGCCGAATCACTTTTGCAGCTTCCCCCAATCTTGCTGTTTTTGATCTCGATCGACCGGATATCATTCAGATTTTCTTCGGGCCACTTCATATCGTGTAGTACGCATTTTCAACCTGAAATGGACAAAGAAAACATCAAATGACTTTATAAAATAACGGAACAAATAAGAAGTAAAATGAAAATACGGACAAACATAAGGTTATTTGTCCCCTCATCAAAACACCCCACACTTAAGTCTTGTTCGTTCCGAACAAGTATATACATAAGTCAAGCGGAGAGCAAGATGCTAGATCATATATGACAGTATCAAAGCACGTAGCAAATCGTACGCACATAAAACACATCCAACCCCTACTCACGTAACATAACATAAAAATAACTAAACAAAGAAAACTAATCTACTCCTAACTCACTATCGTAGGAATCACAGATGCATTTAGCGTATGCATCAAGCCTTTAAACCCCTAGGCTACCCTAGTGGGACGAGTTATAGTCTCGTGAGAGTTTTCAGAATATGAATACTCACAAATCCCACTTGCAATCAGCCATAAGAGTTCAAAATCAATATATAGTTCACAAAGCAAGTAGTTCATTTATCAACCATCATTATAATAGAGTTGTGCAAATCATTCACTTCACGCAAACTCTAAGGATCATTCACTTCATTGTAACAGCAAATATTCATAGAATCGATATCAAGACTAGCATTCTTCAAATTCAAATTACTGCTCAATTTCCTATGCAAATAGTATGAAGAGAAGCGTTGCTCACACAAAAATTTTGTCGAGTCAATCACATATGCTTGCGAGTCCATAAGCTCATGACAACAAACTAATTCTCAAGTTTCAGACTGTACGTCATAATCCGTAAGAGAAGAGGAGTTTCGACATTGAAAATTTTAAAATTCACTCGTACAAATCTTGATGCTTAAGTAATAAATTACGAGGGTCATACCTTAGACGCTTCCTAAAAGCGAAATGCAAATGCCTTACTTACACACATGCGAAAGAATTTGCGGAATAGGCACAAAGTCAAGAATTAAGTGTGTTTAATATTTTTTTTCTTGCGTTTATACAAATTATTTCAAGGGGGATCTTACCTTCCTAACCCTCGGCATTTGTAAAACTTTTCCTTGACCCAAAAAACAAACTAATAATATTTTTGTGCTTATACAAATGCTTTCAAGGGGGAACTTACCTTCCTAACCCTCGGCATTTATAAAACCTTAAAAATATAATTTTTCTTTCTTGCGCCTCTCTTTTTTTTTTCTTTTTTTTGGCAAACACTTCAAAACACCCCACATTTAATACTTGACAATGTGCCTAAGTGATATATCATGGAGCATGAAGTGTGAGCTAAACAAATGCAAAGGCTAAATAGTAATGCTAAAGTCACCTAAAAGCAAACAAGAGCAAGTATGAGGTTTTTATATGAAAACTGTTTTTATTTTATCTTCGTGCTCGCTAGACTTAACTTCATTCTTCATGCACGGAAAGAGCTCAAAAATAAATCCAACTAAGCTAGTCAAAAACACCGAATCATGCGAATAAAATCATCACAAAGAATGACAATCGACTTAAAGATGCAATTCATGAATTTCAAAGCACAACTCATGTCAGTCCAACATGATTTTATGGTACTACTTAATTGCTTAGCAAACATTACTTCGTGTGATTAATACTTAAGCTAGGATGACAACAATCATGCGAGTATAATGTGCTCAAAGTAAATGCGTAGCATAGAATCATGTGGAGGTAGCCACATGCATTTCTGCCCGGGTCCGTGAATGATGCTCTAGTCGGTTGCAATAAATCTGAAACTCAATAAAAAGGTTAGCGCAACACCAGAATTCCCAGAGGAAAAACAGCTAGCTATGACATATATGCCGATGCGAAACATATAGCTAGGCAAAAGATTGGAAAACAAGTGCGCGACAATTCAAATGATGAGTTCACTTAGATATGCCCGTGTGCATCAAAAGTCATGAATTAGTGTATTATAGTGCTTGAAAAAGGTTTCGAACAAATGCAAATAAGTTGCAGAAATTTCCAAAGTGAACTGAGAAAAGTGCTGCTCAAAACTAACCGAATCACAATTGATTCGGGGAAGGCAAAATATTGATTCGGCCACACCCTGGTCGAATTAGTTCAGTTCGGATAATATGTGCTTGCCCGAATCAAAATTTGATTCAGACAAGGCAAAACAATGTGATTCGGTGATAGAGCGTATTTATACGATCCATCGAGTTATTTATTCCCATTGTTTAGTTACATTTTGTGTGTGAAAGATTACTTCTTGGTAGTGTTCGCATCGCAGGTGTATCAAGACCCCTTAGAACCTTATTGCGCATTTGGATGGATATACAGCAAATCTGGGCCGATTGACCTATCCGTAGTCGAAGGCTCGCCGAGTGCATGATTCTGATCCGATTGAGGTGTGTTATACCTTGTTGAAAAGCTAACTCAGATTCTCTAGTTTACGTCCAGACGAGATTTGGAGGTCTAAAGGGTCAAAAAAGCGAGTCTCTGACACTGCAGTGACTACCGCGCCGGAAGCATATAGCAGAGTTCATGTCTTCTTAGACCGCGTATTTAATGTCTTCATGGGGAGCGCGACTAATGTCTTCATCCGGAGCAGAATGCAATTGATGACATCAGCATTGGGCCACAGCCCAAAATCAGATTTAGAAGTTTTCAAAATTTAGAAGTCTCTCCATCCTATAAATACAGACCTGCCACAACACAATTGATCATCAATTCTTAGAGAGAATCTTCAGCACGAGAACCTAGAAGACGAATTCAGAGAAGCGGCCACTACGCACGAATTTCGAGGTTGATCACTATTCACGGCCGGAATTACTATTCACTGCCTAGTTACTATTCACGCAGATTACTATTCACCGCTACAGTATTATTCCTAAACTCAGTTTATTTCCATTGTTTTAGGTGACTCGTAGTAGCTAAACCCTTAATTTCAGTTTGGGGATTTTGTGTTGCAACGTACTGTTTGAGATATTTATGTTTCGCAATTCAACTCAGTAAATTCCTGTTCTTCGTTTGAATTGCATGCTCTGATTATCAAGTTAGCGTATCTAGCGGTGAAATTGAGTTGATGTCTACTGCATGATATTGGATTGACTTCCCTATTAGCTAAGCCTAGCGGTGTAACCTAATCGGTGTTGTTGATCGAATAATCGTTAACCCTATTCGAGAACCTAGCGGTTGAGATTAGGTAGAACAGTAAAGTCGGCATTACCCTAGCGGAATTGTTAGACTAGGAACGGTAGTTTACTCGTTGATGCACGTCACATCGATGATTACCAGTTGCAATGCATATCCCTGAACTGATTTTTCTCTGAATTTGATAACAACAAACGTTATTCCTGCAACCCCCTTTTTCATCGTGACAATTAATTAGTAGAACTTTATAGCTGAGTGCTCTCTCGTGGGTTCGACCCTGCTTAACGCTTGCTGAGTGTTGACCGGAGATTATAAATATAAGTTTGGCGCACACAACGACGTGCTGTCATTGGGCCAGGGTGTTTGAATCAAATGAGCTTGGATAGCGAATCACAGGGGATTTGGGTAAGGCAATTAAAGTGATTCGTCCGAATCAAACTGGAAGTGCACCCTCAAAAATTTGCTAAGGAAAACATGCAACTATGAAAACCATCTGTCATGTAAAAAAAATATCGCGGCGAAGTGCGTCAAAGTACAAATGGACTAGTCAAGCAAAGTACATAGCAATAAAAGCACCACAAGCCATGACAAACATAAAACTTACCTAAACATCATTCCAATGCTTCGTGCGCCTCTCGGGGTCTAAGTCGTCACTTTTTTCAGTGGCTATCCCCTCGGCTACATGTTGCTCTCCACTGTCTACCCTGGTAGCTCCCTCACCATTACCTCCATCAACTCGACCTTCAACCATGGCTGAAATTGAGTCATCGCTCGCAGCTTCATGCGGCATAGTCGGGTGAGGTGGTGGCTGGGAAAAGGGTGCTGGCGGTGGTGGAATGTCTGCAATACCCATGTGTGCTGGCATACGTGCCATGACACCTCCTTGCCATGCGACAAAATCGTGGACTAGTGTGGATATTACCTCGTGGGAGCGAATGAGCGTCGTGTGAGAATCTGAAAGTGAGTCCAGACGTGCGCTTATCAGTCTTAGATCCTCGTCTGCAAGTGGCTCGGCCTCAACGGGAGGAGGGGCAGTGGGGGATGGCTTGATATCTGGAGTATGTCCTGAGGCGGGGGCAGGGGTAGGTTCTTGTGCTGGAGGCTGCTCGCTGGCTGATCTAGGCAGTGTTGGAAGTCTAGGAGCCCCATGTTCTTTTCTCTTCTTCGTTATCCGCTGCTCTAACTACTTTGGCACTTCCTTACGAACAATCCACTCACGCGTCTTTGTGTCTATCATGTGCGTCTTGCGAAGACCCTCCATGTCAAGCACCTTCTTGGGCAGAGGCGTGCCTTGGTCCAAAGTGATGCCTAAGTGCTTCGCGAGAAGCGTAATAAATGATCCCCTACCTAAGGCACGCCCCTTTGAAATTTCACAGTGTCTTAGTTCGACAGATTTGTGAAAAAGCAGTTGCTGCAGCACTCTCTTGTTCACTAGAAAATTGTCTCAGCAAGCAATGAGCAAGACAAAGTTTGTTCACCCAGTTCGGCCAACTGCCTACGTCTGGGGAGGACTATTCTCCAGTCCTCAATCCACTAACTCGAAGGTTCCCATGTACACACGGTTACAACTCACGCAACCTATGCTACTCAACCTTGTGTGGATCACTTGACACAATCAGAACAAGCTCTGACTTGTGCCTGCACACCCTCTACAATATCTCAATCTAGAATAGCTACTGTCTCCTCGAAACTCAGCCTATTCTAAATTACACTTGACTCAGCAGGGTTGCTATAGCAACTGCTGTAACACACAGCTGAAGCACAATTTGTCCGCGTCGCTCCAAAGGCTTCTGCCGAGCCGATCGAACGATTCCACGAGCGCTGCACACTCTGGAATACTCCCCCTCACTCAGTGACCACCTGCCACTAGCGAGTACTGCCGCACGACACTCGACCGAGCCAACAACTCGTCAGTTCTTCCGCGGCTTCCCTTGATCAACCAACAAGCTCCGCAGCTCTGAATTGGCTTCCAGATCAAGCTCGAACAAGACTCTGCAAGTCCTGATTCCCTTCTGCTACAATCACCACAGCTCTGCACTCACGCTCTGCTCTCGGGTGATGATCGAAGAATTTGTCCGCCGCACACCAAAGATTGCTCTCTCTAAAATCTGTGTATGCACTCGTGTATCCCTCAGCTTCGATCAATCTTTCTGCTCTAAACCCCTTCTGCTTAAATAGCATCACCAGCTTTAAGCAATGTCCAGGTTTAGGCAATGTCCAACAAGAACAATTATCTCCTAAAATCTAGGAGATTAGATTTGATATTTATCTTCAATGCAAATCTCCTTCTCTGGCTAGGAAACCCACTGGAAAAATCTTGACAGCAATTTAGAAGTACCTCTGAACTGCTCCGCAGAGCTGCCAAGCTTTCTAACCCAGCCAAGGACACTGCTGCTATTTGGACAGTTGATACAGCCACTTGAACAAGCTCCTGCTGCAGCAGCTGCTAGACCACTTCTGCTGGACTGCTCGTTAACTTGAGCTGTAGCAACCCCTTGTTCACTTGTGCTGGTTTTGTCAAACACTGCCATACTTACATCATCAATCTCCCCCTTGGCATTTTGACAAAACCTTAGAACATATGCACTCTCCCAAGAACCAGAAAAAATACTCTAAATAAGAAAGATCCAACAATAGAGAGTAAGTAAAAAATAGGTGTGGCCACACTCGGCCATAGCACAACCACGCAGGGTCAGCAAAAAAAAATCCACAGTAGCAGAGGCATATTAATCTTCTCTCCCCCTTTTTGTCACAGATGCTCAAGGGGCCTGCTCCTCATCTGCCGGGAACTCTAGGTCTCGGAGGAGGCTTCTGATCTGTCCACGCCTAGCATCCCTCCGTTTGGCTTCTGCTTCAAGGATGACCAGCACCGATCTGAGATGGCTCACAATTCTGGCGCGGAGGGCTGATTGAATAGTTGCAGCAGGGGGAAGAGCATCCTCCAGGGGAGCTGGAGCTGTATCACCGCCCAGAAGAAGATCCTCATAAGCTATGTCCACTGCATGCTTCCCCTTGAACAGTTTGTGATCAACTGTGAAGACCTGCAGTTCCTCAGAAAGTCCTTCAGAAATCTCACCGATCTTCGGATGCTGTGAGACCATCATCCCATAGATGAGGGAGGGGAGCACAATGGGCTTACTGGAGGAAGCGCTGCCGGCCTGAGTAGCCAGCTGGGGAAACATCACACTGCCCAAGCTAATGCGCCTCCTTTTCCCAATGGAGTAGAGAAGGTTAGCAAAGGCTTTGCTAACCTTCCCCCTGTGAGAGCTGGGGATCTAGTTTCTGATGCCCAGATGATATAACAAGGCATTCTTGGAGGTCAGTTCAGCTGCGCTCAGATTGGGACCTCCCCAAGATAGGCACACTCCCCCTGTCAGAACCTTAGCCAGCATCTCTGGCTGAACATCAGTGGGAGCTCTGGCATTCTCATGGATCCCAAGAAATTCATCAATACTTTCTGGGGTAATAACAATTGTCTTACCCCGTACCCAACTTCTCCCATACTCATCCGCTCCTTCCTCTCCAAACTTCTCTTCCATATTAACAATAAATTCCCTAACCAGAGCACTATTGAATTTGAATGGAAAGGTTAGGGACTTGAGCAGGTTTACCTCTGTGAGGAGCTGAATGATTGTTGTTGATCTGTACTTGTCTAAGTCCAGCCTCTTCTCTGACACAATATGCTTCCTCTCAGCAGTACTCCAGGATTGAGAAGCACTCCTATTTCTGAACCAAATACTTCCCACGGTGATAGCAGAAATGTCTACCAATGCAGGACCTCTCACAGACGGTTCACCAGAAGCATCTGCATTTTCTTCACTTGATTCTGCTTCTTCACTGCTGGAGACTGGGACAAGGATAGGAGCTTTTCCTTTGTCTGATGGAGGGGGAGGATGTGCTGCAGCAGGTTCTTGTTTAGGAGACTCAGCAACTGTTTCCTCCCCTTCACCCACAATGCCTGGGGACATAACAAGAGTTCTGCACTCTTCTTCTGCAGAACCTGCTACAGCATCCGCTGTAGCATGTTCATCTTCAGAGAATTCCTTAGTCACAGCCTCTTCAGATAGCACAGCGGCACTAGAGACAGGTTCTCCGTCACGTACCAGGCGCCTCCTTTTCTGTGATGTTCCTTCGTGTGGGGAGGGCTCTCTGTGCGGCACAGGGAGAGGGGCTGGTTCCCACACCACCACATCCAGTTGCTGAGCAGGGGCTTCATTGCGTGACTTGGTCCTTCTTTCAGACCTGCCTTGACGGTCTGCTGCCAGATTCTTCTTCAATCCGCGCGTCTTCACCATTTTGGCTAGATTGCAGAAGGTTTGAGGAGCGTTCAGAGGCTGATCGGCAACGATTTTGGGAAGTACCTTGCACCTTGTCTTTGCCCTAGAAAAAGATTTACCCGTTATTTTCTTTTCATTTTGAAGTTGTTAGATCACATGCCTCACATGTGCCTTCTCCCATCATTAGCAACCAAAAACATGTGAACAAGCTCATTTTGGCCAGGTTGCTATAGCAGACACGAGCTGGTTCACCAACTTATTTCAGACGACAGCTTTGCTCAGAGAATCCTTAAGAGGTTCTGGTGGAGATTTCTTCACCCACACCTGGGATACGCCATAGTTTCTCCTTTTCTGACCCTCCAGCCTTCTATCTCTTCGTTTGACATGTTTGGGTTTCCATACCTGCAAAGTCTGTGTTTTTCCCTTGTTTTTAGCGATCCAGTGCCCTTGTGCAGCAGTCTTAGCAATCATCCTCTGCGATTCTTTCCAGCAAGAAGCTTTTCTTGAAGCTACATGATACGCAGTCTTTATGCAGCATGTGTTGGTTCTGGATTTTGCTCCTCCTTTTTCAACTGAGGAGGTTTTGTGCAGCTGCTTCAGATTGGAGGTAATCTTCTGATTCCCACCACTTGTACAAGATCCCCTTCTATTCTGAGCCTTTAGCTTTGTTAGAAAAAAATGATGTGCCCGGTGCTGCAGCATCCTCTTGTTCACATGCCTAGTTCCATCTTTCTCTGCAGGTTTTGACGAGTCATCTGAATTATTCTTTTCATCTATCTCAGAATTTGAGGCTTTAATGAAAACTGTCCCTCTAGAGCTTTCTTCACCAGTATATCCAAGCCCTGTTCTCCCTTTTCCAAGTCTTTGGTAAGATAAAATTTCGTCCAAGACATTATTCTGCGGATTAGCTGTCTTGGCTGTTGCTGGAGAGGATCCAACAGAGATCTGTCTTCCAGAGTCTTCCCTTTTCAGAATGGTGACTTGATTATTGGATGAGAAGAGACTTTTCTTTCGTTCTTCTTCCAAGAGATTGACTCTGTCAGTCAATGGTTGATTGGTCTGAAGAACTGCCTCACACTGCTCGAGTATCTTCCTCAGATAGTTAACAAGGCTGTCAGATGGGTCCTCTTCATCTTCACTTTCAGATACTTCAATCCCATAGTGAAATTCTTCCTTCTTAAGCTCTTTGAGGTTGAAATCTTATACACTGGTCAGCACCACACAGTTTTCTTCATCACTTTCATCAGAGTCACTCCATTTTGCTGTGATGGACTTACTGTTCTTTTTCTCTGAGTTTTTGAGGGGTTTGCTTGGACAGTCAGCCTCAATGTGTCCATACCCTTCACAGTTCCAGCATTCAACTCCCTTTTTCATTTCTTTCTTCTCATCTTCATCTTGAGCTGGTTCCTTCCCTTTCCTTTTATTTTCACCACCTCTTCTGAATTGTTTTCGTGAGGAGGAGCTTTTCCCATTTCTTGAGTCCATGTTCTTCAGGAGCTTTCCAAGATTCTTGACAAGCATACTCAGCTGATCATCTGGAACTGTCTTCTTGGCTTCTGTTTCAGCTTTCAGTCCAACATTCTTGTCCTTGGGAGTGGTTTCCTCTTTAACCAGTTCCATCTCAAATTGTTTGAGAGACCCCATCACCTCTTCCAACCTCATGAATCTGACATTTTGAGCTTCTTCAATGGCCGTCACTTTCATGTCAAATTTTGTGGGCAGCGATCTGAGAACCTTCCTGATCAGCTTCTCTTCAGGGATAGGTTCACCAAGGGCATGGGCTTCATTCGCAAGATCACAGAGTTTGGCATTAAACTCAGTGGCAGTCTCCTCTTCCAGCATTCTCAGATTCTCAAACTGAGTGGCAATGATCTGGAGTCTTGACAGCTTCACTCTATCAGTTCCTTCATGTGCAGTTTGCAGAATTTCCCATGCTTGTTTGGCCATGTCACAATTTGAAATCAGCCTGAAGTTGTTGGCATCAACTGCAGCAAAAATTGCATTCAGGGCCTTTGAATTTCCAGTTGCTGTAGCACCCTCTTCAGCAGTCCATTGTTCTTCAGGATTAATCCTTGTCACTCCTTGCTCATCCATGGTGATTGGGGGAGACCACTGGATTACCACAGCTCTCCATGTCTTTTCATCAATAGCCTTGAGAAAAGCTTTCATTCTCGCTTTCCAATATCCATAGTTGCTCTCCTCCAACAATGGAGGTCTGCTTGTGCTCTGTCCTTCCTTCATTGTCTTGGCTTCTTCAGAGACACTGTAGGATCTTTTACTCTGTGTGTTGAGCTCCTGCTCTGATACCAATTGAAATTTCACAGTGTCTTAGTTCGACAGATTTGTGAACAAGCAGTTGCTGCAGCACTCTCTTGTTCACTAGAAAATTTTCTCAGCAAGCAATGAACAAGACAAAGTTTGTTCACCCAGTTCGGCCAACTGCCTACGTCGGGGGAGGACTATTCTCCAGTCCTCAATCCACTAACTCGAAGGTTCCCACGTACACACGGTTACAACTCACGCAACCTATGCTACTCAACTTTGTGTGGATCACTCGACACAATCAGAACAAGCTCTGACTTGTGCCTGCACACCCTCTACAATATGCCAATCTAGAATAGCTACTGTCTCCTCGAAACTCAGCCTATTCTAAATTACACTTGACTCAGCAGGGTTGCTATAGCAACTGCTGTAACACACAGCTGAAGCACAATTTGTCCGCGTCGCTCCAAAGCCTTCTGCCGAGCCGATCGAATGATTCCACGAGCGCTGCACACTCTGGAATACTCCCCCTCGCTCAGTGACCACCTGCCACTAGCGAGTACTGCCGCACGACACTCGACCGAGCCAACAACTCGTCAGTTCTTCCGCGGCTTCCCTTGATCAACCAACAAGCTCCGCAGCTCTGAATTGGCTTCCAGATCAAGCTCGAATCAGACTCTGCAAGTCCTGATTCCCTTCTGCTACAATCATCACAGCTCTGCGCTCACGCTCTGCTCTCGGGTGATGATCGAAGAATTTGTCCGCCGCACACCAAATATTGCTCTCTCTGAAATCTGTGTATGCACTCGTGTATCCCTCAGCTTCGATCAATCTTTCTGCTCTAAACCCCTTCTGCTTAAATAGCATCACCAGCTTTAAGCAATGTCCAGGTTTAGGCAATGTCCAACAAGAACAATTATCTCCTAAAATCTAGGAGATTAGATTTGATATTTATCTTCAATGCAAATCTCCTTCTCTGGCTAGGAAACCCACTGGAAAAATCTTGACAGCAATTTAGAAGTACCTCTGAACTGCTCCGCAGAGCTGCCAAGCTTTCTAACCCAGCCAAGGACACTGCTGCTATTTGGACAGTTGATACAGCCACTTGAACAAGCTCCTGCTGCAGTAGCTGCTAGACCACTTCTGCTGGACTGCTCGTTAACTTGAGCTGTAGCAACCCCTTGTTCACTTGTGCTGGTTTTGTCAAACACTGCCATACTTACATCATCACCCTTGTATCGGGGATTCTGATAAGACTTGAACTGGAGTGTCAAAGCGTGGACAATGCAAACCGGCTGGCCAGAACCAATTTGAAGCAGGAGGTCTATATCTGCGTTGTTCACATACCGGCCACCATCCTTGCGGATGTGGATGGAAGTCGCAATAAATCGGTGAATCAGCCGCCAAACCGGAGACTGAATCATCGACGATGGCTGAGGGGGTGTGAAGAAAATGTCCTGCTCGGTAATTTCCTTCCAGAACCTGTACCGTTCGCTTTCCCTGAATCTCGGGTACACCCCATATGTAGTGCACCCAAATGCAGTCGCGACTTCATCGGTTTCTAATCTAAAAGCCTAGCCGCGTAGGCGGAAATTCCAAAAGTGAACTTCGCGTTCCCTCTCAACCTTATAGAACGAATCAGCTCCTCCATCCTCCCAGGTCGCAGAAAATGAGGCCATAAATTCTTTAACTAGCCGCGGGTAAGTACCCGGATCACTCATCAAGATATAGTGAAGATCACTAACACTTAGATAATGACAGATTTCATTAAAGATATTGAGCTCATGTAGTGTGGGACGATCCGGTTAAGTGGGAGCTAGTACCTCATAGCTATTGTGCTGCGCCAAAAGGGTCTTCATCTGAGCATTGGCAGCCTGAATTTCTCCATAAAAGGAAAGGGGGTTCTTGCCCTTTCTGCGCTCGCATGTGGGACGATGGCTAAGCTGGCTCGTGCGCTAGATGATTCTCCCACGGGTCTGAATTCCTCGGAGGATGATGATGAGGATGCACTTACTGGAGACGGCGGGAGAGAGGAGCGGAAGACAATGCCACCAGCAGCTCGCCTCGGCTTTGGCTGGGGCTTTAGGTTTAGCAAGTCCCTTCCCTTTCTGAGCCGCGGACAGTTTCTTGGTGGGCGGCTGTTTTGGTTTCCCAGCCATGTTCGGATTGGTGCGAGCCATGGGAACAGGGCAGGTAGAGAGTGATTCGGCCGGATTAGAGTTGAGTCGTCCACGGGCGAAGCGGTTGGAGCGAGTGATGCAGGACGCGTGGAGCTAGGTCGGACGGAGGCTGCGTTTTGGGGTTCGTTGGGGAGGGTAGTGCTGGCGACAGAAGGTTAGGTCGGAGGGACGGACACTGTCGAAGGAATGGGTCGGACGGAGTGGGAGAGGATTTAGGGTTCGTGGTCGGAAGAAAAGTGAGGGAAAAACAAGGTGATTCGGTGTATAGGCCCGAATAAAATTTGATTCGGGGTGGGGTAGTGAGGGGTTGTTACCCGAATCAAAGTGATTCGGCCGAATCATTTACTCAGTGAATAGTATCAAACTGTCCAAATTAAAAATGATTCGGGAACTCTTGTTCGAATCAATTCTTGTTAGCTGCTTCCCAATCAAAAGTGATTCGGGGAGGCCAGAATGTGAATCGCCCGAATCAAATACTCAGTGCAGGGCGGAATGCTTTTGACTCGCCGAATCAAATGACTCGCGGACCTCTTTTCTAAATCGAAACTGGTTGACATACTTTGCCCGAATCAAAAGTGATTCGGGGCGGCTAAAGGTGATTCACCCGAATCATTTACTTAGTGTTGTCTTGAAAAGTTTCAGGTTGCACGAATCAACTGATTCAAGCAAGCCAGAAAGTTATTCGGGCGAATCAACCGATGTGTGTTAACAGTCACTCCGCATAAAATTCTTCACAAAAATGCACCAGATTTCTCAATCACTTAAATACCTCTAATACTCACTCAAAACACCCCATACTTAAATATTTCTACACATCTAATCAAACCAAAAAGGGTAATTCGAGAGCACTCAAATACAAAATCCCTAAAACCTCTAACTTAATATTGGCACGACGCAACACAAAGTCAAAAATAATTCTACACTACCAACAAGTAGAAGCAAAAGCACAAATACTCACCAGCCTAGTTTAACGTCTTGGCTAAGACGTAGCCGATTCCCTTCTTCATAAGAAACACATTTTAGAGTCCTTTGCGAGGATCCCTTCTCAAGTGGCATGCGATAATATGGGGGTTAGGTAGAATCGCCAAGCTTGAAGTTTCCAAGCTCCAAGCTTTGCTCGTCTCCATGGTACGCTTTAATTCGATGCCCATTTACTTTGAAATTTTCACTTTCTTTGTTCATTAATTCGAAGTGGCCATTTTCGTACACTTTTTCGACCTTGAAAGGCCTCGACCACCTTGATTTCAGCTTTTCTGGGAATAGTCTAAGTCTGGAATTGAAAAGTAAGACGCTGTCCCCCTTCGAGAAAGTTTTCCTCTGAATTTTCTTGTCGTGCCACAGCTTGGTCTTCTCCTTATAAATTCTGGCATTTTCATATGAGTCAAGTCTAATTTCATCTAGCTCATGAAGCTTAGTCTCTTCTCCCCTGCTGATTTCAAGTTGAAATTCAGCTTCTTTAGGACCCACATGGCTTTATATTCAAGTTCCATGAGGAGATGGCAAGGTTTCCCGTACACTAGTCTATAAGGGGACATACAGATTGGTATCTTAAACGCCGTTCGGTAAGCCCATAATGCTTCATCAAGCTTTGACGACCAATCCTTGCGAGAACTACTAACCGTTTTCTCCAATATTATCTTGATCTCGCGATTAGAGACTTCCACTTGGCCGTTGGTTTGAGGGTGATACGGCGTTGCTATCTTGTGGTAGACACCATATTTTCGGAGCAATGCCTCGAACTATTTTTCTTTAAAGTACGGTCCATTATCGCTGATTACTGTTCTTGGCGTACCGAACCTTGGAAATATTATTCTGGTGAAAAGTCTCTTTACCACATTAGCATCACAAGAAGGAGCAGCGACGGCTTCCACCCATTTGGAGATTTAATCGACGGCAACCAAAATGTATTTGTTCCCATTTGATGATGGGAACGGCCCCATGAAGTCTATACCCCAAACATCAAATATTTCAACCTCAAGGATTCCCTTCTGCGGCATCTCGTCAGGCTTAAATATATTTCCCGTACGTTGGCATGCGTCACAAGACTTCACAAATTCATATGCGTTCTTAGACAACGTAGGGCAATAAAAACCGCATTGTAGAACCTTCGCGGCTGTTTTAGAGCTAGAACCATGTCCACTGAAATTCGCAGCGCCTCTTAAATAGATTCGTGAACAAGCAGTTGCTGCAGCACACTCTTGTTCACCCGGAAACTGTTTCAGCAAGAATGAATAATGACAAATGTTTGTTCACCCAGTTCGGCCAATTGCCTACTTCTGGGGAGGACTGTTCTTAGTCCTCAATCCACTAATCTCAAGGGTCTCCAAGTACACACGGTTACAACCCACGCAACCTATGCTACTCAACCTTAGGTGGATCCTCGAACACAATCAGAATAGGCTCTGACTTGTGTCTGCACACCCTCTACTGATATCAATCTAGAATAGCTACTGTCTCCTAAAAACTCAGCCTATTCTACTGAAAACTCAGATATTGCAGGGTTGCTATAGCATCTGCTGTAGCACACAGCTGATGCACAAACTGTCCGCGTCGCTCCAAGCCTTCCGCTGAGCCGTTCGAACCCACGAGCGCTGCACACTCTGCAATACTCCCCCTCACTCAGTGACCTCCTGTCACTAGCGAGCACTGCCGCCAGACACTCGACCGAGTCACTCACCCGTCAGTTCTTCTGCGGCTGGCCTTGATCAACCAACAAGCACTCTCTACTCTGAATTGGCTTCCAGATCAAGCTTGGATCAGACTACGCAAGTCCTGATCACCTTCTGCTTCTGTCACCGCAGCTCTGCGCTCACGCTCTGCTCTCGGTGATAATTGAAGACCTCGTTCGCACATCAAAAATTACTCTCTCGGAATTCTGTGTGTGTTCTCGCTTTTCTGCACTCTTCTTCGATCAATCTTCATTGCTCTGAAGGGTCATCTTTATATAGAAGCACCCACTTCCATCATTATCAGATTATAGCTCCAAAAGTAAAAACCCCTAATTTGTAGGAGATTAGATTTGATTGGCAAATCTAATCTTCTACAATCAAATCTTCTTCTTCAGCTGGGAATCTCTAGTGGAATATTCTATGTAGCAACTCAGAAACTCCTCTGATGCTCTTAGAAGGACTGCCACACCCTCATTCCAAAGACCCAGGTTGTTGCTGCTCGGACAGACGCTACAGCTCTTCTGAACATTCTCCTGCTATAGCAGCCTCCAGCTATAGCAGATCCTTGTTCACTGATCTTGTTCACATATGCTGGACTCTAGCTATAACAACATCTTGTTCAGCTGCTTGTTCACTTGTGCTGGTTTTGTCAAACACTGCCATACTGCGTCATCATCCACCATATGGGGAAAGTGGCAGCTTTTTAGAATGCCTTTCTGATCATCCTCCGCGATGCATGACCGATATAAACCGTCAGCGCATAGCCTATACAGGAATGGTTCATCCCAATAATAACGGTTCACGTCATGGAGGAATTTCTTCCTTTGATTATGATTGGCCCCATCCGGTAAAATACCACAAGCAAGAAAACTTACAAAATCAGCATACCAGGGAGCTTGCATCGTCTTAATGCTCAGCAAATATTCGCCAATAAAAGAGTCTTCAATCGGCACACTCTTGGCATCATCACCACTGATTTGCTCAAGCTTCGATAGGTGATCCACGACCACATTTTCCACTCCTTTCTTATCTTTAATTTCATCATCGAACTCTTGTAAAAGAAGAATCCAGCGAATTAGTCTTGGCTTTGCCTCCTTCTTGGCCATAAGATATTTGATCGCTGCATGGTCCATGTAGACAATTGTTTTGGACCCGATCAAGTATTGTCTGAATTTCTCGAAGGCATAAACAATAGCAAGCATCTCCTTTTCTGTGGTCGAATAATTTTCTTGTGTAGAGTCAAGGGCTTTACTCACATAATAAATCAAGTGCAAACGCTTGTCGACCCAACACCGCTCCAATAGCGCTATCGCTAGCGTCGCACATTAGCTCAAATGGAATCTCCCAATTTGGTGGTTGAATTATCGGGGCGGACACCAAAGCTGTCTTTAGCATTTGAAAATCTTGATGGCACGGTTCATCGAAATTGAATTCTACCTCATTACATAGCAGATTTGTAAGAGGTTTAGCAATTTTCGAGAAGTCCTTGATGAACCTCCTATAAAATCCAGCGTGCCCGAGGAAACTCCTTATTCCTTTCGCATCTCTCGGCGGTGGCAGCTTCTCAATAACATCAATTTTGGCCCTATCGACCTCAATTCCTCTTTTTGACACAAGGTGTCCCAACACAATGCCTTCTTTGACCATAAAAGGGCATTTTTCCCAATTTAGTACTAGGTCCATCTCAGTACACCTAGCCAATACACAAGACAAGTTTGTGAGACAATCATCAAATGAGTAACCATGCACAGAAAAATCGTGCATAAATACTTCCATAGAGTTCTCTAAAAATTCAACAAAAATGGACATCATACAATGTTGAAAAGTTCCCGGTGCATTAAAAAGACCAAAAAGCATCCTCCTATAAGGAAATGTGCCGTAGGGGCAAATAAACGTGGTCTTTTCTTGGTCATTGGGGTGGATAGGAATTTGAAAGAAGCCACTATACCCATCAAGAAAACAGAAACTCATGCCCCGCTAGACGTTCTAACATTTGATCTATAAAGGGGATGGAAAAGTGATCCTTCTTAGTGGCTGAATTTAGCTCCCTATAATCAACGCACATCCTCCACCCCGTAACCGTACGCATAGGTATCAACTTATTTTTCTCATTCCTAAGCACGGGGAGCCCGCCCTTTTTAGGTACCACATGAATTGGGCTCACCCACTCGGAATCTGGGACAGCATAAATAATACCTACATTGCGCAATTTTGTGACTTCCTTCAATACAACTTGTCCTAGCTTATGATTTAAGCGCCTAAGGAACTCACGACTAGGCTTCGCATTATCTTCTAAATGAATACTATGCATGCACACAACGGGGTTAATCCCCTTCAAATCATCAATGGAGTGCCCAATGGCACCTTTATATTCATGCAACACATTCATCAATTTTTTCAATATCATTCAAAGAAGCTTCTACAATAACAAGTAAAGATTCGTTTGGTCCCAAAAATTCATACCTTAGATTCGGTGGAAGAGGTTTCAACCCCTCACCGAATTCCTTACATTTTGGCGCCTCATTTATTCCTTTCGCACCATCATTAAAATCAGCGGGATCCTCATCAAATTCCATCATAGAGGTGAACGACGAGCTATTTTCCTCTTGTGCAAGAAACTCATACTCGAAGCTCGTTAGTTCACGTAGAGAGTCAAAACATTATACGCATCAATTCAATCAAGTGACAATCCATAAAATTGTTAGTTGTCCTACGCATGCTTTTCAAATCGAATTTGATCTTTTCACTACCAAAATTTAATTCGATTGTACCTTTCCCGTAATCTATAATAGCCTTAACCGTGTACAAAAATGGTCTACCTAGAATTATGGGGATTTCCTTATCTTCATCCATGTCTAACACGTGAAAATCAACCAAAACATAAAGTTGTCCAACCTTAATGGGAACGTCTTCTAGGATACCCTTAGGTGCCCGAGAAGAACGATCCACTAATATCAAATTAACCGTGGTTGGAGTCAACTCCCCCATATCTAACTTACTGAAAAGCAAATAAGGCATTAAAGAAATGCTAGCACCTAAATCACACAATGCACTAGCTATGCTAATTTCTCCAATAGAAATAGGAATAGAAAATGAACCATGATCGCTAAGCTTCCTAGGCATGGCACGCTGAATTATCGCAATACAATTTGTGTCTAAAGCCACATGGTCTAAATCAATCATTTCCCTTCTATGAGACATAATATCTTTAAAAAATTTAGCATAGGTACCCATTTGAGTGAGTACCTCTGTAAATGGCAAAGTCACCTGTAGCTTTTTCAGCATCTCCGCGAAGCGCTTGAAATGCGCATCCTCCTTCTTTTTCAGCCTTTGAGGAAAAGGAATCGGCGGCACATAAGGTGCGGGCTCCTGCGGCTTTTCATTCTCCCGTACATCACTTGAATTCTCCGGCAAAGATCCTTCTTCTACAACACCATCTGTTGCCTTCACTACCTTGGCCTTTGGTTGCGGCTCCTCTAGAACCCTTCCACTTTTGAGTGTAATTGCATTAATCGTTTCAGAAGAGTTCACATCAGGCTGCGAGGGCAGCTTCCTTTGATATTTTGAAGATGAACCAGCTTGTTGCGCAATCTGAGTTTCAAGCATTTTATTGTGCGCGCAATTGATCGAGCCTTTGAAGAATAAGCTGGTTGTCTTTTTGCGGTTGGGCTTGAGTCGCGGCCAATTGGGCAACAACAGAAATCAGGGACGGCTTCTCGTTGCTTTGTTTCTCTTCGTTCCTTTGGTGCGTTGATTTTGATGGCTGAAATTGTTCGGTCTTTGATAATTTTCGCCTTGATAATTACTCCTCGGATGATAAGTGTTGGAGGGGATTCCTTTATTCTGATTTCTTGTAACAAATCCTGGCGGTGCTGGTTTGGGCTCTATATTCAGCGGCGGTCTTCTTGGGAAATTTGGATCTTAATGGAATCTCACATGGGCTGGAGGGTTCCTTGGCTGATAACCGCTAGCTTGCGGTGGCGCATATTCTCTCCCCTAATTTCTTACTAGGTAATTAATATCCTCATACTCGTCCTCGTGCTTTGAGGTGCACGAGTCATCATTATGCGCCGGGCTAGAGCAAATACCGCAAACTTGCTGGTTTTCAAACAATATTTATTATCAGAGTGACCTCGAGTCGAATCCAAGAAAAAAGCCTAGATTAGTCTAAAGCTAGCTAGTAATGCCTACTGCAAGTCTACTACATAAAAGGGGGTTTTTCCTCTAAGTGAGGTATCTCTAGTGAATACTAAAGACAAGTTCAAATTTATGAAGAAGTAAAGTAAGAGAGAAAACGTAGTCGGAATCCTACTTCACCCCTAGGTCATGCGATTAGCAATACAAAACTTGTCTAAATCATGAGCAAATTCGAGTGATGGTTCTAGGCTAAAGTATCACACATTCTAAATTCAACTCTCGCTCCTTCTCTAGAATGCGAATGATACCTAAATAGTACAGTTCTCAAACTCTCGCTCTATTGAACCGCGTAGAACAAAAGTCTCCTAATCTCAACCTCTCGGTCTATTGATAGTTAACTAAATTCGCTCAATACTTAGCCTAGTGGAATGCGTATGTCACTCTCGCACACAAACGCAACCTAAAATTAACATGCTCAATCTTCTAAACAACCTAGGTTCAACTCTAATTTCATCCCTAGGTGTTCTACCAATTCGTACTCATTCATGCGTTTTGTCAAACACTTGGTGTGCACAAAATTGATATGAAGAGTAAGCATGAGAATTTTCAACCAAACTTCATTCATATAGATAAAAGGACAAGTCTTGCATTACAATCAAACCTAAGGGATCTATGAGGATCCCAACTACAGTGGGACTACTCACACATGGTGAGTTTGAAATAAAACATGATATTTAATTAAAATTGTTCACCAATTGCAAGCAAAGAAGTAATGGTTGAGTAGAGGGTTGATGTAGATTCTTCAATTGCGTAAGTCTTCCTCCAATCCTTGACAATTCTTCAAGTTCTCCCGGAGAATTCGTTTAGGGTTTTCGTTCTGGAAAGAAACCCTTCTAATGTTGCATCTCATTCTATTTATACCCTTTGAAGATTTTCAAAATTTACCCGCAGTGACCGAATCACTTGATTCGGACAAGCCTTAATGAACTGATTCGGACAGAGTGTCCGAATCAAATACTCAGAGTTGTTTCGGGCTGGCCGAATCACTTTTTACTTGGCCGAATCACTTTCTGATTCGGTCAACCTTTATTTGATTTGGTCAAACATCCTTATGGAGCTAAGATGATTCGGGCACCTCCTGGGCGAATCACTTGATTCGTTAGAATCATATAGTGTGGGGTCTCTACTTGGGCGTATCGATTTCTTCTGGCCGAATTACTTTCTGACTCGGTCAACTTGATTCGTGTAGCTGAGAGTGATTCGGCCAAGCTGGTGGGCGAATCACTTTTGCAGCTTCCCCAATCTTGCTGTTTTTGATCTCGATCGATCGGAAATCATCCAGATTTTCTTCGGGCCACTCCATATCGTGTAGTACCTGACATTCGCAGCACCTCTGAGTTGCAGATTGTGTACAAGCAGTTGCTACAGCACACTCTTGAACACCCAAATCTGATGCAGCAAGATAGAACAAGGAACAATGCTTTGTTCACCCATTTCGGCCAATCTGCCTACATCTGGGAAGGGCTAAACTCCAACCCTTAATCCACTAGCTTCTCAGGTCCATAGTACAACATGGTTTGACGCACGACACCTATGTTACCTGACCTAAACTAGTCACACAATCAGAACAAGCTCTGATTTATGTATTGCACACCTACAGACTTGAAATAATTCAGAATAGCTACAACTCTGATCCCACAGACTCAACCTATTCTAATTAATTCAATTTTATCTGCAGGTTGTTATAGCACCTGCTGTAGCACACAACTGGTACCTAAACTGTCCGCGTCGTTCCAAGCCTTCTACTGAGCCGATTGAACCTTTCCACGAGCGCTGCACACTCTGGAGCACTCCCCCTCACTCAGTGACCACCTGTCACCAGTGAGATTAGCCGTCCAGTCATCTGACCGAGTTCGTCCACTCGTCAATACCTCCGCGGCCTCCCTTAATCAACCAACAAGCAACCACTGCTCTGAATTGGCCTCCTGATCAAGCTATGATCAGACTCTGTAAGTCCTGATCACACTCTGCTTCAATCACCTCAGCTCTGCTCTCGGTGATGATCGAAGATTCTCTCGCACTTGAATTCCACCTCACGGTATTCTGTGTACGCTCTGGTGGTTGCTATCTTGTCTTCGATACCTTTGACACTCTGCCCGACTTCCTTTAAATAGAATTACCAGTTCCATCAATATCAGTATTTGGAAATTCCTTAAAGATCTCAACAAGATCTTATCTCCTAATTTGTAGAAGAGTTGATTTCCAAATCAAATCTTGAAGCTTTGGTACGGAATCTTCACTGGGGATATTTTGAGAATATTTGAAAGCTTCCCGTTGCACTGCTACATCATATCTGAGCAGATTGTTCTTCGCGCCAATACTGCTGCTACAGTTCCTGCTGTAGCAACTGCTTGTTCACTGAGCTTGTTCACTCTGGATGGATTTGTACAAGCTGCTGTCTTCACACGGGCAGCTGCATCATCTTGCTCTCTATCTTCACGATACTCTACCAACCTGTTGCGATGTTGGCAGCAACCCTCTGTACGTTCTTTGCGCTACTCCAAGTTAATCGGCATGCTATTGACTCTGGGAATTGCATTTAGAAAGCTTCCGTTGCTCTTCTCTTCAATTCTGGGCAGCTTGTACTTCACACGGAAATTTTCTATTTAGGATGCTCCAGCTCTCTACTACACAGGTTGCTGTAGCAACGCCTTGTGCACTCTGCTTGGTCATTATGGAACGCTCTGCATCAGCCGCTGTCTTCACACGTTTGTTGTAGCAGACTCTTGTACACCTTGTAGGAGTTTCTCAATGATGCCACATACCTTAACAGTACCCATTTTCAACCTGAAATGGACAAAGAAAATATCAAATTACTTGATAAAATAACGGAACAAACAAGAAGTAAAGTAAAAATACGGACTAACATAAGGTTATTTGTCTGCTGATCACATTGCTACCAGGAAGACATACTTAGAGTCCTCTCACTCCAAGCTCCTGAGCCATGCCCACCTTTGTTTATCATTCCCCGGTTTCAAAAACATTAGATCTACCTTGTTATCTATGAGATATCTGATAAAGATGCAATTTTACTTCCTCCATATTTACAACACATTCATACAAATTATACTATAACATTGCGCATTGAATAGATCTTGAATTCTTAATCCTTTGTCAATTCAGTTCTCTTTTTGGTCCTAGAAGCTGAGTTGGAACTAACCTTCCTTTTTCTATAGCTTGTAGTCTTAGGAGGAGACCGACTTTCTATTGGACTAGTCGACAATGGCTACATATGTGGAATATGATGCACATTGTCACTATCTTCGAAACTTTCTTCATCATCACTTCCCACCATTAGTTCAATATCTTTTCATTTCCATTTGCCAAAAGTTGAATGTGATTTCGTTAATGTCGGTGGGACACTCTTTAGACCCGTTGCACATCTTCTCGAAAAAACAGGACCCAAAAGACCAAAATTTGGAAGCACATTTTTACGCTACATTCTTTCCAGCACCATTTGTATACTGTTTCCGTAACTATATAAAAATCAAGACACATGTTAAATAATATAAGTATAAAATTTATGTAAACATATAATTCGTCCATGTATCAATTCTTTCATCCTTTCACTTTGAAGCTCTTCATCTATTGGTAAACCATACTCGTTGAAGACAATACCAGTCATTCTATTCATATCAATCCATGTTGTCCACTTATGCTTCAAATTATTGTAATGATTTATCATCCGCTTCACCTTTTACTGAATGGTGGATTTGGAGTTGTATCTACTCTCAACAAGTTTCCAAGCATTAGTGTTATTGTTTCCGGCACTCTTCATTTCAACCAGAATTTACATCATCTTTCCACCCTCTTTATTTAAAACTAATATCCAAAACATAATTTCTTCACTAAACAACAAACACCAAAAGACAAAAAACACCAAAATCAATTAATAAATGTTGGCAAAATGTGTATTAAGTGTGAAGAAAATAGTGGTGCGACCCTATTTTGTGAGTTTTGAAATGAATTAATCGTAACTAAATACCTTAAGATGAGAGGTATTAAATTAATTATTCATAAGCCAAAATCTAAGTAAAAAGTGAATGAGATATTGATGCTCAAAGAGTGATCTAAAATAATAGAAATGTGAGTCCATTAAAAATTGAACACTCACCCTTGTGGAGAGAAATACAAGCAATGTGAAAGTATCCCTCATTACTTAGAATGTGACTAGAATGTAAGTTTATATATAAATCAATTCTACCTACTTGGTAAGATAGAAACCAAGGAAGTTTTCTCTACGCATGGGTGCATGGGGGGGTGCCGCCGCAACATACGGAATGTGAATGGTGGATCGATTTAGTGCATGTGGACAAGCCCCTTTTGCTCTTATTTTTAGTTTGAGCATTCATGTTGAGGTAAAACCGCAAAATTGTTTGGAAGCGACGCATGAAGGTCCAGGCGTTGCCTAGGTTAGGACTTTAGAGAGGTATCATCTGAAACATAAGTGTCAAGGCGACACCTAGTGGCATTAATGCATTTGAATGTCTTTTGAGGTCGAGGCGTCGCCTAGATCGTAAATGTCAAGGGGACGCCTGGGTGACCAGTAATACATTCAAGAGGAGTGGCTTGGAGGCTCATTGACAAACCAATGCCTGAGTGAGGTGTCCCCTGGCACAAATGGGAGAGGTGATGCCTGATGCGTTACTTTTCAAAAACCTATAAAACGAGAGCCTCTCCTCATTTGTAAAACGCACCAAAAATGAAGATACCTCTCTAGCGGTCCTTAATGAAGTCCTAGCCAGCTGATTTTGCCTTCTCTCTTCCTCCTTGAGTTTTCCAAATCGTGGTGATAGCAAAACGCATAAGACAGTTCGACGAACATTTCTTAAGTGCAAGAAGAAAACTCGATGAGTCATTGTATCCTGGGAAGCGGCTGACCAAATAATCCAAACACCGAAGGGATGCCAATAACGGTTTAAGGAGATCATCAAAGGAGCCTCAACTTCTTTTACTCTGGTTTTGTATAGTTTTATAAATTTTAATATTAATTTATTTTACTATCGCACACAAACTGTTGAATTATTATTCGATAATCTTAAAGAGTTATCATGCAACTGAAATTGAATTGAAGTTTTTAACTATTTGGATCTCTTGTAAACGTGGATTACCAAATCATGAACTAACCATGGATGTTGATTCCGATGCCCTAGTGGCTCCCAGAGGGCAGCCAACACCTAGTATTGTGCAAGGGATTTCTCCAACCATGGCTCCGGCCAGGAAGAGGTTTACGCCAAATATAGCTACGGCCAGAAATGGACTTGCGGGTTTAGTTCCAAGCAGGGTGTGTCCCACCACTTTCTTGTTCAACTTGTTCATGAACTTTTCAAACTTCTTACTCAAGAGATCCATTGCTTCTGTGATATCTTCTCCACTATCATAATCTGCTGCCTCAGCTTTTAATCCAATGGTTCTTTCTTTGAGTGCAGATTGGTTGCTATCTATCCTAATTTCATAGGTGGTGAGTGATCCTAGGAGGTCATCGAGACGCATGCTTCTCACGTCTTAAGCTTCCTCGATCGCGGTCACTTTCATTTCAAATCTGGCGGGTGGTGATCGCAATGCCTTTTGAACCAGCTTCTCTTCAAGCATGGGTTCTCTTAGGTTGAAAGCTTGATTGGACAAGTCTCCCAACTTTGCGAAGAATTCTCTTATGGTCTCGGCTTCATTCATTTTTAACTCTTCGAACTGAGTGTTGATCATCTGCATACGGGACAGCTTCACTTTGTCGGTTCCTTCATGATGAGTCGCCAGTATGTCCCAAGCTTCTTTGGCTACTTTACGTTTTGAGATAAGTTTGAAGATCTTCTCATCTACTCCGGAAAATATGGCATTCAAAGCTTTTGCATTGCTGGTTCGGGCCCATTCTTCATCCTTTGTCCATTTTTTTTTCAGGTTTTTCAATCTCATTTCCTTCTTTTTCCTTTACTGTTGGAGCGCTCCATGGTTTTAGAATGGCTCTCCATGCTCGGTCGTCGATGGTTTGAATGTATGCTTTCATTCTGGCTTTCCAGTAACCATAATTGTCTTCATCCAGCAGCGGAGGTCGTGCTATGCTCTGTCCTTCTCTCATACTCATCGTTCTTTTCAGCTTTCCACCAAGATCTTAAGAATAGTGAAAGAGATATTGATGCTCAAAAAGTTGTCTAAAATAATAGAAATGTGAGTCCATTAAGAATTGAACACTCACTTTGCGAAGTAGAAATTCAAGCAGTGTGAAAGTATCATAAATTGCTTGGAAGTGAATAGAATGTAAATTTATATATAAACTGATTCTACTTACTTGGTAAGATAGTAACAAAGAAAGCTCTATTTACGTGCGGGTGCACTGGTACAAATCACAAGCCGATTTTATTTTGGGATATGAGTTCAATGGGGGCGCCCATGACATACAAGACGAGAATGGTGGACCGATTTAGTCGCATGTGGAAAGGTCCCTTTGACTTTACGAGTGCTGCTGGTGACAGGGTACAGTAGGTTGCTATAACAAACTCTGGGTAACTTTGCGGTATTTCTGTTTTTAGACCGAACCTGATGAACGCACAAGCTTTGATTACCCAGTTTGACAATTGCCTACGTCTGGGAAGGATTTCGCTCGGTCCTCAAGATTTCACTATCTCGGTTCTAGTATAAAGGCTTCCAAACTCAGCCAATGCTAGTTTAACCTTTACTTCTAACAAAGTCAAAATCTATGCCCAATCTGATCACACAAATTAGCTACACAGTCTGATCCAACAGACTCACTCACACTGTCTACACACTAAAGTCAAAGATAGCTACAGTTCATAAACTCAGCCTATACTTAGACAATGTGTAACAGGAAGATGCTAAAGCAACTTACTCAGTCAAGTTGCTGTAGCTTCTGACCACAACTCTCTAAGCACTGCCTACGGAGCAGTCGGACTTCCACGAGTTCTCCTGACTGTGGTGATGCTTCCTCTTGATCAATGACCTCATGTCAGTATCTGGGAACGCTGCTTTGATCTCTAACTGTCAGTGACAACTCCTCTCCGCGACTATGCTCCAAAGCAAGTACTTGATCTTTCAACAAGACTAAGCTCCAGTTGAAGTTCTCAGATCAACCTTAGATCAGACTCCTCCAGTCTTGATCTTCTGTCAGCTCGTGCAGCCATAACTTTGCGCTCTAGCCTTTGGCTTCCTCTCTTTGCTTATGCGTATCTCTCTATGGTTGTGTGTGTCTACGTGTGTGCTGCACTCCCTATTCCTAAGGGAAAAGGGAAAAGGGAGTGCAGCATTGCATATTGGATCTTCTCCAAGATTCTTGCAAGTTGTTGGGAATTGATTTCTTAAAACTAATTTAGAATCTTATCTTCTTCAATCGATTCCGATCGCTTGATGAAGACTTCTGATTGATTGAGATCGACTTGGAGACTCCCTGACTTGTTGCGAATCCTTCAGCAACCCTCACGACGCTCTTCGTGCTGCTCCATGTTGAACGACTACTTTGCTCTAGCTCTGAGTCTCCATGGTATGTTATAGCAACTTTTAGTTGTCGGTTGACAGCTTCTGATACTTGTTACAGTTTCTGCTGCAACTGGTTGGTATAGCTTCTTCTGCGGTTTGTTTTGTCAGCTTTAGAAACTTATATCAACTTCTATTGTCACGGAATGCTGTAGTAACTTCTTGCGGTAATCCACCAAATATAAGGAGTGGAAAAGGTTGATACCTTTGTATCATGTTTGGAAATTAATCAGACCTGCTTTATGGAAATTGAAATTTGAAAAGTAGGGAACATGAGCAAGTGGAATGATTTAATCATGCGAATGAAAGTTTGAAAATTAGGCCTTCCTTATCCTAAGCTGCACATAGTTTTGGGTGTTAGAAAATTTGAAATGTGAACAAAATAAGTTTTAGGCACAAATGAAGTGTCATGAACCTAATTAAGGTCCATTGATAAATCTAGATCTATCCGCATGAAACGGGTCAGTGAACTGTCATTTAACAAAATGATAAAATTACCATTCATAACCAGACCGGTGATCCAGCCAGCCGAGTGAACCGCGAACCAGAAATTTGATCGGTTCCACCTCCTATCCAAATTATAAACTAATCTATTTACCTAGTTACGTCACCACCATATTATGGTTGTAAAATCAACTTTTGTATTTGTTCAACCTACATTTAATTCAATAAACTTTTCCATAGAAAATACATTCCAACAAGAATGGGTTGATTTTTATGAGAAAACCGTTACTCATCATCCTGACCTAATGCATTCTAGACTCTAAAGCAGACATTACTGACCGACTGGATGGTATTTTGAAACGAGGAGGAGGAGAGTAGAAAATGATGGGCAAGTATTCATCTTAGACAATCTGAAAAAACAACCAATTTTTAGTCAATACAGGCGTGTCTCTCCTCCGCAATGGGGAGTCAACTTTGCTAAACGTTATAAAATGATTATTCATCTCCTGCTTGTTTCATCATATGAAAGCCTCCTCCTCTATATAAACCCTTGCAACTTCATCCATCATTCATCTCCTAACTAACCCCCTCTGCTCCATCGCCAACATGTTTCCACTCGCACTCACTCCTCCAATTCTACTCGCCATGGCTCTGCTCATTGCCGGGGCAATGTGGCTGGTCGCTACTCTACGCCCCCGCCCCCACAACTTACCTCCGGGCCCTCGTGGTTACCCCATCATCGGTAACCTTAACCAGCTAGGGAACCTCCCTCACCAAAAACTCCGCAAACTGGCCCAACAGTACGGACCCATCATGTCCCTGCGCCTAGGAAGTGTCCCTGCTATTGTGGTTTCATCCTCACGCGGAGCTCAAATGTTTCTGAAGACCCATGATTTGGTTTTCGCGAGCAGGCCACAGAGTGAGGCCACCAAGCACATGGCTTATGGCTCCAAAGGGTTGGCCATTACTCCTTATGGCTCATACTGGCGCCACATCAGGAAGTTGTGCACTCTTGAGCTTTTTACGAATGTGAAGATTGATTCTTTTGCACCCATGCGAAAGGAGGAAACGGCGATCCTTGTGGATTCGTTGAAGAAATCGTCCGTTGCAGGAGAGGTGGTGAATGTCAGTAACAAGATCAATGATCTTATTGAGGACATAACGTACCGAATGGTCATAGGGCGTAGGAAGTATGAGAATATCGACTTGAAATCAGTGGTTGAGGAGACCTTGAGGCTGGCCGGAACTTTTAACATTGCAGATTTTGTGCCATGGCTGAAGCCTTTTGATCCTCAGGTAACTACTAGTTCAACTTGTTTGCTGTTCTTGCTGGAATATGAATATTGATTTGAACATAACATGTTCCTCCAGCGCATGATTCCTAAAATGAAGAAACTGGGGAAACAGATCGATGGGATCCTAGAGATGATCATCGACGAGCATGAGGAAGCTGCGAGAAACTCCAAGGAAAGTGATTCAAAGCCGCACAGGGACTTCGTGGACACACTTCTCTCCCTGAAGAACAAGACATTGAACCCCAACGACAAGGAGGAGCCTCACAGGTTTGACAGGAGTAACATCAAAGCCGTTCTCTTTGATGTGGCCGCAGGCACTATCGACACCTCCGGAGCTGGAATCCTCTGGACGCTCTCTGAGCTCTTCCGCCACCCCCGTATTCTCAAAAAACTTCAAGCCGAAATAGAAAGCGTGACAGGCAAAGACAGAACCGTGGAAGAAACCGATTTAAGCAAACTCGTGTACCTGGACATGGTCGTAAAAGAATCTCTTCGCCTGCACCCGGTTGCTCCACTGCTCCTCCCTCACGAGTCTCGTGAGGACATCGTCATCGACGGCTACTTCATCCCCAACAAGTCTCGAATCATTGTTAATGCGCACGCCATCGGACGCGATCCAGCATCATGGTCCGAGAATTCTGAGGACTTTTACCCGGAGAGGTTTGAGAGGAGCAGTTTGGATATCAAGGGACATGATTTCCAGCTGATTCCGTTTGGTGCGGGCAGGAGGGGCTGCGCGGGGATGCACTTGGGACTCACCACCGTCAAGATCGTCGTCGCTCAGCTGGTGCACTGCTTCGACTGGGAGCTGCCCAACAATATGCCTCCCTCTTCTTTGGACATGACCGACAAGTTTGGCCTCTCACTCTACAGAGCCAATCCGTTGGAGGCCGTGCCTAAGTATCGCCTGCAAATTTGAAGCTCTCGGGGTCCAACAGATTCGAAAATAAGATTGGATTGAATTTATTTACTTTTTGTTGTATATGAGGTAATTGAAATGTATTCAAAAGTAAGAAACTAGGGATAGGGTGTGTTTTTTTAGTTAAGTTTATACGGATATTTATTACTTTACTTATATGTACTTAAATTTACTTATATGTATTTATATTAATTTATATTTACTTATAAGTACACTAATTATTCTTTTTTATTATGGAGGTGGTGTGATGTGGTGTTATAGTGTTAAACTTAGGGTGGTGGTAATGTTGTGGTTGTGGTTGTGGTTGTGGTGCTGGTAGTGTTGTGTTTGTAGTGTTATGGTTGGATAGTGGTTGTGGTGGTGGTAGTGGTGGTGTTTTTGTATTATGGTTGAGGTGGTGGTATTGTGGTGGTGGTAGTGGTGTTCTCGTGTTGATGGTATGAAAAAGATGATGAATGGTAATTTACTTATATATATTTATAAATATATATATATATATGTACTTTATAAGTAAAAAAGAACATAGGCATATTATGGTGTATGAAACATCATGTGGCTATTCTATCCTCCTCAAGTTACCGCTTCCATAGATTGCATCATTTCATTCATAGGGGTCATTACTTTTCGCGACACGTTACATATCTTTTTTTTTTATGGAGGATCATTACTTTTCGCGACACATTTTGAACTATCAGTCGCTTCAGCGAGACATGCATTTGATTGTTACTAACCATTAATATCCGTATCAATATTGGTAACTGCTAATTACATTAGAAACACATTAAGAATATGTTTTTCAAAGTGCTGTTAACTCACCAGCTAAATTATATACTACCAACATAGCTACTATCATTAGATATCAATCCTAAATAATTCCGGTTAATAACTTCAACTACGGTGATAACTTAATCATCTTTACAACAAATTCGCATAGAACATAGCATCAAGCGATGGAAGATCAAACACATACATATAAATCGAAATAAAGTTTGTATTAAATCGCATAAAAAGAGTTCATATAATATGGGATCCGTAGGATCCCAGAATAATACGACTATTCACGGTTCATTGTAAGACAACAAGAATACATTGAATTAAAGAACATAAAGAAAGAAGAAGCAAGTAGTAGACGAAGAATTCTTCACTATGAATGTCGAATCTCCAATCTTTGAATTCTCCCGTCGTGCCTTTAGCTCTAGATTGTAATCTTACTCAAAATCAGGATCTTGAACTCAGGGTTTTTATATCAAAATCGATTTGACCGATTTTATAAATCAATGTTCCGGGCCAATTCAGTGCAAACCGGTGGTATACTGATCCAAACCGTCAATTTTCTTAGCCTAAAATCGTGCCACCTCAGAAGGATCTCAGAAAATTGTTTTTGGACGATTTTAGCCTAAGCAGCAGTTTTGGTGCTGCAATTTTGGTCTCGAACCGGGCTGTTATTCTCTCTGCACAATGATTCTGACTTTGCTGCCTTATTTGACCCTTTAAACCTTCGAATTTCGTCTTAATTAGACTCCTCGTGTTCTCAGCAAGTCTTTGAAAATAATTCGGTCAATCTACTCAGATTCATTCTATTTTCATCTAAATCTTCTTGTATTGCCTTATTTTTTTTCAAATAAACTACAAAGCTTCAATTTAATAGGATTCGACCTAAAAAAAGAGTAGATTTCCACATGTTTGGTGCATTCGTGGAAGAGGAGATTCTGGACGATGTGCTACACATCCAAGTTATCAAAATATAAGGGCACAGGAGCTGGGATAGCGATGTGTAAATCGAGTAGCCAAGAAAACCGAGTAAGGAATGACGTGTTTCTTCGTCTTCCAGAAAATGACAGATGACCCAAGAAGAATAAAATAACCAGAGATAGAGCGTCGAGTTAATCCACAAACAACCCAGTCCGCATTGTGAGAATCGGATAATGAAAGTTGTTAACCAACTAGATAGAAGATACCTTGAGCTGGAGCATTCTTGGCAAAGCGAAGAAGCTTATGGGCAGCTTGGAGATGATCATGAGCAAGGGTCAACCAAAGGAACTCCAGGGGAGAGGGCGAGATTGTGCTTTGTGGCTAGGGACGCTAGAGGGCTTGCACCTAAGTAGATCTTCGTTAGAGAGAAGTTCTAGAGCATACTTGCGCTGGTGCAACAGAATACATGTGGCAGAGCGAGCAACTTTCAAGCCTAAGTAATATTTAAGGAAGCCCAGATCCTTAATGGTGAAGGTTGCATGAAGAAAATCCTTTACAGATTGGATACGAGGTGTGGAGGGGTCGATGACAATAATGTCGTCGACATAAACTAAAAAGGCGAGCAACTCATCACCCTTGCTGAAACTAAACATAGAGTTTCTTGAACCACTGTTCAGAAGCCCGCTTTAAGTCATATACATTTTTCAGGAGACAGACATTCTTTGCCAGCTGATTTATCAGATGGGGAAGACCCGTGGCAACTACATGTATACTTCTTTAACGAGGTCCTCATGAAGAAAGGTGTTATTGTCGTTCATCTGATAGATAGGCCAAGCTTTCACTGCTGCTAATGCCAGAAATGTTCTTACCATCATCATTTTAGCTACATGCACACACGTCTCGTTGTAATCAAGACTTTCCTATGTGAATCCTTTGACAATGAAACGTGCTTTGTATCTTTTGACCGAACCATCTGAGCGACCCTTTGCCTTGTGAACCCATTGCATTAACTTTGTCATTATACCTTGTGAACCCATTGCGTTAACTTAGTCATTATTTTGGGAAACAATGTGAAATTGAATTTTGCACATTTTGAATTTAAAATTTGGACAAATAAAGAGGAATTTTTTTTTCAAATTGCCACTTTTACAAGTTTGATTTTACAATATGCCAAATTTTCTTATTAATATGCTATCTTTTTAGAAAACAATTTTTGGCAAGAGCGGCTTCCAAAGAATGCGAATCATGCGTCCAGTCAGCGGTTAGTTGGCTTCCAGATTTTAATTTTTCAGGAAACCGCTATTGTCATAAGCGACTTTTAGTAAAAACCGCATTTGGCAAGAGCGGATATTGATTTAAACAAGAATGTTTCCACAATTACTGTACATGCAGCTCCGATCACAATGTTCGTTCGACCTCCATCTCAACAAGGAGGTGTTTTGGTCTAAAACAATTTCTAATATGTTGGCGATTTCTTTAGGGTTGGAATTTCTTTCGACGTTGGAATTATGACTTATGGCGTTGGAATGTTTGAAATTGCGACTTACGATGTTAGAATTACGAATTGGAAATGCAACTTGGAATTACTGCCTTTTATTTAATTATGATGGCTACTTCACCTTTTTACCCTAAAATTTCTTTCAGCGTTGGGATTGCGGCTTACGAGGAGGCGAATAATTTTTTGGTTTAAGTTGGTAATGGAGCGAAGCTGCATGTATGCGGAAAAATTCTTGTTTAAATCAATAGCCGCTCTTGCAAAAGCGGTTTTTGCTAAAAGATGCTTTTGGCAAGAGCGGCTTTCTGAAAAATGATATCTGGAAGCCAACTAAGCGCTGACTATAAGCAAGATTTGTATATTTTTTGAAAAGCCATTCTTTCCAATAGTGGTTTTCCAAAAAAGATGACATATTAAACAGAAAACTTGGAGGCATGATAGATTATAAATTGAAACTTGTAAAAGTGGCTGTTTGAAAAAAATTTCAATAAAAAGATGGTAATTCAAACACTTTAATTTCCCCCAAAAAATCTTTTGATTTGGGGACGACAAAGTGGTTCGGTTTGTGATGAAATTCCTCATTCTTCCAATCACTCACTCTCTGGGTCATATCCATGGACAACGCACCTCAAAGGCGTAGTGTAGTCGATTGGCCTCTTTTCCTCTCAAGGATCATTCTTTTACAACCCTAGGGACCTCTTCATTTTCCTCCGTGTATCGCTCTTTGTTTACTTCTTCCTCAAGTCTTCTTTTACAAAAATCTTAGTCAAGGTTAGATGGCCTCAAAAAAATTTAGATTTATCCTTAATATCTCATTTGTTAGAAAAATATCTTAAATACTTTTTTTTAATGAGATCGGTTACCAATCACTTTAATTTTTAATATTTTTTGTTTTAGGAGACCGGTTTTGGACCGGCTTGTTGGTTGGAAGATGCAACCCTGTCGTCCAATTCCACTCTTTTCATCTCTCTCGCGGTCCTATCGTCTGTTGTCGGTGCCCAGCTATGGGAAGCCGTCGATTTCGAAGCAGCTCACTTGGTCGAGCAGCACCGTGCTTTAACGGACTTAGATTTTGCCCACTAAGTCGTGTGGCGCTTAGCTAGAACTTTCACCTGACTAGCTAAGAAAGCCTTCCCCGAAAGTCGCTTGATGTGCTAAGACAATAAGAGAACTTGAAAGCTAGAGAGCTTGTGAGAGAATGATTTGTATTTTTGAGGTGGTTTGAAGCAAATGACTCATCCCCTATTTACAATCTTTGGCCTCCTCAATGGACGGCCAAGATCATTTCAATCCTACGGCTACAAATACGAGTCTAGAAAGTTCTTACCAAAATATCTAGATATTTACAAGCTAAAGATCCTTCACCAAGCTTCCACACTCTTCTACAATGTTCCTGGAGGTTCCATGGCCTTCCACACTCTTCTGGAACTTGGGTCGGGCCTTTAGTCATCTTGGGCTAGTGTGTTGACCCTCTCCGTTTGTCCATCAGTTTGTGAATGAAGCTCGTCGAAAAGTGTAACTCCGATCGCATGAGTTTAAAGAGCTCCGTCCAAAACTTCCCCGTGAAGCGAGGGTCACGATCACTTACTATGTTCCGTGGCAAACCCCTACATTTCACCACATTCTTGAAGAACAAGTAGGCCACCTCAACCGTCGTGCAATCCCGAGGAGCCGGTATGAAAGTACCGTACTTAGAGAACCTATCGACCATGACCATGATGCTCCCAAATCCTTCAGATTTTGGCAAAGCACTGATGAAATCCATGCTAACACTCTCCCAAGATCAACTGGGTATTGGTAGTGGCTCCAAAAGGCCCCCGGGTGCTTGGTTCTCCAACATGTTTTGCTGCCACACAAGGCAAGTCTTCACATATAGCTCGATCTCGTCTCGCAGGTTTGGCCAATAGTACTGCGCTTCGATCAAAGCCCTCGTCCTTCTTTGACCTGGATGACCCGCCCACTTTGTGTCGCGACACTCCCGACACATATATCCTCCGACCCTTTCTATAAAGTAGGTCTTCCTCTACCCAAAAGTGTTTAGTCTTCCCTTCCTTTGCCATCTCCACCAACATCTTAGTGACGGGATCTCGCGTAAGTCCATTTTTGATGGTCTCCAACATTTCTCCTTGGACTTGTGAAATTGCCGCAAGTTCCGCCTTGCGACTTAGTGCATTCGTGACTTCTTGGCTTGCCCAATTTTGATTCGGTCAAGCCTTGTCAAACTTCTCCTCGAGTTAGATTGATCCATGCTGTCACGGACTTAGATTTTGCCCACTAAGTCATGCGGCGCTTAGCTAGAACTTTCACCTGACTAGCTAAGAAAGCCTTCCCCGAAAGTCGCTTGTGTGTTAAGACAACAAGAGAACTTGAAAGTTAGAGAGCAAGAGAGCTTGTGAGAGAATGATTTGTATTTTTGAGGTGGTTTGGAGCAAATGACTCCTCCCCTATTTATACACTTAGGCCTCCTCAATGAACGACCAAGATCATTTCAATCCTACGGCTACAAATACGATTATAGAAAGTTCATACTAAACTATCTAGATATTTACAAGCTAAAAATCCTTCACCAAGCTTCCACACTCTTCTGCAATGTTCCTGGAGGTTCCATGGCCTTCCACACTCTTCTGGAACTTGGGTCGGGCCTTTAGTCATCTTGGGCTAGTGGGCTAAGTGATGGACTAGGTCACTTGGTCCAAATCCTTTGTCATGGCCGAGATCAACCCCCATCTTGTGAGCTAAAACAAACGGGCTGTGACATCCTCCCACACCTAATCCGTCGACATCCTCGTCGATGCTTCCTCAAACTCTCGAATTTTATCTTTGAACTGCCAAAGGGAGTGGACGGGTTCCCAATTCACCTCACTTGCTGGTAGTCCTTTCCAGAAGACTAAGTCTTGCGTACTCGGAGGATGACTTGGACGCCTTTGAACTCTCTTTGATTCGATGTAGTCTACCTCCTTGTCATATGAAGTGAGAATACATGGGGTTACTCGTGCTGATTCTCCTCTAGAAGGATCCTCCTCGTCTCCATTATACGGCTTTAAGCAACTGACGTGGAAGAAGGGGTGGATCTTCTTCAAAGTTGGCGGCAACTCTACCCAATAAGAAGCCTTTTCGAAATTTTGTGTGATGGGTAGGATTGGATTGAGTTGGAAGACCCAAAGGATCAAGCTAGAACTGAGTACAGATAGTACAAGTTGTTAGCTTAGACATTTTGTAACCAACAAGCATATCCTCAATACAAAGCTCCTCTCTTTCACAAATCCTTCCAGTGGATACTGGAAGGTAATGGTTTTCTTTAGCTATCAGTTGGCAATAAGGTTTCCACTATACTTAAACGAGTAAGCCATTTACTTTGCACTCATTCCAAAGAGGAATGTTGGAGACCATCAAAAATGGACTTAAGCGAGATCCCGTCACTAAGATGTTGGTGGAGATGGCCAAGGAAGGGAAGACTAAGCACTTTTGGGTAGAGGATGGCCTACTTTATACAAAGGGTCGGAGGATATATGTGCCGAAGTGTGAAGGACTTAGGCGAAACATCATTCGGGAGTGTCGCGACACAAAGTGGGCAGGTCATCCAGGTCAAAGAAGGACGAGGGCTTTGATTGAAGCAGAGTACTATTGGCCAAACCTGCGAGACGAGATCGAACTATATGTGAAGACTTGCCTTGTGTGCCAGCAAGACATGTTGAAGAACCAAGCACCCGGGGGCCTTTTGGAGCCACTACCAATACCCAGTCGACCTTGGGAGAGTGTTAGCATGGATTTCATCAGTGCTTTGCCAAAATCTAAAGGATTTGGGAGCATCATGGTCGTGGTCGATAAGTTCTTCAAGTACGGTACATTCATACCGGCTCCTCGGGATTGCACAACGGATGAGGCGGCCCACTTATTCTTCAAGAACGTGGTGAAATTGTGGGGGTTGCCACGGAACATAGTAAGTGATCGTGACCCTCGCTTCACGGGGAAGTTTTGGATCGGAGTTACACTTTTTGACGAGCTTCCATCCACAAACTGATGGGAAAACTGAGAGGATCAATGCACTACTGGAGCTCTATTTGAGACACTTTGTGAGTGCGAATCAGAAGGATTGGGCAAAGCTCTTGGACGTGGTGCAGTTTTCATACAACTTGCAAAGGAGCGAGTCAACGAACCAAAGTCCATTCGAGCTTACCACTGGCCAACAACCGCTCACACCTCAGAGTTTAGTATCCAAGTACATGGGGCGGAGCCCAGTGACATTCAAGGAGGCAAAGTCATGGCATGAACAGGCCGTCATTGAGCAAGCAACAAAAGTGATTCGCCCAAGGCAGATTTGATTCGGCCAACAGGGTAACTGAATCATCCTCCAGCTGCACGGATCAACCTGACTCGAGGAGAAGATTGACTGTATTAATAGTGATTCGCCCACGGAAGAAGAGTGCTGCCCTAATCAGCTTAGCTCCATAAAGATTTTGATCGAATGGATTGAAGGGCTTAACCGAATCAAATGTGATTCGCCCAGCTTCATTATAGTACTGAGATATTGATTTGACCGAATCACTTTTGATTCAGGCACTGCGGGTGAATTGATAATTTCCGAAACAGTATAAATAGAAAGAGATGCAAAATTAGAGTATATGAGTGAAGTATATACAATATAAACAGTATATGAGTGAAGTTTGTTTGAAAATTCTTATGCTTGTTCCTCATGTTAATTCTATGCACACCAAGTGTTTGACGAAACGCATAAATGAGTATAAATTAATAAAACACCTAGGGATGGAATGAGAATTGAACTTAGGTTGTTTAGAAGATCAAGCAGCGTTTGTGCGCCAGAGTGACATTCGCATTCTATTAGGCTAAGCATAGAGCGGACTTTAGTTAACTATCAATAGACCGAAAGGTTGAGATTAGAAGACTTTTGTTCTACACGGTACAACAGAGCGAGAGTTTGAGAATTGTGTCACTTAGGTATCATTCCCATTCTAGAGAAGGAGCGAGAGTTGAATTTAGAATGCGTGATACTTTAGCCTAGAATAATCCATCAAATTAACTCATAAATATATTTCTGTTTTGCATTGCCAATCGTATGACCTAGGGGCGAAATAGGATTCCGACTACGTTTTCTCTATTACTTTCTTTTAACCAAATTTGATATTGTCTTTAGTATTCACTAGAGATACCTCACATAGAGAAAAACCCCCATTTTTTTAGTAAACTCGCATTAGAAATTACTAGCTAGCTTTAGACTAATCTAGCATTTTCTCTTGGGTTCGACTCGAGGTCACTCAGATTATAAATATTGTTTGCGTACCGTGATTGGATTAGTGTTTTTTTTCCTGTAGTAATTTTCCCGCCTATTGAAAGAAAAAGCTTACTACCACAATTTCGACAACGTTCAGCAGCATCAAAACAAGGCCGATGTCATATGTCACTTTTTCTTCATCACCGTAATCGTCGAAAATAGGAGGGCCTATGTCACTGCGAACGGAATCAGCCCCCTGAATATCACTCGTAAGGAGTCAACGGGAACCCGATGGAGCTTTGCAACAATCTGCCTATCGATGACCCATCTCGCCGCAACTGAAACAATGCATACCGTCATAGCCACATCCCTGGGAAGAGTCTGCCGAACTACGGGCTGGTGCCTTTAACAATGTAGGGCGCCAATCTTTTATATAAGCCCATCAATAGGAATAGTGTGCCGTGCAATGACTCTTTATGCATAGAAGTTCTGGGAAATCAACAAGCAGGACGCGGCACAACTTGCCAACAAGGCGACTATGAAATTGAATATGCAGATCATAGCTCATCCATTGGCATTCTTGCGAGAGATGCCCACCTTCCTTTAATGATGTCAAATGGATGAAGGACCGTTAGAGATAATTATTGTAATAGAGATAGTTTTGTAATTTTGTATTGTCATTGTTTTCTATATATTCTTACTTTTTGACTCAGGGTATTCTATTTCTGGATAATAGTTGAATGGAGCTTTTGTTCCGCGAAACAAATTACTAATGTTTAGAAGAGACTGAGAACTGGACGGACTGTTGTTGTTGTTGTGAATTGGTACTGTAGGACTCAATTGGGTCACCCTTTTTAATGTTGTGCTTCTTTATAATTGGCCTTGAAGACATATCCCTGCTTTCTCAATTGATAGTACATGACAATGTGAAGAAGCAAATTGGGTGGACACAATCAACTTGTGTAAAGCCAGAGAGCAGCGTCAAGTCAGAGTCAGGGAAGGATGCATCTATTTGAACCTGTTGTTGCATGCCCTATTCATTTCTGTATCCAGTGCAGCAACTTCAGGTGTTGCTGCAGTAACTAATGTATAAAGATGCGTGTCTTCCGAGTACCATGAGATTTGAAGTTACATGTGAAGTGAAGTGCACACGGAGAGCATGATCTTGAAGCAGTTAGTTATACAGGTCAGAGTTCACGTAAAAAATGCATTTCTAACCTTTATATGAACTTAGAGATGGAGTAGCATAACAATGGCTTCCCAGGCAATTTCAACTCCTCTAGTCACCTTCGTCTTTTCCCTACTGGCCGTCTCCCATGGTCAAGCCCTATCAAAGTGCGCCCCGCTGTTCTTACCTGTGGCGGCCTGTGCACCATTTGTGCAAGGGACAGCTCAAGCACCGGGGCAGTCGTGTTGTGAAAACTTGAATGAGCTGTATAGAGAGCAGCCGCAGTGCCTTTGTCTGGTGCTGGGTGACACTCCCATCATCTCAACTGCTTTCCCTATCATTATCAATAGGACACTTGCACTTGAGCTTCCTTCTCTTTGCGGTTTGCAGCTCAGCACCTCTATTTGTTCATCAGGTCAGACTGTCTCATATTTAATGCTGACCATGGTTATGGAATATTTTTAGTAAAAGTCATGACAATTTCATAATGGGTCTACTGCAGTTTCTCCGGGAGGCAAGGACAATTCGACTGCTGCTGGTAAGAAGTATTTCAATATATGAACCGAACCGAACCGAGCCGCATAACAAATTAACATGTCTTCTCACAGCTTCTTCTCCTTCACCGACAAGTAATGAGATGCCGAGAGGGGGAGGCCACACTATGGTGGCTCTGGGAGTTGCTAGGAGCCATAATTTGGGCGCCATAGCATTGCTTGGGGCTACTACTCTCTTTCTCTTTGCATAATATGCCAAGACGGTCCAGTCCAAAAGATGAGCTTATATACAATCTGTATGACATGTCGATTTCGTAATCAACTGGAATGTTACAATTTGTTATGCAGTATGTATCTAGCCAGTACAAGTCGTTACACATGTCTTTTGGCATTTGATGATCAGCAGCTCATATATAAGTTGCTATCGACGTATTGAAAGGAAATAAAATTTAAATTTGCGCTGTTTTTAAATTTTATTATCTCAAATGTCCTACATCTGAAAACGTCTCTCAAATGCTCCATTTCTTTTTAAATTCGGTCTTAACAAGATCGAAACTCCCAAAAATTGCTCGGGTTTAATTCTAATGAGTTCGGTTTTGGTAAGACCAAACTCGTCAATTTTTAATGAGTTTTTGAAAGACCGAACTCATTAAAAATTATACGAGTTCGGTCTTAGCAAGACCGAACTCGTACAAAATAAATCTTTCAAAGCTTTTCTTTTCCCCTCACGCGATTCCGTCCGCCACCAGCCCCCAAAGCTTCAAACTACCTTCTCCAATTCGTCCCGATTCTGCGAAGTATAGCCTTGTACGAGATGGGAGGAATATTCCAAGGTGATTTTGTGGTAAGATGTTGAAAGATTTTAACGATTTGAAATATTGTAATGGTTACAGAAAGGATAAGTCAGGGTATAAATTGATATGTTAGGGTTGAAATTAGAGAATATGAATATATGATAACATGGGGTTTAGTAGGTATATACTTGAAATTAGGGTTATGGTTTAGGGTTACAATTAGGGTTAGGGTTTGATTAGGAAATTAGTTTGAGTAGGAAAATATACAATGCGGAAGGTATTTTGATTGAATGTAGGCCAAATTGGTGTGACAATTACAAAATTTTTAATAAATTTTGTTTTGTGATGCCGTTAACATGACATTTAATTTTACAGATGGATCTAGATTACATTGTTACGCCCGGACCAATTGACAAGTTGATTCTTACGCAACAACCTACTCATCGTTTGGAAGAAGTCTAGGTAGATCCACTTAGAGAAAAATTCTATTTCCCACCAAATCCAAATCATGTTAAATACAATTTATTGAAATATAAAGAGCTTAACAATATACTTTTGCATATATATTGCAGGCTGGAAAAAGTATAAAAATGGTGCATCTTAGGATGTGGGATATGGATCATAAGATAGTACCGTATGTAGCAAGAACGGTTTTTTTTTTTTGGACTCAGGTCCAAAATGTCAGAGCTGATTGAGCCCTGTTCACCTCCCTTGTCGAATGTTGGAGGCAAGAGACGCACACTTATCACATGCCGATGGGAGAGTGCATTATCACTCTTCAGGAAGTGGGTCTTCTTATGGGATTGCCTATAGAGGGAGAGGCCGTGTCCGGTAAAGAGGACCATGATTGGGAAGCTCTATGCATACAGCTGCTTGAGGCTTATTGATGAGCGGACAAATGACCTTGTATTTGTCCACATTTTCCCGTTACTTCTTGTTTGTTCCGTTATTTTATAAAGTCGTTTGATGCTTTCTTTGCCCATTTTCATGTTAAAAATGCGTACCACACGATACGAAGTGGCCCGAAGTAAATCTGGATGAATTCCAGTCGATTGAGAGCAAGAATGAGCAAGATCGAGGCAAGTTGAAAAAGTGACTCGCCCAGGCACAATCTGACTCGACCAGGTGGGTGTCCGAGTCAGATCTGATTCGGACAAAGCTTGGCCAAATCGCCCTCTCCAGCTGCACGGATCAATCTGACTCGAGGAGAAGTTTGAGAGGCTTGACCGAATCAAAAGTGATTCGGCCAAGAAGAAGTGTTCCGCCCGAATCAGTTTGGCTCTATAACGATTTTTGACTGAGTCAAAAAGGGTTGACCGAATCAAAAGTGATTCCGCCAAGGAAGACTCGCCCAGCTACGAAACTACACTGAGTATTTGATTCGAACACCCTGTCCGAATCAACTAAACAAGGCTTGTCCGAATCAACTGATTCGGACATGGCGGGCACTCTGGTAATTTTCAGGAAGAATATAAATAAGAAAGAGATGCAAATTTAGAAGGGCTTCTTCCAATTCCGAAAACCCTAGGCGATCACTCTTGCACGACTTGGAGAATTGTCGAAGATTTGGAGAAGACACACGCAATTGAAGATCCTACATCAACCCTCTACTCACCCACTACTTCTTTGCATCCAATTGGTGAACAATTTCAATTAAAACTATGTTTTGTTTCAAACTCACCATGAGTGAGTAGTCCCATTGTAGTTGAGGTCCTTATGGATCCCTTAGGTTAGATTGTAATGCAAAACATGTTCTTTTATCTATATGAGTGAACTTTGGTTGAAAATTATTATGCTTGTTCTTCATGTTAATTCTATGCACACCAAGTGTTTAACGAAACGCGTGAATGAGTATGAATTGATAAAACAACTAGGGATGGAATGAGAATTGAACTTAGGTTGTTTAGAAGATCAAGCATGATTATCTTAGATAGCTTTTGTGCGCGAGAGTGACATTGGCAATCTCTTAGGATAAGCATAGAGCGGACTTTAGTTAACTATCAATAGACCGAGAGGTTGAGATTAGGAGACAATTATTCTACACGATTCAATAGAGCGAGAGTTTGAGAATTGTGTCACATAGGTGTCATTGCCATTCTAGAGAAGGAGCGAGAGTTGAATTTAGAACGCGTGATATTTTAGCCTAAAATAATCAACCAAATTAACTCATGAATATATTCTGTTTTGCATTGCTAATCGCATGACATAGGGGTGAAATAGGATTCCGACTACGTTTTCTCTATTACTTTCCTTCGAAACAAATTCCACATTGTCTTTAGTATACACTAGAGATACCTTGCATAGAGGAAACCATCCCCTCTTTTATTTAGTAGACTCGCATTAGGCATTACTAGCTAGCTTTAGACTAATCTAGGCTTTTCTCTTGGGTTCGACTCGAGGTCACTCGGATTATAAATATTGTTTGAACACCGTGATTACTATTTTTACTACCACAATTTCAACAACGTTCACTTATCCGGACTGTCCTAAGTCTTAAACTCTAGGAAGACGAAAGTTGTTCTTTAACCACATGAGAGCGATACTAGATGACGCTACGGAAGAAGTCCTTCAGTGACATGCGAGGCGTACATTCTGTGCATGTTGGGGTCCTCATTGATGCCACATTGACCATAGATAGGGTATCTCTACATTCTGTGCATGTTGAGGATATGACATCCTTAACAAAACTGCTCAAGAGAATGTTGAAGCACTCCCTGAAGATAAGTGGCTGGAACACAATCTAAAGACTGACAAAACAACATCAACAAAGATCCAGAGTATGCCTCAGCAATCCCTGAAGATTTGAAGCTGAGACACTATTCGAAGAATGGGCAAGAGACAGGTATGAAGAGATAGAGTCTGCTTCAGCACTCTATGATGATCCAGAGCTAGAGCAGTATTTCGGCATGGCACGAAGAGGCTCCGGCTTGATCCAGCTGGCATCGGAGAAGCTCAGCGAGGTATGCAGGTGTCATCAAGCGCTCAGCAGTCGCCAGCACGTGCTTAAAATGATAAAGATCCAAGGGGTTCAAATTTGGCAATGGAATCTTCAACAACTTGCTAGAATCTAGGAGTAAGATTCTGATATTGATGCTTGGCGCTTTTGGAGGGTGCGAGTGCTTAAAGAGGAGTGTAGAGGGCAGCAGCACAAGAGATAATCAGAGAGAGAAAACATAGAGCGCAAGAGAAGAACACACGAAGAGATTAACTCACGGTAGCAGGGTTTTACACACTGAATTAAAGGCTTGTATTGTGCAGAGGAATTAGAACTCTAGGAGCTCTGCGATCATCCGCGGACAGGCAGAGACGCTGGCTGAGGAGCGGTGATTGAGGCTACTCATTATTAGTAGAGAGTGTCATTGATTGAGGGGGAGCCGAGGCTGAGTTTGAAAAACTCAGAGGGTCAGACTACTTGGCAGAAGAGCTTGAAGTGTCGTGGACTGAAGATATAGCAACTCTGGTGAAGAGATTTTATGAGCTATACACTATAATAGAATAGGCTGAGTTTGAGAGGTAGAAATGTGGCTATTTATTACTAAGAGTGTATAGGACGTACGAAGAGAGCATGTGTGATCAGACTGCTTGCTAGTCTACGAGAATAGACTGAGCTTTAGATTTTGGCTAGGTGAGAAGTAGAGGTGTTAGTCCTTGTACTTCAAATTGTGATAGTGATCGAAGCATCGTCCCCAGATGTAGGCAAGTTACCGAACTAGGTTAACAAACGTACTGTGTCTTTTTTATTCTTCAGTAGAGTAGTTAATTCCGCAGAAAGATACAGAGAATGCTTAAGTAGAAGCTATGTCACATCAGCAATGTAGCAGAAATTTCAATTGGTATCAGAGCCGTTCGCTCAACATACAGAGTGTGATCCGGGTGTGTGTTGCTGATATATATGGCCACCATGAAAGAAGGACAAAGCACCAACCTGCCTCTATTGCTCGAGGGAATCAACTATGGGTACTGGAAGGCTCATATGAAGGCTTTCATCAAAGCCATTGATGAAAGGGCTTGGAGGTCTTTCTTATCAGAATGGTCCCCCCCAATGACCGTCGACAGTGCAGGAGTAAGTAACCCACCAGCAGCATGAAAACAAGTGGTCTAACGATGAGGTAGCCGCAACATCAGAAAATTTTAAGGCTTTAAATGCTATATTTTCTGCTGTGGATTCTAAAAATTTCAGGTTGATCTCCAACTGTGACACCGCCAGACAAGCTTGGGAGATACTTGGAAACTGGTCATGAGGCGATGGAAAAGGTAAAGATCTCTAGACTCTAGATGATTACCTCTAGATTTGAAAGTCTGAAGATGTAGGAAGAAGAGACCATCGCTGAGTTTAATGCCAGACTCTGCGACATATCAAACAAGGCTCATGCACTCGGGGTGCCAATACATGAGAGAAACTGGTGAGGAAAGTACTCAGATTACTTACTTCAAAATTTGATATGAAAGTCACAGCCATCAAGGAAGCACAAGATGTGAAGAACATGAGGTTCGGGTCACTGAGGCAGTTCGAGATGAAAGTCACAGAGACTGCTTCACCACTCTTTGGGAAAGACCTTGAACTGAAGGCAGAAACAAAAGAGAGAGGCTATCCCTGATGATGTCAACCACCAACTGTCTCTACTTGTCAAATTTTTTGGTAAGTTCATGAAGAAAATGGAGTAGAAACCTTCATATTCAGGTTAGTCATCCAGGGGAAGATACCGAAGAGGAGAGAATTCTCAGAGAAAGAACAAAGATGTTGACAAAGACAATGATGAAGAAAAAGACAAACAGACAGAGTGAATGCCCAACTTACCAGAAGAAGAACAATAAGTCTCTCCTAGCAAACTCGAGTGATGATGACAGCGAAGAGGAGACCAACTTCAAAGGAAATCTTGCTTTAACTACTGTATTCCGTAATGATGATTCAATTCAATAAAGTCAGAGTTTGATTATGGGATTGTTGAATTTGACAGCGATGATGACGAGGAATACCCAATAGAAACTATAGATGATCAGTTCAAGCAGATACAAGAGAAATGTCAGGAAGTTATTGAAGCTAATCAGGAACTATTGTCAAAGGTTTCGAAACTAGAAGATGAGCGAGATAATCTTCAAAGCATCATTACCTCTCTATTCAAGAAATAATCAGATGATGCTAAGACAGTTGGAGAGGTATGGGAACAAAGAATCACTCCTGAAGCACCCAGAGGAGAATCATCCATTCTAGATGAGATTCTATCTTACCAAAGGTATGAAGGAGGGACTATGGGTCTTGGATACACAGGTGAGGAAGGAATAGGTATAACCACATTTGTCAAAGCCTCAGAAATCGATCATAGTGCAAGTGTTTAGAAGGGTTCAGTCACTGTTGATTAAGAGAGAGTTCCTAAAACGGAGTACAAGAGAGTGCTGAAAACCTAGATCAAACCAGAAGAGATGCTACGCGTGTAACCAAATTGGGCATCTTATGAGAAAGTGTCCAACACTGAACAAATACAAGGTGAATCAAAGAAGATCAAATGACCAACAAGTCAGAACCAGGAATTCCTCAAGCACACATGAGTACCGTTGGGCACAGAAGCAGGTCAACCAAGGCTATCGTGTTATTGTGCAGGAAACTTGAAGGAATAATGAAAAGACTTTCCCCCAGAAAAGGAGACATAGAAAGAAACGAAGCAATCATCTTTCTTCTACAGCCATTCAAAACTGGAGGATGTCTGAGGAGAACAACTGGCAAGTGCGCTGGGTGGAAGTGAGAAGGAATAAGGTTCAAAAGCGCTGGGTTGTAAAACAGCCAGCTGATATCCCCACTGAAGCAGGACTTGAGGAAACGAAGATCAAGGCAGAAGTTAATTTATTTCCAGAAAAGGCAGCTGACCAGAGTGCTGAAGCACTCTTTGGTGATTTAAAGATGTACTGTTTTTTTAGCGTTGAAGAAAATGGCCTCTCAGGTAGCGACACGTGTCCAAGTGTTTTTAAAATAAAAGAAAAAGGGGCTGAGAAAGGGAAAAATTGGAAGTTTCCGTTTGCAAAACTAGGGCAAGTTTCCTCTCCTTCTTCTCCACTGATCAGGTGTCACTGCCTTCAGCGAATCGTCCAGAATGTTGAAAATAAGGGGCGCCAAAGTTTACAAATGAAGGGATGAGCCCAACAAAAGAAAGAGGAATGACGTTCCCGTGAGTGATTCGCCACCAACAAAAAAAAAAAAGCACCTCCCTTCGGATCAATGAACCCACAGACATTCCGTGGCTGACCCTGGATTTTGACTATTGACCAGGGTGAAACAAGCCCGTCCCCCTCCACGGACATTGTGGCTTCTGACGTGGATAAGCCTAGGAGGTCCTCTCAAAAGCCTCTGTCAGAGTGATGAAGGGAGCGGCTCAGCATCATCAGAATCAGCACTGACTCTGAGGGCACCTCACTAGAGATTAGATCAAAGAAGGCTCAGGAAAAACAAGTAGCTGCAGTACCCACTCCTCCATCTGAACCTGAACAAGTTGCCACCAGCAGTGAAGAGTCTGTGGCTGAGGAGGAGGAGCAGCATCTTCCCAAGGATCCCGTGAGAAAAGGGAAATCCCCAGTGGTGTTGAGCTCATCAAGTGATGAAGAGACTGCTGAAGTAGAATCTACAGATTCTGAGGATTTCAGAATAGCCCCCAGAACTCGGTCAGAGGCATCCACCCAGAGAGCTGCACCCACTCCTACTAGGCCACCTGTGTCAGGACGTGATCAATAAGGAGTGTGGTTCGTGTCTAAGAAATCTGCCGAGTCCTGGGAGGTGATCAACCATCGAACAATTGTGTCTGAAAAGCTGTTGGAGGTTGGACAATTTCGGGTGCCAGAGGTGATATCTCTACTGAGAGAGGTAAACCTGATACATTCCCTGACATTTGTTAAACGTTTTGATATGTAATTGGTCAAGGAGTTCTTAGCGAATATTGATAGAGACTTTGGAGTAGTGAACAACCTGTTGTATGGGGCTAGTTCTGTTAGAAGACTGCAGGTTGTGGTTACCCCTACAGTGATAAACAAGTTTTTAGGCATTGATGAGAATGCGGGTCCTCCAGAAGAGGTTATTGCTGATAGATTAGTTGTTGTTCTCAATGGGGGCTTATGTAAAGGCTAGGTCTCGTTTAGTTTGAATGCTACTGATCTAACAACAAAATATGCATTTTCTGTGAGAAATTGGTTGCCCAGCTCTCACAAAGGGAAGGTGAGTCGTGCTATGGGGCTATTATAATTCAGCATTGGGGAGAAGAGAAGGGTAAATCTTGGGCAGATTGCTACACATGTAGTCAAGCCGAAGTCCAATCTATGCATTGGATTTCCCTCACTCATTTATCAGCTTATGATCAGCCAACATGAAGAATTGGGAGCTACAGTTGAAGGAATGTCGAGTGCCCCACAGTTGTTCACTCTAGACCACTTGGTCTTTAAGGGCGCCATGTTGTGGATATTGAAGAAGGAGAGCCTGACTTGGAACTAGCCCGAGAAATTCCAGAGGTTGCTTAAGCAATCTCTGATGTTCCTGTTCCTGCGGTGGGGATGACTCTCCGGGAATCTATTCGAGGCTCCTCTTCCAGGGCTAAGGGTGATCAGTGTGCCGAGAATCTGACAGTAGTAATCAAGAAGAGCTCAATACGAAGATCAGAGAATGACAGTCTTCTACGAGATTTGGAGTACCCTTCTACTAGCAGCTCTGCCCCGGTCCAGCTGATGGAGCGTATTTATACGCTCCATTGAGTTGTTTATTCCCATAATTATATTACATTTTGTGTGAATCGATTACTCTTTTGTAGTGTTTTCGTATCGCAGGAATGTTCAAGATCGCATTGGAATTTATCGCATATTTGAAACATTCATCCAAGATCAAGAAGTCAACAGCAGTCAAAGTCAACAGCAGTCAACTCTGCTAGTTCAATTAGAAATTAGATGTGGTTCAATGTGATTCATTCTGGTTCAACCCAAAATTCCTAAACCTAAGAGATGGACAAAAGAGAAAAAGAATCCTCTCACTATTGAGACACTATTCACGCACTATTCACAAGCTACAGTGACGGAGGGAGGAGAAGACTGAAGCTACAGAGAAGCTGCTGGAAAGTCGCCGGAAGTTACTGTTCACGGCCGGAATTACTATTCACGGCCGGAAAACACTGTTCGCCGAATTTCCATTTTAGCTCAGTTTTGTTCTACTTCAATTTGTAGCTACTTAACCTAGTGTCTATTGTATACCATGGATATGATGAGTAGCTAAATCAATATTTCAGTTTGGGGTTTGCATTGCGACATTTAGTTTGAGGTCAATGACAACATGATTTGAGCTATTGAAGTGCTGCCCTTGTATGAATGAAACGAATGCTTTGATTGTCAATTTAGTACAGCTTAGCGGTGAGCTAATTTGATATCAATTGTGTTACACTTGACTAGATTGCATTGTTGGGAAAACCTAGCGGTAGAACCAATTTGTGGTATTAGTCGAGTAACTATTGAACTTGTTCGAGAGCCTAGCGGTTAAGAATAGGTAGAATTTGGTGGTCGACATATCTTTAGCGGGAATGTTAGACTGGGGTAGTATTCATTAGTTTATACATGTTGTTTGGTCTATGATAACTAGTTGCATTGCATTTCCCGAACTGATTTTCTCTGAATTAATATCCTCAGTTGTTCCTTTTTCTATGACTTTCATTATAACTCTATCGTACTTGCTCTCTTTGGGTTCGACCCTGCTTACCGCTTGCTAGTGCGTTAACAGGAGTTACAAATACAAATTTGAGGTGCACGACGACGCGCTGTCAAATTTTGGCGCCGTTGCTGGGGAGAGCAACATTCAGTTATAGTTCTGAACTTTGTCTTTCCTGTTTTTATTTGTTTTTCTTGGTTTGCTAGCTGTGGTGCAGATTAAAAGAAAAAGAGAAAAAATTTCTAAACCCTGATGAATAGTGTTGCCAGCCAAGGGTGTAAATAGTGTCACCGGAGTCCGATTGAAGATCAGGACACCTTTCTTTGAGCGGAACGGGCACCCGATCAGGACTCACCCTCCCTAGCATGAGCTGTGTGCTTTTTTAGCCATCCGAGTTCGTTTATATTTTCTTTTTGAATTGTTTAGTTATTTTTCCTATTTTGCATTTTGTCATTTTCATAGTTGTTCACATTTGCACTTCACCTGCCTCTCAGTATGTCTAATGCAGGAGGTTCTCATGGTAGTGTTCAAGGCAACAATGAACCAGACCCCATCAACAATCCAATTATCCCCCCTTTCTATGATGAGCCAGAGAGAGTTTTCAACCAAAGGCAAAGACAAGCTCGATATCATAGAGTTGAAAGAATGGATGAGCAAGATGAATATGAGTATAGACAGCCACCTCAACCTCAACCTCGACAATATGCACGTGGAAGGATGAGACCACCTACATTTAGAGAGCTTTCAGCCCCAACATTCAACAATGAACCATGGTGTATTAACACTGATCAAGATGAGGATGAGTTTGAAGTGAAGACAGCAGTGGTCCATCATCTCCCAAAATTTGGAGGGCTGCCAGGAGAAGTAGCATCTAGGCATCTACAAGAATTCAACGGGATATGTCGGACTCTGAGACCATATGCTGCCCCTGAAGAGAGGTTTAAGTTAAAAGTATTTCCTTTCAGTTTAACTGACCTTGCAAAAACTTGGTTTTTATCTTTGCCTTCAGGAAGTATTAGAACTTGGGAGCAAATGCAAAGGAAGTTTCTCGATAAATACTATCCCCCTGCTAAAGCTGCCCAGGTAAGGAGAGAGCTTTCCAACATGAGACAAGGGCCAACTGAGTCTTTGTATGAGTATATGGAAAGATTCAGTGCTTTGGAGCAAAGTTGTTGCAATTTGAATATGAGAGAGGAAATGCTTGTAGAATATCTACTGGATGGATTGAGACCTTTGGAGAGGAGGTTGTTAGACGCAGCAGCAGGTGGCACAGTTATGAATTTGACACCGGCTGAGGTGCGAGACTTGATGAATGAGCATGCTGAGAGTGCTAGATTCAGGGAAGACACCGGTAGAAGAGATGAGACCGGTAGGACAAGGAATGTCTCACAAGTGGAGTCCAACACAAATCAAATGGCCGATGAAATGAAGGAGCTTAAGCAAATGGTGCAGAAACTTATGGTTGGCCAAGTCAGTGAAGTTAAAGCTTGTGGACTTTGTGGCGCTGCGAGCCACAAGACAGATGAATGTCCTAGCCTACATGAGGAAGAGGCCGCTGATGTCAATGCTATGGGAGGATTCCAGCAGTTCAACAATAGGCAAGCGCCAAGGCAATTCGGACTTGCAGCTAATGGTTTCAGTTTGAGGAATGAAGGAGGATTTAATCAAGGACAAAATCAGAATCAGAACCAAGGACAAGGACAAGCCTACCGCCCACCATTTCACCAACAAGAGAGATACAATGGAAATGGTAATATCAATGGTCAATTTCAGCAAAGGCGCAACTTCAATCCCAACTAAGCTGGCCCGAGCAATGTCAATCATGGGAAGTCATTAGAGGAAGTTGTTAAAGAGATGGCGATGACTATGCAAAATAATCAAGCCAAGACCGATAGCACCATAGCTGAGTTATCTAAGCAAATGTCCCAACTGGCGGCTACCGTGTCCGAATTGAAGAATGACAAGGACAAAGGAAAGCTTCCCTCACAAACAATTCCCAATCCAAAAGGAAATGCCTGTGCAGTCACTTTGATAAGTGGGAGGAAAATTGCAGAAGAGGCGAGACATGAAACCGAAACAGAGTGTGCAGCGCTCCAGGAGAACATTAGCAAGATATCCAAAGCAAAGAAGAGCCCAGCAATGGATCAAGAGCTGCTAGAGCTATTCAGCAAGATGGAAGTCATAGTCCCACTCCTCGATGCAATCAAGCACATTCCCAAGTATGCCAAGTTCGTTAAGGATTTGTGCACTACTCGACGAGGAGGACCTGAGCAAGTGAATCTGAGGCCCAACATCTCGGCCATTCTTCCATCCAAGGTAGCACCGAAATGTAAGGATCCAGGTATCTTTACAATTCCATGCATAATTAATGATGTTCAAGTGGATAATTGCATGTTGGATTTGGGTGCCTCGATTAATATCTTTCCTTATTCCTTATATGAAACATTGCGTATCGGTCCTCTTAGACCCACTGATTTTACCATTCAAATGGCTGATAGATCATGCACAAAGCCAGAGGGTCTTGTTGTTGATGTGCTAGTGCAGGTAGGACAACTTTCCTTGCTTGCAGATTTTTATGTCATCAAAATGGAGGATGAGAAAGGCTCTTCACCAATTCTGCTAGGGAGACCATTTATGGCAACCACGAAGATGAAAATTGATATACATACAGGTGATCTCTCCATGGAGGTAGAAGGGGAAGTGATCAACTTTAATATTCATAAGCCTATGCAATTCCTACCTAACCTTCCAGGAATACAAGCCTTGGACACGATCGAAGATGCTACACTCGCACGATGTGGGGAGGACATATCGGAGCTAGACACCAAAGAGGGGCTAAACACCAAGGAGATTGCTGCTGGGCAATTAATCCATGACATCCCTAGGTATGATATCAATGCCATCAAATTGTGCAATAAAACTACCCTCGCCCCATCTGTTGTGCATCCCCTGGATATTCAATTAAAGCCCTTGACGGAGCACCTGAAGCCTACCATTCCACCTGATATTCCACCCGATATCCTAGATGATGAGGAGTTCCATTTGGCCGAACCGGCATGTGCTTGAAATGGGAGGTATCGTCGAGCCAAAGACGTTAAACAAAGGCGCTTGCGGGAGGCAACCCGATGTTTTATTTTAGAGTCTTAGTGTGAGCCTATTTAGTATATAAGAGAGTCATGCATGTAAGAGAGTCATTAGAGTCTTAGTTGTTTGAATAGCAATCTTTTGAGTTTTCCATCTCAGTGAGTTTGGCACCTCCAGGCAACATTACTCTCCGCTCCAGCTTCATACTTTAGTAACTTAATGTCTTCTTGGGGCGCGCAATTTAATGTCTTCTTGGGCCGCAATTCTTTCTGACCTTTTTTCATCTTCACTAGTTTAGCCATGTTAGTAGCTTAATTCTTGTGTGAATCTTGCATGAGCTTCCTTTCCTTACCCTAGATTATACCATGAGGACACGGTTCGATTCAAGTGTGGGGTGGGAAGTTAGTATGCATCCTATGTTCATCATGTGTGCCTTTGTTAACTTGCATTAGTTAGTAGTAGAGCACGTTAGTTTTTTTTTTTATGAGTTGCTGAGTTTGTGAGCATTTGCTGCCATGTTTATGAGGATTATGCTACTGAGTTGCTGCTGGATTAATGAGATGACACATTGTTCTGTGATGTAAATGCTGATTTTATGAGATGATGCGTTCTCTTTGAAGTTTTGATATGTATGCTTTCCATGAATTCCAAAATATTGTGATGCTTGCGCTTTAATGTTATATGTTCTTTTGAGCTGAGATATTTCAGGATGTGGAGTTGATAGAAATGTCCTAGAGGGACTTGGCATTCATTCGGAGGTTCAAAGGATTAGTTGCGTAGCGCGCTGAATTTGTGGAGGTTGACACTTCGAGTTATGAGGGGTGATATTGACTCCATCATTGTAGTGTTATGCAGTGGTGGGACGGGAAAACAAACCGTCCTATCTCTAGTCCGAGTAACCGGGAATGGGTGGGTAACTCCTATCCTGCCTCGCACTGAAAGGGCAATGATGAGAAATAGCGGGACGCGTTCCTTATGCTGCTATTCGAAGGCTATGATTGGAACGGTTCAAATTAAAGCGCAAAGCTCAAAAGGGACAAGCAAGCATGTCACATGGAAAGCTCGAAAAAGAAAAATTCAAATTTTACAAGATGTGAAAGAAAAAGCAATCGGAAAACGAGCAAAGTCCAAAAACAAGAAATATGTCCTACAAGAAAAGAAGAAAAGGTTGATCCTCTCATAACTCGAATTCATCACGTGCCAAAGAAAGCAAATTCATTTGTATGCATGTAGCTATGAAGTTGAACCAAGAATGGAGTTAGGAGTCTTAAAAGGACTAACTCCTAGTCATCCATTAAATCCCATTTCGGCCTTAAAGGTAACATATATCATTCTAGTTCTTGTTGATCATTATTTGAGAATGATTGTGAGCATGTATTGATAAACTGATTAGGGATGACTTCTTGAGTAATTTCAATGTTTATGTCATGGCATGATAGGAATGATTTGAGTGCTTGCGTATCTTGTTGTTGTTCGGGGACGAACAAGAATAAGTGTGTGGTAGTTTGATGGAGCGTATTTATACGCTCCATTGAGTTGTTTATTCCCATAATTTTATTACATTTTGTGTGAATCGATTACTCTTTTGTAGTGTTTTCGTATCACAGGAATGTTCAAGATTGCATTGGAATTTATCGCATATTTGAAGCATTCATCCAAGATCAAGAAGTCAACAGCAGTCAAAGTCAACAGCAGTCAACGCTGCTGGTTCAATTAGAAATCAGATGTGGTTCAATCCAAAAATCCTAAACCTACAAAATGGACAAAAGAGAAAAAGAATCCTCTCACTATTGAGACACTATTCACGCACTATTCACAAGCTACAGTGACGGAGGGAGGAGAAGACTGAAGCTACAGAGAAGCTGCTGAAAAGTCGCCGGAAGTTACTGTTCACGGCCGGTTACTGTTCATTTTTAATATTCACAATTACTGTTCATCGCTACTGTTACTGTTCACGGCCGGAATTACTATTCACGGCCGGAAAACACTGTTCGCCGAATTTCCATTTTAGCTCAGTTTTGTTCTACTTCAATTTGTAGCTACTTAACCTAGTGTCTATTGTATACCATGGATATGATGAGTAGCTAAATCAATATTTCAGTTTGGGGTTTGCATTGCGACATTTAGTTTGAGGTCAATGACAACATGATTTGAGCTATTGAAGTGCTGCCCTTGTATGAATGAAACGAATGCTTTGATTGTCAATTTAGTACAGCTTAGCGGTGAGCTAATTTGATATCAATTGTGTTACACTTGACTAGATTGCATTGTTGGGAAAACCTAGCGGTAGAACCAATTTGTGGTATTAGTCGAGTAACTATTGAACTTGTTCGAGAGCCTAGCGGTTAAGAATAGGTAGAATTTGGTGGTCGACATATCTTTAGCGGGAATGTTAGACTGGGGTAGTATTCATTAGTTTATACATGTTGTTTGGTCTATGATAACTATTTGCATTGCATTTCCCGAACTGATTTTCTCTGAATTAATATCCTCAGTTGTTCCTTTTTCTGTGACTTGCATTATAACTCTATCTTACTTGCTCTCTTTGGGTTCGACCCTGCTTACCGCTTGCTAGTGCGTTAACAGGAGTTACAAATACAAATTTGAGGTGCACGATGACGCGCTGTCACCAGCCCAATGATGATTGAAGCCCTCGACATTTGTGCCAAAAAGGGGGAGAACTATTGTAATAAGTATCAGGCTATGATGATCACTTGACTTGATATTATTCATCTGATCTTGAACAGCTCGTAGAACTATACACTTTTGATTTAGCATGCATTGAGGAATCCTAAACTCAAGTGTAATAGTTAGCAAAATTATCTAGCATAGCTGATAGTTGTTACCAGAGTTTTTGTATCAGTAGTCTAGCTAGTTGTAGTTTTGTGTTTGTCAAAGTGCCAAGGGGGGATTGTTGAGAAAATGGCATCCTTGACAAAACTGCTGAAGAGAATGCTGAAGCTCTCCCTGAAGATTGGTGGCTGGAGCACAATCTGAAGACAGACAAAATAACAACAACAAAGATCCAGAGTATGCGTCAGCAATCCCTGAAGATCTGAAGCTGAAACACTATTCGAAGAATGGGCAAGAGACAGGTATGAAAAGACAGAGTCTTCTTCAGCACTATGTAATGATCCAGAGCCAGAGTAGAATTCTTGCGTTGCACGGTGAGGCTCCGGCTTGATCCAGCTGGCATCGAGGAACCTCAGTGAGGTATGTAGGTATCATCAAGAGCTCAAGAGTCGCCAACACGTGCTAAAAAGATAAAGATCCAAGGGGTTCAAATTTGGCAACGGAATCTTCAACAACTTGCTAGAGGAGTAAGATTCTGATATTGATGCTTAGCGCTTTTGGAGGGTGCGAGTGCTTAAAGAGGAGTGTAGAGGGCAGCAATAGCACAAGAGACAAACACAGAGCGCAAGAGAAGAACGCACTGAGAGATTAACTCACGGTAGCAGGCTTTTATACACTGAGTTCAATGCTTATGTTGCGCAGAGGAATCAGAACTCGTGGAGTGTTATTCTGGACTAGTTCCAAGTTCAACTTAAGAATATTCAGGAGCTCGGTGATCAGCCTCGGATAGACAGAGACGCGGGCTGAGGAGTAGTGATTGAGGCTACTCAATATTGGCAAAGTGTGTCTGAGTATGAAGAACTTAGATGGTCCGACTACTTGACAGGAGAGCTTGGAGTGTCGTGGACTAAAGAGAATAGACTGAGTTTGAGAGGTAGAACTGTAGCTATTTATTACTGATAGTATGTAGGCTGTATTAAGAGAGTCTCTGTGATCAGACTGCTTGCTAGTCAAGGACATTAGGCTGAGCTTTAGATTTCGCCTAGGTGAGAAGTAGAGGTGCGAGTCCTTGTACTTCGAACTGTGATACTGAAATCTTGAGGAGTGGAGCAACCTCCCCAGACGTAGGAAAGTTTCCACACTAGGTGAACAAACGTACTGTGTCTTTCTTATTCTTCAATAGAGTAGTTCCGTAAAAAGATATAGAGAGTGGTTCAGTAGAAGCTATATCTCCGCATCAACAATGCAGCAGAAATTTCAAATTATATAGGCAACCAACCCATCATAAGTCAACCATGAAGGAGCTTTCGGCCCCTACATTCCAAAATCAGGCTTGGTGCAGCAACACAGACCCAGAAGAAGACAACTTCGAGATCAAAACCGCAGTGGTGTGCCATCTACCTAAGTTTGGAGGATTATAGGGAGGGGTTGCAACGAGGCATTTACAAGAGTTCACTAGAATCTGCCAAATTGAGACCCTACGTAGCTTTGGAAAAAAGGTTCAAACTAAAAGTATTTCCGTTGAGTTTAACTGACCTTGTAAAATGTTGGTTTTTGTCTTTGCCTTCAGGTAGTATAAGGACATGAGACTAAATGCAAAGGAAGTTCCTGGATAAGTACTACCCACTGGCTAAACCGGCTCAGGTCAGAAGAGAGTTATCGATGATCAAGCAAGGATCAAATGAGTCAATGTATGACTACATAGAGAGGTTCAACGCACTAGAACAAAGTTGTTGTAACTTGGGTGTTCTGGAAAGGATACTAGCGGAGTAACTATTTGATGGATTGAGACTTCTCGAGCGTATGTTATTGGATGCCGCAGCTGGTGGCAGAATATTGAACTTGACTCCCAGTCAAGTGCGAGGGTTGATCAATAAGACCGTTGAGAGTGCTCGGTCCAGAGATGAGACTAGTCGAAGGGATGACACTAGAAGAGCAAGGAATGTATCTCGAAGAATCCAGAAAATGTTAGTGCGCTGACTTCGATCAAGGAAAGAGTGATCAAGGAAAGCTGCTGATAGAGCCTAGTTATACACATTATTTAGGTCATAACCCTATGCTTGTTTGCAATATTTCATGAGCAAGATTACTCGTTTCCAATGTTTTTGTATATCAGGTCAAAACGAGTCCTTAAGTCGGATACGCGCTAACAGGCAGCGTTCTAGGAGTGAAAGATCAGCCTGAGGAGCTAGCGGCGCAAACAGAAGAAGAAATGGCGAAAGACAGCAGAGGTGCGCTAACCATATGCGCTAGCCGATGCCGTGCGCCAGGCGCAAAGTCCCAGTGACCAGATTTGGAAGTTGCCAAAAGATGAACTTCCTGGGCACTATTTAAACAAAGAAAGTCTAGGGTTTCACAACAACACGGAGAGGCAGCACCACGGCCTCAGAGGAGGCACTGTGCGGCAGAACTGGAAAACACACGGACTTATTGAGGAGATTTGCGCCAGCCGACTGCGCCAGCCGAGAGAGGACACCGCACGCACTGTTTGCTACCGTTTTCTTGGATTCAGTAGTTGTTATTTACTATTTTATGATGTTTACCACTAGCATGTCTAGCTAAACACTTAGTGTTGGTCGGGCATGAATCTATGATGTATTACCTTTGAGACTTGAGCTTAATGCGTAGTTTACTTATTTGTATTAATCCTGCGCGTACTGAGACAGTTAGTTGCATAAGTAGGGGAAGCCTTGAACCGCAATCCTATTTGTGTTGCTTGCTTGTCACCTGTTAAACTAGTTGCATGCGTAGGGGAAGCCTTGAACCGCAAACTTACCGTGACAACTAGGAGTAACGAGTTAGGGTAAGCAGTTGCTACTGTGACAGGATTCGCAGCTGTTTAGTCTAGTTCTAGGATTAATAGCACATGAACTTTGAACGGAACATGCGCGTGTGTTAGGAAGCCTTTACCGAACACTAACCCAAGTAGGGCACACACTATAGACGCTTAGAGTCGATGATAAGGAATGCATTCATAGAGGATTGTCTGCCCAATACTTCTCATAAAGATAGTACTTCATCTCTACTGCTTGCGCACGTCTAGTGCAATTCCCCGCGTTACGATATTCACTGTTACTCGCGCATCGCGCAAAACCCCCAATCACTCACGCAACCCCCGTTTTCTTAAGTGTAGGTTACTGGCTAAGACTCACTGCTTGCTCCCTGTGGAGATCGACCCTTACTTAACCGCTGTACTAGTGGGAGAGGAAGGATTATATTTGACGCGCACGACGACGCGCGATCAAATTTTGGCGCCGTTGCCGGGGAGCAACACAGCTAAGTTTTAGCTAACTTACATTTCTCATTTTAGTAACTAGTTATTTCATTTTGTTTTGTTTTGTCGTTGTTGTTTCTGACAGCGCACAATCACATCCGCCTGCGCAACCTTGAAACAGTTGCGCTGCGCAGATTCTAGTTGCGCACTGACAGACGCAACAACTTCGTTGCCATTTAATTTCGTTTCTTGAGTTTGGATCAGGACATGGAGGATAACAGTGTGGTTGGAGATAACCTGGGAGACAGAACCCCAGAGGAAGCAAGGGCACATAACCGCGCAGCCCTATTCAGAGAGGAAGTGCAGCGCGAGGTTGAAGCAAGGAGGGCCGCTGAGGTGTATCATGCGCCGCCCGTGCCACAAGCCGCGAGGCGCAGGACAGTGCGCGAAATGTCAGCCCCACTCACTGTTAACCAGCCATGGTGCATCGTGCTTCCACCAGGCGGTCACTTCGAGCTAAGGAGCTCACTCATCCATCACATGCCCAAGTTCCACGGGATGAACAATGAAAATCCAGTCAAGCATGTGCTAGAGTTCCTGGTCATTTGCGAAAACATGAAGACCGAAGGGGAAAGCGATGAAGCGCTAAAAATGAAAGCATTTCCATTCTCACTAAGTGATACAGCTAGACACTGGCTAATGAATTTACCTGCAGGATCTATTCACACATGGGAGCAGCTGCAGAAGAAGTTCTTAGACAAATTTTATCCAGCAGCGAAGATTGCGCTGCTCAGAAGGGAATTGGCCGCGCCAAGGCAGAGCGCAGGGGAGTCTCTGTCAGAATACTACGAGCGTTTCAGGGAGCTAGAAGCCAACTGCTACAATCACGGGCTTCCCCAGAATGTGCTGATAGAGAACTTTCTGAATGGACTGCTGCCCATGGAGCTGCGACTACTGAATGCATGCGCAGGAGGGGACATTTGCAACATGTACCCGGAGGATGCATGGCAGCTGATAGAAGATTCTGCTGGGCAGGTAAGACATCAATTGACACTTGAAAGTAGTCGTAATCGTTCTGTGCATCAGGTAGAGGCAAGCGCTGAGATCCAAGAAATGAAGGCCATGCTACAGAAGCTGATGAGTGCGCAGAGCGCACAACCAGTTGCGCCAAAGGTATGTGAATTCTGCAGGTCCACTGAGCACAAGACAGACGAGTGCCCAACACTTTTTGAAGAAACTGGAGACGTAAATGCCCTTGGAGGATGGGACAACAGAGGACCGCAGAGGCAGAATCAGCCGCGCTTTGGGCTTGCTGCAAATGGATTCAGATGGAGAGAAGAGAACAATTTCCAGAGGCAGCCCACTGATCAGCGCGCGCCACAGCAGACGCAACAAGCTGCACCCTACAATCCACCGCATCGCCGCACAGACGTACCAGCGCAGAACAATCAGCAACCAAAGCGATCCTTGGAAGATATCATGGGGCAGCTAGCAGACACAGTGCGCAAGAATGACGAAAAGTATGACAAGAGGTTCGAATCCATAGAGAAGCATCTATCACAAATTGCAACCACGGTGTATGAGCTAAAAAAGAGCGATGGCAACCTGCCTTCGCAAGTGATTCAGAACCCTAAAGGAGGAGTTAATGCAGTAACACTGAGGACTGGGCGCACAGTGGGAACAGAGCAGACCGCGCAGGCGCCCGCGCAACCAGTTGCGCAAGTCCCAGATCCAGCAGCTCAGAGTGCGCAACCAGAGCCAGAGGCGCAATCAGAAGCGCCAACCACGAACCAGCAGGGCAAAGCGCCAGGTATGTCTCACTCGACAAACAAGGACAAAAATTGTACTAACATACCTGCTCCTTTCCCTGTGCAGGCACCACTGGCGAGAAAAGAAGCACTGGACAAGGAACTGTATGAGCTGTTCAGCAAGGTGGAAATCAACATACCTCTCATAGAAGCTATTCGACAGATTCCCAGGTATGCGAAGTTTTTAAAAGAGCTGTGCACAAATAAAAGGAGGACAGGCGAATGCGCACAGGTAATGCAAAATGCGCAGGCCTCAACAATCGTGCAACAAAAGGTACCACCTAAGTGCCGAGATCCAGGTACATTCACTATCCCTTGCACCTTAGGTAAAACCACGGTAAGCAACTGCATGATCGATTTAGGCGCATCAATCAATTTATTACCATATTCTCTCTATGCGACATTGCGCCTTGGACCACTAAAACCTGCAGGTCTCACAATTCAGCTAGTAGATCAATCGTGCAAACAACCTGCAGGCATGATAGAAGATGTCCTAGTGCGAGTAGGAGAGCTGGTGTTTCCAGCAGACTTTTATGTGCTGGAAATGGAGGGTGAATCAAGCGCCAGCAGTGCGCAGATCCTCCTGGGCAGACCTTTTCTGATGACCGCGCGCACGAAGATAGACGTGTGGAGGGGCACGCTGTCCATGGAGGTTGATAGGAAAGAAATCTACTTCGACATATTCAAAGGAATGCAGCACCCTCATGAAGACGCCACAGTGCACGCGATGGACAGCAAAGATAACTTGGCTGCAGATGCGCAGGGCGAGCTAGTTCCCAAGCGCAGGCAGACTGGATGGCGCATGAGCATTGCGCCAGAGCCTCCGCCAGACGCACCACCGGATGCACCAGAGGGAGAACTGGAACCTATTGCTTATATTTCTTCTTCCTCTGCATCTATCCTCGTTACGCATGATTTATCACATACTGACTACCCTTTTCACCCGTTGCGCAGGACCCAGGAAAACGCAATACACGCACTGGCGCAGGGACACTCAGGAGCAAGAGTGGGGGAGGTCGCAGATACACGTTTTGGAACGTAACGAGGTACAGTCGAGCCAACGACGTTAAACAAAGGCACTTGTCGGGAGGTAACCCGACACGTTTACTTTTACACGTTTTTTTTCTTATATTCGTTCTTTTTGCATCGCATGCATGTGCGCTCTCCATGCGCTTGAGCTTGAGTCGTGGGGACACGTCTCTGTTCAAGTGTGGGGGGGAGCGTTACTCTTACTTTTCATGTTTTGAGCATTTTTAGTATAGCTTAGTTTAAGTTGAAGAGAATTAGTAGCAGTAGTGCGCTAAGGTGCAGGATGCGCATGCGCGCCAGCTTGTGTTGCGCTATCCGTATTGCGTGCGCCGTTCTCTACTGTTTTAGCATAATTTTTTCGTTTTTTTCTGCTCCTGTTAGTTGGGATATAAAGGGGATGTGGAGTTGATAGAAATGCTCCAGAGAGGCGGTTAGTCGCTTGTGCTTCGAAGGCGAGGTATATGGTCGAGTGCGCTAGTGGAGGCCGGTGCTTCGCAACCTTCGGAACAAAAGAGCGCGCTCAGTCACGCAGATGCCAAAGGCGAAATACCCAAAGCGTGGCGAGGTGGGAAAACAGACCACCTTCTCTCTGGAAGCCGAGCTAAGGAAAGCGGGCGCGGTTGCAAACGCGTGCGCCGACCGGCGCAGACAGACCAAGGAGGGAGAGCGGAACGAGTTCCATAGCTGCTATCCGAAGGCTGAGATTGGAACTGTTCTGGGAATGAAACAAATTGGAAAGGAAGCTGTACAAAAGAAAAATACCAGCAGAAGCAGATGATTTGCACTACAAAAGAATCAGCATGCGCACTACTTAGTACCTGCGTGCGCAAGACCACAAGGATATCATCAAAGGCTCAGGTTCTCAGGAAGTGTGCGAACGACTCACGCACTGGAAGAAGCTCGCGCAAGAAACCATATACCTATCTTCGGAGCGGGAGCTGACAACCAGGAGCCTAAGAAGAGCTATCTCCCAGTCATCCAAAGATCTTCATCCCGGCTGAGAGGTAATGAAATTTCGGGATTATTATACTAGAACTGTTGAGTGCAGTTGTGCGCAGGTGATAGAGCAGCACAAGTTGAGCAACTGTGCATTTTGCGCTAGAATGCAAGGCTGTGCGCTAGTCTCCAGAAAAGGTAATTGTATCCGCGTTTCAGTACTTGTTCGGGACGAACAAGGGGCAAGTGTGGGGGGTTTGATAGAGCCTAGTTATACACATTATTTAGGTCATAACCCTATGCTTGTTTGCAATATTTCATGAGCAAGATTACTCGTTTCCAATGTTTTTGTATATCAGGTCAAAACGAGTCCTTAAGTCGGATACGCGCTAACAGGCAGCGTTCTAGGAGTGAAAGATCAGCCTGAGGAGCTAGCGGCGCAAACAGAAGAAGAAATGGCGAAAGACAGCAGAGGTGCGCTAACCATATGCGCTAGCCGATGCCGTGCGCCAGGCGCAAAGTCCCAGTGACCAGATTTGGAAGTTGCCAAAAGATGAACTTCCTGGGCACTATTTAAACAAAGAAAGTCTAGGGTTTCACAACAACACGGAGAGGCAGCACCACGGCCTCAGAGGAGGCACTGTGCGGCAGAACTGGAAAACACACGGACTTATTGAGGAGATTTGCGCCAGCCGACTGCGCCAGCCGAGAGAGGACACCGCACGCACTGTTTGCTACCGTTTTCTTGGATTCAGTAGTTGTTATTTACTATTTTATGATGTTTACCACTAGCATGTCTAGCTAAACACTTAGTGTTGGTCGGGCATGAATCTATGATGTATTACCTTTGAGACTTGAGCTTAATGCGTAGTTTACTTATTTGTATTAATCCTGCGCGTACTGAGACAGTTAGTTGCATAAGTAGGGGAAGCCTTGAACCGCAATCCTATTTGTGTTGCTTGCTTGTCACCTGTTAAACTAGTTGCATGCGTAGGGGAAGCCTTGAACCGCAAACTTACCGTGACAACTAGGAGTAACGAGTTAGGGTAAGCAGTTGCTACTGTGACAGGATTCGCAGCTGTTTAGTCTAGTTCTAGGATTAATAGCACATGAACTTTGAACGGAACATGCGCGTGTGTTAGGAAGCCTTTACCGAACACTAACCCAAGTAGGGCACACACTATAGACACTTAGAGTCGATGATAAGGAATGCATTCATAGAGGATTGTCTGCCCAATACTTCTCATAAAGATAGTACTTCATCTCTACTGCTTGCGCACGTCTAGTGCAATTCCCCGCGTTACGATATTCACTGTTACTCGCGCATCGCGCAAAACCCCCAATCACTCACGCAACCCCCGTTTTCTTAAGTGTATGTTACTGGCTAAGACTCACTGCTTGCTCCCTGTGGAGATCGACCCTTACTTAACCGCTGTACTAGTGGGAGAGGAAGGATTATATTTGACGCGCACGACGACGCGCGATCAAATTTTGAAAGCTGCCCTCGCAGAAAATTCCTAACCCAAAGGGGAATGTTAGTGCGTTGACTTTGTTAAGTCCCAAGAAGGTGAGCCAGGGTGCTGAAGAGACAGCGAAGGAAACGGGAACAGGGGGTACCACGCCCGCTGAGAACATAACTCAGGCGCGTGATCCATTAAAGTCTTCTTCGAGCGCGCCCATAACGTCAACTACCGGCGCGGTACAGCCTGCTTCAAACTTCGAACTTCGTTGTACTGACCCCCTGCCTTTTCCTATGCAGATATCGAGACCTAAGAAGGATCCAGCAGGGTATCAAATTTTATTGGAGCTATTCAGCAGAGTTGGGATCACAATCCCACTCCTTGATGCAATAAAGAGGATCCCGAAATATGCTAAGGCCCTTAAGGAATTGTGCACTAACCGAGGAGGATGAGTGCTACCTGAGCAGGTGACTCTAAGGCAAAACATCTCAGCCGTTCTTCAGTGAAAAGCAGCACAAAAATGTGAGGATCCATGTACATTTACAATTTCATGCACCATTGGTAAATTCAAAATCGATAATTGTATGCTAGATTTAGGTGCTTTGCCTTACTCTTTATATCGACTATTGCGTATTGGTCCTCTGAAACCCACTGACTTGATTATGTAGCTAGCAGATAGATCATGTAGTAAGCCGGAGGGTATTATTGTTGACACGTTAGTGCATGTAGGGAAGCTTGTGTTCCTTGCAGATTTTTATCCGATGAAAATGGAGGGTGATGGAAAGATAGACACTTCACCCGTCTTACTAGGGAGACCCTTCATGGTGACCGAGAAGACAAATATTGATACATTTACGGGTGATCTCTCCATGGAGGTAGACGGGGAAGTAATTAAATTCAACATGTATAAGTCTATGTCGCACCCACCTAACATTGCAGGAATACATGCGCTAGACATTATTGAGAATGCGGCACTAAAGCCGACTATGCAGCGTGAGGAAGGCATCCAACCACACAAATTAAAAATTGATTTGATTCGTAAATTGCCTTTTTCTACTGACAAGAGCGTGGTATCATGTCTTTCCTTGAATATGCTAGATTTTATCACAAATTTGTTAGATTTCATCGCAGGTTTGTTAAAGGTTTTTTGAAGACAGCATTGCCAGTGTCTCAACTGCTGCATAAAGATATCCCGTTTGGAGAGGACATCCCACCCGATAAGAAATTCATGGTCAATGGCAAAGGGTAAAACACTACCACTGGAAGATCATACCACCTAGTGGGCATCTAACAGTGCGTACGGTGCCCTAAGGCAACATTATGGCCCGCCTAGTTAATACATTGCGGGCTTAATGTGTGCATGGGGCGTGCTAATAATGTGTGCTTGGAATCAAATCCTGTAGAATTTAATTTTTTCGTTAAACAAGTGCGCTCCTCAGGAGGCAGCCCAAGCGTATTATCTGTTTCTTTTAGTAGTTAGTTTCTTTTATTTTGAATCTTGCATGATTACCCTTCCCGATGATCTAATTGTACCTTGAGGACACGGTTTGTTTCAAGTGTGGGGTGGGGGAGTTAGTATTATGTGTCATCATGTTTACCTTTATTAGCATGCATTAGTAAGAGCGCGTTTTTATTAATTCTGCGATGTTGCTGACTTTATGAGATTATATGCTAGCACTACATGCTACGAATGATGCTGATTTCATGTTATTAAATGCCGCGATGAAGATGTTGATTTTATGAGATGATGTTCTACTCTATGAGGTTTTGATGTGTATGCTTTCAAGATTTATGCAGTATTGTGATGCTAGTGACTTGATGTTATATGTTCTTTTGAGTTGAGATGTTATAGGATGTGGAGTTGATAGAAAATGTCCTAGAGGGACTTGACACACATTCGAAGGTTCAGGGGATTAGTCGCGTAGCGCGTTGAGTTTGTCGGGGTGGCATTCCGAGTTATGAGGGGTGAGACTTTAACTCCACCTTTGCAGCGTTTATGCAATGGTGGGACGGGAAAACAAACCATCCTATCTCCAATCCTAGTAATCGGGAATGGGTGGGTAACCCTTATCCCACCTCGCGTTGAAAGGATAATGATGAGAAAGAGCAGGACGCCCTCCATATGCTGTTATTTGAAGGCGATGATTGGAACAGTTTAAAGAGCAAAAATGCAAAGGACACGCAATTGACATTGGAGAGCAAAGCTCAAAAAGAAAATTCAAAAAAATGTGAAAGAAAAATTAGAAAAGCAATCGAGTTGAGTGAAGTCCTCGGACTAAACAAAACAAGAAAGTTCAAGAGCTGTCCTACAAAAGGGAAGAAGAAAAAGTTGAGTTCCTCATAACTTGCATTCATCACGTGCCAGAGAAATGTAAATTCAGCGTATGCGCATGACTATGAACTTGACCTAAAGAGTGGAGTCAGGAGTCTAAAGAGGACTATCTCCCAGTCATTCATTATCATTCCATCTCGACCTCACAGGTAACATGTATCATTGTAGTTTTACTAATCATTATTGAAGAATGAGTGTGAGCGTATGTTAATGAACTGATTAATGAGGACATCTCAAATAAATGCATTGTTTAGTCTTTGGCATGATAGTAGTGATTTGAGTGCTGCGAGTCTTGCTTTTGTTCTGGTTCGGGACGAACAAGTTCAAGTGTGGGGTGGTTGGATGAGGCGTATTTATACGACTCATCGAACCGTTTAAGCCCAAAAATTTCGGCATTTTTGTATTTGAACGTTGCTTTTTAGTGTTGTTGCATTCAAGTGTTCAGAATACATAAAAAGGAGATTCGTCTCTTAAATGGTGTTTTTAGAGAGTCGATGCGGAAATTGACATTGATGGAAGTTGAGTGTGTAACTCAGTAGATACCTCTCCGGAAGAAGACATTAACGTGGCGCGCCAGAGCTTAATGTCTCTTGCTGGCGCACTGGTAATGTCTACATGAGGCGCGGCCAGCACATGATGACGTCAGCATCGGGCCCACGGCCTGAGATCAAATTTAGAAGCACGCATGGTTTACATATAGATAGAGGACCTGGGAGACGCCAATAAGGGATTTTTCTAGCTGACCACACAGATTAAAGAAGGCCATTGAGCAGATCGAGCCAACAACGAGATTTCAGAGGCACGATGAACAGTGATCACCGTGAATAGTGATCTTGGGGAACAGTGCAGTGAACAGTATTCTTATTTTCTGAACAATTAATTTCACTGTTATTAGATGAATATTCATAGATAAACCCTAGTTCGGTTTGGGAATTTGTGCTGCAACGTACGGTTTGAGATATTTATGTTTTCATAATTCAATTTGGTGAATTCCTGTTCATGAACTTAATGGCATGCTTGTTTGTTTGATTGGAGGAACTTAGCGGTGTTTGATGGAGCGTATTTATACGATCCATCGAGTTGTTTATTCCCAATGTTTAATTGCATTTTGCGTGTGATAGATTACTTCTTTGTATTGTTTCGCATCGCTAATGTATCAAGACCGCTTCGAGATTTATGGCATTTCTAGAGAGTCGATGCAGAAATTAACATTGAAGGAAGTGTGCATCTCAGTGAGCGCTGCTAATCTCTTCTTCCGGAGCGGACAACATTTGTTGACGTCAGCATTGGGCCCATGGTCCAAAATCAGATTTGGAAGTCTACATGATTTAGAAGTATGCATGATTTACCTATAAATACAGATCTGCTACCCCGAAAAGAATAACATTTTTAGAAGAGAAAAGGGAGGCGGCAGCAGTAGCAACGCACGGAATTGAGCCGGAGTTACTTTTCACAGTTTAATATTCATCGCCGGAGTTACTACTCATCATCGAGTTACTGTTTGTAGTTTCAGTATTATTTCTAAACTCAGTTTATTTTCATTATTATTTTAGATGGATCATAGTAGCTAAACCTTAATTTTAGTTTGGGATTTTGTATTGCGAGACATGGTTTGAGATACTTATGTTTTCGTAATTCGATTTAGTGAACTCATGTTCTTTGTTTGAATTGCACGATCTGATTATCAAGTTAGCATAGCCTAGCGGTGAAACTGAGTTGATATTTATTGCGTGATATTAGATTGACTTCCTTATTAGCTAAGCCTAGCGGTATAACCTAATCAGTGTTGTTGATCGAGTAATTGTAAAACTAATCGAGCGTCGTTGTACGCGTCAAATATAATCCTTCCTCTTCCACTAGTACAGCGGTTAAGTAAGGGTCGATCTCCACAGGGAGCAAGTAGTTCAGTTTTAGCCAGTAACCTACACTTATGAAATTGGGGGGTGAGTGATTGGGGTTGCGCGATGCGCAAGTAACAGTGGTATCGTAACGCAGGAATTTGCACTAGACGTGCGCAGGCAATAGAGATTAAGTACTATGACTATGAGAAGTATCGGCGCAGACAATGCTCTATGAGTGTATTCCTTATCATCGACTCTAAATGTCTATAGTTTGGGTTGCTAATGTTAGTGTCCGATCAAGGCTTCCTAACATGTACGCATGTTCCGATCAAAGTTCATGTGTTATTAATTCTTACACTAGACTAAACAACTACGAATCCGATCAAGGTAGTAATTGCCTATCCTAGCGCGTTACTCCTAGTTGGCACCGTCAGGCTATTCAACTAGTTTAACAAACAACAACAAGCAACAAGAGCAAGATTGCGGTTCAAGGCTTCCCCTACTCATGTAACAAGCTGCCAGTAATGTGCACAGAATTAATATAAGCAAGCAAGCTATGCGTTAGGCGCAAGTCTCAAAGGAAATACTCATAGATTCATGTCCAACCGATACTAAGCATTTAGCTAGACATGCTAGTGATAAACATCATAGAAACAGTAAATAATAACTAAAGTGTCCAGGAAAACTATAGCAAATAGTGCGTGCAGGTTGCTGTCTTGGCTGGCGCGGTCGGCTAGCGCAGATCCTCTCAACAAGCTCGTGTGTTTTCCAGTCCTGCTGCGCAGTGCCTCCTGGGTGTACGAATTGTGAATCCTAATAATTCTCTCTCAACCCTAGCCTCCTTCTCTTCTTTATATACTGCTCAGAGGCTCATCCTTGGCAACTTCCAAATCTGGTCGTGTCAGGATTTGGAAACACCACCATCTGCGCCTGGCGCACGGCATCTGCTTAGCGCAATCGGTTAGCGCACCGTGGTCGACTCTGCCAATTCTTCTGTTTGCGCCGCTAGCTCCGCAGGCTGTGTGATGCGCGTCCTAAACGCTGCCTGTTAGCGCATATCCGACTTAGGCCCTTGTTTTGCCCTGAAATACAAAAACACTGGAAACCAGTAATCTTGTACACAAAATAATGCAAACAAGCATAGGGTTATGATCTAAATAATGCGTATAAATAGGCTCTATCAAAAACCTATTTGAGAACTTAGCGGTTGAGAGTAGGTAGAACACTAGACTGGACATTACCCTAGCAGGATTGTTAGACTAGAACAATAGTTTACTAGTTGAAGCATGTTACAATCGATGATTACCCGTTGCAAAGCATATCCCTAAACTGACTTTTCTCTGAATTTGACAACAACAAGCATTCTTCCTGCAACCCCCTTTTAGTGTGACAATTATTCGTAGAACTTTATCACTGATTGCTCTCTCGTGGGTTCGACCCTGCTTACTGCTTTCTAAGTTTTAACAGGAGATTATAAATATACATTTAGTGCACACAACGTGCCGTTAGTGATCTAGTTAGACTAGCAGTGCATGATATTCGATTAGCCCAACATTAGCGTAAGCCTAGCGGTGGAACTAGTATTGGTAACCAAGATAAATATTACATCTACTTGAAAACTTAGAGGGTAATAATAGATAGAACTTGAAGTCGACATTACCTTAGATGGATTGTTAGACTAGAACAATGGTTCTGCTAGTTGATGCATGTTCGATCGATGATTGCCAATTGCAATGCATATCCCAGAACCGATGCTTCTTTAAATTGAACAAGAACATTCTTCCTGAAACCTCCCCCCCCCCCTTTTAGTGTGACAGTTGTTAGTAGAACTCTAGACTAATTGTTCTCCTTTGGGTGTTCGACCCTACTTAACTAGCTAGTAAGTAGGAAATATAAATTTAATTTTGGTGCACACAACGACGTGCCGTCAGCAGCCACCGCTTCTACCCATTTTGACACATAGTCGACAGCTACGAGAATGTACTGGTTCTCGTAAGAGGGCGGAATCGGTCCCATGAAATCGATCCCCCATACGTCGAATTGTTCCACCGCGAGAATTCTTTGCTGAGGCATCTCTTCCTGTTTTGATATATTTCCGAACCGCTGGCATTGGTCACAAGCTTTTACGAATTCATATGCATCTTTGAATAGAGAGGACTAGAAAAATCCATATTGGAGTACCTTGGCAACAGTTTTTGATCCAGCCCCGTGTCCGTTGTATCGAGATGAGGGGCAATCCAAGATCCATCATATTTGGTTCTCATCAACACAAGTTCTGTATAGGCCATCATCACATAGACGGTACAGAAAAGGATCATCCTAGAAATACCTCTTCACCTCGGATGCGAACTTCTTCTTATAATGGTATGATAAATTGGTGGAAGAATGCCACCAATTAATTGACATAATCGACATACCATGGAGCTACGTCGGACTCTACATTAAGTAGTTGCTCACCCGCAAAGGAGTCAGTGATTGGAGTCTTATCCTATTCATGCTTAAGTTCTCTTAACTCAAGATGCGATAAATGGTCCGCTACAGAATTTTTGCACCAAATTTGTTCTTGATTTCGATGCCAAACTCTTACAGCAAAAGTACCTAGCGTGTTAACATCGGTTTTGAGTCTTTCTTGGCCAAAAGATACTTGATGGCAACATGATCAGTGTAAACTATGGTCCTCGAGCCAATCAAGTACTGCCGGAATTTTTCAAATGCATACACAATGGCTAGCATCTCCTTTTCGGTCATAGTATAGTTTGCTGGTGCGCCGGTAAAGACCTTGCTCGCTGTAGGTTGTTAAAAATTCTGTTGCAGCTGTAAATTCCTAAAATCATTTAGGAATCATACTTTGATTATAGATCTTTGGCCGTTTACCGAAAGTCTTCATGTTGCCTACCATCAGGTTGCTCCAGCTAATTTCTTCACAGGTTGCTGTCGCAACCCTAGATTAACTAGTAGATATTTGTCAAGGATGTCACAACCCTTAACAATCTCCCCCATAGCATTTTTGTCAAAATCCACAGACTGGACTAACTCTTCAGATCTTTGGTTACTTGCTATGGAGCCATCTCGTCTGTTCGCTTCCTCTTTGGCTAGTGATATGTTCTTATACCTCTTAGGGACAGTCAATGAAGATAACACAAGCAAGACTAGCAAAACTATAGCTAATGCAACAAAATTCAACACTAGCTAAGTTTAAGTTGCTAACTAGAACATTTCAGAGAGCACTATCTTGGCCCACATGGCCTCACAAGCAAAATAGAAAACGAGCGTAATGTTTCAAAGTACACACAATCATGTTTTTCTTCTCCTCTTTTTTGTCACAAATGATAGGGGGTTGGTATGATCTTGGAGCGACTGGGTATAGACCTCTTCTTCAAGAACCGGAGGGGGCATCTCAGTAGCTGGATATTCTACATATCTAGGCAAGGCGAGCAGGATTCTTCTTGGCTTCCGTAGTCCGGTGCGCCAGTTCAGACTTCAGGTGACCGACAATATGCCGGCTAGAAGGGATGCTTGGATTGCTGATGCGCAAGGCTCTTCTACTTCTTGAGCTTCATTCAGGACTACATCTGCTGCTGGCATCAAGGGGTCTTCTTCTGGTACGTCCACAATTCCCTTGAACAGTTTGCGATCTACCAAAAAAACCCGAGGCTCTTCAGAGAGGCCATCAGCCTATGCCTTGAGTTCCTGGTGCTACGAGGTGATCAACTCAAAGATGTGCGAGGGAAAAACAATACCTTGTGTTAAATTCATGTGTCTCATGGATATGTGTGGCATGGTTTTTGTTAACTAAGTCTGTAATATGTATCAAGGGAGTCGAAATAAATCAACAAGGTTCACAAGACCAAAGAAGTTCAAGCTTGAATCTAAGGGTGAGCCAGAGTCAGCTTGAACAGAGGTGCGTGTAGATTGTTAGCAATATTGTGGATATTGTCTTGCTAGGGTTTCCTAAAATAGAGTCAAGGATATATGGAAGATTATGATTAGATCTCGAGACAGCTTGGATATTCAAAATATTGGGATGTACATTAGGAAAGTATGATCATCGGATATATGGAAGAGTGGGACACATGATCATCATAATATTTGTTGCTTAATATACGCAAGAATCCGATGTGTATATTTGAGGGATTCCGAGGATCAACATGGCTGGCGATAAAAGAAGGAGAGAACCTGGTAGGTGAAGAATATTGAGAATCCCATAAACAATGATAAAATTCGTGGGGAAGAACACATAAGGACTGAGCTCAATCATAATTGGAGATTGGGCAGAAGTAGAGCTCACTCGAAGTTAACCATAGGCTGTTTCATTGTTGTACGAACAATCTTCAAAAGCAACACTCGGTGAAGTGCTGGTGTTCTCGGAAAGAGAACTTATGATCTATGAGAGATAGATCAAGGAGCGCTTGTGTTCTCGGGAGGAGAACTTCCTATCTACGGGAGGCATTTGTCATTCAGGAAATTCCTTGCATGATGATGATATATAGAGGTTGTTGTAGCATCTGCTATTTATTTCTCTTAGGTATTTTCTTCTAATCCTACTTTTGAGGTGTTGAAGTATGGCATCCTTGATAAAATAGCACAAGAAGATTCTACAACACTCCCTGAAGATCGTAGGCGGAGCACAATTTGAAGATTGACGAAACAGCAACAAAGTACAGTGACAAGCATAAGAAAGTCCTATAGCACTCTGTGGACCACAAAAGCTTAGGCAAGCTGGGCAAAAGACAAATGACAGAAACTGCTATAGCAACCCGTGATGATTTGAAGCTAGAGCATAATGGCCGATCATCTTGAAGCTGCACGAAGAGAGGCCAGTGAGATGCTGCAGGTGTTGTGAGAGCTCAGGGAGCTTTGCAAACGTCTTCAAGTGATCAATAAACGTCATCACCCGGTCGGAAGACTTAAAGAAAGACAAGGTTTTTAATTTTTGATATAGAAAACAAAATCTCAATAACTCGATAACAATCTAGGAGAAGGTTCAAGTGATGCTAAGCTGTTCTAAGAATCCTAAGGCAATGCTAAGTGAGGTGGATCTAGGTTAGTAGTAGTTGTTAAACTAGCGTGGCTTAGTTTTAGAATCCATTGTATTCTAACAGATATGGTGAAACCTTGAGGACAAGGAGTTATCCTCCCTAGACGTAGGTAGTTGCCGAACTGGGTAAACAAAGTCCCTTGTGTCTGTCAACTTCGGCCAGACAAACAAGTTCTGCAAAAGTGATACATAGAGTGCTACAGCACCTGCAGTAACTCTTCACCAGCAACGCGTAGTAAATTTCAATTGGTATCAGATCCGATCACTCGACACACAGAGTGTGATCCGGAAGTGTGTTGCTGACAATTATGGCTACTGGAAAGCTCAGATGAAGGCCTTTCTAAAGGATATTAATGAAGAGGCATGGTGAGCAGTCATATCAAAGTGGTCTCATCCACTGACAGTTGACAGCGCAGTAGTTGCACGGAGAAAACCAGAAGACAAGTGGACTACTGATGAAGATGCTATAGCATCAGGAAACTCCAAATTTTTGAATGTTATATTTGTTGTTATAGATGCTAACAATTTCAGGTTGATCTCCAATTGTGATGTGCCCAAACAAGCATGGGAGATCCTCAAAATAGCTCATGAGGGAACAAATAAAGTGAAGATCTCTAGAATGCAGATCATCACCTCAAGATTTGAAGCCTGAAGATGCTGGAAGAAGAGACCATCTCAAGATTCAATGCAAGATTATGTTATATATCAAACGAGGCCTATGCTCTCGGAGAACCAATGCAGGAGGAGAGGTTGGTGAGAAAAGTTCTCAGATCTCTCACCTCAAAGTTTGATACGAAGGTCACAGCCATAGAAGAAGCTCAAGATGTCAAGAACATGAGGCTGGAGGACCTGATTGGTTCCTTGAGACAGTTTGAGATGAAAGTTACAGATGATGCTACACCATTGATGGAGCGTATTTATACGATCCATCGAGTTGTTTATTCCCATTGTTTAGTTGCATTTTGTGTGTGAAAGATTACTTCTTGGTACTGTTTTGCATCGCAGGTGTATCAAGACCGCTATGGAACTTTATTGCGCATTCGAACAAATAAAGACCAATTATGGGTAGATTGACATCTTTGTTGTCGAAGGCTCGCCGAGCACATGTTTCTTATCCTATTGAGGCTTGCTATATCTTGTTCAAAAGATAACTCAAGAGGCTACAACCTTTTAGTTTACATCAAGATGTGATTCGAAGGTTTAAAGGGTCAAACGATCATAACTATGCAGAAGTGATCCGCCCAAGAAGTGTGCGAATTAGAAGTGATCCGCCCAAGAGAACTTGATCCGCCCAGCTCAGGAGGCCAATGAGTATTTGATTCGCTCAAGCTGTGGTCGAATCACTTTGGAGCCAGCCCGAATCACTATTGATTCGACCAGCTTATGAAGACACTTCGATTCGCCCGACTCACTTTGTAGCTTGCCTGGATTAATTATGACTCGTGCAGCAGGGGAAGCGCACGGAGTATTTGATTCGTACAAGCTGCACGAATCACTTGTCAAAGCTTGCACGAATCACTTTTGATTCATGCAAGAGGAAGTGATAGAGCCTATTTATACGCATTATTTATATCATAACCCTATGCTTGTTCGCATTATTTTGTGTACAAGATTACTGGTTTCTAGTGTTTTTCTATTTCAGGGCAAAACAAGGGCCTAAGTCGGATACGCGCTAACAGACAGCGTTTAGGACGCGCATCACACAGCCTGCGGAGCTAGCGGCACAAACAGAAGAAATTGGCAGAGTCGACCACGGTGCGCCAACCGATTGCGCTATGCACATACCGTGCGCCAGGCGCAGATGATGATGTTTCCAAATCCTGACACGACCAGATTTGGAAGTTGCCAAGAGCGAGCCTCAGAGCAGTATATAAAGAAGAGAAGGAGGCTAGGGTTAAAAGTGATCATTATTCAGAGATCAATCAGGAGACACACAGAGAGGCAACACCCCACATCAGAGGGCCACGAGAGAGCGAGAGAGCGGCAAACTGGAAAATACACGGACTTGTTGAGAGGACTTGCGCCAGCCGACTGCGCCAGCCGAGAGACATACTGAACGCACTGTTTGCTACTTTTTTCTCAGATACATTAGACCTTATTTTACTATTCTATGATGTTTATCACTAGCATGTCTAGCTAAACGCTTAGTATCGGTTGGACATGAATCTATGAGTATTTCCTTTGAGACTTGCGCTTAATGCATAGCTTGCTTGCTTATATTAATTTTGTGCACATTGCTGGCAGCTTGTTGCATGAGTAGGGGAAGCCTTGAACCGCAATCTTACTCTTGTTGCTTGTCGTTGTCTGTTAAACTAGCTGAATATCCTGACGGTGCCAACTAGGAGTAACGCGCTAGGATAGGCAATTACTACCTTGATCGGATTCGTAGTTGTTTAGGTCTAGTGCAAGAATTAATAGCACATGAACTTTGATCGGAACATGCGCACATGTTAGGAAGCCTTGACCGGACACTAACTTAAGTAAAATCAAGCTATAGACATTTAGAGTCGATGATAAGGAATGCACTCATAGAGGATTGTCTGCGCCGATACTTCTCATAGTCATAGTATCTAATCTCTATTGCCTGCGCACGTCTAGTGCAATTCCCTGCATTACGATACCACTGTTTACTCGCGCACTGCGCAACCCACTCACTCACCCCCCAATCTTCGTAAGTGTAGGTCACTGGCTAGAACTGAACTACTTGCTCCCTGTGGAGATCGACCCTTACTTAACCGCTGTACTAGTGGAAGAGGAAGGAATTAATTTGACGCGCACAACGACGCGCGATCAAATTTTGGCACCGTTGCCGGGGAGCAACACAGCTAAGTTCAAGTTAGTTTACGTTTTTCCCTTTTAGTAACTAGTTATTTATGTTTGTTTTGTTTTTGTTGTTGTTTCTGACAGCGCGCAATCACCATCAGCCTGCGCAACCTTGAAACAGTTGCGCTGCGAAGATTCTAGTTGCGCACTGACAGACGCAGCAGCATTAGTTATCTTTTAATTTCGTTTTCTTTGAGATATAGAACAGGTTATGGAGGATAACAGTGTCGTAGGAGACAACTTGGGGGACAGAACCCCGGAAGAAGCAAGCGCACATAACCGCGCAGCCCTATTCAGAGAAGAAGTGCAGCGCGAGGTTGAAGCAAGGATGGCCGCTGGATTGTACAATGCGCCACCCGCGCGACAAGCTGCGCGACGCAGAACAGTGCGCGAGATGTTAGCCCCTATCACTGTTAACCAGCCATGGTGCATCGTTCTTCCACCAGACGGTCATTTTGAGCTAAGGAGCTCGCTCATTCATCACATGCCCAAGTTCCACGGGATGAACAATGAAAATCCAGTCAAGCATGTGCGAGAGTTCCTAGTCATATGCGAGAACATGAAGACCGAAGGGGAAAGCGATGAGGCGCTGAAGATGAAGGCATTCCCATTTTCACTGTGTGACACAGCCAGACATTGGTTGATGAACTTACCAGCCGGATCAATTCACACATGGGAGCAGCTGCAGAAGAAGTTCCTGGATAAATTCTATCCCGCAGCAAAGATCGCGCTACTCAAGAGGGAACTGGCCGCGACAAGGCAGAGCGCAGGAGAGTCTCTGTCAGAGTATTACGAGTGTTTCAGGGAGCTAGAGGCCAACTGCTACAATCATGGCCTACCACAGAATGTGCTGATAGAGAACTTCCTAAATGGATTGCTGCCCATGGAGCTGAGATTATTGAACGCATGCGCAGGAGGCGACATTTGCAACATGTACCCAGAAGACGCGTGGCAGCTGATAGAAGACTCTGCTGGTCAGGTAAGACATCAGCTAACACTTGAAAATAGTCGTACTCGTTCTGTGCATCAGGTAGAAACAAGCGCTGAGATCAAGGAAATGAAGGCCATGCTGCAGAAGTTGATGAGTGCGCAAAGCGCACCACCAGTTGCGCCAAAGGTATGTGAATTTTGCAGGTCCACCGAGCACAAGACTGATGAATGTCCCACACTATTTGAAGAAACTGGAGATGTCAATGCTCTTGGAGGATGGGATAACAGAGGACCAACGAGACAGAACCAGCCGTGCTTTGGACTAGCCGCAAATGGATTCAGATGGAAGGAGGAGAACAATTTCCAGAGGCAGTCCACAGATCAGGGCGCGCCACAGCAGACGCAACAAGCTGCGCCCTACAATCCACCGCATCGCCGCACTGACGCACCAGCGCATAACAACCAGCAACCAAGGCGATCTTTGGAAGATATCGTGGGGCAGCTAGCAGACACAGTACTCAAGAATGACGAGAAATATGACAAGAGGTTGGAGTCCATTGAAAAGCAGCTATCACAGATCGCAACCACGGTATATGAGCTGAAAAAGAGCGATGGCAGCCTGCCTTCGCAAGTGATTCAGAACCCCAAAGGAGGAGTCAATGCAGTGACACTGAGGACTGGGCGCACAATAGGAGCAGAACAGACCACGAAGGCGCCCGCGCAACCAGTTGCGCAAGTCCCGGATCCAGCAGAACAGAATGCGTAACCAGAGCAAGAAGCGCAACCAGAAGTGCCAGCCACAAGCCAGCAGGGCGAAGCGCCAGGTATAACACAAATAAATGACAAGGGCACGAATCGTACTAATATACCTACACCTTTCCCTATGCAGGCACCCTTGGCTAGGAAGGAAGCGCAGGACAAAGAGCTATACGAGTTATTCAGCAAGGTGGAAATCAACATTCCCCTTATCGAAGCAGTCCGGCAGATTCCCAGGTTCGCCATGTTTTTGAAGGAGCTGTGCACAAACAAGCGACGAAAAGGCGAGTGCGCACAGGTAATGTTAAATGCGCAGGCCTCAGCGATCGTGCAACATAAGGTACCACCTAAGTGCCGAGACCCAGGTACATTCACTATCCCATGCACTCTAGGTAAAACCACGGTAAGCAACTGCATGATTGATTTAGACGCATCCATCAATTTGTTACCATACTCCCTTTATGCGACATTGCGCCTTGGACCACTAAAGCCTGCAGGTCTCACCATTCAGCTAGCGGATCGATCATGCAAACAACCTGCAGGTATGATAGAGGATGTTCTTGTGCGAGTAGGAGAGCTGGTGTTCCCAGCAGATTTTTATGTGCTGGAAATGGAGGGTGAATCAAGCACCAGCAGTGCGCAAATCCTACTGGGCAGACCTTTCCTTATGACCGCGCGCACAAAGATAGACGTGTGGAGAGGCACGCTCTCCATGGAAGTAGATGGCGAAGAGATCCATTTCAATATATTCAAGGGGATGCAGCACCCACACGAGGACGCCACAGTGCACGCAATGGACAACTTAGACGATTTAGTCACAGATGCGCAATGCGCAAGCGCAACAATAGGACCAGAGCCACTGGCACAGGCAGAGTTGGAGGAGCAGGAGGAAGAACTGAGTAGTGCTGAACCAGCACTCAATCAGGTACACGATATAGTTCATGTTTGCACTGCTAATAAAATCTTGCCCTCTATTGAACAGGCACCCAAGGTTGAGCTGAAACAACTCCCGGAACACCTCAAATACATTTTCCTGGGAAATGAGGACACCCTGCCAGTGATCATCAAGAAAGGATTAGAAGAAGAGCAGGAAGTGCGCTTACAGCAGGTGCTGCGCAAGAACCAGCGCGCCATAGGATGGACACTTGCTGATCTGCGCGGAGTGAGCCCAGACGTATGCATGCATAGAATTCTGTTGGAAGATGGTGCCAAACCATCCAGGGAGGCTCAACGCAGGTTAAACCCAAACATGATGGAGGTAGTACAAAAGGAGATCTTAAAGTTGCTTGACGCAGGAGTCATTTACCCCATCTCGGACATCAAATGGGTCAGTCCAGTGCACGTTGTGCCTAAGAAGGGAGGAATCACAGTGGAGGAAAATGTGCAGGGCGAGCTAGTTCCCAAGCGCATTCAGACTGGATGGCGCATGTGCATCGACTACAGGAAGCTTAACGCAGTGACGCGCAAGGACCATTTCCCGCTACCCTTCATGGATCAGATGCTGGATCGATTAGCAGGTAAGCCCTATTTTTGTTTCTTGGACGGATATTCAGGGTACAATCAGACACCCATAGCTGCGGAGGATCAGGAGAAGACCACATTCACATGCCCGTTCGGTACATTTGTGTTTCGGCGCATGTCATTTGGGCTGTGCAACGCGCCAGGTACGTTCCAACGTCTTGTCATGAGCATTTTCTCTGATATGATTGGTATATGCAGAGAAGTGTTCATGGATGACTTTACTGTATATGGAGGTACCTTTGATGCGTGTTTAACTCATCTAGATAAGGTCTTGGCGCGCTGCATTTCTAAGAACCTAGTGCTTAATTATGAAAAATGCCATTTCATGGTAACGCATGGTGTAGTGCTAGGACACATCATCTCAGAGGAGGGGATCAAGGTAGACAAAGCTAAGATAGACCTTATTTCTAATCTACCTTATGCCACTAGCGTACGTGATGTGAAGTCATTCTTAGGACACGTTGGGTTTTACTGGCGTTTTATCAAAGACTTCTCTAAAATCTGTATTCCCCTGTCTAACCTCTTGCAAAAAGATGTGTGCTTCGATTTTACTGATGAGTGCAGGACCGCATTTGATAAGCTGAAGGATGCGCTGACCAGTGCGCCAGTGATGCGCGCGCCAGACTGGAACCTTCCATTTGAATTAATGTGCGACGCAAGTGATTATGCAGTAGGTGCAGTCTTGGGGCAGCGAGTGGACAAGAAGCCGCACGCCATTTACTATGCTTCGCGCACACTGGACGCTGCGCAAAGGAACTACACCACCACGGAGAAGGAGCTTCTGGCAATTGTGTTTGCGCTAGAGAAGTTTCGTGCATATGTTCTAGGCGCCAGGGTCATTGTATACACAGACCACGCAGCCATCCGTTACCTGATGTCCAAGAAGGAAACTAAGCTGCGCCTGATGCGCTGGGTGCTCCTACTTCAGGAATTCGACTTGGAGATCAAAGACAAGAAGGGCACAGAGAATACAGTTGCTGACCACCTGAGCAGGATCGTGAAAGAGGAGGAGCCAGGGCAGATCACGGAGACATTCCCTGACGAGCATTTGATGGAGCTGACAGGTAAGGTACCATGGTATGCGCACATTGCGAATTACCTGGTCACAGGTACGTTTCCTCCGCATTTCAATAAAACCCAGTGCATGAGATTAAAACATGAGTCCAAACATTATATTTGGGATGATCCATATATGCTTAGAATAGGACCTGACCAGATATTGAGGCGCTGCGTGCCTGACCATGAAATTAACTCTGTCTTGCTGTTTTGTTATGCGCACGCATGTGGGGGACACTTTGGTCCCAAGCGCACCAGCAGAAATGTCCTGGATTGTGGATTTTATTGGCCGCACGTGTTTAGAGACGCATATGACTACTGCAGGAATTGTGACAGGTGCCAGCGCACAGGAGGCATATCAGCGCGCAATGAGATGCCGCAGGCGTCGATTCTAGTGGATGAAGTATTTGATATATGGGGCATTGACTTCATGGGGCCATTTCCTCCGTCTGCAGGATACGAGTACATATTGGTCGCGGTGGATTACGTCTCCAAATGGGTCGAAGCTAAGGCCACACGGAAGGATGATGGTACGGGGTGCCTAAGGCAATCATCAGCGACCAGGGGACGCACTTTTGCAACAGGATCGTGGCGCAAGTTTTCAAGCATTATGGGGTGCGCCACAAGACGTCCACTGCCTATCATCCTCAGACAAATGGACAGGCCGAGGTTTCCAACAGAGAGATCAAGCGCATCCTGGAAAAGACTGTTAGACCTTCGCGCAAAGATTGGAGCCAGCGCCTGGACGATGCGCTGTGGGCATACCGCACCGCGCATAAGACACCCATCGGGACTTCACCATTCCGGTTGGTCTACGGAAAAGCGTGCCACCTGCTAGTAGAGCTAGAGCACAAAGCATATTGGGCCTTATGCATTTGCAACCTCAACATAGACGAGGCCGGAAAGGAGCGTGCGTTTGAACTGAGTGAATTAGAAGAGCTGCGCCTGGATGCCTATGAGGGACTGCGCGATTACAAGGAGCGGACAAAGGCGTTTCATGACAAGCATATCCTCAGACGCACTTTTGCGCCAGGAGACCAGGTACTATTATTCTCATCACGCCTGAAGCTCATGCCTGGAAAGCTGCGCAGCAAATGGACTCGACCGTACACAGTCACCAAGGTCTTCCCCTATGGAACAATCGAATTAGAAAACGAGCACCGGCATCGTTTTCAGGTGAATGGGCAGAGAGTCAAACGGTATCTCGGAGAACCTTGGGATGGTACAACGCGCGACATTGAGTTGGCAGAACTAGTAATAACAGATGCGCCAACTGCCGCGCCAGAGGCACCACCAGATGCACCAGAGGGAGAACTGGAGACTATTGCTCACATTTCTTCTTCCTCTTCATCCACCCTCGTTACTACAGATTTCTCACATATTATCCATGCTGACTTCCCTTTTTATCCTTTGCGCAGGACCAAGGAGAACACAGCGCCTGCACAAGCGCAGGATCACTCAGGAGCAAGGGTGGGGGAGGTCGCTGACACACATTTTGGCGCGTAACGAGGTACAGTCGAGCCAACGACGTTAAACAAAGGCACTTGTCGAGAGGTAACCCGACTCGTTTTACCTTTACATGTTTTTCTTTTAGTTTTTTCTAGTGCTTGCATGCATGTGCGCTTCCTCCGTGCGCTTAAGCTTGAGTCGTGGGGACACGTCTCGGTTTAAGTGTGGGGGGGGGGGGGGGGGGGGGGGGGGCGGAGCGCTACACTTACATTTCACGTTTTTTTGAGCTTTTTAGTGTAGCTTAGTTTTATTGAAGGAAACAGTAGCAGTAGTGCGCTGTGTGCGGGTTGCGCGCACTGTTCAGCTTTTTGCGCTATCAATATTGCGCCGTGCGCTATCAACTGTTTTTAGTATATTTTTTTCGTTTTTTTCTGCTCCTGTTAGTTGGGATATACAGGGGATGTGGAGTTGACAGAAACGCTCCAGAGAGGCGGTTAGTCGCTCGCGCTTCAGAGGAGAGGTATATGGTCGAGAGCGCGAGTGGAGGCCAGTGCTTCGCGACCTTCGGAACAAGAGAGCGCGCTCAGTCACGCAGATGCCAAAGGCGAGATACCCAAAGCGTGGCGAGGTGGGAAAACAGACCACCTTCCCTCTGGAAGTCGAGCCAAGGAAGGCAGGCGTGGGTGTAAACGCGTGCGCCGACCTGCGCAGATAGACCAAGGAGGGAGAGCGGGGCGGTGTTCCATAGCTGTTATCCGGAGGCCGAGACTGGAACCGTTCTGGGAAGATAGGAACCATAGACAAAGCTGTACAAAAGAAAAAATACCAGCAGATGATACGCGCCATAAAAGAATCATCATGCGCACTGATAACCAGCGTGCGCACAGACCACAAAGAAAAAAAATCATCAAAAGGCTTGAGTTCCCAGGAAGTGCGCGGAAGAATCACGCATCGGAAGAAGCTTGCGCTGTTAACCATATACCCATCCTCGGAGTGAGAGCTGACAACCTGGAGCCTTGGAAGAGCTATCTCCCAGCCATCCAAAATGATTTTTCATCCCAGCTGAGAGGTAATGAATTTCGAAATTATTATACTTGAAAACTGTTGAGAGCAGATGTGCGCAGGTGGTAGAGCAGCGCAAGGTGTTCAGTAGTGCAGACCGCGCCAGAGTGCAAGGCTGTGCGCTAGACTCCAGAAAGGTAATGGTATCCGTGCTTGAGTGCTTGTTCGAGGACGAACAAGGGGCAAGTGTGGGGGGTTTGATAGAGCCTATTTATACGCATTATTTATATCATAACCCTATGCTTGTTCGCATTATTTTGTGTACAAGATTACTGGTTTCCAGTGTTTTTGTATTTCAGGGCAAAACAAGGGCCTAAGTCGGATACGCGCTAACAGGCAGCGTTTAGGACGCGCATCACACAGCCTGCGGAGCTAGCGGCACAAACAGAAGAAATTGGCAGAGTCGACCACGGTGCGCCAACCGATTGCGCTATGCACATACCGTGCGCCAGGCGCAGATGATGATGTTTCCAAATCCTGACACGACCAGATTTGGAAGTTGCCAAGAGCGAGCCTCAGAGCAGTATATAAAGAAGAGAAGGAGGCTAGGGTTAAAAGGGATCATTATTCAGAGATCAATCATAAGACACACAGAGAGGCAACACCCCACATCAGAGGGCCACGAGAGAGCGAGAGAGCGGCAAACTGGAAAACACACGGACTTGTTGAGAGGACTTGCGCCAGCCGACTGCGCCAGCCGAGAGACATACTGCACGCACTGTTTGCTACTTTTTTCTCAGATACATTAGACCTTATTTTACTATTCTATGATGTTTATCACTAGCATGTCTAGCTAAACGCTTAGTATCGGTTGGACATGAATCTATGAGTATTTCCTTTGAGACTTGCGCTTAATGCATAACTTGCTTGCTTATATTAATTCTGTGCACATTGCTGGCAGCTTGTTGCATGAGTAGGGGAAGCCTTGAACCGCAATCTTACTCTTGTTGCTTGTCGTTGTCTGTTAAACTAGCTGAATATTCTGACGGTGCCAACTAGGAGTAACGCGCTAGGATAGGCAATTACTACCTTGATCGGATTCGTAGTTGTTTAGGTCTAGTGCAAGAATTAATAGCACATGAACTTTGATCGGAACATGCGCACATGTTAGGAAGCCTTGACCGGACACTAACTTAAGTAAAATCAAGCTATAGACATTTAGAGTCGATGATAAGGAATGCACTCATAGAGGATTGTCTGCGCCGATACTTCTCATAGTCATAGTATCTAATCTCTATTGCCTGCGCACGTCTAGTGCAATTCCCTGCGTTACGATACCACTGTTTACTCGCGCACTGCGCAACCCACTCACTCACCCCCCAATCTTCGAAAGTGTAGGTCACTGGCTAGAACTGAACTACTTGCTCCCTGTGGAGATCGACCCTTACTTAACCGCTGTACTAGTGGAAGAGGAAGGAATTAATTTGACGCGCACAACGACGCGCGATCAGGAAGTCAGCCCGTCCCAATTTTAAGAGAATGAAAAGAGGAGAAAGAAATCCTGGTTTTGCTGGACCTCTGAAGAACGACTTGAAGCAAAGTGGGAGGAAGACCAGAGCTTGAAGAGGAGAAATCAGTGCCGGTGAACAATGATCGTTAACAGTGCTTTCGTATTTTCTGAACTCAGTTTATTTTCATTATTGATTTAGATGGATTGTAGTAACTAAATCGTAATTCGATTTGCAGATTTGTGTTGCAACGTACGGTTTGAGATACTTATATTTCCATAATTCAATTCAGTAAATTCATGTTCTTGCGCTTAATGACATGCTTGTATGTTTGATTGGAGGAACTTAGCGGTGATCTTGTTAGACTAGCATGTTAAGGTATGTGGCATCATTGACAAACTCCTACAAAGTGCACTAGAGCCTGCTACAGCAAGTATGTAAAGAAAACAGCTGATGAAGAGCATTCCAGAGTGAGCAAGCTCAGTAAGTGGCGCTCCAGATGAAGACATTAAGTGGCGCGCCTGAGCTTAATGTCTTCACCAGGCGCGCCACCTAATGTAGGCGTGGGGCGCTCAGAAAACTGGAAGAGATCTTGAAGACATCAGCTTGTGCAATCTGGGCAGAGTGACTATCTCAGTGCTCAAGCAGTGGAGTAAGAAAGTGCTACAGCAGACGCTGGTACCTGGAGCTGCAGCAGAAGTATCGCACACCTTCAGACAGCATGTGCTACAGCAGATGCTGGAGCTAAAATGCTGTAGCAGAAATTCAAAGCTTTCTCGAAGATTGCGTTCAAACAACAAATCAGTGGACCGAAGGGCTTCCGGAAAGAGCTGAATATTCAGGAGAATATTTCTGGAGTGTCTCTCAAGAACAAGGGCAGATTTGTTGAGTGAAGATTTGATTGGAAAATCAAAACTCCTACAAATTAGGATATATGATCTTGTAGAGATCTTGGAGGATCTTCTTTAAATGATGGGATTGTTTCCTAATGCATTTAGGAAATTCCAGCAGCAGCCAACAACTCAGCAAAATCAAGGTAAAGATGGGATTTCTAAAATTGGTTTTGGGAAATCAAATCTCAACAAACTTGCAAGAATCTAGGAGAGCTTTTTGGAAGGCTTCCTAAAGTTGATATTGATGGAGCATGGAGCTCCTATTTAAAGGAGGCTGGGCAGAGCATCAAAGATCCATCCGAGCATCAATAATTCAAGAGAATTCAAAAAGGAGAAAGATTGGATCCAGCACCCAAAAGAGTGAGTGATTCGCATAAGCAAAGAGCGGAAGCTAAAGACTAGAGCGAAGATTTTGTGGGTGTATGAGCTGAAAGAAGATCAAGACTAGTGAAGTCTGATCTAAGCTTGATCTGAGTTCGATTGGAGCATAGTCTCATTGAAAGGTCAAGTACTTTCTTTGGAGCATAGCCATAGAGAGGTAGTGGCCGTTGGAAATTCAAAGAGCAGATTTGAGCCCTCGATATTGGCAGGTGGTCATTGAGTGAGGGGGAGTATTCCAGAGTGTGCAGCGCTCGTGGAATCGTTCGATCGGCTCGGCAGAAGACTTTGGAGCGACGCGGACAATTGTGCATCAGCTGTGTGTAACAGCAGTTGCTACAGCAACCCTGCAGAGTAAGTGTAGTTTAGAATAGGCTGAGTGTCGGGGTGACAGTAGCTATTCTAGATTGACATTTGTAGAGGGTGTGCAGACACAAGTCAGAGCCTGTTCTGATTGTGTCGAGTGATCCACACAAGGTTGAGTAGCATAGGTTGCGTGGAGTTGTAACCGAGTGTACTTGGAGACCTTTGTGTTTAGTGGATTGAGGACTGGAGAATAGTCCTCCCCAGACGTAGGCAGTTGGCCGAACTGGGTGAACAAACTTCTGTCTTGTTCATTGTTTACGGAGACAATTTCTTAGTGAACAAGAGCGTGCTGTAGCAACTGCTTGTTCACAAATCTGTCTGTCAAGAGACGCTGCGAATTTCATAGCAGATCATGAGATTTGATTAGTCCAACATTAGCGTAAGCTTAACGGTGGAACTAGTACTGGTAACTAAGAGAATAAATATTACATCTACTATTGAACTTAGCGGTAGAACATTGAAGTCAACATTACCTTAGCAGGATTGTTAGACTAGAATAGTAGTTTTACTAGTTGATGCATGTTTCAATTGATGATTACCAGTTGCAATGCATATCCCTGGACTGATTTTCTCTGAATTTGATAAACAACAACAGTTTTCCTGCAAAACCCTCTTTTAGTGTGACAATTAATCAATAGAACTCTAAACTATTTGCTCTCTCGTGGGTTCGACCCTGCTTAGCACTAGCTAGTAAGTAGGTATTATAAATTTAACTTTGATGAACAAAACAATGTGCCGTCAAATTTTGGCGCCGTTGCCTAGGAGAGCAACACTCAGTATAGAGTTCTTAGCTTTATCTTCTTGCTTTCCTTTGTTTTGCTCGTTTTTTTACTGTTTTTTTTCGGCGGCGCAAGATGGCATAAGTTTTGCTACCGGTGCCCGATTGGCTATTGCAAGGTGTTTTTCTAAGCGGAACGAGCCTAAGGTCAGACATCAGACCAGCTTCGCTCGTGACGTAACCTGCTTTTCGCCAATCGGAGGTCGTTTACTATTTTATCTTCATTTATTTGTCTTTTCCTGCGTTTTTCGATATGTCGAATGCAGGAAGCATCAATAGCGATGGTCGCCAGATGCAGAACGATCAAATCACCATTCTATGATGAGCCGGAAAGAGTGTTCAATCAAAGGCAAAGAGCAGCTAGTCAAAGGATGGAGTTCTAAGGAGGACACAATGGTAGAGGTGGAAGAATGGATGAGTATGATGGTAATGCCCCACGTAAACCATATACACGTCAACAACATGGGCAGCCACCACTTCAACAGTTATACAGGCAGCCAGCCTGTCATGACCCAACTATGAGGGAGCTTTCAGCCCCTACATTCCAGAATCAGCCGTGGTGCATCAGCACTGACCCGAAAGAAGACAACTTTGAGATCAAAACTGTAGTGGTGCACCACCTACCAAAGTTTGGAGGATTATCGGGAGAGGTTGTAATGAGGCATTTACAAGAGTTCACCGGAATCTACCAAACATTGAGACCATACGCAGCTTCGGGGGGAAAGGTTTAAACTAAAAGTATTTCCATTGAGTTTAACTGACCTTGCAAAATCTTGATTTTTGTCTTTGCCTTCAGGTAGCATTCGCACATGGGATCAAATGCAAAGGAAATTCCTAGACAAATATTACCCTCTAGCTAAAGAGACTCAAGTCAGGAGAGAACTGTCAATTACCAAACAAGGATCGAATGAGTCGATGCATGATTACATGAAGAGGTTCAACTCATTGGAATAAAGTTGCTGCAACTTGGGTGTTTCGGAGAAGATGCTTGTAGAATATCTATTGGATGGATTGAGACCTCTTGAGAGAATGCTATTGGATGCCGTAGCCGGTGGCACCATGCTTAACTTGACATCGGACAAGTATGTGATTTGATCATCGAGACTGTAGAGAGCGCAAGGTTCCGAGAGGAAATTAGTTAAAGGGATGACAGAACAAGGAATGTATCTCAAGTGGAGGCGCATGACAGCCAGCTGGTGAGGGGGATCAAAGAGTTGAAGGAGACAATCCAAAGGATGTCGGTGGCCAAGCCAGCACAGTGAAAGTTTGTGAATTTTGTAGCATTGCGAGCCACGAGACAGATGAGTGCCCTACACTCCAAGAGGATGAGGTAATGGAAGTTAACGCATTGGGGAATTTTCAGAATTTCAATAACAACACTAAGCCGCAGCAGCAGAGACAGTTTGGACTGGCAGCAAATGGTTTCAGTTAGAGAAACTAGGGAGGATTTCAGCAACAGAACCAAGAGCCACTGATCGCGCGTCGTTGTGCGCGTCAAATATAATCCTTCCTCTTCTACCAGTACAGCGGTTAAGTAAGGGTCGATCTCCACAGGGAGCAAGTAGTTCAGTCTTCAATCCTATCGTCTACACTAAAAATGGGGGTTGTGTGAGATTGGGGTGCGCGATGCGCAAATGAACAGTAGCTAGCGTAACGCAGGAAATTGCACTAGACGTGCGCAAGCAGTAGAGATTAGATACTATGACTATGAGAAGTATTGGGCAGACAATCCTCTATGAACGCAGTCCTTATCATCGACTCTAAATGTCTATGGTTTGTGGTTTTCTTGGGTTAGTGTCCGGTCAAGGCTTCCTAACACATGCGCATGTTCCGTTTAAAGTTCATGTGCTATCAATCCTTAGAACATAGACTAAAACAGCTGCGAATCCTGTCACAGTAGCAACTGCTTACCCTAGCTCGTTACTCCTAGTTGTCACCGTAAAGCTATCAACTAGTTTAACATATGACAAGCAAGCAACATAAGTAAGATTGCGGTTCAAGGCTTCCCCTACTCATGCAACTAGTTGTCTCCATACGCACAGGATTAATACAAGTATGTAAACTATGCATTAAGCTCAAGTCTCAAAGGTAATACTTCATAGATTCATGCCCGACCAACACTAAGAGTTTAGCTAGACATGCTAGTAATAAACATCATAGAATAGTAAATAAGGTCTAATATGTCTGAGAACACAGTAGCAACAGTGCGTGCAGATTGTCTTCTCGGCTGGCGCAGTCGGCTGGCGCAAATCCTCTCAACAAGTCCGTGTGTTTTCCAGTGTTGCCGCCCTCTCTGATGTGCGTTGTCCAATGACGGCTGTGATATCTCTCTTCTGAAACCCTAGACTTCCTTCGTTTATATATTGCCCAGGAAGTTCACCTTTGGCAACTTCCAAATCTGGTCACTGGATTTTGCGCCTGGCGCACGGCATTCGGCTAGCGCATCGGCTAGCGCACCGCTACTGACTCTCACCAACTTCTCTTCTGCTTGTGCTGCTATCTCCGCAGGCGGATCTCTCACTCCTAGAACGCTGCCTGTTAGCGCGTATCCGACTCAAGGACTCGTTTTGCCCTGTAATACAAAAACACTAGAAACGAGTAATCTTGCTCATAAAATATTGCAAACAAGCATAGGATTATGATCTAAATAATGCGTACAAATAGCCTCTATCAGCCACCTCAAAATCAGAATCAAGAGCAGCCTACCGCCCTCAATTTCAACAACAAGAGAGGTACAACAATCAGAATAATGAGTACCCAAGGGAGAATTTCAACCAAGCTTGCCCGAGCACTGGTAACTCATGGGAAGAGTCGCTCAAGGACTTGGAGAGTACCATTCAAAGGAACCAGGCCAAAACTGATGGAGCCATAGCCGAGCTAATGAAGCAAATGTCGCAGCTAGGTTCCACAGTTTATGAAATGAAGAGTGACAAGGGCAAGTTTCCTTCGCAAACCATTCAAAACCCGAAGGGGAATGTAGTGCAATGAGCCTAAGGCACGGGAAGGTGATCCAGTGGACAACAGCCGCTGAGGAGGAAGCACTGACAGTTCAAGTCGGGCCTAATAAGGACTCAGCAACACCTTTGAGTTCGGTATAATCTGAATCTGAAATTCATGTGCAGCTTACTAATCCACCTTTGCCATTCCCAGTGTAGGTCAAAACCCCGAAGGGGCAAGTGATCGATCAAGAAGTACAAGACTTTTTCAACGAAGTAGAAATCAACATCTTGCTTCTATAGGCAATCAAACAAATACCGCGCTACGCCAAATTTCTCAATGAATTTTGCACCAACCGTCATCGGTCATCATAGCTGGAAAAGGTAAGCCTAAATGCCAATGTAGACACTATTATTCAAATATCATTGCCTAGAAAATGCGGAGACCCAGGTGTGTTTTATATTGCTTGTACAATTGGTAGCATTCACATTAATAATTGTATGTTGGACTTAAAAACTTCTATCAATGTATTATCACACTCTATTTACTCATGCTTGCGTATTGGACATTTGAAACCTCCTGGACTCACTATTCGGTTGGTAGATAGATCATGTAAGCAACCTGAGGGTATTATCAAAGATGTACTAGTGCAGGTAGGGGAGCTCGTATTTCCAGCAGACTTTTATGGCTTGAAAATTGATGGCGGACACCTAGCCGACAATCCACCAATACTGTTAGGGCGTCCCTTTCTGAAGACTTCTAGGATGAAGATTGATTGCGACACGGGCATGCGAGTTGAGGATGAGATAGTGGAGTCTAACATCTTCAAGGCAATGAAGCATCCACCGGAACATAACACCGTAAATGCTATTGGTGTCGTGTGTCGTGGATGACATTGTGAGTGAAGTGAACCCGTTCTATGGAGATGATGGACTTGAGATTGCACTGGAAAAATCCATGTTCTAACCGGATGAATCCTACGAGCTTAGGGAGTTAGTTTAGACAGCTCTTGGGCAATTGAAAGTGTCACACCCGTGGACACCGAGGTATGAAGCTAATCAAATGAATTTGTATAAAACTAATACCTTGTTGTCTTCTTTTGTGCAGGCCCCAATCATCGAGCTGAAACCATTATCGGAGCACTTAAAGTACGTATTCTTAGGAAAGGATGACACATTACTAGTGATTACAGAAAGGGGCTGGAGCTGGAAAAAGAGGGAAAGCTCGTCAAGGTCCTTAAAGATAACCAACAAGCACTTGGATGGACACTTAGCGACATTCAAGGGATTAGTCCAACAGTTTGCATGCATAGAATCTTGCTGGAAGATGGAGCTAAACCATCTAGAGAACCACAGTGTCAACTCAACCATGGAAGTGGTAAGAAAAGAAATTAATAAAATTGTTAGATGCTAACGTCATTTATCCTATTTCAGATAGTCAATTGATGAGTCCATTACACGTGGTTCGTAAGAAGACCGGCATAATAGTAGAGGAGAATGCAGCCGGTGAGATGGTGACAAAGCAAATTCAGAATGGATGGAGGATGTGCATAGACTATAGGAATTTAAACGCAGTCACTCGTAAGGGTCACTTTCCCCTTCCTTTCATTGATCAAATGTTGGATAGGCTGGCAGGTAAGCCCTTTTTCTGTTTTCTTGATGGTTTCTCTCGATATAATCAAATCCCTATAGCTCCTAAAGATCAAGAGAAAATTTCCTTTACATGTCCTTTTGGTACATTTGCATTTAGGCGCATGTCTTTTGGTTTATGCAATGCACCTGGAACCTTTCAAAGGTTGTTAACTAGTATTTTTTCTGACATGTTAGGAAGTTTCATTGAGGTGTTCATGGATGATTTCACTGTGCATGGTGACACATTTGATGCATATTTAGAAAACTTGAACAATGTTCTAGAGAGATATGTGTCAATGAACCTTGAATTGAATTATGAAAAGTGTCATTTCATGGTCCCGCATGGTGTTGTGCTTGGACATATAGTGTCACAAGAAGGAATTAAGGTAGACAAGGCGAAAATGGACATGATTCTTAGTGTTCCTTACCCTTTGAATGTCCGTGATGTTAAGTCATTTCTTGGGCATGCTGGTTTTTATCGTCGCTTTATTAAGGATTTTTCTAAGAAGGCGCTGCCATTGACTAACCTCTTGCAAAAAGATGTACCTTTTGAGTTTTTAGATAAATGCAAGGAGGCATTTGATGAGCTTACACACGCACTGACTAGTGCACCCATGATCAAAGAGCCCGATTGGACGCAGCCCTTTGAAATCATGTGTGATGCGAGCGACTACGCCGTAGGGGCTGTCCTTGCACAAAGGAAGGAGCAGAAACCAGTGGTGATCCAATACGCATCGAGGACCTTAGACTTGACTCAAAAGAACTACTCAACTACGGAGAAAGAGCTCTTGGCAGTAGTGTTTGCATTAGAAAAATTTCGTCCCTATTTTCTTGGTGCTAAAGTTATTGTGTTTTCAGATCATGCACCAATTAGGTACTTGATGTTGAAGGAGTCCAAACCTCGCTTGATCAGATGGATCTAACTACTCCATAAGTTCGACGTCGAGATAAAAGATAAGAAGGGAATGGAGAACACGGTGGTTGATCACTTGAGCATAATCGTCACGAAGGTGGAGCCGATAGCCATCATAGAGACATTCCTCGATGAGCATCTCTAAGCCGTGCAGGTAAAAGTGCCATGGTACGCTCACATTGTGAATTACCTGGTAGGAGGTACGTTTCCACAGTCTTACTCTAGAGCTCAACGCATTAAACTAAAGCATTATGCACGTTACTTTATTTGGGATGATCCCTTCTTGTGGAAAATTGGAGCTGATCAAATACTTAGGAGATGTATCCCTGATGATGACATAGATTTTGTGCTTAGTTTCTGCTATGAGCATGCATGTGGAGGCCATTTTGGACCTGCTAGAAAAATTTTGGATAGCGGATTCTTTTGGCCTCATGTGTTTAAGAATACATATAATTATTATAAGAAATGCGATAAGTGCCAACGTGTGGGGAATATTTCTGCGAGGAATGAAATGCCACAAATGCCTATAATTGTTGATGAAGTGTTTGATATTTGGGGCATAGACTTCATGGGACCTTTTCCTACATCTCATGGGTATCAATACATATTCCTTGCAGTTGATTATGCATCTAAATGGGTAGAAGCTCAGGCCATGCGGAAGGATGATGGCAAAACTGTTGTGGATTTCTTACGTACTAACATCTTTTGTAGGTACAGAGTTCGGAAGGCCGTGATAAGCGATCAAATATCTCATTTGTGCAACAAGTCCGTGGCTGCAGTTTTCAAACATTTTGGAGTACGTCACCGAGTTTCTACACAGACTAATGGGCATGTAGAGATTTCTAACCGACAGATCAAGCTGATTTTGGACAAGATGGTTAAGCCATCAACGAAAGAATTGTCCACACGACTAGACGAGGCATTGTGGGCGTATCGCACAGCCTACAAAACGCCTATTCGGACCTCTCCATTCAGACTTGTCTATGGCAAGGCGTGCCATCTGCCGGTGGAGGTAGAACATAAAGCATTTTGGGCTATTAAACAATGTAATTTCGAACTAACTTCTACAAGAAAGGAGAGGATGCTTCAACTGAACGAATTTGAGGAGCTGCGCCTAGAGGCTTACGAGAGCCAAACAGACTACAAGGCATAAAAGAAGATGTATCATGACATTTCATTCTGCGTCGTTTATTTGAAGAAGGACAAAAGGTACTACTTTATTACACAAGATTAAAACTAATGCGTGGGAAGTTGCGTTCGCATTGGACAAGTCCGTACAAGATGATACGAGTGCTCAACCATGGTGCGCTTGAGCTGGAAAAAACAAGCACAGGGGAGAAATTCATGTTGAATGGCCAAAGGGTGAAACACTATCACGGGGAGATAATACCACCCGATGGGGAGATAATACCACCCGATGAGGAGCTCGAGTTAACTGAGCTGATAAACAATTAATGATGAGAGCTACCGTCGAGCCAACGACGTTAAACAAGTGCGCTCCTCGGTAGGCAGTCCGAGGGCAGTTAGGATTTCTTTTCTTTTAGTTATTTGTTCTTTGTTACGTATTTGTTTCTTTTATTTTGAATCTTGCATGACTACCCTCCCCAATGATCAAATTGTACCGTGAGGACACGGTTTGTTTCAAGTTTGGGGTGGGGAAGTTAGTATTATGTGTCAGCACTTTTACCTTTATTAGCATGCATTAGTAGTAGTTAGAGCACGTTTTTTTAATTTCTTAGATGTTGCGATGCTGCTGACTTTTGCGATTATATGCTGCTGAGTTTGTGTGAATAAATGTTGCGATGAAAATGCTGATTTTATGAGATGATGTTCGATTCTATGAGATTTTGATGTGTGTGCTTTGCATGATTTCTCCATTATTCTGATGCTAGCGACTTGATTCTTTTGAGTTGAGATATTACAGGATGTGAAGTTGATAAAAAAGGTCCTAGAGGGACTTGACACACATTCAAAGGTTCAAGGGATTAGTCTCGCAGCACGCTGAGTTTATACGATCCATCGAGTTGTTTATTCCCATTGTTTAATTGTATTTTGTGTGTGAAAGATTACTTCTTGGTATTGTTTTGCATCGCAGATGTATCAAGATCACTATGGAACTTTATTGCGCATCCGGACTAATATATACCAATTCTGGGCTGATTGACTTCTTTGTCGTCGAAGGCTTGCCGAGCATATGAGACTTATCCGATTGAGGCGTGCTATAGCTTGTTGGAAAGCTAACTTAAGGGGCTACAACATCTTATTTTACATCAAGACGTGATTCGAAGGTTTAAAGGGTCAAACGATCATAACATTGCAAAAGGGATCCGCCCAAGCAGTGGGCGAATCAGAAGTGATCCACCCATCTCCGGAGGCCACTGAGTATTTGATTTACTGAAGCTGTGGTCGAATCACTTTGGGTCCAGCCCAATCACTATTGATTCCACCAGCTTATGAAGACACTTCGATTCCCCCGAGTTACTTTGGAGCTTGCTCGGATCATTTGTGACTCGTGCAGCAGGGAAGCGCACGTAGTATTTGATTCGTGCAAGCTGCACGAATCACTTGTCAAAGCTTGCACAAATCACTTTTGATTCTTGCAAGAGGAAGTCAGCCCTGCCCAATTTTAAAAGAAGGAAAAGAGGAGAAAGAAACCCTAGTTTTGGAGCCAAAATCTTTTGCATGACTACTGAAGAACGACCTGAAGCAAAGTGGGAGGAAGACCATAGCTTGGAGAGGAGACATCAGCTCCGGTGAACAGTGATCGTGAACAGCGTTTTCGTATTTTCTGGACTTAGTTTATTTTCATTATTGATTCACTATTCGGTTTGGGGATTTGTGTTGCAACGTACGATTTGAGATACTTATGTTTTCATAATTAAATTCAGTAAATACCTGTTCTTGCACTTAATAACATGCTTGTATATTTGATTGGAGGAACTTAGCGGTGATCTAGTTAGACTAGTAGAGCATGATATTCGATTAGTCCAACATTAGCGTAAGCCTAGCGGTGGAACTAGACTGGTAACTAAGAGGATAACTATTACATCTACTATTGAATTTAGCGGTTCAGAGTAGGTATAACATTGAAGTTGACATTACCTTAGCAGGATTGTTAGAATAGTAGTTTTACTAGTTGATGCATGTTTCAATCGATGATTACGAGTTGCAATGCATATCCCTGAACTGATTTTCTTTGAATTTGATAAACAACAACATTCTTCCTGCAAAACCCCCTTTTAGTGTGACAATTAATCAATAGAACTCTAGACTATTTGCTCTCTCGTGGGTTCGATCCTGCTTATTACTAGCTTGGAAGTAGGTATTATAAATTTAACTTTGACTCACGCAACGATGTGCCGTCAACCACTCTCTGGGAAAAACCTTGGGCTGGAAACTGAGACAAAGGAGAAGGAGATTGTCCCTGCTGGTCAAAAACTTTGGCAAGTTCATGAAGAGAATACACAAGAAACCTTCGTATGCAGATCAGACATCTAGGGGGAGAAACAGAAGAGGAGAAAATTCCCAGAGAAGAAATAAGGATCCAATACTTGGAGTGCGAAGGATATGGCCATAGACAGACTCAATGCCCGAGTTACCAGAAGAAAAACAACAAGTCCCTAATTGCCAACTGGAGTGATGAAGACATTGAGGATGATACTGATCACAAAGGGAATTTCGCTTTCACTATTGTAACTGATTATGAGACTTTAGATTCAATAAGTTCAGATATTGTTTATGGGACTGTTGAGTCGGACATCAATGATGAGGAAGACGTCTCAGGCGATTTAATTGCCGGACAGTTCAAATTAATACAAGAGAAATTTATGCAAGTCATTGAAGTCAACAAAGAACTGTTGTTAAAGATATACGGATTGGAGGGTGAACGAGACAAACTTCAGAATATCGTTACCTCACTGACCAAGGGACAACAATCAGATGATGCTGAGTTAATAGGGAAGTAGTGTGAACAAAGAGTCATCCATTCTGGATGAGATTCTGGCTTACCAAAGATATGGGGGTGGAACTGAAAGTCTTGGATACACAGGAGAAGCAAGCACTGGTGCAACTACATTTGTTAAACCAATGGATCCCTAACAAACTGAAAGAGCTAAAAGTGTCCAAGAGAGCCCCGTCATAGTTATAAAACATGTTTAGAAAAAGATGTCAAAGAAAAAGAACAAGAGAATGCTACAACAAACTCTTGATCAACCTCCTGCTCGAAAGCCCAGATCAAAGAAGGTGAGATGCTACTTCTGTAATCAAGCATGACACTATCCAATCCTGACCAGAACAAACACAAGAAACCCACTGTCCACCTATGAATACTACAACACGCAGATGCCACTGAACAAGGGATATCATTTTACTATGCAAGAAACCTTCAGAAGTATTGGAGGGACAACTAACATGAGAAAGAAAAGAAATGTGAACTAATCATCCTCAGCCGGAAAAAGGAGCAAAACACCAGAAAAATGCAAGTGTCAAATGCACTGGGTACATGTGACAAAGGACACATCTGTGGATAAATAGCCGCCCAATATCCCCACTGAAGCACAAGACGAAGGTCAGGATTATGAGACAAAGTCCACTCTGGATCGAGATGAGGTAGTGATCGCGCGTCGTTGTGCGCGTCAAATATAATTCCTTCCTCTCCCACTAATACAGCGGTTAAGTAAGGGTCGATCTCCACAGGGAGCAAGCAGTGAGTCTTAGCCAGTAACCTACACTTAAGAAAACGGGGGTTGCGTGAGTGATTGAGGGTTTTGCGCGATGCGCAAGTAGCAGTGAATATCGTAACGCAGGAAATTGCACTAGACGTGCGCAAGCAGTATAGATGAGATACTATGTTTATGAGAAGTGCTGGGCAGACAATCCTCTATGAATGCATTCCTTATCATCGACTCTAAATGTCTATAGTTTGTGTCCTACTTGGGTTAGTGTCCGGTAAAGGCTTCCTAACACACGCGCATGTTCCGTTCAAAGTTCATGTGCTATTAATCCTAGAACTAGACTAAACAGCTGCGAATCCTGTCACAGTAGCAACTGTGATCGCGCGTCGTCGTGCGCGTCAAATATAATCCTTCCTCTCTGATCGCGCGTCGTCGTGCGCGTCAAATATAATCCTTCCTCTCCCACTAGTACAGCGGTTAAGTAAGGGTCGATCTCCACAGGGAGCAAGCAGTGAGTCTTAGCCAGTAACCTACACTTAAGAAAACGGGGGTTGCGTGAGTGATTGGGGGTTTGCGCGATGCGCGAGTAGCAGTGAATATCGTAACGCGGGGAATTGCACTAGACGTGCGCAGGCAGTATAGATGAGATACTATGTTTATGAGAAGTGCTGGGCAGACAATCCTCTATGAATGCATTCCTCATCATCGACTCTAAATGTCTATAGTTTGTGTCCTACTTGGGTTAGTGTCCGGTAAAGGCTTCCTAACACACGCGCATGTTCCGTTCAAAGTTCATGTGCTATTATTCCTAGAACTAGACTAAACAGCTGCGAATCCTGTCACAGTAGCAACTGCCTACCCTAACTCGTTACTCCTAATTGTCACGGTAAGTTTGCGGTTCAAGGCTTCCCCTACGCATGCAACTAGTTTAACAGGTGACAAGCAAGCAACACAAGTAAGTTTGCGGTTCAAGGCTTCCCCTACTCATGCAACTAACTGTCTCAGCGCGCACAGAATTAATACAAGTAAATAAACTATGCATTAAGCTCAAGTCTCAAAGGTAATACATCATAGGTTCATGCCCGACGAACACTAAGTGTTTAGCTAGACATGCTAGTGGTAAACATCATAAAATAGTAAATAACAACTACTGAATCCAAGAAAGCGGTAGCAAACAGTGCGTGCAGTGTCTTCTCTCGGCTGGCGCAGTCGGCTGGCGCAAATCTCCTTGACAGGTCCGTGTGTTTTCCAGCTCTGCCGCGCAGTGCCTCTGGAATGCCGCTGAGTGATGATGTTCCGATCTTCTGAAACCCTAGACTTTCTTTGTTTAAATAGTGCCCCAGGAAGTTCATCTTTTGGCAACTTCCAAATCTGGTCACTGGGACTTTGCGCCTGGCGCACAGCATTGATTGGCGCAATCGGGTAGCGCACCTCTGCTGTCTTTCGCCATTTCTTCTTCTGTTTGCGCCGCTAGCTCCGCAGGCTGATTTTTCACTCCTAGAATGCTGCCTGTTAGTGCGTATCCGACTCAAGGACTCGTTCTGACCTGATATACAAAAACATTAGAAACGAGTAATCTTGCTCATGAAATATTGCAAACAAGCACAGGGTTATGACCTAAATAATGTGTATAACTAGGCTCTATCAAACCCCCCACACTTGCCCCTTGTTCGTCCCGAACAAGTACTGAAACGCGGATACAATTACCTTTTCTGGAGACTAGCGCACAGCCTTGCATTCTAGCGCAAAATGCACAGTTGCTCAACTTGTGCTGCTCTATCACCTGCGCACAACTGCACTCAACAGTTCTAGTATAATAATTCCGAAATTTCATTACCTCTCAGCCGGGATGAAGATCTTTGGATGACTGGGAGATAGCTCTTCTTAGGCTCCTGGTTGTCAGCTCCCGCTCCGAAGATAGGTATATGGTTTCTTGCGCGAGCTTCTTCCAGTGCGTGATTCGTTCGCACACTTCCTGGGAACCTGAGCCTTTGATGATATCCTTTTGGTCTTGCGCACGCAGGTACTAAGTAGTGCGCGTGCTGATTCTTTGTAACGCAAATCATCTGCTTCTGCTGGTATTTTTCTTTTGTACAGCTTCCTTTCCAATTTGTTTCATTCCCAGAACAGTTCCAATCTCAGCCTTCGGATAGCAGCTATGGAACTCGTTCCGCTCTCCCTCCTTGGTCCGTCTGCGCCGGTCGGCGCACGCGTTTGCAACCGCGCCCGCTTTCCTTAGCTCGGCTTCCAGAGAGAAGGTGGTCTGTTTTCCCACCTCGCCACGCTTTGGGTATTTCGCCTTTGGCATCTGCGTGACTGAGCGCGCTCTTTTGTTCCGAAGGTTGCGAAGCACCGGCCTCCACTAGCGCACTCGACCATATACCTCCCCTTCGAAGCACAAGCGACTAACCGCCTCTCTGGAGCATTTCTATCAACTCCACATCCCCTGTATATCCCAACTAACAGGAGCAGAAAAAACGAAAAAATTATGCTAAAACAGTAGAGAACGGCGCACGCAATACGGATAGCGCAAAACAAGCTGGAGCGCATGCGCATCCTGCACCTTAGCGCACTACTGCTACTAATTCTCTTCAACTTAAACTAAGCTATACTAAAAATGCTCAAAACATGAAGTAAGAGTAACGCCCCCCCCCCCCCCCCCCCCACACTTGAACAGAGACGTGTCCCCACGACTCAAGCTCAAGCGCACGGAGGCTGCGCACATGCATGCAATGCAACGAAAATAAAGAACAGAAAAGGGAACACAAATAGTCACACAAAATATAGCAAGGGAGTCACAGAATGTAGGGCACAAATATTCAGCACACCTAATAGTCAACTAGACGCAGCAAAAATAAAAGACACCACCCTAAAGAAAATCACTGCGCCTGCCCAAGGCCTTAGAAGTCCTCCGAGCTAGAATCAGCCTCTGAATCATGCGCCTCCTCCTCTGAAGAATCTTGCAAGGAGTCGGTGCTGGAAGATGGTGGCACAATGGTGAGGGGGTCAGGCTGCTCGTCCTCGGAAAGTGACTCCCATATGGAATCGGAGTCCACGCTGGGAAAGTTAATGGGGGACTCCGGAACAGAAGGCCGGGCAGGGGAAGCTACTGGTGGTGGTACTGGTTCGGGTTCAGGGGTGGGCTCTGCTGCTGGGGCTGCTGGGGCTGATGCAGGTGCTGACTCTGCTGGGGCTGGGGCTGGGGTTGGTGCTGGAGAGGGTGCTGCTTGGGCTTCTGGGGGCTGGGTAGGAGGTGGATGGTGCAGGCTGAGGAGAGGGGGAATCGCATCTCCAAATTTCCACCCGGATGGTGGACTCATACTTAAATCTGCCCCCTCTGGCGCTAAGTATTCGAGCACGCGCATGACGTTGAACAACATGCGCTGCTCGGCAGTGGCTTCCTCAGGCGCCTCCTCAGTCTCAGTCCTTGGGCGCTTGGCACGTGCACGAGGGGGAGAATCCTCGATGGAAATGGTCACTGGCTCCCCCTGTGGTGCACGGGCCCTCTGGTGCGCTCCAGTCTGCGCTCCAATCCTACCTCGCGCAGGAAAGCTCGGCATATGTACGGTGTCCCGTACATGTCCAGGCTGATGAACGCTGCATACTTGTTAGCGAAAGCCGCTGGGGTCTCCTGGTCTGTGGCGGGTCTCATCTTGCGCTGGGCTCCGGTCAATCGCGGTCAATGCTCCCCAAAACCCTAAAATTCGAAACTGCCCAGAATCCTCTGAAACTTGGACCGAACGAGCGCCTACTGGTCGCCTACTCAACGCACAAAACAGCACTCCAAGCCGCGCACTCTAGCCTGGTGCGATTTCAAAACCCTAAAAACTGTCTCCTCCGCGCAAACCCTAACAGAAGCGGCTCAAAGCGGAATCGGGGGGGTTACCTGGGTGCTGTGCGGTCGTGTTGTCCTTGAATCCCTCTAGACGAACGGTGGGTTGGGCGCTGATCGACGGCAGAGGTCTGAAGGCGGGAGCTCGTGTGCAACGGTCAAGTGAAAAGTGCTGGGAATTTTCTAAGTCTGGCCTTATATACCCCCTCTGACTAGCGCAACGGACCTGCGCATTGATAGGCGCACGGTCCTGCGCACTTGTGTGACTAAAAACTACCAAACCCTAATCTAACTAAAAACACTCAAAACAAAAAAAAAACAAAACAAAAAAAAAACAAAACAAGCAGAATAAAATGTGCCAAATTAAAACGTGTCGGGTTACCTCCCGACGAGTGCCTTTGTTTAACGTCGTTGGCTCGACGGTACCTCGTTACGTGCCAAGAAGTGCGTCTGCAGCCCCCCCCCCCCCCCACTCTTGCTCCTGAGTGTCCTTGCGCCAGTGCTTGTGTTACGATCTCATTGGTCCTGCGCAAAGGATACAAGGGAGGGTCAGCATGTGATAAATTATTCGTAATGAGGGTAGATGCAGAGGAAGAGGAGATATAGGCGATGGGTGCTAGTTCTCCCTCTGAAACATCTGGTGGTGCGTCTGGCGCAACAGCTTGCGCGTCCACTATCTCTGGCTCGGCCAAGTCCATGTTGCGTGTTGCGCCATCCCAAGGTTCGCCCAAGTACCGTTTGACTCTCTGCCCGTTAACCTGAAAACGATGCTGGTGCCCGTCTTCTAATTCAATTGTGCCGTAGGGGAAAACCTTGGTGACGGTGTATGGTCCCGTCCACTTGCTGCGCAACTTTCCAGGCATGAGCTTCAGGCGCGATGAAAATAACAGTACCTGGTCTCCTGGTTCAAATGCGCGCCGGAGGATATGCTTGTCATGAAACGCCTTGGTGCGCGCTTTGTAATCGCGCAGTCCCTCATAGGCGTCTAGGCGCAGCTCTTCGAGTTCGCTCAGCTCAAATGCGCGTTCCTTTCCTGCCTCATCCAAGTTCAAGTTACAAATACGTAAGGCCCAATATGCCTTGTGCTCGAGCTCTACTGGCAGGTGGCATGCCTTCCCATAGACCAGCCGGAATGGTGAGGTTCCAATGGGCGTCTTGTGTGCAGTGCGGTATGCCCATAGCGCGTCATCCAGGCGCTGGCTCCAATCCTTGCGCGACGGCCTCACAGTCTTTTCCAAGATGCGCTTGATCTCTCTGTTAGAAACTTCGGCCTGTCCATTTGTCTGCGGATGGTAAGCGGTGGACGTCTTGTGGCGCACCCCATAGTGCTTGAAAACTTGCGCCACAACCCTGTTGCAGAAGTGCGTCCCCTGGTCCCTGATAACTGCCTTAGGCACTCCGTACCTGCAAAATATGTTAGTTCTGAGAAAATCAGCGACAGTCTTACCATCATCCTTGCGCGTGGCCTTAGCTTCGACCCATTTGGATACGTAATCCACGGCCACCAGTATGTACTCGTAGCCGGCAGATGGGGGAAATGGACCCATGAAGTCGATTCCCCAAACATCGAACACTTCATCCACCAGAATCGGGGGCTGCGGCATCTCGTTGCGCGCGGAGATTCCTCAAGTGCGCTGGCACCTGTCACACTTCCTGTAGTGGTCATAGGCATCTCTGAAGAGGTGCGGCCAGTAGAATCCGCAGTCCAAGATCTTCCTGCTCGTGCGCTTGGGACCGAAATGTCCTCCACAGGCGTGCGCATGACAAAACATCAACACAGAGTTAATCTCATGGTCAGGCACGCAACGTCTTAATATCCGATCTGGACCTATTCTAAGCATGTAAGGATCATCCCAAAGATAATGCTTGGACTCATGTTTCAATCGCATGCACTGAGTTTTATTGAAGTGAGGAGGGAACGCACCTGTGACCAGGTAATTTGCGATATGCGCATACCATGGTACCTTACCTGTTAGCGCCATCAGATGCTCGTCAGGGAATGTCTCCTTGATCTGCCCTGGCTCCTCATCCTTTACGATCCTGCTCAGGTGATCAGCGACGGTATTTTCTGTGCCCTTCTTATCTTTGATCTCTAAGTCGAATTCCTGAAGCAGAAGTACCCAGCGCATCAGGCGCGGCTTGGTCTCTTTCTTGGACATGAGGTAGCGGATAGCTGCGTGGTCCGTGTAGATGATGACTCTGGCGCCTAGAACATATGCTCGGAACTTCTCCAGCGCAAATACAATTGCCAGAAGCTCCTTCTCCGTGGTGGTGTAGTTCTTCTGCGCGGAGTCCAGTGTGCGCGATGCATAGTAGATGGCATGCGGCTTCTTGTCCTCGCGCTGCCCCAAGACTGCTCCTACTGCGTAGTCACTTGCGTCACACATCAGCTCGAATGGCAGGTTCCAGTCTGGTGCGCGCATCACTAGCGCACTGGTCAGCGCTTCTTTCAGCTTATCGAACGCCACCCTGCACTTATCAGTAAAATCGAAGCACACGTCTTTTTGCAACAGGTTAGACAGGGGTATGCAAATTTTAAAGAAATCCTTAATAAAACGCCTGTAAAACTCAGCATGCCCTAAGAACGATTTCACGTCGCGCACGTTGGTGGCATAAGGCAGATTAGAAATGATATCTATCTTAGCTTTGTCTACCTTAATACCCTCCTCTGAAATGATATGACCTAGTACTACTCCGTGCGTTACCATGAAATGACATTTTTCGTAATTTAGCACTAAGTTCTTAGAGATGCAGCGCGCTAAGACTTTATCTAGATGTGTTAAGCATGCATCAAAGGTACTCCCATATACAGTGAAATCATCCATGAACACTTCTATGCATATACCAATCATATCAGAGAAAATGCTCATGACAAGGCGTTGGAACGTACCTGGCGCGTTGCACAGCCCAAAAGACATACGCCGAAACGCAAATGTTCCGAAGGGGCATGTGAACGTGGTCTTCTCTTGATCCTCCGCAGCTATGGGTATCTGATTGTAACCTGAATATCCGTCCAAAAAACAAAAGTAAGGCTTACCTGCCAAGCGATCCAGCATCTGGTCCATGAAGGGTAGCGGGAAGTGGTCCTTGCGCGTTACAGCGTTCAGCTTCCTGTAGTCGATGCACATGCGCCAGCCAGTTTGTATGCGCTTGGGAACTAGCTCGCCCTGCGCATTCTCCTCCACCGTGATTCCTCCTTTCTTTGGCACAACGTGCACCGGGCTGACCCATTTGCTGTCTGAGATTGGGTAAATGACCCCTGCGTCAAGCAACTTCAGGACTTCCTTTTGCACTACCTCCATCATATTTGGGTTTAACCTGCGCTGAGCCTCCCTGGATGGTTTGGCACCATCTTCCAACAGAATTCGGTGCATGCACACGTCTGGGCTCACTCCGCGCAGATCAGCAAGAGTCCATCCAATAGCGCGCTGGTTCCTGCGCAGCACCTGTTGTAAGCGCGCCTCCTGCTCTTTTTTCAATCCCTTCTTGATGATCACTGGCAGGGTGTCCTCATCTCCCAAGAAAATGTACTTGAGGTGCTCCGGGAGTTGCTTCAGTTCGATCTTGGGTGCCTGTTCAATAGAGGGCAGGATTTTGTTAGCGGTGCAAATATGAACTATATCAAGTACCTGTGTGGGTGCTGGTTCAGCACTGCTTAGCTCCTCCTCTTGCTCCTCCAGCTCTGCCTGTGTCAGTAGCTCTGGTCCTATGGTTGCGCTCGCACACTGCGCTTCTGTGACTAAATCGTCAAAGCTGTCCATCGCGTGCACGGTAGCGTCCTCATGTGGGTGCTGCATCCCTTCGAAGATGTTGAAATGGATTTCTTCGCCATCTACCTCCATGGAGAGCGTGCCCCTCCACACGTCTATCTTCGTGCGCGCAGTCATCAGAAACGGTCTGCCTAGGAGGATCTGCGCACCGCTGGCGCTTGATTCACCCTCCATTTCGAGCACATAAAAGTCTGCTGGGAACACCAGCTCTCCCACTCGAACTAGGAACATCTTCTATCATGCCTGCAGGTTGTTTGCACGATCTATCTGCTAGCTGAATTGTGAGACCTGCAGGTTTTAGTGGTCCAAGGCGCAAAGTCGCATAGAGAGAATATGGTAATAAATTGATTGATGCGCCTAAATCGATCATGCAATTGCTTACCGTGGTTTTACCTAAGGTGCAAGGGATAGTGAATGTACCTGGATCTCGGCACTTAGGTGGTACCTTTTGTTGCACGATTGCTGAGGCCTGCGCATTTAGCATTACATGTGCGCATTCGCCTGTCCTCCTTTTATTTGTGCACAGCTCTTTTAAAAACTTCGCATACCTGGGAATCTGTCGAATAGCTTCTATGAGAGGTATGTTGATTTCCACCTTGCTGAACAGCTCATATAGTTCCTTGTCCAGTGCTTCTTTTCTCGCCAGTGGTGCCTGCACAGGGAAAGGAGCAGGTATGTTAGTACAATTTTTGTCCTTGTTTGTCGAGTGAGACATACCTGGCGCTTTACCCTGCTGGTTCGTGGTTGGCGCTTCTGATTGCGCCTCTGGCTCTGGTTGCGCACTCTGAGCTGCTGGATCTGGGATTTGCGCAACTGGTTGCGCGGGCGCCTGCGCGGTCTGCTCTGTTCCCACTGTGCGCCCAGTCCTCAGTGTTACTGCATTAACGCCTCCTTTAGGGTTCTGAATCACTTGCGAAGGCAGGTTGCCATCGCTCTTTTTCAGCTCATACACCGTGGTTGCAATTTGTGATAGATGCTTCTCTATGGATTCGAACCTCTTGTCATACTTTTCGTCATTCTTGCGCACTGTGTCTGCCAGCTGCCCCATGATATCTTCCAAGGATCGCTTTGGTTGCTGATTGTTCTGCGCTGGTGCGTCTGTGCGGCGATGCGGTGGATTGTAGGGTGCAGCTTGTTGCGTCTGCTGTGGCGCGCGCTGATCAGTGGGCTGCCTCTGGAAATTGTTCTCTTCTCTCCATCTGAATCCATTTGCAGCAAGCCCAAAATTCGGCTGATTCTGCCTCTGCGGTCCTCTGTTGTCCCATCCTCCAAGGGCATTTACATCTCCAGTTTCTTCAAAAAGTGTTGGGCATTCGTCTGTCTTGTGCTCAGTGGACCTGCAGAATTCACATACCTTTGGCGCAACTGGTTGTGCGCTCTGCGCACTCATCAGCTTCTGTAGCATGGCCTTCATTTCTTTGATCTCAGCGCTTGCCTCTACCTGATGCACAGAACGATTACGACTACTTTCAAGTGTCAATTGATGTCTTACCTGCCCAGCAGAATCTTCTATCAGCTGCCATGCATCCTCCTGGTACATGTTGCAAATGTCCCCTCCTGCGCATGCATTCAGTAGTCGCAGCTCCATGGGCAGCAGTCCATTCAGAAAGTTCTCTATCAGCACATTCTGAGGAAGTCCGTGATTGTAGCAGTTGGCTTCTAGCTCCCTGAAACGCTCGTAGTATTCTGACAGAGACTCCCCTGCGCTCTGCCTTGGCGCGGCCAATTCCCTTCTGAGCAGCGCAATCTTCGCTGCTGGATAAAATTTGTCTAAGAATTTCTTTTGCAGCTGCTCCCATGTGTGGATTGATCCTGCGGGTCGGCTCATCAGCCAGTGTTTGGCTGCATCGCTCATTGAAAATGGGAATGCCTTCATCTTCAGCGCTTCTTCGTTCTCCCCCAAGGTCTTCATGTTCTCGCAAATGATTAGGAACTCCCGCACATGCTTGACTGGATTTTCGTTGTTCATTCCGTGAAACTTGGGCATGTGATGGATGAGTGAGCTCCTCAGTTCGAACTGTCCGTTGGGCGGAAGCACTATGCACCATGGCTGGTTAACAGTGAGTGGGGCTGACATTTCGCGCACTGTCCTGCGCCTCGCGACTGGACGAACGGGTTGCGCAATGTATGGTTCAGCGGCCATCCGTGCGTCGACCTCACGCTGCACTTCCTCTCTGAATAGGGCTGCGCGGTTATGTGCCCTTGCTTCCTCTGGGGTTCTGTCTCCCAGGTTATCTCCAACCACACTGTTATCCTCCATGTCCTGATCCAAACTCAAGAAACGAATTAAATGGCAACGAAGTTGTTGCGTCTGTCAGTGCGCAACTAGAATCTGCGCAGCGCAACTGTTTCAAGGTTGCGCAGGCTGATGTGATTGTGCGCTGTCAGAAACAACAACGAGAAAACAAAACAAAATGAAATAACTAGTTACTAAAATGAGAAATGTAAGCTAGCTAAAACTTAGCTGTGTTGCTCCCCGGCAACGGCGCCAAAATTTGATCGCGCGTCGTCGTGCGCGTCAAATATAATCCTTCCTCTCCCACTAGTACAGCGGTTAAGTAAGGGTCGATCTCCACAGGGAGCAAGCAGTGAGTCTTAGCCAGTAACCTACACTTAAGAAAACGGGGGTTGCGTGAGTGATTGGGGGTTTGCGCGATGCGCGAGTAGCAGTGAATATCGTAACGCGGGGAATTGCACTAGACGTGCGCAGGCAGTATAGATGAGATACTATGTTTATGAGAAGTGCTGGGCAGACAATCCTCTATGAATGCATTCCTCATCATCGACTCTAAATGTCTATAGTTTGTGTCCTACTTGGGTTAGTGTCCGGTAAAGGCTTCCTAACACACGCGCATGTTCCGTTCAAAGTTCATGTGCTATTAATCCTAGAACTAGACTAAACAGCTGCGAATCCTGTCACAGTAGCAACTGCCTACCCTAACTCGTTACTCCTAATTGTCACGGTAAGTTTGCGGTTCAAGGCTTCCCCTACGCATGCAACTAGTTTAACATGCGACAAGCGAGCTACACAAGTAAGTTTGCGGTTCAAGGCTTCCCCTACTCATGCAACTAACTGTCTCAGTACGCACAGAATTAGTACAAGTAAATAAACTATGCATTAAGCTCAAGTCTCAAAGGAATACATCACAGATTCATGCCCGACCAACACTAAATGTTTAGCTAGACATGCTAGTGGTAAACATCATAAAATAGTAAGTAATAACTAATGAATCAGAGAAAACGGTAGCAAACAGTGCGTGCAGTGTCTTCTCTTGGCTGGCGCAGTCGGCTGGCGCAAATCCTCTTCAACAGGTCCGTGTGGTTTCCAGTTCTGCCGCGCAGTGCCTCCTCTGAGGCCGTGGTGCTGCCTCTCCGTCTTGTTGTGAAACCCTAGACCTCCTCTCCTTTATATACTGCCCAGGAAGTTCACCTTTGGCAACTTCCAAATCTGGTCACTGGATTTTGCGCCTGGCGCACGGCATCGGCTAGCGCAATCGGGTAGCGCACCTCTGCTGTCTTTCGCCATTTCTTCTTCTGTTTGCGCCGCTAGCTCCGCAGGCTGATCTTTCACTCCTAGAACGTTGCCTGACAGCGCGTATCCGACTTAAGGACTCGTTTTGACCTGATACACAAAAACATTGGAAACGAGTAATCTTGCTCATGAAATATTGCAAACAAGCATAGGGTTATGCTCTAAATAATGTGTATAACTAGGCTCTATCAAACTGCTTACCCTAACTCGTTACTCCTAGTTGTCACGATAAGTTTGCGGTTCAAGGCTTCCCCTACGCATGCAACTAGTTTAACAGGTGACAAGCAAGCAACACAAGTAAGATTGCGGTTCAAGGCTTCCCCTACTCATGCAACTAACTGTCTCAGTTCGCACAGAATTAATACAAGTAAATAAACTATGCATTAAGCTCAAGTCTCAAAGGTAATACATCATAGGTTCATGCCCGACCAACACTAAGTGTTTAGCTAGACATGCTAGTGGTAAACATCATAAAATAGTAAATAACAACTACTATATCAGAGAAAACGGTAGCAAATAGTGCGTGCAGTGTCTTCTCTTGGCTGGCGCAGTCGGCTGGCGCAACTCTCCTTGACAGGTCCGTGTGTTTTCCAGTTCTGCCGCGCAGTGCCTCTGGAATGCCACTGAGTGATGATGTTCCGATCTCCTGAAACCCTAGACTTTCCTTGTTTAAATAGTGCCCAGGAAGTTCATCTTTTGGCAACTTCCAAATCTGGTCACTGGGACTTTGCGCCTGGCGCACGGCATTGATTGGCGCAATCGGGTAGCGCACCTCTGCTGTCTTTCGCCATTTCTTCTTCTGTTTGCGCCGCTAGCTCCGCAGGCTGATCTTTCACTCCTAGAACGCTGCCTGACAGCGCGTATCCGACTTAAGGACTCGTTTTGACCTGATACACAAAAACATTGGAAACGAGTAATCTTGCTCATGAAATATTGCAAACAAGCATAGGGTTATGCTCTAAATAATGTGTATAACTAGGCTCTATCAGGTAGCTGAACAGAGTTCTACAGCACTCTCTAGTATCTTGAGGCTGTAACTCATGAAATTATAGTTGGCGACAAAGTTGCTCGTGCACAATGAAGTTGACACATGTCCAAATTTTTACAAAAAAAGGAAACAGAAAGGAAGCGAGGTACCCCTCAGCTAACCCCCTACAACAGAAATCACTAAGAGGAGCTCCGCTCTTCAAATTAGAGAACTGGAGGATGTCCCGCATCTGAATTAGAACCCACCAGCCATTTAGTCCGAGGGAGGACCATCAGCAACAAAGAGAGTAGTCAACATCAATGAGTACTTGTCTGCAAAGGTCGATGAGGAGCTCATGTCCACCAACAGGAGCAACAGCCCTTCTGCTCAAGAGACTACTACAGCATCTGGTGTTGCTCGCACCCCTGAAGACTTTGACATCTAGAACACCACTCACGAAACCAGAACAAAGAGGGCCTTAGACAGGAAAGTTCCAGTGGTTACCACTCCTCCATCAGAAGATGATCTCTCAGTAGCCTTCAACAATGAGGAAGAAGTAGCAGAGGAGGAGGAACAAGCACCCTTCGTGCAACCAGATGACAAACGGAAGGAGCCTATAGATATTGACTCCTCCAATGAGAAAGATGAAGCTGAAACAGAAGAGTCCGAGCCTGATGACTTCAGGGTTGCCCCAAACCCTCAGAACCCCCGGCCAGAGCCTTCCATGGCCAAGACTACACCTCCTCCGCCCAGCAAATCAGTCGTGTCAAGAATTGACCAACGGGGCATTTGCTTTAATACAAAAATGTCGTAGGATCATGGGAGGTAGTCAACCGCAGAATCGTGGTCTCGAAGAAGCTGCTAGAGACTCGGAGGTTTAGAGTCCCTTAGGTGCTTGCCTTGCTGAGAGAGGTAAACCTATTAACTTCCTTGACTGCTACCAAAAGTTACAATTTTACATTTGGCGAATGAATTCCTAGTAAATATTCTTGAGGATTATGTTAAAGTAGGAAGTTTAATGTACGAGGTAAGCTAAGTGAGAAAATTAAGAGTAGTGATCACGCCGTCGGTGATCAACAAAATTTTGGAGATAAATGAGGATGCCAGACCACAAGCAAAAGTGAGCTCAGATGCACTGGTTGCGACGCTCACTGGTGGTTTGTGTAAGAGCTGGGTATCTCATAATATGGGAGCTGCTGATCTGACAACCAAATATTCCATCCTCTATTCCTTTGTCGTGAGAAATTGGATGCCCAACTCAGTTGCAGTTCAGCATATGATAACGGAAAGAAGCCAATCTTGGTCAGCTCATCTTCCACCAGATTGATGCGTATGCTGACAATCCAAAATCCAACTTGAGCATTGGATTCCCATCCCTGATATATGAAATCCTCATTAGCCAGCACAGAGAGTTGCAAGTTATCTCTGAAGGTTTATCTCAAGCCCCTCAGCTGTTCTTGTTGGATCACAAGGTTTTTAAAGGAAGACCTATAGTGTATGTGGCAGAGGGAGAACAAGCCTTGGAACCAGCACATGAAGATCCAGAGGATGCTGAAGCATTACCTGAAGCACAAGCTCCAGCTCTGGATGCTTCTTTGCGAGCCCGGATGATCAGCAACCTTAAGTCTGAGCATGCATATCTAACAGAGGAGGCCAAGAAGAACACAATGCGGATAACACAAATTAGAAGCCTCCTCCGAGACTTGGAGTACCCTGAAGCAAGCAGCTCAGCCTCGGCAGTCTGTGAATCTTAGCAGCCCTGTCATTTGTGACAAAAAGGGGGAGAAGATTGTATTAATTGAACATTGAACACTATCTGACATGTCTCTTTAATTTTATAATAGTGTTGATGTGGTTTTGTCAAAATGTCAAGGGGGAGATTGTTGAGGTATGTCATCCTTGACAAAATAGCACAAGAAGATGCTACAGCACTCCCTGAAGATCGTAGCTCGAGCACAATCTAAAGATTCACAAAACAACAACAAAGTACAACTACAAGCAAAAGAGAGTGCTATAGCACTCTATGGACCACAAAAGCTGAGGCAAGCTGGACAAAAGACAAATGACAAAAACTGCTATAGCAACCCGTGATGATTTGAAGCTAGAGCAGAATGGCCGATCATCTTGAAGCTGCACGGAGAGAGTCCGATGAGATGTTGTAGGTGTTGTGAGAGCTCAGGGAGCTTTGCAAACTTCCTCAAGTGATCAGCAAATGTCATCACGCGATCGGAAGAATTCAAGAAGGACAAGGTTTCTAAATTCCGATTTAGGAAACAAAATCTCAATAATTTCGCAAGAATCTAGGAGAAGGCTCAAGTGATGTTGAGTTGTTCTAAGAATCCTAATCCAAAGGCTGATCATTGATGAATTTATAAGAACAGTGCAGAGGTAGATCAATTAAAAAAAAATCGAAGACAGAATACACACATTGGGAGACAATCGCAGAAGGCTGAGTTATAGAGTTGTGTTGAGCGTAGAGAGAGATCAGAACTTGCTGAGTTTGATCGAGCATTGATCCACCAAACTTAACTGGAGCGTGGCTCATTGAAGGATCAATCAGCGTCTTCGGAGAACAACTGCGGACTGGTGCTGTTGCAGCGTGTTGAGGAGCTGAGCGACTCTCCATAATAGTGACAAGCATGCATTGATCAAGGGGGAGTAGATTCTGAGTTGGAGGAACTTGGAGAGAAACGGACAGATTGGCAGAGAGTGCTAAAGGAGTCTTTTACAAAAGTCATAGCAATCCTGGTACAGAGATTGCTATAGCATTCCGACCTACTACACATTGTAATAGAATAGGCTAAGTGTGTGAGTCAAGTTTGTAGCTATTTGTTACTGGAAGTGTGTAGGTAGTACAATGGGAGTTTGTGGGATCAGACTGCGAGCTAATCTGTGTGGTCAAATTGAGCTGAGGTGGATCTAGGTTAGTAGTAGTGGTTAAATTAGCGTGGCTTAGTTTTGGAATCCATTGTACTCTAACAGATATAGTGAAACCTTGAGGACTAGGAGTTGTCCTCCCCAGACGTAGGTAGTTGCCGAACTGGATAAACAAAGTGCCTTGTGTCTGTCAAGTTCGGCCAGAGAAACAAGTTCCTCAAAAGTGATACAGAAAACGCTTCAGCAACCGTTGTAACTCTTCATTAGATGTGCGCAGTAAATTTCATGAGGTATGGCTGACCTGTCCTCATTTTCTACTTGCGGTTCAAGTTATTCTGGCTCCTGGACTTTAACAAATTGCAACTTTCCAAAACCAAACTCTCATATATAGCAAAGACCAGTGTTCCCTCCTCCATACCTTTGACATGCTAGAATGGCATCGAGGTTGCTAGACCCACTGTTTAACATCTTTACCATTCTCTTGTGTTGGCTCAGTTCTTCAATCACAACAACACAGTCTTCCTCATGTTTTTTGGCTTTAGTCGTCAAGGAGAATATGGTATGGTTTATGTAATTATTCTCAGACTTTGGAGCATCCACACTTTTCTGCAAGTTCTCTTTCTGTTCTTCTAGTAGGGACACCTTTGTATTCAAAGCCTTTGTAACCGAGAGATTGCTCAGTGAGCTCTTCATCATCGCTGCTCTCTGAGTCAGTAATATAATACTCCACTTTTCTAGTGTCCAGCTTAATTGAAAAGTTTTTGGAAACAATGGCTTCAACAAATTTGCTAACAACTTACAAAGATCATGGAGAAGATATGGTTCCTAAATCGCTCTTAGGAAAGAAGTTGTAATAACTAAACCTCAACAACTTGCTAAGATCGTGGAATAGATCAGGATTGCTAAAGAAGATTTAGAATGAGTTCTAAGTCGGATAATCTGTGGGCTGCCAATATATAAGAGCAGCATCTCCATGCGTAAGAGCAAGAACAAGCATACACACACGGACACACAGAATAAACATCAAGCAAGAGCGAAGAGCTAGTGTGTTGTCACTGGTAAAACCGAGAGAGATCAAGACTGGGAGAGTCTGATCGAAGCTTGATCGGTAAGTTCAATAAAAGAGGAGTCTCATTGAAGATCAAGCACAAGCCCTTTGAAGAATCGTCACGAGTGATCTGGTCACGGGCGATCAAGCAACGTTCCCGCAAGCTGATAGGAGGTCGCTGATCAGAGGGAGTGTTACCTAAGTTGAGAGAACTTGCACAGGTCAGACAAATCATCTGGGAGGATTGAAGAGTCGGAGACCTGAGCTACAGAAGCGAAACTTGACAGAGTAAGTTGTTGTAGCATCCTGCTACTTGAGCAACGTGACTTGGTAAGTTGTTGTAGCAACCTATCACACACTAAGTTTTGTAAGTTGATAGACTAGGCTACCCTATGTGATCAGATTAAGCAAAGATTCTAGCTAGGTTAGAAGTAGAGGTTGATGTAGCATAGGCTGAGAACTGGTACCTTTGTACTTTAACCGATTATAGTAGAATATTGAGGACTGAAAAGAAGTCCTCCCTAGACGTAGGCATTGGCCGATTTGGGTAACCAAAGTTCTTTCTTTTTCAGATTAGGCCTTAGCATGATTATTCCGCAAAGTGTCATAGTAGGTTACTCGACAAAAAGAGTGAAATCCGAACTCGTTGCTGACAGCTAAGGCGAATATGAAGGAAGGACAAAGCACAAGCAGACCACCGTTGCTTGAAGGAGGAAACTATGGGTATTGAAAAGCTCGAATGAAAGCGTTTCCGAAGGTCATAGATGAGAAGGCATGGAGAGCTACAATCTCTCAGTGGGCCCATCCTCTGGTGATAGACAGCACAGGAGTAGCACAGAAGACATCTAAAGATCGGTAGAATGCTGAAGAAGAAGCTATAGCATCTGGAAACTCCAAAGCTCTCAATGCCATATTTGCTGTAGATGCAAACAACTTCACACTGATCTAAAACTGCGATGTTGCTAAACAAGCTTGGGACATTCCGGAAACAGCTCCCAACAAAGTATAGACGTCAAGGATCTAGATGATCCTCACAAAGTTTGAGAACTTGAGGATGCATGAAAAAGAAACCATAACAAAGCTGTGTGATCTATCTAATGAAGCCCATGCACTCGGAGAACCAATGTAGGAAGAAAAACTCATCCACAAGGTGCTCAAATCTCTGCCCCCAAAGTTTTCCACGAAAGTTATCGCAATAGAAGAAGCACAAGATATCAAGAACATGAGATTGGATGCGCTGATCGGTTCACTAAAACAATTTGAGATGAAGGTGCTAGAGAAAGCTCCACCATCTCGCGAAAAGAACATTGGACTGAAAGGTGAAATAGATGAGAAGCAAGCATCCCCAAAAGAGACGATGCAACAACATGCACTATTGGCCAAAAACTTTGGAAAGATTATAAAGAAGCTTGACCAAAAACTCTCATATACGGGTCAATGATCTGGTGCCAGAAATCAGTCGAGAAGAGGAGGAAACTTCTTCAGAAGGAATAGGAATGCCTATCAAAGCAGTGAAGAGAGGAAGGACAACCATAAGGGAATTTTCTACTGGGAATGTGAAGGTCTCGGCCACAGGCAATAGAATGCCCTAGCGGCCAAAAGAAGAACAACAGTAAGTCCTACGCTGCGAAATGGAGAGATGAAAACTCAAAAGACTGTGAGCATGAAGCTGAACCCAAGAATAATCTAGCCCTAGCATCTGTAGCAGAACTCAACGACAAAAATACAATCAAGCTTGACACTAAAAAAGTGGAGTATGATATTACTGATTCAGAGAGCAGCAATGATGAAGGGCTCACTGAGCTATCTCTTGCTGAAAACTTCACTCTGATGCATCATAAGTGGCTAGAATTTATTAAGATCAATAAGGATTTGAATACAAATGTGTCCCTTACTAGAAGAACAGAAAGAGGACTTGCAAGAAACTGTGGATGCTCTGAAGTCTAAGAATAATTATGAAAACCAGACCATCTCCTCCTTGACGTCTCAAGCCAAACAAAATGGGGAAGACTATACTGTTGTGACTGAAGAGCTGAGCCAACACAAGAGAATGGTAAAGATACTAAACAGTTGATCTAGCCAGGGAGAGTTTGGTTATATAGGAGAGTTTAGTTCTGGAAAGACGTAGTTTGTGAAAGCCCAAGAGACAGAACAACCTGACCCCAAGTAAAAAAATGAGTACAGGCCAGCCAGACCTCAAAAGCAAGATCGGAAGAAAATACCCAGGAGAAACAAATAGCAGATGCTACAACAACCTCTGTATAAACATCATGCAAGGAACATCCGGAATGACAATTGCATCTGCTACTTTTGCAACCAATTTGGTCACATCCAAAGACTCTGCCCCATTTTAACCAAGTACTGAAGACCACAAAGAACATCTATAGCCAGACATTAAAGAAGTAAGTCAAGAAGCAGACACTATGCCTATGTGTCCTATAGCTTGTCGAATTCAATGAAGGAAGGAAGTTGGTATTTCGACAATGGATGCTCGGGACATATGACTGGAGATCAAACCTGGTTAACCAACATCCAACCATACAAAGAACTGTATGTGACGTTTGACAATGGGCTAAAAGGGAAGGTACTTGGAAAATGAACTCTAAACATTCAAGGACTGCCCAAGCTAAAGAATGTGATGCTCGTGGATGGATTAAAAGCAAATCTAATCAGCACAATTCAATTATGTGACGGTATGCTTTTTGTCAATTTCATATAAAAAATTTGCCAAGTATTTGACGAAGATGGAAGATGCATAATGAATGGAACAAGGTCTGTCAACAATTGTTACCTTTTGAAGGTTGGTATAGCAACCTCTGCATCAACCTGAATGATGACCAAGACTGATGAGATGAATTTGTGACACAAACGAATGAGTCATTTGAATCTTAGAACTCTCAAAAGGATTGCTGCTTAGCACTTGGTTTGAGGAATTTCTGAGATCAAAGGAGAGGTGAATACAGTTTGTGGCAAATGCCAAATTGGAAATCAGAAGAAGGTGACTCACCCAAAGTGACTAAAATCAACACCTTCTGACCGCTTCAGTTACTACACATGGACCTGATGGGACCAATGGAAGTGGAAAGCTGTGGAAGAAAGATATATGCGTTTGTATGGGTTGATGACCTCACTCATTTCTCTTGGATTAACTTTTTAAGGGAGAAGTCAGAAACCATAAAGATAGTAGTTGCCTTAGCAACTTGGTTGGAACAAGAGAAGAGTCTAAGAGTGGACGCCATAAGAAGTGACCATGGAAAGGAGTTTGAGAATAAAGCTCTAGAAAAGTTCTGCAGCAAGCATGGCATCAAACATTAGTTCTCGTCACCAATCACACCACAGCATAATGGAGTGGCTGAGCGCAAAAAGAGGACAATTCAGGAGATGGCTCGAGTGATGATTCATGCTGTTAGATTCATGTGTTCCATGGATGTGTGTATGGCATGTTTTTGGCAAATGGAGTTTGTATCAGGGGTATCGAGGCAGACCAACAAGGCTCAAACAGAGGGTGAGCCAGAGTTAGCTTGAACAGAAGCGCGTGTAGTCAGATCGTCAGCAATAGTGCGAATATTACCTTGCTCGGCTTTCCTAAAATAAAGTCAAGGATATACTAACAATTTTGATGTGATCTCTAGGCGGCCTGGATATACGGAAGATTGGGATGCACGATTAGGAAAATATGATCATCACAATCTTCGATTTCTAAAATACGCAAGAATCCAGTCTGTATATTTGCGTTGAACTCAGTGATGGTTTCTCCTTCCAGCATCTTCAAGCTTTCAAACCTTGAGGTTATCATCTGAAGTCTCGAGGCCTTTACCTTGTTCGATCCCTCATGAGTTTTCTCAAGGATGTCTCATGCTTGCTTTGCAATGTCGCAGTTTGAGATTGAAATTCGCAGCGCCTCTGAAAAATAGGTTTGTGAACAAGCAGTTGCTACAACACACCCTTGTTCACCAGGAAACTATTTCAGCAAGAATGAGCAAGGGACAACGATTGTTCACCCAGTTCGGCCAACTGCCTACGCTTGGGGAGGACTGAACTCCAGTCCTCAATCCACTAATCACGAAGGTCTCAAAGTATACACGGTTACAACTCCACGCAACCTATGCTATTCAACCTTAGGTGGATCCTCATACACAATCAGAACAGGCTCTGACTTGTGTCTGCACACCCTCTACTGATATCTATCTAGAATAGCTACTGTCTCCTCGAAACTCAGCCTATTCTAAACAATACTCAGATTTTGCAGGGTTGCTATAGCATCTGCTGTAGCACACAACTGATGCACAAACTGTCTGCGTCGCTCCAAGCCTTCTGCTGAGTCGTTCGAATGATTCCACGAGCGCTGCACACTCTGGAATACTCTCCCTCACCTAGTGACCTCCTGCCACTAGCGAGAGCTGGCCTTCTACATATTGTTTTGAGCTGGGCGAATCACTTTTCCTTGGCCGAATCACTTTTTGATTCGGTATAACCTTATTTGATTCTGTCAAACCTTGGTCCATGAGATGAAATCCTTCTCCTTAGCCGAATCACTTTTGATTCGCCCACTGCTTGGGCAAATCACTTCTGCAGCGTTAGAAACTCTCTTATTTGGCCCTTTACACCTTCGAATCAAGTCTTGACGTAAACTACAAAGTTGTATATCTTTGAATTATCTTTCCAACAAGCTATGGAAAGCCACAAACGGATAATAATAGCGCGCTCGGAAAGCCTTCGATGATGAATAGGTTAGTCTGCCCAGATTTGATCTACAAGTGAATTCTCCCCGAATCAAGTGATTCGTGCAGCCCCATAATTTGATTCGTCCGAATCATAATGTCAGTGCTGTAATCTTCTTGGGCAAATCACTTTTCTTTGGCCGAATCAAAAGTGATTCGGCCTAGCCTGAATTCCTCTTTGGGCGAATCAACTTTGCAGTGCTAGAATCGCTCCTGTTTTGGCCCCTTAAACCTTTGAATTACGTCTTGATGCAAACTACGAAGTTGTAGTTCTTTGAGTTAGCTTTCCAATAAGATATGGCACGCCTCAATCGCATAAGAATCATGTGCTCGGCGGGCCTTTGAAGATGAATAGGTCAATCAGCCTGGACGAATCAAACTAGCTGAGCGAATCAAATCTGCCTTTTGCTTGATTTTGCTCTCGATCGACTAGAATTCACCCGAAACTTCTTCGGACCACTTCATATCATGTAATACGCATTTTCAACCTGAAATGGACAAAGAAAACATCAAATGACTTTATAAAACAACGAAACAAACAAGAAGTAAAGTGAAAATATGGACAAACATAATGTTATTTGTCCGCTCATCACTAAGCCTCAGCATCTGCATTCTGGTCTTCTTTAGCTTAGCATCTCCTTCAAAATTTATTTCCAGAATTGTACACATGACCTTTTCTATCTCAACACCAGCTATCAACTTATAGTTCCGCTTATCCACGGCAGAGATAATAGCATACAAAGCTTGACTATTTCCCATGGAATAGTTTCTTCTCCTCCTCAGTGTCTTTTTTTGGCTTTGATGCTTTTACTCCAATAGCATATGCAGCACTTAATGGTACAACCCAACCTTCAACAACAGCCTTCCACGCATACTCATTTACCGATCTGATGTAAGCTTTCATCTTTGACTTCCAGTAGCCAAACTCATCTTCCTCCAAACTAGGAGGTGTCCCCGTATCTCTTCCACTCATTCTGAGTTTCCTCAGATCTCACTCTGTGTGTCGGATGCCTTCTTTGATACCACTTGAAGTTCTAGTACGGATGATGGAACTTTCTCCAACGGTTGTTATGAGAACTCCTAAGGAAACGAGTTAGGAATTTTTCACTGTTTCGAGTAAAAGTAAATACTGTAAATTAAATACGAGACACAGAGATTTGGTAACTCACTTCGGGACATGTGTCCGTAATGTGGGGGGTCCACTAATACCATAATGATCAGACCACGAAGTACAAACTTGCAAGGCTCCCTCTCCAAATCCTTCTACCACTGACTCGTCTGGATGCTCACTGAGCTCCTCTCAGTGTACAGATTTCTCTCTATGGCTTGTCACAACAGTTTTGTTCTCCCAAATAGCTGCTCGTCCACTCAACACCCTCCCGGATTCCTGGCTTTCTCCCGGATAACTGGACAGATCTATTTTACAACAGGATTTGATAAGCGTCTAGCTTCAGCATATACTCTTGGTTCTCGTGCTTGAATGATAACTTTTCTCCAATCTCCGATGGGTGCACTCAATCACTTAACCTTGACTTCTCTTGTATATTTCTATAACTCGAGAAAGATGCATGAACGTCCATAATCTTCAACTTCGTTCTGCCTACTTTTTATGGCCAACGACAATCTCCTCAAATATCTCAACCAATATTCAAAAGAATATATTTGAATATTTGTTGATCTTCATCTTGTTGCCAAACAAGAGATTGCGTTTCCAAAATATAGTTGAAGATATTCTGAGTCTTTATCCAGCCAAGACCCCAGCAATCTCGTAGATATGCTCCGCCATCACCAACAATAGAAATATAAGAAAGAGAACCAGTAGTAGAGACAAGAGACGTATCTGGTGGGGATTTTTGCAATTCTCTGATATTCAATAAAGTTATTTGAGGCCCTTGCAACATTTTCTTATTCAGACTGTTGCCTCTTATCAACGAACAATTAGATTTAGGAACTCTCCGGAGAACATGTTTATGACCTCGTAAATAAAACTCCTTTCTTAAATTAGAAAAATCCCAGCATACAAGACCATGGGTTAACTATTGTATTCCCAAGACCAAATCGCAACCATCTAAAGGGAGAGTACGAGCATCAGCTTGGAAAGTATAGCCCTGGAGCATCTGTATGTAGACATCATAGCGTTCTCATTTGTTGCTGCCACAGACATAGGAGTAACCGCACCGAACTCCTTGGCAATAGTCAAGTCAATAAATTGTGAGTACTGCCAGGATTAATCAATAAATAAAGCTTCCTTTGTTATGTTATCTGATCACTTTCATGCAACTTAAAGTAGGAGAACCATCTAAGGCATTAATAGAGATTGTTGGAGTAGTACCTGTAAGGTCTCCACTTGGTTCATCATGTAGAGGGACAGCTTCAAAAATGCTAAGGGGGAGATTGTTAAGGTAATGACATCCTTGACAAAACTAGCGCAAGAAGATGACAACAACAAACAGCGAGAAGTTGGTACACCATCAGATGACAACAGAAGCTATCTAAAGACACCACTTGAGAAGAAGACAAGCTAGGAATAGCTTGAGTCCTTGAATTGAGATGAAGAAGCTGAGGAAGCTGCTTGAGGAGTCTGAAGACAAGATGAAGATTGCCTAAGATCAGAAGGGTCTTTCGATTTTGTCAAAAAAGTCAAGGGGGAGATTTTTAAGGTATGTGGCATCATTGACAAACTCCTACCAAGGTGCACAAGAGTCTGCTACAGCAAACGTGTGAAGACAGCAGCTTGTGCAAATCCAGCCAGAGTGAACAAGCTTAGTGAACAAGCAGTTGCTACAACAGGAGCTGTAGCAGCAGTATTGGCGTGAAGAACAATCTGCCCAGATATGATGTAGCAGTGCAACGGGAGGCTTCCAAATATTCTCAGAATATCCCCAATGAAGAGTTGGTACCAAAGCTTGAAACTTTGATTGGCAAATCAAATCTTCTACAAAATAGGAGTTATGATCTTGTTGAGATCTTGGAGGAGCTTCTAATATTCTCAGTGAATATTCTCAGTGAAGATTCCCGTATCTAGGAGAAGATTTGATTGTGGAAAGATTTGTTTCTCAAAACATACCTAATCTCCTACAAATTAGAAGATAAGATCTTATTAATATCTTTAAGGAATCTTCCTAAATTTGATATTGATGAAGCAAAGAGTTCCTATTTAAAGGAGGCTGGGCAGAGCGTCAAAGGCATCCATCCAAGACAGAATCCAAGCACAAAGATAGAGCAATATACCGAGAGATATATTCAGATTGCTAGAGCGAAGAGAGTGGATCACCACCGAGAGCAGAGCGTGAGCGCATAGCTGAGTGGTTGGAATAAAGGCAGATTGAGGAATTGCAGAGTCTGATCAGAGCTTGATCAGAGAAGACCAATTCAGAGCAGGACGTGCTTGTTGGTTGATCAAGGCAGGCGGCGGCAGAGTTATGGAGTGGAGGAACTCGGACAATCTGCAGGAGGCTAGGTCTCGCTAGTGACAGGAGGTCATTGAGTGAGGGGGAGCGTTCCAGAGTGTGCAGTGCTCGTGGAAGAGTTTGATCGGCTCAGCGGAAGGCTTTGGAGCGACGTGGACAGAACGTGCACCAGCTGTGTGCTACAGCAGGTGCTATAGCAAGCCTACGGGAACTTTGATTTAATAAGAATAGGCTGAGTCTGTGAGATCAGAGGAGTAGTGATAGAGCCTATTTATACGCGCTATTTAGATCCTAACACTATGCTTGTTTGCATTATCTTGTGTACAAGATTACTGGTTTCCGGTGTTTTTGTATTCCAGGGCAAAACAAGGGCATAAGTCGGATACGTGCTAATAGGCGCATTTAAGGAGCGCAACACACAGCCTGCGGAGCTAGCAGTGCAAATAGGATAGGAAGTGGCAGATTCAGAGTGCGGTGCGCAGACCGACTGCGCTAGCCAGCGTGCGCAGTGCGCCATGCGCAGGATAGTGGTGTTTCCAAATCTTGACACCATAGGATTTGGAAGTTGCCAAGATTGTCCTCATGAGCAGTATATAAGGAGAGGAAGGCTAGGGTTTGAAGAGACACATCAGAGAGGCATTATCGAGGAGAGAGAGCCAGAATTGCTCTGCGAGCTGCTGCGAGGACCTGCGCTAGCCGACGGTGGTTACTCTTGCTACTTGTTTGTTATGTTGTTGCAAGTATGGCAGTGCTTGACAAAACCAACATATGTGAACAAGGAGCTGCTGCAGCTCAAACAATCAAGCAGACCAGCAGAAGTAAACCAGCAGCAGATGCAGCAGAGGATGCTGCAGTAGGTACTGGTTCAAGTGCTGGTTCAACTGTCCGAGTAGCAGCTTTGTGCTGAGTTCGTTCTGGAGGTATGGCAGTTGTGTTCTTGCTCTTAGGAGGTTTTCTAAAATGCTGCTGAGCATTTTCCAGCAAGGTTTGCTAGTCAGAGAAGGAGATTTGCATTGAAGATATTAATCAAATCTAATCTCCTAGATTTTAGGAGATAATTGATCTTGTGGGTCAATTGCCTAAACCTGGAAATTGCTTAAAGTGGTGTGGGTATTTAAGCAGAAGGTTTGAGGGCTGAAGAGGTTGATCGAAGCTGAGTGATACACGAGAGTAGACACAAATTTCAGAGAGAGGATTTTCTGGGTGCTACGGACGTTGTTCTTCGATCAAACACACACGGGCAGAGCGTTGAGCGCAGAGCTGTGGTGTGCATTGCAGAAGAGAATCAGGTCTTGCAAAGACTGATTCGTGCATTGATCTTGAAGCCAATTCAGAGCTGTGGAGCTTGTTGGTTGATCAAAGGCAGCCGCGGAAGAACTGACGGGTGGAAGGCTCGGTGGAGGTTCGTGCGGAAGAACTCACTAGTGACAGGTGGTCACTGAGTGAGGGGGAGTTACTCAGAGTGTGCAGCGCTCTTGGAGTGGTTCGATCGGCTCGGCAGAAGGCCTTGGAGCGACGCGGACAGTGTTCTTCAGCTGTCTGTTACAGCTGTTGCTGCAGCAACCCTGCTGAGTAGTGTAGTATAGAATAGGCTGAGTTCTTTGAGAGGATTGTAGCTATTCTAGACTGACATATTGTAGAGGGTGTGCTGGCACAAATCAGAGCTTGTTCTGATTGTGCTGAGTAGTCAACAAGAGGTTGAGTAGCATAGGTTGCGTGCGTTGTAACCTAGTGTACTTGGAACCTTTGGTTGAGTGGATTGAGGACTGGAGAATAGTCCTCCCCAGACGTAGGCAGATTGGCCGAACTGGGTGAACAAACTTGTGCATTGTTTGTTGCTTGCTGAGATTAATTCTAGTGAACAAGAGTGTGCTGCAGCAACTGCTTGTTCACAAATCTGCCGGATTGAGCACTGTGAAATTTCAATTGGTATCAGAGCGGGGACTCGACACACAGAGTTAAAAGATCCTACAGTGTCTCTGAAGAAGCCAAGACAATGAAGGAAGGACAGAGCACAAGTAGACCTCCACTATTGGAAGAGAGCAATTATGGTTATTGGAAAGCTAGGATGAAGGCCTTTCTCAGGGCCATTGACGAGAAGACATGGAGAGCTGTTGTGATTCAGTGTTCTCCCCCAATCACCATAGATGAGCAAGGAGTGACAAGAATAAAACCTGAAGAGCAGTGGACTGTTGAAGAAAGTGCTGCAGCAACTGGTAATTCAAAGGCTTTGAATGCAATTTTTGCTGCAGTTGATGCTAACAATTTCAGGTTGATATCAAACTGTGATTTGGCCAAGCAAGCATGGGAGATTCTGCAAACTGCCCATGAAGGAACTGATAGAGTGAAGCTATCAAGACTCCAGATTATTGCCACACAATTTGAGAATCTGAGGATGCTGGATGAAGAAACAGTCACTGAGTTTAATGCTAAACTCTGTGATCTTGCAAATGAAGCTCATGCTCTTGGAGAGCCCATCCCTGAAGAAAAGCTTATCCGAAAGGTTCTCAGATCATTGCCCACAAAATTCGACATGAAAGTGACAGCCATTGAAGAAGCACAAAATGTCAGATTCATGAGGTTGGAAGAGCTGATGGGGTCTCTCAAACAATTTGAGATGAAGATGGTTAAAGGAGACACCACTCCTAAGGATAAGAACATTGGATTGAAAGTTGAAGCAGAAATCAAGCAGACAGGCTCAGAGGAGCAGCTGAGTATGATTGTCAAGAATCTTGGCAAACTTCTGAAAAACATGGACTCAAGAAGCGGGCAAAGCTCATCCTCTCGTAAATTCAGAAGGGGTGGAGAAAATAAAAGGAAAGGAAAAGAATCTGCTCAGAATGAAGATGAGAGGAAAGATATGAAAAAAGGTGTTCAATGCTGGAATTGTGAAGGGTATGGACACATTGAGGCTGATTGCCCAAGCAAATCTCTCAAGAGCTCAGAGAAAAAGAACAGTAAGTCTATGACAGCTAAATGGAGTGACTCTGAGGAAAGTGATGAAGAAAAATGTGTTGTGCTGACCAGTATATCTGATTTCCATCTCAAGGAGTTTAAGAAGGACAAAATTAACTACGGGATTGAAGTATCTGAAAGTGAAGATGAGGGTGACTCATCTGCCAGTAAAGATGAGGAGGACTTATCTGGCAGTCTTGCTAACTATCTGGAGAAGATACTTAAGCAGTGTGAAGCAGTTCTTCAGGCAAACCAAGCATTGACTAACAGAGTAAATCTCTTGGAAGAAGAACGAAGGAAATGTCTTCTTCCTTCCAACAGTCAAGTTACCATTCTGAAAAGGGAAGACACTGGAAGAAAGGCTACAGATATAGGTGCTTCACAAGCAACAGCCAAGGCAGATAACTCCCAGAAAAATATCTTGGATGAAATCTTGTCTTTCCAAAGACTTGGTAAAGGGAGAATGGGACTTGGATATACTGGTGAAGAAAGCTCTAGAGGGACAGTTTTTATTAAAGCTTCAGCCGTTGAGACAGATGAGAAGAAGAATTCAGATGACTTCTCAAAATCTGCAGCAAAAAATGGAACTAGACATATGAACAAGAGGATGCTGCAGCATCGGGAACAACATTTTTCTAAAACAGTGCAAAAGGCTCAGATTAATCGGGATTTTCGTACAAGTATTGGGAATCAGAAGTTCAACTCAAAACTGAAGCAGCAGCGCAGAATCTGCACAGTTGAAAAAGGAGTAAAATCCAGGAACTACACTTGCTGCACAAGGACTTCATTCCATGTTGCTCCACGGAATCACAGTTGCTGGAAAGAATTGCAGATCAGGAATGCTCAGACTGGTACACAAGGGCACTGGATTGCTAAAAATGCATGTAAACAGCAGTTTTTGCGGATATGGAAACCCAAGCATGACAAACGAAGAGATTGGAGGCTGGCAGATCAGAAGAAGAAAAGCTTTGGTGTATCTCAAGTGTGGGTGAAGAAAGTTCCACCAGAATCTCTTAAGGATCCTCTGAGCAGAACTGCAGCCTGAATTGAATAGGTGAACAAGCTCACATGTGCTGCAGCAACCTGGTCCAAATTAGCTTGTTCACATGTGTTGGTTGCTGAGGATGGAAAGGAAAATTTTTGCACATGGGAGGCACGTGTCTTACATCTTCAAAAAGGAAAAAGAAAATAACGGGTAAATATTTTCTAGGGCAAAGATCAAGAGCAAAGGGCTTCTCAGAAATCTCTGCCGATCATCCTCTGTGCGCTCCTCATACCTTCCACATCTCTGCAGAAATGGTGAAGACACGCGGGTTGAAGAAGAATCTGGCTGCAGACAGGCAGGGGAGGTCTGAAAGAAGGACCAAGGCACGCAATGAAGACCCCACTCAGCGCCTGGATGTGGTAGTGTGGGAACCAAACCCTCTCCCTGAGTCACACAGTGTGCCCTCACCCTCTGAAGGAGCTTCGCAGAAGAGGAGGCGGCTGGTACGTGATGGAGAACCTGTCTCCAGTTCTGGAGTGCTGCCAGAAGAGGCTGTGACTGAAGTTGCCTCTGAAGAAGAACAAGCAGCAGAGGCTGCTGTAGCAGCCTCTGCAGAAGAAGAGTGCAGATCACTCGTCATGTCTCCAGGCATTATTGGTGAAGGGGTTGAAACAGCTGCTGAGTCCCCTGAACAAGAACCTGCTACAGCACATCCTCCTTCTTCAGACAAGGGAAAAGCCCCTATTCTGATCCCAGGCTCCAGTAGTGAAAGATCATCCAGTGAAGAAGAAGAAGAAGAAGGTTCTCTTGGTGGACCCTCTGAGAGAGGACCTGCAGCTGAAGATTATTCTGCTCTCACAGTCGCACATGGTTCAGGAACAAAAGCGTCTCTCAAACCTGGAGTACTGTTGAGAGGAAACACATTGTGCATGAGAAGAGATTGGTCCAAGACAAGTACAGATCAGCTGCTATGATCCAGCTTCTAACTGAGGTAAATCTTCTCAAGTCCCTAACCTTTCCTCACCGGTTCAATATTACCCTGGTTAGAGAGTTTATTGTGAATATGGAGGAGAAATTTGGCGAGGAAGGTGCTGGTGAGTATGGGAAAAGCTGGGTACGGGGTAAGTCAGTGGTGATTACTCCTGAAATTATTGATGCTTTTCTTGGAATTTCTGAGAATGCAAGAGCTCCCACTGATGTTAAGCCAGAGTTTGTGGCGAAGATTCTGACAGGGGGAGTGTGCCTGTCTTGGGGTGGACCTAACCTCAATGCTGCTGAGCTTACCTCCAAGTTTGCCCTGCTGTATCATCTTGGTGTCAGGAACTGGATTCCTAGTTCTCACAGCGGGAAGGTCAACAAAGATTTTGCTAACCTTCTCTATTCTATTGGAAAGAGGAGGAAGATTAGCCTGGGAAGTGTTATGTTCCCCCAGCTTGCTGCTCATGCCGGGAGTGCTTCCTCCAGCAAGCCTATTGTGCTGCCCTCCCTCATCCATGGGATCATGGTCTCTCAGCATCCAGAGTTTGGAGCGATTACTGAAGGCTTATCTGAGGAGCTGCAGGTCTTCACTGTTGATCACAAATTATTCAAGGGAAAACATGTAGTGGATGTTGCGTATGAGGATCTTCTAATGGTTGGTTCTTCAGCTCCAGCTCCCCTGGAGGACTCTCTTCCCCCTGCTGCATCCATTCAGCCAGCTCTTCGTGCTAGAATTGTGAGCCATCTCAGGTCTGAACTGCTCATTCTTGATACTGAGGCCAAACGGAGGGATGCCAGGCGTGGCCAGATTCGGAGCCTCATCAGAGACTTGGAGTTCCTGGAGGATGAGGAGCAGGCCCCTTGAGCATCTATGACAAAAAGGGGGAGAGAAGATTTTTATGCTGCTGAATATTGCTGAATATTGATACACTTTGTTTTGGCCCTGCGTGGTCGTATCTTCGGCCGTGTGTGGCCACACCACATCTACTTACTCTCTATTGGTTTTATTTAGAGTATTTTTTTTCTGGTTCATGGAAGAGTGCATATGCTCCAGAGGTTTTGTCAAAATGCCAAGGGGGAGATTGTTGTTGCAAGTATGGCAGTGCTTGACAAAACCAACATATGTGAACAAGGAGCTGCTGCAGCTCAAACAATCAAGCAGACCAGCAGAAGTAAACCAGCAGCAGATGCAGCAGAGGATGCTGCAGCAGGTGCTGGTTCAAGTGCTGGTTCAACTGTCCGAGTAGCAGCTTTGTGCTGAGTTCGTTCTGGAGGTATGGCAGTTGTGTTCTTGCTCTTAGAAGGTTTTCTAAAATGCTGTTGAGCATTTTCCAGCAAGGTTTGCTAGTCAGAGAAGGAGATTTGCATTGAAGATATTAATCAAATCTAATCTCCTAGATTTTAGGAGATAATTGATCTTGTGGGTCAATTGCCTAAACCTGGAAATTGCTTAAAGTGGTGTGGGTATTTAAGCAAAAGGTTTGAGGGCTGAAGAGGTTGATCGAAGCTGAGTGATACACGAGAGTAGACACAGATTTTAGAGAGAGGATTTTCTGGGTGCTACGGACGTTGTTCTTCGATCAAACACACACGGGCAGAGCGTTGAGCGCAGAGCTGTGGTGTGCATTGCAGAAGAGAATCAGGTCTTGCAAAGACTGATTCGTGCATTGATCTGGAAGCCAATTCAGAGCTGTGGAGCTTGTTGGTTGATCAAAGGCAGCCGCGGAAGAACTGACGGGTGGAAGGCTCGGTGGAGGTTCGTGCGGAAGAACTCACTAGTGACAGGTGGTCACTGAGTGAGGGGGAGTTACTCAGAGTGTGCAGCGCTCTTGGAGTGGTTCGATCGGCTCGGCAGAAGGCCTTGGAGCGACGCGGACAGTGTTCTTCAGCTGTCTGTTACAGCTGTTGCTGCAGCAACCCTGCTGAGTAGTGTAGGATAGAATAGGCTGAGTTCTTTGAGAGGATTGTAGCTATTCTAGACTGACATATTGTAGAGGGTGTGCTGGCACAAATCAGAGCTTGTTCTGATTGTGCTGAGTAGTCAACAAGAGGTTGAGTAGCATAGGTTGCGTGCGTTGTAACCTAGTGTACTTGGAACCTTTGGTTGAGTGGATTGAGGACTGGAGAATAGTCCTCCCCAGACGTAGGCAGATTGGCCGAACTGGGTGAACAAACTTGTGCATTGTTTGTTGCTTGCTGAGATTAATTCTAGTGAACAAGAGTGTGCTGCAGCAACTGCTTGTTCACAAATCTGCCGGATTGAGACACTGTGAAATTTCATGTTATATGTTAAACTAGTTGGTAGCTTGACGGTGACAACTAGGAGTAACGCGCTAGGATAATCAGTTGCTACTGTGACAGGATTCGTAGCTGCTTAGACTAGTTTCAAGAATTAATAGCTCATGAACTTTGATCCGAACATGCGCACATGTTAGGAAGCCTTGATCGGACACTAACTTCAGTAAATCGAACTATAGACGTTTAGAGTCGATGATAAGGAATACATTCATAGAGGATTGTCTGCACCGATACTTTTCATAGTCATAGTACTTAATCTCTACTGCCTGCGCACGTCTCGTGCAAATTCTGCTTTCACTACTGTTTATTCGCGCACCTGCGGAACCCAACCACTCACAACCCAATTTTCGTTAAGTTGTAGGTTACTGGTTAGAACGAGTCTGCTTGCTCCTTGTGGAATCGACCCTGACTTAGCCGCTGTACTAAGTGGAGAAGGAAGGATTAATTTGACGCGTACAACGACGCGCGATCAAATTTTGGCGCCGTTGCCGGGGAGCAACACAGATAAGCTTTAACGAGTTTAAGTTTTCTTTTATAGTAGTTAGTTATTTCTGTTTGCTTTATTGTCGTTGTTGTTTCTGACAGCGCGCAATCAACATCAGCCGGCGCAGATTCTAGTTGCGCACTGACAGACTCGACAACTTAGTTGTCTTTTAATTTTATTTCCTTTGAGATTTAGAAAAGGTCATGGAGGATAACAGTGTCGTTGGAGATAATTTAGGGGACAGAACCCCAGACAATGCAAGAGCAGATAACCGTGCAGTTCGGTTCATTGAGGAAGTGCAGCGCGAGGTTGAAGCAAGGATGGCCGCTGAAGTGTATAATGCGCCACCCGCGCGACAGGCCGCGCGACGCAGAACAGTGCGCGAGATGTCAGCTCCAATCACGGTTAACCAGCCATGGTGCATAGTGCTTCCACCAGACGGTCATTTTGAGCTAAGGAGCTCGCTCATTCATCACATGCCCAAGTTCCAAGGGATGAACATCGAGAACCCAGTCAAGCATGCCCAAATTCCTAGTCATTTGCGAGAACATGATGGCCGAAGAGGAGAGCGACGAAGCGCTGAAGATGAAGGCGTTCCCTTTTTCATAGTGTGATACGGCCAGGCATTGGCTGATGAGCTTACCAGCAGGATCTATTCACACATGGGAGCAGCTTCAGAAGAAGTTCTTGGACAAGTTCTATCCTGCAGCCAAGATCGCGCTACTCAGGAGGGAGTTGGCCGCACCTAGGCAAGGCGCAGGAGAATCACTATCGGAGTATTATGAGCGTTTCAGGGAGCTGGAGGCTAACTACTACAATCACGGCCTGCCCCAGAATGTGCTGATAGAGAATTTCCTGAATGGACTGCTACCCATGGAGCTGAGATTATTGAATGCATGCGCAGGAGGCGACATTTGCAACATGTATCCAGAGGACGCGTGGCAACTGATAGAAGACTCTGCTGGACAGGTAAGACATCAGATAACACTTGAAAATAGTCGTGCTCGTTCTGTGCATCAGGTAGAAACAAGCGCTGAGATAAAGGAGATGAAGGCCATGCTGCAGAAGTTGATGCACGCGCAGGGGGCGCAACCAGCTGCGCCAAAGGCAGGCGAGTTCTGTACGTCCACTGAGCACAAAATCGATGCATGTCCCACACTTTTCGAGGAATCAGGAGATGTCAATGCTCTAGGAGGATGGGATAATAGAGGGCCGCAGAGGCAGCATCAGCCGCGTTTTGGACTAGCCGCAAATGGGTTCAGATGGAAGGAGGACAACAATTTCCAGAGGCAGTCCGCGGATCAGCGCGCACCACAGCAGACGCAACAAGCTGCGCCCTACAATCCACCACATCGCCGCACTGACGCACCAGCGCAAAACAACCAGCAGCTGAGGCGATCCTTAGAAGATATCGTGGGGCAGCTAGCAGACACAGTGCGTAAGAATGACGAGAAGTATGACAAGAGGTTTGAGTCCATTGAAAAGCAGCTGTCACAGATCGCTACCACGGTGTATGAGCTGAAAAAGAGCGATGGCAACCTGCCTTCGCAAGTGATCCAGAATCCCAAGGGAGGAGTCAACGCAGTGACACTGAGGACTGGGCGCACAGTAGGAACAGAGCAGACCGCAAAGGCGCCCGCGCAACCAGTTGCGCAAGCTCCAGACCCAGCAGAGCCGGATGCGCAACCAGAAGCGCAAGCCACAAGCCAGCAGGGCGAGGCGCCAGGTATGGCGCAATCGAAAGACAAAGACATGAATTTTACTAACATACCTGCACCTTTTCCTGTACAGGCACCATTGGCTAGGAAAGAAGCGCTTGATAAGGAGCTCTACGAGTTATTCAGCAAGGTGGAAATAAACATTCCCCTTATTGAAGCAGTTCGGCAGATCCCTAGGGACGCCAAGTTTTTAAAGGAGCTGTGCACAAATAAGAGGAGGAAAGGCGAGTGCGCGCAGGTAATGCTAAATGCGCAGGCCTCAGCAATCGTGCAACATAAGGTACCACCTAAATGCCGGGATCCAGGTACGTTCACCATCCCATGCACTTTAGGTAAGACCACAGTAAGCAACTGCATAAATGTGCTTCCCTATTCCTTGTATGCATCATTGCGCCTTGGACCACTAAGGCCTGCAGGTCTCACCATTCAACTAGCGGATCGGTCGTGCAAGCAACCGACGGGCATGATCGAGGACGTCCTCGTCAGAGTAGGAGAGCTGGTGTTTCCAGCAGATTTCTATGTCCTAGAGATGGAGGGTGAGTCGAGCAAGGGAAGTGCGCAGATCCTACTAGGCAGACCATTTCTTATGACAGCGCGCACAAAGATAGACGTATGGAGGGGTACGCTCTCAATGGAGGTCGATGGCGAGGAAATTCACTTTAATATATTCAAAGGGATGCAGCACCCTCATGAGGACGCCACAGTGCACGCGTTGGACAGCATAGATGACTTGGTTGCAGATGCGCAATGTGCGAGCGCACCAGAAGAACCTGAGCCACTGACACAGGCAGAGATAGAGGCGCATGAGGATGAGCTGAGCAGTGCTGAACCAGTATCCAGACAGGTACACGATATAGTTAATGTCTGCACTGCTAATAAAATCTTACCCTCTATTGAACAGGCACCCAAGGTCGAGCTGAAGCAACTCCTCGAGCACCTCAAATACATATTCTTGGGAAATGAGGACACCCTGCCGGTAATCATAAAGAAAGGATTAGAAGAGGAGCAGGAGGCGCGATTACAGGAAGTGCTGCGCAAGAACCAGCGCGCCATAGGATGGACACTTGCTGACCTGCGCGGAGTGAGCCCGGATGTATGCATGCATAGAATTCTAAAGGAAGATGGTGCCAAACTATCCAGGGAGCCTCAGCGCAGATTGAACCCGAATATGATGGAGGTGGTGCAGAAGGAGATCCTGAAGCTGCTTGATGCAGGAGTCATTTACCCAATCTCGGACAGCAAATGGGTGAGTCCAGTGCACGTTGCGCCGAAGAAAGGAGGAATAACAATAGAGGAGAATGCGCAGGGCGAGCTAGTTCCCAAGCGCATGCAAACTGGATGGCGCATGTGCATCGACTACAGAAAGCTTAACGCAGTCACGCGCAAGGATCATTTTTCGCTGCCCTTCATGGACCAGATGCTAGATCGATTAGCAGGGAAGCGATACTTTTGCTTCCTGGACGGGTACTCAGGGTACAATCAGATACCCATTGCTGCGGAAGATCAAGAAAAAAACACGTTCACCTGCCCATTCGATACGTTTGCATTTCGGCGCATGTCGTTTGGACTGTGTAAAGCGCCAGGTACGTTCCAACGTCTAGTCATGAGCATCTTTTCTGATATGATTGGTATATGCATAGAGGTGTTCATGGATGATTTTACTGTATACGGAGGTACCTTTGACTCATGCTTAATTAATCTTGATAAGGTCTTAGCGCGCTGCATTTCAAAAAACCTAGTGCTCAATTATGAAAAATGTCATTTTATGGTATCACATGGAGTAGTACTAGGACATATTATCTCGCAGGAGGGCATCAAGGTAGACAAGGCCAAAATAGATCTTATTTATAATCTGCCTTATTCCACTAACGTGCGCGATGTGAAATCATTCCTTGGGCATGCAGGGTTTTACAGGCGTTTCATAAAAGATTTTTCTAAGATTTGTATACCCCTGTCTAACCTCTTGCAAAAGGATGTGTGTTTCGAATTCACTGATGAGTGCAGGGCTGCGTTTGACAAGCTAAAGGAGGCGCTGACGAGTGCGCCAATGATGCGTGTGCCAGACTGAAGCCTGCCCTTTGAACTAATGTGCGACGCAAGTGACTATGCAGTAGGTGCAATCCTGGGACAGCGCGTGGACAAGAAGCCGCATGCCATCTATTATGCATCGCGCACACTGGACGCTGCACAGAGGAATTATACCACCACAGAAAAGGAACTTCTGGCAATCGTATTTGCACTGGAGAAGTTCTGCGCATATGTTCTAGGCGCCAGAGTCATCGTCTACACAGACCACGCAGCAATCCGTTACCTAATGTCCAAGAAGGAGACTAAGCCGCGCCTGATGCGCTGGGTGCTCCTACTTCAGGAGTTCGACTTGGAGATCAAGGATAAGAAGGGCACGGAGAACACAGTCGCTGACCACCTGAGCAGGATCGTGAAAGAGGAGGCGCCAGGGCGGATCACGGAGAATTTCCCTGACGAGCATCTGATGGCGCTGACAGGTAAGGTACCATGGTATGCGCACATTGCGAATTACCTGGTCACAGGTACGTTTCCTCCTCATTTCACTAAAACCCAATGCATGAGATTAAAGCATGAGTCCAGGTATTACATTTGGGATGATTCGTATATGCTCAGAATAGGACCTGATCAGATTTTGAGGCGGAGCGTGCCTGACCATGAAATTAACTCTGTTTTGATGTTTTGTCATGCGCACGCATGTGGAGGACACTTTGGTCCAAAGCGCACTAGCAGAAAGATCCTGGATTGCCGATTTTATTGGCCACACTTGTTTAGTGACTCGTATAACCACTGCAGGAATTGTGACAGGTGCCAGCGCACAGGGGGCATATCAGCGCGCAATGAGATGCTGCAGACGCCAATACTAGTGGATGAAGTATTCGATATTTGGGGGATTGACTTCATGGGACCATTTCCTCCATCTTCCGGATATGAGTATATATTGGTCGCAGTGGATTATGTCTCCAAATGGGTTGAGGCTAAGGCCACCCGGAAGGATGATGGTAAGACGGTCGCTGACTTTTTGAGAACTAACATCTTTTGCAGGTACGGGGTGCCTAAGGCAATCATCAGCGACCAGGGGACGCATTTCTGTAATAGGATAGTGGCGCAGGTATTCAAGCATTATGGGGTGCGCCACAAGACGCCCACTGCTTACCATCCTCAGACGAATGTCCAGGCCGAGGTTTCCAACCGAGAGATCAAGCGCATCCTGGAGAAAACTGTGAGACCGTCGCGCAAAGACTGGAGCCAGCGCCTTGACGACGCGCTATGGGCATACAGAACTGCACATAAGACACCAATTGGGACTTCACCGTTTCGGTTGGTTTATGGAAAAGCGTGCCACCTGCCAGTGGAGTTGGAACACAAGGCATACTGGGCATTGCGCGTTTGCAACCTGAACCTAGACGAGGCTGGTAAGGAGCGCGCATTTGAGCTAAGCGAGTTAGAGGAGCTGCACCTGGATGCATATGAGGGGTTGCGCGACTACAAGGCGCGCACAAAAGCATTTCATGACAAACACATCCTCAGACGCACCTTTGAGCCAAGAGACCAGGTATTATTGTTCTCCTCGCGCCTAAAGCTCATGCCTGGGAAGCTGCGCAGCAAATGGACGGGACCATACACGGTTACCAAGGTTTTCCCTTACGGAACAATTGAGTTAGAAAACGAGCACCAGCATCGTTTTCAGGTCAATGGGCAGAGAGTCAAAAGGTATTTAGGAGAACCTTGGGATGGCACAATGCGCGAAGTTGACCTGGCAGAGCCAGAAATAGAAGATGCGCAGGTTGTTGCGCCAGAGTCGCCACCAGAGGCACCTGAGGGAGAACTATTGCTCATATTTCTTCTCCCTCTTTCACTAACCTCGTTACTCATAATTTATTACATGATATTAACCATGCTGACCACCCTACCGATCCTTTGCGCAGGACACAGAACGCAACGCACACACGAGCGCGGGGACACTCAGGAGCAAGAGTGGGGGAGGTCACTGGCACACTTTTAGGCAAGTAACGAGGTACGGTCAAGCCAACGACGTTAAACAAAGGCACTTGTCGGGAGGTAACCCGACACGCTTTCCTTTTACACGTTTTTCTTTACATAGTTTTTCTAGTGTCTTTTAGCTAGTTTAGGACTTGTAGTTTTTTAGTCCCGCAGCAGTGCACAGGTCAGTGCGCAAATTCGGTGGGCAGAACAGATGCGCCAGACAGGGGGTATAAAAGGCTAGGACTTAGAAAAATTTCAGCATTTTCACATTTGACCGTTGCAAGAAAGCTCCTGCCCTCGGCCTCCGCTCACCGTCCGACGATCAACCAGCCCTTCGTTTAGAAAGATTTGAAGAGCTTCCCGTCGCACACACACCAGGTAACTCTTCCCCTCAGTTTAAGCCGATTTAGTTAGGGTTTGTGCGGTAGGAAAGTTGCCCTAGGTTTGAAATCGCCCCTAGTTCGCCTGCACCATTTGGAGTTCTGGGTAGTGGGTTTTGTAAGCTGAGGATAGACGACCTGTAGGTGACAGTTTCAAGGCGGTAGTCGGAGTTTGGATTTTTGGGCATTTGTTGAGCTTTGACCAGAGTTGACCGGAGGAACCCCGGTTGACAACGCGTCGTCGTGCGCCTAAAATTTGTATTTGTAACTCCTGTTAACACACTAGCAAGCGTTAAGCAGGGTCGAACCCAAAGAGAGCAAGTAAGATAGTGTTCTAATGAAAGTCACAGAAAAAGGAATAATTGAGGAAATCAATTCAGAGAAAATCAGTTCGGGGAATACAATGCAACTAGTTATCACCGATCGAATACATACAGAAGCTAGTGAATTCTGCCTGAGTCCAACATTCTCGCTAAAGATATGTCGACAATCAAATTCTACCTATTCTTAACCGCTAGGCTCTCGAACAAGTTCAATAGTTACTCGACTAATACCACAAATTGGTTCTACCGCTAAGTTTTCCCAACAATGCAATCTAGTCAAGTATAACACAATTGATATCAAATTAGCTCACCGCTAGGCTGCACTAAATTGACAATCAAAGCATTCGTTTCATTCATACAAGGGCAGCACTTCAATAGCTCAAATCATGTTGTCATTGACCTCAAACTAAATGTCGCAATGCAAACCCCAAACTGAAATATTGATTTAGCTACTCATCATATCCATGGTATACAATAGACACTACGTTAAGTAGCTACAAACTGAAGTAGAACAAAACTGAGCTAAAACGGAAATTCGGTTAATAGTGTTTTCCGGCCGTGAATAGTAATTCCGGCCGTGAACAGTAACAGTAGCGATTAACAGTAATTGTGAATAGTAAAAATGAACAGTAACCGGCCGTGAACAGTAACTTCCGGCGACTTTCCAGCAGTTTCTCTCTAGCTTCAGTCTTCTACTCCCTCCGTCACCGTAGCTTGTGAATAGTGCGTGAATAGTGTCTCAATAGTGAGAGGATTCTTTTCCTCTTTTGTCCATCTCTTAGGTTTAGGGTTTTTGGGTTGAACCAGAGTGAACCACATTGAACCACATCTAATTTCTAATTGAACCAACAGAGTTGACTGCTGTTGACTTCTTGATCTTGGATGAATGCTTCGAATATGCGATAAATTCCAATGCGATCTTGAACATTCCTGCGATACGAAAATACTACAAAAGAGTAATCGATTCACACAAAATGTAATAAAATTATGGGAATAAACAACTCAATGGAGCGTATAAATACGCTCCATCAAACTACCCCACACTTATTCTTGTTCGTCCCCGAACAACAACAAGATACGCAAGCACTCAAATCATTCCTATCATGCCATGATATAAACATTGAAATTACTCGAGAAGTCATCCCTAATCAGTCAATCAATACATGCTCACAATCATTCTCAAATAATGATCAACAAGAACTAGAATGATACATGTTACCTTTAAGCTTGAGATGGGATTTAATGGATGACTAGGAGTTAGTCCTTTTTAGACTCCTAACTCCACTCTTTGGTTCAACTTCATAGCCACGCGCATACAACTGAATTTGCTTTCTTTGGCACGTGATGAATTCGAGTTATGAGAGGATCAACCTTTTCTTCTTTTCTTGTAGGACATATTTCTTGTTTTTGGACTTTGCTTGTTTTCCGATTGCTTTTCTTTCACATCTTGTAAAATCTGAATTTTCTTTTACGAGCTTTCAATGTGAAATGCTTGCTTCTTGTCCTTTTTGAGCTTTGCTCTCCAATTTGAACTGTTCCAATCATAGCCTTCGAATGGCAGCATAAGGAATGCGTCCCGCTCTTTCTCATAATTGCCCTTTCAGCGCGAGGCAGGATAGGGGTTACCCACCCATTCCCGGTTACTCGGACTAGGGATAGGACGGTTTGTTTTCCCGTCCCACCACTGCATAACACTGCAATGATGGAGTCAATGTCACCCCTCATAACTCGAAGCGCCAACCTCCACAAATACAGTGCGCTACGCGACTAATCCTTTGAACCTCCAAATGAATGCCAAGTCCCTCTAGGACATTTCTATCAACTCCACATCCTGAAATATCTCAGCTCAAAAGAACATATAACATTAAAGCGCAAGCATCACAATATTTTGGAATTCATGGAAAGCATACATATCAAAACTTCAAAGAGAAGGCATCATCTCATAAAATCAGCATTTACATCACAGCACAATGTGTCATCTCATTAATCCAGCAGCAACTCAGTAGCATAATCCTCATAAACATGGCAGCAAATGCTCACAAACTCAGCAACTCATAAAAAAAAAAAAACTAACGTGCTCTACTACTAACTAATGCAAGCTAACAAAGGCACACATGATGAACATAGGATGCATACTAACTTCCCACCCCACACTTGAATCAAACCGTGTCCTCATGGTATAATCTAGGGTAAGGAAAGAAAGCTCATGCAAGATTCACACAAGAATTAAGCTACTAACATGGCTAAACTAGTGAAGATAAAAAAAGGTCAGAAAGAATTGCGCCCCAAGAAGACATTAAGTTACTAAAGTGTGAAGCTGGAGCGGAGCATAATGTTGCCTGGAGGCGCTTAACTCACTGAGATGGAAAACTCAAAAGATTGCTATTCAAACAACTAAGACTCTAATGACTTCTAACATGCATGACTCTCTTATACACTAAATAGACTCACACTAAAACTCTAAAATTAAGCATCGGGTTGCCTCCCGCAAGCGCCTTTGTTTAACGTCTTTGGCTCGACGATACCTTCCATTTAAGCTCATGCCGGTTCGGCCAAATGGAACTCCTCATCATGTAGGATATCGGGTGGAACATCAAGTGGAATATCAGGTGGAATGGTAGGCTTCAGGTGCTCCGTCAAGGGATTTAATTGAATATCCGGGGGCTGCACAACAGATGGGGCGAGGATAGTTTTATTGCACAATTTGATGGCATTGATATCATACCTAGGGTTGTCATGGATTAATTGCCCAGCAGCAATCTCCTTAGTGTTCAGCCCCTCTTTGGTGTCTAGCTCTGATATGTCCTCCCCACATCGTGCGAGTGTAGCATCTTCGATGGTGTCCAAGGCTTGTATTCCTGGAAGGTTAGGTAGGAATTGCATAGGCTTATGAATATTAAAGTTGATCACTTTCCCTTCTACCTCCATGGAGAGATCACCCGTATGTATATCAATTTTCATCTTCGTGGTTGCCATAAATGGTCTCCCTAGCAGAATTGGTGAAGACCCTCTCTCATCCTCCATCTTGACCACATAAAAATCTGCAACCAATGAAAGTGTTCTTACCTGCACTAGCACATCAACAACAAGACCCTCTGGCTTTGTGCACGATCTATTAGCCATTTGAATTGTAAAATCAGTGGGTCTAAGAGGACCGATATGCAATGTTTCATATAAGGAATAAGGCAAGATATTAATCGAGGCACCCAAATCCAACATGCAATTATCCACTTGAACATCATTAATTATGCATGGAATTGTAAAGATACCTGGATCCTTACATTTCGGTGCTACCTTGGATGGAAGAATGGCCGAGATGTTGGGCCTCAGATTCACTTGCTCAGGTCCTCCTCATCGAGTAGTGCACAAATCCTTAACGAACTTGGCATACTTGGGAATGTGCTTGATTGCATCGAGGAGTGGGACTGTGACTTCCACCTTGCTGAATATCTCTAGCAGCTCTTGATCCATTGCTGGGCTCTTCTTTGCTTTGGATATCTGCATAGGAAATGGAAGGGGGGAGTTAGTTTGGCAAAATTAAGAATTCGAGGCAGGAGATACCGCGTAGTATGAAGACATTATTGGCGAGCCAACTGAAGACATTAAGGGTCCGCGCGCCGTGCTAATGTTCTCTTGGGGCGCCGTATACTCTGTTTCGGTTTCTTGTCTCGCCTCTTCTGCAATTTGCTTCCCACTTATCAATGTCACCGAACAAACATTTCCTCTTGGATTGGGAATTGTTTGTGATGGCAGCTTTCCTTTCTCTTTGTCATTCTTTAGCTCGGACACGGTGGCCTCCAGTTGGGACATTTGCTTAGATAACTCAGCTATGGTGCTATCGATCTTGGCTTGATTATTTTGCATAGTCATCGCCATCTCTTTAACAACTTCCTCTAATGACTTCCCTTGATTGACATTGCTCGGGCTAGCTTGGTTGGGATTGAAGTTGCGCCTTTGCTGAAATTGACCATTGATATTACCATTTCCATTGTATCTCTCTTGTTGGTGAAATGGTGGGCGGTAGGCTTGACCTTGTCCTTGGTTCTGATTCTGATTTTGTCCTTGATTAAATCCTCCTTCATTCCTCCAACTGAAACCGTTAGCTGCAAGTCCGAATTGCCTTGGCGCTTGCCTATTGTTGAACTGCTGAAATCCTCCCATAGCATTGACATCAGCGGCATCTTCCTCATGTAGGGTAGGACATTCATCTGTCTTGTGGCTCGCAGCGCCACAAAGTCCACAAGCTTTAACTTCACTGACTTGGCCAACAATAAGTTTCTGCACCATTTGCTTAAGCTCCTTGATTTCATTGGCCATTTGATTTGTGTTGGACTCCACTTGGGAGACATTCCTTGTCCTACCGGTCTCATCTCTTCTACCGATTTCTTTCCTAAATCTAGCACTCTCGGCATGCTCATTCATCAAGTCTCGCACCTCAGCCGGTGTCAAATTCATAACCGTGCCACCTGCTACTGCGTCTAACAACCTCCTCTCCAAAGGTCTCAATCCATCCAGTAGATATTCTACGAGCATTTCCTCTCTCATATTCAAATTGCAACAACTTTGCTCCAAAGCACTGAATCTTTCCATATAGTCATACAAAGACTCAGTTGGCCCTTGTCTCATGTTGGAAAGCTCTCTCCTTACCTGGGCAGCTTTAGCAGGGGGATAGTATTTATCGAGAAACTTCCTTTGCATTTGCTCCCAAGTTCTAATACTTCCTGAAGGCAAAGATAAAAACCAAGTTTTTGCAAGGTCAGTTAAACTGAAGGGAAATACTTTTAACTTAAACCTCTCCTCAGGGGCAGCATATGGTCTCAGAGTCCGACATATCCCGTTGAATTCTTGTAGATGCCTAGATGCTACTTCTCCTGGCAGCCCTCCAAATTTTGGGAGATGATGGACCACTGCTGTCTTCACTTCAAAGTCATCCTCATCTTGATCAGTGTTAATACACCATGGTTCATTGTTAAATGTTGGGGCTGAAAGCTCTCTAAGTGTAGGTGGTCTCATCCTTCCACGTGCATATTGTTGAGGTTGAGGTTGAGGTTGAGGTGGCTGTCTATACTCATATTCATCTTGCTCATCCATTCTTTCAACTCTATGATATCGAGCTTGCCTTTGCCTTTGGTTGAAAACCCTCTCCGGCTCATCATAAAAGGGGGGTATTGCAAGATTGTTGATGGGAGGGATCAGGTTCGTTGTTGGCATGGACACTTCCATGGGAACCTTCTACATGAGATATACTAGAAAACCAAGTGAAATGCAAAGACAAACTACCCAACGATGCAAAAGCACAAAATGCAAAATTTAAAAAAAACTACGAAAAACCAAGAAAAACAAGAAAGACAAAGTTTAGAACTCAAATCTGAATGTTGCTCTCCCCGGCAACGGCGCCAAAATTTGACAACGCGTCGTCGTGCGCTTCAAATTTGTATTTGTAACTCCTGTTAACACACTAGCAAGCGGTAAGCAGGGTCGAACCCAAAGAGAGCAAGTAAGATAGAGTTCTAATGAAAGTCACAGAAAAAGGAATAATTGAGGAAATCAATTCAGAGAAAATCAGTTCGGGGAATACAATGCAACTAGTTATCACCGATCGAATACATACAGAAGCTAGTGAATTCTGCCTGAGTCCAACATTCTCGCTAAAGATATGTCGACAATCAAATTCTACCTATTTTTAACCGCTAAGCTCTCGAACAAGTTCAATAGTTACTCGACTAATACCACAAATTGGTTCTACCGCTAAGTTTTCCCAACAATGCAATCTAGTCAAGTATAACACAATTGATATCAAATTAGCGCACCGCTAGGCTGCACTAAATTGACAATCAAAGCATTCGTTTCATTCATACAAGGGGAGCACTTCAATAGCTCAAATCATGTGGTCATTGACCTCAAACTAAATGTCGCGATGCAAACCCCAAACTGAAATATAGATTTAGCTACTCATCATATCCATGGTATACAATAGACACTAGGTTAAGTAGCTACAAACTGAAGTAGAACAAAACTGAGCTAAAACGGAAATTCGGCGAATAGTGTTTTCCGGCCGTGAATAGTAATTCCGGCCGTGAACAGTAGCGATGAACAGTAATTGTGAATAGTAAAAATGAACAGTAACCGGCCGTGAACAGTAACTTCCTGCGACTTTCCAGCAGCTTCTCTCTAGCTTCAGTCTTCTCCTCCCTCCGTCACCGTAGCTTGTGAATAGTGCGTGAATAGTGTCTCAATAGTGAGAGGATTCTTTTCCTCTTTTGTCCATCTCTTAGGTTTAGGGTTTTTGGGTTGAACCAAAATGAACCACATTGAACCACATCTAATTTCTAATTGAACCAACAGAGTTGACTGCTGTTGACTTGGACTGCTGTTGACTTCTTGATCTTGGATGAATGCTTCGAATATGCGATAAATTCCAATGCGATCTTGAACATTCCTGCGATACGAAAACACTACAAAAGAGTAATCGATTCACACAAAATGTCACCGGTGCACCATGAGGCCTGCCGAAGATCAGGAGACCCCAGCATCATTCGCCAGCAAATATGACGCCTTCATGAGGCTGTAGATGTACGGGACCCCGTACATCAGCAGGGACTTCCTGCGCGAGGTCGGGATGGAGGACCTCATTGTGGAGAAGCTCGTGCTGGGGGGGGGGGGGGGCGTTACATTTACATTTCACGTTTTTTGAGCTTTGTAGTGTAGCTTAGTTTAGTTGAAGGGAATAGTAGCAGTGGTGCGCTAGTGTGCGGGTTGCGCACACTTTTCAGCTTGTAGTGCGCTATTCATCTTGCATGTGCTGCTATCAACTGTTTTAGTATATATTTTTCATTATTTTCTGCTCCTTTTAGTTGGGATATACAGGGGATGTATTTTTCTGCTCCTTTTTCGTTTTTTCCTCTATGAATGTATTCCTTATCATCGACTCTAAACGTCTATAGTTCGATTTACTGAAGTTAGTGTCCGATCAAGGCTTCCTAACATGTGCGCATGTTCCGATCAAAGTTCATGAGCTATTAATTCTTGAAACTAGTCTAAGCAGCTACGAATCCTGTCACAGTAGCAACTGATTATCCTAGCGCGTTACTCCTAGTTGTCACCGTCAAGCTACCAACTAGTTTAACATATAACAAACAAGTAGCAAGAGTAAGATTGCGGTTCAAGGCTTCCCCTACTCATGCAACTAGCTGTCAACAGTGTGCACAGAATTAATACAAACAACTAACTATGCATTAAGCACAAGTCTCAAAGGAAATACTCATAGAATCATGCCCAACCGATACAAAGCGTTTAGCTAGACATGCTAGTAGTAAACATCATAGAAATAGTAAATAACAGCTAAAGTATCCAAGAAAATAGTAACAAGCAGGTGCGTGCAGGTTCATGTGTCTCGGCTCGCGCAGTCGGCTAGCGCAGGTCCTCGCAGCAGCTCGCATGTTTTTCAATTCTGGCTCTCTCTCCTCGATAATGCCTCTCTGATGTGTCTCTTCAAACCTTAGCCTTCCTCTCCTTATATACTGCTCATGAGGACAATCTTGGCAACTTCCAAATCCTATGGTGTCAAGATTTGGAAACACCACTATCCTGCGCATGGCGCACTGCGCACGCTGGCTAGCGCAGTCGGTCTACGCACCGCACTCTGAATCTGCCACTTCCTATCCTGTTTGCGCTGCTAGCTCCGCAGGCTGTGTGTTGCGCTCCTTAAATGCGCCTATTAGCACGTATCCGACTTAGGCCCTTGTTTTGCCCTGGAATACAAAAATACCGGAAACCAGTAATCTTGTACACAAAATAATGCAAACAAGCATAGTGTTAGGATCTAAATAGCGCGTATAAATAGGCTCTATCAAACCCCCCACACTTGCCCTTGTTCGTCCCGAACAAGCACTCAAGCACGGATACAATTACCTCTCAGGAGTCTAGCGCACACTCTTGCACTCTGGCGCGATCTACACAACCGCTCACCTTGCGCTGCTCTATCACCTGCGCGCATCTGCCTTCAACAGTTTAATATAACAATTTCGAAATTCGTTACCTCTCAGCTGGGGATGGAGATCATTTCGGATGGCTGGGAGATAGCTCTTCATAGGCTCCGAGTTGTCAGTCTTTACTTCGAGGACGGGTATATGGTTAATAGCGCAAGCTTCTTCCGGTACGTGATTCTTCCGCGCACTTCCTGGGAACTCGAGCCTTTTTGATGATTTTCTTGTGAACTTGCGCACGCTGGTACGGAGTTGTGCGCATGCTGATTTCTTTAGCGCATATCATCTGCTGGTGTTTTTTCTTTTGTACAACTTTATCTACAGTTCCTTTGTTCCCAGAACGGTTCCAATCTCGGCCTCCGGATAGCAGCTATGGAACAACGCTCCGCTCTCCCTCCTTGATCTATTTGCGCAGGTCAGCGCACGCGTTTACACCCGTGCCCGCCTGATACAGCCTATTTATACGCGCTATTTGGATCCTAACACTATGCTTGTTTGCATCATTTTGTGTACAAGATTACTGGTTTCCGGTGTTTTTGTATTTCAGGGCGAAATGAGGGCCTAAGTCGGATACGCGCTAACAGGCAGCGTTTAAGGAGCGCAACACACAGCCTGCGGAGCTAGCAGCGCAAACAGGATAGGAAGTGGCAGAGTCGACTACCGTGCGCAGACCGATTGCGCTAACTAATGTGTGCAGTGCGCCATGCGCAGGATATTGGTGTTTCCAAATCTTGACACCATCAGATTTGGAAGTTGCCAAGGCCGTCCTTGGGCTTCATGAGCAGTATATAAAGAGAGGAAGGCTAGGGTTTGAATATACACACACAGACACGACACAGCACATGAGAGAGAGGCAGAACTGAAAAACACACGAGCTACTGAGAGGACCTGCACCAGCCGAGACACTGCAACCTGCACGCACCTGCTTGTTACTATTTCTTGGATACTTTAGCTATTATTTACTATTTCTATGATGTTTACTACTAGCATGTCTAGCTAAACGCTTTGTATCGGTTGGGCATGATTCTATGAGTATTTCCTTTGAGACTTGTGCTTAATGCATAGTTTGTTTGCTTGTATTAATTCTGTGCACACGCTTGACAGATAGTTGCATTAGGGGAAGCCTTGAACCGCAATCTTACTCTTGTTACTTGTTGTTATATGTTAAACTAGTTGATAGCTTGACAGTGACAACTAGGAGTAACGCGCTAGGATAATCAGTTGCTACTGTGACAGGATTCGTAGCTGCTTAGACTAGTTTCAAGAATTAATAGCTCATGAACTTTGATCGGAACATGCGCACATGTTAGGAAGCCTTGATCGGACACTAACATCAGTAAATCAAACTATAGACGTTTAGAGTCGATGATAAGGAATACATTCATAGAGGATTGTCTGCGCCGATACCTTTCATAGTCATAGTACTTAATCTCTACTGCCTGCGCACGTCTAGTGCAAATCCTGCGTTAACTATTGTCATTCGCGCACTTGCACAACCCAATCACTGACACCCCAATTTTCGTAAGTGCAGGTTACTAGTTAGAGCTAATCTGCATGCTCCCTTTGGAATCGACCCTGACTTAGCCGCTATACTAAGTGGAGAAGGAAGGATTACTTTGACGCGCACAACGACGCGCGGATCAAATTTTGGCGCCGTTGCCGGGGAGCAACACAGATAAGCTTTACTTAGCTTAAGTTTTCTTTTACAGTAGTCAATTATTTCTGTTTGCTTTATTCTCGTTGTTGTTTCTGACAGCGCGTAATCAACATCAGCCTGCGCAACCTTGAAACAGTTGCGCTGCGCAGATTCTAGTTGCGCACTGACAGACGCAACAACTTAGTTATCTATTAAATTTTGTTTTCTTTGAGATTTAGAACAGGTCATGGAGGATAACAGTGTCGTTGGAGACAACTTAGGAGACAGAACCCCAGAGAATGCGAGGGCAGACGACCGCGCAATTCGGTTCAGAGAGGAAGTGCAGCGCGAGGTTGAAGCAAGGATGGCCGCTGAAGTGTATAATGCGCCACCAGCGCGACAGGCCGCGCGACGCAGAACAGTGCGCGAGATGTCAGCCCCAATCACAGTTAACCAGCCATGGTGCATAGTGCTTCCACCAGACGGTCATTTTGAACTCAGGAGCTCGCTCATTCATCACATGCCCAAGTTCCACGGGATGAACAACGAGAACCCAGTCAAGCATGTGCGAGAATTCCTAGTCATTTGCGAGAACATGAAGGCCGAAGGGGAGAGCGACGAAGCGCTGAAGATGAAAGCGTTCCCATTTTCACTGTGTGACACGGCCAGGCATTGGCTAATGAGCTTACCAGCAGGATCAATTCACACATGGGAGCAGCTGCAGAAGAAGTTCTTGGACAAGTTCTATCCCGCAGCAAAGATCGCGCTACTCAGGAGGGAGCTGGCCGCACCTAGGCAGGGCGCAGGAGAGTCACTATCGGAGTATTATGAGCGTTTCAGGGAGCTGGAGGCCAATTGCTACAATCACGGCCTGCCCCAAAATGTGCTGATAGAGAATTTCCTGAATGGATTGTTGCCCATGGAGCTGAGGTTATTGAATGCATGCGCAGGAGGCGACATTTGCAACATGTACCCAGAGGACGCGTGGCAGCTGATAGAAGACTCTGCTGGGCAGGTAAGACATCAGCTAACACTGGAAAATAGTCGTGCTCGTTCTGTGCATCAGGTAGAAACAAGCGCTGAGATAAAGGAAATGAAGGCCATGCTGCAGAAGTTGATGCATGCGCAGGGGGTGCAACCAGCTGCGCCAAAGGCATGCGAATTCTGCACGTCCACTGAGCACAAAACCGACGCATGTCCCACACTTTTCGAGGAATCAGAAGATGTCAATGCTCTTGGAGGATGGGATAATAGAGGGCTGCAGAGGCAGAATCAGCCGCATTTTGGACTAGCCGCAAATGGGTTCAGATGGAAGGAGGAAAACAATTTCCAGAGGCAGTCCACGGACCAGCGCGCACCACAGCAGACGCAACAAGCTGCGCCCTATAATCCACCACATCACCGCACTGACGTACCAGCACAAAACAACAAGCAGCCGAGGCGATCCTTAGAAGATATCGTTGGGCAGCTAGCAGACACAGTGCGCAAGAATGATGAGAAGTATGACAAAAGGTTCGAGTCCATTGAGAAGCAGCTATCACAGATCGCTACCACGGTGTATGAGCTGAAAAAGAGTGATGGCAACCTGCCTTCGCAAGTGATCCAGAATCCCAAGGGAGGAGTCAACGCAGTGACACTGAGGACTGGGCGCACGGTAGGAACAGAGAAGACAGCGAAGGCGCCCGCGCAACCAGTTGCGCAAGCTCCAGATCCAGCAGAGCAAGATGCGCAACCAGAAGCGCCAGCCACAAGCCAGCAGGGCGAGGCGCCAGGTATGGCGAAATCAAAAGACAAAGGCATGAATCTTACTAACATACCTGCACCTTTCCCTGTACAGGCACCATCGGCTAGGAAGGAAGCGCTTGATAAGGAGCTCTACTAGTTATTCAGTAAGGTGGAAATAAACATTCCCCTTATCGAAGCAGTTCGGCAGATCCCTAGGTACGCCAAATTTTTAAAGGAGCTGTGCACAAACAAGAGGAGGAAAGGCGAGTGCGCACAGGTAATGCTAAATGCGCAGGCTTCAGCAATTGCAACATAAGGTACCATCTAAATGCCGAGACCCAGGTACGTTCACCATCCCATGCACTTTAGGTAAGACCACAGTAAGCAATTGCATGATTGACTTAGGCGCATCTATAAATGTGCTACCCTACTCCCTATATGCGTCATTGCGCCTTGGACCACTAAAGCCTGCAGGTCTCACCATTCAGCTAGCAGATCGGTCGTGCAAGCAGCCGACGGGCATGATCGAGGACGTCCTTGTCTGAGTAGGAGAGCTGGTGTTCCCAGCAGATTTCTATGTCTTAGAAATGGAGGGTGAGTCTAGCAAAGGCAGTGCGCAGATCCTACTAGGCAGACCATTTCTGATGACAGCGCGCACAAAGATAGACGTGTGTAGGGGTACGCTCTCCATGGAGGTCGATGGCGAGGAAATTCATCATATTCAAAGGGATGCAGCACCCTCATGAGGACGCCACAGTGCACGCAATGGACAGCATAGATGACTTGCTTGCAGATGCGCAATGTGCAAGCGCAACAGAAGAACCTGAAACACTGGCACAGGCAGAGTTGGAGGCGCAAGAGGATGAGCTGAGCAGTGCTGAACCAGCATCCAGACAGGTACACGATATAGTTAATGTCTGCACTGCTAATAAAATCCTGCCCTCTAATGAACAGGCACCCAAGATCGAGCTGAAGCGACTCCCAGAGCACCTCAAGTACATATTTTTGGGAAATGAGGACACCCTGCCCGTAATCATAAAGAAAGGATTAGAAGAGGAGCAGGAGGCGCGATTACAGCAGGTGCTGCGCAAGAACCAGCGCGCTATAGGATGGACACTAGCTGACCTGCGCGGAGTGAGCCCGGACGTATGCATGCATAGGATTCTATTGGAAGATGGTGCCAAACCATCCAGGGAGCCTCAGCGCAGATTGAACCCGAACATGATGGAGGTGGTGCAGAAGGAGATCCTGAAGCTGCTTGACGCAGGAGTCATTTACCCAATCTCGGACAGCAAATGGGTAAGTCCAGTGCACGTCGTGCCGAAGAAAGGAGGAATCATAGTAGAGGAGAATGCGCAAGCGAGCTAGTTCCCAAGCGCATGCAAACTGGATGGCGCATGTGCATCGACTACAGGAAGCTTAACGCAGTCACGCGCAAGGACCATTTCCCGCTACCCTTCATGGACCAGATGCTAGATCGATTAGCGAGGAAGCCCTACTTTTGTTTCTTGGACGGGTATTCAGGGTACAATCAGATACCCATTGCTGCGGAAGATCAAGAGAAAACCACGTTTATCTACCCATTCGGTACATTTGCGTTTCGGCGCATGTCATTTGGGCTGTGTAACGCGCCAGATACGTTCCAATGTCTAGTCATGAGCATCTTTTCTGATATGATTGGTATATGCATAGAAGTGTTCATGGATGATTTTACTGTGTACGGAGGTACCTTTGACGCGTGCTTAACTCATCTTGATAAGATCTTAGCGCGCTGCATTTCAAAAAACCTAGTGCTCAATTATGAAAAATGTCATTTCATGGTATCGCATGGTGTAGTACTAGGACATATTATCTCGCAGGAGGGGATCAAGATAGATAAGGCCAAAATAGATCTTATTTCTAATCTGCCTACCCTATTACAATGTGCAGTACACGAAATGCTTCAGCACACACTGTATCAGAGTTGCTTTAACTTCTGTCGATAGCTTATCTAGCACACACTGCCACGCCTTCAGACACTCTCTCTGAATTCTTCCAAGTCAGATGTTACTCCCCCTTGATCAATGTCCACCTTACAATATCAAAGAGAGATGTTCAACCCTCCAACAGCCTGCGACAGGTTTGTCCGCAGCTGTTCACCGAAGCTTCTGTTTTGATCCTTCAATGAGCCACACTCCAGTTGAATTATGTGGATCAAATCTTGATCAAACTAGTTATGATCTCTTATGCGCACTCCACAACTCTGTCAGCCTTCTTCTATAACCCCTAGTTGTGTGTATTCTCTGCTTCGGTTTCTCTTCTCTCTGCTTCTAAGGAACTGCCTTTGCCTTCCTCATATAGCTTCATGGATGACCAGTGACGGAAACCTCGTTGCCTTACGATTCATAGTGCATCACATCATTATCTAAATTTGTTCCTAGATTCCTTGCATAGTTGTTGAAGATTCCGTTTCCTACATCGGACTTTAGGATCTTAACTTTTAGAGTTTTTCTTCCGACCGTGTGATGACATCTGCAGGTCACTTGATGACGTTTCCAAAGCTTCTTGAACCTCTGAGACAATAGAAGCACCTCTCTAGACTTTCTCCGTGCATCTTCAAGCTTCTCGGCCATTTTGCTTTAGCTTTAAATCATCACGGGTTGCTGTAGCAGAATCTGTCTTTTGCCTTTTTCCCAGTTTGCCTTAGCTCTTGTGGTCCACAGAGTGCTGCAGCAGATCCTTGTGCTTGGTTGTTGTATCTCGCCCATTCTTCAGATTGTGCTCCAGTTTCAAATTTTCAGTTGTTGAAGCAGAATCTTGTGCAGTTTTCAACTGATGTCATATCTCAACAATCTTATTGGAGAAGCTAGAATTTTAAGATTGAAAGAGTCAGTTAATCACACAATGATAGTTGATGATTAAACGAGGCAAAGATAACCGAGTTGACACTCAATGGAGAGGACTCGTAGTTAAGGCGTATGTTTGAAGGGTAGAAGAGCAACGATAGTTGGTATTTACTCTGATACATACACGGTCTATTCCCTATCTTTTATTAGACATTCATGTATACTTCATTTGTTATATACTTGAGTTGTACATATAGGTGAAGTAGTGACATAGGAATATTATATTAAATTAGTTAAGAAATACTCTTATATTTTGGATCACATTAATATTTAGGTTTCATACTTCACTATTCGAGTTAGAATAGCCAAATCGAAACATCGTCTTCCTTAGTATTACACGTGCTTATCTTGCTTCCTTGGAACTCGACTAGGGATTGCCTTATATAAATTATTTGACTACATTGATTCTCAAACTTTACATAAGAAGAGGTAAAATTCTAGTTTGTCAAATGCTTCTATTCGATTTCAGTAGGTAAATCATCTCCCATAGTGAGATAATTGATTTGACCGTTTGTTGTGTGTTTGTTAGGAATTAGGGTTCGTTTTTAGGAACCGCATCGGTTGAATCGGCACCAACGTAATAGGATCAACCATGGCTCCGCACGCACTTCCTCAACATCTACGCCCGCACATCTTTCAAGACCCTCAAATTCCTCTCTGAATGCAATAAATAAAATACTAAACCATAAAAGTACAGTGTCGCAAATTTGTGGAATTTTAGACGAAAAGCTAATTTGTGATGATTATTCGACGGAATTATGCGAGATTTTCGTGCTTGTACAACGGTTTATTTTTGGATTAATTTTTTACGATTTTTTGCGGATTTTACGTGCTTATATGACGGTTTATTCAACCGTTATTATTTTAGCGGATTATGCATTTTGTTTACGACGAAGATGCGATAAAATCATTTACAAAGGTATTTTCCGTCGTACTATACGATGGATTTACAACAACACTTGTTTCCGTAAAAAATATGGTTTACAATGGTATTTTGTATGCGATGGATTTATGATTGAGTTACGATAGTTTAATTTACGATGATAAATTTTGTCATAAATTTGTCGTACTATACAACGGATTTACGACGAAAGATGTTTTCGTCGTAAATATTCTTTTACGACAATTTTAGCTGCGTCATAAATGCATTATCAGACTATAATTATGCGCCTTTCCTTTCGCCGCATAGTAGATTATACGGCAGAATTTATTCCTCGGTATAATTGTCACATGTTTTCGGCAGAATTTATCTCTTGTTTTAAGATGTCTTCTATATCTAGTATTCTCTCTACACTACATGACATTTTCTTTTCTTATGAAATCAGTGCAATTTGGGTTCTGCAACTCATCAGGTACTATACTTCCAACTTATTTCATTGTTGAACCCATGTACATTATGTAGGTTTATTTGTTTCGTTTGTAGCTTGATTGACGTACAAGAGTTATTACAGATATGTTTAACATGTTTTCCATGGAAGAGTTGGTTCGAGAATGTTTTTGGGTGTACAAACAATGTAATCCAAGTGAATCGTATAATAATGGTATATTTATGGACAGTGTCGGGAGGTTTCTTGAAGCGGTCTCTGCGAATCGTATAATAATGGTAAATTATCCTGCTCTTGCATTCGTTGCTCGATGAAGCCTAGCCTGTCTTCCATATGATCGGCCAGTTTAGAGACCGTCCAATGCGCCAAATTTCAAAAGAACAAGTGACGGAATTCGCAGCGGTGAAGAGTCGAAGAAACGGAGTGACGTGGTGGTGAAGCGGATCGAACTGGATAACTGATACCAATTGCTATGAACCAAGGCGGATCAGGCGATGGAGCGATAGCCGATGGTAGCGGATGCAGGATTCAATCGAATCGGACAAACGCAGGTATTTCATTTATAAGGCGGAAATCGCCGGAAAGATACAAAAGTTCTGATATGAAAATTCAACAAACCTTTTGTGTTTCTCTTTGCTATTTATACAGACTCACTTTACTTTGTTTATTTCCTAATTTTGCTCCGCGCCTCTCCTTTGCAGGTACGTTGCAATCTCCTTCACCTCATCTCTCTCACGAACGTATTCTTGGTCTCTCTCATCCCTCTCCTTCATCTCTCCGAGTTCTGGAATGTGGATTTGAGAAGAAAAAGAAACAGGATAGAGATGGGAACCTCAATAGCTGATTTGGCGATTGAGGTTCCCATTCTCTAAAATTATAAAGAATATGAGATGTGCGTTGGAGAAAAGAAAATGTATATTTTTAAAGAAAGTTAAATTATTATAGTTAATGGATGTGTTTACATGATGTCATTGGATGCTCTTAGTAGTGAAATTTAGTTTAATTTGGAATATTTATTGTAGTAAAATGTTGATTATTTTTAATGATATAGTTTTATTATTCTTTTTATCTTCCATAATTGAGGGTATATGAGTTTCGTAAGAATGGATCATATCATAGGACACGCTCCGCTTAGAGGAAGGGAAGATGTTCAAGGAAGCACAAGCAATCAAGCGCGCGGTGTTGGCATTACAATTACAGAACCATCAAGAGTCCCAGGACACCCACCTGCCTACAGAGAGTATTTTCAAAGGGCATTATTTGGGGGATCAACACCAGAGTTTGGGACGCATCATATTGATCGCATGCACTATATTGAGTATTGGATGCAACATTCCTATTTGAATCCTGTTGACAGAGACTCCCAAAGTTTGTTAGGGGGTCATTTATCAGATGTTAATAATCTTCCTAAGGATACGAATTTACAAGAGATGACATTTGTTATTTCGGATGATGTCACTGAGGACTAGAGAGTCTTGATAGTTTCCACTGGAGGAACAGATTTGTGTAATACTACCAAATGTATTTCTTTAATATGGGAATAATTAATGTATCAACTTGATTTTTTAACAGTTTTACCCATTCTTTTGTTGTGTTCCATTTAGTCAGCCGTTGCATTTGAGTAGGCTGGACCGAGTTGGACTGGATTACGTGATGTGGAGCAGGCCGCATTCGAGCATTGGTTTGATCGCCTCCAAGTATGTGTACTAATAATTTTTATAAGCACCACCATTATAAATTATACTTTTATTTTATTTTACTCTTTATGATCATGCACCAAATAAAAATATGGGCCCCGAGAATACATTGACGGTTAGTCATAACTTCTGCGTAAAGTGTGGTGAAGTTATATAAAACGTAATGTACTCGTATCGCATGGGCCATTCAAAGAAAGGTCTTTCTTTTGTACTTCATAGGCTCTGGAAAAAAGTTGTAGAAGTGTGAATCAAACCCGACATTCGCTAGTCAATCTTCACATAACAAGAAGAATTATAAAGAAAAATGTTTGTAAAGGACCTAGCAGGCACAGAGGTGGACGTCATCCTACTCAATAGTATCAAAAGCAGCTAGTAAACCCTAATTGCAAAAAGTTTTAGTAGTAAATATATTATGCATATAAATTTGTTGACTTTATAAATTAATTTATAAAAGTTAATCTTGTAGGAGAAAGACTTGTGGAGGACTCCTAATTACCTAGAGGTGTACAACCGCTTGAAGCGGAAGCCAGGCGGACTTTATCTGGATTCACAAGACCATCAGACACTGGTATGATACAATCCTTAATACTTTTCAACATATGTAGCCAATCTACTAAAAGCTTTAATTTCCATTATCATACAAGATCAATATGAGGAGAGGCGCAAGGTTTACATGAAGAATAATGCTACATCCGAACCTATAGTGACTAAAATTTATAAAATCTTAAATTATGCATTGGAAAGCCGTCGCATTTTGTTTTTCGGCTTTCATTGCAAAACCGAAGCAATTCCATAGTAACCGTCGAATTATAGTGATTAATAATTGACGGATGTATGATGCCTTTACCGTCGCAGAGCCGTCGTATGACCACTGTATGATTTGCTATGCAGTTTCAGCGGTTATATGATGATACACCAATGACTGGTTTTTATCGTACCACCATCGAAAAACCACTGCTGTGTGTCGAAACATTGTCGTATAATCACTACATGTTGAGCGGTGGATTTCTGAAGATTATCCTACTCGTTTACGACAATAGTGTATACCATCGTAAAATTATCGTAAATAATATCGTATTTTCATCGAAATACTCGATAGTAAATTATATGACTTGAAAAACCAACGATTTGTTTTTCTTATTCGATGGTTTATCGAAATTTGTAGTGTGTATTCTATTGCTAAACTATCAAAAACCGTCGCACAGTTCCGACGACTTTTTCGACGGATATACTAGGGTTTTGCGATGATTTTTATTCGTCGCACAATTTCGTTGGACAACCATCGCAAATTCATCGTAACTTGCATGCGATTGTGTTTTTACGACAGCTTCTGAACTGACGTAAAATCTATCGTATTTCTATTTTATATTATAGAAATTTGACGGTTTTACATGGAACTTTATCCCCGGTAAATTATTTCAAAATTTGCGGTGATTGACCAGACTGACGACTCAAGACTCTTACTGATATGTACTTATATAAAAACTTTATAAGTACAAAAAAAACATACCACCCTAGTCAGCTTTTAGACATTTTTACTATGTCCTCTTATCAATATTTGGATAAATTCAGAATTATAAATCAAACCACGAATCTTTAATTGAATGCATAAAATGATAGTTGCTTCGCTCTATTTCAGATAAGGAAATCATAATATGCTAAATAATTTTAAAAGAGTAGAGTGGTTGTAAAAGTTGTATCGTAACATCCTTGATAGTGAAATAAGATATAAACGGTTATTGAAAGTTCTAGTGATAATTCGATTTCATCTATGTAAGTAATAGTTAATACATCAGAAAAGCCTTTGAGAGGGTGCTATTTTAAAGGCATTGGGAGACTTTGAAAGTCATCACCTAAATTGACAAGTAGTGACTTTTTTTACATTTGTTTATTGAAAATTATTTCTTCCTTTTTGTAGTGCGGACACCTCCCTCATTCATCATCACATCATTATCTAGATAATTATGCAATTGGCAACCCTAAATTAATTATCCATGTCACTTTGCTGTATTATAATACTAATACTGCCTTGGTTTTATAGTATTATTTATTTTATATGCTTTCTCCTAGAAATTGAACATTTGTTGAAGCACCGTAAAACCTGTAACAAAACATGAAGCATTTGGTTTTAATAGTTCCAGGGAACCTTGGAAGGAATTTATTAAGTGGGGAAGCCTGAAATTGGGCGGCATATGTCCTAATCTGGACGACAATCAATGACCTAATGTAAACTGATAATGTAAGAAGCGTCTGTGCAGGTAGGTCCAAAACGTACTTGTTTTCATTGATAATGAAGTGTGGTTAGATAGGTCCCATTTGTTGAAAAACATGGACTAGCTAGCAAGTATGAATATATTGTGTAATTATTATATATGACAATAATAGATAATGGCTGTTTTCATTGCTTAAGTATGCAAATTTACACTTGCAGGGCTGTTTCCCTAACCATAAAGTTGCTGGATTGTTGGTTGGGTGTCTTGCGTTCACATTTCCTTGATTGCTGGCGAATGGCTACACCGTTCACACTACCAAAGAAGAAAAGGAAGGAATGTAATCAGTATCAGTTTGCTTTTCTTCTAACTCCTTACTATCAACCTTGCGCAAAGGCTCATGAAACTGGGACCACACCACAGGCATCCATTAAACTCCATGTGATTCCTTCTGATTCAATTTGTATGTGAGCTTTTTTGTAAACTAAATTCTGACCCGACTTACAAGCCAGGGTGAGTCCATCCATATGTAGGGTAGGGTAGGGTAGTGAGGGGGAGGAGAGACATAATTAATATCTATTATAAGAAACTCCATGCCCATGCCATGGCCGTTCAATTTTCAACTTGCTGAATTTCATGACTGACTGAATAATCCCAACGCCAATTACTCTGCACTGCACGTACAAAATTGTTGTTGTGCATGGCTCTGATTTCGATAAAAATAAATGTACAAAGAACGAAGATGCTTTCATACTTGCATAGATACTCTGTGATCATTACACTGAGTTTACGATAACATTGTCAATTTAATGGTCACAAAGAGAAAGCCGAAACCAAGCTAATATTGTGTTACATTTTTTTTGTACTTATTTATATAAGTATTTATAAATAAATATATGTACATATAAGTAAATATAATTATTCATCATCTCTTTCATCAACACACCACCACTACTATCCATCATTTCTTTCATCCGCATGTCATCACTTCAACCACAACAACGCCATCACCACTATAACACCACTATTACAATAAAAAATTTAATGTATTATATAAGTAAATATAAACAAAGTAATAAATATAAGTACTTTTTTCAGTATAAAAGAATACAACTTAAGTCTGTTTTTTTTCAAAATAAACATATAAATTGAAATACTTAACTAATTTATTAAAAAAATAAATGTAAGTACGTAGTAATACCCTTCTAGAACGTTGACTGATTTACAAATAATGACTCATCCATTCATCTCTTCTTCACATTTATTACTAGCACGGTGGAAACAAGACCATAGCATCATAGAGTTCAGGTCGTACCCTACCTGCATGGTATAATTAATGGCTACCGTCCAATCCTGTTCTGTTGAAATGTCTATTTCCCCGACTTCACACATCTTTGTTGATTATTAATTCTTTCGATAGCAAGTCGTGCTCTTGTAATATTGGGCAACAATCATGAAACCTTTTCAACTTTCTCATATGTTTTACAAGTTTATTCCTTTTATATTATTTAGTTTGAAAATATTTCTATTATGTCATCTTTTTATATAAATTGCTATTGTCACTAGTCATTTATTTATTTGTGTTGATTTATGCCTCACACACCATCTACGCGGACAACACCACCAACCGATTAATGTCCACAGCGGTTTGAGTAAAAATGATTATCAAACATAATGATTTACTATTAATTATTATTGATTATGTTTAAATATATTCAAAATATTCAAATAGATTACGCTTAAATCTATTTAAAATATTTGCATAATATTTGCATTGAGTACATTTAAATTAAGTGATAGTATTTTATTATGCTTAAATCAAAATAAAAACATTGGCATTGATTACAATTGCTTACATGCACTTCCGATGAATTTGTCCTAAATAGGTCACACTACATTAATAAAATCTAAGAGAAGTTTGGAAAATAAATGTTTGCGTGTCAACTCCAAATGACATAAGTCAACACTTGTTTAAGAACAAATGAAAGCATCTTTTAAGTTCAATTTGCAAGTGTAATAGACAGTCTAATTTGCTTGATAAATTGTACTAGACGTGAAAATGTATATATAGTGGCTAAGGCCCTGTTCTTTTGACCTTAAATTTTAAGTACTTAAGTTAAGTTAAATTAAATACACTTAAGTTAAGTTAAGTTCTTGCATGTCTTTCATTACCACCACCACTATTCATCACCATCATCACCACCACCACCACTATTCATCGCCGCCACTATTCATCACAACCACCACTATTCATCATCACTACTATTCACCACCACCACCACTATTCATCACAATCACTATTCACCACCACCACTATTCACTAAGAGGTTGTGGTGGGGGGTGGTAAGTTGTGGCGGTGGTGGTGGTGGTGGTGGGTTGTTGTGGTGGCGGCGGTGTTGGGTTGTTGTTGTGATGGTGGTGGTGTTGGGTTGTGGTGGTGATGATGAGTTGTGGTGGTGGTGGTGAGTTGTTGTAGTGGGTTGTGATGGTGGTGGTGGTGATGGGTTGTGGTGGATTGCGGTGGGTGGTGGTGGGTTGTTGTTGTGATGGTGGCGGTGGTGGTGTTGGGTTGTGGTGGTGGTGGTGAGTTGTGGTGATGGCGGTGGCGTTGGGTTGTGGTGGTGATGATGAGTTGTGGTGGTGGTGGTGGTGGTGGTGATGGGTTGTGGTGGATTGCGGTGGGTTGTTGTTGTGATGGTGGTGGTGTTGGGTTGTGGTGGTGGTGGTGAGTTGTTGTGATGGCGGTGGTGTTGGGTTGTGGTGGTGATGATGAGTTGTGGTGGTGGTGGTGAGTTGTTGTAGTGGGTTGTGATGGTGGTGGTGGTGGTGGTGATGGGTTGTGGTGGATTGCGGTGGGTGGTGGTGGGTTGTTGTTGTGATGGTGGCGGTGGTGGTGTTGGGTTGTGGTGGTGGTGGTGAGTTGTGGTGATGGCGGTGGCGTTGGGTTGTGGTGGTGATGATGAGTTGTGGTGGTGGTGGTGGTGATGGGTTGTGGTGGATTGCAGTGGGTTGTTGTTGTGATGGTGGTGGTGTTGGGTTGTGGTGGTGGTGGTGAGTTGTTGTGATGGCGGTGGTGTTGGGTTGTGGTGGTGATGATGAGTTGTGGTGGTGGTGGTGAGTTGTTGTAGTGGGTTGTGATGGCAGTGGTGTTGGGTTGTGGTGGTGATGATGAGTTGTGGTGGTGGTGGTGAGTTGTTGTAGTGGGTTGTGATGGTGGTGGTGGTGATGGGTTGTGGTGGTGGTGGTGGTGGTGGTGGTGATGGTGTTGGGTTGTGGTGGTGGTGGTGAGTTGTGGTGGGTTGTGGTAGTAGGTTGTGATGGTGGTGGTGGTGATGGGTTGCGGTGGGTGGTGGTGGGTTGTGGCGGTGGCGATGATAGATTATTTGGTTGTGGGTTATGTGGTGGTGGGTTGTGGTGGTGGTGGGTTGTGATGGTGGTAGTGGTGATGGGTTGTGGTGGTGGGTGTGGTGATGATGGTGGTGGTCGATTAATGTGGTGGTGGTGTGTTTTTGTGGTGGTTGGTTGTGGTGATGAATAGTAATTTAAGTACTTAAGTTAAGTTAAGTTAAAGTCACTTACGTTAAGTTAAGTTAAATTAAGTTAAGTATTTAAGTAACTGACTTAAGGTCAAAAGAACAGATCCTAAATCAACTAGATATAAGAACACTGGAAGTCTATTGAGTAATGAGGTATCTATGATTTTACTAGTGATTATGGTGTGTAAGAGGGGTGGTTATGTATTGGAATTCCTAAAAAAAAAAAAGCTGTGAAAATCAGATTTGTCACATTGGACAAGTGTGGTGAAGAAGCTGAGCAGTTATGAAACTTCATGGAGTATATTCTGAATTGAACAGAACATATGCAGTTATAGACAGTATGTGTATATTATGATAATCATTTTGCAATTGGAATGACCCATAGTTTGGTCTATAATGGTAAGCTGGACGTATACGTCGAAGACATTATATTATTTGATATCCTCTCTTATCGAGACTTATTAATAGTAACTATGTATGGTACAAAGAGAATAAGTGATCTATTAACAAAAAATAGATGTCAAGTAGAAAAGACGTGTAAAAGAATAAAACTAAAACTCTCTAATAAATAAAATCAATGTAAAGAAACTCTTTCATATTCAATGGAGATCTCAAGTTCTTGCTTTAAAAAGGACAATCTAAATGGTGAGACTAAGTGATGTCATTAAGGAAAAGAACCCATGTCATATACTTTTAATTAAACAGTGACGACGTTAAACTTTAAGCTTTTAATTATCTTAGAAGAACGGATTTAGATTCTGCACAACTAATATGCGATTATTTCAAGTAAAAAATCACATATGTGAGAGAGAAGTTTATTACTTAAATGGCTTAATTCCGTAGAAACTCTCAAATAACCAAAAAGATGTTTAAGGCGGAAAAAATATAACCTTAAGAACCGAACTTGTGTCACGAAGAGATCTGTGGAGATTTTGTTTCGTTTACATAAAATGACTAACAGTTCAAAAACATCGTCCATAAAATAGTTAGTAAAGATGACATTTCTTCACAAGGGAAGATCCAAGTGTTAATATTTCCTATACAGATATCGACCATAAAAACTATCGTCACATTAAGTCGGGTTGCTTCATACTTTATTTTATTTTTATTCACGTGAGAGATTATTAAAACAATTGTGGAATGGTTGGATAGAGTGAGTGTTGGATTTCTAAGGTTTTGATGATCACAAATACTCAACTACTGATTTAAATGAGTGTGCAGAAAAATACAATTAAGACACAATTGACTTATCAGTCAGGGAATGAAGTTGTGACCGAGGCAAGGAATAGCGATGAAGCTAGCTTCTTGTGCAAGCTAAACTGATTTTAACAGATTCAAAGGTAAGCTGAAACATGTCAACAAAGAAGAAAATGAAATATCGGAAAGAAAAGATTATCTGACGGAATATTTGGATAAGTTGTCATGAATATTTAAAGGAAATCTGGATATACTGATAATGACTTTATGAGAAGTTGTTATTAAATCCATAAGAATATTATGGGATATCTTCTAGATAACAACGAATATATCTCTTCTTTAAATTTGGAAACAAATCTATTTTAAATAGATAAGTTACCTGATTTGAATTAGAGATAGTTCACTATTCGGGATTTGGAGATATTTGGTTTTAAATTAAAAGTTAAAAATAAATGACTGAAAATTTTAACCAAATATATTCTTGACGGTTAAGTCAAGATGTCCGTGGATTCACAAACGCTATAAAAGACGAGCTAGGGCTTTGGATCTTGTGCGGTTTTCTAGAGAAAAAGGACAGAGCTTGCAAACTTAAGAGAAGCTTTTTTTGTAAACTCCAAAAGCTCGGATGTTCGAGTTCAAGCGTGAAAGAAATATGTTCGATGGTTGGGTTGAACCGATTGTATCAAAGATAAGTAAGACTTTTGTACTCAGTGTACTAGTGAGTTAAGTAGTCGTAGTACTCTGCGAGCATATTCTACTTAAAGAAATTGACTATTCACAAATCTTTCGAGGAGATACTAGCCGGTAGTGGTTTTACTGAGTTAATTGATTGGTACCGAAGTTTCCACTCTAAATCGTTGAGTAAGCTGTTTTACTTTTCTACACTTACTATTCCGCTGCTGTTATACCTTCCGAGTAACACACATTCCTGTTACCTCGGAAGGATAACTAACGATCCAATGAGGCTTATTTGTAGTGATGTATGATGGTGAATGAGAAATTGGTGTAAAAAATTTGACATACTAAAATGCCCAGTTTGGTTCTTGAAAATTTTGAAGGATGATAAGAAAATTTGAAAGAAAATGATTTTTTGTGTTTGGTTTGTCATGAAAAAAATAAATAAATAAAAGAACACCTTAGAAAATATTTCATATCACTTTTTATGGGAAAGTCATTTTTCATTTTATTATCTTTCCCCTAAAATTTTCAAGATCCAAACGAAGCCTACATGAATTTAACATTAATGACTATAATGACTAAGGCCCTGTTCATTAAAACTTAAATTTTCAGTACTTAAGTTAAGTTAGGTTAAGTTAAATTCAGTTAAGTTAAATTAAGTACTGAAAATGAACATATTTTTAAAAAGTCACTGCCACCTCAACCCACCACACCACCACCACATCAACCACCCTTTACACCACCCCAACCACATTACCACCGCAAACCCCAACCACACTACCACCATCCCAAATTCCCAACCAACCCCACACCACCACCACCACCCCAACCACCATATACTTGTTTACTTCCGAGATATTTAAAGTTAAAAATATGTTTGTAATACTTAAGTTAAGTTAAGTTAAGTTAAATTCAGTTAAATATAAATTCATCTCTAAAAAATAGACCCTAAGTTATAATGCCTAGCATGGAATTTCATATGACATGTGTTAAATTCATAGTAGATATGTTGGATGAGTTAAATGCAAAAGTTTTTCATATGCATGTGATCAATGTATTAACACCATTATAGAGATGTATTTTCCATGGGCCATTATTAATAACATTTTTGGGTTTGTTTATTTTTTGTGTGATTATTATTATGCAATGTATCAAGTTAAATAAGTTGGATAATCGAATGATTAGCCTTCAGTGGGGGTATGGATCATGAAGCATGAAGAATGCGAGAGGAGGAACTAGGAAGTAAGAATTTTAGTCCCACTTATCGCCACGTGGCTTCGTCCGTACAAAGTTTGACTCGTAGAACAGACCTTATTTGTTAATAATTAAATATATATTCCATATCTTAACACTTGGCAGCCGAGAAGCCCACCAGCGAATTGGCGATGTCGTAGCTGACGCGTATCCCCTGCTGCTGCACATTCCCTATGATCGACAGCTCCGACCTCGTCCCCGCGAACGCAAAGCAGAACGTCCCTCTCGAGTCCACTGGGATCAGGTAGTTCTTCGCCGGCAGAGACAGCGACTTCCCCCCAGCGAACACGAACGCCACCGTCGGCACCCGCACGCTCGTCTTCGACGACAGGTCGTAGCAAGTGTCGAACAGAGACACTCCTCCCGCCGAAGGCAGATCCGTCGTCAGGCTACGGAATGCATCTCGTAGCCCTGTGTACGCTTCTGATCGGAGACGGGTGATGGAGGTTCCGGAGTCCACGATGATTCCGCTGCTGCCGGAGGCGTCCATTTGGAAGATGGAGGGAGACAACTGGACCGGCTTTCCGCCAACGCTGAGCCCGGACACGGTGACGTAGAAGAAGGTTTCGATCCTGCTGTTCTTGGTCAGCTGGGTGGTGATGGAGTCACTCGGCCGGGCCGAGTTGAAGTCCAAAGTCGACGAGGTCCTCGAGTTGCGGTCGGGCAGGCAGTACGAGAAGGACGTGGCTTTAATCTGAGATGGGAAGCTCAGCGCGCCGCCGCCCAGGCCCAGAAGCCCAGCCGAGCCGACGAAGAGCCCCTCGTTGTCGTGGCCGCACCCGATGGCTAGCTTGGGGATGGTTCCGGTGGAACCGAGCGAGACCGTGTCGGTGATTAAATCGCCTTTGGTGAAGGATCTATCGCCGTAGGAGACTTGGTACTGGCAGACACCGGCGCTGCAGGAGGGCTGGTCGAGAGCGAGGCAGGAAGGGGCGGAGCAGGAGAGCGGCTGGTAGGTGGAGGAAGCAGAGGGGTCGTAGATAGGATCGGTCTGCTTGTAGCAGTCGGTACAGGGCTTGCACTGAACCCAGCTGACGTCGCTGCCGGTGTCGATGGTTAAGTGGGCGGTCCTGGAAGGCGTGCCGATCCCGAATTGGGAGAAGTACTCGCCGCTCCCTTGGCTGATGCCGCTGGCCACCGGAGTGGACAAGTCTTGCGTTTGGAGGTGTAGGGCGAGTTTGGAGTTGAGGGAGTTGACGCGGGCAGCATCGCGGGCTAGACGGGAGAGGACGAGGGACTTGTAGTCGTGGTGGTCGGTGGGTTGGAGTGTTTCGCGGGAGTGGAGTGGAACCGAGAATGATGAATTAAGAGTGTCGGAGAGCAGCCCATGTTGTTGGAGGGTTATGTCAGATGTGTTGGAGAGGGCGTGGAGGGCTTGTTGGATGGAGGCGGAGACGTCGAGGAGCTGGTAGTGAGGGCTGCTGGATGGGTTTAGGGTGCGAGACTGGAATGATGAGTGGAGGAGCAGCGAGGAGATGGCCAGGAAAGTGAGCAATGGTGAAGCCATTTTCTTTCTTGATTATGTGGTGAATTGAGATTTGGTTTATATAGAGGAGAAGTCATAAATGCTTCCATTTATTTTTTACTTGACACTAGTTCTAGTTGTTGAGGGTATAATAACAAAAATCGGCTCTCCACAAATCTAATGTCCAATAAATGTAAATAAGCTTTTGGAACAAAAATCAATAAACTTTTGTAAATTGACAGGCATACTTTAACACTCTTAATCAAACGAAATAGTGAAGTAATGCGGGATTCAATATAGTTAGGGTTTCGATAGATCGTTTTAGTGGAGTCCAATTGGTGAGCTAGTTTAACTATGCTACTCTGTATCCAAATATAATTTTCTTATTTTGCCCTCTAGGTAGAATTTTGTACTGTAGTTTAAAAAACCAGTAAAAACAAAATGACCCGTTCAATTACTAACAAGAATGTCAATTATAGAGCTCCAAGGAAAAGAAGAAGAGCAGTCAAACCGTTTAAAAAATCAAAATCACTCAAGTCCCTTGATGTCCGTCCTTGGATCTCAAGCGAGTTCAAGAAAAATTAATGAGAGATTGATAACTTTTTTTTTTACGAACATTGCAGCTCAGATAGTTTGTTGCAGGTGTGAAAAGCCGATTTGGGGACGGACAAGTGTGGATGTGTAGTTTGCTCTGCTTTTTTCTTGATGCAAAGTGTGAAATTCAAACAGATAGAAATACCAGTGCCCAGATTCTCTTACACATGGACTGGGCGTATTTATGCCAATGAATGCAACCCGCAACAACATAACCCAGAAACTAATAGCCCTGTGATCGACTCCATAAGTTTCACACTCGGTGACGCATTAAATTAGTGTCATTACTTGAATTATTTGTATAAGTCGGCCCCAGATAGCTACATTTGTTTCTTTTGCTCAATCACGTGAAACTTCCCCAAACTTATTTGTACTCGTTCAGAAAGGTCGACTAGATCGACAACATCCCTTCACGTCTAGCAATCAAGGGCTAGATGGATAGAGGCGTAAAGAGAACAACAAAATCTTGACGAGTTTCAAGTGACATCAATACTCTTCTTTTATTCATTTCTTTTATTAATGATGTCTTTTAACTTTGTGTATGATGAGTCATATTTATACGCTTATTTAGTTATCTCAATACATGAATTTATACCTGCAAGATTAGTCGTTTTAGGTAATTTTGTATCTTAAGTGTATTCTACATTGTAGGAGAGGATACGAGCGAAAATAACCATTTATCGCAATATTTCACTACAAGGCATAACGACCTCTGGCGCTTCATTAGCTCACTGCGCATTCATACATGATCCGACGATGATGAACTACACATCTTCGCGGAGCTAACTTGACCCCCTAACAACTCCCATGTTGATACCGAGAGACGATTCTAACATTTGAAGGGGCAAAACAATGACAGAAGACAAAACTGCATACAAACCAACTCAGGGGTGACCGCGCGCCGAAGAAATGTTATGTAATGCAGCGTTTGTAATGAGATAGATAGTCAGACTTATTGATTCGCAGAATGCCGAGAATTGATAGGAATTTTAAGGAAGAAACCTGAAATTCGCAGCGCCTCTGATAAACAGATTTGTGAACAAGCAGTTGCTACAGCACACTCTTGTTTACCCGGAAACTGTTTCAGTAGGAATGAACAAGGACAAAGGTTTGTTCACCCAGTTCAGCCAATTGCCTACATCTGGGGAGGACTCTTCTCAGTCCTCAATCCACTAATCTCAAGGTTTCCAAGTACACACGGTTACAACCCACCCAACCTATGCTACTCAACTTTAGGTGGATCCTCGTACACAATCATAACAGGCTCTGACTTGTGTCTGCACACCCTCTATCTAGAATAGCTACTGTCTCCTCGAAACTCAGCCTATTCTAACAATACTCAGATTCTGCAGGATTGCTATAGCATCTGCTGTAGCACACAACTGATGCACAATCTGTCCGCGTCGCTCCGAAGCCTTCCGCTGAGCCGTTCGAACGATTCCACGAGCGCTGCACACTCTGGAATACTCCCCCTCACTTAGTGACCTCCTGTCACTAGCAAGCACTGCCGTCTAGACACTCGACCGAGTCACTCACCCGTCAGTTCTTCCGCGGCTGCCCTTGATCAACCAACAAGCACCGCTGCTCTGAATTGGCTTTCCCGATCAAGCTTGGATCAGACTACGCAAGTCCTGATCACCCTCTGCTTCAGTCACCAGAGCTCTGCGCACACGTTCTGCTCTCGGTGAAGATCAAAGATTTCGTCCGCACACCAAAAATACTCTCTCGGAATTCTGTGTGTATACTCGTATACTCGTTCACGCTTACTTCTTTGATCAATCTTCATTGCTCTGAAGGGTCTTCTTTATATAGGAGCACCCACTTCCATCATTATCAGATTATAGCTCCAAAAGCATAAACCCCTAATTTGTAGGAGATTAGATTCAATTGGCAAATCTAATCTTCTATAATCAAATCTTCTTCTCCAGCTGGGAATCTCTAGTGGAATATTCTCTGTAGCAACTCTGAACCTCCTATGATGCTCTTTGAAGAACTGCTACGCCCTCTTTCCAAAGGCCCAGGTTGCTGCTACTCGACAGACGCTACAGTTCTTCTTAACAAGCTCCTGTTATAGCTCTCCCCTGCTATAACTGCTCCTTGTTCACTGGTCTTGTTCACATATGCTGGACTCCTGCTATAACAGCATCTTGTTCACTTGTGAGCTGGTTTTGTCAAACACTGCCATACTGCATCATCAAAACCCTTAAATTTTATTCAATAATAATATGATGAAATACAATACAAATCAGATTGTTCTTAAGTAGGAAAACAAAGAAACGAAGACGGAAAAAAACCATAAAACATAAAAATTTGAAATAAAATAAAAAATGGCGTCAGATGGGTCAAAAAGCCCGTACATCACAAGCGAAGTTAGTGAGAATAGTCCCAGGCCCGTTCCGCTTAAAAAACATCTTATAATAGCTCATCTGACCCCAGCAACTCGAAGACCGCTAACCTACACCGCCAGCGCTCACCTTGTTCGGATGATCTTGGATTCCAAGGAGGATAGTGTTAGTTGATTCGCATCATTATGGCCAGCGGGCAATTTTGTAATTTGGCGTGTGCGTAAGTCTATAAGTTAGACGTTGCTCACGGATGGCGTTAGTAGCCGAGAATGATGTCATCAGTATATGCAAGATAACTATTGTTGGCAGTTTAAGTTATGATAATCTTCCCAGGTTGCCAACAAATAACCATTCAAATCTCCTAGATATTTTCAAGAACAAGATAACTCCAAAAAAGTTGGAGAATATTTGTGGATAAAATCATACTTTCTCTAGGTTTTGGCAAACCTTAAAGTTCAACAGCATCTATCATCCAAAAATCTTGAACCACGAAACAAGAGAGACAAGTACTATAGAGAGAGTGGGGGTGTGGAGAAGTGCCGAGGAGCGAAGCGACGTCCCCTACGATAAGCTTTTTCTACACTTTCCATTTTTTTCTTTATTATTATTATTTAGCCGTGGCTATGTCTAGTCTTAATGCATATTTATCTTTTATGTTATTATTTCTCTATGCTAATTTCTATGAATTAAATCTGTAGGCTAAGAGGAAATTTGGTCGTAAAGCTTTTTTGCTTGTTTAATTCTTGCTGTTAACACTTACTGATAACTTTATTGTAAAGGTAAGTAGTAATTACTAAGTTAGTAGTTAATTATCACATTTGTCGGGATGTCTGCCTAGGAGAAGCAGACCTTTGTCAGGATTTAATAATTAGTGTACTTCCTTTGTCGAAAAAGCCAACAAGATTTATGACATGTGATATTTAGTGCCCATGATAAACCTTAGTCACAAATGATTGTTCTAGATTGATGCTTTTCATAAATGGAAACCTTCATCTTGTTTCCAAAAATTACTTACAACCCCCCATTTTCATTATTGTTACATGAATAACTTTATAAGAATCAGTTCCTCGTGGGATCGACCCTCTTTACCACTGGACTAGTGTCAAAGTAGGATTTGAACAAATTTGTTTCGTACTACGTCGCACGTCAAATTTTAGCATCATTGCCGAGGAACTGCAAATCAGTGAAGTTGTTTCAATCTTTTTCTTTTGTTTGCCTATTTCTTAGTAACTTTCTTATTTTAAATTTCATTATTTTTAGTTACCTATTTTTAGGGGGTGTGGAGAAGTGCCGAGGAGTGAAGCGACGAAGTTTTGGAGTTCCCCTAAGATAAGCTTTTTCTACACTTTCCATTTTTCTTTTATTCTTATTGTTTAGCTGTGGCTATGTCTAGTCTTAATGCAAATTTATCTTTTATGTTATTAGTTCTCTATGCTTATTTCTATGACTAAATCGGTAGGCTAGGAGGAAATTTGGTTGTAAAGTTTTTTTCCTTGTTTAATTCTTGTCGTTAACACTTACTGGAAACTTTATTGTAAAGGTAAGTTGTAACTACTAAGTTAATTGTTAATTATCACATTTGTCGGGATGTCTGCCTACAAGAAGTAGAATATATCAACTTTGTCGAGATGTAATAATTAGTGTACTACCTTTGTCGAAAAAGCCTACAAGCTTTATGACATGTGATCGACTCCATAAGTATCAAACTGGCTGACGCATTAAATTAGTGTCATTACTTGGGATTATAAATTCACTCTTGATTGTTGATGAAGCGTAATTATACGCTCCATTAAGTTGTTTATTCCCATGATTTTATTACATTTTGCGTGAGATCAATTACTTCTTTGTAGTGTTTTCGCATCACATGTGTGTCAAGATCGTATTGGATTTTATTGCATAGTTGGAGCATTTTCACTCAATCATTCAAGACCAAGAGAAAGACCAAGACCAAGAGCACTTGAACCGAAGACCTGTTGGTTCAACAAGTGCTGGTTCACTCAGATTTGGTTCAACCGGTTCATCCCACAAATCCTAAAATGATAACACATTGGACAAAGAGAAGACACACCAGACATTAAGATGGGAAAAACAGAGGAGGCGGCGGTAGAGAGAGAAAGAGAAGCTGAAGGCGGAGGTACTGTTCATGGTTAGTGTTCATCGTTTACTATTCATCTCGTTTACTATTCAACCCCGGAAATACTGTTCCCAGTTACTATTCACGTTTTTGTATTCTCATCTCAGTAGACTCAGTGTAGTGCTAAATTCAGTTTTTATTGCATTCGATGGATTGTATGAGTAGCTAAACCCTTATTTCAGTTTGAGATTTGCATTGCAACACTTGGTTTGAGATCAATGAACACTTGATTGAAGTTAGTGATTTGTTGCTTTGTATGAACTGAATGCTTTGATTATCAATTTAGTGTAGCTTAGCAGTGAAGCTATGTTGATATCAATTATATTATACTTGACTGAATTGTATTGTTAGCTAAGCCTAGCTGTAGAACTAATTGGCGGTGCCAGTCGAGTAACTATTGAATCCGTTCGAGGAGTTAGCGGTTTAAGAATAGATAGAATATCGGAGTCGACATAGCCTTAGCCGGATTGTTAGACTTGGACAGTATTCATTAGCTGATGCATGTTCTTTGATCAATGATAACTAGTTGCGATGTATTACTTGAACTGATTTCTTTCCAATTGATAGACACTCGCTGTAACAATTATTCTTCTGATTTCTCCGAACTATCATTAGAATTCTAGATCACTTGCTCTCTTTGGGTTTGACCCTGCTTACCATTTGCTAAGTGTCAACTGGTCAGTATAAATATAAATTTGAGGAGCACAACGACGCGCTGATTAGATTGATCCTTCTTCTTTAGGAGTTTGACGTCGAGAGCAAAGACTAGAAGGGGATTGAGAACACAGTGGCTGACCACTTGAGCAGATTAGTCCGAGAGGAAGAGGGGCTGCCTATAGTTGAGACATTCCCCGATGAGCATTTGTTCGCTGTGAATGAGAAGGCACCATGGTATACCAACATTGTTAACTACCTGGTGGGAGGTAAATTCCCTCCATCCTTCAATAGAGCTCAAAGATTTAAACTCAAGCATGATTCTAAGTATTACCTATGGGATGATCCTTGTTTATGGAAGATAGGGCTGATCAGATAGTTAGACGTCGTGTGCCCGATATTGATATCCCATCTGTTCTTTATTTTTATCATGAACATGCTTGTAGCGAACATTTTGGTCCTAAAAGAACTGCCGGGAAATTGCTCGATAGTGGATTCTTTTGGCCCCATTTATTTAGAGATGCTCATAACCATTGTAAGAATTGTGATAGGTGCCAGAGGGTAGAGAATATTTCGGCTAACAATCAAATTCCCCAAACCCCAATAATTGTTGATGAGGTGTTTGATATTTGGGCCATAGTCTTTATGGGACCATTTCCTTCTTCTTTTGGTTATATATATATATTGGTTGTTATTGATTATGCCTCAAAGTGGGTAGAGGCTAAGGCCACCCGAGTTGATGATGGAAAGACTATTGTGAACTTCTTACGTACTAACATCTTTGGAGATATGGAATCCCAAAAGCGGTGATTAGTGATCAAGGATCGCACTTCTACAACAAATGGGTTGCGCCGGTTTTAAACATTTTGGAGTGCATCACGGAGTTTCCACAGCCTACCACCCACAGATAAATGGACAAGCTGAGATATCCAATAAGGAAATTAAATCCATTCTCGAGAAGATGGTTAAGCTTTCAAGGAAGAACTGGTCCACACGGTTAGATGAGGCATTGTGGGCTTACCGGACAGCCTAGAAGACACCTATTGGGACCTCCCCTTTCAAACTCGTTTATGGAAAGGCCTGCCACTTGCCGGTCGAGGTAGAACATAAAGCCTATTGGGCAATTAAATCATGTAACTTTGACTTGGCTAGTGCATGAAGTGAAAGGAGGCTGCAACTGAATGAGCTGGAGGAGCTGGGCTTGGAGGCTTATGAGAGCCAATCAAACTACAAAGCGTGGAACTACCATGACAAGTTTATTCTCAGGCGCTCATTTGACATTGGGCAGGAGGTATTATTATTTTCATCTAGACGTAGACTAATGCCTGGCAAGTTGCGTTCCCATTGGATAGGTCTCTACAATGTTGTGAAAGTTTTCAGCCATGGAGCTCTAGAGCTTGAGAAACCAAGTACGGGCGAGAATTTGTGGTGAATGGGCAGCGTGTCAAACACTACAATGGAGAGGAAATCCCGGCTGATGAGGAGTTCCAATTGGCCAAACCAGTATGTGCTTAATGAGAGGTATCGTCGAGCCAAAGATTTAAAACAAAGGCGCTTTGCGGGAGGCAACCCGATATTTTTATTTTCATTCTTAGTGGGCGTCTACCAGTGTGTTCCGCTCCCCAAGGCAACATTATGGTCGCGCTAGCTTCATACTTTATGATCTAATGTGTGAATGGGGTGCGCTGCTAATGTATGCTTGGAGCGCGTCCGTAGTTAAGATCTGATTTTTGTTAGTCATTTGCTCATGTTAGTTGTTTGTTTCTTTTATTTGAATCTTGCATGAGCATCCTTCTCTAGATTTGACCATGAGGACACAGTTCGATTCAACTGTGGGGTGGGAAGTTAGTTTGCTATGTTCATCATGTTTGCCTTTATTAGCATGCATTAGTTAGTAGTTAGAGCACGTTAGTTTTAATTTTTTTATGATGAGCTGCTGATGTGAGTATATGTTGCGATGCTTATGATGATATGCTGCTGAATTGCTACTGAGTTCATAAGACGAGACAATATGATGCGATGTAAATGCTGATTTCATGAGATGAAGTCTATCCTATGAAGTTTTGACATGTATGCTTTGCATGGTTTCTGAAATATTGTGATGCTTGCGCTTTAATGTTATATGTTCTTTCGAGCTAAGATATTTCAGGATGTGGAGTTGATAGAAATGTACTAGAGGGACTTGACATTCATTCGGAGGTTCAAGGGATTAGTCGCGTAGTGCTGAGTTTGGGGAGGTTGGCACTTTGAGTTAACATTCACTTCATCGTTGCAGCGTTATGCAGTGGTGGGACGTGAAAACAAACGGTCCTACCCCTAGTCCGAGTAACCAGGAATGGGTGGATAACCTCTATCCTGCCTCGCGCTGAAAGGGCAAAGATGAGAAAGAGCGGGATGCGTTCCTTATGCTGCCATTCGAAGGCTATGATTGGAACGGTTCAATTTGGAGAGCAAATCTAACAAGGGACAAGAAGTTCACATTGGAAAGCTCGGAAAAGAAAAAAAATTAAGATTTACAAGATGTGAAAAAAGGAGAGCAATTGAGAAACAGAGAGTAAAGTCTCTGAACCAAAAGCAATTAAGAGCTGTTCTGCAGAAAAGAAGAAAAAGTTGAGCTCCTCATAACTCGAATTCATCACGTGCCAGAGAAAGCAAATTCAGCGTGAAGGCGTGGCTATGACGTTGAACCAAAGAGTAGAGTCTGGAGTCTAAGGAGGACTAGCTCCTAGCAATCCATTAAACCCCATCTCGGCCTTAGAGGTAACATGTATCATTTTAGTTCTTGTTGATCATTATTAGAGAATGAATGTGAGCATGCGTTGATGAACTAATTGGGGATGACTTCTCGAGTGAATTCAGTGTTTATTCTTTGGCATGATAGGAATGATTTGAGTGCCTGCGTATCTTGTTATTGTTCGGGGACGAACATGAATAAGTGCGGGATAGTTTGATGGAGCGTATTTATACGCCCATTGAGTTATTTATTCCCATAGTTTTATTACATTTTGCGTGAGATCGATTACTTCTTTGTAGTATTTTTGATCGCAGGTGTGTCAAGATCGCATTGGATTTTATTGCACAGTTGGAGCATGTTTACTCAATCATTCAAGACCAAGAGAAAGACCAAGACCAAGAGAACTTGAACCGAAGACCTGCTGGTTCAACCAGTGCTGGTTAACTCAGATTTGGTTCAACCGGTTCATCCCCAAACCATAAAATGATAACACATTGGACAAAGAGAAGACACACCAGACATTAGAAGGGGACAACCAGAGGCGGCGACGGTAGAGAGAGAAAGAGAAGCTGAAGGCAAGGTTACTGTTCATCATTTAATATTCATCCCGTTTACTATTCATCACCGGAAATACTGTTCCGAGTTACTGTTCACGTTTTTGTATTCTCAACTCAGTAGACTCAGTGTAGTAAGCTAAACTCACTTTTTTTACTGCATTCGATGGATTACATGAGTAGCTAAACCTTTATTTCAGTTTGGGGTTTGCCTTGCAACACTTGATTTGAGATCAATGAACACTTGATTGAAGTTAGTGATTTACTGCCTTGTATGAACTGAATGCTTTGATTATCAATTTAGTGTAGCTTAGCAGTGAAGCTAGGTTTATATCAATTGTATTATACTTGACTAAACTGTATTGTTAGCTAAGCCTAGCGGTAGAACTAATTGATGGTGCTAGCAAGTAACTATTGAGCCCGTTCGAGGACTTAGCGGTTTAAGAATAGGTAGAATGTCGGAGTCGGCAAAGCCTTAGCCGGATTGCTAGACTTGGATAATATTCATTAGTTGATGCATGTTATTTGATCATTGATAATTAATTGCGGTGTATTTTCTGAACTGATTTCTTTCCAATTGATAGACACTAGTGATAGACACTAGCTGTAACAATTGTTCTTTTGATTTTTCCGAACTATCATCAAAATTCTAGATCACTTGCTTTCTTTGGGTTCGACCTTGCTTACCCTTTGCTAAGTGTTAACAGGTCTATATAAATATAAATTTGAGGCGCACAACGATGCGCAGTCAATTGTATAGGTCAGCCTCAGATAGCTACATTTGTTTCTTCTGCTCAATCACGTGAAACTTCCTCAAACTTATTTGTACTTGCTTAGAGAGGTTGACCTGATCGACAACATCCCTTTACATCTAGCAATCAAGGGCTAGATGGATAGAGGCCTAAAGAGAACCCAAGGCAAGACCAAATCTCGATGAGTTTCAAGTGACATCAACACTCTTTTTTTATTCATTTTTTTTATTAATAATGTCTTTAACTATGTGTATGATGAGTCATATTTATACACTTATTTAGTTATCTCAATACATGAATTTATACACTTATTTAGTTATCTAAATACAAGAATTTAGTTATCTCAACACTCTTCTTTTATTCATTTCTTTTATTAATGACGATTTATTTCAATATTTCACTACAAGGCATAACAACATCTGGCCTTCAATAGCTCACTGCGCATTCATTGATGATCCGACGACGATGAACTACACATCTTCGTGGAGCTAACTTGACGCCCTACTACTCCCTAGTTGATATCTAGAGATTATTGAAGGGGCAAAACAATGACGAAAGACAAAACTGCCCACAAACCAACTCAGTGGTGACCGCGCGCTGAAGAGATGTTATGTAATGCAGCGTTTGTAATGGTATAGATAGTCATACTTGTTGATTCCGCAGAATGCCGAGAATTGGTAGGAACTTGAAGGAAGAAACCCTTAAAATTTTATTCAATAATAATATGATGAAATACAATACAAATCAGATTGTTCTTAAGTAGGAAAACAAAGAAACGAAGACGGAAAGGAAAACCATAAAACTAAAAAATTTGAAATAAAATAGTAAATGGCGTCAAATGAGTCAAAGAGCCCGTACATCACAAGCGAAGTTGGTGAGAATAGTCCCAGGCCCGTTCCGCTTAAAAAACATCTTATAATAGCTCATCTGACCCCGACAACTTGAAGACCGCTAACCTACACCGCTAGTGTGCACCTTGTTTGGATGATCTCGGATTCCAAGTAGGATAGTGTTAGTTGATCCGCATCATTATGGCCAGCAGGCAATTTTGTAATTTGGCTTATGCATAAATCTATAAGTTAAACGTTGCTCACAGATGACGTTAGCAGCTGAGAATGATGACATCAGTATATACAAGATAACTATTGTTGGCAGTTTAAGTTATGATAATGTTCCCAGGTTGCCTACAAATAAAGATTCAAATCTCCTAGATATTTCCAAGAACAAGATAACTCCAAAAAAGTTGGAGAATATTTGTGGATAGAAATCCTACTTTCTCTAGGTTTTGGCAAACCTTGAAGTTATATAAAGAATGCATCTACAACAATATTTATCATCCAGAAATCTTGAACCTTGAATCAAGAGAGACAAGTATTATAGATAGAGTAGGGGGTGTGGAGAAGTACCGAGGAGCGAAGCCACCTCCCCTACGATAAGCTTTTTCTACACTTTCCATTTTTCCCTTATTAATATTATTTAGCCGTGGCTATGTCTAGTCTTAATGCATGTTTATCTTTTATGTTATTATTGCTCTATGCTTATTTCTATGAATTAAATCGGTACGCTAAGAGGAAATTTGGTCATAAAGCTTTTTTGCTTGTTTAATTCTTGCCGTTAACACTTACTGGAAACTTTATTGTAAAGGTAAGTAGTAACTACTAAGTTAATAGTTAATTATCACATATGTCGGGATGTTTGCCTAGGAGAAGTAAAATAAATCACCTTTGTCAGGATGTAATAATTAGTATACTACCTTTGTCGAAAAAGCCTACAAAATTTATGGCATGTGATATTTAGTCCCCATGATAAACCTTAGTCACAAATGATTGTTCTAGATTGATACCTTTCATAAGTGGAAACCTTCATCATGTTTCCAAAAATTACTTACAACCCCCTATTTTCATTATTGTTATATGAATAACTTTATAAGAATCGGTTCCTCGTGGGATCGACCCTCTTTACCACTGCACTAGTGTCATAGTAGGATTTGAATAAATCTGATTTGTACGACGTCGCGCATCAAATTTTAGCATCATTGCCGAGGAACTGCAAATCAGTGAAGTTGTTTCAATGTTTTTCTTTTGTTTGCCTATTTCTTAGTAACTTTCTTATTATTAAATTTCATAATTTTTAGTTACCTATTTTTAGTTCCTTATTTTTGGTAAGTCTCCTAGTTTCCTTATCCAATTTTAGGCAGTATCCTAATTCTGTTTTTGGTTATTCTTCCTTAGTTTCCTAATCCTTCTTTGTTTCCATCTTTATTGTTATATTTTGACCATGTCTACTTGTAGGGCGAATGGTGTCAGAAACCATGAATATGACTACGAGCCATAACAACAATGAATATTCCATCGTCCTTAGAGAGAAGCACTACATAGGCGGAAGGAAGCCGCTCCTAGGCGCACAATGAGGGATTTGTCAGCACCCATCTTCCACGGGCAATCATGGTCCATTCGCCTGAACACGAAAGGCGCTGACTTCGAACTGAAGAGTGGGGTGATCCATCATCTTCTGAAGTTTGCTGGAGCAACACTTAAAGGAGTTCCACGTCATTTGCACATCCATGAAATTTGAGAGGTCAGAGAAGAGAAGTTTAAACTGAAAGCTTTTCCTTTTATTTTAATTGAACATGTTAAATTTTGGTTAGTGTCTTTTCTCCAGGTTCCATTACCACTTGGAACAAATACAACTCAAATTTATGGACACACACTTTCCAACTGCAAGGGTCGCACTACACCGAAGGACCTCGCCTCTATTAAAAAAGGGCCAGATGATCTTTTCGAATACCTGGAGTGTTTCAAGAACTTGGAGGAAAGCTACCACAACAACGGGATGCCGAAGCGCATGCTAATCATGAATTTTATCGATGGCTTGATCCTGTTGGACTACATGATACTGGACGCAACAACTAGAGGGTCCATGATGAATTTATACCCTGAAAATTTGGGATTTTATATAGAATGTTGTTGAGAACGCTGGATACTTGGAGACCATGGAGCATGATACGAAGAAGCGCGTCATAAAGATGGACGTCTTCCATGAGCTGCAGAAGGTAAAGGACCTACTCAACAAGCTCGTACTCACTCACATGCCGACGTGAAAGCCATGTGGAATATGCATCTTGGTAGAGCACAAGACAGACACATGCCCTATATTGTAAGAGGAGAGAGAAGATATCAACGCGGTTGGAGAGCACCAGAGCAACAATAAACAATGGAACTTGGGCCTGAACCACTATGGGCTGTAGTACAAAGGGTTTAAATGGAGGAACAAGAATAACTTATAAGAGAAATCTAGATATACCTTCTAACTCACACAAACAAGAGAGGCAAGCGTATCAACCACCTTTCTACCAATAATATATCAATCAGATCGCACCACAACCTTAGAACAAATCATTGGAAGAGGTAGTCAACCAACTGGCCACAAATCTGGAATAATATCTAGCAAAGACGGAGGGTGCCATTGCAGAGCTCTCAAAACACGAGTCGGCATTTAGTACGCACCGCGCCCGAAGACGAATTAAGAACCGCACTCAGTTAAGGAATTAATTGAGTGATCAGTTGATTTTTTCCTTATTACACGAAGTCAATCATTGACCAAGGATCTGCTATATATGTACGATCCGTGCACAGAGAATAAATTATTACCGCGCATAAGGAGTTAAATTTCACATAGTGCAAGGATTTAACGTGGCTGTTGCTCGCGAATTATTCACATTTACTTAACTGAGTGATCTCGGTGATTTTTTCCTTATTACATGAAGTCAATCATTGACCAAGGATCTGCTATATATGTAGGATCCGCGCACATAGAATAAATTATTACCACGCATAAGGAGTTAAATTTCACATAGCGCACGGATTCAACGTGGCTGTTGCTTGCGAATTATTCACATTTTATAGTTCTGCAGCTGTTTGTTTTATGTGCTCACACTCTATTCTTATTTAAGTTGTGCTTTGATGACACGACTTATTTTTAAAGTGCAGGGTTGGGTATTTTGGGATGCATTTGCACTTTATTTGTATGTGTTTTTCTTATTTTTGAATAAAAGATTGGTTTTGTAGAATTTATTTATTTATTTAGGCAATGTGTGAAAATTACTACAGTAATCCTAATTGAATTTCACTTGTGAAAATTGATCTGTACTTAATCTTGAGTTTCTTTAGTTATGTCCTTTGAGCTGGTATAATCAGAGGATGTGGAGTTGACAGAGATCTTCGAGAGAGGCTTGATTGAGCAATCAATAAATCGAAGCTCGAGTCGTATGGTTAAGTGGCAATCGTGGAGGTTGGCACTTCGGATCTTTGTGAAATTTTGAGTTTGATCTTCGGCAGAAAAAATGAATATACAAGGTAGTGGGATGGGAAAACAGACCGTCATATCTCTAGTCCAAAGTAATGGGGGCTAGGTGGTAACCCTCATTCTGGAGTCGCGTCAAAAAGGGCAATGATAAGGTAATGACATCATTGACAAACAATCACAAGAAGATGCTACAAGATCCTACAGAGTTAGAAGCTGAAGCATGTTCTGAAATTGACAAAACAACCGCAATGAGATGCTATAACATCATGTCGCTACAGAAGCTAAAGCATGCGGGCTGAAGTCAACAGTCATATTCTAGAAGATGCTATAACATATCGTGAAGACTCAGAGCTAGAGCAAAGTAATCGTTCAACATGGAGCAACACGAAGAGAGTCGGAGGACTGCTGCCGGCGTCGTAACTCGTCAGGAAGTCTCCCGAATAGTCGCAGTTGATCAGAAGCCTTCATCAAGTGCTCAGAATAAGATAAGCTTCCAAATTGATTTTAGGAAATCTATTCTCAACAAACTTATAAGAATCTATGAGAAGATTCAATGTGAAAAAGTTGGTTGGAAAGACCTGTGAATCCTAAAGGAATTAGGATTCATATTTTTATTCGATTGTTGCAGCTATATATGGGAGTGCAACACATCAACACACACACACAACGAAAGAGAAAGAAGCATAAGCAAAGAGCGAGAATCTAAAAGCTAGAGCGCGGAGTTATGGGTGAGCTGAGAGAAGATCACGACCAAAGGATGATCAAGAAAAGCTGCTGATAGAGCCTATTTATACGCGCTATTTAGATCTTAGCACTGTGCTTGTATTTTGTGTACAAGATTACTGGTTTCCGGTGTTTTTGTATTTCAGGACGAAACGAGGGCCTAAGTCGGATACGCGCTAACAGGCAGCGTTTAAGGAGCGCAACACACAGCCTGCGGAGCTAGTAGCGCAAACAGGATAGGAAGTGGCAGAATCGACTGCGGTGCGCAGACCGATTGCGCTAACCAATGTGTGCAGTGCGCCATGCGCAAGATAGTGGTGTTTCCAAATCTTGAACACCATAGGATTTGGAAGCTGCCAAGATTGGGCCTCATGAGCAGTATATAAAGAAAGGAAGGCTAGGGTTTAGAAGAGAGAGAGAGAGAAGCATCAGACACACCACAACACACGAGAAAGAGGCAGACTTGAAAAACACACGAGCTACTGCGAGGACCTGCTCTAGCCGACTGCGCCAGCCGAGACACTGCAACCTGCACGCACCTGCTTGTTACTGTTTTCTTGGATACTTTAGATGTTATTTACTATTTCTATGATGTTTACTACTAACATGTCTAGCTAAACGCTTTGTATCGGTTGTGCATGATTCTATGAGTATTTCCTTTGAGACTTGTGCTTAATGCATAGTTTGTTTGCTTGTATTAATTCTGTGCACACTGTTGACAGCTAGTTGCATGAGTAGGGGAAGCCTTGAAGCGCAATCTTACTCTTGCTACTTGTTTGTTATATGTTAAACTAGTTGGTAGCTTGACGGTGACAACTAGGAGTAACTCGCTAGGATAATCAGCTGCTACTGTGACAGGATTCGTAGCTGTTTAGACTAGTTTCAAGAATTAATAGCTCATGAACTTTGATCGGAACATGCGCACATGTTAGGAAGCCTTGATCGGACACTAACTTCATTAAACCGAACTATAGACGTTTAGAGTCGATGATAAGGAATACATTCATAGAGGATTGTCTGCGCCGATACTTTTCATAGTCATAGTACTTAATCTCTACTGCCTGCGCACGTCTAGTGAAATTTCTGCGTTAACTACTGTTTATTCGCGCACCTGCGCAACCCAATCACTCACACCCCCATTTTTCGTAAGTGTAGGTTACTAGTTAGAGCGAATCTGCTTGCTCCCTGTGGGATCGACCCTGACTTAGCCGCTATACTAAGTGGAGAAGGAAGGATTAATTTGACACGCACAACGACGCGTGCATCAGCTGCCCTCGCAGTCGATTCCTAACCCAAAAGGAAATGTTAGTGCATTAACTGTGGTAAGTGGCAAGAAGCTTGAAGAGGAGCGGATGAGCAGCAATCTAAACATCAGTCCAGCAGAGTCTTTTGAAAAATTTTGTGCTGATCTCCCACTTCCATTTCCTATGTAGGTATTGAGACCTAATAAGGATCCAGCAGCATATCAAAATTTATTGGAGTTGTTCAGCAGAGTTGAGATCACGATCCCACTCCTTGACGCGATAAAGAGGATCCCGAAATATGCTTAGGCCCTTAAGAAACTGTGCTCTAACCAAAGAGGAGGACTGAAACCTGAGCAGTTGAATCTGAGGAAAATCATCTCAGCCGCTCTTCAGTGCCAAGCAGCAAAAATGTAAGGATCCAGGTACATTTACAATTTCATGCATCATTAGTAAATTCAAATTTGATAATTGTATATTGGATTTAGGTGCATCGGTTAATGTGTTTCCTTACTCTTTATATCGAGCATTGTGTATTGGTCCTCTGAAACCCACTGACTTGATTATTCAACTAGCGGATAGATCATGTAGTAAGCCAGAGGGTATTGTAGTTGACGTATTAGTGCATGTAGAGAAGCTTGTGTTTCTTGCAGATTTTTACGTGATGAAAATGGAGGGTGATGGAACAATAAACACTTCACCCGTTCTACTACGGAGGCCCTTCATGGTGACAACCAAGACGAAGATTGATACATTTACAGGTGATCTCTCCATGGAGGTAGACGGAGAAGTAATTAAATTTAACATGTATAAGTCTATGCAGCACCCACCTAACATTGCAGGAATACGTGCGTTGGACATTATTGAGGATGCGGCGCGCAAGTTAGATATGCAGCGTGAGGAAGGCATCCAATCTCACAAAAGGAAAATTGATTTGATTCATAAATTGCGTTTTCCTACTGACCAACGTGGTATCATGTCTTTTCTTGAATATGCTGGATTTTATCGCAAATTTGTTAGATTTTATCGCAGGCTTATTAGAGACTTTTTGCAGGCAGCATTGCCAATGTCTCGACTACTGAAAAAAGATGTTCCTTTTGGAGAGGATATCTCACCTGATAAGAAATTCAAGTTGGCTGAACCAGTAAATGATGGATGAGGAGAGGTACCGTCGAGCTAACTACGTTAAACAAGTGCGTTCCACGGGAGGCAGCCCGAGCGTAGTTAGGATTTCTTATCTGTTTCTTTGAGTTAGTTGTCTCTTTTATTTTGAATCTTGCATGACTACCCTTTCCGATGATCTAATTGTACCGTGAGAATACGATTTGTTTTAAGTGTGGGGGTGGGGGAATTAGTATTATGTGTCAGCACGTTTACCTTTATAAGCATGCATTGGTAGTAGTTAGAGCACTTTTTTTTTAAAAAATTTTTGATGCTGCAAGCTTTATGATATTATATGCTGCCACTACATACTGCAATGATGTTGATTTCATGTGATTATATGCTACGATGAAGATGCTGATTTTATGAGATAATATTTGATTCTAAGGTTTTTATGTGTATGCTTTGCATGATTTCTGCAATATTGTGATGCTAGTGACTTTATGTTATATGTTCTTTTGAGTTGAGATATTACAGGATGTGAAGTTGATAGAAAATGTTCTAGAGGGACTTGACACTCATTCGAAGGTTCAGGGGATTAGTCGCGTAGCGTGCTGAGTTTGTGGAGGTTGGCATTCCGAGTTATGAGGAGTGAGACTTTACTCCATCTTTCCAGCGTTTATGAAATGGTAGGACGGGAAAACAAACCGTCCTAGCTCTAGTCCTAGTAACCAGGAATGGGTGGGTAACCCCTATCCTGCCTCGTGCTGAAGGATAATGATGAGAAAGAGCGGGACGCGCTCCATATGCTGTTATTCGAAAGCTATGATTAGAATGGTTCAAAGAGGAAAAAACGAAAAAGAACAAGCAATTCACATTGGAAAGTAAAGCTAAAAAAAGAAACTTCAGACAAACCTGAAAGAAAAATTAATCAACCGAGTTGAGTGAAGTCTTCGGACTAAACAAAATAAGAAAGTTCAAGAGCTGTCCAACCAAAAAGAAGAAGAAAAAGTTGAGTTCCTCATGACTTGGATTTATCACGTGCCAGAGAAAGAAAATTCAGTGTAGACGCATGACTATGACCTTGAGCTAAAGAATGGAGTCAGGAGTCTAAAGAGGACTAGCTCTCAGTCATCCATTGAAATTTCATCTCTACCTCACACGTAACATGGGTCATTTTAGTTTCTTGCTGATCTTTGTTGAAGAATGAGTGTGAGTATATGTTGATGAACTGATTAGTGAGAACATCTCAAGTAAATTCAGTATTTAGTCTTTCACATGATAGGAGTGATTTGAGTGTTTGCGAGTCTTGATTTCATTCTTGTTCAGGGCCGAACAAAGATAAGTGTGGGGTAGTTTGATGGAGCTTATTTATACGATCCATCAAATTCCCATTATTTAGTTCCATTTTGCGTGTGATAGATTACCTCTTTGTAGTGTTTCGTATCGCAGCTGAATCAAGACCGCTTTTGAGCTTTACGGCGTACTTGGAGCATTCTAGGCCTCATTCAATCACTCGGGAATACAAAGGAGCAAAGAATTAAACGAATATAGACCAAATTTGGGCAGATTGACCTGCTCGTCGCTGAAGGCCTGCCGAGCACATGATTCTTATCCGATTGAAGCGTGACATATTTTGTTAGAAACCTAACTCAAAGGGCTACAACTTCTTAGTTTACACTAAGACGTAATTCGAAGGTTTAAAGAGTCAAACAAGAGAGATTCTAGCACTGCAGAAGTGACTCGCCCAAGCAGTGCGCGAGTTAGAAGTGATTCGCCCAACTCAAAACCTACTGAGTCTTTGATTCGCTAAAGCCTTGCACGAATCACTTTGGTGTTGCACTAATCAAAAGTGATTCGCCCAGCTTCGGAACACACTTTAATTCGCCAAGGACTGCACAAATCAACTGCGGAGTCAGCTTGAATCAAATGAGATTCGCCTAGTGAAACTTACTGAGACTTTGATTCGTGTAAGCTTGCACAAATCACTTGCCAAGCCTTGCAGGAATCAAATGTGATTCGTGCAAGATAAGGTCAGCCTGGCCCAAATTCAAAAGTATAAAAAGAAGGGGACAAAAAGCCTAGGCAGCTTTTTTTTCCGGGTAGCCGTCTTTTGGACTGAGTTCTAGCTAGTCGCCCAGACTAGAGCGCGAGACGAGGATCAGGAAAAGCAGCAGCATCGCGGAGCGTTCTTTATTAATTTTTTTTAAAGTTTTTATTTTCATTGTTATTAGATAGATTGTAGTAGCTATACCCTAATTCGGTTTGGGGATTTTCATTGCAACGTACGGTTTGAGATACTTATGTTTCATCATTCAATTTAATGAATTACTGTTCTTCGTATGAATTACATGCTCTGATTAATTATCAAGTTAACATGGCCTAGCGGTGAAACTGAATTGCTATCTATTGCGTGATACTTGGTTGACTTCCCTATTAGCTAAGCCTAGCGGTAGAACCTAATTGGTGTTGTTAGTCAAGTAATCGTTAACCTATTCGAGAACTTAGCGGTTAAGAGTAGGTAAAACATTGAAGTCGACATTACCCTAGCAGGATTGTTGGACTAGAATAGTAGTTTTACTAAATGATGCGTGTACGATCGATGATTACCAGTTGCAATGCATATCCCTAAATTGATTCTTTCTGAATTTGATAACAAACATTCTCTTTGAAAACAAACCCCTCCTTTTAGTGTGACAATTGTTAGTGAAACTTTATAACTGATTGCTCTCTTTGAATTCGACTATGCTTACTGCTTGTTAGCATAGTAGGAGAATATATATTTAAGTTTGGCACACACAACAGGTGCCGTCACATCGACAGAGCCAAAATGCGAACAGAGCTTGTACCACTCGTACTAGTCGTACGGATCGTATGGGTCGTACTGATACGGGCGATACAGATGAGTCATGCGATCCTTATACCAGCTGAGGTCGTAATGGTTGTAATGGCAAAGGCCCACATGCCCAATCCCGAGACCCACGTTCAGCAATCTAGGGTTTGCATTTAAATGGAGAATTCTGAGAGGGAATTCAACATGAAGAAAAAGACACAAGTCACAGAATTTATAGGGCGAAGTTAGAAGCGTGAAGTTAGTGCGCGGTGAAAGTGATCAATGAATAGTGATCAGAATAGTGATCGGTGAACAGTGTGGCCGTTTTTTGTATTCTCTAAACTCAGTTTTTTCATTATTATTAGATGGATTGTATTAGTAGCTAAACTTTAACTCAGCTCGGGGATTTGCATTGCAACGTTTGGTTTGAGATTTATGTTTCATAATTCAATATAGTGAATTACTGTTCTTCGTATGAATTACATTTCTTGATCATCAAGTTAGCATAGCCTAACGGTAAAACTGAATTAATATCTATTGCGTGATACTGGATTGGTTTACCCTATCAGCGAAGCCTAGCGGTAGAACTAAATTGTTAGTCAAGTAATCGTTAACCTATTCGAGAACTTAGCGGTTAAGACTAGATAGAACATTAGAGTCAACACTACCTTTGCAGGATTGTTAGAATAGAACAGTAGTTTTTACTAGTTGATGCATGTTCGATCGATGATTACTAGTTGCAATGCATATCCCTGAATCGATTCTATCTGAAATACACAAACATCATTCTTTCTGAGAAAAACCCCCGTTAATTATTAGTAGAACTCTAGGACTAATTGCTCTCTTTGAGTTCGATCCTACTTACCGCTTGCTAGTATAGTAGGTCACTATAAACTCAAATTTGGCGCACAACGACGTGCCGTCAACGTCTTGAAACTTATTCTTAATGCATATGTTATATTTTCTATTACTAGTTTTCTATGCTTATTTCTATGAATTAAATCTGTAGGGTAAGTGAAAAATTAATTGTAATGATTTTCTACTTGTTTAATTCTTACTGTTAACACTTACTAGAAAGTTTATTGTAAAGGTAAGTACTACTAGATTAATTATCACCTTTGTTGGTATATGTCTGCCTAGGAAAGCTAGAATATATCACATTTTCCGGAATGTATTAATTAATGTACTAGTCGGAGTAGCCTACAAAGTTTATGATATGTGATATTTAGTGCCCGTGATAAACGTTCGTCACAAGTGATTATTCTGGATTAATATTTTTCATAATTAGAAACCTTCCTCTTGGCTCTTGTTTTCAAAAATTACTTACAACCCCCCATTTTCATTATTGTTACAGAATAACTTTATAAGAATCAGTTCCTCGTGGGATCGACCATGCTTTCCACTACACTAGTGTCATATTAGGAATTAAACGAATTTGACGTGTACGGCGACACACATAAGTGTAGCTAAAACTTTTTTTTTTTTTTTTGATTTAGCACATGTTTTGAGACTTGAGTTTAATTCATAATTCATATATCGTTTATTGTTAAAACTTTTTGGAAACTTTACCGTAAAGACAAGTAGTACCGATTAGACTTATTATCACATTTTCGTGATATGTCTGCCTAGGAGTGTTAGAATATGTCAACTTTGCAGGGTATATCAATTAGTATACTACCTTTGTTAGAATACATTATAAGATTTATGAATTCTGATATAACGTATATGATACAAGTGATTGTTTTGAATTGATACTCCTTATTAATTGGAATTCTCCTTTTCTTGTTTCACAATTACACACAACCCCATAATGTTTTCGTCATCTGTTACAGTAACTTTATTGGAATCAGTTCCTCGTGGGATCAACTTTTATTACCACTGCACTAGTGTCTGAATATGAATTAAATTAATTTGGCACGTACGACGACGTATGTCAAGTTGAATTAGATTAAGTACTCAGTGTCTTTTATTTAATATTGAAATCAGTTATTGAAAAACTTACTCTATCTTTACTTTACTTAATCTTGACTTTAACTTAAGCTCACTTATTTTACTAGTAGTCATCTTCACATTTACATTTCACCCACTTTCCACCCCACCATTCATTACTTTACAACCACACCATTCCACATTCCACCACTATTAGTCAGCCCACTACCACGAGTCACAATCATCATTCTCCATTACTCACCACACGACCCCACCATTCACTACCACTACCACCACCACCATCACCAATTCATCACAAACACCCCCGACTACCCACTCTCCATCCCACCTTACTCCGTCCGATCACCATCCATTTTCCACCACTCACAAATATCACCCATTCACCATCCATCCACTACTATTAAATAATATATTTTTGATAAATTTATTTAACTTGAATTTACTTTATTTAATTTACTTAAATGAAATTAAGTTATTTAAGTTCAATTTTATCAATTAAGTGGGTCAAGTTCATTTAAACCAAGTATTTTACTTTAATCATTTAGTTGAAAAAAGAGCAGACGAATATTCATAGAGGTATGAAAATAAGATCACTTAGCAATAAATACATTAAAGAATACGAATATTCATAAATAATATGTTGGAATGAAGTGGGCTTTCTTACCGATCGATATACATTAACTTTGGGCTTTTAAGTTAGGCACCGGCTCAGTCCACTGAAACCCTAATTAACCTCAAGGCGCTCTTCGACGACGACGAGAGGAGAGACCCGAGGCAGAAGAAACCCAACGCCACTCCTGTACCTGTCTACTGCCTTCTAGAGCCATGTACGGCGGAGGTTAGTCCCTCTGTCAAAATTCTCACGGCACCTCAAAGAGATCATCACCATCTCCATTCCCGGTATCTTTTTCAGATGAAGTGTCGGCTATCGTTGTGGACTTGGGTTCTCACACCTGCAAGGCTGGTTACGCCGGCGAAGATGCCCCCAAAGCCGTGTTTCCATCAGTATGTGCGCTCCTAATTTCTCATGAAATGTACACTGCAAAGCCCGTAACTTAATTAGCCACCACTGTAACACCATGAATCTCTCTACACTGCTATGGAGCTGTTAAATTTCGGAATTTGATGCTTTTGTCTTCCCTTGTTACCTTCAACAGTCAACATTATGTAGTTTAAGATATCGGCCAAAACCTTGCATCTAGTAGTCCAAATTGGATGACTTTTGTCATGATCAGTGGCTGAAAATTGAGTTTTAACGGCTCTGCATATATTACTCTTATAAATGAATCACTACAAGCTGTCATATTTGGTTGGGTGATATCAGTTTCAAATTCGTCTTTGGGAAACCCATGTATGATATATAAGCTTTTTGCATATCAAGGTTGCTGGATATATTGATCAAATGGAAGTTGATGACCCTGCTGCTACTGATAAGAGTTCTGACACTTCACAAGATCCTAAAACATTGGATAAATCCAATCAAAAACGCAAGTTCTATGTTGGAACTCAAGCATTAGGGTATCGACGAGATCATATGGAGGTTGGTTCTTGTGTCATATTTTCATCTGAGAAAGAGTTATTCAAGATCAATTATCGCTCTATAAATAGTACAAAACTGTGCTTGAACAAATGTTTTATCTGCCAGATTATTTCGCCACTGAAGGATGGAGTTGTTGCTGACTGGGACATTGTTGATAGCATTTGGGACCATGCCTTCAGGTGATAATAGTTTTTCATTATCATCTTTCATTAAAGTTATTTACTTGACACTCAATATGTATGCCTGCTCACAAGATTGATTGATGCAACTAATAATTTTACATCATAAAATCTCAAGAATGGACTTACTTATAGCCTGATGTAGAGCCCAACTGCAGCCTATTTCTACTGGAACCATCAGTTTTAGTGGGCTAATTCTAATTCGTGTCTTTGATGTCTACATGTTGTCCAGCAACAGCCTTTATTTTAGTACAAATGGTTTATAGGTTACTTACTTTTCTATATTTTGTCAGGGAATGTCTACTGATTGATCCTGTTGAGCATCCTATGCTGCTTGCGGAGCCTTGTTTTAACACTCAACAACACAGAGAAAGGTGACATGTTTATTCTGTTAAAAGTTCCACTGCCAACATGTATGATTGTTAATCTTGTTTTACACAAATATGAGAAAATTAGGGGATACTATATTTTTCTGGACGTATGTATCAAATATAAATAGTAACTTAATGTCAGTAATATTTTTTCCATTTGGCCATTTTGGTAAATTCCACTTTGTATCAAACATGGGGTTGTTAGTGTACTTTATTTGGTTTGTGTTGTTAATGGTATCGTAAAGTTGTGTTTATCGTTCCATGAATCCTGAATAATATTTTGTCTTACAGAGCAGCAGAGCTGATGTTTGAAAAATACAAAGTCCCTGCCCTATTTTTGGCAAAGAATGCTGTATGTCAATGTACTCTTAACTCTATTTGCAGTTATTGCACTTTCAATTAGTAGAAGATATTACTGATTTTTGTGAATCTGCTACGTTACGCAATATTGATGTTTATAATCTTCTGGGCTGACCTTTGTTTTCCATGCCAGGTTTTAACAAGCTTTGCATCTGGACGTGCTACATCGTTAGTTGTTGATTGGTAAGCGCTTGATTTATGAGGTGGCGCCTGTATGGCCAAGAAAGACTAAATAGAGACTGTACTTTCTATTACTTACTTATCTCATCTTTTCGTTCTCAATGTGTGTCTGGTTATTTCTGGCTGTTGATGTGTACCCGTCTTCTCAGCAAAATAATTTAAGATGTTTTCCCTATGCTGTCACTGACATGTGTAAGTTAAATTATCAGCGGCGGGGGATCTACAACTGTTGCTCCTGTCCATGATGGTTATGTTCTCCAGAAGGTGAGACTTTTAGTGAAATTTTTTTTAATTTTGTTTCGTGTTAAATGAAATTTTGATCATGTAATGATTGTCTTTCTTGCTTATATGCAATAGCTCAATTTTAACTGACCTCAAAGCATATCTCATCAAAAGATTTCCTAACACCAGTGGCTATTTAGGAAGCTTTGCCATGATAAGCAGCCCAAGAATTTACGCCTCCCTGAGTTAACTGGCACAAGTGCTGTGTGGATGTTACTGATAGTTTAATCGACCCCTTTCTCTAATGAACAAGCATCATGCATGATTATTTTATTAGGATTCAGTTCTTGGTTTAAAAACATGAATAACGAATCAAGGAGTATCCGACTACTTCATCGACATGCAAACTGAGCAGCTGTGGTATCGAACTTCTTCTGACATATACCATCATGATTCATCATATCTTGTGATCTTAAAATATGATTGCTGTTAGATATGTCCCTAATTGATAAGAATAATAATAATTTTCTTTCTTCATACAAACTTAATTGGTAAAACATGGACGTCAATGATATTTTTTTATTGTTCTAGGGTGTTGTATCATGTCCTATTGGAGGGGAGTTTTTAACAGACTGTATGCTGAAGAGCTTGGAGACTAAAGGAATCAAGGTATTGTTAAGCCCATGTGAAAGTGATTTCTTGTAGTCGAAGCCTTAGCATATTGATATGAGGCCTGACTTTATGTGTAGATAAGACCTAGATATTCTTTCAAACGAAAGGAAATTCGGCCCGGAGAATTTCAGGTATGACAAGCTGTATACATTATATCCAGTTCTTACTATTTCTATGCTCCCCCAATTGCTGACTAAACAATCCAGGATGCTTGGAACCAAACTGATAATATAATGACTTTTAGTTATATTTAGACTGTTCATAGGTCATCCCTTTCACTTGCCTAAAATTCATATGTTATTTGATGACAATCTTAGTTGGGGTTTTGAATAATATTGCAAGCATTCTTGACATTAATTTATTGTCTGCCGGTTACTTAATATTAATATTCTTATTAAATGGATAATTGACTTGTATTCTGCTATCTTGTTGTAATAACCTCAGACAGTTGACCTTGGTTTTCCCAATACTACTGAAAGCTACAGACTTTTCTCACAGGTTTGTGATAACCTCTAGTGCTAAACATGCAAAATACAGAGAGACCCATCTAACTACTGTTTTTATTATATCTGGCAGAGGGTAATAGTGAGTGATATCAAGGAATGTGTCTGTAGAGCACCAGACACTCCATATGATGGTTAGTGATTGTCCCTTGTTTTAGCTTTATATGAGGGCCACGCTCTCTCCATCTTGCTGGTGTGCGTGAGTTGGTACAATGTGTAAAGGGCAGCACAACAAGGGTTCTTTCAGCTGAAATTTGTTTGTAGTTTTTACTACCCTTTTATTCTGAGTGTCATACCTTGTTTGTTATTTTATTGGCAGTGTGGTAGTACCAACGAGCAATTGATAGTAATGTTGAGTGAGCACTCATATGATCAGTTGTGGCCTTCATTTACATTACAAACTAGGGCATGCTGAAGTACCCTCAATTATAATTTTAACATTTAATTTTCAGGCCTATTATCAGTTAGCATTTCGTTGATGTTTTTTAAATTATTCAGAAAAATAATTGGGTATTACGGCTATGATAGTAATCAGTTGACCATTTAGTTTAATTTCTGCTAAAAACATGTCCTCCAGCATTGTTTTATAATGGGGTTTAACTTGTCTCTTATGTTGTAAATAAAATAGATGTGTATTATGTTTCTAAATTAGAGCATTTAACTGTTCAAGATTTATTTTGCTGGTTCTTCATTTAAAGTCGATCTGATATGTCTTCATTTTCCCGCATATAGAAAATTCTTATTCAAACATTCCAATGACGTCATATGAGCTTCCTGATGGACAGTAAGTCAAACATTCCAATATGGCTTCTCACCTTTTCTTTATGGCGTTAGACAAAACAGGTGCCAACTAATGCTACTTTGCATGTTCAAAAATTAATGTAGGACAATAGAAATAGGAGCTGATAGGTTTAAGATTCCAGATGTTCTGTTCAACCCGTCATTGGTTCAGGTAAGTGGTTACAACATCCAAAATTATCATCTCTTTTACGTGTTCAGCTCATCTATTTTATTTGCAACTATGCTGCATCTTTAGATGTTGGGGTTTGCCTTTTAGTATTATCTGGTCGGCAATTGTTGATTGACTGAGCTGTTCGATACTTATGTTTTATCTTATTAACAACATTGTGACTGTTGGTTTACATTACATACCCAACCCGTCTTATTGCTTCTCCCTTTTATAAGACAGGAAATGTTACATGCTATTCACCTAGTCTGGTGATTTAAGTTATCGTCACTCCACATTCGTTCATGATTTTTCCCTAAATTGTAGACAATTCCTGGCATGGAGAACGCAGCAGAGATATCTCATTCTGTTCGCGGCTTACCTCAAATGGTACTATATGATTACAGTTTTTTTATTAATCTGTATAATTCTGTGTGGCTATCAGGGACATTTTCTTTTGATTAATCCTGAATCTTGTCAGGTCATGGAGAGCATCAATAAGTGTGATGTGGACATTCGGAGGGAACTATACAGCAGCATACTGGTAAGATCCTTCGTATTTTCCGGTAGCAAGTCACCTCTTAGAACTTTATTTATTGTTACTCTTGGTTTGTTGATTTTTGGATATTCTTTTTATGTATTGTGTAGCTTGCTGGTGGTACAGCATCAATGCAACAACTAAAGGAAAGGCTTGAGAAAGATTTGTTGGAGGTATGATCTTGTGTATACTCATTAACAACTTGTATTTTTTTCCCTCTATAATATCTCATCAGCTACTGATATTATACTGATTTATTTCGGTGCCCAATTGATGTTATTGACTCCATTGTATTGGTTTCATTTGAGTTGAATATTAGCCACAAAGGTGTTGTCATGTTTGAGGGACAGTTTTTCTGATATCATTTATTAAAAAAACTGTCTGATAAGGATTTTCTTGGGGACAAAGGATTGCATTACTTAATCAATGTCATAACTTTGAGTTCAAGTGCACGCATTGACCATTTCATGGTGTTTGCAAGTAGGAGTCTCCTCAAGCTGCTAGAGTAAAAGTCTTAGCAAGTGGAAACACAACTGAAAGAAGATTCAGGTTTGAAAAATACAATGCCTATTCTCGAGAGAAGAAATTTACTTACACTTTCACCTTTTTTTAAAACTTAGCTTAGCTTTACGTATTTTGTGTCGCATCCAGTGTTTGGATTGGAGGAAGTATATTAGCCTCTCTTGGTTCATTCCAGCAGATGTGGTTTTCTAAATCCGAGTAAGCTAGTTCTATTACGAAGTTCGTAGTTGTCACTTCGTTGAAATAATAACTGATCTTTGTGTGTATGGCAGGTATGAAGAACATGGCGCCGCTTATGTACAAAGGAAGTGTCCATAACTTGATATTCCCCCTTTGTGATATCCAAAGGCGACAAATGAAGTAAACCAAGTAGCAGAGTAGCGATGATTGTCATTCTTGACTAATTTGGCTCATGTTGTATCTAAGGTCAATCTTGTAGCATGTATCTACGTATGAACATAATTCAATTAGACTATTATGTCTCACAGGGAGTTTCTCGGACACTTCATTTGTCTTGTATCAGAAGCGTGGACCCACCGCATCATATTTACTTAGATGATTAGCTTCAATTAGGGTGGCAAATGGGTCGGGCTAGCCTGCCTCCAAAAATTATTACTGCCATCTTATTGTCATTCTTGGGCGGATGTCCTTATATCTTTGGAGATAAACATAAGTTAGAAATTTGTAAACTGAAATGGACAAGTTAGATATTTTGTGTTAGTTTTTATGAATTTGATAAGTTTTGATTTTTGAAAAATGAGTTTTGGGTTGTTTTTGTTTAAATTGTATTTAATTAATGAATTTTGATATTTGAAAAATAGGTTTAAATAAAGTTTATTGGTTTGTTAATAAAGTGCATTAGTACTATTCATTAAATACTCACATTAAAATGCATTGTTTGCAAAACAAGTGCAAATGTACTGGTCATTAAAAATTTCATATGAAAATGCATTTCCTAAAACCTTCATTGATGTACACGAATTAAACTTGATGAATTTTATTATAATACATTCAAATTGATGAATGTTGTTAATATAGCGCACAACCTTTACCATATGTGTTATATTATATAGAGATAGCATATATGAACATTATGAACATTCCAATCCACTGGTGAACACATCTTTCAACTGACGCATTTTGATATAAAAAGCAAATGGTTACACAAGTTGGTATATGTATTAAGTTCATCATTTTCCTCATGACGTTTATGAGTTTCTTTGATGGTTATAAGTCGATTTATCGACTAAATATTAATTCGTTTACAATGGATTTCTGTTCATTTTTCGGACCTTTATTGTCATTTACCACGCTACTCTTGTTTTAGGTCAAAGTTTACTAAACTGAAGCTTTGTAACCATTTGGAGCAAAATAAGGAAAAACACAGATTCAGACGAATACAGACCAAATATTGGGCAGATTGACCTATTCGTCTTCAAAAACTTGCCGAACGCATGATCGTTGTTTGATTGAAGCATGTCATATCTTGTTAGAAAGCTAACTAAAAGAGATACAATTTTCTAGTTTACACTAAGACAAAAAAGCGAGACAAGTCAAAATCATCTTCAAAGTGAACAATATCCCAGTTAGAGACCAAACCGGCAAAAAATATGATTTTTCGAGACCCTCTGAGATGACTCGGTTCAGAACCGAACCGGCAGTTGTGACTGTTCAACCGCCGATTGGTTTTGAATCGGCCTGAAATTTGATTTCTGAAATCGGCCCAATCGAATTAAGTATAAATAAAATTTAAAATCCAGCATTTTGAGGGAGAATTTGAATTTGGGAGCCTAGATTTGGGAAGAGCAACAGAAGATAATCTAAGAACACTAAAAAACAATACGGTTTTCTCGTTCTCTCTTCTCTCATCTTGTATTCGTGCTAATCACAATGAGTAGTGAGTAGTACTTTAATTTTGGAATCTTACGGATCCCGTGCATGTACTCAACAATTCATTGATCTTAACAAAATATTTCGATTATGTTAATGGAGTTCTTTAATTCTATTGTTCTCAATTCACCGTTCTTGCATGTTTGCTATTGATTGTGATGCTTATTTGTTAGAACAAAATTAGGTTAAAAATAAAAAAGATGACTGAGTCTGAGGTAATTAACCAGATTAAGTATGAAATTCGCAGCGTCTCTGACAGACAGATTTGTGAACAAGCAGTTGCTTCAGCACGCTCTTGTTCACTCGCAAAATTGTCTCAGCAAACAATGAACAAGACAGACGTTTGTTCACCCAGTTCGGCCAACTGCCTACGTCTGGGGAGGACTATTCTCCAGTCCTCAATCCACTAATCACAGAGGTCTCCAAGTACACTCGGTTACAACTCCACGCAACCTATGCTACTCAACCTTGTGTGGATCACTGGACACAATCAGAACAGGCTCTGACTTGTGACTGCACACCCTCTACAAATGTCAATCTAGAATAGCTTCTGTCTCCTCGAAACTCAGCCTATTCTAAACTATACTCAACTCTGCAGGGTTGCTGCAGCATCTGCTGTAGCACACAGCTGATGCACAATTGTCCGCGTCGCTCCAAGGCCTTCTGCCGAGCCGATCGAACGATTCCACGAGCGCTGCACACTCTGGAATACTCCCCCTTGCTCAGTGACCTCCTGCCACTAGTGAGAACTGCCGCTTAGACACTCGACCGAGCCACACACCCGTCAGTTCTTCCGCGGCCTTCCTTGATCAACCAACAAGCACCACTGCTCTGAATTGGCTTCCAGATCAAGCTCGGATCAGACTACGCAAGTCCTGATCTCCTTCTGCTTCTGTCACCACAGCTCTGCGCTCACGCTCTGCTTTCGGGTGATGATCGAAGAACTCATCGCACACCAAAATTACTCTCTCTGAATTCTGCGTATGCACTCGTGTATCCCTCAGCTTCGATCCCTTTCTGCTCTGACCTGTTCTCCCTTAAGAAGCAACGCCCGCTTCAATCAAGAACAGAATTTAGCAATATCCCACAAAGAAACAATTATCTCCTAATTTTTAGGAGATTAGATTTGTTTTGAACTCCAAAACAAATCTCCTTCTCTAGCTAGGAATTCCCCACTGGAATATTCTCCGCAGCACTTTAAAAAATTCTTCTGATGCTCTCCGCAGAGCTGCCAGGCGTTCTAGCCAATCGCCCAGGTTGCTGCTGCTACTCGGACAGATGCTGCAGCAACTTGAACAAGCTCCTGCTATAGCATCCCCTGCTGTAGTTGCTCCTTGTTCACTTGTGCTGATTTTGTCAAACACTGCCATACTGCATCATCAATCTCCCCCTTGGCATTTTGACAAAACCCTAGGAAGGATTTCAATACAGATTATTTTTTTTTTCCGGTAACCTCCCCTTCTTCTCCTCCCCCTTTTTGGAATAAATGACAAGGGGGTGCTCCTGGCTGCCCTAGGGAGGCAATACACAGAGCCCCAGAGTGGCTCTCAGGTCTTCGAACCGGACTGCATCCAGAGCTTTTGTGAAGATATCAGCAAGCTGTTTGGCCGACACCACATGCTGTAGCGCAATGATATTCTTTTCCACTAGATCACGGATGAAGTGATGACGAATGTCAATATGCTTGGTTCTGCTGTGCTTAACCGGATTCTTAGAGATGCTGATGGCACTCATGTTGTCACAGTAGAGAGTCATTTCATCTTGATCAAGACCATACTCACTTAGCATTTGCTTCATCCACAACATTTGAGCACAGCAGCTCCCGGCAGCTATGTATTCAGCCTCGGTTGTGGATAACGAAATGCTGTTTTGCTTTCTGCTGAACCAGGACACCAGGTTATTTCCTAGAAAGAAGCATCCTCCAGAAGTGCTCTTCCTGTCCTCTGAGCATCCTGCCCAGTCCGCATCACTATATCCCACCAGATTAGCATTTGTGTCCTTAGTATACCATAAGCCACAGTTCACAGTTCCTCCAACATACCGAATGATTTGCTTGACCAACTGCAAGTGACTATCTTTGGGACAGGCTTGAAATCTGGCACAGACTCCTACTGCAAAGGAAATGTCGGGGCGGCTGGCAGTCAGATACAGTAAGCTCCCAATCATGCTTCTGTAAATTGTCTGACTCACTTACACTCCATGTTCATCTTTGATGGCTTTGACATGAGTGGCAGCAGGGGTTCGTTTGTGACTGGCCTTATCTAGCTGAAATTTCTGTACAAGATTCTTGCTGTATTTGCTTTGTGCAATAAAGATGCCATCTTCTTTCTGGGTAATCTCCAGACCAAGGAAATAGGACAGTTCTCCGACCATGGTCATTTGGAATTCCTGCTGCATGTGGTCCACAAACTGCTTCACCAGGTGCTGAGACTTCGATCCGAAGACAATGTCATCCACATAAATTTGTGCAATGATCACATCTGACTTGGTTCTTTTTACAAATAGAGTTTTGTCAGCTCCCCCTCGTTTGTAGCCATGTTTTCCCAGAAATACTGTCAGCCTCTCATACTATGCCCGAGGAGCCTGTTTAAGTCCATATAGGGCTTTCTTCAACTTGTATACTTGCTCTGGGTGATGAGGATCTTCAAAACCTTTTGGTTGAGTAACATATACTTCTTCAGAGAGGTCTCCGTTCAGGAACGCACTTTTGACATCCATTTGATACAGTTTAAACCCAAGGAAACAAGACATAGCTAGAAGGAGTCTGATGGCCTGCAGACGAGCAACTGGAGCAAACGTTTCTTCGAAATCTAGGCCCTCAATTTGAGAGTATCCTTGAGCAACCAGTCTGGCTTTATTTCTTGTGATGTTTCCCTTTTCATCCGTTTTATTTTTGAAGATCCACTTGGTGCCTATAATATTCAATCCATTGGGTCTGTCCACCAGGTCCCAAACATCGTGTCTTTCGAACTCTGCAAGTTCTTCCTGCATAGCTATCATCCAGAATTCATCACTCATGGCTTCCTTGAAGCTCTTAGGTTCCATACTGGACATAAAGCAGGTATTGAGATAAGCATTGCTTCTGGTTCTTCTTCTTTCAGCCGGGTCTCCAATCACATTGGTCAGGGGATGATTCTTCTGAATCTTCTTCGGAGGCTGCCTTGATGGTGAATCAGGAGCCTCATTATTCAGATCTTCAGACAGGCTTTCTAATTGTTCATCTGGATTTTCTGCTTCAGCACTTGCTGTAGCATCTTCTGAAGCCACAACTTGTTCACTTCTATTCTGACTGACAGGCACCTCTTCAGAGTCGGAGTCTTCATCAACAGTATCAGTGGCAGGGACTTCTTCAGCATCATTGACTACTACATTTATGGATTCCATTACTGTATTTGTCCGCTGGTTATAGACTCGATAAGCCCTGCTGTTCATCGAATAACCCAAGAACACTCCAGGATCACTCTTTGGGTCAAGCTTCTTCCTATACTCCCGATCTCTCAGAATGAAGCAGTCACTTCCAAAGATGTGGAAATATTTAACTGTGGGCTTCTTCTGATTCCAGAGCTCATAGTAGGTTTGGTTGGTTCCTCTCCGTAAGGTGACTCTGTTAATGATGTAACATGCGATGTTCATGGCCTCTGCCCAAAATCTCAGGGGAACCCTCTTAGCATGAATCATGACTCTGGCCATTTCTTGAATTGTCCGATTCTTTCGTTCCACTACTCCATTCTGCTGAGGGGTGATGGGAGAAGAATACTGATGTGAGATACCCCTTTGACGACAGAAATCATCCACAGCTTCGTTTTCAAATTCCCTACCATGATCACTGCGAATGCTGCTAATTCTGAGATTTTTTTCTTGCTCTAGACGGGACACCAGTGCCACTATAACTTTCACAGTATCTGATTTTTCTCTGATAAAATCAATCCAGGTGAATCTGGAGTAGTCATCAACACAGACGAAAGCATACCTTTTTCTGCCCAGACTCTCAACTTCCATCGGACCCATCAGGTCCATGTGTATCAACTGTAGAGGTCTGGTAGTACCTACATCTTTGACTCTTGGGTGTGAAGCCTTCTTTTGTTTCCCAATCTGACAATCTCCACAGATAGAGTTTGTCTCCCCTTTCATCAGCGGCATTCCTCTGACTATCCCTTCTGTTGCAATTCTCTTCAGAGTCCTCAGGTTAACATGACCCATCCTTCTGTGCCATAGAATCATTTCCTCAGCCTTTGTCAGCATACATTTCGGAGCCAGTGAGTTTGAACTCACGTTGAGAAGATAATAGTTGCTTTTTGATCTGGCTCCTTCTATTATACATTCTCCAGTTTTGTCAAAAACTTTGCACGAGTTACTTCGTAAATTTCACCTGTTTAGTTCCATCACACAGCTGACTGATGCTTATGAGGTTTGCCTTTAGTCCTTCCACTAGCAAGACATTGCTCAGGTTGGGCATTCCTTCAACTGCTAAAGTTCCCTTTCCTAGAACTCTTCCTCTCAGGCCGTTTCCAAACTTCACCCGTTGTTCCAGGCAGGGTGTTATGTTTTTCAAGAAGGATCTTTCTCCTGTCATGTATCCTGAACAACCACTGTCAAAATACCAGCTTATCTTATCCGAGGTGCTTGATGTGCTGACAAACGAGAGAATCTGAGTCCGCGCATGTTTCTGCTTGATTGGTTTCCTAGCTGAACCTTTTCCGATGTATGCTGAAGAACAGTTACTCATTATGTGACCTTTGTGCCCGCAGCTATAGCATCTTTCATACTTCGAGACTTTCTTGTCACGGTGATGCAGAGGTTGCTGTAGCAGGAGCTGGTTCACTCTTCCTTGTGTTTTTCTGCCTCTCCTGGCTGATCTGTATCTGGCCAAGTTACATTCATACTCACTCAGATCTGTCTCGTCTTCACTTCCGCTGGCAGAGAGAGCCCTCTTTTTCATCAGTTTGCTGGTGCAGTTGATTTGTCGATGGCCATACCCTGCACAGTTCCAGCATTGGACTCCTTTTTTCATTTCTTTCTTCTCATCTTCATTCTGAGCAGGTTCCTTCCCTCTCCTTTTATTTTCTCCACCTCTTCTGAATTGTTTTCGTGAGGATGAGCTTTGCCCAGTTCTTGAGTCCATGTTCTTCAGGAGCTTTCCAAGGTTCTTGACTAGCATACTCAGCTGATCATCTGGCGCTGGCTTCTTAGCTTCTGTTTCAGCCTTCAGTCCAATATTCTTGTCCTTAGGAGTGAGATCTTCTTTAACCAGTTTCATCTCAAATTGTTTGAGGGATCACATCAACTCTTCCAGCCTCATGAGTCTGACATTTTGGGCTTCTTCAATGGCCGTCACTTTCATGTCAAATCTTGTGGGCAAAGATCTGAGGACCTTCCTGATCAGCTTCTCTTCAGGAATAGGTTCACAAAGAGCATGGGCTTCATTTGCCAGATCACAAAGTTTAGCATTAAACTCAGTGACAGTCTCCTCTTCCAGCATTCTCAGATTCTCAAACTGTGTGGCAATAATCTGTAATCTTGACACCTTTACTCTATCAGATTCTCAGTTCCTTCATGTGCAGTTTGCAGAATTTCCCAAGCTTGTTTGGCCATATCACAATTTGATATCAACCTGAAATTGTTAGCATCAACTGCAGCAAAAATCGCATTCAGAGCCTTTGAATTACCAGTTGCTGCAGCTCCCTCTTCAGCAGTCCATTGTTCTTCAGGCTTTATCCGTGTGACTCCCTGTTCATCCATGGTGATAGGGGGAGACCACTGGACCACGATAGCTCTCCAGGTCTTCTCATCAATGGCCTTGAGAAAGGCTTTCATCCTAGCCTTCCAATATCCATAGTTGCTTTCTTCCAACAATGGAGGTCTGCTTGTGCTCTGTCCTTCCTACATTGTGTCTTGGCTTCTTGATAGAGCCTAGTTATACATGTTATTTAGATCATAAACCCATGCTTGTTTGCAATATTTTATGGGCAAGATTACTCGTTTCCACTATTTTTGTATATCAGGTCAGAACGAGTCCTTAAGTCGGATACGCGCTAACAGGCAGCGTTCTAGGAGTGAAAGATCAGCCTGTGGAGCTAGCGGTGCAAACAAAAGAAGAAATGGCGAAGGACAGCAGAGGTGCGCCACCCGATTGCGCCAATCAATGCTGTGCGCCAGGCGCAAAGTCCCAGTGACCAGACTTGGAAGTTGCCAAAAGATGAACTTCCTGGGGCACTATTTAAACAAAGAAAGTCTAGGGTTTCAAAAAACACAGAGAGGCGGACACCATCACTCAGTGACATTCCAGAGGCACTGCGCGGCAGAACTGGAAAACACACGGACCTGTCAAGGAGAGTTGCGCCAGCCGACTGCGCCAGCCAAGAGAAGACCCTGCACGCACTGTTTGCTACCGTTTTCTTGGATTCAGTAGTTGTTACTTACTATTTTATGATGTTTACCACTAGCATGTCTAGCTAAACACTTAGTGTTGGTCGGGCATGAATCTATGATGTATTACCTTTGAGACTTGAGCTTAATGCATAGTTTATTTATTTGTATTAATTCTGTGCGTACTGAGACAGTTAGTTGCATGAGTAGGGGAAGCCTTGAACCGCAAACTTACTTGTGTTGCTTGCTTGTCACCTGTTAAACTAGTTGCATGCGTAAGGGAAGCCTTGAACCGCAAACTTACCGTGACAATTAGGAGTAACGAGTTAGGGTAGGCAGTTGCTACTGTGACAGGATTCGCAGCTGTTTAGTCTAGTTCTAAGGATTAATAGCACATGAACTTTGAACGGAACATGCGCACGTGTTAGGAAGCCCTTACCGGACACTAACCCAAGTAAACCACAAGCTATAGATGTTTAGAGTCGATGATAAGGAATGCATTCATAGAGGATTGTCTGCCCAATACTTCTCATAAAGATAGTACTTCATCTCTACTGCTTGCGCACGTCTAGTGCAATTCCCTGAGTTACGATATTCGCTGTTATTCGCGCATCGCGCAAAACCCCCAATCACTCACGCAACCCCCGTTTTCTTAAGTGTAGGTTACTGGCTGAGACTCACTGCTTGCTCCCTGTGGAGATCGACCCTTACTTAACCGCTGTACTAGTGGGAGAGGAAGGAATTATATTTGACGCGCACAACGACGCGCGATCAAATTTTGGCGCCGTTGCCGGGGAGCAACACAGCTAAGTTTTAGCTAGCTTACATTCCTCATTTTAGTTATTTCATTTTGTTTTGTTTTCTCGTTGTTGTTTCTGACAGCGCGCAATCACATCAGCCTGCGCAACCTTGAAACAGTTGCGCTGCGCAGATTCTAGTTGCGCACTGACAGACGCAACAACTTCGTTGCCATTTAATTTCGTTTCTTGAGTTTGGATCAGGACATGGAGGATAACAGTGTGGTTGGAGATAACCTGGGAGACAGAACCCCAGAGGAAGCAAAGGCACATAACCGCGCAGCCCTATTCAGAGAGGAAGTGCAGCGTGAGGACGACGCACGAATGGCCGCTGAACCATACATTGCGCCACCCGTTCGTCCAGTCGCGAGGCGCAGGACAGTGCGCGAAATGTCGGCCCCACTCACTGTTAACCAGCCATGGTGCATAGTGCTTCCGCCCGACGGACAGTTCGAACTAAGAAGCTCACTCATCCATCACATGCCCAAGTTTCACGGAATGAACAACGAAAATCCAGTCAAGCATGTGCGGGAGTTCCTAATCATTTGCGAGAACATGAAGGCTTTGGGGGAAAACGATGAAGCGCTGAAGATGAAAGCGTTCCCATTTTCATTGAGCGATGCAGCCAAACACTGGCTGATGAGCCTACCCGCAGGATCAATCCACACATGGGAGCAGCTGCAGAAGAAATTCTTAGATAAATTTTATCCAGCAGCGAAGACTGCGCTGCTCAGAAGGGAATTGGCCGCGCCAAGGCAAGGCGCAGGGGAGTCTCTGTCAGAATACTACGAGCGTTTCAGGGAGCTAGAAGCCAACTGCTACAATCACGGGCTTCCCCAGAATGTGCTGATAGAGAACTTTCTGAATGGACTGCTGCCCATGGAGCTGCGACTACTGAATGCATGCGCAGGAGGGGACATTTGCAACATGTACCCGGAGGATGCATGGCAGCTGATAGAAGATTCTGCTGGGCAGGTAAGACATCAATTGACACTTGAAAGTAGTCGTAATCGTTCTGTGCATCAGGTAGAGGCAAGCGCTGAGATCAAAGAAATGAAGGCCATGCTACAGAAGCTGATGAGTGCGCAGAGCGCACAACCAGTTGCACCAAAGGTATGTGAATTCTGCAGGTCCACTGAGCACAAGACAGACGAGTGCCCAACACTTTTTGAAGAAACTGGAAATGCCCTTGGAGGATGGGACAACAGAGGACCGCAGAGGCAGAATCAGCCGCGCTTTGGGCTTGCTGCAAATGGTTTCAGATGGAGAGAAGAGAACAATTTCCAGAGGCAGCCCACTGATCAGCGCGTACCACAGCAGACGCAACATGCTGCACCCTACAATCCACCGCATCGCCGCACAGATGCACCAGCGCAGAACAGTCAGCAACCACGGCGATCCTTGGAAGATATCATGGGGCAGCTAGCAGACACAGTGCGCAAGAATGACGAAAAGTATGACAAGAGGTTCGAATCCATAGAAAAACACCTATCACAAATTGCAACCACAGTGTATGAGCTGAAAAAGAGCGATGGCAACCTGCCTTCGCAAGTGATTCAGAACCCTAAGGGAGGAGTTAACGCAGTAACACTGAGGACTGGGCGCACAGTGGGAACAGAGCAGACCGCGCAGGCGCCCGCGCAACCAGTTGCGCAAGTCCCAGATCCAGCAGCTCAGAGTGCGCAACCAGAGCCAGAGGCGCAATCAGAAGCGCCAACCACGAACCAGCAGGGCAATGCGCCAGGTATGTCTCACTCGAAAAACAAGAACAAAAATTGTACTAACATACCTGCTCCTTTCCCTGTGCAGGCACCACTGGCGAGAAAAGAAGCACTGGACAAGGAACTGTATGAGCTGTTCAGCAAAGTGGAAATCAACATACCTCTCATAGAAGCTATTCGACAGATTCCCAGGTATGCGAAGTTTTTAAAAGAGCTGTGCACGAATAAAAGAAGGACAGGCGAATGCGCACAGGTAATGCTAAATGCGCAGGCCTCAGCAATCGTGCAGCAAAAGGTACCACCTAAGTGCCGAGATCCAGGTACATTCACTATCCCTTGCACCTTAGGTAAAACCACGGTAAGCAACTGCATGATCGATTTAGGCGCATCAATCAATTTATTACCATATTCTCTCTATGCGACCTTGCGCCTTGGACCACTAAAACCTGCAGGTCTCACAATTCAGCTAGCAGATAGATCGTGCAAACAACCTGCAGGCATGATAGAAGATGTCCTAGTTCGAGTAGGAGAGCTGGTGTTCCCAGCAGACTTTTATGTGCTCGAAATGGAGGGTGAATCAAGCGCCAGCGGTGCGCAGATCCTCCTAGGCAGACCGTTTCTGATGACTGCGCGCACGAAGATAGACGTGTGGAGGGGCACGCTCTCCATGGAGGTAGATGGCGAAGAAATCCATTTCAACATCTTCGAAGGGATGCAGCACCCACATGAGGACGCTACCGTGCACGCAATGGACATCTTTGACGACTTAGTCACAGAAGCGCAGTGTGCGAGCGCAACCATAGGACCAGAGCTACTGACACAGGCAGAACTGGAGGAGCAAGAGAAGGAGCTAAGCAGTGCTGAACCAGCATCCACACAGGTACGTGATATAGTTCATATTTGCACCGCTAACAAAACCTTGCCCTCTGTTGAGCAGGCACCCAAGATCGAACTGAAGCAACTCCCGGAGCATCTCAAGTACATTTTCTTGGGAGATGAGGACACCCTGCCAGTGATCATCAAGAAGGGATTGGAAAAAGAGCAGGAGGCGCGCTTACAACAGGTGCTGCGCAGGAACCAGCGCGCTATTGGATGGACTCTTGCTGATCTGCGCGGAGTGAGCCCAGACGTGTGCATGCACCGGATTCTGTTGGAAGATGGTGCCAAACCATCCAGGGAGGCTCAGCGCAGGTTAAACCCAAATATGATGGAGGTAGTGCAAAAGGAAGTTCTGAAGTTGCTTGACGCAGGGGTCATTTACCCAATCTCAGACAGCAGATGGGTCAGCCCGGTGCACGTTGTGCCAAAGAAAGGAGGAATCACGGTGGAGGAGAATGCGCAGGGCGAGCTAGTTCCCAAGCGCATACAGACTGGCTGGCGCATGTGCATCGACTACAGGAAGCTGAACGCTGTAACGCGCAAGGACCACTTCCCGCTACCCTTCATGGACCAGATGCTGGATCGCTTGGCAGGTAAACCTTACTTTTGTTTTTTGGACGGATATTCAGGTTACAATCAGATACCCATAGCTGCGGAGGATCAAGAGAAGACCACGTTCACATGCCCCTTCAGAACATTTGCGTTTCGGCGTATGTCTTTTGGGCTGTGCAACGCGCCAGGTACGTTCCAACGCCTCGTCATGAGCATTTTCTCTGATATGATTGGTATATGTATAGAAGTGTTCATGGATGACTTCACTGTATATGGGAGTACCTTTGATGCATGCTTAACACATCTAGATAAAGTCTTAGCACGCTGCATCTCTAAGAACTTAGTGCTAAACTACGAGAAGTGTCATTTCATGGTTACGCACGGAGTAGTATTGGGTCATATCATTTCAGAGGAGGGTATTAAGGTAGACAAAGCTAAGATAGATATTATTTCTAATCTGCCTTATGCCACCAACGTGCGCGACGTGAAATCGTTCTTAGGGCATGCTGGGTTTTACAGGCGTTTTATTGAGGATTTCTCTAAGATTTGCATACCCCTGTCTAACCTGTTGCAAAAAGACGTGTGCTTCGATTTTACTGATGAGTGCAGGGCGGCGTTCGATAAGCTGAAAGAAGCGCTGACCAGTGCGCCAGTGATGCGCGCACCAGACTGGAACCTGCCATTCGAGCTGATGTGTGACGCAAGTGACTACGCAGTAGGAGCAGTCTTGGGGCAGCGCGAGGACAAGAAGCCGCATGCCATCTACTATGCATCGCGCACACTGGACTCCGCGCAGAAGAACTACACCACCACGGAGAAGGAGCTTCTGGCAATTGTATTTGCGCTGGAGAAGTTCCGAGCATATGTTCTAGGCGCCAGAGTCATCATCTACACGGACCACGCAGCTATCCGCTACCTCATATCCAAGAAAGAGACCAAGCCGCGCCTGATGCGTTGGGTACTTCTGCTTCAGGAATTCGATTTAGAGATCAAAGATAAGAAGGGCACAGAAAATACCGTCGCTGATCATCTGAGCAGGATCATAAAGGATGAGGAGCCAGGGCAGATCAAGGAGACATTCCCTGACGAGCATCTAATGGCGCTAACAGGTAAGGTACCATGGTATGCGCATATCGCAAATTACCTGGTCACAGGTGCGTTCCCTCCTCATTTCAATAAAACTCAGTGCATGCGATTGAAACATGAGTCCAAGCATTATCTTTGGGATGATCCTTACATGCTTAGCATAGGTCCAGATCGGATATTAAGACGTTGCGTGCCTGACCATGAGATTAACTCTGTATTGATGTTTTGTCATGCGCACGCCTGTGGAGGACATTTCGGTCCCAAGCGCACGAGCAGGAAGATCTTGGACTGTGGATTCTACTGGCCGCACCTATTCAGAGATGGCTATGACCACTGCAGGAAGTGTGACAGGTGCCAGCGCACTGGAGGAATATCCGCGCGCAACGAGATGCCGCAGACCCCGATTCTGGTGGATGAAGTGTTCGATGTTTGGGGAATCGACTTCATGGGTCCATTTCCCCCATCTGCCGGCTACGAGTACATACTGGTGGCCGTGGATTACGTATCCAAATGGGTCGAAGCTAAGGCCACGCGCAAGGATGATGGTAAGACTGTCGCTGATTTTCTCAGAACTAACATATTTTGCAGGTACGGCGTGCCTAAGGCAGTTATCAGCGACCAGGGGACGCACTTCTGCAACAGGGTTGTGGCGCAAGTCTTCAAGCACTATGGGGTGCGCCACAAGACGTCCACCGCTTACCATCCGCAGACGAATGGACAGGCCGAAGTTTCTAACAGAGAGATCAAGCGCATCTTGGAAAAGACTGTGAGGCCGTCGCGCAAGGATTGGAGCCAGCGCTTGGATGATGCGCTATGGGCGTACCGCACTGCACACAAGACACCCATTGGAACCTCACCATTCCGGCTGGTCTATGGGAAGGCATGCCACCTGCCAGTGGAGCTCGAGCACAAGGCATACTGGGCTCTACGTATTTGCAACTTGAACTTGGAGGAGGCAGGACAAGAACGCGCATTTGAGCTGAGCGAACTAGAAGAGCTGCGACTGGACGCCTATGAGGGACTGCGCGATTACAAAGCGCGCACCAAGGCGTTTCATGACAAGCACATCCTCCGGCGCACATTTGAACCAGGCGATCAGGTATTATTATTTTCATCACGCCTGAAGCTCATGCCTGGGAAGCTGCGCAGCAAGTGGACGGGACCATACACCGTCACCAAGGTTTTCCCCTACGGCACAATTGAATTAGAAGACGGGCACCAGCATCGTTTTCAGGTTAACGGGCAGAGAGTCAAACGGTACTTGGGCGAACCTTGGGATGGCGCAGCACGCAACATTGACTTGGCCGAGCCAGAGATAGTTGACGAGCAAGCTGTTGCGCCAGACGCACCACCAGATGTTTCAGAGGGAGACCTAGCACCCATCGCCTATATCTCCTCTTCCTCTGCATCTGCCCTCCTTACGAATAATGTATCACATGCTGACCTCTCCTTTTATCCTTTGCGCAGGACCACTGAGATCGTCACACAAGCACTGGCGCAGGGACACTCAGGAGCAAGAGTGGGGGAGGCTGCAGACGCACTACTTGGCACGTAACGAGGTACCGTCGAGCCAACGACGTTAAACAAAGGCACTTGTCGGGAGGTAACCCGACACATTTTATTTTGGCACATTTTATTCTGCTTGTTTTGTTTTTTTTTTTTTTTTGCGTGTTTTTAGTTAGAATAGGGTTTGGTAGTTTTTTTTGTAGTCACACAAATGCGCAGGACCGTGCGCCTATCAATGCGCAGGTCAGTTGCGCTAGCCATAGGGGGTATATAAGGCCAGACTTAGAATAATTCCCAGCACTTTTTCACTCGACCGTTACACACAAGCTCCCGCCCTCAGACCTCTGCCGTCGACCAGCGCTCATCCCACCGTCCGTCTAGAGAGATTCAAGAACCACACGACCACACAGCACCCAGGTAACCCCCGATCCCGCTTTGAGCCGCTTCTGTTAGGGTTTGCGCGGAGAAGACAGTTTTTAGGGTTTTGAAATCGCACCAGGCTAGAGTGCGCGGCTTGGAGTGCTGTTTTGTGCGTTGTGTAGGCGACCAGTAGGCGTTCGTTCGGTGCAAATTTCAGAGGATTCTGGGCAGTTTCGATTTTTAGGGTTTTGGGGAGCATAGACCGCGATTGACCGGAGCCAGCGCAAGATGAGACCCGCCGCAGACCAAGTGACCCCAGCGGCTTTCGCTAACAAGTACGCAGCATTCATTAGCCTGGACATGTACGGGACACCGTACATCTGTCGAGATTTCCTGCGCGAGGTAGGGTTAGAGGACCTCGTGGCGCAGAGGCTAGCGATTGCCGGTTGGGAGGCGCTAATGGACCTCCGCAGCGCAGCAGACCAGGAGGATACGTGTGAGTTCCTGGCGTCTATGGAGGCGGGGGACAGGGAGATCAGATATAGACACAGGGGTGTCTGGTTCATAGCCTCGGAAAGGAGGCTGAGGCGCGCATTCGGGTGCGCCAAGGTGCGTGAGGAGGAGTTAGACACGCACAATAACCAGGAGGCTTGGAGGGACATGGCAACAGGGCCAGCATTCGCCGCGGGGCGCAGCAGGGGCCGAGAGCTGCGCGACCCGTGGCTGTTCTACTTGTGGCGCATCGTGGCCTACGCAATCATTGGCCGTTTCAACGGCGCTCCAAAGATCAGCCTCCTGGATATGGAGATTTTGACGGGGCTTTATTATGAGCGGAAGGTGCTGTTCATCCTGAACATGGTGCACCATTGGAGCCGAGTCAGCATGAGAGGGCCGCTGACGTGTGGAGGGCTTATCACGCACTTGCTGCGGAGCTTACATGGAGAGCCCGAGGTGCCAGAGCACACCTTGGTGCAGCCTATACCTCTGGACCGCGCCCACATGCTGCAAATCAGGGCGGTAGCCGTTCGGGACGATGGCACACTAGAGTGGTGCTACCATCTGCAGCCAGCCAGACCACCGCGGGCCAGAGTAGAGAGCCGTGCGCGGGCCAGGGCAGAGAGCAGTGCGCAGGGCGCAGCGGCAGGCGCAGCAGCAGCAGCCGCAGCAGCCGCCGCAGCAGACGAAGAGATGGAGGAGGCCCTAGAACCAGAGGTGCCTCTAGTCAGGCGCCCAAGGACTCGGGCGCAGACTGGAGCACAACAGAGGGCCCGTGCACCACAGGGGGAGCCAGTAACCATTTCCATAGAGGACTCTCCCCCGCGTGCACCTGCCAAGCGCCCAAGGACTGAGACTGAGGCGGCGCCTGAGGAAGCCACTGCCGAGCAGCGCATGCTGTTCAACGTCATGCGCGTGCTCGAATACTTAGCGCCAGAGGGGGCGGATTTAAGTATGAGTCCACCATCCGGGTGGAAATTTGGAGACGCAATTCCCCCTCTCCTCAGCCTGCACCATCCACCTCCTACCCGAACCCCAGAAACTTCAGCAGCTCCAGCTCCAGCACCCTCTCCAGCTCCAGCGCCAGCTCCAACCCCAGCCCCAGCCCCAGCAGCGCCCGCACCAGAACCAGCAGCCCCAGCAGCAGAGCCAACCCCTGCACCTGAACCAGCACCGGTACCACCACCAGTAGTTGCCCCTGCCCGGCCTTCTGTTCCGGAGTCCCCAATTAACTTTCCCAGCGTCGACTCCGATTCCATATGGGAGTCACTTTCCGAGGACGAGCAGCCTGACCCCCTCACCATTGTGCCACCATCCTCCAGCACCGACTCCATGACTGATTCTTCAGAGGATGAGGCGCATGGGTCAGCAGCAGCGTCTAGCTCGGGGAACTTCTAAGGCCGAGGGCAGGCGCAGTGATTTTCTTTAGGGCGTTGTCTTTTATTTTGCTGCGTCTATTTGACTATTAGGTGTGCTGAATATTTGTGCCCTACATTCTGTGACTCCCTTGCTATATTTTGTGTGACTATTGGTGTTCACTCTTATATTCTTTATTTTCGTTGCATTGCATGCATGTGCGCAACCTCCGTGCGCTTGAGCTTGAGTCGTGGGGACACGTCTCTGTTCAAGTGTGGGGGGGGGGGGGGGGGGCGTTACTCTTACATTTCATGTTTTTAGCATTTTTTAGTATAGCTTAGTTAAGTTGAAGAAAACTAGTAGCAGTAGTGCGCTAAGGTGCAGGATGCGCATGCGCTCCAGCTTGTTTTGCGCTATCCGTATTGTGTGCACTGCTATCTACTGTTTTAGCATAATTTTTTCGTTTTTTCTGCTCCTGTTAGTTGGGATATACAGGGGATGTGGAGTTGATAGAAATGCTCCAGAGAGGCGGTTAGTCGCTTCTGCTTCGAAGGCGAGGTATATGGTCGATTGCGCTAGTAGAGGCCGGTGCTTCGCAACCTTCGGAACAAAAGAGCGCGCTCAGTCACGCGGATGCAAAAGGCAAAATACCCAAAGCGTGGCGAGGTGGGAAAACAGACCACCTTCTCTCTGGATATCAAGCTAAGGAAAGCGGGCGCGGATGTAAACGCGTGCGCTGACCGGCGCAGACAAACCAAGGAGGGAGAGCGGAACGAGTTCCATAGCTGCTATCCGAAGGCTGAGATTGGAACTGTTCTGGGAATAAAATAAAAAAAAATTGGAAAGGAAGCTGTACAAAAGAAAATACCAGCAGAAGCAGATGATGTGCGTTACAAAGAATCAGCATGCGCACTACCTAGTACCTGCGTGCGCAAGACCACAAGGATATCATCAAAGGCTCAGGTTCCCAGGAAGTGTGCGAACGAATCACGCACTGGAAGAAGCTCGCGCAAGAAACCATATACCTATCTTCGGAGCGGGAGCTGACAACCAGGAGCCTAAGAAGAGCTATCTCCCAGTCATCCAAAGACCTTCATCCCGGCTGAGAGGTAACGAAATTTCGGGATTATTATATTAGAACTATTGAGTGCAGTTGTGCGCAGGTGATAGAGCAGCACAAGTTGAAGCAACTGTGCATCTTGCGCTAGAATGCAAGGCTGTGCGCTAGTCTCCAGAAAAGGTAATTGTATCCGCGTTTCAGTACTTGTTCGGGACGAACAAGGGGTAAGTGTGGGGGGTTTGATAGAGCCTAGTTATACATGTTATTTAGATCATAAACCCATGCTTGTTTGCAATATTTTATGGGCAAGATTACTCGTTTCCACTATTTTTGTATATCAGGTCAGAACGAGTCCTTAAGTCGGATACGCGCTAACAGGCAGCGTTCTAGGAGTGAAAGATCAGCCTGTGGAGCTAGCGGTGCAAACAAAAGAAGAAATGGCGAAGGACAGCAGAGGTGCGCCACCCGATTGCGCCAATCAATGCTGTGCGCCAGGCGCAAAGTCCCAGTGACCAGACTTGGAAGTTGCCAAAAGATGAACTTCCTGGGGCACTATTTAAACAAAGAAAGTCTAGGGTTTCAAAAAACACAGAGAGGCGGACACCATCACTCAGTGACATTCCAGAGGCACTGCGCGGCAGAACTGGAAAACACACGGACCTGTCAAGGAGAGTTGCGCCAGCCGACTGCGCCAGCCAAGAGAAGACCCTGCACGCACTGTTTGCTACCGTTTTCTTGGATTCAGTAGTTGTTACTTACTATTTTATGATGTTTACCACTAGCATGTCTAGCTAAACACTTAGTGTTGGTCGGGCATGAATCTATGATGTATTACCTTTGAGACTTGAGCTTAATGCATAGTTTATTTATTTGTATTAATTCTGTGCGTACTGAGACAGTTAGTTGCATGAGTAGGGGAAGCCTTGAACCGCAAACTTACTTGTGTTGCTTGCTTGTCACCTGTTAAACTAGTTGCATGCGTAAGGGAAGCCTTGAACCGCAAACTTACCGTGACAATTAGGAGTAACGAGTTAGGGTAGGCAGTTGCTACTGTGACAGGATTCGCAGCTGTTTAGTCTAGTTCTAAGGATTAATAGCACATGAACTTTGAACGGAACATGCGCACGTGTTAGGAAGCCCTTACCGGACACTAACCCAAGTAAACCACAAGCTATAGATGTTTAGAGTCGATGATAAGGAATGCATTCATAGAGGATTGTCTGCCCAATACTTCTCATAAAGATAGTACTTCATCTCTACTGCTTGCGCACGTCTAGTGCAATTCCCTGAGTTACGATATTCGCTGTTATTCGCGCATCGCGCAAAACCCCCAATCACTCACGCAACCCCCGTTTTCTTAAGTGTAGGTTACTGGCTGAGACTCACTGCTTGCTCCCTGTGGAGATCGACCCTTACTTAACCGCTGTACTAGTGGGAGAGGAAGGAATTATATTTGACGCGCACAACGACGCGCGATCACTTCTTCAGAGACACTGTAAGATCTTTTACTCTGTGTGTTGAGCTCCCGCTCTGATACCAATTGAAATTCGCAGCGTCTCTGACAGACAGATTTGTGAACAAGCAGTTGCTGCAGCACGCTCCTGTTCACTCGGAAATTGTCTCACCAAACAATGAACAAGACAGACGTTTGTTCACCCAGTTCGGCCAACTGCCTACGTCTGGGGAGGACTATTCTCCAGTCCTCAATCCACTAATCACAGAGATCTCCAAGTACACTCGGTTACAACTCCACGCAACCTATGCTACTCAACCTTGTGTGGATCACTGGACACAATCAGAACAGGCTCTGACTTGTGTCTGCACACCCTCTAAAAATGTCAATCTAGAATAGCTACTGTCTCCTTGAAACTCAGCCTATTCTAAACTACACTCAACTCTGTAGGGTTGCTGCAGCATCTGCTGTAGCACACAGCTGATGCATAATTGTCCGCGTCGCTCCAAGGCCTTCTGCCGAGCCGATCGAACGATTCCACGAGCGCTGCACACTCTGGAATACTCCCCCTTGCTCAGTGACCTCCTGCCACTAGTGAGAACTGCCGCTTAGACACTCGACCGAGCCACACACCCGTCAGTTCTTCCGCGGCCTTCCTTGATCAACCAACAAGCACCACTGCTCTGAATTGGCTTCCAGATCAAGCTCGGATCAGACTACGCTAGTCCTGATCTCCTTCTGCTTCTGTCACCACAGCTCTGCGCTCACGCTCTGCTTTCGGGTGATGATCGAAGAACTCGTCGCACACCAAAATTACTCTCTCTGAATTCTGCGTATGCACTCGTGTATCCCTCAGCTTCGATCCCTTTCTGCTCTGACCTGTTCTCCCTTAAGAAGCAACGCCCGCTTCAATCAAGAACAGAATTTAGCAATATCCCACAAAGAAACAATTATCTCCTAATTTTTAGGAGATTAGATTTGTTTTGAACTCCAAAACAAATCTCCTTCTCTAGCTAGGAATTCCCCACTGGAATATTCTCCGCAGCACTTTAAAAAATTCTTCTGATACTCTCCGCAGAGCTGCCAGGCGTTCTAGCCAATCGCCCAGGTTGCTGCTGCTACTCGGACAGATGCTGCAGCAACTTGAACAAGCTCCTGCTATAGCATCCCCTGCTGTAGCTGCTCCTTGTTCACTTGTGCTGGTTTTGTCAAACACTACCATACTGCATCATCAAAGTAGAATTAAAATCAAAGCATGATAGCTATATTGTTAATACATGAATCGATAAGGAAGTTGACATTGTTTGTCTGAAAACCGTAGGCTTAATAAATTAAAACTGTTGATAATTCGTGATTGTGCTGCATTCCACAATTTAGATTAGTTCAAGCAATAATCTGTAATTGGGTGGCTTGCCTTATGTTAGAATTATTGCATGATTTGTGTTAGACATGGATGAAATTTGATATTGGAACTCTTTCTCTAATTAAATCAACCAATTACTTTTAGCTTCATTAGGATAATTACTATTACTTTTTACCAATTTCTACTAGGAGTAGCTAAACACTTTGTTTTTGAAATTGCAGCGCCTTCGTTTGCTGAGAGTGTATTAGCAGGTTGCTATAGCAATCTCTTGTACCACTATGCGGAAATAAGCTTGTACAACGAATGAAAGAGAGCACATACGAATTTGCCCACCCTGTTTGGCCAACTGCCTACCTCTGGGGAGGACTTTTCAAGAGTCCTCAAGAATTCACTAGCCTTAGTTTCTAGTACAACGATTCAATTCAGCCTATGCTCGAACAATCTCTACGTCTAACCTGATGATGCAGTATGGCAGTGTTTGACAAAACCAGCACAAGTGAACAAGGAGAAGCTACAGCAGGGGATGCTATAGCAGGAGCTTGTTCAAGTTACTGCAGCATCTGTCCGAGTAGCAGCAGTAACCTGGGCTTGGCTAGAAGGCCTGGCAGCTTTGTGGAGAGCATCAGAAGAATCTTTTAAAGTGGTGCGGAGAATATTCCAGTGGGAAATTCCTGGCTAGAGAAGGAGACTTGTTTTGGGAATTAAAAACAAATCTAATCTCCTAAAAATTAGGAGATAATTGTTCTTTTTGGGACATTGCTAAATTCTGTTCTTGATTGAAGCTGGCGTAGCTATTTAACGGGGAACAAGTCAGAGCAGAAAGGTTGATCGAAGCTGAGGGATACACGAGTGCATACGCAGAATTCAGAGAGAGTAATTTTGGTGCGCGACGAGTTCTTCGATCATCATCCGAAAGCAGAGCGTGAGCGCAGAGCTGTGGTGACAGAAGCAGAAGGAGATCAGGACTAGCGTAGTCTGATCCGAGCTTGATCTGGAAGCCAATTCAGAGCAGTGGTGCTTGTTGGTTGATCAAGAAAGGCCGCGGAAGAACTGACGGGTGTGTGGCTCGGTCGAGTGTCTAAGCGGCAGTTCCCGCTAGTGGCAGGAGGTCACTGAGTGAGGGGGAGTATTCCAGAGTGTGCAGCGCTCGTGGAATCGTTCGATCGGCTCGGCAGGAGGCTTTGGAGCGACGCGGACAATTGTGCATCAGCTGTGTGCTACAGCAACCCTGCAGAGTTGAGTGTAATTTAGAATAGGTTGAGTTTCCAGGAGACAGTAGCTATTCTAGATAGACATTTGTAGAGGGTGTGCAGACACAAGTCAGAGCCTGTTCTGATTGTGTCAAGTGATCCACATAAGGTTGAGTAGCATAGGTTGCGTGGAGTTGTAACCGAGTGTACTTGGAGACCTCTGTGATTAGTGGATTGAGGATTGGAGAATAGTCCTCCCCAGACGTAGGCAGTTGGTCGAACTGGGTGAACAAATTTCTGTCTTGTTCATTGTTTTGCTGAGACAATTTCCGAGTGAACAAGAGTGTGCTGCAGCAACTGCTTGTTCACAAATCTGCCTGTCAAGAGACGCTGCGAATTTCAATTGGTATCAGAGCGGGAGCTCAACACACAGAGTAAAAGATCCTACAGTGTCTCTGAAGAAGCCAAGACAATGAAGGAAGGACAGAGCACAAGCAGACCTCCATTGTTAGAAGAAAGCAACTATGGATATTGGAAGGCTAGGATGAAAGCCTTTCTTGAGGCCATTGATGAAAAGACCTGGAGAGCTATCGTGGTCCAGTGGTCTCCCCCTATCACCATGGATCAACAGGGAGTCACACAGATAAAGTCTGAAGAACAATGGACTGCTGAAGAGGGAGCTGCAGCAACTGGTAATTCAAAGGCTCTGAATGCGATTTTTGCTGCAGTTGATGCTAACAATTTCAAGTTGATATCAAATTGTGATATGGCCAAACAAGCTTGGAAAATTCTGCAAACTGCACATGAAGGAACTGATAGAGTAAAGGTGTCAAGATTACAGATTATTGCCACACAGTTTGAGTATCTGAGAATGCTGGAAGAGGAGACTGTCACTGAGTTTAATGCTAAACTTTGTGATCTAGCAAATGAAGCCCATGCTCTTGGTGAACCTATTCCTGAAGAGAAGCTGATCAGGAAGGTTCTCAGATCGTTGCCCATAAGATTTGACATGAAAGTGACGGCCATTGAAGAAGCCCAAAATGTCAGACTCATGAGGCTGGAAGAGTTGATGGGATCCCTCAAACAATTTGAGATGAAACTGGTTAAAGAAGATCTCACTCCTAAGGACAAGAATATTGGACTGAAGGCTAAAACAGAAGCTAAGAAGCCAGCTCCAGATGATCAGCTGAGTATGCTAGTCAAGAACCTTGGAAAGCTCCTGAAGAACATGAACTCAAGAACTGGGCAAAGCTCATCCTCACGAAAACAATTCAGAAGAGGTGGAGAAAATAAAATGAGAGGGAACGAACCTGCTGAGAATGAAGATGAGAAGAAAGAAGTGAAAAAAGGAGTCCAATGCTGGAACTGTGCAGGGTATGGCCACCGACAAATCAACTGCACCAGCAAACTGATGAAAAAGAGGGCTCTCTCTGCCTGTGGAAGTGAAGACGAGACAGATCTGAGTGAGGATGAATGCAACTTGGCCAGATACAGATCAACCAGGAGAGGCAGAAAAACACAAGGAAGAGTGAACCAGCTCCTGCTTCAGCAACCTCTGTATCACCGTGACAAGAAAGTCTCGAAGTATGAAAGATGCTATAGCTGCGGGCACAAAGGTCACATAATGAGCAACTATTCTTCAGCATACATCGGAAAAGGTTCAGCTAGGAAACCAATCAAGCAGAAACATGCGCGGACTCAGATTCTCGCGTTTGTCAGCACATCAAGCACCTCGGATAAGATAAGCTGGTATTTTGACAGTGGTTGTTCAGGATACATGACAGGAGAAAGATCCTTCTTGAAAAACATAACACCCTGCCTGGAACAACGGGTGAAGTTTGGAAACGGCCTGAGAGGAAGAGTTCTAGGAAAGGGAACTTTAGCAGTTGAAGGAATGCCCAACCTGAGCAATGTCTTGCTAGTGGAAGGACTAAAGGCGAACCTCATAAGCATCAGTCAGCTGTGTGATGGAACTAAATAGGTGAAATTTACGAAAGACTCGTGCAAAGTTTTTGACAAAGCTGGAGAATGTATAATAGAAGGAGCCAGATCAAAAAGCAACTATTATCTTCTCAACGTGAGTTCAAACTCACTGGCTCCGAAATGTATGCTGACAAAGGCTGAGGAAATGATTCTATGGCACAGAAGGATGGGTCATGTTAACCTGAGGACTCTGAAGAGAATTGCAACAGAAGGGATAGTCAGAGGAATGCCGCTGATGAAAGGGGAGACAAACTCTATCTGTGGAGATTGTCAGATTGGGAAACAAAAGAAGGCTTCACACCCAAGCGTCAAAGATGTAGGTACTACCAGACCTCTACAGTTGATACACATGGACCTGATGGGTCCGATGGAAGTTGAGAGTCTGGGCAGAAAAAGGTATGCTTTCGTCTGTGTTGATGACTACTCCAGATTCACCTGGATTGATTTTATCAGAGAAAAATCAGATGCTGTGAAAGTTATAGTGGCACTGGTGTCCCGTCTAGAGCAAGAAAAAAATCTCAGAATTAGCAGCATTCGCAGTGATCATGGTAGGGAATTTGAAAACGAAGCTGTGGATGATTTCTGTCGTCAAAGGGGTATCTCACATCAGTATTCTTCTCCCATCACCCCTCAGCAGAATGGAGTAGTGGAACGAAAGAATCGGACAATTCAAGAAATGGCCAGAGTCATGATTCATGCTAAGAGGGTTCCCCTGAGATTTTGGGCAGAGGCCATGAACACCGCATGTTACATCATTAACAGAGTCACCTTACGGAGAGGAACCAACCAGACCTGCTATGAGCTCTGGAATCAGAAGAAGCCCACAGTTAAATATTTCCACATCTTTGGAAGTGACTGCTTCATTCTGAGAGATCGGGTGTATAGGAAGAAGCTTGACCCAAAGAGTGATCCTGGAGTGTTCTTGGGTTATTCGATGAACAGCAGGGCTTATCGAGTCTATAACTAGCGGACAAATACAGTAATGGAATCCATAAATGTAGTAGTCAATGATGCTGAAGAAGTCCCTGCCATTGATACTGATGATGAAGACTCTGACTCTGAAGAGGTGCCTGTCAGTCAGAACAGAAGTGAACAAGCTATGGCTCTAGAAGATGCTACAGTAAGTGCTGAAGCAGAAAATCCAGATGAACAATTAGAAAGCCTGTTTGAAGATCTGAATAATGAGGCTCCTGATCCACCATCAAGGCAGCCTCCGAAAAAGATTCAGAAGAATCATCCCCAGACCAATGTGATTGGAGACCCGGCAGAAAGAAGAAGAACCAGAAGCAATGCTTATCTCAATACCTGCTTTATGTCTAGTATGGAACCTAAGAGCTTCAAGGAAGCCATGAGTGATGAATTCTGGATGATAGCGATGCAGGAAGAACTTGCAGAGTTCGAAAGACACGATGTTTGGGACCTGGTGGACAGACCCAATGGAGTGAATATTATAGGCACCAAGTGGATCTTCAAAAAAAAAAACTGATGAAAAGGGAAACATCACAAGAAATAAAGCCAGACTGATTGCTCAAGGATACTCTCAGATTGAGGGCCTAGATTTCGAAGAAACGTTTGCTCCAGTTGCTCGTCTGGAGGCCATCAGACTCCTTCGAGCTATGTCTTGTTTCCTAGGGTTTAAACTGTATCAAATGGATGTCAAAAGTGCGTTCCTGAACGGAGACCTCTCAGAAGTATCTATTACTCAACCAAAAGGCTTTGAAGATCCTCATCACCCAGAGCATGTATACAAGTTGAAGAAAGCCCTATAAGGACTGAAACAGGCTCCTCGGGCATGGTATGAGAGGCTGACAGTGTTTCTGGGAAAACATAGCTACAAACGAGGGGGAGCTGACAAAACTCTATTTGTAAAAAGAACCAAGTCAGATGTGATCATTGCACAAATTTATGTGGATGACATTGTCTTCGGATCGAAGTCTCAGCACCTTGAGCAGTTTGTGGACCACATGCAGCAGGAATTCCAAATGAGCATGGTCGGAGAACTGTCCTATTTCCTTGGTCTGGAGATTACCCAGAAAGAAGATGGCATCTTTATTGCACAAAGCAAATACAGCAAGAACCTTGTGTAGAAATTTCAGCTAGATAAGGCCAGTCACAAACGAACCCCTGCTGCCACTCATGTCAAAGCCATCAAAGATGAACATGGAGTGGAAGTGAGTTAGACAATCTACAGAAGCATGATTGGGAGCTTACTGTACCTGACTGCCAGCCGCCCCGACATTTCCTTTGCAGTAGGAGTCTGTGCCAGATTTCAAGCCTGTCCCAAAGATAGTCACTTGCAGTTGGTCAAGCGAATCATTCGGTATGTTGGAGGAACTGTGAACTATGACTTATGGTATACTAAGGACACAAATGCTAATCTGGTGGGATACAGTGATGCGGACTGGGCAGGATGCTCAGAGGACAGGAAGAGCACTTCTGGAGGTTGCTTCTTCCTAGGAAATAACCTGGTGTCCTGGTTCAGCAGAAAGCAAAACAGCATTTCATTATCCACAGTCGAGGTTGAATACATAGCTGCCGGGAGCTGCTGTGCTCAAATGTTGTGGATGAAGCAAATGCCGAGTGAGTATGGTCTTGATCAAGATGAAATGACTCTCTACTGTGACAACATGAGTGCCATCAGCATCTCTAAGAATCCATTTCAGCACGACAGAACCAAGCACATTGACATTCGTCATCACTTCATCCGTGATCTAGTGGAAAAGAATATCATTCCGCTACAGCATGTGGTGTCGGCCAAACAGCTTGCTGATATCTTCACAAAAGCTCTGGATGCAGCCAGGAGCCTAGGGCAGCCAGGAACCTGAGAGCCTCCCCGGGGCTTTGTATATTGCCTCCCTAGGGCAGCCAGGAGCACCCCCTTGTCATTTATTCCAAAAAGGGGGAGGAGAAGAAGGAGAAGAAGGGGAGGTTACCGAAAAAAAAAAAGGGTTTTGTCAAAATGCCAAGGGGGAGATTGATGATGCAGTATGGCAGTGTTTGACAAAACCAGCACAAGTGAACAAGGAGAAGCTACAGCAGGGGATGCTATAGCAGGAGCTTGTTCAAGTTGCTGCAGCTTCTGTCCGAGTAGCAGCAGCAACCTGGGCTTGGCTAGAAGGCCTGGCAGCTTTGTGGAGAGCATCAGAAGAATCTTTTAAAGTGGTGCGGAGAATATTCCAGTGGGGAATTCCTGGCTAGAGAAGGAGACTTGTTTTGGGAATTAAAAACAAATCTAATCTCCTAAAAATTAGGAGATATTTGTTCTTTTTATGACATTGCTAAATTCTGTTCTTGATTGAAGCTGGCGTAGCTATTTAAGGGGGAACAGGTCAGAGCAGAAAGGTTGATCGAAGCTGAGGGATACACGAGTGCATACGCAGAATTCAGAGAGAGTAATTTTGGTGCGCGACGAGTTCTTCGATCATCATCCGAAAGCAGAGCGTGAGCGCAGAGCTGTGGTGACAGAAGCAGAAGGAGATCAGGGACTTGCGTAGTCTGATCCGAGCTTGATCTGGAAGCCAATTCAGAGCAGTGGTGCTTGTTGGTTGATCAAGGAAGGCCGCGGAAGAACTAACGGGTGTGTGGCTCGGTCGAGTGTCTAAGCGGCAGTTCCCGCTAGTGGCAGGAGGTGACTGAGTGAGGGGGAGTATTCCAGAGTGTGCAGCGCTCGTGGAATCGTTCGATCGGCTCGGCAGAAGGCTTTGGAGCGACGCGGACAATTGTGCATCAGTTGTGTGCTACAGCAGTTGCTACAGCAACCCTGCAGAGTTGAGTGTAGTTTAGAATAGGCTGAGTTTCGAGGAGACAGTAGCTATTCTAGATAGACATTTGTAGAGGGTGTGCAGACACAAGTCAGAGCCTGTTCTGATTGTGTCAAGTGATCCACACAAGGTTGAGTAGCATAGGTTGCGTGGAGTTATAACCGAGTGTACTTGGAGACCTCTGTGATTAGTGGATTGAGGACTGGAGAATAGTCCTCCCCAGACGTAAGCAGTTGGCCGAACTGGTTGAACAAATTTCTGTCTTGTTCATTGTTTTGCTGAGACAATTTCCGAGTGAACAAGAGTGTGCTGCAGCAACTGCTTGTTCACAAATCTGCCTGTCAAGAGACGCTGCGAATTTCATAACCAAGCTATAATGAATCAAGGTCCGATCTAAACACCTTAGACCAGCATGCACTACCTACTCACTCGACTTAATACAATAGCTGATTTGCTCACAGACCTAGCCTATTCGAATTAAGACAACAATTATCGTAGTTTGCTATAGCACACTCTTGTGCCGAATAGCTGGTGCCGATTCTGTCCGCGTCGCTCCAAGCCTTCCACTGAGCCGATCGAATTGTTCCGCGAGAGCTGCACACTCCGTAGTACTCCCCTTGCTCTACGACCACCTGTCACTGATGGGAGCGAGTCTTCTGTCGTCGTCCGAGTTCCTTAGACACTCACGACGCTCCCTCGACTCTCCTTGATCAATCAGCGAGTCTCCTGCTCCAACTGATCTTCTCTGATCAAGAACTGATCAGACTCTGAAAGTCTCAATTAGTCTCTGCTTCACAATCACTCCTGCTTTGCGCGCACGCTCTGCTCAATTTGTGATGATCAATCTCCGCTCTGCTTAATTCTCCGTTCTGCACTTGCTACTTTTCTCAATTAATTCTGGATTGATCGGTGATTTGCTGCTCTGCCGAAGCTTCTATAAATAGCGACCTCCAAACCCTATCGAAAAATGAATAGGAAGTAGGCCTTTAGAGATTAGGACACCCACCTTCCAAAACATCATTATCTTGTGGCCTAAAGCGTTATCTTGTAGCTGACTTGTTGCGGCAGTTAGGCGCCTCTGGGAATATTCTGAGGTGAATTTAGAAAGCTCTCGATGTTCTTCTATTCAATTATGGGCAGCTTGTTCTTCGCGCGGCTCATGATACTACAACTCTTCTACTATACGGGAAGTTGCAGCAACCCCTTGTACACTCTGCGTGTTCACTCTGGAGGGTTTTGTCAATTTGAATGCCATTACATTAACAATCTCCTCCTTGGCATTTTTTTACAAAATCTATGTCCACTGATGCCGTGAGTGCCTGTGATAAATCTATTGAGCCTTCAATCAATGGCTATCTCTAGAAAATTTGGCCATGACTGGTCTGTTTCTTCAGCTTTGTTGGTTGGTCATTGCTGGCTTATTTTTACAACAGTAAACTACTCATGTTCCTGTCTGAGGCTAACATGCTTGATTACTACTTAGCGGTTACTATTGTTTGGGACAGTTCTGGCCACATGCGGCTTTAGTCTCAGCAACGCAGGGCCATAAAGGACAAATGTAATAGGTACCTATTACAAAAAGTTCAGTTCATTAGTTTTTTCTTCTCCCCTTTTTTTGTCACAAATGACAACGGGGAGGTTCACAAAAAAAATCATCACTATGGGGAGGGGGCAGCTTCCTTATCAGCTGGATACTCCAAGTCCCGCAACAAACCTTTGACCTGATTCCGTCTTGCAGTGACCTTCTTGGCTACAAATGAAAGGAGGCTGAGCTCAGTTTTCAGATGACTTATGATTCTTTCTCTGAGGGCATCCTGGATGGATGGGGCAGAGACCTCTCCCTGTTCATCTGCTGCTGGTTCTGGTAGAGGGGCTACCTGCAGGGGATCTTCTTGAGCAATGTCAACCACATGCTTCCCTTTAAACAGTTTGTGATCAACCACAAACACCTGAGGCCTTTCGGACATTTTTTAAGGCAGGATGTTGTGTACGATCAGCTCATAGATAAGTGAGGGAAGCACTATGGACTGGATAGTCTTTGTGCAACCAGTATGGGCAGCTATCTGTGAGTACATTACCTCACCATGTTGACTTTCTTGATCTCCCAATGGCATACAAAAGATTCCTGAAGGCTTTGCTAACTTCCCCCTATGAGAGCTGGGAATCTAGTTCCTTATCCCAATGTTGTACAATAATGCATACTTGGAAGATAGTTCTGAGGCACTCAAATTATGGGCAACCCACGTTCTGCACAATCCTCCAGTGAGGGTGTTGGCCAGGACATCGGGACTTATTATGGAAGGGACCCTAGACTCACTATTTATCCTTAAGTATTCATTTATGACTGCTGGATTGACCACTACCAGCTTGCCTCTCACCCAGCTCCTACCATATTCACTGCTCATCTCATCATCAAATTTATCCTCTAGGTTCACTAAGAATTCCCTAACCAGTTGATCATAATATCTTTTGGGAAGTGTAAGGGTTTTCAGTAGTTTTACCTCTTCTAAGATTTTGATGATCTCAGCGGACTAGTATCTCCCTGGTATTAGCACCTTCTCTGGGACAATGGTCTTTGAACGTTGTCGAAATTGTGGTAGTAAGTTACTAGTCCAATCACGATACGCAAACAATATTTATAATCCGAGTGACCTCGGGTCGGACCCAAGAGAAAAGCCTAGATTACTCTAAAGCTAGCTAGTAATGCTTAATGCGAGTCTTTAAAATAAAAATGGGGTTTTTCCTCTAGGCGAGGTATCACTAGTAAATAATAAAGACAAGTTCGAATTTGGTTTAAGTAAGGAAATAGAGAAAACGTAGTCGGAATCCTACTTTACCCCTAGGTCATGCGATTACCAACATAAAACAGCAATACATGCATAAGTTAATTTGATTGATAATTCTAGGCTAAAGTATCACGCATTCAAATTCAACTCTCGCTCCTTCTCTAGAATGAGAATGATACCCATGGGACACAATTATTAAACTCTCGCTGTATTGAACCGTGTAGAAAAGAAGTCTCCTAATCTCAACCTCTTGGTCTATTGATAGTTAACTCAAGTCTGCTCTATACTTAGCCTACTAAATTGCGAATTTCACTCTCGCGCAAAAAAAAGTCATCTAAAATTAACATGCTTGATCTTCTAAACAACATAAGTTCAATTCTCATTCCATTCTTAGGTGTTTCATTAATTCATACTCATATATGCGTTTCGTCAAACACTTGGCATGCATAGAATTAACATGAAGATAAAGCATGGAAATTTCCAATCAAAAATCTCATTCATAAAAATTGCATGTTTTGCATTACAATCTAACCTAAGGGATCCATAAGGATCCCAACTACTATGGGACTCATGGTGAGTTCAACACAAGACATAGATTTTAATTGAAATTGTTCACCAATTGAAGACAAACTAGTGGGGGTTGAGTAGAGGAATGATGTAGAATCTCCAATTGTTGATTGCTTCTCAGAATCCTCGACAATTCTTCAAGCCTTCCAAGAGAAATCGTCTAGGATTGCTATTTTTTTGGAAAAACCCCTTCTAATTTTTTGTCTCTTTCTATTTATACCCTTCAAAAATAAACCGTTGACTCGCCGTGCCCGATTCAAAAGTAATTCGGGGTAGCCTTAATGAGTTGATTCGGCCAGAGTGGCGGATCAAAGTCTCAGAGTGTTTCGGGGATGGGCGAATCACTTTCTCTTGGGCGGATCACTTTTGATTCGGTCAAGCCTTCATGTGATCTGGTCAAGTCTTGGTCAATCAGATGAAATCCTTCTCGAGTCAAGTTGATCCGGGCAGCCCACTTCTTCTTGGACGAATCACTTTTGATCCGCTCAAGCCTTCATTTGATTCGATTAGCATTGGTCAAAGTTCTCCTCGAGTCAAGTTGATCCGGGCTACCTAGAGGATGATTCGGCCAAGGTCGGCCAAATCACATTTGATTCGTGCACCCACATGGGCGAATCAAAATGTGCTTGGGCGAGTCACTTTTGCAGCTTGCTCCAATCTCTCTCGTTTTTGCTCTCGATCGACCGGAATTCATCCGGTTTTCTTCGGGCCACTTCATATCATGTAATACACGTTTTTAACCTGTAATGGACAAAGAAAACATCAAACAACTTTATAAAATAACAGAACAATCAAGAAGTAAAGGGAAAATGCGGACAAATATAAGGTTATTTGTCCGTACATCAAAACACCCCACACTTAAGTCTTGTTCGTCCGAACAAGTATATGCACAAGTCAAGTGGAGAGTAAGATGCTAAATCATATATGATAATATCAAAGCATGTAGCAAATCTTACGCACATAAAACACATCCATCCCCTACTCATGTAACATAACATAAAAATAACTAAACAAATAAAATTAATGTACTCCTAACTCACTGTCGTAGGAATCACGGATGCATTTAGGGTATGCATCAAGCCTTCAAACCCCTAGGCTACCCTAGTGGAGGAGTTATAGTCTTGTGAGAGTTTTCAGAATAGGAATACTCACAAATCCTACTCGCAATCATTCATAAGAGTTCAAAATCCATAAATAGTTTGCAAAGCAAGTAGTTCTTTATCAGCCCACATAATAATAGAGTTGTGCAAATCATTCACTTCACGCAAACTCTAAGAATCATTAAATTCATTACGACAACAAATATTCATAGAATCGATATCAAAACTAGCATTCGTCAAATTCAAATTATCTCTCAATTTCCTATGCAAGTAGTATGAAGAAAAGCATCGCTTACTCAAAATTTTTGTCTAGTCAATCACATATGCTTGCTAAGGGCAGGTCCATAAGCTCATGACAACAAACTCATTCTCAAGTTTTAGACTATTCGGCATAATCCGTAAGAGAAGAGGAGTTTCGACATCGACAATTTTAAAATTCACTCGTACAAATCTTAATGCTTAAGTAATAAATTATGAGGGTCATACCTTAGACGCTTCTTAAAAGCAAAATGCAAATGTCTTACTCACACACATGCGAAAGAACTTGCGGAAAAGGCATAAAGTCAAGAGTTAAGTGTGTTTATTTTTTTGCGTTCATACAAATACTTTCAAGGGGGAACTTACCTTCCTAACCCTCGGCATTTGTAAAACTTTTCCTTGAAAAAAAAACAAATAATACTTTTGTGTTTATACAAATGCTTTCAAGGGGGAACTTAACTTCCTAACCCTCGGCATTTCTAAAACCTTAAAAATATATATTTTTTTCTTGCGCCCTTTTTTTCTCTTTTCGCAAACACTTTATTTGACCCCACACTTAATACTTGACAATTAATACTTGACAATGTGCCTAAATGATGTGTAATGCAGCTTGCAGTGTGAGCTAAACAAATGCAAATTTTCAGTGTGAGCTAAACAAATGCAAATTTTCAGTGTGAACTAAACAGATTTTGTTTTAGTTCAGTTTTTGTTCTCTAACTTATTGTAGTGTAATGAACTCATCTTTATTGTATTCCATGGATAATATGAGTAGCTAAATCCTATTTTCAGTTTCGGGTTTATAATGCAACATTTGGTATGAGGTCAATGAATACATGATTCGAGCTATTGATTTGCTGCCCTTGTATGAATGAATGAATGCTTTGATTGTCAGTTTAGTGCAGCTTAGCTGTGAGCTATATTGATGTCAATTTTGTTATACTTGATTGGATTGCATTGTTGGGGAGAACCTAGCGGTAGAACAGATTTTGTGGTGTTAGTTGAGTAACTATTGCACTTGTTCGAAAACCTAGCGGTTAAGAATAGGTAGAATTTGATTGTCGACATATCTTTAGCGGGAATGTTAGACTGGGGCAGTATTCATTAGTTGTTGCATGTTGTTTGGTTTATGATAACTAGTTGCATTGCATTCCCCGAACTGATTTTCTTTGAATTGATATCCTCAGTTTTGTTCTTTTTTCTGTGACTCTCATTAGAACTCTATCCTATTTGCTCTCTTTGGGTTCGACCCTGCTTACCGCTTGCTAGTGTGTTAACAGGAGTTATAAATACAAATTTGAGGCGCACGACGACGCGCTGTCACCCTCTTCCAAGTATATGGGTGATCCATAATGTCATCGTCAGAGATAGTTTGAAAATCGATAGAGTAAGAGTTTGATCGTCGTGAGCTGAAGGAAAAGCGTTGAATAGACTGTGTTACAGTTCTGACATTCTCGGGAAGAGAATTATCGGTCTGTGGGAGACAGATCAAGGTGGGAAGAGAAGGATCTCCGTCTGAGGGAGTCAGACACACTCACATCAGTTCAACTACATAGTGGTAACAATTGAAGACAAGTTACTTAAGAATCTATTGTACTTGATCGAATACATTGTGAAGTGATTCCCACTTGGGGTTCCGAGTAACCCTCCCTGAGTAGGCTCGGTGAACTGAATAGGATAAAAATATCCTGTGTCGTTTACTGTTATTCCTACTGTTTTTATTGCGACTAACAATCATCAAAACACAATCTGTTAAAGCTTTATGAAACAATTAACAAGTGATCTGGAACAGCCCAAGTAGAACAGACGTATAACTTTCAATTGGTATCAGAGCGGGACACTCGCTGTACAGAGTGTGATCCAGGGGCTATAACAGAACTGTACAAGATGAGTACTAAAGAAGGACAGAACATTTCCCGACCTCCACTCCTTGATGGTTCCAACTACCCTTATTGGAAAACGCGCATGAGGGCCTTTATCAAATCGGTAGATGATCGAGCATGGAAATCAGTTATCTCCAAGTATGATGCACCATTGGTCATGAACACAAATGGAGTAGCCTACCCTAAGCCTGAAAGTCACTGGACGGCAGATGAGGATAAAGCTGCTGCAACAAATGCTAAAGTGCACAATGCGATATTCAATGTTGTTGAACCAGACATTTTCAGACTGATTTCTACCCGTGAAGCAGCAAAAGACGCATGGGATATACTCTAGACAATCTTCGAAGGAACTGACAAGGTGAAACAGTCTCGGTTATAGATGATTACTACCAGGTTTGAGAATCTGAAAATGAAGGAGGAAGAGTCGGTAACTGGATTCAATGCAAAGTTGATGGACATCGCAAACGAAGCCCATGCACTTGGAGAGCTGATCAGCAATGAAAAGCTTGTCAGAAAAGTTCTGAGGTCACTTCTACATAAATACGCAATGAAAGTGACAGCTATTGAGGAAGCCCAAGACATAAAGAGAATGAGGCTTGACATCCTAATGGGATCCCTTCGAACATTTGAAATGAAGCTAATATCTGAAGCTCCTGAAAAAGAAATCTCGGGGAATAGCTCTCAAAAGTGAAGCATCAGAATCTGTTGAAGATGAACGAGAAATGCCTGAACAGTTGGCACTATTAGCAAAAAACTTTGGCAGACTTATGAGGAAGCTGAACCTGGGTCAGTCTGAACAGGGCAACAAATCTGAAAACAGACATCAGAAGACGACAAGATGGATAATTCAGAAAAAATAGAACCACTGAGATTCCAAAGGGAGAAAAGGTAAAGGGATCCAATGTCGAGAATGTGAAGGATTTGGCTACATTCAAGCAGAATGCGCGAACACCCTTAAGAAATAGAGATGGGCACTGTTAGCTGGGTGGAGTGATAGTGAAACAGACGAAACTGAAACAGAAGAGGAAGAATCTAACTATCTGGCTCTCACTATTGTGACAGAGGCTACCAACATCGAATCAGATAACTCAAAATCAGATAGTGACATGAAAATCACCAAGGAAACAATATCCGAGAAATATAAGGATTTTTACGAACAGTGGGGTAAGTCGGTCAAAGCAAATTCCAAAGTAAGCAAGTAAGTGGCAAGCTTAAAGGCTGAGAAATACGAGCTATCTGAAATAGCTAAAAGGTTGCAAATAGAACTTGAAAAGGAGAAATTGGAACACTCAGATGCTGTGACAGGGCTGACAAGGATGAGAAAGTATGTCAATATGATGAACAATGGAACAAAGAAACTTGATTCTATCTTGGGTGCTCAGCGTACTCCTGGTTTGGGCTACGAGTATCCAAAGACTTATAAAAATTCATATTTTTAACCCTTTAAAGTTGTCAGATATAAGTTTCAGGGGTCAAATTGTAGTCAAAAACATTTTATAGACCTTGGTAAGCCAAGGGTCGATCCTAGAAACAGGCGCGTGTATATACTAGCTAGCAATCAATGTGTTCACCTACTCCTAATAGAAATTCTGGGTTTGTTCTAATTATCCTAATTGTCCTAATTAATATAGCTAACTGTTGATTCGATCAGAGAAAGTAATTCCAAGATCGAACATCACTCATGCTCGCAACACAATTCATGCAATCAGTCACACCATATAGTCATGCAAAATAGCTTTGGAAATAACCAAAATTAACATCAAATGAGCCGCCCATTCACGGATCATCACGTGAATTAATCTACACTATTGAACGCCGCCCAATCACGGATTATCAACAGTTTCTATTTAGTAAGCCTCGGGTTTCCAGACAGAAGATGTCAACTTTTCTATCGATTCATGTACTAACAATATAGCTACCATGTTTCGATATCAACTCTACTCAATCCGATTAATTACCTCAGACCTAATCATCTTTTTGAGATCTAACCTAATTTCATTCTAACATGCAGTGATCCCAATCAATGATCGACAATGGTAAAACGATAGAATAAAGTATAATACAATTGAAAAACATAAACTTGCATTAGACTAAACTGATGTTCATACAAATCATATGAAATTAGGTTACAGGCATAGGATCCGTAAGATCCCAGAACTAAATAAACTACTCGCTACTCATGGTGATTACTACCAATACAAGAATGAAGAGAATATAGAACGAAGAATCCGTGACGATGATCTTCACTCCAAGCTTTTTTCTTCTCTCTTGCTTTCGTTCTCTAAATCGTCCAACCCTAGGCAATGAGTTCTCAAATTGTATTTATACTAAAAATCAATTGGGCTGATTTTTAAAATTAAGTTTCGGGCCGGTTTGGTGTCAAACCGCTGGTTTAACTAGCAAACCGCCGGTTCTTCATTGAACTGGGCTAACTCAGTGGATTACGAATTTTTGCACTATGGGCCGGTTATAAAACCAAACCGCCGATTCAACATGTGAACCGGCGGTTCAAATATTAAACGGTCTACTGTTCACTCAACACTTTGGTTCTAACTTATCTTGCATTTTTGACCAACTAAACCTTTTTAATTACGTCTTGGCACTCAGCAATTTGGTACTGTTGTAGCCCTTCGAGTTAGCTTTCCAACAAGATGTAGAACGCCTCAATCGGATAAGAATCATGTGCTCCGCAAGCGTTTGACGACAAATAGGTCAATCTACCGAGATTTGGTCTGTATTCGTTTGAATCTGTGTTTTGCCTTATTTTGCTCCAAACGGACGACAAAGCCTCGATTTAATATAATTTGACCTGAAATGAGAGTAGAGTGGTAAAAACACAATGAAAAGTTCGGAAGAACGAAATTCATCATCGAATGGAGCGAATAATCGGTGAGACATTAACCGACCAAAACACTCTAAACTTAGAATTTGTTCGTCCCGGAAAAACATAAAATACATAGCGAACAGCGGAGTAGCCTAATGCAAGTAATCCTTAAGGTCATGTAATGCATACTAACTAGATTAATGTATTAGAATATGAAAGTCCTAACTCACTGTGGTAGGAATTACAGATGCATTTAGCATATGCATCAAGCCTTCAAACCCCTAGAATATTCTAGCGGACGAGTTATAGTCTCCTGAAGGTTTTCAGAAGAGGGAGTACTTACAAATCCGAAATGCAGCTAGCTCTACATGAATGCATGAATTAAGCGTTGCTCAAGCATGTTCACTCTGCGTCTTTTCAAACTCATGCTTGCATGGTTTATAGTTCAAAACACTGTCAGAAAAACTTTCGAGCCAGCGTAGTTGACAAGAATGATGCATTCGAAAGAATTCAGCACACAAGGCTATCAAATGTCTAGTCATTCACTCTAATCAACCTTCCTGCAACGCATCGAAACCAAGATTATAGTTACACAAAACATGCTCGCCATTTACCTATGCTATCTAGGGATAGTCCACGGGCTCTTGGCGCAAAGCTCGTTCTCAAGTGCCAAAGTCTAAGCTAGTGACCCGTAAGAGAAGAGGAGCCTGGCTTAGGGAATTTTTGAAAGATGCGAAGACTCTCTTAATGATTCGGTGCAAGTAGGGTCATTCCTTAACTCATCTTACATGATCTTTGATACAAGATGCAATCACACACAATAAACAAGTGGTATTATACACAATGTCGATCTTAAGCAGGAGCATAAAATAGCCTTCGGCTTTGTCATGCTTAAGGGGAACTTTTCTTCCATTCCTTTACATTTCATTTCTTATTTCCTATAAATATTTTGTTTTGGAAGTGAAATTTTTTTTTATTGGGGCCTATTTTGCGCCCTCTTTTGACTTTCCTTTTGTCCTCTCATTTGAGGGACTCTATACTTAAAACCTGACGAAGTGTACTAATGGTGGAGGCGGGTGTGTGTGAGTAACAACATGCACGAGAAGTCCGTAAGATTGCTAAGGTCACCTTGAATCACAAAATTAGTCTAAGTTTTTGAACAATATGAGCCGGTGCCTACTAAAATCCTGCTCTAGCATGCTTGTAAAGTCATTTAGAGAGCGTGATAGAAATATGATAGGGGAGGTACTGAGTTCATAGGAATACACATTCAGGGAAACAACATCAGGTTCTAAATTCTTCATCAAGTGACTTGAGATATTGACAAGTAAGACTGATAGAGAAATGAGCATGACGCAATGCGTGGTAAAAACATGAGCAACATGACTGGTTCTAAACAACTAATATGCAATGCCTAACTAACATGCAGTACATGGCAATGATGGAGTGACTATGTGCTCCCAAACACTTTACACTTAAGAGCAAGCTTTGCCTCTAAGCAATAAAAATAGGAATTAATATCAACCACGACAAGAAGTCCATACTTAAGTTGAGAGCATATAAGTCATACATCATGTCATGTCATGCAATACACAAATCAAGCTAATCGAAATAATTATAAATACTTTCAAACTGGGTTACTTCCCGTCAAGGCCTAGTTTAACGTCTTGACAAGACTCAGCAAAGTGCCCAATAGAAATCACTCGCGAGAAGTTATTTACCAGAATCCCTTCTCGCGGGGCCTTCGACGCTCAAAGGTGTCAATCCACCTTGAAATCCCAATTGAATTTACGTCCATCAAGTGCAATATGGACGTTGAATTTAGGATCCAATCCCTTTATAAATATTAGTCCCTTAAGAATCAAGGGATTGTAGGAGCTTTTTCTCAGCAGTTTCAATAAATATGGCAAGAACCGTAGAAACTTATCCGGCTGTGGTGCAAGAAGATATACATCTTCAATACATGCTTCATATCCAATTGACATGATTCTCGTGAGCTCTTCGACTAGTAATTCAGATGCCAATATATTTGAACCTCTCTTCACTATCACATCCATATGTATGCAAGGATATTCTTTAGTTGAATTCAAATACACATCAACGAAGTCCTCATAATTTTGATTTTGTCGTGTCTCAAAGTGCTCCATCTCTTCCACTTCATCACCATGGTCATTCACATCACTGGGAAATAAGGATGAAGGGGCAAATGCTTCATAAAAATGAACTTCTTGATGGCTGGCCACTTCCATCTCAACGTCATTATCTATGAATTCCTTGGTCGCGCCCGGTTCTCTTGCTGCGCAATCTGAGTTTCCAGCATACGAGTCTAAATAGTAAGCTGCTCCACTGGCTTTGTCAAGTTGTCAATCTTAGCCTCAGTTTCTTGAGAATGTTTGCTCTGTTGTGCCAGAAAATCAGCGAGCATGGACTCCACAATTGATATCTCGGTGTTCTCAGGTTGGGTCTGCTGATTATGGTTCTGAAATAGAGGTGAATGGGTAGGCGCTTCATAAACTTGTTATGAAAATTCGTAATATTGTGCATCTTCGTAGTATTGCTCTCCCATCAGTGGATACTGGTTGCTTTCCCAATTTTGATCATATGATTGTGCCCTATAATCATGTCCTGCACAATAAGAGTTTGGTTCATCCACAAAGAGATGTCGATCATTGTTCCAAGATAGAGTATAATGAGGTGCTGAAAAGTGTTGCTCGTCCCATGAGTTTTCTCCACTCGCATACATGCCTTGTTGATTGTATGAATACATCCTCGCAATTTGAGATAAACATATGATTAGTGAAAGATAAAATTAAAATAAAAAATGAAATATTCCTAAACTATGATTGCTAAAAACTAATAACACACTTAGACGCTGTTCCCCAACAACTGCGCCTTTTTGACATTCGTATTTTTAACCCTTTATAGTTGTCAGATATAAGTTGCAGGGGTCAAATTGTAGTCAAAAAGAATTTATAGACCTTGGTAAGCCAAGGGTTGATCCTAGGAACAGGCGCGTGTATATACTCGCTAGCAATCAATGTGTTCAGCTACTCCTAATAGAAATTCTGGATTTGTTCTAATTATCCTAATTGTCATATAGCTAATGGTTGATTCGATCAGAGAAAATAATTCCAAGATCGAACTTCGCCCATGCTCGCAACACAATTCATATAATCAGTCACACCATATAGTCATGCAAAAAAGATTTGGAAATAACCCAAATTGACATCAGGTCAGCTGCTCATTCACGGATCATCACCTGAATTAATCTACACTATTGAACGCTGCCCAATCACGGATTATCAATAGTTTCAATTTAGTAAGCCTAGGGTTTCCAGACAGAAGATGTCAACTTTCCTATCGATTCATGTACTAACAATATAGCTATCATGTTTCGATGTCAACTCTACTCAATCCGGTTAATTACCTCAGACCCACTCATCTTTTTGGCATCTAACCTAATTTCGTCTTAACATGCAGTCATCGCAATCGATGATCGACAATGGTGAAACGATAGAATGAAGTATAATAGAATAGAAAAATATAAACTTGCATTAGACTAAACTAATGTTCGTACAAATCAATGGAATTTGGTTACAGGCATGGGATTCGTAAGATCCCAAAGCTAAATAAACTACTCGCTACTCATGGTGATTACTACCAATACAAGAATGAAGAGAATATAGAACGAAGAACCTGTGTCGATGATCTTCACTCCAAGCTTTTTTCTTCTCTCTTGCATTCGTTCTCTAAATCGTCCAACCTTAGGCAATGAGTTCTCAAATTGTATTTATACTAAAAATTAATTGGGCTGATTTTTAGAATTAAGTTTCGGGCCGGTTTGGTGTCAAACCGCCGGTTTAGTGTCCAAACCCCGCCGGTTCAACTGGCAAATCGCCAGTTCTTCATTGAATCGGGCTAACTCAGTGGATTACGAATTTTTGCACTATGGACAGGTTCTAAAACCAAACCGCCGGTTCAACATGTGAGCCGGCGGTTCAAATATGAACCGGTCTACTGTTCACTCAGCACTTTGGTTCTGAATTTTCTTGCATTTTTGTCCATCTAAACCTTCGAATTACGTCTTGGTGTAAACTACAATTTTGTAGCCGTTTGAGTTAGCTTTCCAACAAGATATAAAACGCCTCAATTGAATAAGAATCGTGTGCTCAACAAGCCTTTGACGACAAATAGGTCAATCGGCCTAGATTTGGTCTGTATTCGTTTGAATCTTTATGTTTTGCCTTATTTTGCTCCAAACGGACGACAAAGCCTCGATTTAATATAATTTGACCTGAAATGAGAGTAGAGTGGTAAAAACACAATGAAAAGTTCGGGAGAGGAACGAAATTCATCATCGAATGAAGCGAATAATCGGTGAGACATTAACCGATCAATTTATGGTAAGACAGTGTTTGTTCGAGCTAAAAACCTTAACTGTGCTAACAATGTTTATTCGAGTCACAGGCCTAACATACGTTGGACAATGGAAAAGTGTCTGCCATTATTACAATACTCCATGTCACATCCAGAGGAAGTGCTCCAAGTTTCTTGTAAAATATCGCTTACAGAGATCCGTGCCTGTCTCGAAAATCTACAACAACCATTGCTACGTCGCTTACAACTCATCTTCGCACCTTGAGAAGGACAGATGGTACTTTGACAGTGGTTGTTCAGCTCACATGACCGGGGAAGTCAGCTATTTGACCAATATACAGAACCTGGACGGACAATTTGTTACCTTCGGTGATGGAGGAAAAGGAAGGGTCATTGATCAAGGTACATTATCAGCTCGAGGGATGCCCGCAATTGATAGGGAAGTGTGTTTTGAGAGGAGCCCGTTCATCAAATAGCTATTATCTGTTGAATTCTAACACAGAGTCTGTCACACCTTACTGTTTTCTGTCTAAACAGGATGAACTAATTCTGTGGCACAAGCGGCTAGGACATTCGAATATGAAGGCCTTAAGGCAGATATCCAAAGTTGGACTGGTGCGAGGAATACCTGAACTGAAAGGAAAGACTAATGCTATGTGTGGTGAATGCAAGATAGGAAAACAGACAAGGTCTGCTCACCCTGGAGCAAATTAGATTTGTACAACCAGAATTCTTGATTTGTTACACATGGACTTGATGGGTCCCATGCAGATCGAAAGTATTGATGGTAAGATCTACGTTCTAGTATGTGTTGATGATTTTTCTCGTTTTACTTGGACTGTGTTTCTCAGACAGAAATCTGACACTGTTCAAGCTGTGATTCACTTGATTCTGAGACTACAACGTGAAAAGGCACAACTCTGATTGCAATCAGAAGTGACCATGGTAAGGAATTTGAGAACAACGATATGGAAGAATTTTGTCTTAAACAGGGCATACTTTATTAGTTTTCAGCACCCATAACGCCCCAACAAAATGGAGTGGCAGAGAGAATACACTCTTCAAGAAATGATGCGGGTTATGCTTCATGGAAAAGGGTTGGCTCTAACCTTCTGGGCGGAAGCGATCAACACTGCCTGTTACACCCTGAACAGAGTCCTTGTTCGTCCTGAAACACAGAAAACCTGCTATGAAATTTGGAAAACGAAGACACCTTCTGTAAACCATTTCCATATCTTAGAAAGTACGTGTTATTTTTATGAGGATAGAGAGTACAAAAGGAAACTTGACCCCCGCAGTAGTGAAGGCATATTCTTGGGATACTCCACTAATAGTCGAGCGTCCCGTGTCTATATCAAAAAATGCAAAACAGTTTTGGAGTCAATTAATGTGGCAATTCAAGACTCAGATTATTCGATCAGCCTAGATGAAGATGATGTTGCCTGTCCTGATATAGAAATTAGCAAGCCGTCTCAGGAAGCACAGATGGGTGTGTCAGACCCAGTACCAGAAATTCGAGATGATGAACATGTATCTGATACAGAACCAGAGCAAGTCTCACCTATTCAACCTCCACAACGCATTCAGAGAAATCATCAAATGTCAGATATTATTAGAGATCCTCAAGCACCCATAAGAACCCGTGGCAAGGTTATTGATTTTGCAGAGATGCTAAGTGGATCATGCTTTCTATCATCAATTGAACCTAAGAACATCAAGGAAGCAATTCTAGATGAACATTGGGTTAGTGCTATGCAAGATGAACTCTCAGAATTTGCTAGAAATGACGTTTGGACACTTGTACCGAGACTAGCTGAAGCCAACATTATTGGTACAAAATGGATCTTCAAAAACAAGATAGATGAGAAAGGCAACATCACCCGGAACAAAGCCCGACTGGTGGCACAGCGGTATGCTCAGATTGAAGGCATAGATTTTGATGAAACATTTGCCCCGGTTGCCCGACTTGAAGCCATAAGACTCCTACTAGCTCTTGCATGCCATCTCAACTTCAAGCTATTTCAGATGGATGTAAAAAGTGCGTTTCTCAACGAATGGCTTAATGAAGAAGTACATGTTGCTCAACCTAAAGGGTTTGAAGACCCGTTCCATCCTGATCATATGTATCGCTTGAACAAGGCACTGTATGGACTGAAACAGGCGCCCAGAGCATAGTATGAAACGGCTCATGATATTTCTTGTTCAACATGGCTATTTACGAGGGGGAGTGGACATGACCTTGTTTGTGAAGCACATCAAGCATGAAGTCGTCATTGCCCAAATATATGTGGACGACATCGTATTCGGGTCTCGATCACAATGTTTAGTGAATCAGTTTGTTGAACAAATGAAAAGTGAATTTCAAATGAGTATGGTGGGGGAATTGGTCTACTTTCTTGGTCTGCAGGTACATCAGAAATCCGATGGGATATTTATAACACAGAGCTAATATGCTAGAAACTTGGTGAAGAAGTTTGGATTGGAGAATGCCAGCCATAAGCACACTCCCGCAGCGACACATGTAAGGATCACAAAAGATGAATCTGGAGTAAGTGTGGAACAGAGCCTGTACAGAAGTATGATTGGAAGCTTACTATACCTTACTGCCAGTCGACCTGACATCTGCTATGTTGTGGGTGTCTGTGCCAGGTACCAAGCGAACCCAAAAGAAAGTCATCTTGCTAGTGTCAAATGCATAATCAAATACATAAGTGGAACAACAAACTACGGACTCTGGTACACCAAGGACAGCAGTTCTCACTTAGTTGGGTATGGGGATGCCAATTGGGCTGTCAGTGCAGAAGATTGCCAAAGCACTTCTGGTGGATGCTTCTTTCTAGGAAACAACTTAGTTTTATGGTTTAGTAAGAAACAAAGTAGTATATCGCTGTCGACTGCAGAGGCTGAATACATAGCTGCAGGGAGCTGTTGGCCCAGATGATCTGGATGAAACAGATGCTGGAAGAGTATGGTCTGAAACAGGAAGAGATGATCTTATTATGTGACAATATGAGTGCAATTAACATCTCTAAAAATCCTATTCAACATTTCAGAACAAAGCATATCGACATCAAGCATCACTTCATCCGTGAGTTAGTTGAACAGAAAGTCATGACATGAAACACTTATCCTCCGATAAGCAACTAGCTGATATCTTCACTAAAGCGTTGAATAATGCTCAGTTTGAAACACTTAGACTTGCCTTGGGTTTAGCAGCTTCAAAAGGAGCACGCTGCAAAACCAAAACTGGGTTTGACGATGACGAATGTTGTGTTGGTAAGGAAAGCTGCAAGGTGAAGTTTCGATTATTAAATCGAAAACTGTAGATGCTGCGAAACCCGTCGTAGTGGATCTTGCTATCATAAAGCCATGGGGGGGCCCAAAAGAAGATGACAAGCATCCATCTTCACGATATCACAAAGCAGCTGATCCTCATAAGTCTGACCAATCGAAAAAGAGACCAAGGCCCGTCGAGTTACCACAACGTCTGCATCCTACTGCAACCAAGCTAACTTATATGGCGATGGATGAGGTTCAGAGGAAAGGTTGAGTTTGGTGACAACCTCCTCTGCAATTACGTTTTCACTACTCCCAATATCAATGATGAATTTGCATACTTTCCCGTTGATTGTACACCGTGAACAGGGACGGACTTGATGTATGGGCTACTTGGGCTATAGCCCAAGTAACTTTCAAAAAAAAATTGAATTTTTTATTAAAAAATAACCCAGCCCCTGGTTCCAATTTTCACGCTTCTCTTCCTTTCGTCCTTCTATTCCAGCTGACAGCGAGGAGCCGAGGACAATCTACAAGTCTTCACTCTTCAAGCAGAATTGGAGCGGCAGTCACGCGGCAGGCGGCAATGGATTATTCTGCCTAAGAGCTAAGAGCCTAAGACGAATGTGTGATTGATTTTTCGAGAGAAATTAGGGATTGGTTCAACGTTTGAGTTTCTTTCTGATTTCTGAAGCTACTGAGAGAGTGGCTCTCTACATTTGATTTGGGGGTTTGAGGTTGAGAGTTGAGACTTGAGAGTGGCAGCTGGCAGGCGGCAGGTTGGAAGTTCTTCTTAAATTGATTCACTCAGTCGCTTTGGTTTCTTGGTCAGGTAAAGTTCTGAAATCTGGATGTTCTTATTTTGCATTGCTTTTTCTGTTTGGTTAAATTTGTATGCTATTTGTTTGATTTATTTTGAGTGGAAGTGATTGAGGTTTGTGGCTGGGTTTCATTTACAGGCTTATAGGATTTTAAAGAACTTGTAGTTGTAGATTAACTGTTTGTAACTTGTAAGAATGAAGCTTTGGGTCTGGAACAATGTAGTGTTTTTTTAACTACATTGTTATTTGTATAAGCATTAGACGTATGTAGTGTTTGTAACAATGCAATTAGTCACTGAGATTTCGCAAGTATAAGCATTATAGTGCAGTTATTTGTAATTTTTAATTAGTTGCTATATTATTATAGATTTATTTAAGAACGAAGACAATGACAGACAAAAGGAATCCTAAGCGTCAGAAAAGTTTATTACAATGGTTTAAAAGTGATGTTCCAGCTAGTGGTTCTGAGATCGTGGATCATGAGATTGGGAGAGGAAGTGAAGAGGAGATTAGAAATGATTCCGAGGAATCCGTGAAAGAATTGTTGGGTCCAGTAGAGGTTGATCAAAATAAAAGAGTTGAGAATGAAGAAATCATTGATATTACTTCACTGGAAAGGGATCCTGGAAAACGTCAACCAATATGCAAGTATCCTTTGAATGAACGTGATACTTTTCGAAGAGCTTATGTCGTGTTAGGACCGAATCAACCACATCTAAATTGTTATCCATCTACTTGGGATGAAGTTCAAGGTCGAAAGTTTTGTCACAAGTGGTTCACGGAATGGTCTTGGCTCGAGTATTCTCTTGAAAAGATAAAGCGTATTGCTTCCCTTGTTTCTTATTTGATAGCTATCCATCTCGGCATCCGCATTTTACTGAAATTGGATTTAATGGTTGGAAGAATGCAATGTCCAAGATGTCGGCATCCTATCTCATGTTGGAGGAATTAACTCCACACATAATTCTTCAATGTACAAGTGGGAAAATTTGAGAAACCCCTCCAAACACATAGAGAGAGTGATAAGTTCATTGTCATCGCAAGAAGTAGTGATAAGTTCATTGGCGCGACAGGGATGTTCTTTTCGAGGCAATGATGAGTCGACCGACTCTCTTAATAGTGGCAACTTTAATGCGGTTTTGGATCTCTTGAAAAGAGTAAATGATGAATATAAGAGAGCATTGGATAATGCTCCAAAGAATGCCAAGTATACATCTCCAACAATTCAAAAGCAAATTGCAAATATTCTTGGTAACAAAGTTAGAGCCAAGATTCGTGAGGAAGTAGGTGACTCTAAATTTTGCATCCTCGTTGATGAAGCTCTTGATGTGGCAAATAAGGAGCAAATGGCAATCATTCTTCGGTTTGTGGATTGTAATGGATTGATAAGGGAAAGATTTTTCAAAGTGATAAGTGTTGTCGACACTTGTTCTCAAACTTTGAAAGCTGAGATATCTAGGGTCCTTGCTCAATATGATCTTACAGAAGAAAACATACGTGGACAAGGGTATGACGGTGCAAGTAACATGCGTGGTCAATTTAATGGCTTGCAAGCGTTGTTTCTAAAAGAGTGTCCATATGCATATTATGTTCATTGCTTCGCCCACCGTTTACAACTGACTTTAAATACTGCGGCTAAAGGAGTGGCTGGTATTTGGCAATTCTTTTCTACTCTGACTACTGTTTTGAACTTTGTGGACTCTTCTGCGAAGAGACATTCAATGTTAAAGGCTTTTAGAGAAGGAGAAATTTTAGATTTGGTGGCAACTGGTACACACAAGACAGGTTCAGGTATGAATCAGGCTTGTACTCTGCAAAGATCTGGGGCCACTCGTTGGGGTTCACATCTTCGTTCTATTTCAAGTTTGATTCAGTTATTTGGAGCTACTCGAGCAACTGTAGATGACTTGTATAAGAATGGAGTAGATAAAGTTCGAGGAGAAGCGAAGGGAATTGGTAAGGCTTTGAAAAAATTTGATTTTGTCTATTGTTTGCTTTTGATGCATGAGGTTATGAAGATTACCGAGTTTCTTTCTCAAGCATTTCAAAAAAAAGACATGGACATTTTGAATGCTCTGCACTTTCTTTCAATAACCAAAGAAAAGCTTCAAGATATGAGGGAGAATGGTTGGGATGATTTTATTGCGAAGGTTGGAGCATTTTGTTGTGAGCATGATATTATTATGCCAGATATGTCTGCTCCTTACAAGAAAGGGGTAAGAGATAATGAACAGAATATCACAAATGCACACTACTTTCGGATCAACATACTTTGCGCTGTGATAGACTTTCAGTTGTCTGAGCTCGATAGTAGATTTGCAGAGAACTCTATAGAGCTTCTTTCTCTCAGTGCATCATTTCATCCACGTAATGATTTTCGAGCATTTAAAGGTGAAGATGTGTGTAAACTTGCTTCAAAGTTTTATTCTTTGGACTTTTCATCATATGATATGAGTTCGCTAGAAATGGAGTGTGGGATCTTTCTAGCAGGTATTCAGAAGGATCCAGCATTCGCAAATATGACTTCTGTATCTGATTTGTGTCACCAGTTGGTTGAATCGGGAAAGTCGGCATTTTATCCTATGATCTATCGATTGATTTGTCTTGTTTTGACACTTTCAGTATCTACAGCAACAACTGAAAGGGCATTTTCATCCATGAACATCATCAATAACAATCTTAGAAATAAGATGGATGATGAATTTCTTGATGATCTCATGGTTCTTTTTGTTGAAAGGACATTTATAGACTGTATTAGTAATGATGATGTGATTAGTGAATTTGAAATGAATGGACCTCGTAGGGTAAAATTTAGTTAGTCATGTATTTTATGTACTTTGCAGGATTTACATTTCTTGTAACTTGTTATATTTTTTGAATGGTTATGAAAGACAAACCTTTCATTTTGATTCGACACATTAAAAAAAAATTTAGCCCTACATATTTTGGAATCCTGGCTCCGTCCGTGACCGTGAATGGAAAAGGTTGTGGCGTTGAGGATCAGTGTCCTGTCCACGCGGAGTCAAACACACGAGTCTGATCATAAGCAAGGTTCCTGTATCAGCGACGAGTTCCTCCGTAATCTCAGCAGGCTCTTCATAGTAAATAACCTCGACATCTGTTCCAGTTGCATCGAGAAGAAGTCCACGATGGTTACGCGTTGGACAGGCAGATTGGCGATGTCCAATTGCGCCAAACGCAAAGCAACGGAGCGAGCTTGGTCGATTATTGCCGAGATCGGTGATAGGAACAAGTGCAGTCTCTGTTGTGGGAGTGGGGAAATCGGTGGTCGCAGGTGGTAACGATGAAGACGGAACAGAGCGAGAAGGACGTGAGACACTCAAAGAAGAAAAAGCACCTTGGTTTGAGATTCAACCGTGAGAGCTTGCTGGTGTGCGGCAGAAAGTGTAAGAGGGTTGAACAAATTTGAGCGTGTGTTGAATCTGTGGACGGAGACCACCAACAAATCGAGCCACGATTTGCTGATTTGAATCATGAAGATCAACACGAGTGAGAAGCAAAAAAAATTCTGTAGAGTATTCCTCAACTGAGTGCGATCCTTGTCGTAAGTTTTGTAAATGCTGGAACATAATTTGGTCATAGTTATAAGGTAAGAACGTTTTGCGAAGCTTACTCTTCAACTTATCCCATGCCATGATTTTTGGTTTGCCCAGTCGAGCTCGCTTAGCATTGAGTTGGGTCCACCAAGCTGCAGCACGACTCCGGAATTTCATCTGCATAACAGGGACGTAGCGATCCAAAGGAACATGTTTAAATTCAAGGGCTTCTTCGACCGTAACGATCCAATCAAGTAGTTCTTACGCCGTCTGACCACCATGGAACTCAGGGAGCTCGAATTTAAACCCCTGTTCCTATCGCCAATCGTTGTTCGGATCGACAATATGATTGTGTCGGGCATTCGCGAAATGGTTTACTTCGTCGTAGGAGGAGGCAAGTGTTGCGCTGAGAGCTTGTATCACAGTTGTTAGCTGCTGCATCTGTTCTTGGATACGAGTTAGGGTTTGCCGAGTAAGCTCAGCTTCTGTGGGTTGAGGGTCGCGGCGTGGATGAGGCATGAAAAAAATTTAGAACTACGGCATTTTGTTATTCGATTTTTAGATTTATCGTCCTTTCTAAAAATGTTTTAGATCTACCGTATTTTTTGTATGGGCGTTCTTGTTAAAAAATTCGTTGTGGCCGGCTGTATTAAAACCGGCCAGTTGAGTTTTCTAACTGGCCGGTCTTAATAAAGCCGGAAATATTCAATGCGACAGGCTGGATGGGTGGATCAGAAAATTTATATTTGTCATAGCTTTAATGTGGCCGGTTATGTGATAACCGGCCACATTAACATATAGTAAAACCCTAATTGAGGCTAGGCTATCATTCTTATATGGGAAGTATATAACAAATAGATGGCCGGCCTTGTTATGGCCGGCCATCAAAAAAAGTAGATTTACCCAATCAATTAAATTAAAAAAATAGAATCCACCACAGCCGGTTACCCAATCAATTAAATTAAAAAAATAGAATCCACCACAGCCGGTCGCATTGAATATTTTCAATGTGGCCGGCCATATTAAGACCGGCCAGTTAGAAAACTCAACTGGCCGGTTTTAATACAGCCGGCCACAACAAATTTTTTATCCGGCCGTTCTTGTTAGAACCGGCCACACAAAAAACACGGTAGATCTGAAACGTTTTTGAAAAGGATGGTAAATCTAAAAATCGAATAACAAAGTGCCGTAGTTCTAAATTTTTTTCATGAGGCATCAAATAGGATTGTCTGGGTCTGATACCAACCTAGCGCAGCCTACAAACCGAGTGGATCAGCTCAACTATGAAGCCTTAAAAAGAGCTTCTTAGGACCTGCTTCTTGATTGATTAACTTAATCAAATCAAACAAGGAGGGAGAATATTCCACTAGAGATTCCCAGCTGGAGAAGAAGATTTGATTGTAGAAGATTAGATTTGCCAATTGAATCTAATCTCCTACAAATTAGGGGTTTTTGCTTTTGGAGCTAATCTGATAATGATAGAAGTGGGTGCTCCTATATAAAGAAGACCCTTTAAAGCAATGAAGATTGATCAAAGAAGTAAGCGTGAACGAGTATACACACAGAATTCCGAGAGAGTATTTTTGGTGTACGGACGAAATCTTTGATCTTCACCGAGAGCAGAGCGTGAGCGCAGAGCTGTGGTGACTGAAGCAGAGGGTGATCATGACTTGCGTAGTCTGATCCAAGCTTGGTCGGAAAAGCCAATTCAGAGCAGTGGTGCTTGTTGGTTGATCAAGGGCAGCCGCGGAAGAACTGACGGGTGAGTGATTCGGTCGAGTGTCTGGACGGCAGTGCTTGCTAGTGACAAGAGGTCACTGAGTGAGGGGGAGTATTCCAGAGTGTGCAGCGCTCGTGGAATCGTTCGAACGGCTCAGCGGAAGGCTTCGGAGCGACGCGGATAGATTGGGCATCAGCTGTGTGCTACAGCAGATGCTATAGCAACCCTGCAGAATCTGAGTATTGTTTAGAATAGGCTGAGTTTCGAGGAGACAGTAGCTATTCTAGATAGATATCAGTAGAGGGTGTGCAGACACAAGTCAGAGCCTGTTCTGATTGTGTACGAGGATCCAACTAAGGTTGAGTAGCATAGGTTGCGTGGGTTGTAACCGTGTGTACTTGGAAACCTTGAGATTAGTGGATTGAGGACTGAGAAGAGTCCTCCCCAGACGTAGGCATTTGGCTGAACTGGGTGAACAAACCTTTGTCCTTGTTCATTCCTGCTGAAACAGTTTCCGGGTGAACAAGAGTGTGCTGTAGCAACTGCTTGTTCACAAATCTGTGTTGTGCGCGTCAAATTAATCCTTCCTTCTCCACTTAGTATAGCGGCTAAGTCAGGGTCGATCCCACAAGGAGCAAGCAGACTCGTTTTAGCTAGCAACCTACAACTTACGAAATTGGGGTTGTGAGTGGTTGGGTTGCGCAGGTGCGCGAATGAACAGTGTTGAAAGCAGAATTGCACGATACGTGCGCAGGCAGTAGAATTTAAGTACTATGACTATGAAGAGTATCGGTACAGACAATCCTCTATGAATGTATCCCTTATCAACGACTCTAAACATCTATAGTGCAGTTCTACTTAAGTTAGTGTCCGATCAAGGCTTCCTAACGTGCGCGCATGTTCCGATCAAAGTTCATGAGCTATTAATTCCTGAAACTAGTCTAAACAGCCACAAATCCTATCACAGTAGCAGCTGAGTATGCTAGTGTGTTACTCCTATTTGTCACCGTCAAGCTATCAACTAGTTTAACATACAATAACTAACAATTAGAATAAGATTGCGGTTCAAGGCTTCCCTTATTCGCACAACTAATTATCACCCATATACATAGAATTAGTATAAGTAGATGTACCAAGCATTAAGAACAAGTCTCAAAGGAAATACTTCATAGAATCATGCCCAACCGATACAATGTGTTTAGCTAGACATGCTAGAAACAAACATCATAGCAATAATAAATAAATACTAAAGTAGCAAGAGAAACGTAGCAGGTTGGCGCAATAGCGCGTTGCTGTTCTCGGCTGGCGCAGGTGGTTCGCGCAGAATCTGGCTGAAGTAGCTCGTGTGTTTTTCTGCCGAGTGTCCTTCTCTCTATCTGCTTTCTCTCTCTCTCTCTGTAACCCTAGCTTCCCTCCTCTTATATAGTGGTCTTGAAGCCCAAGGAATGCTTAGATTTGGCCCGAGAGACTTTTAGCAACTTCCCAAATCTAGGAGATCAATATTTAGAAATTCTGCCCTTCTGCGCACGCTGACTGCGCTACTTGCTTTGCGCAGTCGGGTTGCGCACTGTAGTCCGAAACAGCTATCTCCTTTTGCGCTGCTAGCTTCGCGCAGTCGTGCATTGCGCTCTGAAACGTCCGTTAGCGCACATCTGACTTATGCTCCTGTTTTATCCTGCAATATAAAAATACCGAAAAACCAGTAATCTTATACACAAAATAATGCAAACAAGCACAGTGTTAAGATCTAAATAGCGCATATAAATAGGCTCTATCAAATCCCCCACACTTGCCCTTGTTCGTCCCGAACAAGTACTGAAGCACAGATACTTTACCTCTCTGAAGTCTAGCGCGTAGCCTCATACTCATGCGCGATCCGCACAACGATTCACCCTGCGCTGCTCTATCACCTATGCGCACAAACCCTTAACAATTTTAATATAATAATTTTGAAATTTGTTACCTCTCAGCCAGGATGCAATTTAATTCGGATGATTCGGAGATAGCTCTTCGTAGGCTCCTGGTTGTCGGTCTCTACTCCGATATCTAGTACATGGATAATTGCGCAGGTATCTTCAGGTGCGTGATTCATTCGCGCGCTTCTTGGGAACTCAAGCCTTTCGTCCTTGACGATTTTTTCTTTGGACTTGCGCATGCGCTAGTATTTCGAAACCGATTCTTCTTTTTCTTGCGTATATCTTCAACTGATTTCTTTCTTTTATACGGCTTCGTCCATTCTTCTGATTTTCCCAGAACGGTTCCAGTCCCGGCCTTCGGATAGCAGCTATGGAACAACCCCCCGCTCTCCCTCCTTGGTCTACTTGCGCAGGTCAGCGGACGCGTTTACACCCGCGCCCACTTTCCTACACTCGACTTCCAGAGGAAAGATGGTCTGTTTTCCCACCTCACCACGCTATGGGTATTTGCCTTTGGCATCTGCGTGGCTGAGCGCGTCCTATTGTTCCGAAGGTTGCGAAGCACCGGCCTCCACTAGTGCTTTTAGCCATGTACCTTACTCTCGAAGCAAAAACGACTAACCGCCTCTCTAGAGCTTTTTCTTTCAACTCCACATCCCCTGAATATCCCGACTAAAAAAGACAACAAAAACGAAAAAATATACTAAATTGGTTAAAGGCAGTGCATATAGGATGAATAGGGCAAAACAAGTCGAAAGGTGTGCGCAATCCGCACACAAGCGCACAACCGCTACTATTTCCTATACTACGCTACTAAGCTAAACTACAATGATAAATATGAATGTAAATGTAATGTACGCCCCCCCCCCCCCCCCCACACTTGAACAAAACGGAGTCAATGCAGCACATGAAACACGGTCAGGGGTTCACAAAATAGTCACACAAAATAAGAACAGAATATCAATGATAGTTTTTCAAAAGCAGTAATGATAACCCGAGATGATATGCGCCTAGCCCCCTACTGCGCCCTAAACGTCTTCTGAGCTGGAGTCCTGGGCAGACCCTTGTGCCTCCTCGTCCATGGACTCTGTCTCTGTCTCATATTCTGAGCTGGAGGATGGCGGCGCAACTGATACTGCTACGGGCTGGGCTGCGGGCTCCTCGTCCGAGTCGGTCTCCCATATTGAATCTGAACTTAATTCTTTGGCGGGGGAGACCTCAGAGGGCGATCGGACTATCTGGGCAGCGGGTTGCTGAGGGGGCTCTGATGGAATTGGCTGTGGGTCCATGACTGGGGTGCGCACTGAGGATTGGGCTGGTGACTGCGCGGGAGAACTGGCTGGCTGGCGCTGCTCTGAAGGTGACCCTGGAAGTGGCCTGCGCAGACTGAGGAGAGGGGGAATGGGGTCTCCAAATTGCCACCCTGCTGGTGGATTGATGCTTAAATCTGCCCCCTCAGGCGCCAAATAATCCAGCACGCGCATGACGTTGAACAACATGCGCTGCTCTGCTGGCGCCTCCTCAGAATCCTGTCTGCGCCGCTTTGCTGGCGCGCGCGCGGGGGAGAATCTCTGATGTCAATGGTGACAACTTCCCCTGGCGGTCCACTCGCGCGCGCGTGCGCTCTAGTCTGAGCACGCGTCCTCATTCTCCATTTCCTCCTCAGCAGCAGCTTCCTCTTGCCGCGCACTACTCTCTGCGGGCACTCCTCTGATTGCCGCGTGCCTCGGTGCCCTAGCAGCTTGCAGCCGGTAGCACCATTCCAGGGACCCGTCTCCCTTAGCAGTAACTGCTCGGTACTGCAGCATCTGAGCACGGTCAAGAGGAACGGCTGGAATAACTGTGTGCTCAGGCACCTCTAGCTCTCTGTGCAGCCCACGCAGCAAATGCGTAATCACACCTCCACAAGTGAGCGGACCCTTGGTGCTGAGCCGCTCCCAGTGGACTACCATGTCCGACACGAACCTCACCTTCTTCTCATAATAGAACCCCTTCATATCAAGCAGGCTGACCTTCGGCGCACCATTGTAGCGCCCAATAACTGTGTACGCGACCATGCGCCACAAGTAATACATCCAGGGGTCGCGCAGCTCATGCCCTCGGCTGCGCCCAGCAGCAAACGGTTTGCCTGGCGCCATCTCGCGCCACGCCTCCTGATTGGCGTGCGTATCTACCTCGTGCTCGCGCACCTTGTAGCGCAGGATGCTCTTCAATCTCTTGGCCGATGCAATGTACCACACCCCTCGGTGTCGGTACCGGATCTCTAAGTCTTGGATCTGCAGGGACGCCAGGAACTCACAGGTGTCCTCTTTGTCGGCTGCGCTCTCTAAGTCCATTAGCGCTTCCCAGCCAGCCTGCGCGAGCTTTTCTGTGACCAATTCCTCTAAGCCCATCTCGCGCAGGAAGTCCCTGCTGATGCTCGGTGTGCCATACATGTCCAGCCTCCAGAAGGCATCATACTTCCGTGTGAACAAGGCTGGGGTGTCCTGGTCCTCGGCTGGCCTCATAGTTGCAACGGTCAACTGTAGTCAACTCTCCACCCAAAATCAGAACTTCAAATAAAACCCTCAAATTCCTACCAGAAGAGCGCCTCACTCGCGTCAACAAAACCCAGCAAAGAAATCACCAAATGGAGCTAGCTAACTAGGTGCGGTTGTGAACCTAGGGTTACGTTTGCAGGCTGGTACCTTCACCAAACCCTCACTAAAATGTCTGAAAACGAGGAAGGAGAGGTTACCTAGTGTGCTGGTGGTGTTGTGCGCCTCAAATCTCTCTAGAGAACACGGGAAACGGTGGGCGGACGGCAGAAATCGGCGGGCAGCAGTGCGGAGCGGTTTAACGGTCGAAATTGCAAAATGTCCGGATTTTTCTAAGTATCTGCCCTTATATACCCCCTGACCTGCGCACTGACTCGCGCATTGCTACGTGACTCAAAAAAAATGCAAGTGCTGAACTAGCTAAAATGCAAATCCTAAAAAGTGCAAAAAATAAAACATGGAAACGTGTCGGGTTAACTCCCGACAAGTGCCTTTGTTTAACGTCGTTGGCTCGACAGTACCTCATTACTTGCTCAAGTTCGTGCTCCAGACCACCCCCACACTTGCTCCTGCGCGCTCTGGTGCGTCATTGTGTGCTATGTCCTCCTTAGTCCTGCGCAAAGGAACAGATAGGTGGTCAGTGTGGCCAAAATTGTGTGGCACATCATAAGTAACGAGGTTAATCAGTGAGGGAGAAGATATATAATCAGTAGTTTCTAGTTCTCCCTCCGGTGCAACAGGTTGTATCTCTGGCGCAGCAGCTTGCGCATCTTCTATTTTGGGTTCCGCCAAATCAACTTCGCGCATGCCCTCATCCCATGGTTCTCCCAAGTATTTCTTGACTCTTTGCCCATTAACCTGAAAGCGATGCTTGTGCTCGTTCTCTAACTCGATAGTTCCATACGGGAAAACCTTTGTGACCGTGTAAGGTCCCGTCCACTTGCTGCGCAGCTTCCCAGGCATTAGTTTTAGGCGCGAGGAGAACAACAACACTCGGTCTCCTGGCTCGAAGGTGCGTCTGAGGATGTTCTTATCGTGAAATGCTTTCGTGCGCGCTTTGTAGTCGCGCAACCCCTCATATGCATCCAAACGCAGCTCCTCTAGCTCGCTTAACTCAAATGCGCGCTCTTTACCAGCCTCATCAAGGTTCAGATTGCAAGTGCGCATTGCCCAGTATGCCTTGTGCTCCAACTCAACCGGTAGGTGACACGCCTTCCCGTACACCAACCGAAATGGTGAAGTCCCAATCGGTGTCTTGTGCGCAGTCCTGTATGCCCAGAGTGCATCGTCCAGTCGCTGGCTCCAGTCTTTGCGCGAAGGTCTCACGGTTTTCTCCAGAATGCGCTTGATCTCTCTGTTGAAAACCTCGGCCTGGCCATTTGTTTGAGGATGGTAGGCAGTGGACGTCTTGTGGCGCACCCCATAATGCTTTAGTACTTGCGCCACTATTCTGTTGCAGAAGTGCGTCCCCTGGTGGCTGATTATTGCCTTAGGTACTCCGTACCTGCAGAAAATGTTAGTTCTTAAGAAGTCAACGACCGTTTTACCATCATCCTTGCGCGTGGCCTTAGCTTCGACCCACTTTGAGACATAGTCCACGGCAACTAGTATGTACTCATATCCACAAGATGGCGGAAACGGTCCCATGAAATCAATTCCCCACAAATCGAACACTTCGTCTACCAGTATAGGTGTTTGTGGCATCTCGTTGCGCGCTGAGATATTTCCTGTGCGCTGACACCTGTCACAAGCCCTGCAGTGGTTATATGAGTCACGAAATAAGTGCGGCCAATAAAAACCGCAATCTAGGATTTTCCTGCTCGTGCGTTTTGGACCAAATTGTCCTCCGCACGCGTGCGCATGACAAAATCTCAAAACAGAGCTCATCTCATGATTAGGCACACATCGCCTCAAGATCTGATCAGGGCCTATTCTAAGCATGTATGGATCATCCCAAATGTAATATTTAGACTCATGTTTTAACCTCATGCATTGAGTTTTAGTGAAATGAGGAGGAAGCGCACCTGTGACCAGGTAATTTGCAATATGCGCATACCATGGTACCTTACCGTTCAGCACCATCAAGTGTTTGTCAGGGAATGTCTCCGTGATCTGCCCTGGCTCTCTTCCTTCACTATCCTGCTTAGGTGATCAGCAATAGTGTTCTCCGTTCCCTTCTTATCCTTGATTTCTAGATCGAACTCTTGGAGCAGCAGCAACCAGCGCATCAGGCGCGGCTTAGTCTCTTTCTTGGACATCAGGTAGCGGATAGCAGCGTGGTCAGTGTAGACATTGACTTTAGCGCCCAGAACATATGCGCGGAACTTCTCCAGCGCAAATACGATTGCCAGAAGTTCCTTCTCGGTCGTTGTGTAGTTCCTCTGCGCAGTGTCCAGTGTGCGCGACGCATAATAGATAGCATGCGGCCTCTTATCCACACGCTGGCCAAGTACTGTGCCTACAGCGTAGTCACTGGCATCGCACATCAGCTCAAATGGTAGGTTCCAGTCTGGTGCGCGCATTACTGGCGCATTGGTCAGCGCATCCTTTAACTTGTCAAAAGCATTCCTGCACTCATCAGTGAACTCAAAGCACACATCCTTTTGAAGGAGGTTAGACAATGGGATACATATTTTAGAAAAATCCTTAATAAAGCGCCTATAGAACCCTGCATGCCTCAGAAACGACTTAACGTCGCGCACATTAGTGGAATAAGGCAGATTTGAGATAAGATCAATTTTTGCTTTATCGACCTTAATTCCTTCCTGCGAGACGATATGTCCTAAGACTACTCCATGTGACACCATAAAGTGATATTTTTCATAATTGAGAACTAAGTTCTTGGTAATGCAGCGCGCTAAGACCTTATCAAGATTATCCAAACATGCATCAAACGTCTCACCGTGCACAGTGAAGTCATCCATGAATACCTCAATACATAAACCAATCATATCAGAGAAAATGCTCATGACTAAGCGTTGGAACGTACCTGGCGTATTACACAGCCCAAACGACATGCGCCGGAACGCAAAGGTACCGAATGGGCAGGTAAAGGTTGTCTTCTCCTGATCCTCCGCAGCAATAGGGATCTGATTGTACCCTGAGTAACCGTCCAGGAAGCAAAAGTGTGGCTTTCTTGCCAAGCGGTCGAGCATCTGGTCCATGAATGGTAGCGGGAAATGATCCTTGCGCGTGACTGCGTTTAACTTCCTGTAGTCAATGCACATGCGCCACCCAGTCTGTATGCGCTTGGGAACTAGCTCGCCCTGCGCATTCTCCTCTACTGTGATGCCTCCTTTCTTTGGCACAACGTGCACTGGACTCACCCACTTGCTATCTGAAATCGGGTATATTACACCTGCGTCAAGCAGCTTCAGGATCTCCTTCTAAACTACCTCCATCATAATCGGATTCAGTCTGCGCTGAGGTTCCCTGGATGGTTTGGCATCATTTTCTAGCAGAATTCTGTGCATGCACACATCAGGGCTTACTCCGCGCAGGTCAGCCAATGTCCATCCTATGGCGCGCTGGTTCTTGCACAGCACCTCCTGTAATCGCGCCTCCTGCTCCTCCTTTAATCCTTTCTTTATAATGACAGGCAGGGTGTCCTCATTGCCCAGGAAGATGTACTTTAAGTTCTCGGGCAATTGCTTTAGCTCAACCTGGGTGCCTGTTCAATAGGAGGCAGGATTTTATTAGTAGCGCAAACATTAACTAGATCACATACCTGTCGGGACACTGGTTCTGTGCTGCTCAGCTTATCATCTTGTTCCTCCAACTCTGTCAATGCCGATGGCACAGGCTCCCTTGTTGCGCTCGCACACTGCGCATGCGCAACCAAGTCGTCCATACTGTCTAATGCGTGCATTGTGGCGTCCTCATGAGGGTGCTGCATCCCCTTGAAAATGTTGAAGTGAATCTCCTCGCCATCTACCTCCATTGAGAGCGTGCCTTTCCATACGTCTATCTTTGTGCGCGCTGTCATCAGAAATGGTCTGCCCAGTAGGATTTGCGCGCTTCCCTTGCTCGGCTCACCCTCCATCTCCAAGACGTAAAAATCTGCTAGGAACACCAGCTCTCCTACTCGGACAAGAACGTCCTCTATCATGCCCGTCGGTTGTTTGCACGACCGATCTACTAATTGGATGGTGAGACCTGCAGGCTTTAGTGGTCCAAGGTGCAATGACACATACAAGGAGTAAGGAAGCACATTTATAGATGCACCGAGATCAATCATGCAGTTGCTTACCGTGGTCTTACCTAGAGTGCACGGTATGGTGAACTTACCTGGATCCCGGCATTTAGGTGGTACCTTGTGTTGCACAATTGCTGATGCATGTGCGTTAAGCATTACTTGTGCGCACTCGCCTTTCCTCCTCTTGTTTGTGCACAGCTCCTTCAAGAACTTGGCATATCTGGGAATCTGCCGAACTGCCCCAATCAGGGGAATGTTTATTTCCACCTTGCTGAATAACTCGTATAACTCCTTGTCCAGCGCCTCCTTCCTTGCTAAAGGTGCCTGCACAGGAAAAGGTGCAGGTGCATTAGTACTCTTTTTTTCTGATTGTATCATACCTGGCGCCTCCCCCTGCTGGTTTGTAGCTGGCGCGGCTGGTTGCGCATCCGGCTGTTCTGGCTCTGGAGGTTGCGCAACTGGTGGCGCTGGCTCTTTTGCGGTTTGGGCTGTCCCCACTGTGCGCCCAGTCCTTAGTGTTACGGCGTTAACTCCTCCCTTAGGGTTTTGGATCACTTGCGAAGGCAAGTTGCCATCGCTCTTTTTCAGCTTATTGACCGTGGTAGCGATCTGCGACAACTGCTTCTCAATTGACTCGAACCTCTTGTCATATTTTTCATTGTTCTTGCGCACGGTGTCTGCCAACTGACCCACTATGTCTTCTAAGGAGCGCCGCGGTTGCTGGTTATTCTGTGCTGGTGCGTCATTGCGGCGGTGCGGTGGGTTGTATGCTTGCTGCGCCTGCTGAGGTGCACGATATTCCGCTGGCTGCCTTTAGGGATATGCTGTCCTCCTTCCATCTGAATCCATTTGCGGCCAATCCAAAGCGCGGTTGATTCTGCCTCTGCAGTCCTCTATTGTCCCATCCTCCTAGAGCATTGACATCTCCTGATTCCTCGAAAAGTGTGGAACATGCGTCGGTTTTGTGCTCAGTGGACGTACAGAACTCGCATACCTTTGGCGCAACTGGTTGCACGCCTTGCGCACTCATCAGTTTCTGCAGCATGGCTTTCATTTCCTTAATTTCAGCGCTGGAGTCCACCTGGTGCACAGTGCGCGCACGACTGTTCTCAAGCGTCAATTGATGCCTTACCTGTCCAGCAGAGTCCTCGATCATCTGCCATACATCCTCCGGGTACATGTTGCATATATCACCTCATGCGCATGCATTCAGCAGTCTAAGTTCCATCGGTTGTAGCCCGTTCAGGAAATTCTCTATCAGCACATGTTGGGGCAGGTCGTGATTGTAGCATTTGGCCTCCAGCTCCCTGAAACGCTCATAGTACTCTGATAGTGACTCTCCTATGCCCTGTCTAGGTGCGGCCAATTCCCTCCTGAGTAGAGCAATCTTTGCTGCGGGGTAGAACTTATCCAAGAACTTCTTCTGGAGCTGCTCCCATGTGCGAATAGATCCTGCTAGTAAGCTCATCAGCCAATGCCTGGCTGTATCACACAATGAAAAAGGGAACGCCTTCAGCTTCAGCGCTTCTTCACTCTCCCCGTCGGTCTTCATGTTCTCGCAGATAACTAGGAATTCGCGCACATGCTTGACTGGGTTTTCGTTGTTCATCCCATGGAACTTCGGCATATGATGAATGAATGAGCTCCGTAGTTCAAAATGCCCATCGGGTGGAAGCACTATGCATCACTGTTGGTTGACTGTGATTGGAGCCGACATCTCGCGCACTGTTCTGCGTCGCATGATATAGTTCAGCGGCCATCCTTGCTTCAACTTCGCGCTGCACTTCCTCTCTGAACCGAGCTGCGCGGTTATCTGCCCTTGCATTGTTAGGTCCCTCTGGGGTTCTGTCCCCTAAGTTATTGGCAATGACACTGTTGTCCTCCATGCCCTATTCTAGACTTCAAGCAAACGGAATTAAAAGAAACTAGGTTGTTGCCCCTGTCTGTGCGCAACTATGATCTGCGCAGCACAACTGTTTCAAGGTTGCGCAGACGGATTGTTGATTGCGTACTGGCAGAAACACCAACGAAAATAAAAAAGAAATAACTAGCTACTGTAAAAGAAAACTTGAACTAGTTAAAACTTATCTGTGTTGCTCCCCCGCAACGGCGCCAAAATTTGATCGTGCATCGTTGTACGCGTCAAATTAATCCTTCCTTCTCCACTTAGTATAGCGGCTAAGTCAGGGTCGATCCCACAAGGAGCAAGCAGACTCGTTTTAGCTAGCAACCTACAACTTACGAAATTGGGGTTGTGAGTGGTTGGGTTGCGCAGGTGCGCGAATGAACAGTGTTGAAAGCAGAATTGCACGATACGTGCGCAGGCAGTAGAGTTTAAGTACTATGACTATGAAGAGTATCGGTACAGACAATCCTCTATGAATGTATCCCTTATCATCGACTCTAAACATCTATAGTGCAGTTCTACTTAAGTTAGTGTCCGATCAAGGCTTCCTAACGTGCGCGCATGTTCCGATCAAAGTTCATGAGTTATTAATTCCTGAAACTAGTCTAAACAGCCACGAATCCTATCACAGTAGCAGCTGAGTATCCTAGTGTGTTACTCCTAGTTGTCACCATCAAGCTATCAACTAGTTTAACATACAATAACTATCAATTAGAATAAGATTGCGGTTCAAGGCTTCCCTTATTCGCACAACTAATTATCAATATGCATAGAATTAATATAAGTAGATGTACCAAGCATTAAGAACAAGTCTCAAAGGAAATACTTCATAGAATCATGCCCAACCGATACAATGTGTTTAGCTAGACATGCTAGAAACAAACATCATAGCAATAATAAATAAATACTAAAGTAGCAAGAGAAACGTAGCAGGTTGGCGCAATAGCGCGTTGCTGTTCTCGGCTGGCGCAGGTGGTTCGCGCAGAATCTGGCTGAAGTAGCTCGTGTGTTTTTCTGCCGAGTGTCCTTCTCTCTATCTGCTCTCTCTCTCTGTAACCCTAGCTTCCCTCCTCTTATATAGTGGTCTTGAAGCCCAAGGAATGCTTAGATTTGGCCCGAGAGACTTTTAGCAACTTTCAAATCTAGGAGATCAATATTTAGAAACTCTGCCCTTCTGCGCACGCGGACTGCGCTACTTGCTTCGCGCAGTCGGGTTGCGTACTGTAGTCCGAAACAGCTATCTCCTTTTGCGCTGCTAGCTTCGCGCAGTCGTGCATTGCGCTCTGAAATGTCCGTTAGCGCACATCTGACTTATGCTCCTGTTTTATCCTGCAATACAAAAATACCAAAAAACCAGTAATCTTGTACACAAAATAATGCAATCAAGCACATTGTTAAGATCTAAATAGCGCATATAAATAGGCTCTATTAGTGGCGCTGCGAATTTCATATTCATTGGTGATGTATATAAGAACATCAAATGGATTCAATGAACATTGACATCTGCATATCAAAATACACCATATACAACTTGCCTGTTGCATTGGTCATATTGCTTGTTACATTCATCAATATAAATTGTTAATTTGTTGATAAATGCTTATTGAAATCATATTTTGTTTTTGTTGTAGTTAGATTATGTGTGACATGTGTTTTTAGCAAAACTATTATAGATTGTTCTAGCCGTCATCAAGTGAAATAAGATGGCTTGGAACAAGATGCGCTGCCAGACGCATAACCGACTTTCCAAAAATGGCGCCGCAAATCCAGATACGAGATATTCAAGGAATATTGATCATGTTAAGGTAATGGCATCATAGAAAAACAATCAAGATGCTATAGCATACCTGAAGACACAGAGTTGAAGCAAAAGTAGCCATTCAACATGGAGCAGCACGGAGAGCGTTCGGAGGGCTGCTGCCGGCATCGCAACTCGGCAGAGAGTCGTCCGGATCAACGCAGTTGATCAGAAGCCTTCGCCAAGTGATAGGAAGAAGATAAGCTTCCAAATTGATTTTAGGAAATCAATTCTCAATAAACTTGCAAGAATCTAGGAGAAGATTCTATGTGCTAAAATTGGTTGTGATAATGTTATGTCATTCAACTGACAAAACCAGCACAAGTGAACAAGCCCAGTGCTCAAGCAGTAGCTATAGCAGGTGCTGTAGCAGGGAGCTGCAGTAGCAGATCAACATTCTTCTTAGAGAGCTTTCAAAGGATGAACAAGGAGCAGCAGAGTGACGGGGAGCTTCTAATTATTCAGAGAGAATATTCCAGTGGAGATTCCCGTATCCAGGTGAAGATTTGGTTGTGGAAGATTTGTTTCTCCAATCAAATCTAATCTCCTACAAATTAGGAGATATTGTTGCTTTAAGGAACTTCCAAAAGTGTAATTCGGTTGTTGATTAGTTGAGTACTTAAGGAGGGCAAGGTCAGTGCAGAAAGGGGCGTGCAGAAGAATAGAAAAAGCTTGAGAGCACATACACAGAGAGCCTACATACCGCAAGAAGAGTCGGGGAGTCACGAGAGCAGAGCATGCGCGTAGAGCTGAGTGACTGAAGTAGAGGCTGATCGAGACTTGGAGAGTCTGATCAGAGCTTGATCATAGAAACCAATTCAGAGCAGGACGGGCTTGTTGGTTGATCAACATAGGCCGCAAGGCAATTGTCGAGTGGAGGAACTCGGATAATCTGCAGAAGGCCAGGTCTCGCTAGTGGCAGACGGTCACTGGGTGAGGGGGAGCATTTCAGAGTGTGTAGCGCTCGTGGAAGACTTCGATCGGCTCGGCGGAAAGCTTTGGAGCGACGCGGACATAACCTGGACCAGCTAGTTGCTACAGCGGGTGCTATAGCAAACCTACGGTCAAGTTGTACTAATTAGAATAGGCTGAGTTTATGGGATCAGAGATAGAGCTATTCTGAATTGGTTCAAGTGAGTAGGTGTGTGTGAAACACAAGTCAGAGCGTGTTCTGATTGTGTGTGATCGACTAGCTAAGGTTGAGTAGCATAGGTTGCGTGGAGTCGCACCATACTATACAACAGACATTGAGACTAGTGAATTGAAAGACAGAGGTTCAATCTTTCCCAGAGGTAGGCACTTGGCCGAACTGGGTGAACAAATAGTTGTTCATTGTTTTATCTTGCTGCAAAAGATCCGTCGGTACAGGAGTGTGCTATAACAACTGCTTGTACACAATCTATAATTTAGAGATGCTGCGAATTTCAGGTTGGATCTATGAATCCTAAAGGGATTAGAATTCCTATGTTTGTTCGATTGCTATAATTATATATGGGAAGGCACCACATCAACAAAGACATACACCGAGAGAGAGAGAGAGAGACGCAGAAGCTGAGAGCCAAAGGATAAAGGCTAGAGCGCAGAATTTTGAGTGTGTGGATTGAGAGAAGATCACGACTGGAGAAGTCTGATCTACACTTGATCGAGGAAATTCAACTGGAGCGTTTTCTTGTTGAAAGATCAAGTACTAGTTTTGGAGCACAGTTGCGGAGAGAAGCTGTCGCGAACTGTTGAAGATCAAAGTTGTGTTCCCTGATATTGACCGGAGGTTATTGATTAAGGGGGAGCCTTGCCAGAGTCTAGGGTACTCGTGGAAGTCCAACTTCACAGCAGAGAGTGTGTGGTGAGTCGTGGACAGAAGCTACAACAACTTGACTATGTAAGTTACTATAGCATCTTCATGTTACACATTGTATTAGTATAGGCTAAGTCTGTGCGATCAGATCTGTAGTTATCTTTTACTGGAGTGTGTAGACAGTGTAAGCTAGTCTGTGTGATTAGACTGAGCGTAGATTTGAGCTAGGCTGAGTTTTGATATCCTTGTACTAGAAACCGTGCTTAATGGAATCTTGAGGACTCGGGAGAAGTCCTCCACAGACGTAGGCGATTACCAAACTGGGTGAACAAAGTGTTTGTGTCTTTCAGGTTCGGCCTTAGCAAGAAAATTCCGCAAGTGACCCAGAGGTTGCTACAACAACCTATTGATACAAGTCACCAACAACGCTTATAATTTCAATTGGTATCAGAGGCGGTCACTCGACGCACATAGTGAGATCTTGGCAAGCACTGCTGACTTCAACAGCGAACATGAAGGTAGGACAAAATACAAGAAGACCACCGCTGCTCGAAGGAGGAAACTACGGATACTGGAAAGCCCGCATGAAAGCCTTCTTGAAAGTTGTGGATGAAAAGCTTGGAGAGCGGTGATTTCAGAATGGTCGCATCCACTGGTCATCGATAGCAAGGGAGTTGCTCAGAAAAAGTCTGAAGACATATTGACAGTAGAAGAGGAAGTTATAACATCTGGTAACTCCAAGGCTTTCAATGCTATTTTTGATGCTATTGATACCAACAATTTCAGACTTATCTCAAACCGCGACATTTCAAAATAAGCATAGGATATTCTGGAAACAGCGCATTAAGGACTGAACAAGGTGAAGACTTCAAGAATTCAGATGATCACCTCAAAGTTTGGAAACTTGAAGATGCTGGAGGAGAAACTATCACTGAGTTCCACTCAAAGCTATGTGACTTATCAAATGACGCCCATGCTCTAGGAGAACCGATTCAGGAAGAGAAGCTGGTGAGAAAAGTTCTCAGATCCTTGACTTCGAAGAGGTCACTGCCATAGAAGAAGCAAAAGACATCAAGAACATGAGTCTGGAAGCTCTGATTGGGTCCCTGAGACAATTTGAGATGAAGCTGACAAAGGATGCTACACCAACCCTTGGGAAGAATGTCGGACTAAAGGCTGACACAAAAGAGAAAGAATCCGCACTAGAAGACAAAATGCAGCAACTGGCACTACTTGCAAAGAATTTGGTAAGTTCATGAAAAAATTGGATCAAAAATCCTCATATGCAGGTCAGCTATCAAGCGGTAGAAACCAATCCATGAGAGGAGAAAATTCTTAAAAAAGATACAAGAATGTTGATCAAAACAGAGAAGATAAAAGGGACAAGCAGAAATGAGTACAATGCTGGGAGTGTGAAGGTTTTGGCCATAGGCAGTCTGAATGTCCAAATAACCAGAAGAAAAAAAAAACAAGTCCCTAGCTGCAAATTGGAGCGAGAAGACAGCGAAGATGACTCTGAACAGAAGAGCCATGTTGCTATGACTACTATAACAAACTCAGAAAGCACCTTTTTAATAAAGACACATATTGTTTATGGTGTTGTAAAGTCAGACAACAGCGATGATGTGGAAATCACTGAAGAGTCAATTGAAAGAAACTTCATCATGTTATACGATAAGTCGTTGCATGTCATTGAGATCAACAAGGGGTAGCTTTCAAATATATCCGGACTGGAAAAAGAACGAGAAGAATTAGTGAAGACCATGAAACTCATGAAAAACCAGGTAGATCAACGTGAGGCAGAGTATGCAGCTATAATGGAGGAAGTCAGTCTGCTTAGAAAAACCGCCGATGCTCAACAGTGGATCAAGCAGCCTTGATGATCTCTTATCCTACCAAAGAAATGGAGGTGGAAATTCAGGTCTTGGCTACACAGGCGAAGTGGGAACAAGAATGACTACGTTTGTCAAAGCGTAGGAGCCAGAAGATTCTGATCGTGTGATGCAGAGGGAGAATCTGACAGCCAAACAGTAAGAACTAACACAGAAGAAAACTCCCAGAAGAAAGAGTCAAAAGATGCTACAACTACCTTTGCAGCACCCAGAAAGAAGTTCACTGAACAAGCATAGGTGCTACTTCTGTGATCAGGTTGGGCAAATCCAGCGTGCCTGTCCTATTCTGAACAAATATTGGAGACCACAAAGACAATCCCAGGACAGGCATCAGATATACAAGAAAGACAGAAGATAATATGCTTATGTGTCCTACAGCTCATCAAAGTAAGTGAAGAAAGGTAAAGTGTTAAAGTATGTGGCATCATTGACAAACTCCACTGAAGGTGATCTAGCAAGATGCTATAGCATTCCGTTGCAGTAGAAGCTGGAGCAAGCTTTAGACAATCTCTAGAAGATGCTATAGCATACCATGAAGACTTGAAGCAGCCAACAGCATGTTGATCAGCTTGATGAAGCCAGCAGCATGCCGATCAACTTGAAGCAGCCCAAAAACCATACGAAGGGTTGTTGCCAGCAGTGCAACAGGTCGGTAGAGTATCGGGAAGATTGAAAGCAAGATGATACAGCTGCCCGTGTGAAGACAGCAGCTGGTGCAAAACCAACCAGAGTGAACAAGCAGTTGCTACAGCAGGAGCTATATGAGCAGTATTGGCGCGAAGAACAATCTGGCCAGATATGAAGCCGCAGAGCAACGGGAAGATTCCAGAGCATTTGTCAGAATATTCTCAGTGGAAATTACGGCCTACAAGTCAGTTTGAAGATATGGATCTTTTGGAAAGTAAGTGTCTGTATCAAGAGTTCTACAAAGAGGAAAAGATCTACAACAACATGTAGAGATGGCAGCTGAAGCACAGTGAAGAGCCAACAAGGTGAGCAAGCCAGTTGCACAAGCGGATGCTATAGCATCCAGTGAAGACAGGAGCTGGAGCATCCTATCGGCCAGCACCCGTGCGAGTTGAGAAATTGCAGATTTGAAGAATTAGCATGTGGGATTGTTTCTCAATGGACTTGGGAAATTCTAGCAGCAACAAACAACTCAGCAAGCTCAAGGTAAAGATAAGATTTCTAAAATTGGTTTTAGGTAATCAAATCTCAACAAACTTGTAAGAATCTAGGAGAGCTTTTTGGAAGGCTTCCTAAATTTGATATTGATAGAGCATGGAGTTCCAATTTAAAGGAGGTTGGGCAGAGCAGCAAGGCATCCATTCATTCAACAATCGAAGAGCAGAGCAATATACCAAGAGATATATTCAGAGTGTTAGAGCAGAGAGATTGGATCATCTCCAGGAGCAGAGCGTGAGCGCAGAGCTGAGTGCTTGAAGCAGAGGCGGATTGAAGACTTGTAGAGTCTGATCAGAGTTTGATCGGAGGAGGCGAATTTAGAGCAGGTTGTGTTTGTTGGCTGGTCAAGGAAGTCAGCAGTAACATAGAGGCGCTGCAAATTTCAGCAAGGATGAGGAAGCGAAACATCCAAAGAGTGATGATGATGAAGATCCTGTGCCGAAGGAGCACAATTAGACCTGATCCCAAGAACCAAATAATGTTGATCGAGAAGGAGTTCCAGAGGATGCTATAGCATAAGATCTTGAGCAACATGTGGAAGAAGAGGATCCTGAGCAGAACACAGAAGTGCCTTTTGAAGATATCCCAACTACTCCAGTACGTCTCCACCAAAGAAAATCTAACAAAACCATCCTCTGACAAATGTCATCGGCGATCTCACTGAAGGGAGACGAACTCGAGGTACCTCCCACATCCATATATGTGATATGATTAACAACTCATGCTTTCTGTCCAGCATTGAACCGAAGAACATTAGAGAAGCAATGGGAGATGAGTTCTGGATAGCTGCAATGCAAGAAGAGCTGGGTGAGTTCGAAAGACACGATGTCTGGGACTTGGTGACTCGACCTGTAGGCGTGAATATCATCGGAACCAAGTGGATTTATATAAAAAAAAAATCATATGAAAAAGGGAATATCACAAGAAAAAAGGCTAGATTGGTAGCACAAGGATACACTCAGATCGAAGGTGTCAACTTTGATGAAACCTTTGCTCCAGTAGCTAGACTGGAAGCCATCAGACTACTCTTAGCACTTGCCTGCCATCTGAAGTTCAAACTATTCCAAATGGATGTCAAGAGCGCCTTCTTAAATGGGATTCTATCCGAGGAAGTGTATGTTGCTCAGCCCAAAGGTTTTGAGGATCCTCAACATCCTGATCACGTATACAGATTAAAGAAGGCCCTGTATGGGTTAAAGTAAGCGCCAATAGCATGGTATGAGCAATTAACGATTTTCCTGATGGATCATGGATATGACCGAGGAGGAGTGGGCAAGACACTCTTTGTCCATAGCTCAGATATGTGTGGATGATATTGTCTTTGGGTAAAGCTCGCAGCAGATGGTGAAGCAGTTCGTGGCTCACATGCAAAAAGAATTCAAGATGAGCATGGTCGGAGAATTATCTTATTTTCTTGGTCTTCAAGTCTCTCAGAAGCAAGATGGAATATTTATCTCTCAAAGCAAGTATGGGAAAAATCTAGTGAAAAAGTTTGACATGGACAAAGCAAGCCACAAACGAACACCTGCAGCTACCTACACAAAAGTGGGTAAAGATGAAGCATAAGCTGCTGTTGATCAAACTCTATACGGAAGCATGATAGGAAGTTTGTTGTATTTAACTGCTAGCTGACCAGACAAATTCTACGTTGTGGGAGTATGTGCAAGATACCAGGCTTGCCCAAAGGAAAGTCATCTCCAACTAGTTAAAAGAATCATCAGATATATTGGGGGAACAACGAGTTATGGCTTATGGTACACCAAGGACACCAGTGCAGAGCTTGTGGAATATTACGATGCGAACTAGGCAAGATGTTCAAAAGACAGGAAGAGCACATCAGGAGGTTGCTTCTTCCTCGACAACAACCTGGTTTCGTGCTTCAGCAAGAAATAAAACAACATATCCCTATCCACTGCAGAAGCGGAGTACATAGCAGCTAGAAGCTGCTGTGCTCAATTGGTAGGGATGAAGCAGATGTTGGGCGAATATGGTGTTCCACAGGATGCTATAACACTCTACTACGACAACATGAGTGTCAGTAGTATTTCCAAGAATCATGTCCAACATTTTTGGACCAAACATACTTCATCAGAGATTTAGGGGAGAAAAAGATCATAGCTCTACAACACGTAGCAACCAACTGATGATGGAGGTTGTTGATTGACAATCGTATTTTTAACCCTTTTATAGTTGTCAGATATAAGTTTCAAGGGTCAAATTATAGTCAAAAACAATTTACAGACCTTGGTAAGCCAAGGGTCGATCCTAGGAACAGGCGCGTGTATATACTAGCTAACAATCAATGTGTTCAGCTACTCCTAATAGAAATTATGAGTTTTTTCTAATTATCTTAATTGTCCTAATTAATATAGCTAACGGTTGATTTGATCAAAGAAAGCAATACCAAGATCGAACTTCACCCATGCTCGCAACACAATTCATGCAATCAGTCACACCATATAGTCATGCAAAATAGCTTTGGAAATAACCCAAGTTGACATCAGGTGAGCAGTCCATTTACGGATCATCACCTAAATTAATCTACACTATTGAACGCCGCCCAATCACGGATTATCAACAGTTTCAATTTAGTAAGCCTAGGGTTTCCAGACAAAAGATGTCAACTTTTCTATCGATTCATGTACTAACAATATAGCTACTGTTTAATATCAACTCTACTCAATCCGGTTAATTACCTCAGACCCAATCATCTTTTTGGTCCTTAACGTAATTTCGTTCTAACGTGCAGTCATCCCAATTAACGATCAACAATGAGAAAACAATAGAATGAAGCATAATAGAATTGAAAAACATAAACTTGCATTAGACTAAACTGATGTTTGTACAAATCACATGAAATCATGTTACAGGCATGGGATCCATAGGATCCCAGAATTAAATAAACTACTCGCTACTCATGGTGATTACTACCAATACAAGAATGAAGAGAATAAAGAACGAAGAACCCGTGACGATGATCTTCACTCCAAGCTTTTTTCTTCTCTCTTACTTTCGTTCTCCAAATCGTCCCACCCCTGTGAATGAGCCCTGGATCTCTATTTATACTACAAATCAATTGGGCTAATTTTTAGAAATTAACTCACGGGCCGGTTTAGTATCAAACCAGTGGTTCAGTGTCTAAACCGGCGGTTCAACTTGTAAACCGCCGGTTCTACATTGAACCGGCCTGTCTCAGAGAATCATAAAATTTTGCCTTTGGGGTCGGTTCAGAACCAAACCGGCGGTTCGCTTTCCAAACCGTCAGTTCATCTTGTGGACCGCCAGTTCTCCAATGAACAGGGCTGCTTGTTCACTCATACTTTGATTCTGACTTTGCTTGAGTTATTTTAATATTCAAACCTTCGAATCACATCTTAGTGAAAACTACATTGTTGTAGCCCTTCGAGTTAGTTGTCCAACAAGACATAGCATGCCTCAATTGGATAAGAATTGCATGCTCGGCAAGCCCAAGACTATGAATAGGTAAATATGCGCTCCTTGATTATATTCGTCTGAATCTTGTGATTTTCTCCATTTGGCTCTGACTGGGCTACAAAGCTGTAGTTTAGTATGATTTATCCTGAAACGAGAGTGAAGTGGTAAAAACACAAAGAAATGTTCGGAGAGAAGCGAGATTCATCATCGAGTAGAATGAATAATCAGTAAGTAAATCAACCGATCATTGATCGGTTAAATTCTTACCGATTATTCGCTTATGAATTTCGCTCCTCTCCCAAACTTTTCATTGTGTTGTTACCGCTCTACTCTCATTTCAGGTTAAATTATATTAAATTGAAGCTTTGTAGTCCGTTTGGAGCAAAATAAGGCAAAACACAAAGATCCTTATTTGTGGAAGATTAGCGCTGATCAAATAGTTAGAAGATGTGTGCCAGAAAATGAGATCTCATCAATTTTGTCTTTTTGTCATGAACATGCATATAGTGGCCATTTTGGTCTCAAGAGAACCGCTAGGAAAATTGTGGATAGTGGATTCTTTTGGCCTCATTTGTTTAGAGATGCTTATGACTATTGTAAGAACTGTGATAGATGCCAGAGGGTAGGAAACATTTCTGCTAGGAATAAAATGCCTCAAAATCCAATAGTTGATGAAGTCTTTGATATATGGGCATAGACTTTATGGGACCGTTTCTTATTTCTTATCGTTATCAATACATTTTGGTTGTTGTGGATTATGTCTTGAAATGGGTGGAAGCTAAGGCCACTAGAAATGATGATGGAAAAACTATTGTCGATTTCTTGCGTACTAACATTTTTTGTAGGTATGGAGTGCGGAAAGCGGTGATAACTGATCAAGAATCACACTTCTGCAACAAATTGATGGCGGTGGTATTTAAGCAATTTGGAGTGCATCACGAAGTATCGACAGCCTACCATCCATAAACAAATGAGCAAATAGAGATATCCAACAGGAAAATCAAGTCAATTCTGGAGAAAATGGTTAAGCCTTCAAGGAAGGATTGGTCCACAAGGTTGAATGAAGCATTTTGGGCCTATAAAACAGCCTACAAGACGCGTATTGGGACCTCTCCGTTTAGACTCGTTTATGGCAGAGCTTGTCACTTGCTGGTTGAGGCAGAACACAAAGCTTATTGGGCAATTAAGTCATGTAACTTCAACTTGGCTAGTACATGTATTGAAAGGACATTGCAGCTGAATGAGCTAGAGGAGCTGCGCTTAGAGGCTTATGAGAACCAATCAGATTACAAAGTCCGAACTTAGCTTTACCATGATAAATTCATTCTCAGACGTTCGTTCGACGTTGGACAAAAGGTATTGCTATTTTCATCCAAACTTAAACTAATGCCTGAAAGTTGTGTTCTCGTTGGACATGTCCATATACGGTGGTAAAAGTTTTTGGTCATGGAGCTCTAGAGCATGAAAAGCCTAGTACTGGAGAAAAGTTTGTTGTAAACGGATAGAGAGTTAAGCATTATCATGGAGAGGTTATTCCACCTGATGGGGAGTTCTAGTTGGCCGAGCCGGTAAGAGATGAATGATGAGAGGTATCATCGAGCCATTGACATTAAACAAGTGCGCTCCTTGGGAGGCAGCCCAAATGTAGTTAGGATTTAATTTTTTATGTTATTAAGTCACTTTAGTTTAAGTTAAATGTGGGAGGTAACGAAAGCAATCTTTACTGCGTGTGTTCTCATGTTTTTAGGTGATTTTTGGCAAAATGTGGGACTCACATTTCACCTGAGTATATGCGACAGCCTCCTCTGGAGGGCCACTAGGGGAGTAGTTATCTATACCACATTATCATTTTATTATTATTATTTTGAGTCTTGCGTAAGTACCCGTCTCAACGCTCGAGTCGTACCGTGAGGTCACTGCTCGGTTCAAGTGTGGGGTGGGAAAGTCAGCATGCTGTGTCGAGAAGTTTGTTTAATGGGATGATGTTCTATTCTATGAAGTTTTGATGTGTATGCTTCGCATGGTTTCTGAAATATTATGATGCTAGTGACTTGATGTTATATGTTCATTTGAGTCGAGATATTACAGGATGTTGAGTTGAAAAAAATGTTATAGAGGAACTTTACAAACATTTGAAGATTCAGAGGATTAGTCACATGGCACGTTGAGTTGTGGAGGTTGGCATTCCAAGTTGTGAGGGGTGAAACTTTTACTCCACCGTTGCATCATTTATGCAAGTGGTGGAACGGGAAACAAACATTCTTATCACTAGTCCAAGTAACTTGGAATGGGTGGGTAACCCTGCCTCGAGCTGAAAGGAAAATGATGGGAAAGAGCGGGACGCGTTCCATATGCTGCTATTTGAAGGCTATATTCGGAACCGTTCGGAGAGAAGACTAAACAAGCAATTCATATTGGGAGCAAAGGTCGAAAAGAAGATAAGACAATCGAGTTGAGTAAAGTCTTCGGACTAAACAAGAGAAGAAAGTTTTAGGAGCTGGCTTAAAAAAAGGGCAAGGTTGAGTTCTTCGTAACTTGGATTTATCACGTGTCAGAGAAAGTAAGTTTGACGTGGAAGCGTGGCTATGACTTTGAGCTGAAGAATGAAGTCTAGAGTCTAAAGAGGATTAGCTCCCTCATCCTTTAAATTCCATTTATGTCTTAAGGGTAACATGTATCATTTTAGTTTCTTGCTAAACAGTAATGAAGAATGAATGTGAGTATATGCTGATGAAACTGATTAGGGAAGACATCTCTAGTAAATTCAGTGTTTAGTCTTTGACATGATAGGAATGATTTGACTGTGCGAGTCTTGTTCTTGTTTGGGGACGAACAAGGATAAGTGTGGGTTAGTTTAATGGAATGTATTTCTACGTTACATCAAGTTATTTATTCCCATTGTTTATTTGATTTTGTGTGTGACAAATTACCTTTTTGTATTGTTTCGCATCGCAGGTGTATCAAGATCGATTTAGAGTTTTATTGCGCAATTGAAGCATTATAGGTCTCACTCAATCATTCGGGAATCGAAGGAGGAAAGACTTTGTCGAGAGCAAGAGAGAAGGGAAATACTCGGGTGATTTTGATTGAACCAAAGAGTTGTTTGGTTCAATTGTTAATGAGGGGCAGGTCGGGCCAGCCAATGGTGCAATTCATGGACCAAATGAAAGTGGACTTGAAGAGTCAATGATCCTCAAAAGTATAGAAAAGCATCTTGACCAACATATGATTTCTTTAACTGCTACCATAGGATGAAATGCAGTCCACCAACACTAAATACACACATAAAGATGGGGTTGTTACTCAATGGAAATCAAGGGGCCAAAACCTTCAAGGTCCCCCTTAAGGAGGGTCATTAAAGAGCGACTGCTACTCAAGGCAAAGGAGCTGGACAACTACTATATAAAGGGGACAAGGGCAACTTCTCTCCATCAATTGATGACAAAGAGAGGAGGATCATTAGAAGAGCTATGAAGGAACTTGCCTCTCAGCGCCTACAACCTTTGTGACAGATTTCTCATTCTCTAAACTCAATATTTTTATTAAGCTTGATGGATTGTAGTAGTAACTAAACCTGCTCAGTTTAAGGATTTTGCATTGCAACGCTCAGTTTGAGATCTATGAATTCATGATTTAGTTTAGTGAATTTCTGATCTTCTTTTGAAACACATGTTTTGATTGACAGTTTAGCATAGCTAAGCGGTGAAACTAGATTGATGTCAACTGCATGGTACTGGATTGCTTTGCCATGGTAGTGAAGCCTAGCGGTGGAACTAGTTTGGTGTTGTTAGTCTAGTCATTGTTAAATCTATTCGAGAACCTAGCGGTTAAGAGTAGGTGGAACTCGAAAATAGTCTTTTGATGCACTTGGTCGATGATTACTAGTTGGAGTGCATTCCCTTAACTGATTTTTCTGAATTTGATAAACTCTAAACACTTCTTGAGAACATTTTCCTGTTAGTTAAAAGTAGGATTCTAGACTAATTGTTCTCTCTTGGGTACGACCTTACTTACCACTTGCTAGTGTAGTAGGTCTTTATAAAGTTAAGTTTGCAACACCCAACGGCGTGTTGTCAACCACACACCACCACAACCATCTACCACAATTCCACAACTACCACCCATCCAAATTTCATCTCAATCCCAAATCACACCACCACCACAACACCACCATTGCAATTCCACCACCATAACCACCTACCCCAAATCCCACCACCCACCACAATCTGACCACAACTACTCATCCAAATTCAACCACAATCCCAAATCACAACATCACCCCCAATCACACCACCACCCAACCACCTCCAATCCCACTACCACCACAACACTAATCCGCTCCTATTTCTCATCCCACAACTCTTCCATGAAAAACATGTTAGACATATCTGCCATAAATACTGGTCATCAAATAACAAATAAATCTACATAATCTATATATACAAGTGCAACAATTAAATGATAAGTTGGAAAGTAGAATACCTAATTATAAGTTGTTGAATCATAATTCCACGCTGTGTAAAGTGCAGAGAATAATGTTATGCATTGTAGAGAGAATAACCAAAGATAAGAGACATCATAAAATAAGAGATAAATGTCGCGGACATGCGGTGGTTATACTGAGGAATTTATTCTGTCGCATTATAATGTTTACGATGGAAATAATAGCTGCCATAAAGTCATCGTAATATACGACGGTAACTTCCATCGCAAAGCATATTTCATAATACCGTCATAAACACATCGCATAAACCATCGTATCGTGTATCGTGTTAACGACGGAAAGCGTGCGTCGTAACTTCATCGTATACAATACTATCACATAAACCGCCAAAAGATTTAAACTGTGCGCAGGCGCGGCAAGTTGCACTCTGGCTGCACTCGGCAACTCACAGGCGCAACGCATGCGCATGTTGTAGACGCAGAAGGTCGCAGGCGCGACAGGCTTGTGCGTGGCAGATCATACGTGGAGTGAGGGACCTTTGGGCGATCGTCGAAGGAGGCGTAGCCGTTGCTGGTCGTCAAAGGGTTTGCTACAAGGGAATTGAAGTGTTCTTCAACCTATTGCTTAACCCATAATTGTTTTCTCTTTTGTTGAGAAGTAGAACCTAGGAGAAGAAAATTCGACCGAAAAGACACTAATCCAAAAAGAAAAAAGATTTAACTTTGGCTCTTCTATGAATGTTGTTAGAGGCTACACGCCTGTATATAGGTACCGTACGAATCCGAAAAGAATATATACTAAATATACGATACTTCCTATATCTCTCTAACATATTTGTAACTCATTTTAATCCTCAAACTATCGGAAAACTTTAAAAGCCACATGTTCCTTTACTGAGAGAGACTAAATTCATCACGTTCCTGATGATTTTGACCATCTTTACCAAATAGATATGGCAATCCAACTTTCATTTATAAAAGTTTACAATTTTAAAATTATTGTTCATCAATACATTTTTATTTCTAAAAATATTAATATGCATCCATTTTTGGATGATAATTTACTAACTAATCAAGTCTATATGAAAGAAATAATAAAAGATTCTAATAATGGTGTATAGTGCTAATATCAATGTACACAAGTTCAAATTCAACCTTCATTAATTTGCTTTTTAATACTAAGCTGCATTCAGAATCATGCATATCGGTTTCAATACATGGCATTTTAATGTATCTTCAGCACTATACACTTTTAAATGATCTTTTTGTCATAAAAAGTGATCAGACTGGTGATGAACTTTCATATATACTAGTTTCTAATTTTTTCGGGCAAACCGAACTGAACAAAACAGGTCAGAAAAATGAACATTTCGTGCAATTACGTTAGTAATGATGAACATATTTAATCCACATCAACACAAGTCACAAACTTCGCAAATCATTGGACGCATGAATGGTACAAATTAAGGTCTTACCTCGTTCATATCGTAATGGCCAAGAATGTTTTTGAAGGATTCCGATTGTAATTGTTTGGTTTCAATGTATATACAAACTATTAGGCATATACATCGATAAATGAAAAACGCACTTAAAACTCACTTCACTTTTTCAATTGAACTGGCTCCCCACTAAGAAAAAATGATCAGAGGTTCACTTATCTAATATAACCTTTTGTGAGCTTCACCAACAATATCTATCATTTACAGCATAATATATCACACCAATGCTTCTTGATCAAACTTCAATTTAAAATGTAGTACACGACAAAAATAATAATAAAAATCATCATTACCCATTCTTGGAAGGAATGATACATGAAAAGCGAGCTCACAAATGACTAATGCTGACAAGCTCAATGTCAAAAACAAGAGTTCCTAGTGTTGAGCTTTCTCCATTTGCAAGTCGAGTTGGATTGAAGATGGTGGTAAACAACCTTTGCCTGTCAAAAAACTGGTGGCCAGATTGCGAACCAGCAAAAGAAGTAGAAAAACAAAAACTCTAGGTTATTATTCTTAACAAGTCTTCAATAGAGTCTGAAATATGGCCCTTTGAAGTTGTGAACATCCACCAGTCAGGTGCATCAATCAGCTAAGTTAGGCAAAGACTCAAATTTGAAATATAATTGATCATTAGCAATCATTTGTTAATAGGGAATTGATAAAAGGGGTAAATAAAATGCAATGAAGGGATAAAAAGCTACTTAAACAATTCCCTAAGTAAGAAAACCAAGATAAGATGTAGAACGATATGTTCGATGAGCATACGAAACAAAGAATCACTAGGGAGTATATAACATGTCAATTCTTAATGATAAAAAGTATCATTTATATCACAGATTTCAAAAAAAGAAAAAAAGAGCTTCTACACAGACAAAATACCAAAAACAATTTGGAAAAACTATCAAAGTGAAAAAATGACAAAGTATGAGTAAAATAAAACTCAAAACCAATTCTCAATGATAAAATAGTAAAAACACATCTAACACAAATAAACCTATTACCAACATAACAAAAAGGCAACAGCTTTGGGTAAAATATGATACTTTCTATTTTTTGAAATAAACAAAATCATGTCTTCATATAGGTGAAAAACATGAAATCACAAATCATGAGAACTTCTTTTGAAAAAATATTTATTGATACACAATCAATCACAAAACCCATGCTGAGTAAGGTGCATATTAATGAACGGTACTATTCTATGATAAAAAAATTTAGTATTTTGGCAATAGATTTATATAACAAACATGTAAATACAAATATATAGATACATTTAAAATTGGTAAATATAAAACACAAATATAAAAAGTCACACTTGAAAATTTGGTGAACAATCCCCCAAATCAATTTCTGTTTAATTTTAGATTTTTCACCAAGTATAGTAATTGAAGCATGACAGGAACATACATTTGGTGGAAGGGGATCCTGAGACGTATTCTGATATCCTTGAGAAGGTGGGATAACAACTCGCTGTATACCTCCTACTTTCATTGATTTTACAGCTGCTTCAATTCCAGCAATGACCTGCGCGCTTCTCATGAATGATGTATTAGAGAAGTGTTATCGATCAGGGAAGAAGAAGGCCAACTAGAGAGAGGCCACAGTCAAGTAAGAAGAGTGCAGGCATGATGTAGTCTCATAACCATATACTAGCCATCATATGTGGCATGAGGTGAGGGAAAGACAGACGAAGAGAGGAGGCAGCTAGCAATTCATTAGAATTTTTAGACTCACTTTGCCAGAGCCGAGGGTAAAAACAAATGGGACAGATTCACCATTCTGGTCCTTGTGGTCATATGTTGAATCAAAACGCCAGCCTTGTTTGGCAGCCAATCTCGCATAGTAATGAATGGAAACCTTCAAAAACAAAAACATCAACTAATAAGTAAATGCACTGCACAAGCAGCAGGGCAGGGCCATAGGTGCTGTCAATGGTCGAAGAAAGAAAAGAAAAGAAAAGTAAAGAACCTTGTCGCCATTGACGGGAACGTGGCCAGAGCCGATTCTAAGTTGCAGGGCCTTGACACCACCAGAATCAGGAATGTCAACAAAGTCTGACACTGCTTCTGCTGGTGCTGCTGAGTCAGCCTGAAAGGGAAGGATTGAAACCCAGTTCAAGATTAAGGAAAGAGATAAAACTCGTCGTGTCCCGTTGCCAGCCCAATCTACTACAGGTGAAGATTTGCGTTGAAGTAACTGAGGCTGAAGCATCACCATCCCAGTACGTATAGAAAACAGACGACACACACAGACACGACCACCCACCATCGCCATCGATCCGATCCGATCCTATTGGAAGCGGATTTTGCTGCAGTTTACTGGGAAATTTTTTTAGAAATGTCCCGTCTTCAAATATAGTTTTCCTGAATGTCCTCCATAAAATTATTTTGTCAATCCTTAACGGGTAGGTTTTGGATGATTTTGTCGTTGGTCATTAGGGCATCACAATGGTTGTGGACACTTCACAATTTTTTTGGGTTCATTTGATGTCACATAAGTATCAAGTGTCCAGTATAAGAAAATGAACAATCTCCTCCAATGGTCAAGCCCATTTGACACATTTTGTAGGATTCATTTTATTTGTATTATATTATATTTATAGTAAAAAGATGTATTATATTTCAATTTTCATTTAACTTAATAATGTAAAAATTGTAATAATCAAATAAAAATGGTTAAATTTTAAAAAAAAAAGTTAAATTTAAAGACATGCGTAATTAAAATGCATCATATTATAAAAAAAAACACAAGGGAAAACATTACATAAAAAACTTCACACGAGAAAGCATAAATTTAAAACATTACAGTATAACAAAATTAACGGTTATCGTGAAACTGCGAAATATGCTCAACCAAGTCATTTTGTAGCTGACGATGTGTCAATTTATCACGCATCTGGATTGTCTTTTGAATATACGCTTCATAAGGTACAAAAGGTTCTTCACCTAAATTTGGCTGCGATAAACCATTTGCAACATCATCATAAGTGGGTAAGGGACCAAATTGAGTGGCGTATGTGTCCCTCTCGTCTTCAACAATCATATTATGTATTATGATACATGCTCTCATAATTCTCCCAAGATCTGCTTTGTCCCAAAAACGTGAAGGCCCGCGTACAATTGCGAAACGGGACTGTAACACACCAAATGCTCGTTCGACGTCTTTTCGCTGACTCTCTTGATATTTTGAAAATAATTTTCGTTTCTCACCTTGCGGACGTGGTATCGTTTTAACAAATGTTGCCCATTCAGGATATATTCCATCCGTTAAGTAGTAGCCCATATTATAATTATTTCCGTTGATAGTATAATTTACCTCTGGAGCACGACCTTGGAGCACTTCATCAAAAATGGGTGACCGATCTAACACATTTATGTCATTATTTGAACCAGCAACTCCAAAAAAGGCATGCCATATCCATAGATCAGATGAAGCAACCGCTTCCAGTAAAATCGTTGCAACTCCTTTGTGACCACTCATGAACATTCCCTTCCATGCTTTGGGACAATTTTTCCATTGCCAGTGCATGCAATCAATACTGCCCATCATACCTGGAAATCCACGAGCCTCGCCCATCTGTAATAGACGTTGTTCGTCATCAGCGTTTGGCTTTCGCAAGTATTCACTCCCAAATATCATAATGACATTAGAGGCAAATTTTTTTAAGCATTCAATTGCAGTAGTCTCTCCAATACGAACGTAGTCATCCACAGCGTCAGCAGATACTCCATATGCCAACATACGTATTGCCGCGGTGCATTTTTGTAAAGATGATAAACCTTTTTTTCCCGCTGCATCAACCCTTTGACGAAAGTATGGATCAAAGTTTGAAAGAGCTTCCACAACACGCAGAAAAACATGTCTTCCCATACGAAATCTGCGTCGGAATATTTGTTCAGGATACACTGGATTCGGTGAAAAGTAATCATTCTCTAGACGTTGATGGCCTGACTCACGGTCTCGGAATATACTTTTTCGAGGAGCAGATCTTGAGCTCTGTCCGTACACTTCATGATAGAGTTCAAGAAGACGATTGTCTTCGGTATCATCGAAGCAAAACTCATCAATGAATTCTTCAGTTAAGTTTTCTAGTGTTTGATCCATAGTAAGTGAATTCAGATAACAAATACATGTAGTTTTTATAGAAGGGAAAACGAATATATGTTAAAACAAACACTAGCGTCCAACTGCTAGATTACAAGATAGAAAAACGAATAAAGACAAACAACTAGATTACAAACAAATAAAGACAAACAACTAGATTACAAACAAATAAAGACAAACTAGTTTCTTGCCATAATTTTCTCTAGTAATTTTGAATGAGCCCTCTTCTGTGCATCATTCATTTTAGTAGTATCTGCCAAAATGACTTGTAAATCCATCTCGGTTTGCTTCGCCTCAATTTCTTTTTGCCGAGTCTCAATTTCTTTTTGACGAGTTTCATTTAGAGCTTCCATTAGGTTCAACTTTCTGCATGTAGTAGCCCGCAATTCTTCATACTCAATAGATGCTTCTACCGTTCTTGCCTTCCCTTTTCCCTTCCTTTTAGCCGCTTTCGTACCTTTAGGACGCACCGGGGATTCGACATCATTCTCATTTGTTGGTGTATCATTATTCCCCGAGGATGAGTAAGCTTCAGAGTTGTTTAATTTAGTTCTTTTCGAACTTTCAATAGTTGAAGGAGTTCTCCACTTGGGCTGCCTACGAAGCTCAAGCCAGTGCCTGTGAAAGTTAGACTTCCTTTTGTATTTAGCAAAATGAAGTTCATGAGCTCTCTCATTTATGTTATCCAAGTTTGAACCGCTCCCGATTGTTTTTTGAGCCGCTTCATAACATGATCCAAATTTCTGAGCGCCTTCATTTATTCGTTGCCACCTTTTTCTCATAGCCGCAGCTCCTCTTTTGATGACACCAGGATTATCTTCTTCACAATATTGCTGAACTCGGTCCCAAAATGCTTCGGCTTTTTGATCGGTACCGACGAGTGGATCAAGACACATTCAACCATGCACTTATTAAGAGTTTATCTTCAACCCACTTCCACTGACTAGTAACTTCTCGTACATCTTCACTTTCCTCAAAATCATCGTTTAGATCAATAAAATTTGGATTACTAAAAACGGGCATTTATGAATTTGGAGAATTTTCCATACCGGTAGGTGGTTGTTGGGTTTCAAATTGTGAATTTGAGAATGGAGGAAATGGAAATTGGTATGGAGAATTTTGAGGATATGGAAATGGAAATTGAGAAGTTTGAGAATGTGGAAATTGATATTTGAGAATTTGGGATTTGAGAATTAAAATTAAAATTTTGTGGGTTTGAAAAATAAGAATTTGGATATGGATATGGAAATTGAGGATTAGGATTTTGAGAATTTGGTGGAGGGGGGTTATTTGGATTCATCTTTTGAGAGAGAAAATATTGTAAAATGATAGGATCTGATGAATAACAAGGTTTGGGGATCATGTATATATAGGACCAAAATTATTAACGTTACAAATTTTAATATTATAATATTGATATTTTATTGATGAATAATTGAACATGATAAGATATGGATGTAGATAAAATGGGACATGGCCATGGACACTTTTATCCATTTGCTTTCAATTATGGATATACATCAATTACAATAAATAATAAAACAATAACTAAAATCCAAAAATGGCCATGGACACCATAGTGGCCATGGACACTTTTATCCATTTGCTTTCAATGGATAGGGCATCAATTTTAGGTGGACAAGGACATTTCACGCATCCCAAAGTCTCACTTGTCCACCATTGTGGATGCTCTTACAAGTTCATATCGACTTAGATGGAATAAAACTATCCAATTTTGCGTAAAAACCTAACCTTAAAAAAAGTAGAAAAAAGTTTTGATTTTCCATTCGGGCAAATTCAGATTTCATCAATATGTTGTCCATGGAAAAAGTTTCTTAAATATCCATCAAGGCATGGTCTAGTGACACTCAAACATCTCAGCGACCAGGGGCTTTGGTGGAAGGTTTTGGGATAGAATAGGAAAAAAAATCGATCTTCAAGACCAGTCTCTTCCAAAACTCAATGAGCTGCCTAGATTTTGCCAGTTAGCTGCTGCATAGGAGACCGGTCTCTCGCGAAGAAAACAAATTAGGATTTCTTTTCTTTTCTTTCTCTCCTCTTCCTTCTCTTCTTTTCCTCTCTCCGACTCTCCCTGAAATTGTGCAGTGAAATCCAGAGGCCAACTGTGCTCAAGAGTGATTGGAAGACGACTTCGTGGTATGGATGGTTTAGGATTAAGTAGGTGATTGATTGGGTTAAAATTCTTTGTTTTAGGATCTGCCATTTAATTTTTTGTGACTAATTGTTTCAAATTAAGTCAATTTAGGGTTCAATATGGTGATGAGCAACCATTTGTAGGTTATATATGATAGCATTTGTTGTTGTATATTCGGGTTTGGAAATTAAGAAATAATTGATATATAATTGTAGTTGTATATTATGATGATGATGAAGTTGTAGTGTTATTGTTGAATTAAGTTGAAATGAATTGTTTACATAATTTAGATGTTGGAATATTGTTTTGAAATAATTTAAATTTATTGTTGTAAACTTGTTACAAATCTTACATTGCATTCATATATTGTTGGTGCGAACTTATAATTGTTTCTTTGTACATATGGATATAAATCAAATATAGATGGTTCTATTTTAACTCATCATCCTACACATCGTTTAGAAGAAATTTGGATTGATCCCTTTAGTATACATTTATAAATTTAAAATATTTAAAATTTACATTCTGAAAATTCAATTTTAATTTACATCCTTATTACGGATTGCATGCAGGTAATAATCTGAAGATGGTACATCATAGGATGTGGGAGATGGACTCTTGGATTGTGCCTTTTATAAGGAGAGCTAGTTTCTATCCATGGCCTCAAGGGCACAACATTGAGGCTGACTGGGTTTCACCGCACTTGCTGAGCGATGGAGGCGGGAGACTCATATCTTCCATTTGATGATCGGAGAGTGTACTATCACTTTTTAGGACGTGAGATTTCTTACCGGGTTGCTGATAGAAGGAGATGTGGTTACCGATAAAGAGGATGAGAAATGGGAAAATATTTGTATACGATTGCTTGGCGCTTTCCTAGAGTGCCCGAGGTCGCTTACCCTGGCGAAGAGAAGATGGTTTCATAACAAGATGAAAGTGCTACCCGCTGCCGCATCAGATGAATTGCTTAAGAGATATTCAAGGGCATACATTCTATGTATGTTAGGATCATCGTTGATGCCTGACTTATCTGGAAATAGGATCTCGCTCCATTATCTGTCATTATTGGCTGACCTTGACGAGGCGAGTTGGGGGAGTGCATCAAGGAGAACGATCAATGCCTTTAGATGATTCTAACGACCCGACCAGAAAGGCCGATCGGAGCCGTTATAAGTATAGTCTGTCCCAACTGTCTCTTGCCACCACCATCCACTAGGTCACCACAACGTAAGGTTCATCTCAAAAACCATGGTATGTTGGTGACAAGATAGTTGGTAGGCTTACTTATTAAGCAATCAGAAACACCTATCACAATCGATGTGGGATAAATTGGGGCGTTACATACACCCCCACTTTAATCCTCCTAACGTCCTCGTTAGGGCACACAGAACATATCGCATGATCGTCCTTTCATTCGGTGGCCTCTGTCACCTACTGCGGAGGGTCGGCTTTGATACCATTTTTTTTTAATTTAATTCCGCTACTTAATATTTTAATATGCACCGTACTTTGGAGGCTTGCTTGATAGTTGATTAGGCGCCGGTCTCGACAAGGAATTTGGGTCGTGACAAGTTGGTATCAGAGCTTAGGTTTGTCCATAAAGTACACGGAGCTAGGACCAAGTAGAATTTTGGTTATGGTAGTGTAGCGCGCCACCGCCATAAACGTTCTGTTGGAACCTTTAGGAAAATTCTTTCTCATTTGGAGTCAAATCAATTGACTTGTGAATTCGTATTGATACAAGTTATTCATATAGGTTGTGATGGCACGACATAGATCATCTCATCGCATTCGAGAGGCACTTCCCAACATGATAGAGACAATGTCGCTGATAGAGGTAGAGATGTTGGTGCTCGTGCTATTGAGAAAACATTTCCGACGGTGGTACCACGCAGCACTCGGACAGGGGAAAATCCGAGAGGTCCATGTAACGCATCACAAACTACACCATCGATGGCACATGGCACATGGCAGAGGGAGCCAGTTAATCCACCTAGTGCTACAATATCCTATACTGAGGTCGTAAGCAGTATCCAGGGCTTGATTCATGTTCTCCAAGGCATGGTGACACAGGAGGTTGCCGATGGTCAGCCCACAGTACAACCACCAGTCATTCCACCACCTACAAGTGGTGGTAATGTGAATTTTGGTCCAGCTCATGTCGTTGATGATGGAGGAGTGAAGCTAGATGAGTTTCTTAGACACCAGCCGCCGACTTTTAGTGGGACGGATGTGAAGGATGACCCCCAAATGTTTATTGAGTAGACACAGCGACTTTGTCGGGTTTTGCATTGTCCGAGTTAGAGATCAGATGAGCTGTCATCTTTTAGACTTCAAGGTGTTGCCATGTCTTGGTTCGATAGTATCATGGCAAATAGAGATGGTGAGAAGCCACAAATGGATCGGGAGGAGTTCAAGGCCTCATTCTTGGATAGATTCTTGCCCGATAGTGTGAGGGATGCTAAAGCCAGAGAGTTTGAGACTTTGAGAAAGGATGGTATGACGATTACGGAGTACGCCAATAAGTTTACTATCTTATCAGCTTATGCGCCACACTTGGTATCTACAGAGCATATGCGCATCAAGCGTTTTACTATGGGGTTGCGTCATAACATTTTTCGATCGGTGGCGAGTACTCAGTTTATCAATTTCTCTAAGGCGGTGGATACAGCTCGAATCATAGAGGATAGAGAATTGATGGAGAAAGCTACACGTGATCAGAGGAAGAGGCCTCGTGAGAATACTTATGTTGAGAGCCAGCATGATCGACGGGGAGATTTTCGAGGAGGTAGACCTCAGTATACTCAGCGAGGCAGCCATCGGTCTCTGATGTCACATCAGGGTAATAAGATGCAATCACAGGGTTCCAAACAGCCCCAACAAGTTCCACGTGCAGCTAATCAGCGATAAGTACTCCATCAAGTCAGACAAGGGCCCCTTGTAAGACTTGTGGTCGCCCTCATGGAGGAGTTTGTCGTAAAGAGATTGGAGCTTGTTTTAATTTTGGGCAGCAGGGACACTATGTGAGTCAGTGCCCTACACGTGGCACTAAATTGCACCATATAACTGCGCAACCAGTTTTCACACAGGCATCTTGATGATGCAAGTATGTCAGTGTTTGACAAAACCAGCACAAGTGAACAAGGAGCAGCTACAGCAGGGGATGCTATAGCAGGAGCTTGTTCAAGTTGCTGCAACATCTGTCCGAGAAGCAGCAGCAACCTGGGCTTGGCTAGAAGTCCTGGCAGCTCTGCGGAGAACACCAGAAGAATATTTTAGAGTGCTGCGGAGAATATTCCAGTGCGGAATTCCTAGCTAGAGAAGGAGTTTTGTGTTGGAGATCAAAAACAAATCTAATCTCCTAAAAATTAGGAGATAATTATTCTTTTTGGGACATTGCTAAATTCTGGTCTTGCTTAAAGCTGGTGCTGCTATTTAAGAGAGAGGAGTTCAGAGCAGAAAGATTGATCGAAGCTGAGGGATACACGAGTGCGTGCGCAGAATTCAGAGAGGAATTTTGGTGTGCGACGGACGAGTTCTTCGATCATCACCCGAAAGCAGAGCGAGAGCGCAGAGCTGTGGTGACAGAAGCAGAAGGAGATCAGGACTTGCGTAGTCTGATCTGAGCTTGATCTGGAAGCCAATTCAGAGCAGTGGTGCTTGTTGGTTGATCAAGGAAGGCCGCGGAAGAACTGACGGGTGTGTGGCTCGGTCAAGTGTCTAAGCGGCAGTTCTCGCTAGTGGCAGGAGGTCACTGAGTGAGGGGGAGTATTCCAGAGTGTGCAGCGCTCGTGGAATCGTTCGAACGGCTCGGCAGAAGGCTTTGGAGCGACGCGGACAATTCTGCATCAGCTGTGTGTTACAGCAGTTGCTACAGCAATCCTGCTGAGTGAGTGTTGTTTAGAATAGGCTGAGTTTCGAGAAGACAGTAGCTATTCTAGATTGACATTTGTAGAGGGTGTGCAGACACAAGTCAGAGCCTGTTCTGATTGTGTCCAGTGATCCACACAAGGTTGAGTAGCATAGGTTGCGTGGAGTTGTAACCGAGTGTACTTGGAGACCTCTGTGATTAGTGGATTGAGGACTGGAGAATAGTCCTCCCCAGACGTAGGCAGTTGGCCGAACTGGGTGAACAAACTTCTGTCTTGTTCATTGTTTGCTGAGACAATTTCCGAGTGAACAAGAGTGTGCTGCAGCAACTGCTTGTTCACAAATCTATTTGTTAAGAGACGCTGTGAATTTCAATTGGTATCAGAACGGGAGCTCAACACACAGAGTAAAAGATCCTACAGTGTCTCTGAAGAAGCCAAGACAATGAAGGAAGGACAGAGCACAAGCAGACCTCCATTGTTGGAAGAAAGCAACTATGGATATTGGAAGTCTAGGATGAAAGCCTTTCTCAAGGCCATTGATGAGAAGACCTGGAGAGCTATCGTGGTCCAGTGGTCTCCCCTAATCACCATGGATGAACAAGGAGTCACACGGATAAAGCCTGAAGAACAATGGACTGCTGAAGAGGGAGCTGCAACAACTGGTAATTCAAAGGCTCTGAATGCGATTTTTGCTGCAGTTGATGTTAACAATTTCAGGTTGATATCAAATTGTGACATGGCCAAACAAGCTTGGGAAATTCTGTAAACTGCACATGAAGGAACTGATAGAGTAAAGCTGTCAAGATTACAGATTATTGCCACACAGTTTGAGAATTTGAGAATGCTGGAAGAAGAGACTGTCACTGAGTTTAATGCAAAACTTTGTGATCTGGCAAATGAAGCCCATGCTCTTGGTGAACCTATTCCTGAAGAGAAGCTGATCAGGAAGGTCCTCAGATCGTTGCCCACAAGATTTGACATGAAAGTGACGGCCATTGAAGAAGCTCAAAATGTCAGATTCATGAGGCTGGAAGAGTTGATGGGGTCCCTCAAACAATTTGAGATGAAACTGGTTAAAGAAGATCTCACTCCTAAGGACAAGAATATTGGACTGAAGGCTGAAACAGAAGCTAAGAAGCCAGTTCCAGATGATTAGCTGAGTATGCTAGTCAAGAACCTTGGAAAGCTCCTGAAGAACATGGACTCAAGAACTGGGCAAAGCTCATCCTCACGAAAACAATTCAGAAGAGGTTGAGAAAATAAAAGGAAAGGGAAGGAACCTGCTCAGAATGAAGATGAGAAGAAAGAAGTAAAAAAGGGGGTCCAATGCTGGAACTGTGAAGGGTATGGACATATTGAGGCTGACTGTCCAAGCAAACCCCTCAAAAACTCAGAGAAAAAGAACAACAAGTCCCTGACAGCAAAATGGAGTGACTCTAAGGAAAGTGATGAAGAAAACTGTGTTGTGCTTACCAGTGTGTCAGATTTCAACCTCAAAGAGCTAAAGAAGGATGAATTTCACTATGGGATTGAAGTATCCGAAAGTGAAGATGAAGAAGACTCATCTGTCAGCCTTATTGACTATCTGGGGAAAATACTCAAACAGTGTGAGGCAGCCCTTTAGACGAATCAAGCATTGACTGACAGAGTCAAGCTTCTGGAAGAAGAACGAAGGAAAATTCTCTCCTTATCCAACAGCCAAGTTACCATTCTGAAAAGGGAAGACACAGGAAGCCAAGTCACTGACATTGGTTTCTCACCAGCAACAGCCAAGGCAGCTGATTCTTAGAAAAATATCTTGGATGAAATTTTGTCTTATCAAAGACTTGGAAAAGGGAGAACGAGGCTTGGATATACTGGTGAAGAAAGCTCTAGAGGAACAGTTTTCATTAAAGCCTCAGATGCTATGATATATGAAAAGAATAATTCAGATGATTTTCCAAAAACTGCAGGGAAAGATGGAACTAGACACGTGAACAAGAGGATGCTGCAGCACCTGGCGCATCATCCTTCTAAAACAAAGCCAGAGCCTCAGAATAAAAGGAGTTCTTGCACAAGTATTGGGAATCAGAAGATATCCTACAACCTGAAGCGGCAGCAGAGAACCTCCTCAGCTGGAAAAAGGGGAACGAAATCCAGAGTGAACACATGTTGCGTAAAGACTCCCTGCCCAGTTGCTTCGGGAAATGCTTATTACTGGAAAGAATCGCAGAGGAGGATCTCTAAGATCGCTGCACCAGAGCACTAGAAAGCAAAAGACAGGAGAAAGCCACAGGTAATACAGGTGTGGAAACCCAAATATGACAAACGAAGACACAGGAGTCTTGAGGGTCGGAAGAGGAGGAACTCTAGACAAACCAAGTTATGGGTGAAGAAATCATCATCAGAACCTCACGAGGATCCGCCAAACAAAGCGGTCATCCGGAATGAGTAGGAGAACTAGCTCGCGTCTGCTATAGCAACCTGGTCAGAATAAGCTTGTTCACGTTTTTTGGTTGCTAAAGCTGGGAGAAGGCACATGTGTGGCACATGATCCAGAAACTTCAAATTGAAAAGGAAAAATAACGGGTAAATCAATTTCTAGGGCAAAGACAAGTTGAAGGCGCTCCCCAAAATCGTTGCTGATCATCCTCACTGTGCGTCTCTCCAATCCTCTACAAACCCACAACAATGGTAAAGACTTGCGGTTTGAAGAAGAATCTGGCAGCAGATCGACAAGGCAGGTCTGAAAGGAGGTCTAAGTCACGTAATGAAGCGCCTGCTCAGCGTCTAGACGTGGTGGTGTGGGAGACCGCACCTCTCCCTGTGTCGCACAGCGATCCTTCTTCATAAGAAGGAACTCCGCAGAAAAGGAGGCACTTAGTCCGTGACGGGGAGCCTGTATCCAGTGCAGCAGTGGTGACTGAAGAGGCTGAGCTTGAAGAAGTCTCGGGAGAAGAACAAGCTATAGAGGATGCTGTAGCATGTCCTGCTGAAGAGAGGTGCAGAACACTTGTCATGTCTCCTGGCATTGTAGGTGAAGGGGAGGAGATAGAAGCTGAGTCTCCTGAACAAGAACCTACTGCAGCACATCCTCCTCCACCCTCAGACAAAGGAAAAGCCCTTATCCTAATTCCTGACTCCAGCAGTGAAGAAGAGGAATCCAGTGAAGAAGAGGAAGGTACTGCTGGTGAACCGTCTGAGAGAGGACCTGCATTGGCAGACTCAACTGCTATCACAGTAGAGGATATCTAGTTCAGACATAGGAATGCCTCCCAATCCTGGAGTGCTGTTGAGAGAAAGCACATTGTGACTGAAAAGAGACTGGACCTGGACAAGTACAAATCAGCAGCCATTATCCAGCTTCTCACTGAGGTAAACCTACTCAAATCCCTGACTTACCCATTCAGATTCAATATAGCTCTTGTTAGGGAATTTGTTGTAAACATGGAAGAAAAATTTGGTGAGGAAGGAGGAGATGAGTTTGGAAAGAGTTGGGTGTGGGGTAAGAAAGTACTTATCACCCCTGAGAAAATAGATGAGTTTTTTGAGATTCATGAAAATGCCAGAGAGCCCACGGATGTCCAGCCAGAGGTGCTGGCTAAGGTTCTGACAGGAGGAGTTTGCCTGTCTTGGGGTGGTCCAAATCTTAGTGCTGCTGAACTCACCTCAAAAAATGCTCTGCTGTATCATTTGGGCATTAGAAACTGGATCCCCAGCTCTCACAGGGGAAAGGTTAGCAGAGCCTTTGCTAACCTTTTACACTCTATAGGGAAAAGGAGGAAAATCAGTCTGGGCAGTGTGATGTTTCCCCAGTTGGCTACTCATGCTGGCAGCGCTTCCTCCAGCAAACCCATCGTGCTTCCCTCCCTCATCTATGGGATGATGGTCTCACAGCATCCGGAGCTTGGTGAGATTTCTGAAGGTTTATCTGAGGAGCTGCGGGTCTTTTCAGTAGACCACAAATTGTTCAAAGGGAAACATGCCGTGGACATAGCCTATGAGGATCCTCTCTTGGTTGGTGCTTCAGCCCCAGCTCCTTTGGAGGAATCCCTTCCCCCTGCCGCCACGATCCAAACAGCTCTCCGTGCCAGAATTGTGAGCCATCTCAGATCTGAGCTGCTCACTCTTGAAGCAGAAGCAAAAAGGAGGGATGCTAGGCGCGACAAGATCAGAAGTCTGCTCAGAGACCTGGAGTTCCCGGCGGATGAAGAGCAGGCCCCTTGAGCATCTGTGCCAAAAAGGGGGAGAGTTCTTTGCAGCCACTGATGAACTGATAAATGAACTGATGAACTTTGTTTTTTTTTTGGCCCTGCGTGGTCGTGCTTAGGCCAAGTGTGGCCACCTCTCACACCTCTCACTCTTAACGTTAAACTTTTTTTTTCGTTTGGTGTATTTACTGGTTCATGGAAGTGTGCATCAGTGTCCTAGGGTTTTGTCAAAATGCCAAGAGGGAGATTGATGATGCAAGTATGGCAGTGTTTGACAAAACCAGCACAAGTGAACAAAGAGCAGCTACAGCAGGGGATGCTATAGCAGGAGCTTGTTCAAGTTGCTGCAACATCTGTCCGAGAAGCAGCAGCAACCTGGGCTTGGCTAGAAGTCCTGGCAGCTCTGCGGAGAACACCAGAAGAATATTTTAGAGTGCTGCGGAGAATATTTCAGTGGGGAATTCCTAGCTAGAGAAGGAGTTTTGTGTTGGAGATCAAAAACAAATCTAATCTCTTGAAAATTAGGAGATAATTGTTCTTTTTGGGACATTGCTAAATTCTGGTCTTGCTTAAAGCTGGTGCTGCTATTTAAGAGAGAGGAGTTCAGAGCAGAAAGATTGATCGAAGCTGAAGGATACACGAGTGCGTGCGCATAATTCAGAGAGAGGAATTTTGGTGTGCGACGGACGAGTTCTTCGATCATCACCCGAAAGCAGAGCGAGAGCGCAGAGCTGTGGTGACAGAAGCAGAAGGAGATCAGGACTTGCGTAGTCTGATCTGAGCTTGATCTGGAAGCCAATTCAGAGCAGTGGTGCTTGTTGGTTGATCAAGGAAGGCCGCGGAAGAACTGACGGGTGTGTGGCTCGGTCAAGTGTCTAAGCGGCAGTTCTCGCTAGTGGCAGGAGGTCACTTGTCACGACCCAAATCCTTGGTCGAGACCGGCGCCTGATCACTACTCAAGCCAGCCTCAAAAGTGCGATGCATATTGATATAATAAGTAGCAGAAATTAATTAGAAAAGAAATATAAAATAAACTATTCAGAATCCTGCCCAAGTACAATGGAGCAAATACTCTAACTGAATAAAACGACGCATCAAATAAAATGTTCTGGTAGAAAGACTGGTTGGATGGCACCGTAATTAAAACACGAATTTCCCTTGCAACGCTGAGCGGTCACTTCCAAGCTTACGGCTCACTTATCTGAAATTATTGGATAATAACGGGTGAGTCGCAATGACTCAGTGAATAAATAACATACTGTATTAATATCAACATCTTTATTTGCTTTCAATGGTATAAATCATATACTCAGTCGGTGCGTGTATGAATGCGTGAATGCACGATAATGTCCATGTCGATGGATCATAATAACAATGGGCAGTCGTCACTGCCGGTCCGGACCATCATATCAATGGGCGGGCTGAGCCTCGCCATATCATATCAAAGAGCGGGTCATACCTCGCTGCAATCCATGTGGGGGGTCATGCATGTCGTGTATGCGATAATGCATATAATGTATCATGTTATATTCCACAATAAATACAATACATATTGATAATATCCTTATGTCGATATACGGTCCAAAACTTAACGTCTTTGGACGAGGGGATCCAATTACTAAACGAATTCCGTTATTATCCAATTTATAATTTAATAGTATACGCAAGCCATATAATACGATACGATAATATGATAAAATATAATTTAGAACGAGTATATTATTTACTCACCTTTTACTTCAACCCAATGTAAGTCCCTCGATAATAATTAACTTGTATAGTTTCACCTACCACCTTGAGCACCTATCATAAGCATACAATCACTAATCAAATACGTATAATTTCCACCAAATTTAGTATACTACCAGGGTCTTATTCTAAGTCTTTATTTTTTGGTTAAACAAATTATGATGAAAATTTCCTTTAATCCTAATCCAAATTTAACCTATGAATTAACTAGACAATTAGGTTCCAAACCCACTCTATCACCTGATTGTATAACTTCCAAAGATAAACCACATGAGTTTAGGGAATATAAAATTACATTTATTTAATCATGAATCTGTATCAATAGTTGTCTAAACAAGATGAACTACCACTCAAGCTAAATAAATAAATAACTCTAATTACCCAAACCCCCTCATCAGTAGGCTTTTCTATTCCCTGTTTTCTCAATAATGAAGCCAACCATAACTAGGATTAGCAGCCAATCTTTACATTCTTCAAAATGTAGCAGTGAAATCACTAACATATTGGTCATAAGATAAATGGTCTCCAAGATGTCTTGTTATGAAAATGTTATGGACTAAGGCTAGTCATCATACTGTCATTAACCTTAAAAAAAATGGATCAGCTCAATATTTAAACCAATATCCTTAGAGAAGTGTCCAAAAAGGATCCATGGGTTGACTGAGATTGCTTTATTTACTTATTTCCATATGTAAGACAAAAGCTCAGGTTATATATACAGCAAAATGTATATACACAGTCAAAGCAAGTACATGTGTGTTTACTCGTTTTAGCTCCTTTTAAATTCATCGAAATCTATTTGAAGCATTGCTTCAGAACTGTCAAAGCATCAATTACCAAAGCATATGACATTAAGCGGTGTACTCTCCAAGTCAAGAACTCCATCCTAACACAAATTAAGCATCATAACAAACACAATACCAGATCATAGACACGCATAATCCCCCAAACAGCAGTGCAAAGACAATTATCAATTCCTTACGATTTTGTCGGCGACTCCTCAGCCGCTCCTCGCCAACCCCCTTATCATTCTCTAACCTTTCCTAACCCTAACCTAAATGGGGTGTTTTTTTATACACTCTTAATTAGTAATTATACTATTTAATACAATTATCCCCATGAAATATATTCCTACCGTTTGAGCATCCCCAATCAAATACAATTATACATATTTAATATTTCTCATTTACTTACCAAATAGATTCTTCCAATTTAAATTTACACTAATAAGTTTAAATTGAAATTTGTGTTTTTTTTTAATAAATAAATTACTTGAGTATACATCACTGAGTGAGGGGGAGTATTCCAGAGTGTGCAACGCTCGTGGAATCGTTCGAACGGCTCGGCAGAAGGCTTTGGAGCGACGCGGACAATTCTGCATCAGCTGTGTGTTACAGCAGTTGCTACAGCAACCCTGCTGAGTGAGTGTAGTTTAGAATAAGCTGAGTTTCGAGAAGACAGTAGCTATTCTAGATTGACATTTGTAGAGGGTGTGCAGACACAAGTCAGAGCCTGTTCTGATTGTGTCCAGTGATCCACACAAGGTTGAGTAGCATAGGTTGCGTGGAGTTGTAACCGAGTGTACTTGGAGACCTCTGTGATTAGTGGATTAAGGACTGGAGAATAGTCCTCCCCAGACGTAGGCAGTTGGCCGAACTGGGTGAACAAACTTCTGTCTTGTTCATTGTTTGCTGAGACAATTTCCGAGTGAACAAGAGTGTGCTGCAGCAACTGTTTGTTCACAAATTTATTTGTTAAGAGACGCTGCGAATTTCACATCTGTTATGCAACCTATAGTTGGAGATGTTAGACAAACTCCTACTCAGTCCAAGAGTAACCAGACTCAGAGAGAGGATGGGAGTGCTCAGACTAGAGTCTTTGCACTTACACAGCGCGATGCTGAGGCATCTAATGTCGTTGCTACATGTACTTTACCAGTCTGTGGTTTTCGTGCTTCTGTCTTATTTGATCCTGGCTCTACGCATTCGTACGTTTCCCCTCATTTTGCTTCACATTTCTCTGCATCACCAATTTCGATGGAGACGCCCTTGGTGGGGAGCACTCCTGTTGGTGATCGTATTGGAGCCGAGTTAGTATATCGCTCTAGTCACATTGAGGTGAGGGGGCATCGTATGTTTGCCGACTTGATCCTACTTAATATGCTTGGCTTTGACATTATTATGGGTATGGATTGGTTGTCAACCTATTATGCGACTCTTGATTGCCACAACAAGGTGATCACATTTTGCATTCCGGGTCAGCCGAAATTTTCCTTTAATTGTGATAGGAGTTCATCGTCTCCTTATTTAATTTCGGCGCTGACGGCTCATAAGTTGATGAGTAAAGGGTGTCAGGCCTATCTGGCAATGATGTTGGATACCACCACTCAAACAACTGAGTTGGATACATTGTCAGTAGTGTCCGAATTTGGTGATGTTTTTCCTGAAGACTTGTCGGGATTACCTCCGATGAGAGATGTGGAGTTTTGTATTGATTTAGCTCCTGGTACAGAGCCCATCTTGATCCCTCCCTACCGAATGGCGCCAGCGGAGCTGAAAGAATTGAAAGCTCAATTGCAAGAGCTTCTTGACAAGGGCTTTGTCCGCCCTAAGGTATCCTCGTGGGGGTGCTCCTGTCTTATTTGTAAAGAAGAAGGATGGGTCAATGAGATTTTGCATCGACTATCGACAGTTGAAAAAAGTGACTATGAAGAACAGATGTCCCTTACCGAGGATTGATGATTTATTTGACCAGTTACAGGGAGCTCGATGTTTCTTGAAGATCGATTTACGTTCTGGCTATCATCAACTTCGGATTAGAGAGTAAGATGTGCCGAAGACGGCGTTTAGAACTCGTTATGGACACTACGAGTTCCTAGTTATGTCTTTTGGACTCACGAATGCACCAGCAGCTTTTATGGGGATGATGAACAATGTGTTTAGAGAATTTCTGGACAAGTTCGTCATTGTGTTCATTGATGATATTCTCGTTTACTCAAAGATAAATGAGGATCATGCATTACACTTGAGGCAAGTTCTTCAGAGATTACGAGAGCATAAGTTGTATGCTAAGTTTTCAAAATGTGAGTTTTGGTTGGATACTATTGCATTTCTTGGACACATTATCTCAAGAGAGGGGGTGAAGGTGGACCCCACAAAAGTTGCTGCAGTTCAACATTGGTCTACACCTACTCCAGTCACTGAAATATGTAGCTTTTTGGGTTTGGCTGGTTATTATCGTCGGTTTGTACAAGATTTTTCACGTATAGCCGTGCCACTGACTCGCTTGTAGTTTTCGCGTTGAAGATGTGGAGACATTATTTGTATGGGGAGACATTTGAGGTGTTTACAGATCATAAAAGTTGAAGTACATTTTCAGCCAGAAAGATTTGAATCTTCGATTGCGGAGGTGAATGGAGTTATTGAAGGACTATGAATGTACCATTTCTTATCATCCGGGAAAGGCCAACTAAGTAGAAAATCCATGGCAGTTTGGCCCATGTACCTGACAGCAAGAGAAGACTTGCTAAAGAATTATCGCAATTGCAGAATATTGGAGTTTCTTTTGGAGTGAATAATGAAGGAAGTCTTCTAGCACATTTGCGAGTCATGCCTACCTTGGTTACTCGTATAAGAGAAGCTTAAGGTACTGATCCTGAGATAACCAAGTTGATTACAAAACTTCAAGAAGGTAAACTTGGAGACTTCACGATTGGTGATGATGGTATCCTTTGATTTGGAAGTCATTTATGTGTCCCAGCAACCGATGGGTTACGCTAAGAGATCTTGAGAGAGGCACATTGTACGCCTTATGTTATGCATTCAGGCTCTACTAAGATGTACCATGATCTTCGAGATAATTATTGGTGGAACGGTACGAAACGTGATGTAGCCGACTTTGTATTGAGATGCTTGACTTGACAGCAAGTGAAAGCTGAGCACCAGAGACCGGCCGGCTTACTCCAGAGTATTGAGATCCCAGAACGGAAGTGGGAGCTCATTACCATGGATTTCGTTACTGGACTTCCACGCACAAGTAAGGGCCATGACTCAATTTGGGTGATTGTGGATAGATTCACCAAGACTGCAGATTTCGTTCCAGTTAAGATTAGTTACTCGTTGGAACAGTATGCCCAGATATACATCAAAGAGATTGTGCGTCTACATGGTGTACCGGTATCAATTATTTTCTATCGTGGCTCGCAATTCACAGCTAGATTTTCGAGATCAGTACAGGAGGCTTTGGGAACGAAGCTACATTTGAGTACTGCCTTTCATCCCCAGACAGATGGACAGTCGGAGAGGACTATTCAGACACTAGAAGACATGTTGAGGGCTTGCATTATTGATTTTAAGGGTAGTTGGGATCGATATACACCCTTAATTGAGTTTGCTTACAATAACAGTTATCACTCCAGCATTGAGATGGCCCCTTTTGAGGCATTGTATGGGAGGAGATGCCAACCTATTGGGTGGTTTGAGTTAGGGGAAGGTAAGTTGATTGGACCTGACTTGATACATGATGCAAAGGAGAAGGTCCGTTTGATAAGATATAAAGTATTAGCAGCTCAGAGTCGACAAAAATCTTATGCATATCCTAAACGCAGAGAGTTACAATTTCATATTGGTGATCATGTCTTTCTGAGAGTGTCACTAATGAAGGGTGTGATGAGATTTGGCAAGAAGGGGAAGCTTAGTTCTCGATTTATCGATCCTTTTGAAATCTTGGAACGAATTGGTAATGTCGCTTACAGATTAGCTTTACCCCCATCATTGTCCAGCGTCCATCCAGTTTTTCATGCCTCGATGTTGCGAAAGTATATCTCAGACCAGAATCACGTGTTGGAGCATGAGCCCCTTCAAATCGATGATACACTGTCCTATGACGAGCAACCTATTGGTATTACATATCGTCAAGTAAAGAGGTTGCGTAATAAAGATGTAGTTTTGGTCAAAGTTTTATAGAAAAATCATACAGAAGCTGAAGCTACATGGGAATCTGAGAAAGACATGCAACAGAGATATCCGAACTGTTTGATTCTCCAGGTAAGATCATGTAAATTCGGGGACCGAATTCTTTTAAGGAGGGTAGAATGTAATACCTAGTAATTTAGTTAAAAACCAAATTTTCAATGTAAGTTTATTAGAGTAAATTTTGTTTGGAAGAATTTATTTGATAAGTAAATAGGAAATATTTAACACGTATAATAACATTTAAATGGGGATACTCAAACCGTGGAATATATTTAATGAGAGATAATTGTATTAAATAGTATAATATAATTATTAACTAAGAATGTACATAAAATTAACCCATTGAGATTAGGGTTAAGAGAAAACAAGATAATGTTGTAGGGGAGGAGCGGCTGCCAGGTTCGAGTAAAAATTAGGTGTGTAGAGTTTAGTTCTCGGGGTGGATAAAGTTGTAATTTCAGCTTGATTTAATTTTCATTTCGTGCTGATTTAAGTTCATTTGGAGAATGGAGTTGGCAGTTGTGAATTTGTGTGATAATGTGCTGGAAATCTGTTGGTGGTAGTCGGGTTTTGTTGGAGCGCGTTGGTCGATGCGTTTCATTTCTTCTGCTTGTTGTTGTTGTTAAGTTTATTCTTCTGATCTGTTAGATTGTCTCATGTGCTCTGACGGATTAAATGTAGCTTAAAGTTGCATACGTGAATTGTTTTAATTTATTGTTTTAAGACATGATCGCTGTTTTTTTAGGTTTGTAGGTCACGTTTTTGTTTGGATTGTTTCGTTGCTGGTTGTTTGGTGTCGGGTGGAATTGTCTTGTCGCTTAATTATGTAATCTGGGTTAAGGGTTGTTGTATACTGATGCGGATGAATGAAGTTGAGTTTGAGGGAGGGTGTCTCACTTCATCTCATAATCTTGTGTTTGATGAAAGTGGTCTTAGTATTTCATCTGATATCTTGAGAGGGAACATGTGTGATTCTAGTTAGGTATGTATGTAGTTAGGTGGTGCAAGGAAGAGTGTTTCGAGAATTAGGGCTTGTTATTAAGGTGCAATGAAGTTTTTATATTGAAAAATGAGGGCCTGGAGATAGGTTGCTGTGCAATTTGTAGGATAATAGCAGTAATGTTATTGTGAAATTGTTCTGTTCAGTTTTAGTAAATATTGTTTCATAGGTTGATGGTTACTATCGTACCAACTATGATATGATGTCACACATGCGACTAGTACTATGAATAGGGTATGGTGAAATGTCCAACCAAATGCTAATGTACATGTTAAAACTATCCGACCACCGGATAAATTGCAGGTTCTTGAAACAAAACTGCTATCAGAGCGGGGTGACTACAAGCCTTAAATCGATTGTTAGTTGTGAATAAATAATATACTCGTTCTAAATTATATTGTATCATGTTATCGTATCGTATTGTTTCTTTATGTTGTTAAATTATAATTGGATAATAACTAAAATCGTTTAATAATCGAATCCCCTCGTCTTTACAAAGATGTTAAGTTTTTGACTGTATATCGACATAAGGATAATATCAATACATATTATAATTATTGTGAAATATAATATGATATATGATACATTATACGCATCATCGCATACACGACATGAATGACCACCCATATGTGCGTGATATAGCGAGGCATGACCCGCTCTTTGATATGATATGACGAGTTTCAGCCCGCCCATTGATATGATGGTCTGGACCGGCAGTGACGACTGCCCATCGTTATTATAATCGATCGACATGGACGTTATTGTGCATTCACTGATTCATACACGCACCGATTGAGTACATGATTTATACCATTGAAAGTAAATAAAGATATTAATGTTAATACAATATGTTATTTATTCACTGAGTCATTGCGACTCACCCTTTATTATCCAGTAATTACAGATAAGTGAGCCGTAAGCTTGGAAGTAACCACTCATCGTTGCAAGGGAATTTCTCATTTCAAGTACGGTGCTATCCAACCAGTTGTACTATCAAGACATTTTACTTGATGCGTCATTTTATTCAGTTAGAGTATTTGCTCCACTGTACTTTGGCAAGATTCTGAACCATTTTTTTTAATTTAATTCCGCTACTTAATATTTTAATATGCACCGCACTTTGGAGGCTTGCTTGATAGTTGATCAGGAGCCGGTCTCGACAAGGAATTTGGGTCGTGACAATGATGACGTCAACTATGATTATGAAGTGACAAATATCCAATCACAACTCGATCAAGCTCCAAATCACCCGGATCCTTTGGAACCACAAGAACATGTGGGAGAAAAGGCCTCCAAAGCCTTTCTCATTTAGTTTATTAGGTCGTCGATGAACTTATACGTAAAATAAGTTGACAACATTAATCTAGAATTATTTCATAACAACCGGACACTTAAATAATTTCATAACAAAGTCCAACATACAAAGTTTGATTGTATACCATATTTAAAACATGACTACTCATACAACATGATTTTTTAGGTGTCCAATTAGTACGTTTGTCGATTTGGACATGCTCTTCTGTTATGGCTTGCATCTGACACAAACCACATCTTCGGATACATGATTATCCTCGGCTACTTGATTCTCCCTGGTCCATCTCATTAGGTTTGCACCTTGAGGGATGCCTTCTAATGTTTGAAAGCTTGAATACAGGGTTCGGTACATGTGTAATTCCATCATACAACCTCCAATGTTGTTCATCTCCGATCACATTAAATGTATAGCTCCAAGTCACAAAGTACACTTCCAATGTATAGTGATGATCTACAAATCCAGTGTAAGGGTTACTCTGACTTTTATAAACAATTAAAACATGACTATACAGATAGAGGAAAGATTCCCATTTACAGCTTTTGCATGTACATTCTTCTAGCTTCACTGCATGAATATGACGCTTCGTAACAAGTGTCACTTGGAAACCCCTCATGATGCGTCAAATACCAAACCTCTATGGTACTTGTTTTCTCCCTAATCTCCCTCAGCTTAGTAACTATCTTTGGTGCAAACATTGCAACATTATTCTGGTATGTATCTTGACTCTTGCAGAAATATGCATTTCACTGTAACAAAGTGAATTTAACAAGAGCATATATTGGTAAGTCTCACCCACCCTTTAGAATATTATTGAAACATTCACTAGCATTTCTGACACGCGTCGTTGTGTGCGCCAAATTTGTATTTATATCTCCAAGCTTTAGCTAGTGTAGCGGCAAGCAAGGGTCGAACCCAAGAGAGCTGACTGTGAAGCGATTTCCTGTGAATATTAAATTAAAAGGGGTTTAAGTAAATTGCTTGCAAGATGGAAAGTAAGAAACGTGAATATCAATTACGAGAAGTATTCATCTCAGGGAATTCAATAGTGACTGTTATCATCGTCTTCTAAAGATTGTGATTCTAATTAAACATGTGCTCATTCCGACAAAGATAATAACCTAGAGTATCCCAACAAAGGTGATACTAAGCCTAGATTCTACTACTTGTTTCCGCGACAAAGCTTCGACAAGAGTTAATAATCAGAATTGATGAGCGGGTAGTTTCACGACAAAGTATACGCTAACCGTGCAATACAATTCATGCAATTTAAGATCCAGAACTTACGATTGAATAGAAACAGGCATTAAATCCAAGTCTCAAACATATATGTCACTAACTGAAAAAAACCCTAAACTGAAACATAAATTTTGCTACTAATAGTCATTACTGAAAAACACATTAAACTAAAAAGAATGAAAAAAATTGTTCACGAGTACTGTTCACCGCCGAAAAACATTGTTCCTTGCCGGAAAATACTGTTCACGCCGGAAAACACTATTCATGCAAGACTTCGTCTCCTCCCAAAATTCCGTCCGGTCGTCTCTTCCCAGCTTCCGTCGTCCAAAAACTCCCGTCTACTCTGATTACGAAACCCTAATTGAGATCGGGATCTAAAAATTGATTTCGGGTGCCGGGCCAGTTGCTGACATCATCATAAGCTGGCCGCGCCCCATGAAGACATTAAGTTGCGCGCCAGGAGAAGACATTAAGTTGCGGCGCGCGATGCTAATGTTGTCTTCGGGCGCCGAACTCACTGAGATGCGCACCCATTTCTTTCAACGTCGATTTTCTCTCTAAAAACACCGTTTTGAGTCGCAAGTCTCTTTTCATGTATCCCAAACACCTGAAATGCAAACAACACTAAGAAGCAACTGGTCACATAAAAACATGTCGAAATAATTGGGTTTAAACGGTTTAGCGAGTCGTATAAATACGCCCCATCAAACCACCTCACACTTAAACTTATTCGTCCCGAACAAGAACAAAAGCAAGACTCGCAACACTCAAGCAATTCTAATATGCCTACTACTAAACACTGAATTTACTTGAGATGTCGTCACTAATCAGTTCATCAATATCTGCTCACATTCATTCCTCAATATGATCAACAAGAAACCGTAATGATACATGTTACCTGAGAGGTCAAGATGGAATTCAATGAATGACTGGGAGATAGTCCTCTTTAGACCCTTGACTCCATTCTTCAGCTCGAGGTCATAGTCACGCGCATACGCTGAGTTTGCTTTCTCTGGCACGTGAGAAATCCAAGCTATGAAGAACTCAACTTTTCTTTTTCTCTTTGGTAGGACAGCTCTTGAAACTTTCTTGTTTTGTTTGGTCCGAAGACTTCACTCAACTCGATTATTTTTTTTGAATTTTTTTATTTCACATTTGACTGAATTTTCTTTTTTTGAGCTTTGCTCTCCAATGTCAATTGCTTGTCCTTTTCTTTTTGCTCTTTTAACCGTTCCAATCATCGCCTTCGAATAACAGCTATAGAGCGCGTCCCGCTCTTTCTCATCATCATCCTTTCAGCGTGAGGCAGGATAGGGGTTACCCACCCATTCTTGGTTTCTAGGACTAGAGATATGACGGTTTATTTTCCTGTCCCACCATTGCATAAACGCTGCAATGATGGAGTGAAAATCTCACCCCTCATAACTTGAAGCGGCAACCTCCACAAACTCAGCGCGCTATGCGACTAATCCCCTGAACCTTCGAATGTTTGTCAGGTCCCTCTAGAACATTTTCTGTCAACTTCACATCCTGTAATATCTCAACTCAAAAGCACATATAACATCACGTAACTCGCATCACAATACTGCAGAAATCATGCAAATCATAAAGTCGAACATCATCTCATACAATCAGTGTCTTCATCGTAGCATACACAAATTTGAAAAAAAAACATGCCCTAGCTAATACTAATGCCTGCTAATAAAGGTAAATGTGCTGACACAACAAACTCTACTACCCCACCCCACATTGTTGAACATAGCCGTGTCCTCACGGATCGTCTTATGCTCAAGGGCGGGTCATGCAACACAACCAAATAACATAAATGACAAAGAAAGAAATAAAGAAGAAAGAAAACAGAAACTCCCCTAGAACTCGATGGAGCCGTCTGTGGATCCGCTGGGGGATGAGGGGGACTCCCGCGCAATCACGTACTCTGGAGGGATCGGCTGCCCTGGAACCCACCCTAGTGGTGCTGGTACTGGCTGCGTCCCAGGTGGCAAGAAATAATCCAACACCCTATAGGCGTTGAATGCAGCGTCCAACTGTGTTTGGGCGAAGGCCGGTGGTGGCTGCTCACTATCTCTGGGTGCTCTTCTATGCGCGGCTCTCCTGGAGCCGGCAGCTGAAGACTCAGCCTACTTTGTCGCTGCTGGCTGCCTGCAGCCCCTGTCTGTCGGTAGCGGCTCATGGTACCTCTGATCAAAATGATAAGTCCAGGCAAACTGATCAGGCCGCTGCGGACGAGTCGTGATAGTGCGCATCCCTACAAAAGCCTCTCTGGTGAGAAACATCGGTGGGACAAGATGGTGCGAATCCAAGACGGGCTGACCATGCAGGCAGCGCAATATATAGGTGATAAGCCCTCCGCACTATATATCTCCACACGACAATCTCCTCCTCCAGAACTTGCTTAGCACATCTACAAAGTCGAGAGGCGACTGGGTGTGGCAGGAATGAAACACGTGCATCTGGAACATGGGAACCTTGTCACCTTCATTATCACGCCCGAAAACTGACCCAGAAAGGAGCTTCTGGATATAAAAATACGCAGGGTCACGAATACTGCGCGCCTTGCTGGCGCTAGGGTGATAGGCCGTCCCAGCCGAGATGAGGTCAAACCTTCCTCAACGACCAGTTGTAGGTATCCACCTGCCATACAAATAAGTCCCACAACTGCGATGGGCGAGTGATATAATACTGGCCGCGGTGCCTGTACCGGATACTGAGATAGTCTGCGCGGCCCACATAATTGAATGATGCCAGAAACTCCCGCACATCCTCGACATCTGTCTCTGAATGGATGGTCAAGAGTTAAGGCCAGCCAGCTCCTGTGAGCAACTGTAATACGTGATCATATAGCCAAGCTAGCCCGTAGGAACTCTTCGTCGACAAAAGTTCCTCGATAGAACTGCTCGTAAAGTTCCTCGAATGTAGGGTCTCTGTTTGGCGCCATGCTGAAAATGAAACAAGCGAAAATATGTTAGTCAACGCAATTCAGGAGGGGGCACGCCGGATGAAGACATTATGAGGCGCGGTCAACGCCTTAATGTATGCTACCGGCGGGCTACTAATGTTCTCACACGGCGCGCGATATCTGGGAATCGAGGCGCGGGACATCTATGAACCCTAAGCTAAATTACCCCCCAAAACCTAAAATTAACACCCTAAATCGAAACCCTAGCACCTCAGAACATGTATGAGTAACCTGTAACCAATAGCAACATCCAATTTTGCCCAAAATTACAGATCAAGCATAAACCCTAAAACTCCCAAAACTTGAGATCCAGTTGAATATTGCATCAAATGAGTATGGGATAGAGTTAAGGAATACCTGGGATGTTTAAGCAAATGGAAAACTCCTTGAGAGTGTAGTGAAAACTAGAATTTGAACCTGGGGTGTTTGAGGAGTGACGGAATGAAAGGAGGGGGAGGCGCGCTCCAACCCTTATATGTTCCAAACGCGGCGCTCTGGCATGACGCGATCCCACACTAGTTGCGCGCCACCTTCAGACATTACGGAAGATAATGTATACTACCGATGGGGTGTGTAATGTTCACTGATGGTGCGGTATCCACTGAGATGCGCCCCAAACTATCCTCCAAGCAATTCGATCTCTAAGGACATTCTAACAAGGGAGACTCTACGAAACACTAAGTAGACGCACACTAAGAATTAAAATGAAAAAAACATCGGGTTGCCTCCCGCAAAGCGCCTTTGTTTTACGTCGTTGGCTCGATGGTACCTCAACTCAGTTATCGCCGTGGGGCTAGGCTAGCTCGCATTCTTGAGCATCTGGCTGCGGTCCACCGTAATAATGCTTTACTCGCTGTCCATTTACCTTGAACCAGTCGCCATTCCTTGGGTTCTCCAGCTCCACTGCCCCGTGATTGAAAATTTCGCACCATAGTGTATGGACCTGTCCATCTAGAACACAACTTGCCAGGCATTAGTCGTAATCGTGATGAAAATAAAAGTACCTGCTGGCCAATCTCGAATGTCCGTTGTATGATGAACTTGTCATGATAGAGCTTAGTTCGCGCCTTGTAGTCTGATTGGCTCTCATAAGCCTCTAGACGTAACTCCTCTAGCTCACTCAATTGTAGCTTACGCTCCATTCCAGCCTTTTCCAAATCCATGTTGCACTGCTTAAGTGCCCAGTAAGCTCTGTGTTCCAATTCTACTGGTAAATGGCAGGCCTTGCCATACACTAAATGATAAGGAGAGGTTCTGATATGCGTCTTATAGGCAGTTCTATATGCCCACAATGCATCATTTAAGCGCAAACTCCAGTCCTTCCGTGTAGGCTTGACCATCTTCTCTAAGATTCCCTTGATCTCCCGGTTAGAAACTTCAGCTTGGCCATTTGTCTGAGGGTGATAGGCCGTGGATGTACGGCGATGGGCATGCTATTGTTTCAGTGTGACAACATCATCCTATTGCAGAAATGTGTCCCTGATCACTGATAATAGCCTTAGGCACTCCGTGTCTGCAAAATATGTTAGTGCGGAGAAAGTACACCACAGTTTTAACATCATCACACCGAGTAGCCTTAGCCTCTACCCACTTAGACACATAATCTACAGCCACTAAAATGTATAAATAACCATGTGATGCAGGAAGTGGACCCATAAAATCAATGCCCCATATATCAAACACTTCATCAACGAAAATAGGCATCTAATTTTTAGCGGATATGTTTCCTACTCTTTGACATCTATCACATCGTTTGCAATGCTCATATGAATCTCTAAAGATACGTGGCCAGTAAAATCCACTGTCTAATATTTTCCTAGCTGTTCTTTTAGGGCCAAAATGACCACCACATGCATGCTCATGACAGAAACTAAGAATAGAAGAAATCTCATCATCAGGGATGCATCTCCTAAGTATTTGGTCTACGCCTATCTTCCACAAAAATGGATCATCCCATATATAGTATCTAGCATCATGCTTAAGTTTCAAACATTGAGCTTTAAAGAAAAGAGGTGGGCATTTACCTCCGACCAGGTAGTTCACTATGTGAGCGTACCATGGAATTTTACCTGTGATGGCATAGAGGTGCTCATCTGGAAATTTCTCAGTAATCTGCCCAGCTTCCTCCTCTCTCACTAATCGACTCAGGTGGTCAGCAACTGTGTTCTCAACTCCCTTCTTGTCCTTGATTTCGAGGTCAAATTCTTGCAGCAGCAAAATCCAACGAATCAGCCGCTTTTTAGCCTCCTTCTTCGTCATCAAGTACCTAATAACAGCATGATCAGAACACAGTTACTTTAGTACCCAATAAATAAGGTCTGAATTTTTCTAAAGCAAAGACAACAACTAGTAATTCTTTCTCGGTAGTGGAATAATTTCGCTGAGCGGCGTCCAAGGTACGCGAAGCGTAGTAAATGACAACTAGTTTCATATCCACTCTCTGTCCGAGCACTGCTCCCACAACATAATTGCTGGCATCGCACATAATCTCAAATGGTTGGCTCCAATCAGGTGCTTGATTAATAGGCGCACTGGTTAGCGCAATTTTCAGCTCGTCGAATGCCTCCCTGCACTGACATGTAAACTCAAACGGCACATCTTTCTGCAACAGGTTAGATGAAGGCAGTGCTTTCTTAGAAAAATCCTTAATAAAACGTCGGTAAAAATCAGCATGCCCAAGAAATGATTTAATATCACGCACCGTAGAAGGGTAAGGAAGACTAGAAATCAAATCTATTTTCGCTTTATCAACCTGAATCCCCTCACGCGAGACTATATGCCCTAAGACCACACCATGTGTAACCATGAAATGACACTTTTCATAATTCAATAATAAATTCATAGACACACCGTTCAAGTACTCTACTCAAGTTGTCTAGGCATGCATAAAAGTGTCACCATGCACAGTAAAATCATCCATAAATACCTCAATAAAATTACCAATCATGTCAGAAAATATACTAGTAACCAACCTTTGAAAGGTTCCAGGCGCATTACACAAACCAAAAGACATACATCTAAATGCAAATGTGCCAAATGGACATGAGAAGGTAGTTTTTTCTTGGTCCTCAGGTGCGATAAGGAGTTGGTTATAGCCCGAAAAACCAACAAGAAAACAAAAATAGGGCTTCCCTGCCAGTTTTTCCAACATCTGATCAACAAATGGAAGAGGAAAGTGATCCTTATGCGTCACTGCATTCAGTTTTCTGTAGTCTATGCACATACGCCATCCATTCTTGACACTTGTAGTCACCATCTCGCCGGCTTCATTTTTTTCAACTGTGATGCCCGTCTTTTTCGGCACCACATGTACGGGACTTACCCACTGGATATCTGAAATAGGGTAGACAACATCAGCATCTAAAACTTTTTGTACCTCTTTGCGCACTACTTCCATCATCACTGGGTTCAAGCGACGTTGCGGCTCTCTCGAAGGCTTAGCCCCATCTTCTAGCAGAATTATATCCATGCACACCACCGGGCTTACCCCTCGTATGTCCCCAAGCGTCCAACCTATAGCCAAGTTGTTAGTCTTAAGTACCTCTATGAGCTTCTGTTCTTGCTCATTCTTAAGTCCTCTCTTAATGATCACTGGAAGAGTGTAATTTTTGCCCCAAAATGCGTATTTCAAATGTTCAGGAAGAGGTTTCAGTTCTACAATCCAGTGCCTGCACAGAAGAAGGCAACAAAGAGTTAGTTTTAAACAATTGAATTTGATTAATCTCATACCTGGGCGTCCGAGAATGAGAAATGTCAAGTTGTGCGAGTGTGGCACGTATATCCTCGTAGATGAGCATAAGAATCCTCCTATGTAAAAATGGCGCTCTCCAGTGCTATCCTCAATAGGTCTTCGCCGTTGGCGGTTTGTGTCTCTTGTACTACATCATCTGATGCATCTAACGCATTCATCGTTGCGTGCTCAGGAGGGTGTTGCATAGCCTTGAATAGGTCAAATTTTATCGTCTCGTCTTCCACCTCCATGGTCAGCAACCCAGAGTCGCAATCAACCTTCATCTTTGACGTTTTCAAGAAGGGGCGACCAATTAAAATAGGTGGATGATCGGCCGGGTCATTACCATCCATTCTGAGCACGTAGAAGTCAGCTGGAAAGATCAAGTCACCAACCTACACTAAAACATCTTCTATAATACCTTCAGGCCGCTTACAAGATCTATCACCCAATTGAATCGTTAGTCCAAGTGGCTTCAAAGGTCCAATACATAATCTCGAATACAAAGAGTAGGGCAAAACATTTATTGACGCACCGAGATCAAGCATGCAATTTTTGATTCTTATGTTACCAATAACACAAGGGATGGTAAACATACATGGGTCTCCGCATTTAGGATAACTGTAGAAACGTTAGCGTTGAACATTACCTGCTCAGGTTGAGTTGAACGTCGGCGGTTGGTACACAACTCCTTGAGAAATTTGGCATAGCATGGAATCTGCTTAATCGCCTCGAGTAGGGGAATATTGATTTCAACCCTTTTGAAGAGATCCCACACTTCCTTGTCGATCAATTCCTAGGAGCCTTACGCTGTAATCGAAAGGGCAAATGGGGGTCAGTAAGGCGAAGTTCGAAATTTTCGGCAGGCTGTACCGCGCCGGAAGAAGATGTTATGTCTTTGCGCGGAGTGTTAATGTTCTCTGCTGGCGCGGGAATAATGTTCTCTTGTGGCGCGGTCTTTGTGTTGACCGCGCCCTCTTTATACGTTGATTGCGCTCCTGCAGAAGACTTTAAACCATCACGCGCCGGGGTAATGTCCTCATCTGGCGCTGTATCCCCTGACTTCGTTTGCTCTCTCGCCTCATTTGCATCCTTGAGCACCTTCCATTTCCACAAATTCATAGCACTAACATTTCCCTTCGGGTTGGGGACAAATTGAGATGGTAATTTGCCCTGGTCATTCTTCAACTCATTAACGACCGTGATCAACTGTGACATTTTCTTTGATAATTCCGCAATAGCACAATCCTTCTTCGCTTGGAATTGTTTGAAGATTCACTGCCAAATCATTAACGGTGAGCGGGTTATTCTGACCTGACTGATTATAATTCTTCCTTTGTTGATACTGATTAGCACTGTTGTGACCCTCTTGTTGCTGACGAAATGATGGCCTGTAATACTGGATCTGCTGTTGAGGCGAGGCTTGCTCCCTAGGAAATCCACCCTCGTTCTTCCAACTACATCCATTTTCAACTAATCCAAATTTCCTCTGGGGTGGTTTGTTGTTGAAATTCTGGTATCCACCTAGAGCATTCACCTCTCCTGAATTTTCTTCGTACCAGGATGGACACGAATTAGTCTTGTGGCTGACAGTACCACAGAATTCTCAAGGCTTCACTACATTAGCTTGTCCCACCATCAATTTATGTATCATGTCATTCAGCTCTTTAATTTCTGCAGCCATCTGACTGTTGGACTAGTCGGCCTATGATACTTTCCTTGTTCTACTCGTATGCTCTTGCTTACTGGTTTCTTCTCTGAACCTTGCACTCTCAGCGGTTTCCCTAACCAGTTCGAACCTCTCTGGGAGTCAAATTCTTAATTGTGCCGCCAGCTGCAGCATCCAACATCATCCTCTCCAAGGGTCTGAGTCCATCCAGCAAATACTACACTATCATCCCTTTAGGCCCCCAAGATTGCACCAACTCTATTCCAATGAATTAAAACGCTCCAAATAGTCGTACATTGACTCACCGGATCCTTGTTTGATCGCAGAGAGCTCTCTACGCACTTGTGTTGCCTTTGCTGGCGGGTAGTATTTTTCCAGAAACTTTCTCTACATTTGATCCCATGTTCGGATACTACCTGAAGGAAGAGACAAAAATTACGATTTTGCTAAGTCAGTTAAACTCAAAGGAAATACTCGGAGCTTAAACCTATCCTCCGAAGCTGCGTATGGTCTCAATGTTTGGCAGATTCCGGTGAACTCTTGTAAATGCCTCGTTGCGACCTCTCCCGATAATCCTCCAAATTTGGGTAAGTGATGCACCACAGCAGTCTTTATCTCAAAATCGTCCTCTTCTAGGCCAGTATTGATGCATCATGGCTGCTCATTGAAGATTGGTGCAGACAGCTCTCTCATTGTTGGTTCCGGTCTATAGGCACGCCTGTATGGCTGATGCCCGTAAGGCTGCTGCTGCTCATATTGCTGAGGCGGACGTGGTGGGTTAGGCTCATTGGCGTGCTCTAAACACGTGTTCAGGCTCTTCGTAGAATGGTGGAATTTGCACATCCTGATTTCCTGGTGGAGGCAAAGGACGGTTGTTGTTGTTGACCTGACTTTGTTCGTTGTTTTGGCGGCCATCACCATTAACATTACCTGCGTGCGACATGCTAAAAAGAGCAATTTACCGCAACATAAAAGAATAACACAAAAAATAATCGAAAACTAAATATAAAAAGAAAAGGAAAAGAAACTCTTCACTGTAGCAGTTCCCCGGCAACGGCGCCAAAATTTGACGCGCGTCGTTGTGTGCGCCAAATTTGTATTTATATCTCCAAGTGTAGCGGCAAGCAAGGGTCGAACCCAAGAGAGTTGACTGTGAAGCGATTTTCTGTGAATATTAAACTAAAAGGGGTTTAAGTAAGTTGCTTTGCAAGATGGAAAGTAAGAAACGTGAATATCAATTACGAGAAGTATTCAGCTCAGGGAATTCAATAGTGACTGTTATCATCGTCTTCTAAAGATTGTGATTCTAATCAAACATGTGCTCATTCCGACAAAGATAATAACCTAGAGTATCCCGACAAAGGTGATACTAAGCCTAGATTCTACTACTTGTTTGCGCGACAAAGCTTCTACAAGAGTTAATAATCAGAATTGATGAGCGGGTAGTTTCACGACAAAGTATACGCTAACCGTGCAATACAATTCATGCAATTTAAGATCCAAAACTTACGATTGAATAGAAACAGGCATTAAATCCAAGTCTCAAACATATATGTCACTAACTGAAAAAAACCCTAAACTGAAACAGAAATTTTGCTACTCATAGTCATTACTGAAACACATTAAACTGTAAAGAATGAAAAAATACTGTTCACGAGTACTGTTCACCACCGGAAAACAATGTTCACTGCCAGAAAACACTGTTTACGCTAGACTTCGTCTCTTCCCCAAATTCCGTCTGGTCATCTCTTCCTAGCTTCCGTCGTCCAAAAACTCTCATCTCACTCTGATTACGAAATCCTAATTGAGATTGGGTTGCGGGCCCGTTGCTGACGTCATCATAAGCTGGCCGTGCCCCATGAAGACATTAAGCTGCGCGCTCGGAGAAGACATTAAGCTGTGCGCCCGGAGAAGACATTAAGTTACAGCGCGCGATGCTAATGTTGTCTTCGGGGGTCGAACTCACTGAGATGCGCACCCATTTCTTTCAACGTCGATTTTCCCCTAAAAATACCGTTTTGAGTCGCAAGTCGCTTTTCATGTATCCCAAACACCTGAAATGCAAATAACACTAAGAAGTAACTGTTCACATAAAAACATGTCGAAATAGTTGGGTTTAAACGGTTTAACGAGTCATATAAATACGCCCCATCAATTTCTCGTCATAAATCTCCATCTTCCACCTCCCTCATCGTAGGCCAAAGACAACTTTGACTAAGGAATACTTCCTAACCATTGTACAACTTGGGATTTATCATGCATCAAACCATGCAATTTTTGGTATTCTCTATCAAATTTGATATGCTATCTCTGATGCGCCAAGTGATCAAGATTTTTTTTCAAAGTAGAATCCTTCACTTTCACGTTGAAGTACTCTGCAAATGTCTAATACATACCCGGTGATAAGCCTCGAGGAGCCATCCATTCAGGTTCTTGCATTGCAGTAATGATCCCCTTGTGCCGATCCAAAATTACGCACAGCTCATCACGGCTGATCACACCCTCTCGTATACACTTCATATGAATTATTCTCGCTCTCCACCAATGCAAATGCAACATGTGATTATTAGTGTTGAGTGCAGCAGCGACAAGTAATTTTCCATCATACTTTTCATATAAATGAGTTCCATCAATACACAACATAGGGTGACAGTGCTTGAATGCATCAATAGTTGGACCAAAAGCCCAGAATAAACGGTTTATGAATACATACATAAACGGGGTGACAATGATTCTTCCAACGCAGTATAAAGTGGGGAAATTTTCTAAAAGATTCATACCAATCTCCAAAGAAATTTTTCAATGCATGTTGATTGGCCTGCTATGCGTTCAAGTACTGAATTTCATAACCATAATCCTTGAAGATTGTTGCTCTAACTTCAGCAGGGGATCATCTCAATTTCGCTACTCACATCCCCAATTTCCATGGTTATGAAGTGTCTCGTCAGGTGGACATTTTCCTTTAAGATGTAGTCATTGTTGCATACATGATCCCCTTGGTACTTTGTAACCTCCTAGTATCATTATGCGAATCCTCCATGGACAGTTCCCCTCTCCTTCTCGACAGTGAATAGCCAACAACCAAGAGTCACACTCCTTCATAATATTTATTCAACACGGTTCAAAATAGAGTAGTTTTGCACAACATAGATTGCATCAGCCTTTCTGCTCAATGTAGCTCCCACCCCAAGTGTTTATAATTACCACCAAGTACTCATCAACTGAGTCATTCATGTCCCCGCCGAGACATCATCTATACTGCAGTGAGACCCTATGCATGGAGTCTCAGAGGAGAACTTTTAATTAAAAGCTTTTTCTTTTTCACTTACTGAATTTGCTAAGTCTTAGTTGATGCCTCTTCCCTCAGGTTCTATATGCACATGGGTGCAGCTACAATGAAAATTCTTGGACAAGTACTTCATGCCAGCTAAAGCTACCTAGATTCACAAGGAGATAGCAGCCATCAAGCAAGGGGCATGCAAGTCACTCTACGAGTACCTGGAGCATTTCAAGATACTAATGAAAAGTTTCTAGAACCTAGGAGTGCCCGAGAGGATGTTGATCAAATACTTCTTACGGCTAAAAACTCATGGATAAGATGATGATGGATGCCTCTGCTAGAGGGACTATCATCAACCTGTACAATAAAGAACTATGGAAGTTGATTCCCAAGGTAGCAGAGAACGCAAGATACCTAGATGGGATGAGCCAATCAAAGACTATTTCAAAGGTGGACACCTACTTAGATATTTAAGAAGTAAAATAATGGTTGCAGAAGCTCATGGTGAATTAGACAGGAGTGCTTAGACCATATGAATTCTACGTAGTTGTTGATCACAGGACACACAAGTGTCTAACCCCCTCCGGATGGAGAAAAAAGATGTTAACGTGGTACGATGATTACAAAACTCGAACAATCATTAGCCTCATTGATAATTAGGCTTGGCGAATAATATATTTAGTTGGCGCAGCGATAACAACTTTTAGAAGAGACCAGCGCGACCGTCTACATCACAACAACAGAAGTAGCATTATCGTCCACCTTATCATCAGCAAGGATGATACAACAATCAAACTCAGGCCAACGATCTAAACTCCAACAAGTCACTCGAGGACATGGTAAAGCAGCTGATAATCAATTTGCAGCAGTAGTACTAGGTTAGGACCGATGGAGCCACAGCAGAATTTTTCAAGCAGTCGCATATTGTAGGAGCTGTCTTTGAAAAGAATGAAGACCTAGGAAAGTTCCCATCACAGACGAGTCCAAATCTCAGAGGTAATGTCAGTGCACTTTTAGTGGTTAGCGAGTTCGTATAGGTCAAATGGGAGAAGTCAGTAGCTATCGCACATATGGAAGGTGTTACCACTGTGCACCAGGAGTTAATAAGTTTGTCGTTATTCAGGAGTAAGGCGCGGTGCCTTCTATAGATAAAAATACAACAACCTCATAGATTTCCGAGTGCACCGAGCAAATAACAATTGTGGCGAAGGATGCAACCAGTAGTCAGCACACGGGCATAATGTCAGCGCAGCGCGCGGTACCCTTTGCTTGTACTTTTTCTTGTGGCACTAACCCTTCTATCTTGGATCTTTTTTGAGCGATATAAATAAGAAAGAGGATAAAAGGGACAAGGAGGAGCAAACTATGAAGCACATTGAGCTTATCGAGAGACACGCCCCCTCTATAATTCAAGAGAAGATACCGTCGAATGGTAAGGATCATGGTGCTTTTACAATTACTTGTTGTATTGGTAAGACTCAATTACATCATTTCATGATAGACCTAAGAGCATCGATAAATGCCTTACTCAAACTTTGCCCTCTGAAGTTCTCAAACTTATGATAGAATTAGATTATAAGTCATGCAAGCATCCCCTAAGATTTCTGGAGGATTTAACAATATATTTGAAAATTATATTATTGTGGCACACTTTTATGTATTGCTAGAAAGTGCCGAGGGTGGAGCCTTACATCTCTAATCTTGGGGCCTCGTTCCTCATGACCAATGAGGCTCAGATAGACGTTGGTGATGGTCTACTATCACTAAACATTAATGGTAACTTAGTGGAGTTTTACATATATAAAGACTCATGGGAAGAAATGCCGCCCGCCACCATGGACAAGTCCCTCATTGAGAGAAACAGGGCAGTAATCAACCGAGAAATAGAGCACTCATAGGACCCATGGTGCCTAAAGAAAAATCTATTGGGATTCAGAAAGTATGAAGACAAGTCCACCTGATCATTGGAGGAAACAATGAGGAACGTTCCATCCTACACCAGCTTCCGAAGAAGACGTCCCGCGTCAACCGCTTATCATCCCCGACCCTATGGCCAAGCAAATGTTGAAGGAGGTAAGTGGACACAAAATAGGAAGTTTGATTTATCACGCCTTTGGGATCCTACCATTTGATCATGAGAAAGGTAACATCAAGCCAATGACGAATTGTCAGAATCAGTTAAACGGATCCAGACATAACTTGGAAAAGAGAAACTGGAACACTCAGAGGCTGTGACAGAGCTATTGAGGGTAAGAAAGTATGTATGTATGATGAATATTGAGACAAAGAAACTTGACTCTATCTTCGGTGCGTAGCGTATGAAACTTGGGATTCCTGACTTGGGCTATGAGCATCAGAAGACTTATGGTAAGACTGTGTTTGTTCCAGCTAAAAATCTTAATTATGCTAATAGTGTTCATCACAGTCACAGAACTAATATGCGTTGGACAAAAGGCAAGCGTATTTGCCATTTATGCAATACTCAAGGTCACATCCAGAGAAAGTGCTCCACATTTCTTACAAATTATCGTCTATAAAAGTCGGTGCATGTCTCAAAGACTTACACCAACTATTGCTACGTCGCATACAGCTCGTCAAGTCATCATGAGAAAGACCGGTGGTACTTTGACAGTGGTTGTTCAGCCCACATGATCGGAGAAGCCAGCTATCTAACTGATGTACAAAACCTGGATGGACGATTTGTTACATTTAGAGATGGAGCAAAAGGAAAGATCATTGGTCAACGTATATTATCAGTACGAGAGATGCCTACAATAAAAAAGGTGCTTCTTGTGGAAGGTCTTCAAGTTAATCTGTTAAGCATAAGCCAACCATGTGATGGAAAGCTGAATGTCAAATTTACAAAGGATTCATGTCAAGTCATCAACGATGCAGGGAAGTGTGTTACGAGGGAAATCGTTCATCCAATAACTGCTATCTACTGAGTTTTAACACAGAGTTTGTTAAAGCTTACTATTTTTTGTCTCAGCAGGATGAACTGATTCTGTGGCACAAATGGCTGGGACACTTGAATCTCAAGATACTAAGATAGATATCTAAACATGGTCTGGTGCGAGGAATACCTGAATTAAAGGGAAAGACTGATGCGATGTGTGGTGAATACAAGATAGGAAAACAGACAAGCTCAACTCACCCCGAAACTAATCAAATCCGTACAATTAGAATTCTTGAACTACTACACATGGACTTGATGGGTCCTATGCAGACTGAAAGCATTGGGGGTAAGAACTATGTTCTAGTTTGTGTTGATGATATTTCTCGTTTCACCTGGACTATGTTTCTCAGACATAAATCAGATACTGTTGAAACCATGATTCACCTAATATGAGACAACAGCGTGAAAAGAACACATAGGCTATAAGACTGTTGCTAGCACTTGCTTGTCATCTTAAATTCAAAATGTTTCATATGGATGTGAGAAGTGCATTCCTCAACGGGTGGCTGAATGAAGAAGTACATGTTACTCAGCCTAAAGGGATTGAAGACCCACATCTCCTGGATCATGTGTATCGTCTCAAAAAGGCCTTGTACAGATTGGAACAAGCGTCCAGAACATGGTATGAACGTCTCACGGTGTTTCTAGTTCAACATGGTTATGTGCGAGGGAGAGTAGACAAGACTCTATTTGAGAAGCACGTTCAGAAGGAATTCATCATTGCTCAAATTGTTATGTGGATGACATAGTATTTGGATCTCGATCAAAGAAGTTGGTGGATCAGTTTGCTGAACAGATGCAGAGTGAATTTCAGATGAGTATGGTGGGTGAGCTGATCTACTTTCTTGGTCCGCAAGTATCTCAAAAATCAGATGGAATATTTGTGACACAGAGCAGTATGCCAAGAACTTGGTGAAGAAGTTCGGGTTGGAAAATGCCAGTCATAAGCACACTCATGCCGCTACACACGTAAAAATCACAAAAGATGAATCTGGAATCAGTGTGGAACAGACCTTGTACAGAAGCATGATTGGCAGCCTACTCTATCTTACTGTCAGTCGACAGAACATTTGTTATGCTGATGGAGTATGTGCCATTTACCAGGAAAACCCAAAAGAGAGTCATCTATTAGGTATAAAATGGATAATAAGATACATAACCGTAGGAAGCTGTTGCGCCCAGATGATTTGGATGAAACAGATGCTGGAAGATTATGGTCTGAAACTGGGGGAAATGACTCTATTCTATGACAACTTGAGTGCAATCAACATTTCAAAAATTCATGTTCAGCATTCCAGAACCAAACACATTGACATCAAGCATCACTTCATTTGTGAGTTGGTTGAACAGAAGATCATCACTCTGAAACATGTATCCACCGATGGGCAGCTAACATATATTTGCACTAAAGCCTTGAACAATGCTCAGTTTCAAACACTTAGACTTGCCTTGGGTTTATGTGTTGTCAACACTTAGTCAGGCTCAGGAAGGCTTGATCAATTATAGACCAATGCGTAAGGAACTTTTGAACTGGTTAAGCATCTAGAGGCAGAGATTCTGATGTATGTCTCTCATGTTGGGTGAAGCAGAGTCTGAGGCAAAGCATGTGTGACAGGTCATGAATGACAAGGAAGATATATTCTAGATCTTTTAAGAAGAAGAAATCAGCAAGATCCGAGAGTCTGATTGAGGTTTCTAATTCTTTAAAATCTGTGTTTTGAATTCCTAATTTGCTCCTATATATTCGCAGAGCATCCACGTAAAAGCTCTAAGGCTCTATTCTTTAGAACTTAAGTTAAGTTAAGTTAAGTTAAATTCAGTTAAGTACCACCACTATTCATCACCACCATAACAACACCACCAACACTATTCATCATCTCTTTCATCCACACACCACCACCACCACAACACCACCACCCCAACCATAACACAACTGCATCACCACACCACCACGACACTACTACACCACCACAACACCACAACACCACCACCCCAACCATAACACTACTACACCAGCACAACACTACCACCCCAACCATAACACTACTACATCACCACCACACCACCACCACACTGCTACACCACCACAATACCACCAGCCCTACCATAACACTACTACACTACATCACCACACCACGACCCCCACCACTCAAACCACCACCACCACAACACCACCCCCCCCCCAACCATACCACTACTACACTACCACAAAATTACAGTATTTAACTTAAATACTTAAGTTAAGTTAAATTCAATTAAGTTAAGTTAAGTATAAGTATAAGTATAAGTTCAGCTCTAATGAACAGACCCTAAGTGCCAAAAAGGGGCGGAGGAAAGAAGAAGCCCTAAGATAAGCTTCCAGTTACGAATTCTGCAACAGATGCACCTGAACCAACCTCGAAGGTGTGCCTTAATATTAATTCGTCTATGATTATGCCTATAGTGGAGGCCGATAAGGTAGAAGGTTTTGTGATGGAGAAGAAGGTTGGAGTTGTTGTTGAGCAAATCTAGGAAAGATTCAGTGGCTGCAGGTTCTGGCAGTCAGGGGGAGTTGCCTGCTGAGAGAACTGAGATGACTGCGCTATAGAAGGCGAAGTAGGTCAAAAGGTCTCTGACAAACAAGTTTGAAACAAATCTGTTTCAAAGAAGAAAACGTGTGAAGTCTGCTGGTCAGAAACAGGGCCAGGCCTCGAGATCAGCCAAACTATTTGCCCAGAAGACTGAGAAGAAAGTAAAGGAAGCAGAATTTGGGTTAATGCAAGGTCCAACGTATGCATTGTAAGGCGAGAGTAAGGATCCTAATGTTAAGACAGTCTCTGGTGGAGCAGACGGGTGATGTTGAGGCTGTTCCAGTCAGTTTTCCTCCAAATATCATTGAACCTGAGACAGTTAATGAGATAGATAAACTGAATGAGATAGTAATGGAGTCCTCTATTGCAACATGACTATCTAAGTAAAATGGGACAGTAAAACAAGACAAAAGAAGAGTGTGACCACTGAGATAGGGGGAGCAGTATCAAGAAAAAGGGCAAGATTATGCCAGGAAGTCCGAGAAGTGACCACCCTATAAAAAATCTAGATCTACTCAAAGTGGAGAGTCTCTGACAAAGGTTGTCGCGGTATCAAGAGTATGGTTCTGCAACAGTGAGGTTGGCAAGATGTGGAAGATTGTTTAGGAGACGAGAATTGTTCAGGAGAGTGTTTTGAAGTCCCTGAGGATGTCAAAGACATTGAGGATGAATCAAACATGTGTTGCATAGGATGCAAAGGCACCCATGTCTAGTCTTGGTTGGTCATGTATATCCTTGTCACTTTTGTTGACAAAAAGGGGGAGTAATGTTACAAGAAGGTGCACAGTGGATTCTTGCCTTATAAGAGTTGAAGAAGTTTTGCCAAAAAATGCCAAGGGGGAAATTGTTAAATTCTGGTGCCCCATGGATATATGTATAACATGTTTTTTGGCAAACGGTACAAAACCAACAAGGCTGTAACAGAGGGTGAGACGATGCCAGTTCAGACAGGGGCGTGCAATGGGATCAATCAAGACGAAAATATTACGTCAGTATAGAAATATTCTGTAAGATATTTTGGTGACAATATTCTCCACGATACTGCGGCTCTGAAAGATTAGATTCTGATTCTGAATTAGGAAAGCATAATCAAACACTATTATAGTTTTCTAAAAGATGCAAATGTAATCTAATCTATATAAGTGAAGGGATCGGAGATTACAGGTCAGCCAAGACTAATTGATCTTAGAACGAAGAAAGAATGAGCTATCAGAGCTGCGATCAACATTAGAGTTGATAGAAGTTGAGCTTAAAAGAGGTTGATCGCAAGGTGCGCAGGGTAAACGTTGAACAGACTGTGGTACAGTGCTGTTGTTCTCGGGAAGAGAACTTCCGATCTGTGGGAAGTAGATTGAGGTGGACAAGAGAGGGATCTCAATCTGAGGGAGTCAGACGCACTCACCATGATTCAATTACATAGTGGTAACCAAGGGAGTTGTGTTACTTAAGATCTATTGTATTTGATCATTTGAATAGTGAAGTGCTTTCCACTTGGGGTTCAGAGAAACCCCCCCTGAGTAGGCTCGGTGAGCTGAACAGGGTAAACATATCCTGTGTCATTTGGATTACATCGTACTATTTATGTTGTGACTACCAACTATCGAAACATGATCTGTTTGAGAATTCTAACACAGCTAATACAGAACAGTGAAATTGTCCTTGTGGGACAGACGTATAACTTTCAGTTGCCTTTAGGATAGACAATCCATCCACATCCAAGAAGCCATTGGGATATATTCTGCTATAGCAAAAAGAAAAACTAGGTCCTTCTTTCTCTAGCCACTATGCCAATCCCTCCTTCATTATTCTCATTGTCCCATGATTCATCGTAGTTTATCTTATTGAAATTATCTTCAGGAGGAGTCCTCCAACATCGATCCAATAGTCTCTACTGTCATATTTCCATCTAAGATCTTGAGAATTATTTCCTTCCAATAATCAAGCTTTAATATTATCCATCGTCTTTAGTAAGCATGTGATGACTAGCCTGTTCTTCTGACCTTAAGTACTTAACTTAACATAATTTAAGTCTATTTAACTTAACTTAAGTATTTAAGTTAAGTACTTAAATTATTATTCATCACCACAACCCACCACCATCACAACAACCCACCACCACCACCACCCCCATAACCCACCACCACCATCACAAAAACCCACCACCATCACAACAACCTATCACCACCACCACAACAACCCACCACCACCATCACAACAACCCACCACCACCACAACAACAACCCACCACTATTACCACAACACTTCTAAAATCACAACAACCCACCACCAATAAAAATAATAATTAATGTACTTAACTTAGCTTAATTTAACTTAAGTGATCTTAAATTAACTTAGTACTTAAAATTTAAGTGGAAAAAAATAGGAACATCTCATGTCGCTTTGATGGGATTCAATTGGAAAACTGCACTGTGAACCTCCTCTTCTGAAAAGGTTGTTGTGAGCATCATATTAATTGATGTGGATGGAAAATATTTTCCTTCAACTCCTGACTTGTATCAAAGAGTCATTATTGATTGCCCAATAAGCTTATAAGTCCTCTGCTGACTTTTCAAAGCGGCCACCTATTGATGAGTGACCGGACAGATCTATATGTATTCACCAATCAAGAAAAAAAAATTTAGAAGTGCCTTGTCTCCCAAAACAAATATCTCAAATGCCCCGTCTGATAAATTTGTTTCTGAAGTGTTCCGTTTCTTAATGAGATCGGTCATGAAAAGACCGGTCTTCTTAATAAAAAAAATAAAAGGAAACCGGGCATAAGAAAATCGAGTAGTTGTGTTTTGCAATGAGACCGGTCATGTCATGACCGTTATGATGAATTGGATGACACATAGGACGAAATATTTTTAACTTGAGACCGGTTATGATATCACCGGTCAAATTAGAGAGACTGGTTATAACATGATTTCTCATATTGAAAACAACATCTTCTCTTCTCTGAGTCGTCTCCTGCGCGACGGGCACCTCCAGCGCCGACTTGAACCCTCTGTTTTGATCCGAGCGAGGTCCTCTCCGTATTTCGACATCAGGTATGTCGGGTTATTCTTATTGTAGTTATGGATGAATTGAGATTGCGAATGGTGGGGTTGGTTGTGTCCTAAAATTAGTCATTGAGTTAGTTGAATTTAGAAGAAATAACAGTTGTAGAGAGTGAAAGCGGGGAGATGTTGATGAAAAAAAAAACCAGTAGATGATGTTGATGAAGAAGAAGAAGATGATTATTAGGATGCTTATCATGATTTTGCCTATGTTGATGATGTTGATGCTGATGATAATGTTGATGTTGTTGATGATGATGTTGATAATTATGATGATGATGATGTTGATGATTATGATTATGAATATGATGATGATGTTGTTGATGATGATGATTATGAATATGATGATGTTTGTTGGATCCTGAGGATCATGTACCCCATGTAGTTTTGATGATAACAACACTCGACTAACACTTTAAGTTAAGTGTGTAGGAACCTATACCAGGATGTGATCATCAGATGGACAGAAGGACTCTAAGTCAGAGACTCAGGCGAGGGACAAGAACCTGTGTTGGACACAGAAGGACTTGAAGGAAATGAAGTCGAAACCGAGTCAACCGAGCAGTTGAGAGAATCATGGACAACGTGAGAAGAGACGTTGGACACATGACGAACTCATTTGACATCGCCAAGGAGGTGGACCAAGTCATGAAGTTTGTTGGAGAGATTCGAGGACGTGGGACGAGAAACTCGGAGGCAGTTGGAGGTCGTGAACTTGACCATTACTGCACATAACCGTTGGTTGCCTATTTGAAAGGAACCAAGAAGCAACCTAGAGGAGCGGGTGTGGAGCTAACGAATCAAGCGAAGTGGAGCTGAGCTGATTTGTGCAGAGCTTGAGGAGAGTGCAGAATACTCGAGCAAGCCACAGAGTGTGCGAGACGAAGTGGACGATTCGGAATCGTTGGAGGTACTTGTCTCAGGAAGTCGCGATTGGTGATCCAAGATCATCAGGCTTAGGTGACTTGATTTGTGATAGTTAGCAACACTATTACAAGTGTACAAATAGCTGTAAGTATTTGTACAGTCTATAGATTAATAAAATAATCTTAAGACGTATTTCCGATGTGCATTTTACTCTGAAATACCTGCCAACTAAGTTTAGGTTCCTAACAGTTCCTATACCTAGTGTGTTACTACTAATCACGATCCTAACAATGTTGCTGATTATGATGGTGATGTTGATGATTATGTTGATCGTGTTCAGTTTTAGTGGTGTGGCAAGCTTGGCCATATTGCTTCCACACAATTCTACCTTGTCTCACCTTCCGGACAGCGCGTCTCTGCTCATTTAGCTGATTCGTTTCAGTCTACACTGCAATTGGAGCCTTCCTCTCGCTCTTCTAATTGGTACATTCACTCTGGCGCCACAAATCATATGACTTCATCATTGTCCACAAATCATGTTCTACTCCACTTGCAGATGTCTTGAAGAGAATGATCAACATTGGATTAGATTTCAACCAAGTTGATATTAGTTCTATTAGCTTGCGAGTCATTCTATTGTTGTTGATATAATTAGAGTTAAAAAGTGTTGCATGAATCATTTAATACTTATTTAACAATTCTAAGTATGCCACGTACTTGAAATTTGACCGCGCTGTTGATTGCGAGTTACAATTTCTGGAGTTACAACTTCTGCTGTAACACTCGCTGTATCTTTCTACGGAATTTGTTCTTCTGGCCTAATAAGAAAGATACAAATAATTTTTTCACCCAGTTCAGCAACTTGCCTACGACTGGGGAAGATCACACTCTGATCCTCAAGATTTCATTATCTGGTTTAAAGTACAAAGGACTCTAACCTCTACTTCTCACCTAGCTAAAATCTCTATTCGCAATCTGATCATATAGATTCGCTTCGTGCTACCTACACACTTCCAGTAACAAATAGCTACAGACCTGACTCACAGATTTAACCTATTCTATTAAAATGTATAGTAGACGAAATGTTATAGCACATTCTACAATAGAGTTGCTGTAACTTTGGTCGACAACTATTCTAGCACACTTTGCCCAACAGTCAGACTCAATCTGAGTTCTTCAAACTCAGACCTTTCTCCTCCTCGATCAATGACAATCTGTCACTATTGGGTAGCAATGATCAGTTCTTCACAGCTTGCGACAGCACCTGGCCGCAACTGCTCTCCGAAGCACTAAAAGACCTTTCAACGAGCTGCGCTCCAATTGAATTATGTGGATCAATGTTAGATCAAACTCCACGAGTTCTAATCTCCTCTGCGCACTACACAACTCCTGTAACTCAGTATGTATTCTATGCTTCTGTTCTCTTGCTGGATCGATCGCTGTTTTATGCTACCTCTGCTTCTGTTCTCTTGTGTTGCCTTCCAATTCCTCGGCAGCACAGCACCTGTAGAATCTTTTACCAGATTCTTACGGAGTTGTTTGAGATTCGATTTCCTAAATCAAAATTTAAAAACCTTATCTTTCATAAAAGCTTTCTTGCTCGTGATGACGTGTGCTGACCTCTTGATGACGTTTGCGGCACACTCTGAACTTCCGCGTCGCATGCAGCACCTCATCGAAGTCTCTCCGTGCAGCTTCAAGATGTCTGTCAATCTGCTCTAGCTTCAAATCAACATGGTTTGCTGTAGCAGATTATGTCCTCTGTCCGCTGCCCAGTTTGCCTAAGCTTTTGTGGTCCACAGAGTGCTACAGCAGATTCTGGTTCTTTATCGCTGAATTGTGTTATTGTTTTGTCAGTCTCCAGATTGTGCTCCAGCTCCAAATCTTCAGGGATTGCTGTTGCAGAATCTTGTGCTGTTTTGTCAAGGGATGTCATACCTCAACAAAACGGAAGTATACATGGAAGAGGAGTCATACCCCTCAAGATAGCCATGTATATTAATGAAAAAATACATGGAAGAAGAGTCATACCCCTCAAGTATGTATAAATTCAGAAGTTATTTTGAGAATATTCTCATCAACAATGGTTGTGAAGTCTAGCATTTCTCAAGTGGACAAGCTGAAGTTTATAACTTTACCAAGATTATTATTAAAAAGTCATGCCCCTTCAAGATTGGGGATTCTCTGCATTAGAAACTAAATAGTTTAGTTATGGCCATAATAAGCCATCCATAAAATATAATTTTTGAGACTATTTAGATGCCTTCCACAATGTTCTCTTATATGAAGATCTTTTCCGAGGTCTTTAAGACAGATATACCTGTCTGGTTTATTAAATGGTGGTAATTTTTTGGTACCAATTCTTCCAAAAGAATTTAGAGAGAATTTTGACAGATGGTTAAAAATTTCTCCGAAAATCATAGAATACGAAGACAGAGATTCCTGTGGGGAAGAAACTTGTCTTAAAGGATTATATACACTTCCTTTTTTTTTTTTTTTTTTTTACATAATTCTCTATTCCATGGATCTGAAAATGATCTCCCACCAATTTTTGGTTATACAGAAGATATTATTTTATGTCTTAGAAGAAAAGCGTCCTCAAAATTTTGGGACAAGATTGACTCGGAAACTAAGAAGCCATATGACTACGACAATATGTGTCTAATAGATGGCCAAAATTACGGACAATGTTGAAAAATAAAGAAGAAAAAGACTATTTCTCTTAATGATGTTAATAACAAAGTTAGGGAAAAGACTCAAGCTCCATCAGAGCAAGATTTGGTCAATGCATACCTCGAAGAGCTCAAAAAAGATTTATTTGAGTTAGATGATTCTAGATCAAACAAGAGTGATGAGTCAATGGTAGCTGTCAGCCAAGATTTATTTCAAGATTCCCAACACCCTATAAAGCTAGAAGACATTGATCTAACGTTTAATAATATCCAGAGTTTCATAATGGACATGTATCTAGATAAGGATAATGAGAAAGGAATATATTCTTTCTCTCACAACAAAGAAAGCCAATAATTAAGGAATACAAGAGTTTTGGGACAACTCAAAAGAATCCCCCACACATCTGTCATATCATGGAGATGTCTAGAAACATCAGAGCTAGTAGGAACGTTATTAAAAAAAGGTAGAAAAGGTAGAAAAAAGAAAGAATATTTTTGTAGCTCACCTTTAGTCCGTAGTGGGTTTTCTTTTCCTTAGTGCTTCAGTTGTTGGGTCCAAGTCTTGTTGGGAATCTATCGTGTATTTATTTCAGTTATCTGCTTAAGGAAGGGCATTCACCAGCTCTTTAAATTCTGTTAGTTCATCTTGCCTAAATCAAATGCTTAGCCTTATAGGCTACACTCCCCTCGATCTGTGAAAACACCCAAGTAGTTAATCATATGTTACTTTCTTAATGACTCGATTCTATAGAGAACCAAGAAATTCTAATTTTTTATTAAGCACAACGTTATACCAATCACAACATAATGTAGTCAAACTTGGCATAGTGGCTAGATTGGAAATCAAAAGGTTCCCGGTTCTTATAACAGGCCTAGTTGTATAAATAATCTAGAACCTGATTATACATTCACTCTTTTACCCGGTTTTGCTAAAGATGGAGTGTGAGGGCTTGGTCATAGTGATTTTTTGTGGGTTGATAAGGAGGTAGTAGAACTATACAACATAGTGACAGTTATAAAACTAATGTAATCAGGGCATTTGAGCCTTAATTTAACATTTCTAAGTATGTATTATTTTAATACTTAGGTAACTTTATTGAAAAAAAATTGTGATAGTTCGGTACTTATACTGAATAAGCTGATAATTCGATACCTGAAAAAACCACGACGAACCGACTAATTAAATATGGAAGTAAAGACTGCCCTTTTCTATGTTGCTTGCTTTTAGATTCATGGTATCGGCGGCCGCTTAAACTCCTTGAATGCTTGGACCGCTTTTTTGTTGGCTCTCCAAGATAGAATTTTCTAGGACCGTATTTATATTAGCTCTCACACCACTGAATATCATTATTCCAATTCAAGTGAAAAGCCAATTTAATAACTTAAGCTGTTAGTGGTTAAACTCTTTAGCCAAAAGAATCACATCATCACCAGGTCATTGTGAAGATGAGGTCAAACATTGTTGATATTTTCACAAGTCCATAATATAGTTCCAATAAAAGTAATTCCATGAGTCATCGAGCAAGCAACTATTTTGACTGTAAAAGACTGAAAGAGAACCATCCGGTGACCAACAACATCATCTAGCATCATGCAATCCTTTAAATAATAAGATCCAATATGACAGGAGTAGTCAAGGGACATTCAGTGCAAGGTTCAAGATGAATTTTACACACTACTGAAAGTGTGACTCGAATGCCGTATGTAACAAGTTATGTGCCGGTGCCGCACTGTGAATGCAGGCAAGACATAGATTTAACAAAGAGGTCATGCAAACAAAAGAAATGGAGAAGATCTACTTATGACAGCTTCACAATCAAAATCATCATCTTTCATTCAATCAAATACAAAATTGGAATTTTTTTTATAAATCATGAAATTGAAAGGATGGGTGGGCAGTGGTTAATGGTAGGGATGGTACACACTACATGGATTCTTCCAAGTCGGAAAGGTGTTGTGTTTTCTCTCTTCTCATCTTCTCCAACTCGTACTGCCTCAATTGCTTCTCTATCTTCTCCTGCAAAAGCACAACCCCTCCGTAATTTATTCAAGATCTCTCTAGTATGTTCTAAAGTCAGCAAACATTGGTCAGGTCTACCAGTGGAAGAAGAAACTATAAATAACAAATGCTACCTTGTAGGAGACCTCAACACGGTGCATGACGTAGAAACCGAGGACACCACCAAGTACGGTGCCACTGATGATTCTAATGTATCCCCATTTCTGAGATCCCACCATTTCTTTCCTTTCCTTTCTGCCCTAATCAATCTCCATTCTCAAGTTATGATGTTAATTCCTTCGTATACACAGGGGCGGCCCAACCATGAGGCCCATGAGGCCTGGGAAGGCCACAAAAATAATTTAATTTTTTTTTGCTCAACGTCTCTTCCGTCTGAATCTTCTCTCTCGTTCTCTCCCGTCTCCAGTAGCACCAACCGAGTAATCGACCAACGCCGACGGCACTGCAAGTTCAATATTCTCTCCCGCTCGGGTACGTGGTAGCAATTTGATTATGGGAAAAAGCCCTAATTTTTAATTTGTGGAGTTGGGGTTTTTGAGGGTGATTTTTGAATTAGGTTTAATGTTGGTGTTGTGGTGATCTAAATTGAGTAACCTTCATCTCCATCACCAACGCCCCCTAATAAAAGAAAACATGTTACGTCTTCCGGTGCTATCGTGCAAATGATCGAAGTTTTAGCATCACCACCTAGGGCTGCCTGATCTATTTAACTTGCTATCGCAGCCTCACCCCTGCCAGGTTGTGACTTTGTTAATGCTAAATGCATGACAACTGATTCAATTGAAAGAAGAACCCCTAAAAAAGAAGCACCTTTGTTTTAAACCATCACTTAGCATAATTACCAAGAGCCATTAGGCTCTTATTTATGTGCTTTCCTTCCTTCGAACGCACACCAGCAGCTTCGGTTTTAGCAATACGTTTAGACCCGGCTAAATCAACCAAGTTCTATTTCCATGAGTTGTACCCAAAAGCAAACATATACACACTGGATAGAGCCAGCAGGTTTGTGGAGAGGCAGTAGTTAGAGTTTGGTTTAGTTCCACATCCAAATTTGTGGAGAGGCAGTGCCGGCACTGGATAGTTATGTTGGATGATTATGTTGTTAAGTTGGATAATTAAGCCTCTTTTTGGTTGCTTAGTGTCTCAGCAATTTGGATGTGGAACTACCGATGGGGTAGCTAGTTTATGCTTCTGTCGCATTTGTTATATGATTAAGTTTAGAATGATTTCATTTATTTTCTTTTTCAGGTTTCAAGGCCACGAGCAGAGCTGGACAAATAAGAAATATTTACATCAGGCGTTATCAAGCTTCACATAAATCCGTTGTTATATCAGGTTCTTTTGTTTCATTTATCATAGTATTTTGGTGATTTTGTGATAGCATTGCTTAACAATTAGGTCATTGGGGTAATTGGTTGAATATTTGTGCATAATGTCAAATCATAAACATGAATGCGGCTTTTCAAAAGTCTTAAAAAAGAGAAAGATTGATGCGGCACCATAGATTGGTTACAGATTTTTGAAACTCCTATCTCACCCATTATTGTCTAATTTAGCTCAGCTTGATGAACTAGCCGTACATAAATTTGAAAATAATAAAGAGAATAAAATTTAGAGTCACTTTAAAATACATAATATTTATTTTAATTAACTTTCGATATTATTTTTAATGAAATGTCTTCATAGCACATAAACATATTAGTGTTTCAAATAAGTTATGTGGCCTTAAATCCCCAATAGGACATGATCCTAATGATTTTGATGATATAATAGAAGAGAAGTAAATATATAGCTCTAGTGAAGTTGAAGTCCTAAACTAATCAGGGTTTAAGTGTTGTAATTGGGGTTTATGAGAAAGTTACGTATTCTTGATGATTTAAAGTTTGGTAAAAATATGAAGACATGCTAGAAACTATAAATTAGAAGAGCTGGCTCAAGCCCTAAAAAATTGCTGACCTGATTCTCAGTTTTCCATTACGAGAACCCAGTTTAGAAAAAAGAGAAGAAGAATTTTGGAGATAATCAACCAAAAATCCATGAGAGGCACAAAAAATGAGTTGGGAGTGAAAAAAAAAAAAAGATGTGGAGTTGGAAGAGTGGGGGAGGGAGGTCTCACCTGGCTGGAATAGGAGAAGAGAGAACTCTACTCTACTCCACTCTAGCACTGGCTGCCAAGCAGAGAGAATCGAAGAAGCCGAGGGAGAGGCGGAAGGTCACGATCTCAATATCAGACGAATGATAAATACAACTCCCATCTATCCACGCCCACCATCCTCTCCATTTCCTGTTATTTACATTCTGCCCTTCAATGTAAATAACAGGAAATGTGAATGTGCCCCTCAATTCTAAATAACAGGAAATGGAGAGGATGGTGGGCGTTGATAGATGGGAGCTGTATTTATCATTCGTCTGATGTTGAAATCGTGACCTTCCGCCTCTCCCTCGGCTTCTTCGATTCTCTCTGCTTGGCAGCCAGCACTAGAGTGAAGTAGAGTAGAGTAGAGTCCTCTCTTCTCCTATTCCAGCCAGGTGATACCTCCCTCCCCCATTCTTCCAATTCCACATCTTTTTTTCCACTCCCAACTCATTTTTTGTGCCGCTCATGGATTTTTTGTTGATTATCTCCAAAAGTCTTCTTCTCTTTTTTTCTAAACTGGGTTCTCGTAATGGAAAACTGAAAATCAGGTGGGCAATTTTTAGGTTGATTAAAAGCCAGCTCTTCTAATTTATAGTTTCTAGCATGTCTTCATATTTTTACCAAACTTTAAATCGTCAAGAATATGTGACTTTCTCATAAACCCCAATACAAACACTTAAACCCTAATTAGTCTAGGATTTCAACTTCACTAGAGCTATATATTTACTTGTCTTCTATTATATCATTAGGACCATCTCATATTGGGGGCAGGCTTTGTATTAGAAGATTATGGAGTAATTATTTGGCCCATACGACCTCTAATGGTTGAATTTACATCCACCCTTGGTTTTAGGCAGATTGTAACTGGTTTCTCATTTACTCATTCCTGAAATGGAATTGTTCGAAGAGTATCTATGCACCAGCTTAAACTTACGAGGATGATTCTGTTAGCTTTTCCCAGAGAATCAACACAAAAGAACAACTAAACAGTGCAAAATCTATAGAAGGTTTTGCAGTCAAGAAGTTTTTCTTATTTCACTACTTGACCTCTGTTTTCCATTCAACAACACTTAAATAAAAGTACATGATAAGAACGGTAAAGTACTTGTAACTGCCGAACATTAAAACTGACCTAAACAACCAGTTTCAATAAACTAACCATTACGTACACATGCATGAGGTTGAATTACTACTCACAGATTCTAGGGTCACTATTTTCTGTGAATGCTTTATTTTTAATAGGTGGAATGGATGATTAGACATTTTAGCTGACTGTAAAGGGTAAACCCAGCAAAGTTACTCAAAAGTGATATCTCGCCAACATCCGCAGGCCTGTAATAATTGATCCCCAAACACATAAGATGGGTAACTTCCACAAAACTTTTATATAATTTTAGGAATAGTTGAAGGGGTCCATAACAAAGAGTGGTTAGTCACAGGCTTGTAATTTGACCATTAGGCACCTCTGACATGGGAAAAGACAAGAGTTTCGTAATGTGATGAAAACTGGCTGGGTTTACACCTATATTAATAGCTGACTTTTTTTAATATATGATTATATATGTCTTTGTTTCCCAGGATTGTTATTACGATATATTTTATCATATCTGTCATAGATGCTACACTGATACTGCGACAAGGGCCATTTTTTATGTAATTATTGTTTGTATTAGATATTGTAGAGCTCAGGTGTTGTAAAATGTAGTTTTATTGATCAGTTGGCCTTCTATTCACATTATATGTCTAAAAATTTGGTTTTTTGATTAAGGGATGGTTGTGGCCGTGGGTGTTTCAAGTGATTCTCGGCCGAAAGTGGTGCGAGAAAGGCTGCGAATGAATAGACAATTAAATAATGAGGTGGAGAGTAGCAATCACAGTCAGAACAATGAGCTGCCTTCCCAGGAATCCAAAAGACGACATGAAAACATAGTTGCTGATGATGATTTGAATAATAAAGTAAGTAACACATTATTTATCTTCGAAAAGTAGATCTTCTCACAGTTTTTGAATAATTGGGGTCTTTTCTAATATGTTTCTACAGAAAGCAAATAAGAGAAAGGAGCTCACTATGCAAGATATGTATAATAACACCGATGATTTTGAGGACGAGGAGGATGATAGTGATTGGGAGCCATGTAGCAAGCCACCCAGACTATTGACTTGGTTTTGTTGTAACTGTACCATGCCTAACCTTGATGACGTTCACCATTGTGATGTAAGTTTTCGTTTCTTATTATTATCCTCTAATCGTATTGGTTCCAGCAATATGTGGTTTGTAGATGCATTTCGTTTTCCAGTGTTGAAGGACACACTGTCTGTCATTCAGTGTGGGCAACTTTATGCAGACTTGTGGAGAGCACAAAGATTCAGGAATCCTTAAGCGCGGATTTCTTGCGTCCCCTTTTGTACAACATGATGTTAATCAAGCAGAGCTTGAAGTGAAAGGGAATCACAAAGGTTGTTAAAATGTTATACTACTCACTATAGTTGTCTTACTGGCAGATAAATTATATTTTCTCCATGCCCTCAATTTGTTGGTTCAAATTATGGACACATGATTATCCTAGTATGGAAACTTTCTGTATTTGGCAATCATACTGTCCTCTTCAACCTCATATGTTTTACTCCACCGTTGCAATTCATGAATCCATTGAGTTATTCTCAAGGATTCTAGCTTAAACTTTCAAGTACAAATATAAGGTTTATCTATATTTGTATAGGTTTTATGATAGCTTTGACCAGGGCTCATTTTTAGATTTTATTGTAAGGGTCATCCTGTCTCAATCTACATTCCAGTGGTAGGAACTAGTTATTGTATAACTTTCCTATGTTATGCCATACTGGAAATTTACGACTGTAGGTTACTTGGGTTGAGTAAATAAACATCTGCTGGCAGATCTTGACTTGGTGTCAAAGCTAACTTGTCATTATTGTACAGACAAGCAATGTTTTTTTGGGTAATAAATACTTGATCTAGAACCAGGTCAGGACATGATATGTAAAATTGTACATAGCAAGGGAAATATATTATTTTACAGCGATGAACCAAAAATTTTAAAAAATTCAGAGGTGGGATGGTCCAAAATATTTAATGCTAGATTGTCCTAGATTGTATGTTTTGGGTTTCCTACAGTTTTATGGAGTGTAAAGCTATTGCTTCTGTTTCTTCTTGTACTATCACCATATGATTGTTGTCAATTTGTGCGATTAATGACTTCTGCTTGTTGTGAGCACATAAGCACCAAACCCAACGGCCAGCATAGATAATTCTCAGGTGTACAAGATTTAGGTGATATACATATGTTAAGGCAAGTGATTGGCATGCGTAGGCTAAAAGCAAAATGGTGCCATTCCTTTAGACCTGCTTTATTTTCTTGTGTCTTTTGAAAGTGAAGTGCCTCATTTTTTTTATTCTGAGTTGTTCAATTCACATAATATTTTTTCTGTTCTTTGTACTGTTAAATATGAATGGGGTTGGATAATTTAATTTGCAAGTAGATACGCTCTGAAGCATGAGAATGATTTCCTTGTTTTGGATTTCCTACTCTTTGTACATAGGTATTCTATGAATGTCCATGTTTGTGTAACATTGTAGATAACTAGTAAAATATTAAGTTTTTCTAGATGCTGGTTTCAGAAGTTGTAAGATGATTGTGGGATTTTTATCTTTAACTACTCGGCTTTCGTGATAAAGTGTAATAGTAGGTTCTCGAGCATGTTATTTATATAAGGTGTTTGTCAAACTAATGTATGTAGTGCTTCTCAGCTGTTTACTGAATAAGATAAGGATCTGAATCTGCAATTTGGGCTGACAAGTTGCTCTAGACATGAGTTTCACATTCAGTGTTGCTCATGACTTCCCTAGCTCTTCAAACTTCGATTAATTTAGATCATAGTCCTATAGAGAAATTCTTAATTAATGTTGATATGGTTTCATATTTGTGTCTGGATATATCCAGGCACATGGTGATCTCTTATTCGTATGTGTTTCATATGCTATTTTGTAGATATAGCATTATATTGCCATGGTAAAACTATAACATATTTCTTCCATATTTATTAAGATTATTAGTATCTGTAAGACCAAGTAGATTGGAATTAGGATATCATTTAGCTCGGCGGCTCCTTAGGTGAATATTAAGCAATGGAACTAGATGCATATCAGACTTTTCTTTCATGCTCTCTGCTGGTCATGATCTCTTATTAGCCTACCATGCAAGGCAGATTCTTCCTCATTTCTTATGTTCTACTTAAACTAGGAAATACAGGTGGACTACATTTACATTATCAATGCGTGATTGTATACTTTGTTCCTTGGATGTGTAGATTTGCAGTCGCATTTTACTTCCGAGGCCACCGCGATCGGATTTGATGACAGGATGCTGCAGCACTCAGAAGTATGATGCTTACTTATGTAAATTTCTTATGTTTGCTTTTTCCTTTTTCATTATATATATTATTTGCTCATTTCCTTTTCATTATAGAATCAATTTTTATCAATCCATGACTCGCCGGCATTTTTGTAATAATAAATATATGTAAAATGTTTTACTATAAATCATATTTGAGTGTGCAGTAACAATGATGGCTTTGCAATGGTGACTTAATCTGTTTATAAAGTATCAACTTCGGTGGAACAATATAAGGGTGTACGGGGTATCATTCCCTGGTTATTTAAGGTTGTTAAATTTCGAGTAGATATCTACTTAGGTGGAACGATGCAAGGGTGTGAGTGAGCCGATACACTCGTGAGCGACTCGTGAATGTAGTTGATCAAATCTCGGTCAAAAACTCGTTCACCAATAAATGGATCAAGCTTTAACACAATCATGGAGCTTCGAAAATGAATGAGCCGAGACAAAGAGTGAGCAATTTGTATATAGATTGTGCAAAGCTTGTTTATGAAATTGATTAGGGGGTTTTCCTTAAAAATTTTGTTACAATGCAGTTTATTAAATAAATAGCTCGTTTAAAGCTCGTTCGAGTTCAGTAAACATAAATATGTAATGTAAATTAATTAATTAAATGTCTCGAGCTCGTAAAAAGCTCGGCTTGAGCACGTCAAAATTCAAAAGAAGCCAAGATCGAACAATCTAATCATAGGCTCGAATCAACTCGCTAGCGGTCCTATCACAAACAATGTAGATCAACCAGCCTAGAGGTTTATTTGATATATTTCCTGTAAAGGTGTGTTGTTTTCCATAAAAATTAAATGAACTAATTTGTAATTCAAAAGAATTGTGAGACACTTTTTTTTTTTTGATAGAGTAAAATTGATTGAAGTAAACACAAAGTTCACTTAAGGCATGGAATTGTGAGACACTTAGAACTGAACTAAAATGTTGTGTAGTAATTAATGCAAATGTAAGTTCAAAAGAGCATCCTATAAATATTTCGAGCAGTAACATAGGAGAAATGCTTTTTTCTTCAAGCTGGAAAACAAATGAAATCGAAAGTCATGTGTGTTGTTCAGTTAGTCTGATCAAACAAAACCATGACGATATTTGGTTATCAGTCGGACATTGTTTTGGTAAAATTAAAGATCTTATAGTGAATCTTGTTCTGATTACTTCTCGAACAGGATGTTTCATTATTACATTGCAACAAATCTCATTAACCTAGAAACTAGGTACATATGGCAAATCATGACCACTGATAATGCAACTACTATTCTGTAAGATGGCAATGGGAGTTGATATGGCTGGTGGCCAAATATAGCAAGTTGAGTGGGGCAACAATATTTGCATGTGTATGTTTCTCAAAAGTTTGGTTTGGTGAAAATTTAATTACTTGTGTAGATACATGCTCATATTCATAATACATCATTTTCATCAATATTAAAATTGCACATTATTGTTTTTGCTTTTCATTACTAACATATCAGGTTAAATCTATCCTTCTTATTTTTAATATGCCAATTTATAAATCTTATTTATTCTGAGATGAAAAAGGAAATACAGAATTTAAGTGTATGGCAACTTTTAATTTAAGATAGGATTGGTTCATGCGGAACTGAATTTAAGGAATCAAGTACAATAGTTAACTCAGTTCTTCAGTCTATTTGAATAATAAAAGATAGTATTTCTAGTTTTAGTTGCAATCAGGTGACTTATACTAACAATAATGTATCTGTCTTCGAATGCTGATCAAGAAAAATCTAGTCGTGTGATCTCTACATTGAATATTTTCCTTGATTTGATTCGATTACCATAAAATATTCCTTGATATTTCTGAGTAAAATGTCTATCAGAAGATTTCCGTTGAACTTTGTCATTTCCCTGGTTTGTTGTGAAACCGTGACTGGCTCCTAAACTTAATACTTGCAGTTTCATTCTCAACTTTATGCTAAAATCAATAAAAGGGGAACTAGATGTTTGGTGGAAAAAACATTCAAATTGCGCACTTGTAGTTTTGGACTATAGAGGTTTGATCCGTTTTAAATCATTTTTCTCCTTTACTTCATTACCGGCTCTTTAGTCCTCTCTCATTTCTCAACTTTAGTTCGAAAAATTTATTCCGCTTCTCATTCCTTGTTTGGGGTTCATTAAGAATCATGCTTATATCTTTTCATTAAGTAGTGTTGATTCTAATGTTACCACTGTAATCATGGCATCAAAAGGTTGTCGCCTTGGCGATGCCAAGTCGGCGCGGCACTGTAGAGGGGGCAAGTCGTCCGACGCCATGAGAGTAAAAATAAGTAGACGACAAAAACACTTAATCTGACAGCAGTAGCGATTAGACTTCATGTCAAACCAAATTTCTCTTTCAATTTCTTAGAAAAGGAGTTATGGGGATGCTGGCTTTGTTTGAGGTCGGAGGAGGAGCCGCCATAGGTTGAGAAGAATAGATTTAGGGTTTCTTGGGAGAGGACATTAAAATACAATTTGACCCCAAAACATTAAAAAAATATATTGCATGATCCTAAAGTATCAAAATGTATGATTTTTAACCACATATTACTAAAACTAATCACATGTAAACTAAATATTTCTAAAGATGCCTTTTCGACTTAAAACGATTAGTTGTCCGCCTTAACATCTGGTCGTCGTGTCGCTGGTTTAGCGCCACGATTCGTTATGGGGCTTTGATAGCTTTGATCATAGCTAGATCAAACCAACTTAATGCCACAAATAAGTATGTAGATGGATAATCATCTTTGTTGATCACTAAAAAGAAATACCACCCGCCGCCTCTTATTTGTCTAGGCCATAATGGTGATGTCTGAAATCCATGCTTGACTTGAGTTTATATTATTTTATCAGGGTTTTGGATCTCTTCCCTTGGTAGCTTTTGTAGATGTTGTAGTATGCTGTATGTACAGTTCACTTATGCGATGTTTGATTTTCCATATGAGGAGATTTGGGTTCTGTAATTAGTTTTCATTTTTCTCTTCTATTTTAGTGATTTTTAAAAAAATGTATACTGTTTATGGTATGGGTTATCTGGCCATTAACTTTCATTTGGGTGTTAGGTTGAATTGAAGCCACATCCACACCCGGAAAGGCCTGATCGTCTTCGAGCCATTGCGGCTAGCCTCGCTACGGCTGGTGAGTTTGATAGAATTTGGATGATGGCAAGTGCTTGATTTATCTGACTTGTTTTTTTGTGTAACCTGGTTTTCTATGAAATTAATTGAGAGTTCTACTTTTTTTTTCCTGCTTTGATTGCTCTCTGCCTTGAAATCTTAGTCACTAGCCGGTATTATTTGCCTGCATAGGTATCTATCCTGGGAAATGCTACCCTATACGTGCAAGAGAAATCACCAAGGAAGAACTACTACAGGTCAGCAGATTTGGCTTCTGTAGGAGAAGGTTATATAGGGTCCAGGAGCACATATAAGAAGAATATAATAGTTTTTTCATGTCTTCCGACTTGTTGTGATATTCCCTAATAGGGCACATGCCGCACTTGCTTCATCTTTGAATTTTCAGGTCCATTCCCAAGAGCACATTGAAGCTGTGGATCTTACAAGCCATGCATTTTCCAGGTGATTGGGCAGTAAAATCATTTTCACTCAAATGTATTATGAATGAATTGAGGAAAAGATGATTACAAATTGAAATTGATGGAGATAGCAGACTTAATCTTTTTGTAAATAAAATAACCTGCGACAAAGATACTCAACAGTCAACACAATGTTCCCAGTGCAGTAGGTAATCGAGGTTTTAATATGGCTTGGGTATAATTTTCACGGTAGCCCCTCCATCTATTTGGACACTTCACCTATTGGAAAGGGGCTGCTCTAATACTATTTGCTGAAACCAGACCCAAGGAACTGAGTCCGAACTGTGAATTGTCTTAACATTGTTATCCACCAAAACCATTAATTCATTGTTGCAATTAATGGCTTCTGATTCTAAATTAATATTGTAACTATTCTGTATACTTCAAGGAATCTTTGCTTCAGGTTCTTGTATTTTTTTCTTTTCCTGCACTCGCTGAGCTATGTTTGCCAGTCAACAATTTGTGGGTAGTGATCATCAAAGTAATAATCTATCGAATAGAAATAGCTGTAGCTGTGATGTCCATTTTTTTCACTTTATTCTAACTGGTAACTCTTTAATCTGCGCTCAATGCAGCTATTTCACTTCTGATACATACGCCAATGAGCATTCATCCTGTGCTGCGAGGCTTGCAGCTGGTTTATGTGCCGATCTTGCCTCATTAATATTTTCTGAAAAAGTGAAAAATGGTTTTGCTCTGGTACAAACGATTTGTTTGTCATGAAGTCATTTCCTCTACCTTTTTCTCTTCAGTTCAGAAGATGCTGTTCTACTTAGAATTCATTTTCATTACATTCAGGTTAGGCCTCCTGGTCATCATGCTGGTGTAAGTGATTCCATGGGCTTTTGTCTTCATAATAATGCTGCAATCGCAGCACTAGCAGCACAGGTTGCAGGGGCAAAGAAGGTCCTGATTCTGGATTGGGTAAAGTCTTAATCCAGACTGTAAAGTCTGTCTAAGCGTAGTTTCTGTGCTGGATAATAATTTTGTTCTGCAGGATGTTCATCATGGAAACGGCACACAAGAAATATTTGAGCAGAATAAATCGGTTAGTTAATGGATGAATATTTACTTTCTAATCATGTTTTAGCAACTACACATTATTGATGATTTCAACCCTCTACCGCTGTTTAAATAAAATCAGTCTAATGATATGGTAAAGAGGGTATAGGGTTGAAGAGCCCAATATTGTGAGAAAGAGAATACTTTAGGATTTTTCATGGAAGATGCATACATGTAGCCCCAATGGTTTAGATATTTTACACTGTAAACATGGAAGGGGTTATGCTTGAAAAGGCTTCCTAGCATGGCTCTGAAAAAGCGGATCACGACTTGTTGCTGTAAAGTCTGTAATCAATGTCTGTAATGCATTTCATTAGCGTGGGTGTTAGGCTTATTGTAAACATTCTTTTTTTTTTTTTTTTTTTTGCAGCATACATGTATAGTTCTATATCCATCTGGAGTATTTTGTTTTGACTACTTCAAATTTGATGGAAGTGGTAATATAGTGATATCTGCAGGTATTGTACATCTCCTTACACAGACATGAGAAAGGAAACTTTTATCCTGGTACAGGAGCAGCGAATGAGGTATTACTCTAACTAACTACATTTGTCTGTGTAGGAAATCTGTTGCTTCAGTTTTGCAGTTTTCTTCACCTTGATAAGGGTGAAGTAAGAATAGTTTGCTCATTTGCACTGTTCCTTGAGCATTGTGTAATGGCTATGCATATGTGTTTCATAGGAAAACTTGGCGAGTAATTGGCTTAGTTCCGTTTGAGGAGCTCCAGCATAGAAATACCCATTTCCTAATTTGTTTTTGATATCTGTCTACTCCAGATGATCATGATTACTTTTACATTTTATGCACCAAATCTTGAAACTTATCAAATTGGTTGAAAATTAAGGTTATCAGGGCGTCGACTTGTTGTCGCCCAGTCATTCGTGAGTGCTCACGTCATCTATTGACTTATTTTTTGATAATAAAATGGATTTGGTGTAAAAAATAGGGTGTTATACATTTTTTTAAACTTAAAACGGTCTTGAAATTGCTTAAAAATGAGATCAGAGTGTCACCTCAAGGATAGCCTGAGTGCTAAAATTATAGCCTGACCCCAATATTTTGAACCTATTACCAAATTTGACCCATTATATTATAAAATTAGAACTATAGCTTCACAAACAAAATAAGTATATACGAAGTCAGTTTTCTAAGAAACACTTATCTCCTTAAAAATGACTAATCGTTCGTCATAACTACTCATGTGCTGCGACTAGCAACAGAGTCTTGATAACAATGGTTAAAATTTATTGGTTATAGAGGGGGCTATTAGGAATAATCCAAGTTGGAAATAATTGATTATGTTTAAGTATCTATCCAATCAATATTCAGCAATCTTTGACTATGACATCAACTGATCTGGCTGACATTGCTCAGGGACCTGTTTGTTGTCATGGTCTCTCCCTCTTTATTCTGGATATGATTTTGGACTACACCAGTACATATAACTGATATCTGTTTATTGTGGTAAAGTTGTTCAAATAAAATACTTTGGTGGCGACTTTTTTATCATATGTTGATTGCATTTACTTGTCTTGATACTTGTTGCTGTTCATCTTACACATATGATTCATTCTGATATAGTTAACTGCATTCTTTTTCCTCGATATTTGCTAGTAACATGGTAAAAAATTTTGCAGGTTGGTAGATTGGACGGAGAGGGGTTCTGTGTCAATATTCCTTGGAACCGTGGGGGAGTTGGTGACAAGGATTATATATTTGCATTTGAGCATGTTGTGATGCCGATAGGTTGTTATATTCTCAAGAGCCTCATATTCATACTTGTGTTATGGCTTGATGCAGTTAATTTCTTCTAGCTACCCCTGTAGCCCAAATACTTTTGCTTTGAGAAAGGTTACAAAACTAATTCAGCGAGCCCCTTGAATATATAATTAATTAGCAATCAATAAAGGGGATCCGAGACAGATGTAATTGCTCTCTCTTTTGAGAAATAGGATTCGTACTGCAGTACTGTAACGGTTAAGTGTGATTGACAATATGAATGTTGCAGGCTTAAAGTAAATATTTTTTAGCAAAGGGCATACTCTACAGAGGTTAGGCACTCACCGGTTACGGATCACTACCAAATATGGTTATATTGCTCATACATGGAGTTGTTTGCATTTAGTATCATGTATTAGATGAAGCTATCAGGAATATAAGTTTAACAATTACTGGAGGGACTTTGAAAGATGTAAACCAATTTAGCTCAGTTGATGTTGGCCCATGGTGTCAGTGGAAAGAAGGTGCCCTCATTCTGAAGTTACTAATTGCTGCACCTACAAGTGCAGCATTTACCGCTGTTACATTGTTGCTCAGCATTTTGATTTCAGTTTAAAACTATAAAAGGAGGGTTTAGTATCTTCATGAAAGAGTGGAAACATTAACATTCATTTATTCGTATATAACATGTATTTAGTTAACAACTTAGTTTGCAATTGCCGTAATTCGATCGAGTATCTGATACACTTTGTTCCACATTATAAGGCTATAGTGCTGCTCTTTAGCAGCTTAGTATTGTGTTATTCTGATACACTTCGTTCCACTTTATTTCAGCCACTGAGTTCGCTCCTGATTTTGTCATTGTGTCCGCTGGATTTGATGCTGCAAGGGGGGATCCCCTTGGGTGCTGTGATGTAAGGATTTCCTTTCTACTGAAGTAGAGTACTCGTAAAATATGTGTACTTTGTGTGCTTGAAAAGCCCAACTGCTAAGCAATATGTAACTTTTGGCAACCCTTTTAATATAAATTAAGTTTTTGTCCCTTGTTGCAATAATGTTTTGATAATCTTTGTCGGAACTTTGAAGCATTGTTTCACTTGTATGATTTTAACTGGACCTGTTAAGTTGCTTATGCTGTTGTTTTAAAACAAGTGGACATGTTATTCTGGGTCATGCCGTAGTATGAAACTAAATAATATTTTTGTGTCGTGTATATATATGTCTCTCTTCTTTCGATATGGTCTATCATTCTGTTTGTAATGACACTGTGAAGGCATCCTAAAACTCAGAGGTCTCAGAGTAATGGTTTCTAAATTGTAGGTTACTCCTGCCGGTTATGCTCATATGACTCACATGCTGAGTACTCTAGCTGGGGGGAAGTTGCTTGTCATCCTTGAGGGCGGGTTAGTAGCATTTTGTTTTTATAAATTCGCTTCAAATTCCGAACACACTGTAACATGTAAATATACGTCTTTTTCACAGATATAATCTGCGATCCATATCGTCTTCTGCGACTGCAGTCATCAAGGTTATTTGATTTTCTTCTTTCCTTTTTGCCGATAACTAAGATGTTGGTCTTACACCTTGTTATATAAAATCATATACAATTTTTTCATTCTATAGTTGCTACAAGCCAGCTGACCTATTTGATAATGAAACCAAACAACTATACACTATTATGCCCTTAACCAGAGTCCTAGCTAAATAGCGGGAGACGCTTAATGTCTTCAAAACATCTGTTCTATTTTTGTAAAGGGTGGTAATATTCCCCTGTAAAAGTGGGGAACATTCGCAGCTTTCGTAGATTCTTATAATTTTCCTTCATGCTCTTTATTGTAGGTGTTACTTGGTGAGAATGCTGAGACTGAATGGCAGTCTGGTTTGCCATCTAAATCTGGCTTAATGACTGTGCTGGAAGTTCTCCAAATCCAGAAAACATTCTGGCCTATTCTTGAACCACTTTTGATTCAGCTGGAATCTCAGTGGGGGTTATACGTTATTGAGAAGACAAGTAAGCAATCCATTTCCAGAAATAATAAAATTAGAATCACATTGCATAAACAGGTTGTTTGTTAGTACTTGGATCATGCTTTTTGGTTATAGAATTGTAAAGAACATCCATATTTGAAGCATGCTAAGGGTTATAAATATTTTCAAACATTGGGCATCACGTTGGAAGTTGAAACCCGCTGTATATTTTCTTGAGCATTGATGTGTACGAGTCATCAATCTGTATTATCAAGTTTTCGTAGAATACTGCATAAAAATGTTAGTCACCATCTGCAAAGAATTGGAATATTGGAGTAATGCTTAATGTCACAGGCTGGCCACACAGGATCGTAACACTTAAGATTCTTATGATGTCTGCATCACCAATCTTTTATTTGTTCCTTTTGATGGTATACTAACCGTATCAACTTTTTTGAGAATAAATACTATGCATTTGAATCAGCAAGTTTCTTAGAATCCGTTGTTGTCTTGAACTAATCTGAAATGTTTTGGTCAATAATTATGCATGTTTTCTACTTCAATCATACAAGTTGTGCCGGGATCTGAACTGAGAATAATTGAATAGCGATTAGTGAAGTATGGTATATGTCATTGGAATATTGTGTTGCTTTTTGACCAGTGATTGCATAATTGGGCTGTAGATGCAAACAAGTGTGTGGTATTAGTAACTTTTCGAGAAAGATCACTGGGCAGATTCTGTAAATTGTCACTTTAGTTCGGAGTATCAATGAAATATTATGATTTATCTAGTTGTTGGTGGCCTTCACTCAGGGAAGAAAGCTGTTAACCGACGGCTGCAGATGCCATTATGGTGGAGATGGGGACGAAAATGTTTGATGTATAGGCTCCTCCAAAGACGTGCCCGCAGGCGCTCAAGCTTATTCAGGATTCAGTATGGCTAGAGCTTGTAGTTTTCTTTGGAGATCCTTGCACGGAGGTATGACGTGAATGAGGAGGCCCAAAGGAACTGCTGCTTGATATTGATGCTAATGTGAAACGGAATTTTGTGGAAAGCAATATGCAACAAAATGAGTTGTATCCCTTTCGTGCAAGTGGTAGTAGGATGATGCTGTTAACTTCCAAAATTGTGACATAGACTAGTCAGGTCCAATATTAATATCAGTGGAAAAGATAACTGTTAGCAGAGAAAGTGAAATTCCATAATTTGGTTGCAATGGAAATTACTAAGAAAAATTTTTTAGTAGATCAAAGCCCCTTTTTTGCATGAAGTATATAATGTGTAGAATATGTAGCAGATGAGTAATTACTTTTTGGTACCACAAAACACAACACAATGGCAAATAATCAATTTTTATTATTTTCTTCTACAGATTCCAACCAACTCTTTAATTTTACATATAATAGAATTCAGGCATGGTACCTTGGAAGTTGGCCCAGTGTGGTTTTGGTGATGGATGATAAAAGGTAAGAAAAATACGAACAGGATTCTCAAGTTTGTGGAGTAATCTCACAGAAGAGCAGGAGCAGTACTACCCAACAACCATGCACAAAGTAGAGGATAATGTATGTACATACATGGTTATTATATCTCAAAGTTCTTCTTCCCCTTTAGCAGAAACTGTAGACCTTGCAGTTGCAAGTCACATGTTGGTGAATCTGTATATTGACAAACATGTTGTCTCTTGGTCCATTCAGCTTGGCTGACGTTCCAGGTAGGTAATGTCTCTTCATTCTTCACAATGTGCAATGGGGTACTATTGTTGCTGTTGGTGCATCGGCTGTGGGGCAACTGGATAAGGTACAGGAACAACATAGGGAGGGTGGTGACCCGGAGGCAGCATCACAGGGGTTCCAACAGCGGCAACATGACCCACTGGCGCACCCACCACTTGTCCAACTGGAGCTCCATACATCCCCATCTCAGGCATAGATCCTGGTGGTCTATGCTTCACAGGTCCTGCCGGCACTCCGTTAGGGTTTGTGCTCCCAGGCTGTCCTGTAATAGGGGGCTGATGAGTTGAAATGTCTCCATTGTTGACGCTTGTAATATCATGGATGCTAGACCTCCTTCTGTCCCTATTCATGGAGCTTAAGCGTATAAAGTACTTCTGGGCATGACTGGCGACCTGTGTCGGTGTTCTGGAAATAACAAAATTACGCGAAATGCTTCTCCAATCTCCCTTTCCAAACTTATCCAAACCGAGCAGAAACAGCCTGTGAAACAACAACAATTCTTGAATCCAGCTCAAAAATCAAATCTGAAAACCAATCTGCAAGGCATCAGCTTCTAAAAAGCCCTAATTGAGAGCAGCCAATGGACTAGTGCAAGATTATCCAATAGAGGCGAGGCGTAAATAAAACCCAAAATACCTGTGTTCTTCTTCGGTCCATGGAATGCCTTTGCGCCTCTCCTGCTCGGACCTATTAGAATTGCCACTTCCTCCTCCCTTGCCGCCACTAGCGTTGGATTCATGACCAGGGAACCCACCACCGCCCAAATTCCCATTATGACCTTTTTTGGAATCCGCTCCGGAAAAGAAAGCAGAAGATTTTTTGGATGAGGAAGAGGGCGACGTGTCCTCGCCGACATAATCCGGGAGGGAGATGAGTCCGGCATCGATATCCTTGACATCGTCGAGGAGGAGGCGAAGGTGGTGCTTCAATTGGTCGATGGATTTGGTGGGGAGGGCGGCGGCGATCTTTTCCCATTGTTGGTCGGAATCTTCTAGGTTTTCGACCCAGTGAGTGGCTATGGCGGCCTCGAAGGCTGTGTCCTCGTCTCTGGTCCAGGAGCTCGACGATGAATTCATAGTAGGGGTCACTGGTGGGAGTGCTGCTGCTGCTCCTCCTCCTGAAAGAGCGAGAGAAGAGAGAGACGGGGAGAAGATTGATGAAGAAATGAGGGAGGGGATTGGGTCTCTCTCTGTCTCTGTCTCTCCCTCCCTCAATTATTAATGCTTTTGATTATTACAGAAACAGAAAAAGAAAACGAAAATATTTTTTGTAAAATGAAATTATTTTTCTACTCGGAGTGAGGAATTGAGTCCTTGAGATGATGGATGGATGATTGAGAGATAAAATGCAGAAGAATATTTTTTAAGAGCTTCCACCCTCAAGTGATGATGTGAAGAATTTCTTAGATATTTATCATTTCCCCACTTGAACAGCATAAATAATGCAATGCAATCATCTAGGACCACAACCTGCACCCCTTTCATCACACTCTCCCTTCACCTGCCTGCCTCTTCCTCTTTCTTTTCTCACCACCACATCAAACTTCAAATCTAAATTCACCTTCACTACAACAAAATCCAAATTCACTCACATTCTTCTTCTTCTACTTTGATAACAGCAGCCTTTTCAGGATTCAGAAGCAGGAGCTGCTGCACATCCTCTGGAAGTTTGCTGAACACCGCCCGCATATTTTGCTTCAGCTTCTTGCACACTAAGATAGAATCTTCTTTGCCTTTTCCACACTGCAGCAACTGAAATATTGAACTTCATTAAAAGCAGCAATAACTAATACTTGCACCGAACCAGTAATTTCACCACAACTGTAGAAAACGCATAATATATAATTTCATAAATCAAATTTAAGCATTGAACTGTGGGGCATCGGTGTATGCACCGGCAGAAATCACAAAAAACAAGCAACTATTCATCATCTATTCATTTCCTCAACAATATTACTCTTACGAATGAAATAGGGTGAATTTCCCAAAACGAAAAGTCATGCTTGATTTTGGTTCTAAATGAAAGCTATTTCTCACGTGTCTCTTCCAACTTCAGTGTTAAGGTTAGAAACTTTTCCAAAAGAATGTGGAGCACATAACTTCCGCCGCATTCTGCAATATGCTTCTAAGCAAAGCTTGTTTCACAAGATAACCAAAGAATTGATACTAGATGCTCAGAAGGAAGGAAATCAATAATAGACGTGTTAAAAGGCATTCACATCTGAAAAATGAGGTCGCTTCATGGCGTTCTAGACTAAACCATAAAATATTGTGATGCAGCCATTCCATTTGTAGCACAATGAAGAATTTACAATTTTAGCCAAACACAAATTATAAATCAAAAACTCAATCGCACTGCCAGTCCAAAATTTGACAAATGGGGCAATTATATCAAAAAAATAAATAAAGAAACGAGACTAAATCACAGAGAGTAACATTCTTTCACAGTAATGTTTTTTATTATCCTTCGCACCTTAACCCCAATCTTGCCCTCAACAAGTGGAAGTCAATAGTGAATATACAATGACAACAAAAGAAGCAAAAATTAAAGATAATATCCTAACTGAAATAGTTAAAGTATAGAGAAACGTATTGCTCGTATTCCAAGCAAATGAAGGAATTGCATGTCTCATATGACTTAAGGAGGTCACAACTAGTGGCAAACTTGTCGGTTTGGACACGTGTGATAGGTGCCAGCCACACTACTCTTTAAAATGCTTTTCTTGTCTCAGCTTTGATTTGAGATGACGTTAGCATTAACCGCTTTTCACACAAACTATGCTTGAAATTAACTCCATATCTCTATGTAGTAAATGATCGACAAAATGAGATTCTCCTCTTAGCAACCTCAACATGTAGAAAAAAATAAACATGCATAAGATGGACCCGACACGTTTTGATGCTAGTTCAATAAATGACACGGTACACAGCTATAGTTGACACATAGTAGAAACAAAAACAATCAGCAGACTTGTTAAGCTCATGTAAGTATGAGTAGTACAGTGGAATTCTCATCTATGGTTTCTCTCTCGTTGCCCTCACCAATCAATAGATTGGCAAAACTGTCATGATCATGAATTATGACAAACCGACTCCATAATGAAATGAGAACAAGCAATGTCAAGTACATGCAGAAGGAAAGGAGGCCCTGAAATTTCTCTCTGCAAATACAAAGGCACCCTGTAAAAGACAGGGTAAAATTGGGCTACAGAAAGTGGTGAACCATAGTCCGGAACTTTCAAAACCCCAATAAAGGAGCTTTAGCATGTGATGAAGCTGCTTTCAGAATCTATGGCTCAAATGTAGAGTTACACTCTCCAGATGTCTGTCCAGCCACAACTGCCAAGGTCAAGCACAAGGGCCAAATTACAGGTGATGGATTCATCAATGAGGATAACAAAAATTGAAAGCATGTCTTGTTAATTGATCATCTCATTTGTATGGTTAAAGATACTATTCATACATATCAACCAAAGGAAACCACTTTCTATTTTGTTAATCCTAGAAAACAAGCCTCGGAAAAAAATGTCGTGCGCTTGCAGGAAAAGCAAATGCAATTACAAGAAATGGTTGGTCCAGGAATTGTTCAAATGGGAACATTGAATGTAAGTAGGTGCAATTATAATGCAATCAGCCTGCCTAGGACTGAACTAATTGTAAGGTTAGTCATTAGTCTCTTGATGATGCCTAGTAAAGTTCTTATATTGGTACAACTACATAGTTATGTCCTCATACTTATCGAATCCTCATGTGCAGATGCATGGATGATTTCTACCACGAGCATATCAATATGATCCTAGTTATGTATACAAGATTCTAGCTAAAAAAAATCCGTATACAAGGTAAGCGCTGGTTAAACGAGATAAAAATGGACCAGGGTATGTGCTATGTCACTGGTGGGCAAACAAAAAGTTAGAATGGGACTCCCACTTCAATGTCCATGGGCCCAAGTTAAGAAATAGTCAGTCAGCCAAGAAAGACATCCCTGGTACTAAAATATAACTAAATGAAGAATATGTACTATGAGTGTAACAGTGCCCGTGGTCTTGTAATGCAAAAAGATTTACAGAACCAGAGAAAGAACCTAAAAGTCTACCTTGGAAAGACTAAACATAGACTCGCATATATTTTTTTAATCTGGTCTCTTTGTTGTCTGTATCTCTAGTCCATACACCAACAAGTTCACATGCATTGCCAAAGAGTCATGTTTAATAATCCACATGACGAAATGAAAGCAGTTTCAAAACCGCCGGATTTCAATTCATTAACTGACAAAACTATTACTGATTTTTACAATCATAGTAAGTACCTGTAGTTCTGCAGTAAGGTGCCTCTCAATAGCATTAAAGCAATCAACAATCTCCAACTCGGATAAGTTAGATATAACAAGCTGGATGTTAGTTTTCATTCTGGCCTGCCTCCATAGTTTTTGTTGTTCTTGTTCTGCAACGACTCGTCTTCTTTGGAACCAAGGCATAAAATTGTGTCCCCTTAAAAATCGCCTAATTCAGACAGAAAGCATATTAATGTCAAATATCAAACACACGACACTTGCTTTTCAAGACATTCATCAGATAATATTACCATGGAGATCAAAGCTCATGATCTCAACAAAATAATACATTTTTAAAGAAAGGAACACAAGGAAAAGACTCAACAACAATAGTCTAAGAAGCCTTTTAAGAAAGTTACCTGTACAGTTCCAACCAATTGGACCTCATGCGCTTTGATAAAAACTTTCCTGGGCCTCTATCTGATAACCTCTTAATGAATTCGTCATCCTTAAATGCTGGGAGAGGGGGAGGATCAACAAATGGCGAAGATCCTTCAGAAGGTGTGATAGCTTTTAAATAGGGTCCAAATGGGGCCAAAAAATTCGTAGTGAGCTCCAAAAAATGCCTCCGCAATATCTCATTGTTCACAACTGACATACTCTCCTCAACCCTTGGGGACATGCCCGCATCAATGAGTCTATTTAAGATAGATGTGTCGGGTTTGGTTGTTGCAACATAGGTGCTCCAGATTGCTTCTTTGTGCTCAGTCATAAGACAGAGAGGACCATCTTTCCTCAATTTCACAGAGTTCAGGAAGTTGGTGGGAGAAAATCTTTTTAACGAAAGTTGTTGTAGACCTAAGCCTTCTGGTATAGTAGGAATCCTAACAGTTGTCCTAGCTGAAAATGGAAGACGATTTGACGCAGGGCTCCCCACAGACACAACATGAGGAAAATTACGGAGGGCTTTGAGGAAAAAAAGGTTTGTAACACCTAATATCATTGGTGGAAAAGAACCCCCATCCTGAATGGAATTCAGAATAGCAAATTCAGGATCATGGATGGTGAAGTAAGGCCTAAAATCAACACTCAATAGAAGTGGTGCTACCAAACTTACTAGGCCAGCCACAGCCTCACAGCATTGAGGTGGTGTAGGGGCAATGATAAGAATGGGCTCGCCAATAATTAATAATTCCCATAAGAGCCAAAGTTGTAACAGGAGTCCGCGGAAAATACCAAAAAGATCTGAATCATGAAACAGACCCTGTGGCACTGACTGATTTGTGGGGAGAAAGGGAGCCATTGAAGAAGTGGACTCTTCCAACAAAATTCCCTTCTCTGATGGCAAACTGTGCGATGGAGGTAAGTTAACCCGGAGCACAGCATTTCCAATTGGAAGCTCCATATGCTTACCAGGCACAGGGTAGCACCACTGAGAAACGTAAGCAGCGATATTCTCAATAGCTTTTCTTCCAATGTCAAAATACAATGGACCCATTATTTGCAGCAACGGTCTAAACACACTGGAGTATGGGAAAGGTGAAAGAATGACAACGGACTTCTGTTCCCCACCCCTTTTGAGCCTCTCATCATGTCTTTGTCTGTTGAAAACATAGCCGTACATATACTTGGACCTATTTCCAGCAATGCTACACTTTGATGTAGCACGAGCTTCACTATTACTAGATCTAGGAGACAACTCGTTAACTTCTACTTCAACTACCTTGGGTAGATGCCCAGTGTTTTGAGGTATCTCAGATGAAGATATATTACCTTGTTTAGCGGCATGCCGCCTCTGAACCCGGAAAAAGAAAATGCAATCGTGAATGCTTGAGCGATTATGGTGCTGAGAAACGGAATCCGGAAACGAGTTGAATGATATCTCAAGTTCTTCATCATGTGTAAGACAATCGGGAGGATAACACTCCTCAATGAGCTGTCCTTGCTCGAGGTCAAACCTAATAGTGCAGAAGGCAACAACCCATTGACGAAAAGCTTCAAGGTGAAGCTTTGGACTGGGCTCCTGCTTTATCGAAAAGGAAGGGGAGCGGCTCATTCCCAGCTATATTTTAGCAGCATTCATTTGATCCAGTTATAGGTACCAAACCATGAAACACATCTACTGCCCTGCATCCATTGTGCAAGTCTAATGAGATGATATTCCTGCTGCTGAAAATCGAAATTTCAGCAGTGACACACGAATAACATTGCATTATAATATCTGATACAAACTCAACAAAAGCATCCGTTCAAAAGCACATCTATCTGTCAATTCACCGCTTGTCTAATAAATGAAAAGAAGCGGCAGAGCAGCGAGCGAGTATTAAATCAGCTAAATCTGAAAAACACAAAAACAATTCCAGATCGCCACAATCAATCAGTTACGCCAAACAACAATTTGAAGTCCAAAGACGCATATACCTGCCGGTCGTTGCATCCGATGTATCAGAATCGCTGCGGGGTGTGGATGAGGGAGGGAGAGAGAGAGAGTGTTGTTCGTTCCTAGTCGTTTTCAATCCGATATCGCCTGAAAACAGAATCACACCGGAGTCATATAAGTAACCCTCCTCCTCTTCCCTTGTTTTTTATTATTAATTAAAATCATAAACTTTTTGGTGCTACCCGTATCCTTTAGTTTTTATTTTAAATTATTTATTGAAGTTTTTAATTTTTTTTTAAAATTATTGTTCAATCTTTTTCACACTCACAAATCAACTTTCACCTCAACCACCACATACCTCATTTGTCACACCACCTATTAGAGAAAAAAAAATACAAAAATGAAGAGTTCTTTGCGAGTGTCACTTGTGTTCCTTGCTTTCTCCTTTAGATTCTGGTGTACAGTCTAACAATTTTAAGCCAATATGTTGGTCCGCCCATGCCCCTTGATGTTTTATGTCATAGCCTTGGTCCTCGGATGTGCATGACGGACCATCATATGCCTCATAGTTATGCCTCAAAGTATGTTGCTCGCCTAGATTTGGGATACTTGCTGTTGCGTTCTGTTCCTTGGCATAGGCTTGTTAGGACTTTGCGCATGAGTTGATAACTGATAAGGACTTCCATAACGTCCCTCGAGTGTGCTTCAAGCCTGTCAAGCTCGATTGGTTGTGTGCTGATCCTCCCAAGCGGGCTAGACATCCGTGTCGGGCTTTCTCTTGGAAGTTTCGGCCGCTGCTGAGTAGCGTTCGGGTCACTCTTGTCGTGTCTGGAATTTCTCGATTTTGCCCTGGTAAGGGACAAGCCCAGCTGACTTTGGGGAACCTCCGGGGTCTTGGTAAGGTTATGGTGAGATTTGCGAAAGTCCACATGCGAGCACTCATCACTGCCACAACCATCTGCGACCACTTCACACACCCCTCACCCCTCACCCCACCATTACCCACTCACCCCATTATCACACCACCACTACCACCCACAACCACTTCGCACATCCACCATACCCACTACATCATCGCCTCACTATCACTAGCCACCACACACTCACCCAATATCACCACCACACACTCACCCCAACCCACACAACCCTACCACCACGTCATCACCTCTCACTACTCACTCATCGCTCACCCCCACTACCACCTAAACTCACCATCACCAATCATACCTCACCACCACCTCAATGCTCAATAATATCCACTCATCCATCACTATGAAATTTACTTAACTTAACTTATTGACTTATTAACTGAAAACTTAAGTGCAAAAAAACATAGAAAAATTGACAAGTTCTTTACCTACAACCAAGAAAGAGATGATCCATTTCATTTGTAGGCATTTATCTCTTTGAATTATTAGTCACGTCTCTAATCACATCCCTTAGGATTTTGTAGATAATTGTGTATGCACTACGTTTTTCCTGTCCCTCGTATATAAGGAATTATTATCAATCTCTCCTCGGTGAGTATCATGTGGTTGTACCGCTTTTTTTTTTCTTTTGATAGAGTAAAATTGATTGAAGTAAACACAAAGTTCACTTAAGGCAGGGATTTGATATTCCTAGCGTTGTTACACCTATTAAAACATTTAAGATTTGAAACTAAGCATTTCACGATTGATTTGCTGCCTATTTGAAGTTCTTTGTGTGAACTGGATCCCCTTTTTCCTTTATTTTTTTTTCTTTGATGAGGAAGTGATCCTTACTTCTTCAATGCATCTCGTGATGGTCGAGATTGAATATGAGCTCCTTGAATTCCTATATTTGATCCACCAAGCCATCTTTGTCTTTATTAATTCTTTTAGTTCCTCCTTAGAACTTTTTTGGCTTTTAAAACATCTTCTATTCCTCTCTTTTCAGATTGTCCATATTATGAAATAACATAATGTTTTCCAAAATCTTTTGTACACTCTTGAGCACTTCCTTATTGACCAACTTTGTATTAGCTCCTTCGTAGTTTTAGGGAATACCCAAACTACTCCCCACCAAAACAAGATGTCAGCCCATAATCTCCATATCCACTTGCAGTGCACTAAGAGATGGTCATTGGTTTCTTCTTGATCCTCACAGAAGAGGCAGTTTAGGTTAGTTCCTGCCTTAAGAATTCCTCTCTTCTGCAACTCTTTTTTTGATGGGAGGCTATTTTGGCATATTTTTTATATTAAGATCTCCACCTTAGGAGGAGCTAACCTTGTCCAGATCTGATGGGACATTTTTTCACACTTGAGTTTCTTCATCTTAAGCTCCAAGGCTGTTTTCATTAGCGACTTCGTGTAGAATTCCCCATCTAAGCTGAGTGCCCAAATAATTCTATCCTCTTTCTCATTTTTTGGCTGAATGTTTTTCTTTCTCTTCTTCTTCCCATGAATATAAACTTCTTCTTGTTTTGATTACCCAATTCCAAGAATCCCTGACCACTCTCCCATTTCGTTCACTATTGCATTCCTATTTGGTGTTAGAGAATATAACTTCGGAAATTCCTCTTTAAGCCTTTTTTTCTCCCATCCAAAGATCTTTCCAGAATTTTATTGTATCTCCTTTGCCCATATTTAATTTCTGTCCTTGCCTGAATGCCATTCCCACTTCACTATTACTTCTTATAACATTTAGAATATCCCTCCAACTTTTAGAAATCTTGCTTTTAGGAATTTTCAGATTATCCTCATCAATGACTTCTCTGAATTTATACTTGTCAAGCACCATTCTTTTCCATAAGCCTTCCTTTTTGAAATCAACCTCCACCACCATTTCGCAAGTAAAGTCATATTTTTTTCCATCATCCCTTGAATTCCCAATCCTCCATATATTTTTGGTCTTTTTATTTATTCCCAGGATACATAATGAATTTTTCTGCCATTCTCCTTTTTACCCCATGGAAAATCTTTGTGCCTTTTCAATCTTTTGAGCCACTTTGATAGGCATTCTAAAGATTGATGCATAATGTAAGGCATGTTACACATCGCTACCTTGATGAGGGTTAATCTTCTAGCCATAGACAGATTTGCACATTTCCAAGATGAAAGCTTCTTCTTCAGCTTATCTAATATCGGCTCCCACGTTGAGATTCTTCCTGGGTTACTTCCAACTGGTATCCCTAGATACTTCATTGGAAGCTCACCCTGGCTGCACTCTAGGATCTTAGTAAATTCTTTCATTTCCTTGTTGACCAGATTTATTCCTATGCAACAACTCTTCTGATAATTTATTTTTAGACCTGAAATACCCTCAAGGTAAATATCTCCTTCTTTTGAGCCTTGCAGAACAATATAGTATCATCTGCAAATTGCAATGACTTATATAGTCTCCATTTTCCAACCATTGCACTCCTTGTAATATTCCAATTTCCATTGCCTTTTTCAACAACCTTGATAGACCTTCTACTGCTATAATGAATAGGAAAGGTGATAAAGGGTCCCCCTGCCTTAAACCTCTTTCCATATGAAATTCCTCTGTTAGAGAGCCATTTATAAGCACCGATAGTCTTGCTGTTGATATACATTCTCTGATCCAGAGTCTCCATTTCTGCCCAAAGCCCATTTTTTCTAGCATTTGGTCAAGAAAATCCCATGAGATGCAACCATAAGCCTTTCTAAAATCAAGTTTAACTATCACTGCTTTTCTCTTTTCCCTTTTAATTGAATGAATCAGTTCAATTGTCACCATAATCCCATCTAATATATTCCGGTCAGCGAGAAAGGCAGACTGATTTGAGCTAATGACCATAGGAAGAATTCCTTTTAGTCTTTTTGCTAAGCATTTTGATAATATCTTATACACCGAGCCTACCAAGCTGATTCGTCTGAACTCATCAAAAGATTGAGGGTTCTTTGTTTTCGGGATCAATGCTATGTGGGTGTTGTTTATCCCTCTTGTTAGCTTGTCATTTCTGGAGAAGTCCTCAATAAATCCTAGAACTTCCGGTTTAAGTAGATTCCAAAACTTCTTAAGAAAGCTAATGTTAAAACCATCAGGACCAGGTGCCTTACTTCCTTCACATTCCCTTAAACCTTGGATGACTTTTGTTTGGATTATATCCTCCTCTAGCATCATTCTTTGATTCTCTAAAATTTTCTGGAACACAATTTCCTCTAATTTGCCTGACAGAGAATGCTATTTTTTAAACTGTTTCACAAAAAATGCCCTTGCTGCCTCCTTCATTTTTTTAGGCTCTTCAATCCACTCATTCTGGAAACGGATCTTTGAGATGCCATTCTTCTTAGTTCTCCAAGTAGCTAATCTGTGAAAGAATTTAGTATTCTGGTCTCCCTCTTTCAACCATTTTATTCTCGATTTTTGTCTCCATAATGTCTCTTCTCTTTTGTTTAGTTTCCAAAGCCTATGATTTAGTGCTGTTTTTCTGGTTAGTTCTTCTGCATTCAGATTCATGGCATCCTGTTTTAGGTTTAATTTTTGAATTTTGAGCTTAGTTTCTTGGATTTGCACTTTGATGTTACCAAAATCTTTTTGTTCCACTCTATCAATTTTTTCTTCACCGCTGTCATTTTCCTCTTCACTATATAGCCTTTCCAACCTTCCACTTTTGTGTCATTCCAAGCGCTGGTGACTATATTCTTCAAGTTCGCGTGATCCAGCCAAGCATCTTCAAATCTGAAAGGTTTCATACCCCAATCCTTCTCTATTTCTTTCATAACAATTAGAGCATGATCTGATAGGTTTTTCTCCGTTCCCCATTGTTCCAAAGAAATCCATTGATCAAGTATCTTAGGAGAAATAAGGAATCTGTCCAGCCTGCTAGCTCCCTGTTTGTTACTCCACATGAATTTTCTTCCTTTCATTGGAATATCCGCAACATTCATTGCTTGAGTGAATTCAAAAAATTTCTGGTATATTTAACATTCAGTTTTACTCCTCTTCTTTCTTCATCTCCTAACATTGAATTAAAATCTCCTCCTAAGATCCATTATCCTTCTTGAGAATTCTTTAGATCAACTAGATTTTCCCATAGTTTCATTCTCTCCATCTCTAGAGAAGGAGCATAAACATTTGCAAACGATATGACACCATCATACTTTTGATTCTGTAACTTACCTTGAATGCAAAGAAATTTTTTATTCTTGAAACTGGCTATCATCTGAAAAATTTCTGGGTTCCACATAGAAATCAGTCCTCCCTTATTTCCATCGGCATCAATTGCCATCCAGTTAACTTTTTCTTTGCCCCATAATTGTTCTGCAAATAATAAGTCATGTTTACTAACATTTGTTTCTTGTATGAATATCATGTCCACCTGGAAATTTCCTTTCATTTATCTAATCATTTTTTGTTTATTGCTGCTGGTTGCTCCCCTTACGTTCCAGCTTGCTATCTTCATTGTTATGCTTGTTCTCATTCTGATTCTTGATTTACTTGGGTTTCCAGGAGTTCAAATTGCTTTATAATCTCTTCTTTAGTGCCTTGAAATTGAATACCCAGACTTTTTGCTAGTTGGAAAGTCTCTTCTACTTCCTTTTTCTTGAATTTCTCTGGGTTGATTTGATTTTCTGGATTTTCTGGAACTTCAAAGTGTAAATCATTACTGGCTTCTTTATTCTGATTTTTTATTTCCTTTGATGTTTGAGGTTTTTTGTTTATTCTTGAATACTTTAATAATTCTTTTCCTTTTGACATTTTCCTCTTCTCTTTTATCAAACCATTATGCAGTTTTTCTTCCAACAGATTTATCTCCTCTAATTGATCCTCTCTTGTTTTTTCTTGTTGAGATCCCCTCCTTTGCACTTTCTTGCATCAGAGCTGTCTGCCTTTTCTCTATAGCAGTTTTTTGTGTTAAGGTTTCACCTTTTCCCTTTTTTAGTAAAGCAACCCAACTTCTTTCAGCTTCAACTTTTCCTGACATTATCTGTTTTTGTGATTCTTCTGATTTTGCTGTATTTTTTGAGTTTGCTTTTTTTCTTTTTTTCAGCTTTTTCCCGTGATTTCTTTTTGTCTTTTACCTGCCTTTTTTCCTCCTCTCCGTCTAAGTGTTCACCTCCTTCAACTTCCTTATGCGGTGGCTCAACCTCTTTTGAATCAGCCTCCTCCCCAGATTTTGATTTCACCTCTTCCTGACCTTCATAATTATGACTTTGCTCTTCTAGTCTAGGAAAATCAGTTTCACTTCCGTTGCAATAACATTCTTCACAAACATTAATGGTAAAAGTTTCACCATCTATAGTTGCTTCAACTGCTTCTTCAATTCTTGTCATTATAGTTGTTTGAATCATGACTCTGGCTTTTTCTAATCTTGAAATCTGAAATAGCCTATCATCCATCTTCACGTAATTCTCATGTACTCCAGTTATTTTATTGAAGTTTTCCTCTGTCCAAGCTTTGAAGGGGATACCCAGTAAGCTTACCCATACTGTTCTTTTCTTTGGCCTTAGATCTTCCTCCCAATTCTGGATCCTTTCAAACCAATAGCTTTAGGACTCTGATTTTTCTTCAACAAATTGATTCCTTATTCCACTTCTTTTGAACTTTAATAGGATTCTCTTCCCACCCAGCGACATAACCTTCTCCACTTCAAACTTGTTGAGTTCTAGCTCTTTTTCCAGTATGGATATAGCTTGGAACTCATGCAGCTGAGCAACTGCACATCCTTCAAACCAATCTGCATTCTCTTTAACTGATTCTAGTATTACTTTCCTTCTAGACTTCTTTAGCCTTTCTTGACTTACCTCTGCTGTGATTTCTGGTTTTTGTCTCCAGATTTGTCTTGTTCTCATTTGTTGCTTCTGGATCCATACTTTTTGGTGCACCTGGAACTTATTATTCATGTTATCTGGCCTTTCTCTATCGTCTGCTATTTTTACTACTAATTTTCCTCCCCCCACCTGTATTCCATGCTTGTTTAATTATCAGATACTTAAGGTTAAAAATATATTTGTAAAAGTACTTAAGTTAAGTTAAGTATAAGTTAAGGTCAAAAGAACAGACCCTAAGAAAAACCACTACCTTCCAGTATCCATTGGAAAGATTTGTAAAAAAAGATGCTCTGTATTGAGGATGTGCTTGTTGGTTACAAAGCGTCTAAGCAACTAGTTAGTGCTATTCGTACACAGCTTTTACTTAACATTTGGATTTCTCAACTCAATCCAACCCTTGAACACTACTCTTTTCACCCACGAACTTGAACAATTTGAGTCTTCTTTTTCTCTCAAAGAACTCTTTGGTTTGCATGCTCACTTTCCTTGCTCCAATCAATGACGCACCTCTTTTTTTTCGGCTTTCTTTTTGAAGCTTTTCTTGATGAGATCGGCAGCTTTCTCGTCATTATTGAGAAGATCACAATTAATTTCAATTATCTCCAGCATTAAATACGATATCTCTTAAGATTGGAAAGTTAATCCATCAGAGATAGATTTGTTTCCAACTTTAGAGAGAATCATATTTAATGTCACCCAGAATATATCACATAATATATTTTGGATTGATGATATCTTCCCATAAAGATATCATCAATATTCTTTGAATCTCTATGAATCCTCCTGAATATTCTACAAAGAAATCTTTTGTATTTAGTGCATTGAATGCTGCTTTCTGCACATTAAATGCAATCATTAGTTGATGACATCTTCCCATAAAGATATCATCAATATTCTTTGAATCTTTATGAATCCTCCTGAATATTCTCCAAAGAAATCTTTTGTATTTAGTGCATTGAATGCTGCTTCCTGCACATTAAATGCAATCATCAGTTAGGTGTTTGTTATCATCAAAATCCCGGAATCCAACAGTTATTCTTATCGACATGCGTCTATGACTAACTAAGGTCCTGCAACATTGCTTTGTCTTGAATTTAGAATATTTTACTTCATGGTGTAGGAAAGAATTGACTTAGGACACTAATCGGTCAGTTTTTACTAGCCGAATTTTCTTACCTCATTTATATTAGAATATTATTTGGTTTTTTGGATATTTTATTATCATTTTGCCACTTTCCACAATGCAAACCTGCTTTTCAAATAATGTCACGCACCGCTTCACATGCGAACCGACCAAGAGGACTTTCCTAATTGGGTGCGAACAAAATGTTCCTATTTCAATTATGGTTTTGTTCTGATTTCATTATAAGAAGGACATCAAGACCTTGTTGGAAATTGAATGAAATTTTAATTCTATGAATGATGGAACATGCAGATAAATTTGTGGGTAGAATTGTAATGTATTTAATGAAGTGTTTCTAATAAAAGAAAACTTAGGCATGCATCGTGATTGTTATATTAAATCAAATGTTATATCAATTCAATATAAAATAAAGGAAGTAACTAAATCAATTATCTAATCTGTTTAATCAATTTAATTTGCTTCAATATAATCAAATCTATATAATACAAATTAAATTAATTAGATTGAAGATTATAAATTGATAATCAAATAAACGAATTGCTCAAAGTAAGAAACGAAATTAAAAATACAAGCAAACAGGAATGAGTTGAGGATCGTTCGACGATTTCCTTAAAGCTTTTATTGCCGTTAATAGAGCCTATTTATACGCACTATTTAGATCTTAACACGATGCTTGTTTGCATTATTTTGTGTACAAGATTACTAGTTTCCGGTGTTTTTGTATTCCAGGACAAAACAAGGGCCTAAGTCGGTTACACGCTAATAGGCGCGTTTGAGGAGCGCAACACACAGCCTGCGGAGCTAGCAGCGCAAACAGGATACGAGGTGGCAGATTCAGACTGCGGTGCGCGAACCAACGTGCGTAGTGAGCCATGCGCAGGATAGCGGTGTTTCCAAATCTTGAACACCATATCCCTACAAAATCTCCTAGGATTTGGAAGTTGCCAAGATTGTCACGGGCCAAATCTGAGCATTCCTCGGGCCTCACGAGCAGTATATAAAGGGGAGGAAGGCTAGGGCTTGATAGAGACATACGAGATACACGAGAGAGAGCCAGAACTGAAAAACACACTAGCTGCCGCCGAGGACCTACGCCAACCGACTGCGATAACCGAGACACAGCAACCTGCACGCACCTGCTTGTTACTGTTTCCTTGGACACTTTAGCTTTTATTTACTATTTCTATGATGTTTACCACTAGCATGTCTAGCTAAACACTTTGTATCGGTTGGGCATGATTCTATGAAGTATTTCCTTTGAGACTTGTGCTTAATGCATAGTTTGTTTGCTTGTATTAATTCTGTGCACACGGTTGACAGCTAGTTGTATGAGTAGGGGAAGCCTTGAACCGCAATCTTACTCTTACTACTTGTTGTTATATGTTAAATAGTTGGTAGCTTGACGGTGACAACTAGGAGTAACGCGCTAGGATAATCAGCTACTACTGTGACAGGATTCGTAGCTGCTTAGACTAGTTTCAAGAATTAATAGCTCATGGACTTTGATCGGAACATGCGCACATGTTAGGAAGCCTTGATCGGACACTAACTTCAGTAAAATCGAACTATAGACGTTTAGAGTCGTTGATGAGGAATACATTCATATAGGATTGTCTTTACCGATACTTTTCATAGTCATAGTACTTAATCTCTATTGCCTGCGCACGTCTAGTGCAAAATCTGCTTTCACTGTTGTTCATTCGCGCACCTGCGCAACCCAATCACTCACAACCCCAATTTCGTAAGTTGTAGGTTGCTAGCTAAGACGAGTCTGCACGCTCCTTGTGGGATCGACCCTGACTTAGCCGCTATACTGAGTGGAGAAGGAAGGATTAATTTGACGCGTACAACGACGCGCGGTCAAATTTTGGCGCCGTTGCCGAGGAGCAACACAGATAAGTTTTAACTAGTTCAAGTTTTCTTTTACAGTAGCTAGTTATTTCTGTTTGCTTTATTTTCCTCGTTGTTGTTTCTGACAGCCCGCAATCAACATCCGCCTGCGCAACCTTCAAACAGTTGCGCTGTGCAGATTACAGTTGCTCACTGACAGACGCGACAGCTTAGTTGTCTTTTAATTTCGTTTTCTTTGAGATTTAGAATAGGTCATGGAGGATAACAGTGTCATTGGAGATAACTTAGGGGAGAGAACCCCGGAGGGACCTAACAATGCAGGAGCAGATAACCGCGCAGTTCGATTCAGAGAAGAAATGCAGCGCGAAGTTGACGCTCGAGTGGCCGCTGAAGCGAGGTATAATGCGCCACCCGCGCGACAGGTCGCGCGAAGCAGAATAGTGCACGAGATGTCAGCTCCAATCACGGTTAACCAGCCATGGTGCATAGTGCTTCCACCAGACGGTCATTTTGAGCTAAGGAGCTCGCTCATTCATCACATGCCCAAGTTTCACGGGATGAACAATGAGAACCCAGTCAAGCATGTGCGAGAATTCCTAGTTATCTGCGAGAACATGAAGGCCGAAGGGGAGAGCGACGAAGCGCTGAAGACGAAGGCGTTCCCTTTCTCATTGTGTGATGCGGCCAGGCATTGGCTGATGAGCTTACCAGCAGGATCTATTCACACATGGGAGCAGCTCCAGAAGAAGTTCTTGGACAAATTCTATCCTGCAGCCAAGATCGCGCTACTCAGGAGGGAGTTGGCCGCACCTAGGCAGGGCGCAGGAGAATCACTATCGAAGTATTATGAGCGTTTCAGGGAGCTAGAGGCTTACTGCTACAATCACGGCCTGCCCCAGAATGTACTGATAGAGAATTTCCTAAAAGGATTGCTACCAATGGAGCTGAGATTATTGAATGCATGCGCAGGCGGCGACATTTGCAACATGTACCCGGAGGACGCATGGCAGCTGATAGAAGACTCTGCTGGACAGGTAAGACATCAGCTAACACTTGAGAATAGTCGTGCTCATTCTGTGCATCAGGTAGAAACAAGCGCTGAGATAAAGGAGATGAAGGCCATGCTGCAGAAGTTGATGAATGCGCAAAGGGCGCAACCAGCTGCGCCAAAGGCATGCGAATTCTGCACGTCCACCGAGCATAAAACTGATGCATGTCCCACACTTTTCGAGGAATCAGGAGATGTCAATGCTCTAGGAGGATGGGATAATAGAGCGCCGCAGAGGCAGAATCAGCCGCGTTTTGGACTAGCCGCAAATGGGTTCAGATGGAAGGAGGACAACAATTTCCAGAGGCGGTCCGCGGAGCAGCGCGCACCACAGCAGACGCAACAAGCTACGCCCTACAATCCACCGCACCGCCGCACTGACGCGCTAGCGCAAAATAACCAGCAGCCGCGGCGATCCTTAGAAAATATCGTGGGCCAGCTAGCAGACACAGTGCGCAAGAATGATGAGAAGTATGACAAGAGGTTCGAGTCCATTGAAAAGCAGCTGTCACAGATAGCTACCACGGTGTATGAGCTGAAAAAGAGGGATGGCAACCTGCCTTCGCAAGTGATTCAGAATCCCAAGGGAGGAGTCAACGTAGTGACACTGAGGACTGGGCGCACGGTAGGAACAGAGCAGACCGCAAAGGCGCCCGCGCAACCAGTTGCGCAAGCTCCAGAGCCAGCACAGCCAGATGCGCAACCAGCAGCGCAAGCCACAAACCAGCAGGGCAAGGCGCCAGGTATGGCGCAATCGAAAGACAAAAGCATAAATCGTACTAACATACCTGCACCTTTTCCTGTACAGGCACCATTGGCTAGGAAAGAGGCGCTTGATAAGGAGCTCTACGAGTTATTCAGTAAGGTGGAAATAAACATTCTCCTTATTGAAATAGTTCGGCAGATCCCTAGGTACGCCAAGTTCTTAAAGGAGCTGTGCACAAACAAGAGGAGGCAAGGCGAGTACGCGCAAGTAATGCTAAACACGCATGCCTCAGCAATCGTGCAACATAAGGTACCACCTAAATGCCGGGATCCAGGTACGTTCACCATTCCATGCACTTTAGGTAAGACCACAGTAAGTAACTGCATGATTGACCTAGGCGCATCTATAAATGTGCTTCCCTATTCCTTGTATGCGTCATTGCGCCTTGGTCCACTAAAGCCTGCAGGTCTCACCATTCAACTAGCAGATCGGTCGTGCAAACAACCGACGGGCATGATAGAGGACGTCCTCGTCCGAGTAGGAGAGCTGGTGTTCCCAGTAGATTTCTACGTCTTAGAGATGGAGGGTGAGTCGAGCAAGGGAAGTGCGCAGATCCTATTGGGCAGACCATTTCTGATGACAACATGCACAAAGATAGACGTGTGGAGGGGTACGCTCTCAATGGAAGTTGATGGCGAGAAAATTCACTTTAACATATTTAAAGGGATGCAGCACCCTCATGAGGACGCCACAGTACACGCGTTGGACAGCATAGACGACTTGGTTGCGGATGCGCAGTGTGCGAGCGCAACAGGACCTGGGCGGCTGACACAGGCAGAGATGGAGGCGCACGAGGATGAGCTGAGCAGTGCGGAACCAGTATCTAGACAGGTACACGATATAGTTAATGTATGCACTGCTAATAAAATCTTGCCCTCTATTGAACAGGCACCCAAGGTCGAGCTGAAGCAACTCCCCGAGCACCTCAAGTACATATTCTTGGGGAATGAGGACACCCTGCCGGTAATCATAAAGAAAGGATTAGAAGAGGAGCAGGAGGCATGATTACAAGAGGTGCTGCGCAAGAACCAGCGCGCTATAGGATAGACACTTGCTGACCTGCGCGGAGTGAGCCCGGACGTATGCATGCATAGGATTCTATTGGAAGATGGTGCCAAACCATCTAGGGAGCCTCAGCGCAGATTGAATCCGAATATGATGGAGGTGGTACAGAAGGAGATCCTGAAGCTGCTTGACACATGAGTCATCTACCCAATCTCGGACAGCAAGTGGGTGAGTCTAGTGCACGTTGTACCGAAGAAAGGAGGAATCACAGTAGAGGAGAATGCGCAGGGCGAGCTAGTTCCCAAGCGCATGCAAACTGGATGGCGCATGTACATCGATTACAGAAAGCTTAACGCAGTGATGCGCAAGGATCATTTTCCGCTGCCCTTCATGGACCAGATGCTAGATCGATTAGCGGGGAAGCCATACTTTTGCTTCCTGGACGGGTACTCAGGGTACAATCAGATACCCATAGCTGCGGAGGATCAAGAAAAAACTACGTTTACCTGCCCATTCGGTACGTTTGCGTTTCGACGCATGTCGTTTGGGCTGTGTAACGCGCCAGGTACGTTCCAACGTCTAGTCATGAGCACCTTTTCTGATATGATTGGTACATGCATAGAGGTGTTCATGGATGATTTTACTGTGTACGGAGGTACCTTTGACGCATGCTTAATTAATCTTGATAAGGTCTTAGCGCGCTGCATTTCAAAAAACCTAGTGCTCAATTATGAAAAATGTCATTTTATGGTATCACATGGAGTAGTACTAGGACACATTATCTCGCAGGAGGGGATCAAAGTCGATAAAGCCAAAATAGATCTTATTTCAAATCTGCCTTATTCCACTAACGTGCGCGATGTGAAATCATTCCTTGGGCATGCAGGGTTTTACAGGCGTTTCATAAAAGATTTTTCTAAAATTTGTATACCCCTGTCTAACCTCTTGCAAAAGGATGTGTGTTTCGAATTCACTGATGAGTGCAGGGCTGCTTTTGATAAGCTGAAGGAGGCGCTGACGAGTTCGCCAGTGATGCGCGCGCCAGACTGGAGCCTGCCGTTCGAACTGATGTGCGACGCAAGTGACTATGCAGTAGGTGCAGTCCTGGGACACCGCGTGGACAAGAAGCCGCATGTCATCTATTATGCATCGCGCACACTGGACGCTGCGCAGAGGAACTACACCACCACGGAAAAGGAACTTCTGGCAATCGTGTTTGCACTGGAGAAGTTCCGCGCATATGTTTTAGGCGCCAGAGTCATCGTCTACACAGACCATGCAGCAATCCGTTACCTGATGTCCAAGAAAGAGACTAAGCCGCGCCTGATGAGCTGGGTGCTCCTACTTCAGGAGTTCAACTTGGAAATCAAGGATACGAAGGGAACGGAGAACACAGTCGCTGACCACCTGAGCAGGATAGTGAAAGAAGAGGAGCTAGGGCAGATCACGGAGACATTCCCTGACGAGCACCTGATGGCGCTGACAGGTAAGGTACCATGGTATGCGCACATTGCGAATTACCTGGTCACAGGTACGTTTTCCCCTCATTTCACTAAAACCCAATGCATGAGATTAAAGCATGAGTCCAAGTATTACATTTGGGATGATCCGTATATGCTCAGAATAGGACCTGATCAGATTTTGAGGCGATGCGTGCCTGACCATGAAATAAACTCGATTTTAATGTTTTGTCATGCGCACGCATGTGGAGGACACTTTGGTCCAAGGCGCACGAGCAGAAAGATCCTGGATTGCGGATTTTATTGGACACACTTGTTTAGTGACTCATATAACCACTGCAGGAATTGTGACAGGTGTCAGCGCTCAGGGGGAATATCAGTGCGCAATGAGATGCCGCAGACGCCAATACTAGTGGATGAAGTATTCGATATTTGGGAGATTGACTTCATGGGGCCATTTCCTCCATCTTCCGGATATGAGTATATATTGGTCGCAGTGGACTATGTCTCAAAATGGGTTGAGGCTAAGGCCACCCGAAAGGATGATGGTAAGACAGTCGCTGACTTTTTGAGAACTAACATCTTTTGCAGGTACGGGGGTGCCTAAGGCAATCATAAGCGACCAAGGGACGCATTTTTGTAATAGGATAGTGGCGCAGGTATTCAAGCATTATGGAGTGCGCCACAAGAGGTCCACCGCCTACCATCCTCAGACGAATGGCCAGGCCGAGGTTTCCAACCGAGAGATCAAGCGCATCCTGGAGAAAACTGTGAGACCATCGCGCAAGGACTGGAGCCAGCGCCTTGACGATGCACTATAGGCATACAGAACTGCACATAAGACACCGATTAGGACTTCACCGTTTCGGTTGGTTTATGGAAAAGCGTGCCACCTGCCAGTGGAGCTGGAACACAAGGCATACTGGGCATTGCGCGTTTGCAATCTGAACCTAGACGAGGCTGGTAAGGAGCGCGCATTTGAGCTAAGCGAGTTAGAGGAGCTGCGCCTAGATGCATATGAGGGGCTGCGCGACTACAAGGCGCGCACAAAAGCATTTCACGACAAAAACATCCTCAGACGCTCCTTTGAGCCAGGAGACCAGGTACTATTGTTCTCCTCGCGCCTAAAGCTAATGTCTGGGAAGCTGCGCAGCAAATGGACGGGACCATACATGGTTACCAAGGTTTTCCCTTACGGAACAATCTGGTTAGAAAACGAGCACCAGCATCATTTTCAGGTCAATGGGCAGAGAGTCAAAAAGTATTTAGGAGAACCTTGGGATGACACAGCGCGCGAAGTTGACTTGGCAGAGCCAGAAATAGAAGATGCGCAAGTTGCTGCGCCAGAGTCGCAACCAGATGCACCTGAGGGAGAACTGGGAACTATTGCTCATATTTCTTCCCCCTCATTAACTAACCTCGTTACTTATGATTTGTCACATGATATTAACCACGCTGACCACCCTTCCGATCCTTTGCGCAGGACTGAAAAGAACGCAACGCGCACACGAGCGCGGGGACACTCAGGAGCAAGAGTGGGGGGGGGGGGTCACTGGCGCACTTTTAAGCAAGTAACGAGGTACGGTCGAGCCAACGACGTTAAAGAAAGGCACTTGTCGGGAGGTAACCCGACACGTTTTACTTTTACACGTTTTAGTTGAAAGGAATAGTAGCAGTGGTGCGCTTGTGTGCGGGTTGCGCACACTTTTCAACTTGTATTGCCCTATTCATCTTGCATGCGCTGCTATCAACTGTTTAGTATATTTTTCGATTTTTCTGCTCCTATTAGTTGGGATATACAGGGGATGTGGAGTTGACAGAAAAAGCTCTAGAGAGGCGGTTAGTCGTTTTTGCTTCGAAGGTAAGGTATATGGTTGAGAGCGCTAGTGGAGGCCGGTGCTTCGCGACCTTCGGAACAATAGAGCGCGCTCAGCCATGCAGATGCCGAAGGCAAATACCCAAAGCGTGGCGAGGTGGGAAAACAGACCACCTTTCCTCTAGAAGTCAAGCAAGGGAAGGCGGGCGCGGGTGTAAATGCGTGCGCTGACCTGCGCAAATAGATCAAGGAGGGAGAGCGGAGCGTTGTTCCATAGCTGCTATCCGAAGGCCGATACTGGAACCGTTCTGGGAACATAGGAACCGTAGATAAAGCTGTACAAAAAGAAAAAAAAAACACCAGCAGATGATATGCGCTAAAGAAACCAGCATGCACACAACTCCGTACCAGCGTGCGCAAGAAAATCATCAAGAAAGCTCGAGTTCCCAGGAAGTGCGCGAAAGAATCACGCACCGGAAGAAACTTGCGCAATTAACCATATACCCGTACTCGAAGTAAAGACCGACAACCCGGAGCCTATGAAGAGCTATCTCCCAGCCATCCGAAATAATGTCCATCCCAGCTGAGAGGTAATGAATTTCGGAATTGTTATATTAAAACTGTTGAAGGCATGTGCGCGCAGGTGACAGAGCAACGTAGGGGGAACGGCTATGCAGATCGCGCCTGAGTGCAAGACTGTGCGCTAGACTCCAGAGAGGTAATTGTATCCGTGCTTGAGTACTTGTTCGGGACGAACAAGAGCAAGTGTGGGGGGTTTGATAGAGCCTCTTTATACGCACTATTTAGATCTTAACACGGTGCTTGTTTGCATTATTTTGTGTACAAGATTACTGGTTTCCGGTGTTTTTGTATTCCAGGACAAAACAAGGGCCTAAGTCGAATACACGCTAATAGGCGCGTTTGAGGAGCGCAACACACAGCCTGCGGAGCTAGCAGCGTAAACAGGATACGAGGTGGCAGATTCAGCTAGCTAGAACGAGTCTGCTTGCTCCTTGTCGGATCGACCCTGACTTAGCCGCTATACTAAGTGGAGAAGGAAGGATTAATTTGACGCGTACAATGACGCGCGTTCAGCCGTCCCGCCGAATGCTTGGAAATGACAAGATCTTTCCAGGATACAACAACTTGTGAGAATACCTCTTTGCACCATAATGTAATACTCCGGCGAACCAAACTTGTGTTAGCAACTATCACCAATGAAATACTCAAAAGAGTATGTTGAAATCAAAAGAAAAGAAAGTTGTCTATCAAGGGAGGATATGTTGGAAATGAGAGATGTTGTATGACTTGTGATTTTTCTAGCCCTCATTTGCACCTCATTTTATAGGAGAGGATGGGGCAGCCCATCATTATGGCATTGTGGGTGCCATAACGTCCTCTTGAAGACACCAAAATGAATGTTCCAAGGGAATTATTGGTCTCACAATGAAGTCTCTTCATTTCACAAGACCAAAATCAATTTTCAATGCTCTTGAAAATATGAATAAGTCTCTCATTAGTGCATAGTCATTATCAAGGCTAGCTAATCACGTTTTCCATGTTATTGGAAAACTAATAGTCCACAAATATATGACAATGTCATTATCAAGATAAGCCTTGATGTCTTCTAAGGAAAACAAATAAGGCTTTTCACTTGATCTATGTGAAATTTAAATGCTCTCCATAATTTTGAGCATTTTATTTCATTTATTTTGGTTTCAACTTGGATATGTAAATAATTGATTTTGTTCCTTTCATTAAAAGGAATTTAAATCAAATTAAATACTTTCATATTGAGATATAAAACATACTCAATGTTGATTATAAAATATGGTCACCCCACATTTTCTTCACACTTGCACCAATTTTTTCCAACAGACCAAACGTCAATATTTTGATTTCCAAAAGCACCGGCCCCCAAACTCGAAGAGATTTGAGATAGAAGACTTGGCTTCGTAGACGCTTTTTTATATTTGTTTCCATCAACACATTCAGACCACTTCAGTTACTGCATATGGATCTGATGGGACCAATGGAAGTGGAAAGTTACCGAAGAAAGAAGTATGCATTCCTCTGTGTTGATGACTATACTCGATTCTCGTGGATCGACTTCACAAGGGAGAAGTCGGAGACTAACAAAATAGTAGTTGCTTTAGCAACCCGACTAGAACAAGAGAATAGTCTAAGAGTGGCAGCTATAAGAAGTGACCATGGAAAGGAATTTGAGATGAGGTTCTAGATGAGTTCTGCAAAAACCGTGGTATCTCTCATCAATTCTCGTCCCCTATCACATCGCACCAAAATGGAGTGGTCGAGTGCAAAAACAGGACAATTCAGAAGATGGCGCGGGTGATGATTCATGCAAAGAAGGTCCCTCTACTATTTTGGGCCGAGGCCATAAATACTGCCTGCTACATTATCAACCGAGTGTCCGTCAGAATAGGTACGGAACAGACCAGCTATGAACTCTGGAGAGAAAAGAAGCCAACTGTGAGGCATTTCCATATCTTTGGAAATGAATGCTACATCCTGAGGGACCATGAGTATCGTAAGAAGCTTGATCCAAAGAGTGATATTAGAATCTTCCTCGGCTACAAAAACAAACAATCGTCTTACAGAGTTTTCAACAAATGCACAGGAAAAGTGGTTGATGCCATCAATGTTATAGTAAAGGATGTGGAGGAAAGTTTACATGATCATGATTATGAAGAAGATGTTGCAGCTAGAAAACCTAAGGAGTCTAGACTAACAAATGAAAAAAATTATAGTTGATCAAGAAGATGCTCCAGAGGTTGCTATAAAAGAACCTCATGATCAGCCGGTGGGAGAAATTGAAACCGATAAGGATGCTGAAGGCACAACTGAAGGACCCTCGTATACAACAATTTCTCCACGGCTTCCCCCAATAGAGTACAAGGAAATCATCCATTGACTAATGTCATAGGAGATCCTCGGAAGGAAGACGAACTCGAGGTACCACTCACAATAACCTTTGTAATATGATTGGCAATTCTTGCTTTCTATCTAGCATCGAGCCTAAGAATATCAAAGAGGCTCTCAAAGATGAGTATTGGATAGCCTCTATGAAAGAGGAGCTTGGTGAGTTTGAGAGAAATGATGTTTGGGATTCGGTAACTCAACCGACTGGAGTCAACATTATTGGAATCAAACGGATCTTCAAGAACAAGTCTGATGAGAAAGGTAATATCACCAGGAACAAAGCTCGAATAGTTGCTCTAAGTTACACTCAGATTGAGGGAGTAGACTTTGATGAAACTTTTGCTCCAGTAGCGAGACTGGAGGCTATCATACTCCTCTTTGTACTAGCTTGTCATATGTAGTTCAAGCTATATCAAATGGATGTCAAGAGTTCTTTTCTGAATGGAATACTATCTGGAGAAGCGCAGCCGAAGGGATTTGAGGATCCTCACCATATCGATCACGCGTACAAGCTGAAGAAGGCCCTGTATGGCTTAAAATAAGGACCTAGAGCTTGGTATGAGCGACTGACAATATTTCTCATGGAGCATGGCTATTTCAAAAGAACCATGTCAAAATTTGTCAGCGAGGAGACTAATGAAGACTTCGGTGAAGATGACTACAGGGTGGTGTTAATACCTGCCCCTAATCAGAAGCAGAAGAATATAGCTGAATCTTCCAAAGCTTGAACCAAGCATGTCAATTGGAGTCCAAGTAGGGTGTTCGTAGTCAACATGCGTGGCATATGGTTCATGAACATTGAGGTGTCCATAGCTTGGGAGCTAGTCCCGAAGAGGGCCATCATTCATGAATGGTTGCTGGTGGTCGGCAAGTACAAGGTCCCAGAGATAATCAAACTACTTGAAGAGGCAAACATATGACAGCCCCTTACAATTTCTAGGAGGTATAGTAATCAGTTGGTGAGGGAGGTTATTTTGAACTTTCCTAATGACTTAGGAGTAGAAAGTAGTTCAAGATTGGTGAATGTTATGTGAGAAGGCGAAAGGTGGTGATCACACCAGCGGTGATAAATGAATATATGGGGATAAGAGGGGAAGCTTATCTGCCCGCTGAGGTAAGTTTGAATGTGTTGGCTGCTGCCCTGACCGAAGGGTTGTGCTCAGCATGGATAACACATAATTTGGCAGTAGCGGACCTGACTACCAAGTTCTCTCTCCTACAGAACTTTGTGATGAAAAACTAGATTCCCAATTCACACAGAGGCAAGGTCAGTAGAGATACGAGGATGTTTTTGTATGCGATAAGCCAGAAGGTCAAGATTGATCTAGGCAAAATTATCTTCCCTCAAATAGCAGCTGATCGCGCGTCGTTGTACGCGTCAAATTAATCCTTCCTTCTCCACTTAATATAGCGGCTAAGTCAGGGTCGATCCCACAAGGAGCAAGCAGACTCGTTCTAGCTAGCAACCTACAACTTACGAAAATTGGGGTTGTGAGTGATTGGGTTGCGCAGGTGCGCGAATGAACAGTAGTTGAAAGCAGAATTGCACTAGACGTGCGCAGGCAGTTGAGATTAAGTACTATGACTATGAAAAGTATCGGTGCAGACAATCCTCTATGAATGTATTCCTTATCATCGACTCTAAACGTCTATAGTTCGATTTACTGAAGTTAGTGTCCGATCCAGGCTTCCTAACATGTGCGCATGTTCCGATCAAAGTTCATGAGCTATTAATTCTTGAAACTAGTCTAAGCAGCTACGAATCCTGTCACAGTAGCAACTGATTATCCTAGCGCGTTACTCCTAGTTGTCACCGTCAAGCTATCAACTAGTTTAACATATAACAACAAGTAGTAAGAGTAAGATTGCGGTTCAAGGCTTCCCCTACTCATGCAACTAGCTGTCAACCGTGTGCACATAATTAATACAAGCAAACAAACTATGCATTAAGCACAAGTCTCAAAGGAAATACTCATGGAATCATGCCCAACCGAACAAAGCGTTTAGCTAGACATGCTAGTAGTAAACATCATAGAAATAGTAAATAAAAGCTAATGTGTCCAAGGAAACAATAACAAGCAGGTGCGTGCAGGTTGCTGTGTCTCGGCTCGCGCAGTCGGCTAGCGCAGGTCCTCGCAGCAGCTCGTGTGTTTTTCAGTTCTGGCTCTCTCTCGTGTGTTGTTGTGTGTCTTGTTAAACCCTAGCCTTCCTCTCTTTATATACTGCATTGTGAGGACAATCTTGGCAACTTCCAAATCCTATGGTGTTCAAGATTTGGAAACACCACTATCCTGCGCATGGCTTACTGCGCACATTGGTTCGTGCAGTTGGTTTGCGCACCGCAGTCTGAATCTGCCACTTCCTATCCTGTTTGCGTTGCTAGCTCCGCAGGCTGTGTGTTGCGCTCCTTAAACGCGCCTATTAGCGCGTATCCGACTTAGGCCCTTGTTTTGTCCTGGAATACAAAAACACCAGAAACCAGTAATCTTGTACATAAAATAATGCAAACAAGCACAGTGTTAGGATCTAAATAGTGCGTATAAATAGGCTCTATCAGCAGCTCACGCCGGTTTTTCCAAGTCAAACCTAGGCAATGTCGTCCCCTTGCTCATCTATGAGCTTGTCACCAAGCAACACCCTGAATTAACGGCAGAGTTAGATAGATTATCTGAAGAACCTCAGGTGTTCATGATGGATCACAAGTTATTCAAAGGGAAGCATATTGTTGACGTCGTAGAAGCATATCCAGTGTTGCAGGAAGCAGACCCAGCCAAGGAAGATATAGCAGCAAACCCTGAGGCATTCAGTCAGCGCTTCAAGCAGCTCTATGCGCCAGGATTGTTGGTCATTTGAAGACTAAGCTTGCACACTTGATCGCTGAAGCGATGCGGAATGCTGCCCGGTGAGCTCAGATTGTGAGCCTTCTGAGCGACGTGGAGCACCTAGTCATCGAGATCCCACCTCCAGTACATGATGAAGAGGCGTAGGCCTATTTTACTGTTGGTTAATTCCCTATCATTTTGTTGACAAAAAGGGAGAGAAATACTTTTTTGAACTTTTTCGAATACTTGTTTCGTGTTTCACATTAGGCCAAATGTTGAGCCACTACTTTAGGAACTTATGCAACTACTATTAGTTAGTTGCAAGTGTAGTTAGCTATAGCTTTAGCTTTTTGTTGATTGCATTATTTTCACGTTGCATGTTGCATTAGCTATAGCTTTCTACTTCCTTAAATGGTTGTCTCGAAGCGGAACCCTATCAGAGAATCCAGAGAACTGCTGGTTGTGGTTAGAGCAAGTGGATGAGGAAGCTGACAGAGAGGAAAGCTATTGTGGCAAGCAACCAAAGAGGAAGGAAAGATTCGAAGAGTTAGAAAAGTCCATGAGTTTTGTCAAAAATGTCAAGGGGGATTGTAAAAGATTATGACATCCTTGACAAAACAAATGCAACCAGATCTGGAAGTTGCTACAACACGCAGTAAAGCAAAAAGCTGTAGCAACCTAAAGACAACCAGCTAGAGGTCAAAGATTATTGATCAGAGAAAGTTTCCTAAATATATTTAGGAAACTGCTGCTATAACAGAATCAACATACAACTTGGAGAAGATCCATAAAAGATCTACAAAGTTTTCTAAGAGGTTTTAGGAAATAGTTGTTGCAGCAGATTTGTATAACAACCTGCGAATATCTTGGAGAAGATTCGGTCGGTTTAAAGGCGTTAGGAAGTATTCCTATATTCAACAAGTTCTAGTTGGACTAGGACTTCTATATTCTACCGTGGGCTGCCAATATATAAGGGCAGCGCCTCTATGAGGAGAAGTAGCACAAGTACACACAAGAATATACAAGCTTAGATCGAAGAGCGAGTGTGCTATTCCGAGAAGCTAAGAGAGATCATGACTGGACAAGTGTGATCGAATCTTGATCAGTGTGTTCACTTGGAGAGGAGCCACAGTGTAGAGCATTGTTCCCACAAGGTGACTGGAGGTCACTAATCAAGGGGGAGCGTCACCGGAGTTAAGTGAACTCACGGAGGTCCGACTGAGATTATGAAAGAGATCAGAGCGTCGGAGACTGTGTAAGTTGAGTAACTTGATTGACTAAGTTGTTGTAGCATCCTATCATACACTGTGTTGTGTAGTTTATAGAGTAGGCTAGTCTGTGTGATCAGATTGTGCTAAGATTCTAGCTAGATTAGAAGTAGGGGTTGTTTTATCAGAGGCTGTGAACTGACACCTTTGTACTTAAACCGGTTATAGTGGAACCTTGAGGACTGAAGAGAAGTCCTCCCCAGACGTAGGCATTGGCCGAACTGAGTAACCAAAGTGCTTGATTTTTCCAGCTTCGGTCTTAGCAAGATTATTCTGCAATCACCACAATCAGTTGTTGTAGCAACCTAATTGACCCAGTCACAAGCGGCACATCAATTTCATTCCAAGTATGGCTACATGCAGCAATGAACCTACGGGCTTAGTTCCAAGCTGCGTGTCCCCCACAATGATGCCAACTGCAAGGCCTGAAAAGTTCATTGGGTTCACTACAAGAGATGGAAACTAAAGCTGTTATTTCACTTGACAACCTTAGGGCTAGCCTGGTTTTAAACAAGGATCCTCCTAGTCCTTCGGAGGAAGAGACCAACCCTCAGGTGCTCATGGCATTCATCAAATGGCATTCATATTTTTTGTATCCTAACTATGTAATGAACTGCCTAATAGACTCACTGTACAATGTATATATTGTCAAATGCTCCTCTAAGGAGCTTTGAAAGTCTTTGGATCACAAATACAGAATCAAGAATGTGGACTCCAAGAAATATATTATGGGCCGATTCCTTGAGTTCCAAATGGTGCATTCAAAACTGTGACAAGAAGGGTCACAGGGTTGTTGATTGCAAGAAACCTCAAAGGAAGAAGAGGGAAGCAAATGCAGCTAAGATAGATGCAGACTACCTCGCGGCAGCGATAATCGAGCTGAACTTGGTGGACTCTGACGCCAAGGAATGGTGGCTAGATACGAGAGCTACCTGCCACATATGCTTAGACGAGAAAGCTTTCTCCACTCTTGAATTGACAGATAATGGAGAAAAGATATACATGGGCAACTCTATGACCTCTGAGATCAAGGGGAAGGGCACAGTGATCCTGAAGATGTCATCCGAAAGAGAGCTGAAGTTGATGAGTGTTCTCTATGTACCCGAGATAACGAAAGAATATCATCTCTGGGACACTATTGTGTAGTCATGGCTTTAGAATGGCCTTTGAGTCCCAAAAAGTAGTCCTCACAAAGAATGGCATGTTTGTGGGGAAGGGTTTTGTAAACGATGGCATGTGGAAACTTAATGTAAATGCCATCTTACATAAGAAGATAAATGAAAGTGATTCTTCTATTTACTTGCTTTAAGTCTTCTAATTTATGACATAAACGATTAGGCCTGTAAATTATGACATGATAAAGAAACTAATGAATTTAGAGTATATACCCAAATGTCATATATATTCCAACCACAAGTTCAAAACTTGTGAAGAAGCCAACCAAACGAGAACACCCTTTATTAGAGTTGAAAAGGAGAGCGGACATGTGGAATTAATTCATAGTAATCTATGTGATTTGAAATTCATGCCAACTAGAGGTTGTTACAAGTATTTTTTGACTTTCAGTGATGATAGTACAAAATATTCTTACATTTACTTGCTGAAAAGCAATGATAAGACAATTGAATAAATTTGCCCAATACAAACTTGAAGTTGAGAATCAACTCAACTAAAAGATAGAGAGATTGAGAAAGTGACCGTGGAGGTGAATATGTAGAAGTGTTTGAGGCATTCTGTGCATAGTACCGAACTATTCACAAAGTAACTCCACAGTACTCACCTCAATCAAACGATGTTGTCGAACGAAAGAATCGCACTCTGAAAGAGATGAAGAATGCGATGTTGTTAAGCTCTGGATTATTCCACGAAATGTGGACGGAAGCGATCTTATCAGCGAATTACCTTTTGACCAAGGCACCTCGCATATAGGAGGACAAGTCTCCTTATGAATTATTTAAAGAAAGCCTTCCTATAGATACTTACTAGTGTGAGGGTGCCTACCTAAGGTATTGGTGCCTAGTCCAAAGAGAATGGGGATAGAACCAAAAACAATGGACCGTGTGTTCATTGGTTATGCGCAGAACAATACTGCGTATAGATTCCTTGAGTATGTATCAAAAAACCCCAACATACACAAGAATTTCATAATGGAATCAAGGAATGTCGAAGACGGTTTCCCTGATAAGTCTGAGGAAAATGAACCTGGTTCATCTCATCAAATATCTGAGGGTGTTGATCAATTAAATCAGCAACTCGAGGGAGTATCTAAAATGGAGAGGGAGCCTGAAGAACTAAGACGTAGCAAGAAAACTAGGTGTGGACCTCATTTCCTAACCTATATGCTCAAACCTAACCTAAGACGTAGAGCGAAGCTATTGGTTGAGTAAAGGGTCCCTTATGAAAGAAGCCATAAAGAGCGAGATAGACTACATCTTACAAAACCATATGTGGGAACTAGTTGACCTTCCTACGGGAAGTAAACCACTTGGCTCCAAATGTGTCTTCACAAGGAAGATGAAGGTGGATGGGTCTATAGAAAAGTACAAGAAGAGACTTGTCATCAAAGGATATAGAAAAAATGCAGGTCTAGACTACTTTGACACATATTCTCTAATGACGATAATAAATGACGATAATAACTTCCATTAAGATGATAATAGCCATTGCCACTTGCGTAATTTGCAAATTCATTAAATGGATGTGAAAATGGTCTTCTTCAATGGAGATCTCAAGGAAGAAATCTGTATGGGTCAATCTGAGGGTCGAGAGAGTAAAGTTTGTAAACTTGTAAATTCTCTCTATAGACTAAAACAAGTGCCAAAGTAGTGGCATGAAACATTTGACAACATGATGTAGTCAAATGGATTCAAGATCAACGAGTGTGAAAAATGTGTGTACATTAAGAACACTGAACATTGTTATATGATTCTGTGTTTGTAAGTAGATGACATGCTCATTGTAGGAAGTAGTGATCGCATGGTAGAGTCCACAATGTCTTTATTGAACTCAAAATTTATTATGAAAGATTTGGGACTAGACGATGTAATTTTAGGAATCAAAATTACACGGACGACTAAAGGAATTACCCTTAGTTAGACACACTATGTGATAGGATCTGGACAAGTTTGGAACATATAGTCTTGGTGTGTCCAGAATTCCAGTTGACATGAGTCAACACCGTTCCAAAAATAAGTTACAATCCCTCTCCTTAGTGGAGTATGCAAAAGTGATAGCGGTCTTATGTACCTGATGAAGTGTACAAGACCGGATATTGCCTAATGTAAGTAGACTTGCTAGAGATTCTAAGATCTTGGTTCAAAAGGACAACCTAACTGCTAAGACTAAGTGTGATCACTATGGGGGTTTAACTCCCTAACCCATTCCTTGTTGAAACAGTGACTCCCTTACGAGGTTAAGCATGCGGATTTAATGATTATAAGGAGTGTGGCAGTGTGAGAAAGAAAGAAGTGTGGCAGCTTCAAAAAAGAATTTACGAAGCTTAATTCTCTCAGAACCAAGAAGGGGTGTCATGGTTAGAAATGAACCCACCTAGAGAGCTAATATATAATAAGGTAATTTCTAATAGAGATATGTGTTTAATTTACACTATAAGACAAACAATTCAAGGACATCGCATCTATTATCTTTTTAGTAAAGAACCCAAATCTTTCCGAGGAAAAGTCAAAGGCATAGTAGCTAACCTATCATATGCAGATATAGACCGTAGAAGCTATCACCACGTGCCTAGTATCAATTTCATTATTGATTTTCTTCATATGGGGGAATTTTGGAAAAATGATGAAAATGTGTAAAAAAAATGGTGGTGCGACCTCATTTTGTGATCCAAAATACTGAGCTGGAGTACACCTCTAACAGAACCAGATATTTACGGTGGAGTACACCTCCAAATATAAAGATTGAGTACAATTCAACATGAGCAAAATAATCATGAATATATACCTTAAAATGAGAGGTATTTAATCCATGATTGTTTTTAAGCCAACGTTGAGGCTCTAATGGGAGGTGACATTTCAATTTAGAAGCAACACCTGAAGTTGAGGTGTCACCTTGAATAGGGGCTTAAGTGAGGCAGCGCATGAGAGGTCTTTAAAGACATTTATGGTCCTTTAAACCCACGCATCGCCTGGAACCAAGTTGAGGCGATGCCTAAGTGTCACATGGACAAACTTGAGGTGTCGCCTAGGAGGTCTTTAAGAACATTTAAGTTCCTTTAAGAACAGAGGTGTCGCTTGGCTCAATAAATCAAGGCAACACCTGAGTTGAATAAATGAGTTTTAAGAGCATTTATGAGCACTCAGGGGATGCCTCATCCAGAATGAGGCATTTCCTGGCTTGAGGCATCCCCCGACTCAAAGTCTATGCAACGCCTGAGTTTATTTAATGGATTTTAAGAGCTCAAGTGAGGCGACGCTTGGAGCGTCATAGCTTGGCTGCCTATAAAAAGAGAAGTATTTCTCTTCATTTGACACACTATATGAAACCTGCATACCATACCTCTTGAGAGAGCTTTCAGCAGTCCTCTCTTGAAAGTTTAAAGTCAGCTTCAAGTGTGGTTTTTGTTCAACTTTTTGTGGAAAGTTTTCTGATGATATTAGAAGGTACAAAAATTTCATGGTGCACAAAGGGTAGCTCCAGAGTTGTTGTATCCTGGGAAGCGGTTGACCAAAGAATCCCACCACCAAAGGGATGTCAATCACGCTTTAAGGAAACTACTGAACGAGCCTTAACTTCCCCAGAGATTTCCTTACTTTGGTTTTGTATTCTTTGTTAATATAATGCAATCAAATTGACAAAACCTGCCAAAGCAAACAAGCAAAGTGCACAAGAGGGTTGCTACAGCTTCTTGTGTAGCAGAAGAGCTGTAGCATCTTGAGCAGCAATTTCTGCAAGAAGAACAAGCTGTCCAGAATTGCAGAGAAGAGCAACAGAAGCTTTCTAAATTAGTTTAGAATATTCCCAGAGGCGCCTACCTACCGCAATAAATCAGCTACAAGATAATGTTGTTTTAGAAGGTGGGTGTCCTTATCTCTAATGGACAATACTTCTTATTCTATTTTCAATAGGGCTTAGAGGTCGCTATTTAAAGGAGCCTCGACAGAGAAACAAATCAATCAATCAATCCAAGAATACATCCCGTCAACCAATTGATTATCACTCAGAGCAAAGAGCGTGCAGCACTCGCGGAAGAGTTCGACCGGCTCAACAGAAGGCTTGGAGCAGCACAAACAAATTCAGCACAAGCTATACCACAAAAGGGTGTGCTATAGCAACCTACAGTAATCATTGTTTTACTTAGATTAGGGGCGAGTAGGTGTGTGCAGCTGATCTGAGGCTGTTCAGATCAGAAGTAATTCGTACTGATCAGGTTAGGCTTCATAGATTGATCTAGCGTAGGTGTAGAGTCAAGTCTGTGTAAGGGAAACCGGAGGATAGTAGAATTACTGAGGACTCCAAAGTAGTCCTCCCCAAACATAGGCAGTTGGCCGAATTGGGTGACCAAATTCGTTTGTGCTCTCTTTCATTCGCTGTACAAGCTTAGTTCCGCACAGTGGTACAAGAGGTTGTTATAGCAACCTGCTAGTACACTCTCAGCAAACGAAGGCGCTGCAATTTCATTCTTTACTTGAATAAAATTTGTCTTTATTTATTTATTTAAATAAATATTTTCAATATTCACATGCACATGCACATATAATTGGAACAACACCAACAACTTCTAGTGTCAAGAGTTCACAAGGCAATTGAAAAAAAGTTCATGGCATGTAGAGTTTTAACTAAGCAAGACTTTATCAGACAATCAAAACAAAGTTCAAGGAATTATAGTAGTTTAGCTAACTTATGAGGTAAAGAGAACAAAGTCAAGTAGTCGTGACATGTGTGCATGTATGCTAGTGAGCCTAAATTTTGCAAGGCTAACGAAAGAAAAATTAAATATAAAAATAAAACTATATGTCATGGATTACTAAAACTATATGCAAGTGACTAGGTTCGCACTCCACACTTAAAAAATATGCTTAGTCCATATGCATGCAATAAAGATCAAGCAGAATAAGAAATGGGTACTGCCTTGAAAGTAGAATACATTTTGGCGAGAAGGGATCATCTACATAGAGTACATCTTGGCGAGATGGGATCATCTACATGGAGTACCTGTTACCTACGAATGCAAAAAAGCAAAAAGAAGTGTATATGCGTATACTTTGCCTAGTTTAACATCTTGGCGAGACGGGATCATCTACATGGAGTTCATTTTGGGGCTTCTCTATCTCCCGGTTGTGCCAGCTGCGGGTCTCTGAGTTTGTAGCCGACATGCTCCTCCAGGCTATCATCTAGGTGGTATGGCTTCAATCTCTTGCCATTTTCCTTGAAGCTGGTCTCTTCCGATCTCAGCAACTCGACTAGCACGTCTAGGAAAACACAATGGATGATATATGGCCGCATCTAGCGGCTTTAGAGCATTCCTAGAAAAAGTCGCAAATGTAGGTTAAACAAACTGAGTCACCTTCACAAAACTCTCGTTTAGATATGAGCAAGTTGTGCAGTCTCTTTCTTTTTCCTTGTATATCCTTGCAATCTCGAAGACATCGAGTCATAGTTCCTCCAACTCAAGTAGCTAAACTACACGTTTGTGACCAGTGGCTGAACCGTCAAGGTTTATCTTTTTTATGGCCCAGAGCACTTTGTGTTCCAGTGCTATGTGCAGATGGCAGGGCTTACCATAGAAAAGCTTGAACGAGGTCATTCTTATCGGTGTTTTGTACGCGGTCCTATACACCGACCGAGCATCATCAAGCTTCTCGTACCAGTCCTTGCCTGTGGTGGACATGGTCTTTTCGAGAACTAAATTTATTTCATAGCTGAAGACTTCCACTTGCCTGCTAAAGTGTGATCCACCATCATCGATGACTATCCTTGGGGTACCAAACCTTGAGCAGATCACACTTTTGAATAGCTTTTTGACCACCTTTGCATCACATGTAGGGGTGGCCACTTCCTCCACACACTTGGAGACGTAATCCACTGCGATAAGGATGTACAAATTCCCTTTGGAGGGTGGGAATAATCCCATGAAGTCGATCCCCCAGACGCCAAACACTTCTACTTCCAAAATTCCCTGTCATGGTATCTCTTGGCGTTTAGATATGCTCCCCATCTTTTGGCATCTGTCATTGGCCTTGACATATGCATGGGCATCTCTGAAAATGGTGAGCCAATAGAAACTTTAAGTACATTTGTTGTCATCTTATCTCCTCTTCCGTGTCCCAAGTAACGTTCTGAGGCATTAAAAAAAGGATGCCTCAGATCATTTTCTGTAGATGCCATCAGGTTCTTTAGATGCCATCACTGCACAACCATTAAAGATAGGGCTCATCCCAAATAAATAACTGCGAGTCTCAATTCACTTTCTTTCGTTGGTGGTACGTGAGGTCATCAGGTAGCACTCTGCAATTAAGGTAGTTGACAATGTTGGCGTAACCATTTGATTTGGCTGCCTCATGACCATAAAGTTTGATATTATCTCTAGGTCACCACTGACCTCAAAGTCTTCAACCCATAGGTCATCATTGTTCTGCTTGAAAAGATACCACTCTTCTTCGAACACATCTTTTATAACTAAATATGTAGCCTCGATCCCACCATTCTTCACTAGCATCATTTTTATGATTTGTCGCAAAGTTATTTTCAACCTTATTTTTATATCTTTAATCTCTCGAATAGTGCCCTTTTCTACCACATATGAAACATAATCCTCTTCATGTCGACGGTGTTATTGTCGATGACACTCATCTTTGCAAGATTCTTCTTCATCTTCACTATCATATTTGTAACCTCGATAAGTGAACTTACTTCTAGGCTCTCTATCAGGAATGTGTATCTTGGATCTCCTTCAAGTAGTGAAGACAACTTCCACTGTCTCGGATTTGATCGTCATCTTTGCCATTTGTTGTGTTATGGCCTCTTGATTAGCTAATGAATTTTCTAGTTTCACTAGTGATGGTTCTTTAGGCCATCCTTGTAGTGACACACTAAAGTTATTGTATTCAGGATTTAATCCATTAACTATAATTCTTCTTATTCGACCATCTCCAAAATTAGCATCGACTTCTAATTGTTCTATCGTGCTACGCAAATTCTTTATTTGGAAAAATAGTCATTAATAGAGAACGCACCTTGGGTAGTGTTCATCAGTTCTCTTTCCAATTCTCTCGAGCAGGATTCTTCCTTAAAAAGAGTGCACCAAGATATCCCAAGCTTCCTTTGTTGTCTCCACGTCTTCTATCCATGGAAGTAAACTCTTGTTGATACTAATTTTTATAGCATACAAAACCTTATCAGCCTTGATGGTCCATGACTTTGTTGGAAATTTGTGTCAAATGGATGAAGAAAATGAGGGTTCGTCCCATTTTGTGAGCCGACTTTTGAGGTCGTGAGTACCTCGAATTGAATGGTAAAAAATCTCAATTGAAATCCTTGCAAGGTGTAGTACTAGATTTGTTACTCGAATGCCAAAATCAAAACAATATCGAATGTGATATTGATGCATATTGTTGTTGGTTGTAAAATAGTCACAAAACGACGCCGTTTTGTGCACATGTTTGACCAGTAATTTAAATAAAAAATGCATTTTGTTATTGCATTTATTGGGTTATTTAGAAGCCTAATTAAATAAAAATCTGTAGTTTTTATTTTGGCATCAATGGTGTTATTTAATCTCTATTTATGTTCTTTCTTAAAACTAGTAATTAGTTTTGAGATATTTTGAGGAACATGAATGAATGTGGCTCACTATAAAATCAAGTCTAGTTCTTCATCTTAAAACACACAAAAGAAAAAACAATTCCCTTCTTCTGGTGTGAGTCTTTCTATTCTTCTGTGGTGTTCAAGGTCCGTTGGTGATAGCCAAAGGCTTCTTCTTTCCGTCCGAGTTAAGTTTAAGGTGCAAAAGCTTGAACTCAGTAGTCGTTGTATCCTGGGAAGGCGTTGCCAGTGAATCCGGCACCTGTGGGAAGGCAATCAATCTTTAAGGAAAGCGTCGAGCGTGTGTCGACTTCATTCTTATCGATTCGATTTTTGTTTACCCTATTCAATCTAATTCGTATTTTCATTGTTTGATTCAATTATAAGATTTGTCATCCTTAAGAGGTGGTGGGATATCACTATCATCAACTACATCTCATAGGTCTTGACCACTCGAGTAATACTTCATGCAAGATCTTCATTGTCGATAATTGTACTCATTCATTTTCTCCATGATCCAATCAAACCACCAAAATCTGCCATTAATGATTAGAGCGTACCTTACGATTGGTCTTCGAACACATATTACTTCAAAGTCCTTGACTTTACTCCTCACTTTCCTCCTCAAACAATGCTCATATGCTCCTCACCGGTCCCGAATCACCTAACTCTTGATACGAAATTAATAAATATATACAATGCAGATTTTAATAATGGACAATCACTCACATTTACAAAAGGAGAACTGGCACATTAACTCACTCACACCCTTATCTCATTCACTATTTCTTTAACTCAACCACTTACAAGCCACCTTATTTTTATTATTCCACATCCTCAATTAACGGCGGAGATTCACTTGATTAAACTGTGGAGAGTTTTCATGTAGAACTCTTTCCAAAATATTTTAACCAGAATACTTGTATAAGTTTCTAGAAAACTCCATATGTGTGTTGGTCACCTTCTTGGGTTCCGTTGGTCTTGGCATATTGGGTCGCTTTATTGTGGGAGTTTAGCCCATTTAGACATGGATAATTCGATAGTTTTTTAGTCTAGGTAACAAGCAAGCAGAAGGAAAGTGCCTTATTTTTGAATGCGATTTTGCTAAGGTTGTCGGGATTAGAGTTGGAATGTTAGGAGCAACGCTGCTCTTGCTGACACATTTTGATGTCGTGGTTTGAGAGCAGCCGAGGTTGTGAATGGATGAAGAAAAGGAAGATCCTAGAAGATGAATGAATTTACTTCCTGTGTGTTCAAATTGAATATTGAAAATCCGGTAAGATTCCGATGATTGAGACACGACCGATTAACTCCATCATACCTCTGCCGCAGCGGCAGCTACATAGCTGGGCAAGGGACTGTTTCGTGGAGACCGGAACGGGAACTGATCAACCTGTTTTCCATTTTCATCGTAGTAAATTACACCTGAGAAGTCAGGAGGCTGACACCTATCCCCCATCAAGATGGCCTTCTGCCAAATAGCACAGCACTCTTCCTCATCACACTCCGATCTACCCTCGTAGCTTGACCGCTTAATCCTGCTGCTCACACTCAACAGAAGCCTCCTCGAATCAGCTCTGAACTTCCCAGAAACCCTGCTGGCCCGTCTCTCCAGAGAAGCCATCAGAGCTGCCAGGACACGTAAGGGGACCGGCTTTGCGTCCCGTCGACTTGGGCTGATGGAAGCTTGAGACATTTCGTGCTCTCTGCTTCTTTCTGTGCTCTGTTTTTGGTTGAGCTAATGGTGCGGTGTATATATATATTATGTACGCTCGCGCTGAGAAAGAGAAGAATGTTGTAGGTTACCGGCTAGAGTGGGCTAAAATAAAGTCCCTCCCTGCTTCCACCAAGTCAATAATATGAATAGAAGAGGTTAGTTTGGTCCGTGGGGCTTGACTTAACGCAATGGTAATATCTCTCTTAAAAGGTTGGTTTTGTGGGAGATAGTTGTTGGTCGATGGTGCTTGACTTGCTTTAAATAAAACAACAACAACAAGGATTAATGCATTTCTATATCGGTGTTGTGGGCTTGTTAGTTGACGAAAGTCGTTTCCACCCTGCCGGTCCTCTTGGGTCCAAACCATCTTTTTCTTAAAAAAGTCTTCTTCATGTTTATTTGGGAGGCCCCAATACGGTTTTTATGGGGTAATGTTTTATTTCATTGGAGGTGGAGGAGCGTATGTCATCTATTATTTTATACATACGACTCTTCATCACTGTGTATCTCATATTTCATCTGAATCAAACCTCAACCTTTTTTCTTTTGGTGCTGTTTTATTCGATGGGGACATGGACACTTCATCAGGTACGATTGCCTGTGCTTGTGCTTCCAATAAAGCTTCGAGTTCGAGACCTCTTGAGTGACTAAGAACACTTCTTACTAATTGGGGCAGCACCCCATTGATTATGAGATCCATTTGTTGTTACGGTTCTGCCTTGAACAAAGCTCGGAGATCAGAAGACAAAGCTCCACCTGATCCAAGGGGAAAATGTCCAACAACAAGGCGATAGGGGAAAATGTCCAACAACAAGTGTTTGTTGTGCGACCGTCCTCAATCACTAGAGATTGCCTACAGCACAAAGCACTTCGTTCAATCTTTGATAATCATCAAGGCGCTATGAAAGATGGGGACAATCTATGGCGAATCCAGAGACTCCAGCCAGCAGGTCACAAAAAAATATTACTGATTTATTAATATTTAATTAAAAATATATTTTTTTTATAAAATTTGAGACCCCCTGGAACCGCCACCGGAGACAACGGTGCACGAATGGGGTCCATACAGATGTTTAATGAAATTTACTAGACACCCAAGGTGCAAGCCAAATGCATGCTCTTTGTCAACATTTCCCCTCGATGTAAAACCACCTCGAGAATGCTCGACGCCAGACAACATACAATTTTATCTCTATAGAAGAGGCACATCAATTTGGACGCAAGAGAAGTAAAGGAGGGGATCCATCAAGACGGCCAAATCACATGTCAACCCAACTCACGGCATAGGCAAATGAGTCAAGGCCCTTGTGAGCAGTGGCGGTTCCACGGGGTCCTCAGACCCCTCTCCTATTTCTCTCAATTTTATTAATTAATTAAATATTATATTATATTATGAGGGTAAATCGGTCATTACACACATAATATAGATTTGGAAGTTTCATGGAGCTGAAACGAATTGCAGATTTGCAGGACATTTTATCATCTGGAAACTTCATCGCTGGAGACTGGAGTTGTAGCTTGGCGGTGGAAAGGGGTGGTCTTTAGCTTCACCTCCCCATCTTTACCAACATTTTGCTTAGTAAGTTACAACCCAACCTTCTTCAAATGATTATCCGTCAAATTTTTGCCAAAATGCTCTTTCCGCCAGCACCATTCAATCAGGCATTATCACTAACCTCACACATCTAGATGAAACCCTACTCACTTCACCTGTTTTTCAATATGGTCTTTCTCAATTTCAAAATCTTTACTGATGGGTTACCTGATGGGGAGAAATAGAGGTTTGTGGTTTTTGCCAGTTTGGTGTGGACATACTTGACTGCTCGACCTAGAATGCTAGTTGGTGTTATAGATACTTATTTGCTTGCTCGTCTACAGCTAGGTTTTGATAGCTTTTGAAATGGAGGAGCAGGCAGAAGATGAAGGATTTTGTGATTGGGAAGTTGCTTGGTGAAGGGTCTTTTGGGGTTGTAATGACATCTAAAAGAGCTTGAGCAGAGAACGAATGTGAGAGAAATTTGAAATTGCCACTGATCCGGCATTAAGGAAACCGATCAATGATTATGAGCATATGTTTAGAGATAATGTTAGGAGGGCATATTTGGTTCAAGGTCTTTGTCATCCATATTCACTTGATTTTCCAAAAACTAACATGAGAAATAAATTGAGGTGCTTTCAAGTTGAGTGGTTCAAGAAATAGGAATGGTTGGAATATATTGTGTCTTGTTGAGGTATGACATCCTTGACAAAACAACACAAGAAGATGCTACAGTACTCTCTGGAGTTTGCAGCTGGAGCACTTTCTGAAGATTGACAAAACAGCAACAAGGCATAAGAAGTTGTTATAGCACTCTGTGACAATTAGAAGCTGAGGCAAGCTTGCTGAAGACAAACAACAGAAGATGCTATAGGAAACCGTGATGACTTGAAGCTAGAACAAAATGGCCGGTCATCCTGGAGGTAATGCTGGCGTTGCAAAAAACCAGGGAGCCTTGCAGTCGTCCTCAAGTAATCAGCAGACGTCATCACATGGTTGGAAGAGGTCAAGAAAGATAAGGTTTTTAAATGCCGATTTAGGAAACCAAATCTCAACAATCTCCTAAGATCTATAGATAGATCTTTGACTGCCAAAAGAAGTTTAGAAAGTGTTATAAATCCTATTGGAACTAGGATTTCTATAATCCTTCATGGGCTGCAAGGAAACACACACACACGGAGCAGAACGAAGAAACTTTAGTGTGAAGAGCGAGTGTGCTGTCACTGGGAATTGATGATGCAAAATGGCAGTGTTTGACAAAACCAACACAAGTGAACAAGCAGCAGCTACAGCAGGGGATGCTATAGCAGGAGCTTGTTCAAGTTGCTGCAGCATCTGTCCGAGTTGCAGCAGCAACCTGGGCTTGGCTAGAAGGCCTGGCATCTCTGCGGAGAACATCAGAAGAATCTTTTAAAGTGCTGCGGAGAATATTCCAGTGGGTATTCCTAGCTAGAGAAGGAGATTTGTGTTGGAGATCAAAAACAAATCTAATCTCCTAAAAATTAGGAGATAATTGTTTCTTTTTGGGACATTGCTAAATTATGTTCTTGTTTAAAGCTGGAGCTGCTATTTAAGAGAGAATAGGTCAGAGAAGAAAGGTTGATCGAAGCTGAGGGATATACGAGTGCGTACGCAGAATTCAGATAGAGAAATTTTGGTGTGCGACGGACGAGTTCTTCGATCATCACCCGACAGCAGAGCGTGAGCGCAGAGCTGTAGTGACAGAAGGAGAAGGAGATCAGGACTTGCGTAGTCTGATCCGAGCTTGATCTGGAAGCCAATTCAGAGCAGTGATGCTTGTTGGTTGATCAAGGAAGGCCGCAGAAGAACTGACGGTGTGTGGCTCAGTCGAGTGTCTAAGCGGCAGCTCTAGCTAGTGGCAGTAGGTCACTGAGCAAGGGGGAGTATTCCAGAGTGTGTAGCGCTCGTGGAATCGTTCGATCGGCTCGGCAGAAGGCTTTGGAGCGACGCAGACAATTGTGCATTAGCTGTGTGCTACAGCAGTTGCTACAGCAACCCTGTAGAGTTGAGTGTAGTTTAGCATAGGCTGAGTTTCGAGGAGACAATAGCTATTCTAGATTGACATTTGTAGAGGGTGTGCAGACACAAGTTAGAGCCTCTTCTGATTGTGTCCAGTTATCCACACAAGGTTGAGTAGCATAGGTTGCGTGGTGTTGTAACCGAGTGTACTTGGAGACCTCTGTGATTAGTGGATTGAGGACTGGAGAATAGTCCTCCCCAGACGTAGGCAGTTGGCCGAACTGGGTGAACAAACTTCTATCTTGTTCATTGTTTGCTGAGACAATTTCTGAGTGAACAAGAATGTGCTGCAGCAACTGCTTGTTCACAAATCTGTCTATCAAGAGACTCTGCGAATTTCAATTGGTATCAGAGCGGGAGCTCAACACACAGAGTAAAAGATCCTATAGTGTCTCTGAAGAAGCCAAGACAATGAAGGAAGGACAGAGCACAAGCAGACCTCCATTGTTGAAAGAAAGCAACTATGGATATTGGAAGGCTAGGATGAAACCTTTCTCAAGGCCATTGATGAGAAGACCTGGAGAGCTATCGTGGTCCAATGGTCTCCCCCAATCACCATGGATGAACAGGGAGTCACACGGATAAAGCCTGAAGAACAATGGACTGCTGAAGAGGGAGCTGCAGCAACTGGTAATTCAAAGGCTCTGAATGTGATTTTTGCTGCAGTTGATGCTAACAATTTCAGGTTGATATCAAATTGTGATATGGCCAAACAAGCTTGGGAAATTCTGCAAACTGCACACGAAGGAACTGATAGAGTAAAGTTGTCAAGATTACAGATTATTGCCACACAGTTTGAGAATCTGAGAATGCTGGAAGAGGAGACAGTCACTGAGTTTAATGCAAAACTTTGTGATCTAGCAAATGAAGCTCATGCTCTTGGTGAACCTATCCCTGAAGAGAAGCTGATCAGGAAGGTCCTCAGATCGTTGCCCACAAGATTCGACATGAAAGTGATGGCCATTGAAGAAGCCCAAAATGTCAGATTCATGAGGCTGGAAGAGTTGATGGGATCCCTCAAACAATTTGAGATGAAACTGGTTAAAGAAGATCTCACTCCTAAGGACAAGAATATTGGATTGAAGGCTGAAACAGAAGCTAAGAAGCCAGCTCCAGATGATCAGCTGAGTATGCTAGTCAAGAACCTTGGGAAGCTCCTGAAGAGCATGGACTCAAGAACTGGGCAAAGCTCATCCTCACGAAAACAATTCAGAAGAGGTGGAGAAAATAAAAGGAGAGGGAAGGAATCTACTAAGAATGAAGATGAGAAGAAAGAAATAAAAAAAGGAGTCCAATGCTGGAACTGTGCAGGGTATGGCCATCGACAAATCAACTGCACCAGCAAACTGATGAAAAAGAGGGCTCTCTCTGCCAGTGGAAGTGAAGACGAGACAAATCTGAGTGAGGATGAATGCAACTTGGCTAGATACAGATCAGCCAGAAGAGGCAGAAAAACACAAGGAAGAGTGAACCAGCTCCTGCTTCAGCAACCTCTGTATCACCGTGACAAGAAAGCCTCGAAGTATAAAAGATGCTATAGCTGCGGGCACAAAGGTCACATAAAGAGGAACTGTTCTTCAGCATACACCGGAAAAGGTTCAGCTAGGAAACCAATCAAGCAGAAACATGCGCGGACTCAGATTCTCGCGTTTGTCAGCACAGCAAGCACCTCTGATAAGATAAGCTGGTATTTTGACAGTGGTTGTTCAGGACACATGACAGGAGAAAGATCCTTCTTGAAAAACATAACACCCTGCCTGGAACAACGGGTGAAGTTTGGAAACGGCCTGAGAGGAAGAGTTCTAGGAAAGGGAACTTTAGCAGTTGAAGGAATGCCCAACCTGAGCAATGTCTTGCTAGTGGAAGGACTAAAGGCGAACCTCATAAGCATCAGTCAGCTGTGTGATGGAACTAAACAGGTGAAATTTACGAAACACTCGTGCAAAGTTTTCGACAAAACTGGAGAATGTATAATGGAAGGAGCCAGATCAAAAAGCAACTGTTATCTTCTCAACGTGAGTTCAAACTCACTGGCTTCGAAATGTATGCTGACAAAGGCTGACAAAGGCTGAGGAAATGATTCTATGGCACAGAAGGATGGGTCATGTTAACCTGAGGACTCTGAACAGAATTGCAACAGAAGGGCTGGTCAGAAGAATACCGCTGATAAAAGGGGAGACAAACTCTATCTGTGGAGATTGTCAGATTGGGAAACAAAAGAAGGCTTCACACCCAAGAGTCAAAGATGTAGGTACTACCAGACCGCTACAGTTGATACACATGGACCTGATGGGTCCGATGGAAGTTGAGAGTCTGGGCAGAAAAAGGTATGCTTTCGTCTGTGTTGATGACTACTCCAGATTCACCTGGATTGATTTTATCAGAGAAAAATTAGATACTGTGAAAGTTATAGTGGCACTGGTGTCCCGTCTAGAGCAAGAGAAAAATCTCAGAATCAGCAGCATTCGCAGTGATCATGGTAAGGAATTTGAAAACGAAGCAGTGGATGATTTATGTCGTCAAAGGGGTATCTCACATCAGTATTCTTCCCCCATCACCCCTCAGCAGAATGGAGTAGTGGAACGAAAGAATCGGACAATTCAAGAAATGGCCAGAGTCATGATTCATGCTAAGAGGGTTCCCTTGAGATTTTGGGCAGAGGCCATGAACACCACTTGTTACATCATTAACAGAGTCACCTTGCGGAGAGGAACCAACCAGACCTGCTATGAGCTCTGGAATCAGAAGAAGCCCACAGTTAAATACTTCCACATCTTTGGAAGTGACTGCTTCATTCTGAGAGATCGGGAGTATAGGAAGAAGCTTGACCCAAAGAGTGATCCTGGAGTGTTCTTGGGTTATTCGATGAACAACAGGGCTTATCGAGTCTATAACCAGCGGACAAATACAATAATGGAATCCATAAATGTAGTAGTCAATGATGCTGAAGAAGTCCCTGCCACTGATACTGATGATGAAGACTCTGACTCTGAAGAGGTGCCTGTCAGTCATAACAGAAGTGAACAAGCTGTGGCTCCAGAAGATGCTACAGCAAGTGCTGAAGCAGAAAATCCAGATGAACAATTAGAAAGCCTGTCTGAAGATCTGAATAATGAGGCTTCTGATCCACCATCAAGGCAGCCTCCGAAGAAGATTCAGAAGAATCATCCCCTGACCAATGTGATTGGAGATCCGGCAGAAAGAAGAAGAACCAGAAGCCATGCTTATCTCAATACATGCTTTCTGTCCAGTATGGAACCTAAGAGCTTCAAGGAAGCCATGAGTGATGAATTCTGGATGATAGCGATGCAGGAAGAACTTGCAGAGTTCGAAAGACGCGATGTTTGGGACCTGGAAGACAGACCAAATGGAGTGAATATTATAGGCACCAAGTGGATCTTCAAAAACAAAACCGATGAAAAGGGAAACATCACAAGAAATAAAGCCAGACTGGTTGCTCAAGGATATTCTCAGATCGAGGGCCTAGATTTCGAAGAAACGTTTGCTCCAGTTGCTCGTCTGGAGGCCATCAGACTCCTAGCTATGTCTTGTTTCCTTGGGTTTAAACTGTATCAAATGGATGTCAAAAGTGCGTTCCTGAATAGAGACCTCTTTGAAGAAGTATATGTTTCTCAGCCAAAAGGCTTTGAAGATCCTCATCACCCAGAGCATGTATACAAGTTGAAGAAAGCCCTATACGGACTGAAACAGGCTCCTCGGGCATGGTATGAGAGGCTGACAGTGTTTCTGGAAAAACATGGCTACAAACGAGGGGGAGCTGACAAAACTCTATTTGTAAAAAGAACCAAGTCAGATGTAATCATTGCACAAATTTATGTGGATGACATTGTCTTTGGATCGAAGTCTCAGCACCTGGTGAAGCAGTTTGTGGACCACATGCAGCAGGAATTCCAAATGAGCATGGTCGGAGAACTGTCCTATTTCCTTGGTCTGGAGATTACCCAGAAAGAAGATGACATCTTTATTGCACAAAGCAAATACAACAAGAATCTTGTGCAGAAATTTCAGCTAGATAAGGCCAGTCACAAACGAACCCCTGCTGCCACTCATGTCAAAGCCATCAAAGATGAACATGGAGTGGAAGTGAGTCAGACAATCTACAGAAGCATGATTGGGAGCTTACTGTACCTGACTGCCAGCCCCCCCGACATTTCCTTTGCAGTAGGAGTCTGTGCCAGATTTCAAGCCTGTCCCAAAGATAGTCACTTGCAATTGGTCAAGCGAATCATCCGGTATGTTGGAGGAACTGTGAACTATGGCTTATGGTACACTAAGGACACAAATGCTAATATGGTGGGATACAGTGATGCGGACTGGGCAGGATGCTCAGAGGACAGGAAGAGCACTTCTGGAGGATGCTTCTTCCTAGGAAATAACCTGGTGTCCTGGTTCAGCAGAAAGCAAAACAGCATTTCATTATCCACAGCCGAGGCTGAATACATAGCTGCCGGGAGCTGCTGTGCTCAAATGTTGTGGATGAATGATCGCGCGTCGTTGTGCGCGTCAAATATAATTCCTTCCTCTTCCACTAGTACAGCGGTTAAGTAAGGGTCGATCTCCACAGGGAGCAAGCAGTTCAGTTTTAGCCAGTAACCTACACTTATGAAATTGGGGGGTGAGTGATTGGTTTGCGCGATGCGCAAGTAATAGTGGTATCGTAACGCAGGAATTTGCACTAGACGTGCGCAGACAATAGAGATTAAGTACTATGACTATGAGAAGTATCGGCGCAGACAATCCTCTATGAGTGTATTCCTTATCATCGACTCTAAATGTCTATAGTTTGGGTTGCTAATGTTAGTGTCCGATCAAGGCTTCCTAACATGTGCGCATGTTCCGATCAAAGTTCATGTGCTATTAATTCTTACACTAGACTAAACAACTACGAATCCGATCAAGGTACTAATTGCCTATCCTAGCGCGTTACTCCTAGTTGACACCGTCAGGCTATTCAACTAGTTTAACAAACAACAACAAGCAACAAGAGTAAGATTGCGGTTCAAGGCTTCCCCTACTCATGTAACAAGCTGCCAGTAATGTGCACAGAATTAATATAAGCAAGCAAGCTATGCATTAGGCGCAAGTCTCAAAGGAAATACTCATAGATTCATGTCCAACCGATACTAAGCGTTTAGCTAGACATGCTAGTGATAAACATCATAGAAACAGTAAATAATACTAAAGTGTCCAAGAAAACAATAGCAAACAGTGCGTGCAGGTTGCAGTCTTGGCTGGCGCGGTCGGCTAGCGCAGATCCTCTCAACAAGCTCGTGTGTTTTCCAGTCCTGCTGCGCAGTGCCTCCTTGGGGTACGAATTGTGAATCCTAATTATTGTCTCTCAACCCTAGCCTCCTTCTCTTCTTTATATACTGCTCAGGGGCTCATCCTTGGCAACTTCCAAATCTGGTCGTGTCAGGATTTGGAAACACCACCATCTGCGCCTGGCGCACGTTATCTGCTTAGCGCAATCGGTTAGCGCACCGTGGTTGACTCTGCCAATTCTTCTGTTTGCGCCGCTAGCTCCGCAGGCTGTGTGATGCGCGTCCTAAACGCTGCCTGTTAGTGCATATCCGACTTAGGCCCTTGTTTTGTCCTGAAATACAAAAACACTGGAAACCAGTAATCTTGTACACAAAATAATGCAAACAAGCATAGGGTTATGATCTAAATAATGCGTATAAATAGGCTCTATCAAACCCCTTATACTTGCCCCTTGTTCGTCCTCGAACAAGCACTCAAGCACGGATACCATTACCTCTCTGGAGTCTAGCGCACAGTCTTGCACTCTGGCGCGATCTGCACTACTGAACACCTTGCGCTGCTCTACCACCTGCACACAACTGCATTCAACAGTTCTAATATAATGATTTCGCAATTCATTACCTCTCAGCTGGGATGAAAATCATTTTGGATGGCTGGGAGATAGCTCTTTATAGGCGCCAGATTGTCAGCTCTCACTCCGAGGATGGGTATATGGTTAACAGCGCAAGCTTCTTCCGGTGCGTGATTCTTCCGCGCACTTCCTGGGAACTCAAGCTTTTTGATGATTTTCTTTGTGGACTTTGCGCACGCTGGTACGTATTTGTGCGCATGATGATTCTTTTGTAGCGCATATCATCTGCTGGTCTTTTTTTCTTTGTACAGCTTTGTCTACGGTTCCTATGTTTCCCAGAACGGTTCCAGTCTCGGCCTCCGGATAACAGCTATGGAACACCGCCCCGCTCTCCCTCCTTGGTCCCTTTGCGCAGGTCGGCGCACGCGTTTACACCCGCGCCCGCCTTCCTTAGCTCGACTACCAGAGGGAAGGTGGTCTGTTTTCCCACCTCGCCACGCTTTTGGGTACTTGCCTTCGGCATCTGCGTGACTGAGCGCGCTCTCTTGTTCCGAAGGTCACGAAGCGCCGGCCTCCACTCGCGCTCTCAACCATATACCTCTCCTCTGAAGCATGAGCGACTAACCGCCTCTCTAGAGCGTTTCTGTCAACTCCACATCCCCTGTATATCCCAACTAACAGGAGCAGAAAAACGAAAAATATACTAAAAATAGTTGATAGCAGCGCACAGCGCAATATGGATAGCGCAAACAAGCTGAATAGCGCGCGCAACCCGCACTCAAGCGCACTACTGCTACTGTTTCCTTCAATTAAACTAAGCTACACTATAAAGCTCAAAAACGTGAAATGTAAGTGTAACGCTCCCCCCCCCCACACTTAAACAGAGACGTGTCCCCACGACTCAAGCTCAAGCGCACGGAGAACGCGCACATGCAGAACATATGCATGCAAGCAAAATAAAGAACAGAAAAACTAAGAACATAGAGTCAAAGCAGCGCAATATAGCATAGGGGCACCAAATATGTATCACAGGAGTTTAGCACACAAATATAGCAACAGAATATCAAAGAAAGTTCAGCAAATAAAGGAAAATAGACACCACCCGAAAGAAATAGTGCGCCCCCCGACTGGCGCAGCGGTCTTGCGCACTGAAGTGCGCACGGACCTGCGCACTGCTGCTCGACTAAAAAAACTACAAGACCTAAACTAACTAAAAGACACTAGAAAGACTAAAAGAAAGACATAAAAAAGTAAAACGAGTCGGGTTACCTCCCGACAAGTGCCTTTCTTTAACGTCGTTGGCTCGACTGTACCTCGTTACGTGCCCAAATGTGTGCCAGCGACCTCCCCCACTCTTGCTCCTGAGTGACCCCGCGCTTGTGCATGGGTTGTGTTCTTCTTGGTCCTGCGCAAAGGGTGAGAAGGGTAGTCAACATGGATAATATGTGAGAAGTCTGCAGTAACGAGGGGAGATGAAGAGGAAGAAGAAATGTGAGCAATAGTTTCCAGTTCTCCCTCTGGTGCATCTGGTGGTGACTCTGGCGTAGCAACCTGCGCATCTGCTATCTCAGGTTCTGCCAAGTCAATGTCGCGCCCGGTATGCTTTGTGCTCTAACTCTACTGGCAGGTGGCATGCTTTTCCGTAGACCAACCGGAACGGTGAAGCCCCGATTGGTGTCTTATGCGCAGTGCGGTATGCCCATAGCGCGTCGTCCAGGCGCTGGCTCCAATCTTTGCTCGATGGTCTCACAGTCTTCTCCAGGATGCGCTTGATCTCTTTGTTGGAGACTGATAGAGCCTATTTATACGCATTATTTAGATCATAACCCTATGCTTGTTTGCATTATTTTATGTACAAGATTACTGGTTTCCAGTGTTTTTGTATTTCAGGGCAAAACGAGGGCCTAAGTCGGATACGCGCTAACAGGCAGTTTTTAGGACGCGCATAACACAGCTTGCGGAGCTAGCGGCGCAAACAGAAGAATCGGGAGAGTCGACAACGATGCGCTAACCAATTGCGCTAAGCAAATGCCGTGCGCCAGGCGCAGATGATGGTATTTCCAAATCCTGACACGACCAGATTAGGAAGTTGCCAAGGATGAGCCTCTGAGCAGTATATAAAGGAGAGGAAGGCTAGGGTTTGAGAGAGAGATTCATACATATTACACCATCCATCTTCGCCAGATCAGAGGAGAGAGCGGCAGAACTGGAAAACACACGAGCTTGTTGAGAGGACCTGCGCCAGCCTAGACTGCAACCTGCACGCACTGTTTGTTATTGTTTTCTTGGACACTTTAGCTATTAATTACTGTTTCTATGATGTTTATCACTAGCATGTCTAGCTAAACGCTTAGTATCAGTTGGGCATGAATCTATGAGTATTTCCCTTTGAGACTTGCGCTTAATGCATAGCTTGTTTTGCTTATATTAATTCTGTGCATATTACTGGCAGCTTGTTACACGAGTAAAGGAAGCCTTGAACCGCAATCTTACTCTTGTTGCTCGTTGTTAGTTGTTAAACTAGTTGAATAGCCTGACAGTGCCAACTAGGAGTGATCGCGCGTCGTTGTGCGCGTCAAATATAATCCTTCCTCTTCCACTAGTACAGCGGTTAAGTAAGGGTCGATCTCCACAAGGAGCAAGTAGTTCAGTTTTAGCCAGTGACCTACACTTGAGAAGATTGGGGGGGTGAATGATTGGTTTGCGCGATGCGCGAGTAACAGTCGTAAAACGCAGGGAATTGCACTAGACGTGCGCAGGCAATAGAGATTAGGTACTATGAGAAGTATCGGCGCAGACAATCCTCTATGAGTGCATTCCTTATCATCGACTCTAAATGTCTATAGCCTTATATTACTTAAGTTAGTGTCCGGTCAAGGCTTCCTAACATGTGCGCATGTTCCGATCAAAGTTCATGTGCTATTAATTCTTGCACTAGACTTAAACAACTACGAATCCGATCAAGGTAGTAATTGCCTAACCTAGCGCGTTACTCCTAGTTGGCACCGTCAGGCTATTCAACTAGTTTAACAAACAACAACAAGTGACAAGAGTAAGATTGCGGTTCAAGGCTTCCCCTACTCATGCAACAAGCTGCCAGTAATGTGCACAGAATTAATATAAGGAAGCAAGCTATGCATTAAGCGCAAGTCTCAAAGGAAATACTCATAGATTCATGTCCAACCGATACTAAGCGTTTAGCTAGAATGCTAGTGATAAACATCATAGAAACAGTAAATAATAACTAAAGTATCCAAGAGAACAATAGCAAACAATGCGTGCAGATTGTAGTCTTGGCGGGCGCAATCGGCTGGCGCAATCCTCTCAGCAAGCTCGTGTGTTTTCCAGTCCTGGTGCGCAGTGCCTCCTTGGTGTGCCTCTGATGATCTCTGAATTGAGTCTCTCTCCTCTCCCTAAACCCTAGCCTCCTTCTCTTCTTTATATACTGCTCTGAGGCTCGCTCTTGGCAACTTCCAAATCTGGTCGTGTTAGGATTTGGAAACATCATCATCTGCGCCTGGCGCATGGCATGTGTGTAGCGCAATCGGTTGGGCCACCGAGGTCGATTCTGCCAATTACTTCTGTTTGCGCCGCTAGCTTCGCAGGCTGTGTGATGCGCGTCCTAGACGCTGCCTGTTAGTGCGTATCCGACTTAGGCCCTTGTTTTGCCCTGAAATACAAAAACACTGGAAACCAGTAATCTTGTACACAAAATAATGCAAACAAGCATAGGGTTATGATCTAAATAATGCGTATGAATAAGCTCTATCAAACCCCCCACACTTGCCCCTTGTTCGTCCTCGAACAAGCACTCAAGCACGGATACTATTACCTCTCTAGAGTCTAGCGCACAGTCTTGCACTCTGGCGCGATCTGCACTACTGATCACCTTGCGCTGCACTTCCTTCTGCGCACATCTGCTGTCAACAGTTTAAGTATAGTGATTTCGCAATTCATTGCCTCTCAGCTGGAATGAAGATCATTTCGGATGCCTGGGAGATAGCTCTTTATAGGCGCCAGGTTGTCAGCTCTCACTCCGAGGATGGGTATATGGTTAACAGCGCAAGCTTCTTCCCGAGCGTGATTCTTCCGCGCACTTCCTGGGAACTCAAGCCTTTTGATGATTTTCTGTGGATTTGTGCGCCCGCTGGTACTTATTGTGCGCACGCTGATTCCTTTTTTGTAGCGCATATCATGTGCTGGTATTTTTTCTTTTGTACAGCTTTGTCTTCGATTCCTATCTTTCCCAGAACGGTTCCAGTCTCGGCCTCCGGATAACAGCTATGGAACAACGCCCCGCTCTCCCTTCATGGTCTGTCTGCCCAGGTCGGCGCACGCGGTTACACCCGCGCCCGCCTTCCTTGGCTCGACTTCCACAGGGAAGGTGGTCTGTTTTCCCACCTCGCCACGCTTTGGGTATTTCGCCTTCGGCATCTGCGTGACTGAGCGCGCACTCTTGTTCCGAAGGTCGCGAAGCACAGGCCTCCACTCGCGCTCTTGACCATATACCTCTCCTCTGAAGCGCGAACGACTAACCGCCTCTCTAGAGCGTTTCAGTCAACTCCACATCCCACGTATATCCCAACTAACAGGAGCAGAAAAGCGAAAAAAATACTAAAAACAGTTGATAGCGCATGGCGCAAAATGGGTAGCGCAAACAAGCTAAACAGTGCGCATAACTCGCACACAAGCGCACTACTGCTACTGTTTCCGTAAATAAAACTATGCTACACTATAAAACTCAAAAAAACGTGAAATGTAAGTGTAACGCTCCCCCCCACACTTAAACAGAGACGTGTCCCCACGACTCAAGCTCAAGCGCACGGAGGAGGCGCACACGCATGCAAGCGAAAATGAAGAACATAAAAAATGAAGAACAGATAGTCAAAGCAGCGCAAATAAAGCCTAGAGGCACAAAATATGTAGCACAAGAGTTCAGCACGCAAATATAGCAACAGAATATCAAAATAAAGTTCAACATATAAAGGAAAATGGACACCACCCGAAAGAAATAAGCGCTCCCCCCCGCAGCTCTAGAGGTCATCTGAGCTGGACGCAGCCGCTGAACTATGCGCCTCCTCCTCTGAAGAATCCGTCGTATATTTGGAGCTGGAGGAAGGCGGTACAACTGATAGGGCGACAGGCTGTGCCTCGCCATCATCCTCTGAAACGCGGTCCCATAGCGATTTTGAGCTGGTGCTAATGATGGGTTCGGCTATAGGGGACCTTGGAATGGACGGCTGGGCAGCGGAAGGTGTGGGTACTTGGTCTGGGTCGGGGGTGGGTTCTGCTGGTGCTGGTGCTGCTGGTGCTGGGGCTGATGGTGCAGGTACTGACTCTGGTGTTGGCGCTGGGGCTGGTGCTGGTACTGGTACTGGAGAGGGTGCTGCTGGATATACTGGGGGCTGAGTAGGAGGGCTGGCTGGCTGATGCGGCTCACTGGGGGACCCTGGAGGTGGCCGGTGCAGGTTGAGGAGAGGGGGAATCGCGTCTCCAAATCTCCACCCGGAAGGTGGGCTCATGCTTAAGTCCGCCCCCTCTGGCGCTAAGTATTCGAGCACACGCATGACGTTGAACATCATGCGCTGCTCTGCTGATGCTTCCTCAGGCGCCTCCTCAGCCTCGGTCCTGGGGCGCTTTCCGCGTGCACGAGGGGGAGAATCCTCGATGGAAATGGTAACTGGCTCCCCTTGTGGTGCACGGGCCCACTGGTGCGCTCCAGTCTGCGCGCGGGTCCTCGCGCGCCTGACTGGAGGCACAACTGGCTCTGGGGCCTCGTCCTCCTCCATCTCCTGCGCGGCCTCTGCTGCCTGCGCACTGCTCTCTGCCCTTGGCCTTGGTACTCTGGCCGGCTGCAGGCGGTAGCACCATTCCAATGTGCCATCTTCCTTCACAGCTACCGCCCTGATCTGCAGCATGGGGGCGCGGTCCAGCGGGACAGCCGGCATCATTGTGTGCTCGGGCACCTCGGGCTCTCCATGTAACGCCCGCAGCAGGTGCGTAATTATCCCTCCGCAGGTCAGCGGTCCTCTTGCGCTGACCCGGCTCCAGTGGACCACCATGTCCGAAACAAATGGCACCCTCCTTCCGTAATACAGCCCCTTCAAGATGTCCAAGTCCAGGAGGTTGATCTTGGGCTCACCATTAAATCGCCCGATGACTGCATAAGCGACCAGGCGCCACAGGTAGAACATCCATGGGTCACGCAGCTCTCGTCCCCTGCTGCCCCCCGTGGCAAAGACTGGCCCAGTCGCCATCTCACGCCAAGCCTCCTGGTTGGTGTGCGTGTCCAGGTCTTCCTCGCGCACCTTCACGCACCTCAGTGTGCGCTTCAGCCTCTTAGTTGAGGCAATGTACCAGACACCCCTATGTTTGTACCTGATCTCCCGGTTGTCCGCCTCCAGTGATGCTAAAAATTCGCACGTATCCTCCTTGTCTGATGCGCTGTTGAGTTCCAACAGCGCCTCCCAGCCTGCTAACGCCAACCTTTCCACAACGAGGTCCTCCAGTCCGACCTCGCGCAGGAAGTCCCTGCTAATGTACGGAGTCCCGTACATGTCCTGTCTCAGAAATGCTGCGTACTTGCTGGCGAAAACAGCTGGGGTCTCTTGGTCCGCGGCAGGCTGCATTGTGGCTGGGGTGCTCGGGTCAACGCTGGTCAACACTCCTCAAACACTTCTAAAAATCCAAACTCCTCCGAATGCACTGAAACTCTCACCAAAGGAGCGCCTACTGCCCGCCTACAAAACCCTCTAAACACTACTCCAATCGGCGCACTCTAACCTGGTGCGATTTCAAAACCCTAGAGCACTCCTCCGTACAAAACCCTATTGGAATCGTGCTCAGATCTGGAGGAAAGGTTACCTGGGGGTAGTGCGGCCGTGTGGTCCTTGAATCTCTCTATACTGAAACTGGGATGAGTGCCGGACAGCGGGTGGAGGTGTGAAAGCGGGAGCTGCTGGTAACGGTCGAGTGAAAAAGTGCTGAAAATTTCTAAGTCCTGCCCTTATATACCCCTCTGACTGGCGCAGCTGTCCTGCGCACTGTGGTGCGCACGGACTTGCGCACCGCTGCTCGACTAAAAACTACAAGTCCTAAAATAACTAAAGACACTAAAAAAACTAAAAGAAAGACATGTAAAAGTAAAACGAGTCGGGTTACCTCCCGACAAGTGCCTTTGTTTAACGTCGTTGGCTCGACTGTACCTCGTTACGTGCCCAAATGTGTACCGGCGACTTCCCCCACTCTTGCTCCTGAGTGATCCTGCGCTTGTGCATGGGTTGTGCTCTGCTTGGTCCTGCGCAAAGGGTGAGAAGGGTAGTCAACATGGATAGTATGTGAGAAGTCTGCAGTAACGAGGGTAGATGAAGAGGAAGAAGAAATGTGAGCAATTGTTTCCAGTTCTCCCTCTGGTGCTTCTGGTGGTGCCTCTGGTGCAGCAGCTGGCGCATCTGTTATCTCAGGCTCTGCCAACTCAATGTCGCGCACTGTGTCGTCCCAAGGTTCTCCGAGATATCGTTTGACTCTCTGCCAATTCACCTGAAAACGATGCCGGTGCTCGTTTTCTAATTCGATTGTTCCATAGGGGAAAATCTTGGTGACTGTGTACGGTCCAGTCCATTTGCTGCGCAGCTTTCCAGGCATGAGCTTCAGGCGTGAGGAGAATAATAATACCTGGTCTCCTGGCTCAAAAGTGCGTCTGAGGATATGCTTATCATGAAACGCCTTTGTCCGCTCCTTGTAATCGCGCAATCCCTCATAGGCATCCAGGCGCAGCTCCTCTAATTCACTCAGCTCAAACGCGCGCTCCTTGCCGGCCTCGTCCAGGTTCAGGTTGCAAATGCGTAAGGCCCAATATGCTTTGTGCTCTAGCTCTACTGGCAGGTGCCATGCTTTTCCGTAGACCAACCGGAATGGTGAAGTCCCGATGGGTGTCTTATGCGCAGTACGGTATGCCCACAGTGCATCGTCCAGGCGCTGGCTCCAATCTTTGCGCGATGGTCGCACAGTCTTCTCCAGGATGCGCTTGATCTCTCTGTTGGAGACCTCGGCCTGTCCATTTGTCTGAGGGTGATAGGCAGTGGACGTCTTGTGGCGCACCCCATAATGCTTGAAAACTTGCGCCACGATCCTGTTGCAAAAGTGCGTCCCCTGGTCGCTGATGATTGCCTTAGGCACCCCGTACGTGCAAAAGATGTTAGTTTTCAGAAATTCAGCGACCGTCTTACCATCATCTTTCCGTGTGGCCTTAGCTTCAACCCATTTGGAGACATAGTCCACCGCGACCAATATGTACTCGTATCCTGCTGACGAGGGAAATGGCCCCATGAAGTCAATTCCCCATATGTGAAACACTTCATCCACTAGAATTGGCGTCTACGGCATCTCGTTGCGCGCTGATATGCCTCCTGTGCGCTGGCACCTGTCACAATTCCTGCAATAGTCATATGCGTCTCTAAACAGGTGCGGCCAATAAAATCCGCAGTCCAGGACCTTCCTGCTGGTGCGCTTGGGACCAAAGTTTCCTCCACAGGCGTGCGCATGACAAAACATCAAAACAGAGTTAAATTCATGGTCAGGCACGCAACGCCTTAATATCTGATCTGGTCCTATTCTAAGCATATAAGGATCATCCCAAATATAATGTTTGGACTCATGTTTCAATCTCATGCACTGCGTTTTATTGAAATGCGGAGGAAACGTACCTGTGACCAGGTAATTCGCAATGTGCGCATACCATGGTACCTTACCTGTCAGCGCCATCAGATGCTCGTCAGGAAATGTCTCAGTGATCTGCCCTGGCTCCTCCTCCTTCATGATCCTGCTCAGGTGGTCCGCAACTGTGTTCTCCGTGCCCTTCTTGTCTTTGATCTCCAGGTCGAATTCTTGCAGTAGGAGCACCCAGCGCATCAGGCGTGGCTTAGTCTCCTTCTTGGACATTAGGTAGCGGATGGCTGCGTGGTCTGTGTATATGATGACCCTGGCGCCTAGAACATATGCACGAAACTTCTCTAGCGCAAACACAATTGCTAGAAGCTCCTTCTCCGTGGTGGTATAGTTCCTCTGCGCAGCGTCCAGTGTGCGCGATGCATAATAAATGGCGTGCGGTTTCTTGTCCACTCGCTGCCCCAGGACTGCACCTACTGCATAATCGCTTGCGTCGCACATCAATTCAAATGGCAGGTTCCAGTCTGGTGCGCGCATCACTGGCGCACTGGTCAGCGCCTCCTTCAGCTTATCAAACGCGGCCCTGCACTCATCAGTAAAATCGAAGCACACATCTTTTTGCAAGAGGTTAGACAGGGGAATACAAATTTTAGAGAAGTCTTTGATAAAACGCCTGTAAAACCCAGCGTGCCCGAGGAATGACTTCACGTCTCGCACGCTAGTGGCATAAGGTAGATTAGAAATAAGGTCTATCTTAGCTTTGTCTACCTTGATCCCCTCCTCTGAGATGATGTGTCCTAGCACTACCCCATGCATTACCATGAAATGGCATTTTTTATAATTAAGTACTAGGTTCTTAGAAATGCAGCGCGCTAAGACCTTGTCTAGATGAGTTAAGCACGCATCAAAGGTATCTCCATATACAGTAAAATCATCCATGAACACTTCTATGCATATACCAATCATATTAGAGAAAATGCTCATGACAAGGCGTTGGAACGTACTTGGCGCGTTGCACAGCCCAAATGACATGCGCCGAAACGCAAATGTACCGATCGGGCAGGTGAACGTGGTCTTCTCCTGATCCTCCGCAGCTATGGGTATCTGATTGTACCCTGAATATCCGTCCAAGAAACAAAAATAGGGCTTACCTGCTAATCGATCCAGCATCTGATCCATGAAGGGTAGCGGGAAATGGTCCTTGCGCGTGACTGCGTTAAGCTTCCTGTAGTCGATGCACATGCGCCATCCAGTCTGAATGCGCTTGGGAACTAGCTCGCCCTGCGCATTCTCCTCTACTGTGATTCCTCCCTTCTTAGGCACAACGTGCACTGGACTGACCCATTTGCTGTCCGAGATGGGGTAAATGACTCCTGCGTCTAGCAACTTTAGAATTTCCTTCTGCACTACCTCCATCATTTTTGGGTTCAATCTGCGCTGAGCCTCCCTGGATGGTTTGGCACCATCTTCCAACAGAATTCTATGCATGCATACGTCTGGGCTCACTCCACGCAGATCTGCCAGCGTCCATCCTATAGCGCGCTGATTCCTGCGCAGCACCTGCTGTAAACGCACTTCCTGCTCCTCTTCTAGTCCTTTCTTTATGATTACTGGCAGGGTGTCCTTATTTCCCAAGAAAATGTATTTAAGGTGCTCTGGAAGTTGCTTCAGCTCGACCTTGGGTGCCTGTTCAATGGAGGGCAAGATTTTATTGGTAGTGCAAATCTGAACTATATCGTGTACCTGTTTGAGTTTTGGTTCAGCACTGCTCGGCTCATCTTCCTGCTCCTCTAACTCTGCTTGTGCTAGTGGCTCTGGTCCTATCGTTGCGCTTGCGCATCTGAGACTAAATCGTCAATGCTGTCCATCGCGTGCACTGTGGCGTCCTTGTGTGGGTGCTGCATCCCCTTGAATATATTGAAATGGATCTCTTCGCCATCTACCTCCATGGAGAGCGTGCCCCTCCACACGTCTATCTTTGTGCGTGCGGTCATCAGGAAAGGTCTGCCCAGTAGGATCTGCGCACTGCTGGTGCTTGATTCACCCTCCATTTCCAGCACATAAAAATCTGCTGGGAACACCAGCTCTTCTACTCGCACAAGAACATCCTCTATCATGCCTGCAGGTTGTTTGCAAGACTGATCTGCTAGCTGAATAGTGAGACCTGCAGGCTTTAGTGGTCCAAGGCGCAATGTCGCATATAGGGAATAAGGTAACAAATTGATGGATGCGCCTAAATCAATCATGCAATTGCTTACTGTAGTCTTACCTAAAGTGCAAGGGATAGTGAACGTACCTGGGTCTTGGCACTTAGGTGGTACCTTATGTTGCACGATCGCTGAGGCCTGCGCATTGAGCATTACCTGTGCGCATTCGCCTTTCCTCCTCTTGTTTGTGCACAGCTCCTTTAAAAACTTCTGGTTGCGCATCTTGCTCTGGTTGCGCATTCTGTTCTGCTGGATCCGGGACTTGCGCAGCTGGTTGCGCGGGCGCCCTCGCGGTCTGCTCTGTTACTATTGTGCGCCCAGTCCTCAGTGTTACTGCATTGACTCCTCCTTTGGGGTTCTGAATCACTTGCGAAGGCAGGTTGTCATCGCTCTTTTTTAGCTCATATACCGTGGTAGCGATCTGTGATAGCTGCTTTTCAATGGACTCGAACCTCTTGTCATACTTCTCGTCATTTTTGCGCACTGTGTCTGCTAGCTGCCCCACGATATCTTCCAAAGATCGCCTCGGTTGCTGGTTGTTATGGGCTGGTGCGTCAGTGCGGCGATGCAGTGGATTGTAGGGCGCAGCTTGTTGCGTCTGCTGTGGTGCGCGCTGATCTGTGGACTGCCTCTGGAAATTGTTCTCCTCCTTCCATCTGAATCCATTTGCTGCCAGTCCAAAGCGCGGCTGATTCTGCCTCGGTGGCCCTCTGTTGTCCCATCCTCCGAGAGCATTGACATCTCCAGATTCCTCAAATAGTGTGGGACATTCATCAGTCTTGTGCCGGTTGATCTGCAGAATTCACATACCTTTGGCGCAACTGGTTGTGCGCTTTGCGCACTCATCAACTTCTGCAGCATGGCCTTCATTTCCCTGATCTCAGCGCTTGTCTCTACCTGATGCACAGAACGAGTACGACTATTTTCAAGTGTTAGCTGATGTCTTACCTGACCAGCAGAGTCTTCTATCAGCTGCCACGCGTCTTCTGGGTACATGTTGCAAATGTCGCCTCCTGCGCATGTGTTCAATAACCTCAGCTCCATGGGCAGCAATCCATTTAGGAAGTTCTCTATCAGCACATTCTGGGGTAGGCCATGATTGTAGCAGTTGGCCTCTAGCTCCCTGAAACGCTCGTAGTATTCCGACAGTGACTCTCCTGCGCTCTGCCTTGGCGCGGCCAGTTCCCTCCTGAGTAGCGCGATCTTTGCTGCGGGATAGAATTTATCCAGGAATTTGTTTTGCAGCTGCTCCCATGTGTGAATTGATCTGGCTGGTAAGTTCATCAACCAATGTCTGGCTGTATCACTAATCGCGCGTCGTCGTGCGCGTCAAATATAATCCTTCCTCTCCCACTAGTACAGCGGTTAAGTAAGGGTCGATCTCCACAGGGAGCAAGCAGTGAGTCTTAGCCAGTAACCTACACTTAAGAAAACGGGGGTTGCGTGAGTGATTGGGGGTTTTGCGCGATGCGCGAGTAGCTGTGAATATCGTAACGCAGGAAATTGCACTAGACGTGCGCAAGCAGTAGAGATGAAGTACTATCTTTATGAGAAGTGCTGGGCAGACAATCCTCTATGAATGCATTCCTTATCATCGACTCTAAACATCTATAGCTTGTGGTTTACTTGGGTTAGTGTCCGGTAAAGGCTTCCTAACACGTGCGCATGTTCCGTTCAAAGTTCATGTGCTATTAATCCTAGAACTAGACTAAACAGCTGCGAATCCTGTCACAGTAGCAACTGCCTATCCTAACTCGTTACTCCTAATTATCACGGTAAGTTTGCGGTTCAAGGCTTCCCCTACGCATGCAACTAGTTTAACAGGTGACAAGCAAGCAACACAAGTAAGATTGCGGTTCAAGGCTTCCCCTACTCATGCAACTAACTGTCTCAGTACGCACAGAATTAATACAAGTAAATAAACTATGGATTAAGCTCAAGTCTCAAAGGTAATACATTATAGGTTCATGCCCGACCAACACTAAGTGTTTAGCTAGACATGCTAGTGATAAACATCATAAAATAGTAAATAACAACTACTGAATCCAAGAAAACGGTAGCAAACAGTGCGTGCAGTGTCTTCTCTCGGCTGGCGCAGTCGGCTGGCGCAAATCTCCTTGACAGGTCTGTGTGTTTTTCAGTTCTGCCGCGCAGTGCCTCTGGAATGCCGCTGAGTGATGATGTTCCGCTCTCCTGAAACCCTAGACTTTCTTTGTTTAAATAGTGCCCCAGGAAGTTCATCTTTTGGCAACTTCCAAATCTGGTCACTGGGACTTTGCGCTTGGCGCACGGCATTGATTGGCGCAATCGGGTAGCGCATCTCTGCTGTCTTTCGCCATTTCTTCTTCTGTTTGCGCCGCTAGCTCCGCAGGCTGATCTTTCACTCCTAGAACGCTGCCTGTTAGCGCGTATCCGACTCAAGGACTCGTTCTGACCTGATATACAAAAACATTGGAAACGAGTAATCTTGCTCATGAAATATTGCAAACAAGCATAGGGTTATGACCTAAATAATGTGTATAACTAGGCTCTATCAAACCCCCCACACTTGCCCCTTGTTCGTCCCGAACAAGTACTGAAACGCAGATACAATTACCTTTTTTGGGGACTAGCGCACAGCCTTGCATTCTAGCGCAAAAAGCACAGTTGCTCAACTTGTGCTGCTTTATCACCTGCGCACAACTGCACTCAATAGTTCTAATATAATAATCCCGAAATTTCATTACCTCCCAGCCGGGATGAAGATCTTTGGATGACTGGGAGATAGCTCTTCTTAAGCTCCTGGTTGTCAGCTCCCGCTCCGAAGATAGGTATATGGTTTCTTGCGCGAGCTTCTTCCAGTGCGTGATTCGTTCGCACACTTCCTGGGAACCTGAGCCTTTGATGATATCCTTTTGGTCTTGCGCACGCAGGTACTAAGTAGTGCGCGTGCTGATTCTTCGTAACGCAAATCATCTGCTTCTGCTGGTATTTTTCTTTTGTACAGCTTCCTTTCCAATTTGTTTCATTCCCAGAACAGTTCCAATCTCAGCCTTCGGATAGCAGCTATGGAACTCGTTCCGCTCTCCCTCCTTGGGTTGTCTGCGCCGGTCAGCGCACGCGTTTACATCCGCGCCCGCCTTCCTTAGCTTGATTTCCAGAGAGAAGGTGGTCTGTTTTCCCACCTCGCCACGCTTTGGGTATTTCGCCTTTGGCATCTGCGTGACTGAGCGCGCTCTTTTGTTCCGAAGGTTGCGAAGCACCGGCCTCCACTAGCGCACTCGACCATATACCTCGCCTTCAAAGCACAAGCGACTAACCGCCTCTCTGGAGCATTTCTATCAACTCCACATCCCCTGTATATCCCAACTGACAGGAGCAGAAAAAAAACGAAAAAATTATGCTAAAACAGTAGAGAACGGCGCACGCAATACGGATAGCGCAACACAAGCTGGAGCGCATGCGCATCCTGCACCTTAGCGCACTACTGCTACTAATTCTCTTCAACTTAAACTAAGCTATACTAAAAATGCTCAAAACATGAAATGTAAGAGTAACGCCCCCCCCCCCCCCCCCCCCCACACTTGAACAGAGACGTGTCCCCACGACTCAAGCTCAAGCGCACGGAGGCTGCGCACATGCATGCAATGCAACGAAAATAAAGAACAGAAAAGGGAACACAAATAGTCACACAAAATATAGCAAGGGAGTCACAGAATGTAGGGCACAAATATTCAGCACACATAATAGTCAACTAGACGCAGCAAAAATAAAAGACACCACCCTAAAGAAAATCACTGCGCCTGCCCAAGGCCTTAGAAGTCCTCCGAGCTAGAATCAGCCTCTGAATCATGCGCCTCCTCCTCTGAAGAATCTTGCAAGGAATCGGTGCGGGAGGCTGTTGGTACTATGGTGAGGGGGTCAGGCTGCTCGTCCTCGGAAAGTGACTCCCATATGGAATCGGAGTCTACGCTGGGAAAGTTAATGGGGGACTCCGGAACAGAAGGCCGGGCAGGGGAAGCTACTGGTGGTGGTACTGGTTCGGGTTCAGGGGTGGGCTCTGCTGCTGGGGCTGCTGGGGCTGATGCAGGTGCTGACTCTGCTGGGGCTGGGGCTGGGGTTGGTGCTGGAGAGGGTGCTGCTGGGGCTTCTGGGGTTCGGGTAGGAGGTGGATGGTGCAGGCTGAGGAGAGGGGGAATCGCATCTCCAAATTTCCACCCGGATGGTGGACTCATACTTAAATCCGCCCCCTCTGGCGCTAAGTATTCGAGCACGCGCATGACGTTGAACAACATGCGCTGCTCGGCAGTGGCTTCCTCAGGCGCCTCCTCAGTCTCAGTCCTTGGGCGCTTGGCACGTGCACGAGGGGGAGAATCCTCGATGGAAATGGTCACTGGTTCCCCCTGTGGTGCACGGGCCCTCTGGTGCGCTCCAGTCTGCGCCCGGGTCCTTGGGCGCCTGACTAGAGGCACCTCTGGTTCTAGGGCCTCCTCCATTTCTTCATCTGCTGCGGCGGCGGCTGCGGCTGTTGCTGCGGCGGCTGCTGCGCCCTGTGCACTGCTCTCTGCTCTGGCCCGCGCACTGCTCTCTGCTCTGGCCCGCGGTGCTCTGGCCCGCGGTAGCACCACTCTAGTGTGCCATCGTCCCGAACGGCTACCGCCCTGATTTGCAGCATGTAGGCGCGGTCCAGAGGTACAGGCTGCACTGGCACCTCGGGCTCTCCATGTAAGGCCCGCAGCAGGTGCGTGATAAGGCCTCCACACGTCAGCGGCCCCCTCATGCTGACTCGGCTCCAATGGTGCACCATGTTCAGGATGAACAGCACCTTCCGCTCATAATAAAGCCCCGTCAAAATCTCCATATCCAGGAGGCTGATCTTTGTTGCGCCGTTGAAACGGCCAATGACTGTGTAGGCCACGATGCGCCATAAGTAGAACAGCCACTGGTCGCGCAGCTCTCGGCCCCTGCTGCGCCCCGCGGCGAATGCTGGCCCTGTTGCCATGTCCCGCCAAGCCTCCTGGTTATTGTGCGTGTCTAACTCCTCCTCACGCACCTTGGCGCATCCGAATGCGCGCCTCATCCTCCTTTCCGAGGCTATGAACCAGACACCCCTGTGTCTATATCTGATCTCCCTGTCCCCTGCCTCCAGAGACGCCAGGAACTCACACGTATCTTCCTGGTCTGATGCGCTGCGGAGGTCCATAAGCGCCTCCCAGCCGGCAATCGCTAGCCTCTGCGCCACTAGGTCCTCTAATCCTACCTCGCGCAGGAAATCTCGGCATATGTACGGTGTCCCGTACATGTCCAGGCTGATGAACGCTGCATACTTGTTAGCGAAAGCCGCTGGGGTCTCCTGGTCTGTGGCGGGTCTCATCTTGCGCTGGGCTCCGGTCAATCGCGGTCAATGCTCCCCAAAACCCTAAAATTCGAAACTGCCCAGAATCCTATGAAACTTGGACCGAACGAGCGCCTACTGGTCGCCTACTCAACGCACAAAACAGCACTCCAAGCCGCGCACTCTAGCCTGGTGCGATTTCAAAACCCTAAAAACTTTCTCCTCCGCGCAAACCCTAACAGAAGCGGCTCAAAGCGGAATCGGGGGGGGGGGGGGGGTACCTGGGTGCTGTGCGGTCGTGTTGTCCTTGAATCCCTCTAGACGGACGGTGGGTTGGGCGCTGATCGACGGCAGAGGTCTGAAGGCGGGAGCTTGTGTGTAACGGTCGAGTGAAAAAGTGCTGGGAATTTTTTAAGTCTGGCCTTATATACCCTCCTCTGGCTAGCGCAACGGACCTGCGCACTGATAGGCGCACGGTCCTGCGCACTTGTGTGACTAAAAACTACCAAACCCTAATCTAACTAAAAACACTCAAAAAACAAAACAAGCAGAATAAAATGTGCCAAATTAAAACGTGTCGGGTTACCTCCCGACAAGTGCCTTTGTTTAACGTCGTTGGCTCGACGGTACCTAGTTACGTGCCAAGAAGTGCGTCTGCAGCCCCCCCCACTCTTGCTCCTGAGTGTCCTTGCGCCAGTGCTTGTGTTACGCTCTCATTGGTCCTGCGCAAAGGATACAAGGGAGGGTCAGCATGTGATACATTATTCGTAATGAGGGTAGATGCAGAGGAAGAGGAGATATAGGCGATGGGTGCTAGTTCTCCCTCTGAAACATCTGGTGGTGCGTCTGGCGCAGCAGCTTGCGCGTCCACTATCTCTGGCTCGGCCAAGTCAATGTTGCGTGTTGCGCCATCCCAAGGTTCGCCCAAGTACCGTTTGACTCTCTGCCCGTTAACCTGAAAACGATGCTGGTGCCCGTCTTCTAATTCAATTGTGCCGTAGGGGAAAACCTTGGTGACGGTGTATGGTCCCGTCCACTTGCTGCGCAACTTTCCAGGCATGAGCTTCAGGCGCGATGAAAATAACAGTACCTGGTCTCCTGGTTCAAATGTGCGCCGGAGGATATGCCTGTCATGAAACGCCTTGGTGCGCGCTTTGTAATCGCGCAGTCCCTCATAGGCGTCTAGGCGCAGCTCTTCGAGTTCGCTCAGCTCAAATGCGCGTTCCTTTCCTGCCTCATCCAAGTTCAAGTTACAAATACGTAAGGCCCAATATGCCTTGTGCTCGAGCTCTACTGGCAGGTGGCATGCCTTCCCATAGACCAGCCGGAATGGTGAGGTTCCAATGGGCGTCTTGTGTGCAGTGCGGTATGCCCATAGCGCATCATCCAGGCGCTGGCTCCAATCCTTGCGCGACGGCCTCACAGTCTTTTCCAAGATGCGCTTGATCTCTCTGTTAGAAACTTCGGCCTGTCTATTTGTCTGCGGATGGTAAGCGGTGGACGTCTTGTGGCGCACCCCATAGTGCTTGAAAACTTGCGCCACAACCCTGTTGCAGAAGTGCGTCCCCTGGTCGCTGATAACTGCCTTAGGCACTCCGTACCTGCAAACTATGTTAGTTCTGAGAAAATCAGCGACAGTCTTACCATCATCCTTGCGCGTGGCCTTAGCTTCGACCCATTTGGATACGTAATCCACGGCCACCAGTATGTACTCGTAGCCGGCAGATGGGGGAAATGGACCCATGAAGTCGATTCCCCAAACATCGAACACTTCGTCCACCAGAATCGGGGTCTGCGGCATCTCGTTGCGCGCGGAGATTCCTCCAGTGCGCTGGCACCTGTCACACTTCCTGCAGTGGTCATAGGCATCTCTGAATAGGTGCGGCCAGTAGAATCCGCAGTCCAAGATCTTCCTGCTCGTGCGCTTGGGACCGAAATGTCCTCCACAGGCGTGCGCATGACAAAACATCAACACAGAGTTAATCTCATGGTCAGGCATGCAACGTCTTAATATCCGATCTGGACCTATTCTAAGCATGTAAGGATCATCCCAAAGATAATGCTTGGCCTCATGTTTCAATCGCATGCACTGAGTTTTATTGAAGTGAGGAGGGAACGCACCTGTGACCAGGTAATTTGCGATATGCGCATACCATGGTACCTTACCTGTTAGCGCCATCAGATGCTCGTCAGGGAATGTCTCCTTGATCTGCCCTGGCTCCTCATCCTTTACGATCCTGCTCAGGTGATCAGCGACGGTATTTTCTGTGCCCTTCTTAGCTTTGATCTCCAAGTCGAATTCCTGAAGCAGAAGTACCCAGCGCATCAGGCGCGGCTTGGTCTCTTTCTTGGACATGAGGTAGCGGATAGCTGCGTGGTCCGTGTAGATGATGACTCTGGCGCCTAGAACATATGCTCGGAACTTCTCCAGCGCAAATACAATTGCCAGAAGCTCCTTCTCCGTGGTGGTGTAGTTCTTCTGCGCGGAGTCCAGTGTGCGCGATGCATAGTAGATGGCATGCGGCTTCTTGTCCTCGCGCTGCCCCAAGACTGCTCCTACTGCGTAGTCACTTGCGTCACACATCAGCTCGAATGGCAGGTTCCAGTCTGGTGCGCGCATCACTGGCGCACTGGTCAGCGCTTCTTTCAGCTTATCGAACGCCGCCCTGCACTCATCAGTAAAATCGAAGCACACGTCTTTTTGCAACAGGTTAGACAGGGGTATGCAAATTTTAGAGAAATCCTTAATAAAACGCCTGTAAAACCCAGCATGCCCTAAGAACGATTTCACGTCGCGCACGTTGGTGGCATAAGGCAGATTAGAAATAATATCTATCTTAGCCTTGTCTACCTTAATACCCTCCTCTGAAATAATATGACCTAGTACTACTCCGTGCGTAACCATGAAATGACATTTCTCGTAGTTTAGCACTAAGTTCTTAGAGATGCAGCGCGCTAAGACTTTATCTAAATGTGTTAAGCATGCATCAAAGGTACTCCCATATACAGTGAAATCATCCATGAACACTTCTATGCATATACCAATCATATCAGAGAAAATGCTCATGACAAGGCGTTGGAACGTACCTGGCGCGTTGCACAGCCCAAAAGACATACGCCGAAACGCAAATGTTCCGAAGGGGCATGTGAACGTGGTCTTCTCTTGATCCTCCGCAGCTATGGGTATCTGATTGTAACCTGAATATCCGTCCAAAAAACAAAAGTAAGGCTTACCTGCCAAGCGATCCAGCATCTGGTCCATGAAGGGTAGCGGGAAGTGGTCCTTGCGCGTTACAGCGTTCAGCTTCCTGTAGTCGATGCACATGCGCCAGCCAGTTTGTATGCGCTTGGGAACTAGCTCGCCCTGCGCATTCTCCTCCACCGTGATTCCTCCTTTCTTTGGCACAACGTGCACCGGGCTGACCCATTTGCTGTCTGAGATTGGGTAAATGACCCCTGCGTCAAGCAACTTCAGGACTTCCTTTTGCACTACCTCCATCATATTTGGGTTTAACCTGCGCTGAGCCTCCCTGGATGGTTTGGCACCATCTTCCAACAGAATTCGGTGCATGCACACGTCTGGGCTCACTCCGCGCAGATCAGCAAGAGTCCATCCAATAGCGCGCTGGTTCCTGCGCAGCACCTGTTGTAAACGCGCCTCCTGCTCTTTTTCCAATCCCTTCTTGATGATCACTGGCAGGGTGTCCTCATCTCCCAAGAAAATGTACTTGAGGTGCTCCGGGAGTTGCTTCAGTTCGATCTTGGGTGCCTGTTCAATAGAGGGCAAGATTTTGTTAGCGGTGCAAATATGAACTATATCAAGTACCTGTGTGGGTGCTGGTTCAGCACTGCTTAGCTCCTCCTCTTGCTCCTCCAGCTCTACCTGTGTCAGTAGCTCTGGTCCTATGGTTGCGCTCGCACACTGCGCTTCTGTGACTAAATCGTCAAAGCTGTCCATTGCGTGCACAGTAGCGTCCTAATGTGGGTGTTGCATCCCTTCGAAGATGTTGAAATGGATTTCTTCGCCATCTACCTCCATGGAGAGCGTGCCCCTCCACACGTCTATCTTCGTGCGCGCAGTCATCAGAAACGGTCTGCCTAGGAGGATCTGCGCACCGCTGGCGCTTGATTCACCCTCCATTTCGAGCACATAAAAGTCTGCTGGGAACACCAGCTCTCCTACTCGAACTAGGACATCTTCTATCATGCCTGCAGGTTGTTTGCACGATCTATCTGCTAGCTGAATTGTGAGACCTGCAGGTTTTAGTGGTCCAAGGCGCAAGGTCGCATAGAGAGAATATGGTAATAAATTGATTGATGCGCCTAAATCGATCATGCAGTTGCTTACCGTGGTTTTACCTAAGGTGCAAGGGATAGTGAATGTACCTGGATCTCGGCACTTAGGTGGTACCTTTTGTTGCACGATTGCTGAGGCCTGCGCATTTAGCATTACCTGTGCGCATTCGCCTGTCCTTCTTTTATTTGTGCATAGCTCTTTTAAAAACTTCGCATACCTGGGAATCTGTCGAATAGCTTCTATGAGAGGTATGTTGATTTCCACCTTGCTGAACAGCTCATATAGTTCCTTGTCCAGTGCTTCTTTTCTTGCCAGTGGTGCCTGCACAGGGAAAGGAGCAGGTATGTTAGTACAATTTTTGTCCTTGTTTTTCGAGTGAGACATACCTGGCGCATTGCCCTGCTGGTTCTTGGTTGGCACTTCTGATTGCGCCTCTTGCTCTGGTTGCGCACTCTGAGCTGCTGGATCTGGGACTTGCGCAACTGGTTGCGCGGGCGCCTGCGCGGTTTGCTCTGTTCCCACTGTGCGCCCAGTCCTCAGTGTTACTGCATTCACTCCTCCCTTAGGGTTCTGAATCACTTGCGAAGGCAGGTTGCCATCGCTCTTTTTCAGCTCATACACCGTGGTTGCAATTTGTGATAGATGCTTCTCTATGGATTCGAACCTCTTGTCATACTTTTCGTCATTCTTGCGCACTGTGTCTGCTAGCTGCCCCATGATATCTTCTAAGGATCGCTTTGGTTGCTGATTGTTCTGCGCTGGTGCGTCTGTGCGGCGATGCGGTGGATTGTAGGGTGCAGCTTGTTGCGTCTGCTGTGGCGCGCGCTGATCAGTGGGCTGCCTCTGGAAATTGTTCTCTTCTCTCCATCTGAATCCATTTGCAGCAAGCCCAAAGCGCGGCTGATTCTGCCTCTGCGGTCCTCTGTTGTCCCATCCTCCAAGGGCATTTACGTCTCCAGTTTCTTCAAAAAGTGTTGGGCATTCGTCTGTCTTGTGCTCAGTGGACCTGCAGAATTCACATACCTTTGGCGCAACTGGTTGTGCGCTCTGCGCACTCATCAGCTTCTGTAGCATGGCCTTCATTTCTTGGATCTCAGCGCTTGCCTCTACCTGATGCACAGAACGATTACGACTACTTTCAAGTGTCAATTGATGTCTTACCTGCCTAGCAGAATCTTCTATCAGCTGCCATGCATCCTCCGGGTACATGTTGCAAATGTCCCCTCCTGCGCATGCATTCAGTAGTCGAAGCTCCATGGGTAGCAGTCCATTCAGAAAGTTCTCTATCAGCACATTCTGAGGAAGCCCGTGATTGTAGCAGTTGGCTTCTAGCTCCCTGAAACGCTCGTAGTATTCTGACAGAGACTCCCCTGCGCTCTGCCTTGGCGCGGCCAATTCCCTTCTGAGCAGCGCAATCTTCGCTGCTGGATAAAATTTGTCTAAGAATTTCTTCTGCAGCTGCTCCCATGTGTGGATTGATCCTGCGGGTAGGCTCATCAGCCAGTGTTTGGCTGCATCGCTCAATGAAAATGGGAATGCCTTCATCTTCAGCGCTTCTTCGTTCTCCCCCAAAGTCTTCATGTTCTCGCAAATGATTAGGAACTCCCGCACATGCTTGACTGGATTTTCGTTGTTCATTCCGTGAAACTTGGGCATGTGATGGATGAGTGAGCTCCTCAGTTCGAACTGTCCGTTGGGCGGAAGCACTATGCACCATGGCTGGTTAACAGTGAGTGGGGCTGACATTTCGCGCACTGTCCTGCGCCTCGCGACTGGACGAACGGGTGGCGCAATGTATGGTTCAGCGGCCATCCGTGCGTCGACCTCGCGCTGCACTTCCTCTCTGAATAGGGCTGCGCGGTTATGTGCCCTTGCTTCCTCTGGGGTTCTGTCTCCCAGGTTATCTCCAACCACACTGTTATCCTCCATGTCCTGATCCAAACTCAAGAAACGAAATTAAATGGCAACGAAGTTGTTGCGTCTGTCAGTGCGCAACTAGAATCTGCGTAGCGCAACTGTTTCAAGGTTGCGCAGGTGGATGTGATTGTGCGCTGTCAGAAACAACAACGAGAAAACAAAACAAAATGAAATAACTAGTTACTAAAATGAGAAATGTAAGCTAGCTAAAACTTAGCTGTGTTGCTCCCCGGCAACGGCGCCAAAATTTGATCGCGCGTCGTCGTGCGCGTCAAATATAATCCTTCCTCTCCCACTAGTACAGCGGTTAAGTAAGGGTCGATCTCCACAGGGAGCAAGCAGTGAGTCTTAGCCAGTAACCTACACTTAAGAAAACGGGGGTTGCGTGAGTGATTGGGGGTTTTGCGCGATGCGCGAGTAGCTGTGAATATCGTAACGCAGGAAATTGCACTAGACGTGCGCAAGCAGTAGAGATGAAGTACTATCTTTATGAGAAGTGCTGGGCAGACAATCCTCTATGAATGCATTCCTTATCATCGACTCTAAACATCTATAGCTTGTGGTTTACTTGGGTTAGTGTCCGGTAAAGGCTTCCTAACACGTGCGCATGTTCCGTTCAAAGTTCATGTGCTATTAATCCTAGAACTAGACTAAACAGCTGCGAATCCTGTCACAGTAGCAACTGCCTATCCTAACTCGTTACTCCTAATTGTCACGGTAAGTTTGCGGTTCAAGGCTTCCCCTACGCATGCAACTAGTTTAACAGGTGACAAGCAAGCAACACAAGTAAGATTGCGGTTCAAGGCTTCCCCTACTCATGCAACTAACTGTCTCAGTACGCACAGAATTAATACAAGTAAATAAACTATGCATTAAGCTCAAGTCTCAAAGGTAATACATTATAGGTTCATGCCCGACCAACACTAAGTGTTTAGCTAGACATGCTAGTGGTAAACATCATAAAATAGTAAATAACAACTACTGAATCCAAGAAAACGGTAGCAAACAGTGCGTGCAGTGTCTTCTCTCGGCTGGCGCAGTCGGCTGGCGCAAATCTCCTTGACAGGTCTGTGTGTTTTTCAGTTCTGCCGCGCAGTGCCTCTGGAATGCCGCTGAGTGATGATGTTCCGCTCTCCTGAAACCCTAGACTTTCTTTGTTTAAATAGTGCCCCAGGAAGTTCATCTTTTGGCAACTTCCAAATCTGGTCACTGGGACTTTGCGCTTGGCGCACGGCATTGATTGGCGCAATCGGGTAGCGCACCTCTGCTGTCTTTCGCCATTTCTTCTTCTGTTTGCGCCGCTAGCTCCGCAGGCTGATCTTTCACTCCTAGAACGCTGCCTGTTAGCGCGTATCCGACTCAAGGACTCGTTCTGACCTGATATACAAAAACATTGGAAACGAGTAATCTTGCTCATGAAATATTGCAAACAAGCATAGGGTTATGACCTAAATAATGTGTATAACTAGGCTCTATCAATCACACAGTGAAAATGGGAATGCCTTCATTTTCAGCGCTTCATCGCTTTCCCCTTCGGTCTTCATGTTCTCGCATATGACTAGGAACTCTCGCACATGCTTGACTGGATTTTCATTGTTCATCCCGTGGAACTTGGGCATGTGATGGATGAGTGAGCTCCTTAGTTCGAAATGACCGTCTGGTGGAAGCACGATGCACCATGGCTGGTTAACAGTGATAGGGGCTGACATCTCGCGCACTGTTCTGCGTCGCGCAGCTTGCCGCGCGGGTGGCGCATTGTACAATTCAGCGGCCATCCTTGCTTCAACCTCGCGCTGCACTTCCTCTCTGAACAGGGCTGCGCGGTTATGTGCTCTTGCTTCCTCTGGGGTTCTGTCCCCTAAGTTGTCTCCTACGACACTGTTATCCTCCATAACCTGTTCTATATCTCAAAGAAAACGAAATTAAAAGATAACTAATGCTGCTGCGTCTGTCAGTGCGCAACTAGAATCTGCGCAGCGCAACTGTTTCAAGGTTGCGCAGGCTAATGGTGATTGCGCGCTGTCAGAAACAACAACGAGAAAACAAAACAAACTGAAATAACTAGTTACTAAAAGGAAAAAACGTAAACTAGCTAGAACTTAGCTGTGTTGCTCCCCGGCAACGGCGCCAAAATTTGATCGCGCGTCGTTGTGCGCGTCAAATATAATCCTTCCTCTTCCACTAGTACAGCGGTTAAGTAAGGGTCGATCTCCACAGGGAGCAAGTAGTTCAGTTTTAGCCAGTGACCTACACTTGGGAAGATTGGGGGGGGTGAGTGATTGGTTTGCGCGATGCGCGAGTAACAGTCGTAAAACGCAGGGAATTGCACTAGACGTGCGCAGGCAATAGAGATTAGGTACTATGACTATGAGAAGTATCGGCGCAGACAATCCTCTATGAGTGCATTCCTTATCATCGACTCTAAATGTCTATAGCCTTATATTACTTAAGTTAGTGTCCGGTCAAGGCTTCCTAACATGTGCGCATGTTCCGATCAAAGTTCATGTGCTATTAATTCTTGCACTAGACTTAAACAACTACGAATCCGATCAAGGTAGTAATTGCCTAACCTAGCGCGTTACTCCTAGTTGGCACCGTCAGGCTATTCAACTAGTTTAACAAACAACAACAAGTGACAAGAGTAAGATTGCGGTTCAAGGCTTCCCCTACTCATGCAACAAGCTGCCAGTAATGTGCACAGAATTAATATAAGCAAGCAAGCTATGCATTAAGCGCAAGTCTCAAAGGAAATACTCATAGATTCATGTCCAACTGATACTAAGCGTTTAGCTAGACATGCTAGTGATAAACATCATAGAAACAGTAAATAATAACTAAAGTATCCAAGAGAACAATAGCAAACAGTGTGTGCAGATTGTAGTCTTGGCGGGCGCAGTCGGCTGGGGCAATCCTCTCAGCAAGCTCGTGTGTTTTCCAGTCCTGGTGCCCAGTGCCTCCTTGGTGTGCCTCTGATGATCTCTGAATTGAGTCTCTCTCCTCTCCCTAAACCCTAGCCTCCTTCTCTTCTTTATATACTGCTCTGAGGCTCGCTCTTGGCAACTTCCAAATCTGGTCGTGTCAGGATTTGGAAACATCATCATCTGCGCCTGGCGCACGGCATGTGCGTAGCGCAATCGGTTGGCGCGCCGAGGTCGATTCTGCCAATTTCTTCTGTTTGCGCCGCTAGCTCCGCAGGCTGTGTGATGCGCGTCCTAGACGCTGCCTGTTAGTGCGTATCCGACTTAGGCCCTTGTTTTGCCCTGAAATACAAAAACACTGGAAACCAGTAATCTTGTACACAAAATAATGCAAACAAGCATAGGGTTATGATCTAAATAATGCGTATGAATAAGCTCTATCAAGGAGTAACGCGCTAGGTTAGGCAATTACTACCTTGATCGGATTTGTAGTTGTTTAGTCTAGTGTAAGAATTAATAGTTCATGAACTTTGATCGGAACATGCGCACATGTTAGGAAGCCTTGATCGGACACTAACATTAGCAACCCGAGCTATAGACATTTAGAGTCGATGATAAGGAATACAGTCATAGAGGATTGTCTGCGCCGATACTTCTCATAGTCATAGTACTTAATCTCTATTGCCTGCGCACGTCTAGTGCTACTTGCTCCCTGTGGAGATCGACTCTTACTTAACCGCTGTACTAGTGGACGAGGAAGGATTATATTTGACGCGTACAATGACGCGCGAACAAATTTTGGCGCCGTTGCCGGGGAGCAACACAGCTAAGTTTTAGCTAAGCTTACGTTTTTTGCCTTTTTAGTAACTAGTTATTTTCAGTTTGTTTTGTTTTCTCGTTGTTGTTTCTGACAGCGCGCAATCACCATCAGCCTGCGCAACCTTGAAACAGTTGCGCTGCGCAGATTCTAGTTATCTTTTAATTTCGTTTTCTTTGAGATTTAGAACAGGTCATGGAGGATAACAGTGTCGTTGGGGACAACTTAGGGGACAGAACCCCAGAGGAAGCAAGGGCACATAACCGCGCAGCCCTGTTCAGAGAGGAAGTGCAGCGCGAGGTTGAAGCAAGGAGGGCCGCTGAAGTGTATCATGCGCCACCCGTGTAACATGCCGCGCGACGCAGAACAGTGCGCGAGATGTCAGCCCCACTCACAGTTAACCAGCCAGGCGGTCATTTTGAACTAAGAAGCTCGCTCATTCATCACATGCCCAAGTTCCACGGGATGAACAATGAAAATCCAGTCAAGCATGTGCGACAGTTCCTAGTCATTTGCGAGAACATGAAGACCGAAGGGGAGAGCGATGAGGCGCTGAAGATGAAGGCATTCCCATTTTCACTGTGTGATACAGCCAGACATTGGTTGATGAACTTACCCGAAACATCAATTCACACATGGGAGCAGCTGCAGAAGAAAGTTCCTGGACAAATTCTATCCAGCAGCAAAGATCGCGCTACTCAGGAGGGAACTGGCCGCGCCGAGGCAGAGCGCAGGAGAGTCACTGTCAGAGTATTACGAGCGTTTCAGGGAGCTAGAGGACAACTGCTACAATCATGGCCTGCCCCAGAATGTGCTGATAGAGAACTTCCTGAATGGATTGCTACCCATGGAGCTGAGGTTATTGAACGCATGCGCAGGAGGCGACATTTGCAACATGTATCCAGAAGACGCGTGGCAGCTGATAGAAGACTCTGCTGGTCAGGTAAGACATCAGCTAACACTTGAAAATAGTCGTACTCGTTCTGTGCATCAGGTAGAAACAAGCGCTGAGATCAAGGAAATGAAGGCCATGCTGCAGAAGTTGATGAGTGCGCAAAGCGCACAACCAGTTGCGCCAAGGGTATGTGAATTCTGCAGGTCAACCGAGCACAAAACTGATGAATGTCCCACACTTTTCGAGGAATCTGGAGATGTCAATGCTCTTGGAGGATGGGATAACAGATGGATTCAGATGGAAGGAGGAAAACAATTTCCAGAGGCAGTCCACAGATCAGCGCGCACCACAGCAGACGCAACAAGCTGCGCCCTACAATCCACTGCATCGCCGCACTAACGCACCAGCGCATAACAACCAGCAACCGAGGCGATCTTTAGAAGATATCGTGGGGCAGCTGGCAGACACAGTGCGCAAAAATGACGAGAAGTATGACAAGCGGTTCGAGTCCATTGAAAAGCAGCTATCACAGATCGCTACCACGGTGTATGAGCTGAAAAAGAGCGATGGCAACCTGCCTTCGCAAGTGATTCAGAACCCCAAAGGAGGAGTCAATGCAGTGACACTGAGGACTGGGCACACAATACGAGCAGAGCAGACCACGAAGGCGACCGCGCAACCAGCTGCGCAAGTCCCGGATCCAGCAGAACAGAATGCGCAACCAGAGCAAGACGCGCAACCAGAAGTACCAGTCACAAACCAGCAGGGCGAAGCGCCAGGTATAACACAAATAAATGACAAGGGCATGAATCGTACTAATATACCTGCACCTTTTCCTGTGCAGGCACCATCGGCTAGAAAGGAAGCGCTGGACACAGAGCTATACGAGTTATTCAACAAGGTGGAAATCAACATTCCCCTTATCGAAGCAGTTCGGCAGATTCCCAGGTACGCCAAGTTTTTAAAGGAGCTGTGCACATACAAGAGGAGGAAAGGCGAATGCGCAGGCCTCAGCGATCGTGCAACATAAGGTACCACCTAAGTGCCGAGACCCAGGTACGTTCACTATCCCGTGCACTTTAGATAAGACCACAGTGAGCAACTGCATGATTGATTTAGGCGCATCCATCAATTTGTTACCTTATTCCCTATATGCGACATTGCGCCTTGGACCACTAAAGCCTGCAGGTCTCACTATTCAGCTAGCACATCGGTCTTGCAAACAACCTGCAGGCATGATCGAGGATGTTCTTGTGCGAGTAGGAGAGCTGGTGTTCCCAACAGATTTTTATGTGCTGGAAATGGAGGGTGAATCAAGCACCAGCAGTGCGCAGATCCTACTGGGCAGACCTTTCCTGATGACCGCGCGCACGAAGATAGACGTGTGGAGGGTGATAGAGGCTATTTGTACGCATTATTTAGATCATAACCCTATGCTTGTTTGCAATATTTTATGAGCAAGATTACTCGTTTCTAATGTTTTTGTATTACAGGGCAAAACGAGTCCTTGAGTCGGATACGCCCTAACAGGCAGCGTTCTAGGAGTGAAAGATCCGCCTGCGGAGCTAGCAGCACAAACAGGAGAGAAGTTGGCTAGAGTCAGCAGAGGTGCGCTAGCCCATGTGCTAGCCAATGCCGTGCGCCAAGCGCAAAGTCCAGTACTGCCTAATCTTGACGTGACCAGATTTGGAAGTTGCCAAAAGTGAGCTTCCCAAGCAGTATATAAACAAAAGGAAGGCTAGGGCAACGAAGAGGAAAAAAAGAGACTTTCGGACACACACAGAGAGGCAACACCCCACGAGAGAGCGACAAACTGGAAAACACACGGACTCATTGAGAGGATTTGCGCCAGCCGACTGCGCCAGCCGAGAAGATAAGCTGCACGCACTGTTTGCTACTGTTTTCTCAGACACATTAGTCATTATTTACTATTCTATGATGTTTATCACTAGCATGTCTAGCTAAACTCTTAGTGTTGGTTGGGCATGAATCTATGATGTATTTTCTTTGAGACTTGAGCTTAATGCATAGTTTACTTACTTGTATTAATCCTGTGCATACGGAGACAGCCAGTTGCATGAGTAGGGGAAGCCTTGAACCGCAATCTTACTTGTGTTGCTTGCTTGTCATATGTTAAACTAGTTGATAGCTTTACGGTGACAACTAGGAGTAACGAGCTAGGGTGATCAGTTGCTACTTTGAACGGATTCGCAGATGTTTTAGTCTATGTTCTAAGGATTAATAGCACATGAACTTTGAACGGAACATGCGCACGTGTTAGAAAGCCTTGACCGGACACTAACCCAAGTAAACCGAAAACTATAGACGTTTAGAGTCGATGATAAGGAATGCACTCATAGAGGATTGTCTGCCCAATGCTTCTCATAATCATAGTATTTAATCTCTACTGCTTGCGCACGTCTAGTGCAAATTTCCTACGTTACACTAGTTTGCGCATCGCGCATTTTAATCACTCACGCACCCCCCCATTTTCGTAAGTGTAGGTTGCTAGCTAAAGACTTACTATTTGCTCTCTGTGGAGATCGACCCTTACTTAACCGCTGTACTGAGTGGAAGAGGAAGGATTATATTTGACGCGCACAACGACGCGCGATCAAATTTTGGCGCCGTGGCCGGGGAGCAACACAGCTAAGTTCTAGTTAGTTTACTTTTTTTTCCTTTTTAGTAACTAGTTATTTCCGTTTGTTTTGTTTTCGTTGTTGTTTCTGACAGCGCGCAATCACCATTAGCCTGCGCAACCTTGAAACAGTTGCGCTGCGCAGATTCTAGTTGCGCACTGACAGACGCAACAACATTAGTTATCTTTTAATTTCATTTTCTTTGAGATTCAGAACAGGTTATGGAGGATAACAGTGTCGTAGGAGACAACTTGGGGGACAGAACCCCAGAGGAAGCAAGGGCACATAACCGCGCAGCCCTGTTCAGAGAGGAAGTGCAGCGCGAGGTTGAAGCAAGGACGGCCGCTGAAGTGTATCATGCGCCACCCGTGCAACAAGCCGCGCGACGCAGAACAGTGCGCGAGATGTCAGCCCCTATCACTGTTAACCAGCCATGGTGCATCGTGCTTCCACCAGGCGGTCATTTTGAGCTAAGGAGCTCGCTCATCCATCACATGCCCAAGTTCCACGGGATGAACAGTGAAAATCCAGTCAAGCATGTGCGAGAGTTCCTAGTCATTTGCGAGAACATGAAGACCGAAGGAGAAAGCGATGAGGCGCTGAAAATGAAGGCATTCCCATTTTCATTGTGTGATACAGCCAGACATTGGTTGATGAATTTACCCGCAGGATCCATTCACACATGGGAGCAGCTGCAGAAGAAATTCCTAGATAAATTCTATCCAGCAGCAAAGATTGCGCTGCTCAGACGGGAACTGGCCGCGCCAAGGCAGAGCGCAGGGGAGTCTCTGTCAGAATATTACGAGCGTTTCAAGGAGCTGGAGGCCAACTGTTACAATCACGGCCTGCCCCAGAATGTGCTGATAGAGAACTTTCTGAATGGACTGCTTCCCATGGAGCTGCGACTACTGAATGCATGCGCAGGCGGGGACATTTGCAACATGTACCCAGAGGATGCGTGGCAGCTGATAGAAGACTCTACTGGGCAGGTAAGACATCAACTAACGCTTGAAAATAGTCGTGTTCGCTCTGTGCATCAGGTAGAAGCAAGCGCTGAGATCAAGGAAATGAAGGCCATGCTGCAGAAATTAATTAGTGCGCAGAGCGCACAACCAGTTGCGCCAAAGGTATGTGAATTCTGCAGGTCCACCGAGCACAAGACAGATGAATGCCCAACACTTTTTGAAGAATCTGGAGATGTCAACGCTCTTGGAGGATGGGACAACAGAGGGCCGCAGAGGCAGAATCAGCCGCGCTTTGGGCTTGCCGCAAATGGATTCAGATGGAGGGAAGAGAACAATTTCCAGAGGCAGTCCACTGATCAGCGCGCGCCACAGCAGACGCAACCAGCTGCGCCCTACAATCCACCGCATCGCCGCAATGACGCACCAACGCATAACAACCAGCAACCGAGGCGATCCCTAGAAGATATCGTGGGGCAGCTAGCAGACACAGTGCGCAAAAATGACGAGAAATATGACAAAAGGTTCGAGTCCATCGAAAAGCAGTTATCACAGATCGCAACCACAGTATATGAGCTAAAAAAGAGCGATGGCAACCTGCCTTCGCTAGTGATTCAGAACCCTAAAGGAGGAGTCAATGCAGTGACACTGAGGACTGGGCGCACAGTAGAAACAGAGCAGGCCGCGCAGGCGCCCGCGCAACCAGTTGCGCAAGTCCCGGATCCAGCAGATCAGAATGCGCAACCAGAGCAAGATGCGCAACCAGAAGCGCCAGCCACAAACCAGCAGGGCAACACGCCAGGTATGTCTCAGTCCAGAAACAAGGACATAAATTGTACTAACATACCTGCACCTTTCCCTGTGCAGGCACCATTGGCTAGAAAGGAAGCGTTGGACAAGGAGCTATATGAGTTGTTCAGCAAGGTGGAAATCAATATTCCCCTCATTGAAGCTATTCGGCAGATTCCCAGGTATGCAAAGTTTTTAAAAGAGCTGTGCACAAACAAAAGGAGGAAGGGCGAATGCGCACAGGTAATGCTAAATGCGCAGGCCTCAGCAATCGTGCAACAAAAGGTACCACCTAAGTGCCGAGATCCAGGTACATTTACTATTCCATGCACGCTAGGTAAGACCACAGTGAGTAATTGCATGTTCGATTTAGGCGCATCCATCAATTTGCTACCTTATTCCCTATATACGACATTGCGCCTTGGACCACTAAAGCCTGCAGGTCTCACCATTCAGCTAGCAGATAGATCGTGCAAACAACCTGCAGGCATGATAGAAGATGTCCTAGTTCGAGTAGGAGAGCTGGTTTTCCCAGCAGATTTTTATGTGCTCGAAATGGAGGGTGAATCAAGCGCCAGCGGTGCGCAGATCCTCCTAGGTAGACCGTTTCTGATGACCGCGCGCACAAAGATAGACGTGTGGAGGGGCACGCTCTCCATGGAGGTAGATGGCGAAGAAATCCATTTCAACATATTCAAGGGGATGCAGCATCCACATGAGGACGCTACAGTGCACGCAATGGACAGCATTGACGATTTAGTCACAGAAGCGCAATGTGCGAGCGCAACCGTAGGACCAGAGCTACTGACACAGGCAGAGCTGGAGGAGCAAGAGGAAGGGCTGAGCAGTGCGGAACCAGCACCCACACAGGTACGTGATATAGTTCATATTTGCACCGCTAACAAAATCTTGCCCTCTATTGAACAAGCACCCAAGATCGAACTAAAGCAACTCCTAGAGCACCTCAAATACATTTTCTTGGGAGATGAGGACACCCTGCCAGTGATCATAAAGAAAGGATTAGAAGAGGAGCAGGAGGCACGCTTACAGCAGGTACTGCGCAAGAACCAGCGCGCCATAGGATGGACACTTGCCGATCTGCGCGGAGTGAGCCCAGACGTGTGCATGCATAGGATTCTATTGGAAGATGGTGCCAAACCATCCAGAGAGGCTCAGCCCAGGTTGAATCCAAATATGATGGAGGTAGTGCAAAAGGAAGTCCTGAAATTGCTTGGCGCAGGGGTCATTTACCCAATCTCGGACAGCAAATGGGTCAGTCCGGTGCATGTTGTGCCAAAGAAAGGAGGAATCACAGTGGAAGAAAATGCGCAGGGCGAGCTAGTTCCCAAGCGCATACAAACTGGCTGGCGCATGTGCATCGACTACAGGAAGCTTAACGCAGTAACGCGCAAGGACCACTTCCCGCTACCCTTCATGGACCAGATGCTGGATCGCTTAGCAGGTAAACCTTATTTTTGTTTCTTGGACGGATATTTTGGGTACAACCAGATACCCATAGCTGCGGAAGATCAAGAGAAGACCACATTCACATGCCCGTTCGGTACGTTTGCGTTTCGGCGCATGTCTTTTGGGCTGTGCAACGCGCCAGGTACGTTCCAACGCCTTGTCATGAGCATTTTCTCTGATATGATTGGTATATGCATAGAAGTGTTCATGGATGATTTTACCGTATATGGAAGTACCTTTGATGCATGCTTAACACATCTAGATAAAGTCTTAGCACGCTGCATTTCTAAGAACTTAGTGCTAAATTACGAAAAATGTCATTTCATGGTAACGCACGGAGTAGTACTAGGTCATATCATTTCAGAGGAGGGGATCAAGGCAGACAAAGCTAAGATAGATCTTATTTCTAATCTACCTTATGCCACCAACGTGCGCGACGTGAAATCATTCTTAGGGCATGCTGGGTTCTACAAGCGTTTTATCAAAGATTTCTCTAAAATTTGTATACCCCTGTCTAACCTTTTGCAAAAAGATGTGTGCTTCGACTTTACTGATGAGTGCAGGGCTGCGTTTGATAAGCTGAAAGAAGCGCTGACTAGTGCGCCAGTAATGCGCGCACCAGACTGGAACCTGCCATTTGAGCTGATGTGCGACGCAAGTGATTATGCAGTAGGTGCAGTCTTGGGGCAGCGCGTAGACAAGAAGCCGCATGCCATTTACTATGCATCGCGCACACTGGACTCTGCGCAGAGGAACTACACCACCACGGAGAAGGAGCTTCTGGCAATTGTATTTGCACTGGAGAAGTTCCGAGCATATGTTCTAGGCGCAAGAGTCATCATCTACACTGACCACGCAGCTATCCGCTACCTCATGTCCAAGAAGGAAACCAAGCCGCGCCTGATGCGTTGGGTGCTCTTACTGCAGGAATTTGACTTGGAGATCAAAGACCAGAAGGGCACGGAGAATACAGTTGCTGATCACCTGAGCAGGATCATGAAAGAGGAGGAACCAGGGCAGATCACGGAAACATTCCCTGACGAGCATCTGATGGCGCTGACAGGTAAGGTACCATGGTATGCGCACATCGCAAATTACCTGGTCACATGTACGTTTCCTCCGCATTTCAATAAAACTCAGTGCATGCGATTAAAACATGAGTCCAAGCATTACCTTTGGGATGATCCTTACATGCTTAGAATAGGACCAGATCAGATATCGAGGCGTTGCGTGCCTGACCACGAAATTAATTCTGTTTTGATGTTTTGTCATGCGCACGCATGCGGAGGACACTTCGGTCCCAAGCGCACAAGCAGAAAGGTCCTGGACTGCGGATTCTATTGGCCGCACCTGTTTAGAGACACCTATAATCACTGCAGGAATTGTGACAGGTGCCAGCGCACAGGAGGAATATCCGCGCGCAATGAGATGCCGCAGACCCCGATTCTGGTGGATGAAGTGTTCGATGTTTGGGGAATCGACTTCATGGGGCCATTTCCTCCATCTGCAGGTTACGAGTACATATTGGTGGCAGTAGACTATGTCTCCAAATGGGTTGAAGCTAAGGCTACGCGGAAGGATGATGGTAAGACTGTCGCTGATTTTCTCAGAACTAACATATTTTGCAGGTACGGAGTGCCTAAGGCAGTAATCAGCGACCAGGGGACACACTTTTGCAACAGGGTCGTGGCGCAAGTTTTCAAGCACTATGGGGTGCGCCACAAGACGTCCACCGCTTACCATCCGCAGACGAATGGACAGGCCGAAGTTTCTAACAGGGAGATCAAGCGCATCTTAGAAAAGACTGTGAGACCATCGCGCAAGGATTGGAGCCAGCGCCTTGATGATGCGCTATGGGCATACCGCACTGCGCATAAGACGCCCATTGGGACCTCACCATTTCGGCTGGTCTATGGGAAAGCATGCCACCTGCCAGTAGAGCTCGAGCACAAGGCATATTGGGCCTTACGCATTTGCAACCTGAACTTGGATGAGGCAGAAAGGGAGCACGCATTTGAGCTGAACGAACTAGAAGAGCTGCGCCTGGACGCCTATGAGGGACTGCGCGATTACAAGGAGCGCACCAAGGCCTTTCACGACAAGCATATCCTCAGACGCACTTTTGAACCAGGAGACCAGGTATTACTATTCTCATCACGCATGAAGCTTATGCCTGGAAAGCTGCGCAGCAAATGGACGGGACCATACACGGTCACCAAGGTTTTCCCCTACGGAACAATCGAGTTAGAAGACGGGCACCGGCATAGTTTTCAGGTTAATGGGCAGAGAGTCAAACGGTACTTAGGAGAACCTTGAGATAGCACAGCGCGCAACATTGACTTGGCCAAACCAGAGATAATAGATGCGCAAGCTGCTGCGCCAGACACACCACCGGATGTACCAGAGGGAGAACTGGAACCTATTGCTTATATCTCTTCTTCCTCTGCATTTGCCCTCGTTACGCATAATTTATCACATGCTGAATTCCCATCTTACCCTTTGCGCAGGACCAATGAGATCGCAACACACACACTGGCGCAGGAACACTCAGGAGCAAGAGTGGGGGAGGTCGCAGGCACACATTTTGGCACGTAACGAGGTACAATCGAGCCAACGACGTTAAACAAAGGCACTTGTCGGGAGGTAACTGATCGCGCGTCGTTGTGCGCGTCAAATATAATTCCTTCCTCTCCCACTAGTACAGCGGTTAAGTAAGGGTCGATCTCCACAGGGAGCAAGCAGTGAGTCTCAGCCAGTAACCTACACTTAAGAAAACGGGGATTGCGTGAGTGATTGGGGGTTTTGCGCGATGCGCGAATAACAGCGAATATCGTAACTCAGGGAATTGCACTAGACGTGCGCAAGCAGTAGAGATGAAGTACTATATTTATGAGAAGTATTGGGCAGACAATCCTCTGTGAATGCATTCCTTATCATCGACTCTAAAACATCTATAGTTTATGCTTTACTTGGGTTAGTGTCCGGTAAAGGCTTCCTAACACGAGCGCACGTTCCGTTCAAAGTTCATGTGCTATTAATCCTTAGAACTAGACTAAACAACTGCGAATCCTGTCACAGTAGCAGCTGCCTACCCTAACTCGTTACTCCTAATTGTCACGGTAAGTTTGCGGTTCAAGGCTTCCCCTACGCATGCAACTAGTTTAACAGGTGACAAGCAAGCAACACAAGTAAGTTTGCGGTTCAAGGCTTCCCCTACTCATGCAACTAACCGTCTCGGCGCGCACAGAATTAATACAAGTAAATAAACTATGCATTAAGCTCAATGTCTCAAAGGTAATACATCATAGATTCATGCCCGACCAACACTAAGTGTTTAGCTAGACATGCTAGTGGTAAACATCATAAAATAGTAAATAACAACTACTGTATCACAGAAAACGGTAGCAAATAGTGCGTGCAGTGTCTTCTCTCGGCTGGCGCAGTCGGCTGGCGCAAATCTCCTTGACAGGTCCGTGTGTTTTTGAGTTCTGCCGCGCAGTGCCTCTGGACTGTCACTGAGTGATGGTGTTCCGCTCTTTGAAACCCTAGACTTTCTTTGTTTAAATAGTGCCCCAGGAAGTTCGTCTTTTGGCAACTTCCAAGTCTGGTCACTGGGACTTTGCGCCTGGCGCACAGCATCGATTGGCGCAATCGGGTAGCGCACCTCTGCTGTCCTTCGCCATTTCTTCTTTTGTTTGCGCCGCTAGTTCCACAGGCTGATCTTTCACTCCTAGAACGCTGCCTGTTAGCGCGTATCCGACTTAAGGACTCGTTCTGACCTGATATACAAAAATAGTGGAAACGAGTAATCTTGCCCATAAAATATTGCAAACAAGCATGGGTTTATGATCTAAATAACATGTATAACTAGGCTCTATCAAACCCCCCACACTTGCCCCTTGTTCGTCCCGAACAAGTACTGAAACGCGGATACAATTACCTTTTCTGGAGACTAGCGCACAGCCTTGCATTCTAGCGCAAGATGCACAGTTGCTTCAACTTGTGCTGCTCTATCACCTGCGCACAACTGCACTCAATAGTTCTAATATAATAATCCCGAAATTTCATTACCTCTCAGCCGGGATGAAGGTCTTTGGATGACTGGGAGATAGCTCTTCTTAGGCTCCTGGTTGTCAGCTCCCGCCCCGAAGATAGGTATATGGTTTCTTGCGCGAGCTTCTTCCAGTGCGTGATTCGTTCGCACACTTCCTGAGAACCTGAGCCTTTGATGATATCCTTGTGGTCTTGCGCACGCAGGTACTAAGTAGTGCGCATGCTGATTCTTTGTAACGCAAATCATCTGCTTCTGCTGGTATTTTTCTTTTGTACAGCTTCCTTTCCAATTTTTTTATTTTTTTATTCCCAGAACAGTTCCAATCTCAGCCTTCGGATAGCACCTATGGAACTCGTTCCGCTCTCCCTCCTTGGTTTGTCTGCGCCGGTCAGCGCACGCGTTTACATCCGCGCCCGCTTTCCTTAGCTTGATATCCAGAGAGAAGGTGGTCTGTTTTCCCACCTCGCCACGCTTTGGGTATTTTGCCTTTTTCATCCGCGTGACTGAGCGCGCTCTTTTGTTCCGAAGGTTGCGAAGCACCGGCCTCCACTAGCGCATTCGACCATATACCTCGCCTTCGAAGCAGAAGCGACTAACCGCCTCTCTGGAGCATTTCTATCAACTCCACATCCCCTGTATATCCCAACTAACAGGAGCAGAAAAAACGAAAAAATTATGCTAAAACAGTAGATAGCAGTGCACACAATACGGATAGCGCAAAACAAGCTGGAGCGCATGCGCATCCTGCACCTTAGCGCACTACTGTTACTAATTTTCTTCAACTTAACTAAGCTATACTAAAAATGCTAAAAACATGAAATGTAAGAGTAACGCCCCCCCCCCCTCCCCCCCACACTTGAACAGAGACGTGTCCCCACGACTCAAGCTCAAGCGCACGGAGGCTGCGCACATGCATGCAATGCAACGAAAATAAAGAACATAAGAGTGAACACAAACAGTCACACAAACTATAGCACGGGGGTCACAGAATGTAGGGCACAAATATTCAGCACACATAATAGTCAAATAGACGCAGCAAAATAAAAGACAACACCCTAAAGAAAATTACTGCGCCTGCCCTCGGCCTTAGAAGTTCCCCGAGCTAGACGCTGCTGCTGACCCATGCGCCTCATCCTCTGAAGAATCTGTCAAGGAGTCGGTGCTGGAGGATGGTGGCATAATGGTGAGGGGGTCAGGCTGCTCGTCCTCGGAAAGTGACTCCCATATGGAATCGGAGTCTACGCTGGGAAAGTTAATGGGGGACTCCGGAATAGAAGGCCGGGCAGGGGAAGCTACTGGTGATGGTATCGGTGCTGGTTCAGGTTCAGGGGTGGGCTCTGCTGCTGGGGCTGCTGGTTCTGGTGCGGGCGCTGCTGGGGCTGGGGCTGGTGCTGGAGCTGGAGCTGGGGCTGGTGCTGTAGAGGTTTCTGGGGTTCGGGTAGGAGGTGGATGGTGCAGGCTGAGGAGAGGGGGAATTGCATCTCCAAATTTCCACCCGGATGGTGGACTCATACGTAAATCCGCCCCCTCTGGCGCTAAGTATTCGAGCACGCGCATAACGTTGAACAACATGCGCTGCTCGGCAGTGGCTTCCTCAGGCGCCGCCTCAGTCTCAGTCCTTGGGCGCTTGGCAGGGGCACGCGGGGGAGAGTCCTCTATGGAAATGGTCACTGGCTCCCCCAATGGTGCGCGAGCCCTCTGTTGCGCTCCAGTCTGCGCCCGAGTCCTTGGGCGCCTGACTAGAGGCACCTCTGGTTCTAGGGCCTCCTCCATCTCTTCGTCTGCTGCGGCGCCTGCCGCTGCGCCCTGCGCACTGCTCTCTGCCCTGGCCCGCGCACTGCTCTCTACTCTGGCCCGCGGTGGTCTGGCTGGCTGCAGATGGTAGCACCATTCTAGTGTGCCATCATCCCGAACGGCTACCGCCCTGATTTGCAGCATGTGGGCGCGGTCCAGAGGTATCGGCTGCACCAAGGTGTGCTCTGGCACCTCGGGCTCTCCATGTAAGGCCCGCAGCAAGTGCGTAATAAGCCCTCCACACGTCAGCGGCCCTCTCATGCTGACTCGGCTCCAATGATGCACCATGTTCAGGATGAACAGCACCTTCCGCTCATAATACAGCCCCGTCAAAATCTCCATATCCAGGAGGCTGATCTTTGGCGCGCCGTTGAAACGGCCAATGATTGCATAGGCCACGATGCGCCACAAGTAGAACAGCCACGGGTCGCGCAGCTCTCGGCCCCTGCTGCGCCCCGCGGCGAATGCTGGTCCTGTTGCCATGTCCCGCCAAGCCTCCTGGTTATTGTGCGTGTTTAACTCCTCCTCACGCACCTTGGCGCACCCGAATGCGCGCCTCAGCCTCCTTTCCGAGGCTATGAACCAGACACCCCTGTGTCTATATCTAATCTCCCTGTCCCCCGCCTCCATAGACGCCAGGAACTCACACGTATCCTCCTGGTCTGATGCGCTGCGGAGGTCCATTAGCGCCTCCCAACCGGCAATCGCTAGCCTCTGCGCCACGAGGTCCTCTAACCCTACCTCGCGCAGGAAATCTCGACAGATGTACGGTGTCCCGGCTGATGAATGCTGCGTACTTGTTAGCGAAAGCCGCTGGGGTCACTTGGTCTGCGGCGGGTCTCATCTTGCGCTGGCTCCGGTCAATCGCGGTCAATGCTCCCCAAAACCCTAAAAATCGAAACTGCCCAGAATCCTCTGAAATTTGCACCGAACGAGCGCCTACTGGTCGCCTACACAACGCACAAAACAGCACTCCAAGCCGCGCACTCTAGCCTGGTGCGATTTCAAAACCCTAAAAACTGTCTTCTCCGCGCAAACCCTAACAGAAGCGGCTCAAAGCGGGATCGGGGGTTACCTGGGTGCTGTGCGGTCGTGTTGTCCTTCAATCTCTCTAGACGGACGGTGGGATGGGCGCTGGTCGACGGCAGAGGTCTGAGGGCGGGAGCTTGTGTGTAACGGTCGAGTGAAAAAGTGCTGGGAATTTTTCTAAGTCTGGCCTTATATACCCCCTATGGCTAGCGCAACTGACCTGCGCATTGATAGGCGCACGGTCCTGCACACTTGTGTGACTACAAAAAAACTACCAAACCCTATTCTAACTAAAAACACGCAAAAAAAACAAAAGTGCCAAAATAAAATGTGTCGGGTTACCTCCCGACAAGTGCCTTTGTTTAACGTCGTTGGCTCGACGGTACCTCGTTACGTGCCAAGTAGTGCGTCTGCAGCCTCCCCCACTCTTGCTCCTGAGTGTCCCTGCGCCAGTGCTTGTGTTACGATCTCATTGGTCCTGTGCAAATAATAAAAGGGAAGGTCAGCATGTGATACATTATTCGTAAGGAGGGCAGATGCAGAGGAAGAGGAAATATAGGCGATGGGTGCTAGGTCTCCCTCTGAAGCATCTGGTGGTGCGTCTGGCGCAACAGCTTGCTCGTCTACTATCTCTGGCTCGGCCAAGTCAATGTTGCGTGCTGCGCCATCCCAAGGTTCGCCCAAGTACCGTTTGACTCTCTGCCCGTTAACCTGAAAACGATGCTGGTGCCCGTCTTCTAATTCAATTGTGCCGTAGGGGAAAACCTTGGTGACGGTGTATGGTCCCGTCCACTTACTGCGCAGCTTCCCAGGCATGAGCTTCAGGCGTGATGAAAATAATAATACTTGATCGCCTGGTTCAAATGTGCGCCGGAGGATGTGCTTGTCATGAAACGCCTTGGTGCGCGCTTTGTAATCGCGCAGTCCCTCATAGGCGTCCAGGCGCAGCTCTTCTAGTTCGCTCAGCTCAAATGCGCGTTCTTGTCCTGCCTCCTCCAAGTTCAAGTTGCAAATACGTAAGGCCCAATATGCCTTGTGCTCGAGCTCCACTGGCAGGTGGCATGCCTTCCCATAGACCAGCCGGAATGGTGAGGTTCCAATGGGTGTCTTGTGTGCAGTGCGGTATGCCCATAGCGCATCATCCAGGCGCTGGCTCCAATCCTTGCGCGACGGCCTCACAGTCTTTTCCAAGATGCGCTTGATCTCTCTGTTAGAAACTTCGGCCTGTCCATTCGTCTGCGGATGGTAAGCGGTGGACGTCTTGTGGCGCACCCCATAGTGCTTGAAGACTTGCGCCACAACCCTGTTGCAGAAGTGCGTCCCCTGGTCGCTGATAACTGCCTTAGGCACTCCGTACCTGCAAAATATGTTAGTTCTGAGAAAATTAGCGACAGTCTTACCATCATCCTTGCGCGTGGCCTTAGCTTCGACCCATTTGGATACGTAATCCATGGCCACCAGTATGTACTCGTAGCCGGCAGATGGGGGAAATGGACCCATGAAGTCGATTCCCCAAACATCGAACACTTCATCCACCAAAATCGGGGTCTGCGGCATCTCGTTGCGCGCGGAGATTCCTCCAGTGCGCTGGCACCTGTCACACTTCCTGCAGTGGTCATAGGCATCTCTGAATAGGTGCGGCCAGTAGAATCCACAGTCCAAGATCTTCCTGCTCGTGCGCTTGGGACCGAAATGTCCTCCACAGGCGTGCGCATGACAAAACATCAATACAGAGTTAATCTCATGGTCAGGCACGCAACGTCTTAATATCCGATCTGGACCTATTCTAAGCATGTAAGGATCATCCCAAAGGTAATGCTTGGACTCATGTTTCAATCGCATGCACTGAGTTTTGTTGAAATGAGGAGGGAACGCACCTGTGACCAGGTAATTTGCGATATGCGCATACCATGGTACCTTACCTGTTAGCGCCATCAGATGCTCGTCAGGGAATGTCTCCTTGATCTGCCCTGGCTCCTCATCCTTTATGATCCTGCTCAGGTGATCAGCGACGGTATTTTCTGTGCCCTTCTTATCTTTGATCTCTAAATCGAATTCCTGAAGCAGAAGTACCCAGCGCATCAGGCGCGGCTTGGTCTCTTTCTTGGATATGAGGTAGCGGATAGCTGCGTGGTCCGTGTAGATGATGACTCTGGCGCCTAGAACATATGCTCGGAACTTCTCCAGCGCAAATACAATTGCCAGAAGCTCCTTCTCCGTGGTGGTGTAGTTCTTCTGCGCGGAGTCCAGTGTGCGCGATGCATAGTAGATGGCATGCGGCTTCTTGTCCTCGCGCTGCCCCAAGACTGCTCCTACTGCGTAGTCACTTGCGTCACACATCAGCTCGAATGGCAGGTTCCAGTCTGGTGCGCGCATCACTGGCGCACTGGTCAGCGCTTCTTTCAGCTTATCGAACGCCGCCCTGCACTCATCAGTAAAATCGAAGCACACGTCTTTTTGCAACAGGTTAGACAGGGGTATGCAAATCTTAGAGAAATCCTTAATAAAACGCCTGTAAAACCCAGCATGCCCTAAGAATGATTTCACGTCGCGCACGTTGGTGGCGTAAGGCAGATTAGAAATAATATCTATCTTAGCTTTGTCTACCTTAATACCCTCCTCTGAAATGATATGACCCAATACTACTCCGTGCGTAACCATGAAATGACACTTCTCGTAATTCAGCACTAAGTTCTTAGAGATGCAGCGTGCTAAGACTTTATCTAGATGTATTAAGCATGCATCAAAGGTACTCCCATATACAGTGAAATCATCCATGAACACTTCTATACATATACCAATCATATCAGAGAAAATGCTCATGACGAGGCGTTGGAACGTACCTGGCGCGTTGCACAGCCCAAAAGACATACGCCGAAACGCAAAAGTTCCGAAGTGGCATGTGAACGTGGTCTTCTCTTGATCCTCCGCAGCTATGGGTATCTGATTGTAACCTGAATATCCGTCCAAAAAACAAAAGTAAGGCTTACCTGCCAAGCGATCCAGCATTTGGTCCATGAAGGGTAGCGGGAAGTGGTCCTTGCGCGTTACAGCGTTCAGCTTCCTGTAGTCGATGCACATGCGCCAGCCAGTCTGTATGCGCTTGGGAACTAGCTCGCCCTGCGCATTCTCCTCCACCGTGATTCCTCCTTTCTTTGGCACAACGTGCACCGGGCTGACCCATCTGCTGTCTGAGATTGGGTAAATGACCCCTGCGTCAAGCAACTTCAGAACTTCCTTTTGCACTACCTCCATCATATTTGGGTTTAACCTGCGCTGAGCCTCCCTGGATGGTTTGGCGCCGTCTTCCAACAGAATTCGGTGCATGCACACGTCTAGGCTCACTCCGCGCAGATCAGCAAGAGTCCATCCAATAGCGCGCTGGTTCCTGCGCAGCACCTGTTGTAAGCGCGCCTCCTGCTCTTTTTCCAATCCCTTCTTGATGATCACTGGCAGGGTGTCCTCATCTCCCAAGAAAATGTACTTGAGATGCTCCGGGAGTTGCTTCAGTTCGATCTTGGGTGCCTGCTCAACAGAGGGCAAGATTTTGTTAGCGGTGCAAATATGAACTATATCACGTACCTGTGTGGATGCTGGTTCAGCACTGCTTAGCTCCTTCTCTTGCTCCTCCAGTTCTGCCTGTGTCAATAGCTCTGGTCCTATGGTTGCGCTTGCACACTGCGCTTCTGTGACTAAGTCGTCAAGGCTGTCCATTGCGTGCACGGTAGCGTCCTCATGTGGGTGCTGCATCCCTTCGAAGATGTTGAAATGGATTTCTTCGCCATCTACCTCCATGGAGAGCGTGCCCCTCCACACGTCTATCTTCGTGCGCGCGTCATCAGAAACGGTCTGCCTAGGAGGATCTGCGCTCCGCTGGCGCTTGATTCACCCTCCATTTCGAGCACATAAAAGTCTGCTGGGAACACCAGCTCTCCTACTCGAACTAGGACATCTTCTATCATGCCTGCAGGTTGTTTGCACGATCTATCTGCTAGCTGAATTGTGAGACCTGCAGGTTTTAGTGGTCCAAGGCGCAAGGTCGCATAGAGAGAATATGGTAAAAAATTGATTGATGCGCCTAAATCGATCATGCAGTTGCTTACCGTGGTCTTACCTAAGGTGCAAGGGATAGTGAATGTACCTGGATCTCGGCACTTAGGTGGTACCTTTTGCTGCACGATTGCTGAGGCCTGCGCATTTAGCATTACTTGTGCGCATTCGCCTGTCCTTCTTTTATTTGTGCACAGCTCTTTTAAAAACTTCGCATACCTGGGAATCTGTCGAATAGCTTCTATGAGAGGTATGTTGATTTCCACCTTGCTGAACAGCTCATATAGTTCCTTGTCCAGTGCTTCTTTTCTCGCCAGTGGTGCCTGTACAGGGAAAGGAGCAGGTGTGTTAGTATAATTTTTGTTCTTGTTTTTCGAGTGAGACATACCTGGCGCATTGCCCTGCTGGTTCGTGGTTGGCGCTTCTGATTGCGCCTCTGGCTCTGGTTGCGCACTCTGAGCTGCTGGATCTGGGACTTCCGCAACTGGTTGCGCGGGCGCCTGCGCGGTCTGCTCTGTTCCCACTGTGCGCCCAGTCCTCAGTGTTACTGCGTTAACTCCTCCCTTAGGGTTCTGAATCACTTGCGAAGGCAGGTTGCCATCGCTCTTTTTCAGCTCGTACACCGTGGTTGCAATTTGTGATAGATGCTTTCTATGGATTCGAACCTCTTGTCATACTTTTCGTCATTCTTGCGCACTGTGTCTGCTAGCTGCCCCATGATATCTTCCAAGGATCGCCGTGGTTGCTGACTGTTCTGCGCTGGTGCGTCTGTGCGGCGATGCGGTGGATTGTAGGGTGCAGCATGTTGCGTCTGCTGTGGTGGGCGCTGATCAGTGGGCTGCCTCTGGAAATTGTTCTCTTCTCTCCATCTGAATCCATTTGCAGCAAGCCCAAAGCGCGGCTGATTCTGCCTCTGCGGTCCTCTGTTGTCCCATCCTCCAAGGGCATTTACATCTCCAGTTTCTTCAAAAAGTGTTGGGCACTCGTCTGTCTTGTGCTCAGTGGACCTGCAGAATTCACATACCTTTGGTGCAACTGGTTGTGCGCTCTGCGCACTCATCAGCTTCTGTAGCATGGCCTTCATTTCTTTGATCTCAGCGCTTGCCTCTACCTGATGCACAGAACGAGTACGACTACTTTCAAGTGTCAATTGATGTCTTACCTGCCCAGCAGAATCTTCTATCAGCTGCCATGCATCCTCCGGGTACATGTTGCAAATGTCCCCTCCTGCGCATGCATTCAGTAGTCGCAGCTCCATGGGCAGCAGTCCATTCAGAAAGTTCTCTATCAGCACATTCTGGGGAAGCCCGTGATTGTAGCAGTTGGCTTCTAGCTCCCTGAAACGCTCGTAGTATTCTGACAGAGACTCCCCTGCGCCTTGCCTTGGCGCGGCCAATTCCCTTCTGAGCAGCGCAATCTTCGCTGCTGGATAAAATTTATCTAAGAATTTCTTCTGCAGCTGCTCCCATGTGTGGATTGATCCTGCGGGTAGGCTCATCAGCCAGTGTTTGGCTGCATCGCTCAATGAAAATGGGAACGCTTTCATCTTCAGCGCTTCATCGTTTTCCCCCAAAGCCTTCATGTTCTCGCAAATGATTAGGAACTCCCGCACATGCTTGACTGGATTTTCGTTGTTCATTCCGTGAAACTTGGGCATGTGATGGATGAGTGAGCTCCTTAGTTCGAACTGTCCGTCGGGCGGAAGCACTATGCACCATGGCTGGTTAACAGTGAGTGGGGCTGACATTTCGCGCACTGTCCTGCGCCTCGCGACTGGACGAACGGGTGGCGCAATGTATGGTTCAGCGGCCATCCGTGCGTCGTCCTCACGCTGCACTTCCTCTCTGAATAGGGCTGCGCGGTTATGCGCCCTTGCTTCCTCTGGGGTTCTGTCTCCCAGGTTATCTCCAACCACACTGTTATCCTCCATGTCCTGATCCAAACTCAAGAAACGAAATTAAATGGCAACGAAGTTGTTGCGTCTGTCAGTGCGCAACTAGAATCTGCGCAGCGCAACTGTTTCAAGGTTGCGCAGGCTGATGTAATTGTGCGCTGTCAGAAACAACAACGAGAAAACAAAACAAAATGAAATAACTAGTTACTAAAATGAGAAATGTAAGCTAGCTAAAACTTAGCTGTGTTGCTCCCCGGCAACGGCGCCAAAATTTGATCGCGCGTCGTTGTGCGCGTCAAATATAATTCCTTCCTCTCCCACTAGTACAGCGGTTAAGTAAGGGTCGATCTCCACAGGGAGCAAGCAGTGAGTCTCAGCCAGTAACCTACACTTAAGAAAACGGGGATTGCGTGAGTGATTGGGGGTTTTGCGCGATGCGCGAATAACAGCGAATATCGTAACTCAGGGAATTGCACTAGACGTGCGCAAGCAGTAGAGATGAAGTACTATATTTATGAGAAGTATTGGGCAGACAATCCTCTATGAATGCATTCCTTATCATCGACTCTAAAACATCTATAGTTTATGCTTTACTTGGGTTAGTGTCCGGTAAAGGCTTCCTAACACGAGCGCACGTTCCGTTCAAAGTTCATGTGCTATTAATCCTTAGAACTAGACTAAACAACTGCGAATCCTGTCACAGTAGCAGCTGCCTACCCTAACTCGTTACTCCTAATTGTCACGGTAAGTTTGCGGTTCAAGGCTTCCCCTACGCATGCAACTAGTTTAACAGGTGACAAGCAAGCAACACAAGTAAGTTTGCGGTTCAAGGCTTCCCCTACTCATGCAACTAACCGTCTCGGCGCGCACAGAATTAATACAAGTAAATAAACTATGCATTAAGCTCAATGTCTCAAAGGTAATACATCATAGATTCATGCCCGACCAACACTAAGTGTTTAGCTAGACATGCTAGTGGTAAACATCATAAAATAGTAAATAACAACTACTGTATCACAGAAAACGGTAGCAAATAGTGCGTGCAGTGTCTTCTCTCGGCTGGCGCAGTCGGCTGGCGCAAATCTCCTTGACAGGTCCGTGTGTTTTTGAGTTCTGCCGCGCAGTGCCTCTGGACTGTCACTGAGTGATGGTGTTCCGCTCTTTGAAACCCTAGACTTTCTTTGTTTAAATAGTGCCCCAGGAAGTTCGTCTTTTGGCAACTTCCAAGTCTGGTCACTGGGACTTTGCGCCTGGCGCACAGCATTGATTGGCGCAATCGGGTAGCGCACCTCTGCTGTCCTTCGCCATTTCTTCTTTTGTTTGCGCCGCTAGTTCCACAGGCTGATCTTTCACTCCTAGAACGCTGCCTGTTAGCGCGTATCCGACTTAAGGACTCGTTCTGACCTGATATACAAAAATAGTGGAAACGAGTAATCTTGCCCATAAAATATTGCAAACAAGCATGGGTTTATGATCTAAATAACATGTATAACTAGGCTCTATCAGTAACCCGACACGTTTTTACTTTTGCATACTTTATTTTCTGCTTGTTTTGTTTTTTTGAGTTTTTTTAGCTGGTTTAGGACTTGGTAGTTTTTTTAGTCACGCAGTAGTGCGCAGGACCGTGCGCCTAGCAATGCGCAGGTCAGATGCGCTAGCCAGGGGGGTATATAAGGCAGGACTTAGGAAAAATCCAGCACTTTTCACTCGACCGTTGCACACGAGCCCCCGCCTTCAGACCTCTGCCCGTCGATCAGCGCCCAAGGACTGAGGCTGAGGCGCTCTCCATGCGCTTGCGCTTGAGTCGTGGGGACACGTCTCTGTTCAAGTGTGGGGGGGGGGGGGGGGGGGTTACATTCACTTTTCACGTTTTTGAGCATTTTAGTGTAGCTTAGTTTAAGTTAAAGAGAATAGTAGCAGTAGTGCGCTAGAGTGCAGGATGCGCATGCGCTCCAGCTTGTTTTGCGCTATCCATCTTGCGTGCGCTGCTATCTACTGTTTTAGTATAATTTTTTCGTTTTTTTTTTTGCTCCTGTTAGTTGGGATATGCAGGGGATGTGGAGTTGACAGAAATGCTCCAGAGAGGCGGTTAGTCGCTTTTGCTTCGAAGGCAAGGTATATGGTCGAGAGCGTTAGTGGAGGCCGGTGCTTCGCAGCCTTCGGAACAAAAGAGCGCGCTCAGTCACGCAGATGCCAAAGGCGAAATACCCATAGCGTGGCGAGGTGGGAAAACAGACCACCTTCTCTCTGGAAATCGAGCTAAGGAAGGCAGGCGCGGATGTAAACGCGTGCGCAGACAGACCAAAGGAGAGAGAGCGGGGAGAGTTCCATAGCTGCTATCCGAAGGCTGAGACTGGAACTGCTCTGGGAATGTAAGAAATTAAAGAGAAAGCTGTACAAAAGAAAAAATACCAGCAGATGATACGCGCTACAAAAGAATCAGCATGCGCACAAGCATCAACATGCGCAAAGACCATAAGGAAATCATCAGAAAGCTCAGGTTCCCAGGAAGTGCGCGGACGAATCACGCACTGGAAGAAGCTGCGTTATCCACCATATACCTATCTTCGGAGTAGGAGCTGGCAGCCTGGAGCCTAAGAAGAGCTATTTCCCAGCCATCCAAAAATCTTCATCCCGGCTGAGAGGTAATGAATTTCGAAATTATTATATTAGAACTGTTGAGTGCAGTTGTGCGCAGGTGATAGAGCAGTGCGAGTTGAGCAATTGTGCATTTGCATCAGAGTGCAAGACTGTGCGCTAAACTCCAGAAGAGGTAATTGTATCCGCGCTTCAATGCTTGTTCGGGACGAACAAGGGGCAAGTGTGGGGGGTTTGATAGAGGCTATTTGTACGCATTATTTAGATCATAACCCTATGCTTGTTTGCAATATTTTATGAGCAAGATTACTCGTCTCTAGTGTTTTTGTATTACAAGGCAAAACGAGTCCTTGAGTCGGATACGCGCTAACAGGCAGCGTTCTAGGAGTGAAAGATCCGCCTGCGGAGCTAGCAGCACAAACAGGAGAGAAGTTGGCGAGAGTCAGCAGAGGTGCGCTAGCCGATGCCGTGCGCCAAGCGCAAAGTCCAGTACTGCCTATGACGTGACCAGATTTGGAAGTTGCCAAAAGTGAGCTTCCCAAGCAGTATATAAACAAAAGGAAGGCTAGGGCAACGAAGAGGAAAAAAAGAGACTTTCGGACACACACAGAGAGGCAACACCCCACGAGAGAGCGATGACAGCGCGTCGTCGTGCGCCTCAAATTAGAATTTATAACTCCTGTAACACACTAGTAAGCGGTAAGCAGGGACGAACCCAAAGAGAGCAAATGAGTCGGAGTTCAATGAGAGTCACAGAAAATCAAAGAGAGGAAATCAATTCAAAGAAAATCAGTTCGGGGAATACAATGCAACTAGTTATCACCGATCGAATACATGAGTAAGCTAGTGAATTCTGCCTTAGTTCAACATTCCCGCTAAAGATATGTCGACAATCAATTCTACCTATTCTTAACCGCTAGGCCTTCGAACAAGTTCAATACTTACTCGACTAATACTACAAATTGGTTCTACCGCTAGGTTTTCCCCAACAATGCAATCAAGTCAAGTGTAACGCAATTGATATCAATCTAGCTCACCGCTAAGCTGCACTAAATTGTCAATCAAAGCATTCGATTTCATTCATACAAAGGCAGCATTCCATAACTCAAATCATGTACTCATTGACCTCCAACCATTGTTGCACTATAAATCCCCAAACTGAAATATTGATTTAGCTACTCATAATATCCATGAATACAATAGAAACTAGGTTCATCACACTACAATACACAAACTGAGCTCAAACAAGTCCGGCCGTGAACAGTGTTCCGGCGGCCGTGAATAGTAACAGTGAACAGTGAATGTGAACAGTGAACAGTGAATAGTAAAATGTGAACAGTAAACAGTGAATAGTAAAATGTGAACAGTAACCGGCGTGAATAGTAACTCCGGCGACTTTTCCAGCAGCTTCTCTCTAGAGCTCCTCCACGCCGTGAACAGTAGCTCCCGTGAATAGTGTCCCAGAAATGGAGTGTTGAAGAGAGATGAAACTTTTCCCAATTAGTCCATGTTTTAGGTTTAGGGTTTTTCTGGTTGAACCATCTTCATTGAACCACATTGAACCAGTAATTGAACCAGCAGAGTTGACTTTGACCGCTGTTGACTTCTTGATCTTGAATGAATGCTTCGAATTTGCGATAAATTCCAATGCGATCTTGAACATTCCTGCGATACGAAAACACTACAAAAGAGTAATCGATTCACGCAAAATGTAAGAAAATAATGGGAATAAATAACTCAATGGAGCGTATAAATACGCTCCATCAAGCGACAAACTGGAAAACACACGAACTCATTGAGAGGATTTGCGTCAGCCGAGAAGACAAGCTGCACGCACTGTTTGCTACTGTTTTCTCAGACACATTAGTCATTATTTACTATTCTATGATGTTTATCACTAGCATGTCTAGCTAAACTCTTAGTGTTGGTTGGGCATGAATCTATGATGTATTTTCTTTGAGACTTGAGCTTAATGCATAGTTTACTTACTTGTATTAATCCTGTGCATATGGAGACAGCCAGTTGCATGAGTAGGGGAAGCCTTGAACCGCAATCTTACTTGTGTTGCTTGCTTGTCATATGTTAAACTAGTTGATAGCTTTACGGTGACAACTAGGAGTAACGAGCTAGGGTGATCAGTTGCTACTTTGAACGGATTCGCAGCTGTTTTAGTCTATGTTCTAAGGATAATAGCACATGAACTTTGAACGGAACATGCGCACGTGTTAGAAAGCCTTGACCGGACACTAACCCAAGTAAACCGAAAACTATAGACGTTTAGAGTCGATGATAAGGAATGCACTCATAGAGGATTGTCTGCCCAATGCTTCTCATAATCATAGTATTTAATCTCTACTGCTTGCGCACGTCTAGTGCAAATTTCCTACAATACACTAGTTACTGTTCACTTGCGCATCGCGCATTTCAATCACTCACGCACCCCCCCCCCCCATTTTCGTAAGTGTAGGTTGCTAGCTAAAGACTTACTATTTGCTCCCTGTGGAGATCGACCCTTACTTAACCGCTGTACTGAGTGGAAGAGGAAGGATTATATTTGACGCGCACAACGACGCGCGATCAGAGGGGCACACTCTCCATGGAGGTTGACGGCGAAGAAATCCATTTCAATATATTCAAGGGGATGCAGCACTCACACGAGGACGCCACAGTGCACGCGATGGACAGCATTGACGATTTAGTCTCAGATGCGCAATGTGCAAGCGCAACAATAGAACCAGAGCCACTGGCATAGACAAAGTTGGAGGAGCAGGACGAGGAGCTGAGCAGTGCCGAACCAGAACTCAAACAGGTACACGATATAGTTCATATTTGCACTGCTACTAAAATCTTGCCCTCTATTGAACAGGCACCCAAGGTCGAGCTGAAGCAACTTCCAGAACACCTCAAATACATTTTCTTGGGAAATGAGGACACCCTGCCAGTGATCATAAAGAAAGGATTAGAAGAGGAGCAGGAAGTGCGTTTACACCAGGTGCTGCGCAGGAACCAGCGCGCTATAGGATGGACACTGGCAGATCTGCGTGGAGTGAGCCCAGACATATGCATGCATAGAATTCTGTTGGAAGATGGTGCCAAACCATCCAGAGAGGCTCAGCGCAGATTGAACCCAAATATGATGGAGGTAGTGCAGAAGGAAATTCTAAAGTTGCTTGACGCAGGAGTCATTTACCCCATCTCGGACAGCAAATGGGTCAGTCCAGTGCACGTTGTGCCTAAGAAGGGAGGAATCACAGTGGAAGAGAATGCGCAGGGCGAGCTAGTTCCCAAGCGCATACAGACTGGATGGCGCATGTGCATCGACTACAGGAAGCTTAACGCAGTAACGCGCAAGGACCATTTCCCGCTACCCTTTATGGATCAGATGCTGGAAAGATTAGCAGATAAGCCTTATTTTTGTTTCTTGGACGGATATTCAGGGTACAACCAGATACCCATAGCTGCGGAGGATCAGGAGAAGACCACGTTCACCTGCCCGTTCGGTACATTTGCGTTTCGACGCATGTCATTTGGGGTGTGGAACGCGCCAGTGCTAGGACACATCATCTCAGAGGAGGGGATCAAGGTAAACAAAGCTAAGATAGACCTTATTTCTAATCTACCTTATGCCACGAACGTGCGCGATGTGAAGTCATTCTTAGGCCATGCCAGATTTTACAGGCGTTTTATAAAAGACTTCTCTAAAATTTGTATTCCCCTGTCTAACCTCTTGCAAAAGGATGTGTGCTTCGATTTTACTGATGAGTGCAGGGCCGCATTTGATAAGCTGAAGGAGGCGCTGACCTGTGCGCCAGTGATGCGCGCACCAGACTGGAACCTGCCATTTGAATTGATGTGCGACGCAAGCGATAATGCAGTAGGTGCAGTCCTGGGGCAGCGAGTGGACAAGAAACCGCACGCCATCTATTATGCATCGCGCACACTGGACGCTGCGCAGAGGAACTACACCACCACGGAGAAGGAGCTTCTGGCAATTGTGTTTGCGCTAGAGAAGTTTCGTGCATATGTTCTAGGCGCCAGGGTCATCATATACACAGACCATGCAGCCATCCGCTACCTAATGTCCAAGAAAGAAACTAAGCCGCGCCTGATGCGCTGGGTGCTCCTACTGCAGGAATTCGACCTGGAGATCAAGGATAAGAAGGGCACAGAGAACACAGTTGCGGATCACCTGAGCAGAATCGTGAAGGAGGAGGAGCCAGGGCAGATCACTGAGACATTTCCTGACGAACATCTGATGGCACTGACAGGTAAGGTACCATGGTATGCGCACATTGCGAATTACCTGGTCACAGGTACGTTTCCTCCGCATTTCAATAAAACCCAGTGCATGAGATTGAAACATGAGTCCAAGCATTATCTTTGGGATGATCCTTATATGCTTAGAATAGGACCAGATCAGATATTGAGGCACTGCGTGCCTGACCATGAATTTAACTCTGTTTTGATGTTTTGTCATGCGCACGCATGTGGAGGACACTTTGGTCCCAAGCGCACCAGCAGAAGGTCCTGGACTGCGGATTTTATTGGCCGCACCTGTTTAGAGACGCATATGACTACTGCAGGAACTGTGACAGGTGCCAGCGCACAGGAGGCATATCAGCGCGCAACGAGATGCCGCAGACGCCAATTCTAGTGGATGAAGTGTTTGATATATGGGGAATTGACTTCATGGGGCCTTTTCCCCCGTCTGCAGGATATGAATACATATTGGTCGCTGTGGACTATGTCTCCAAATGGGTCGAAGCTAAGGCCACACGGAAGGATGATGGTAAGACGGTCGCTGAATTTCTAAAAACTAACATCTTTTGCAGGTACGGGGTGCCTAAGGCAATCATCAGCGACCAGGGGACGCACTTTTGCAACAGGATCGTGGCGCAAGTTTTCAAGCATTATGGGGTGCGCCACAAGACGTCCACTGCTTATCATCCTCAGACAAATGGACAGGCCGAGCTCTCTAACAGAGATATCAAGCGTATCCTGGAGAAGACTGTGAGACCATCGCGCAAGGATTGGAGCCAGCGCTTGGACGATGCGCTGTGGGCATACCGCACTGCGCATAAGACACCAATCGGGACTTCACCGTTTCGGTTGGTCTACGGAAAAGCATGCCACCTGCCAGTAGAGTTAGAACACAAAGCATATTGGGCCTTACGCATTTGCAACCTAAACTTAGATGAGGCTGGAAAGGAGCGCGCGTTTGAGCTGAGCGAATTAGAAGAGCTGCGCCTGGATGCCTATGAGGGATTGCACGATTACAAGGAGCGGACAAAGGCGTTTCATGACAAGCATATCCTCAGACGCACTTTTGAGCCAGGAGACCAGGTATTATTATTCTCATCACGCCTGAAGCTCATGCCTGGAAAGCTGCGCAGCAAATGGACTGGACCGTACACAGTCATCAAGGTTTTCCCCTATGGAACAATCGAATTAGAAAACGAGCACCGGCATGGTTTTCAGGTCAATGGGCAGAGAGTCAAACGGTATCTAGGAGAACCTTGGGACGACACAGTGCACGACATTGAGTTGGCAGAACCTGAGATAACAGATGCACCAGCTGCTGCGCCAGAGGCACCACCAGATGCACCAGAGGGAGAACTGGAAACTATTGCTCACATTTCTTCTTCCTCTTCATCTACCCTCGTTACTGCAGACTTCTCACATATTATCCATGTTGACTACCCTTCTCACCCTTTGCGCAGGACCAAGCAGAACACAGCACATGCACAAGCGCAGGGTCACTCAGGAGCAAGAGTGGGGGAGGTCGCTGGCACACATTTGGGCACGTAACGAGGTACAGTCGAGCCAACGACGTTAAAGAAAGGCACTTGTCTGGAGGTAACCCGACTCGTTTTACTTTTATGTGTCTTTCTTTCTTTCTAGTGTCTTTTAGTTAGTTTAGGTCTTGTAGTGTTTAGTCGAGCAGCAGTGCGCCGGTCCGTGGGCACTTCAGTGCGCAGGACCGCTGCGCCAGTCAGGAGGGTATATAAGGGCAGGACTTAGAAAATTTCAGCACTTTTTCACACTCGACCGTTACCAGCAGCTCCCGCCTTCACACTTCCGCCCGCTGTCCGGCGCCCAACCCAGCTCCAGTTTAGAGAGATTTGCAGAGCACACAGCCGCACTCCCCTCAGGTAACCTTTCCCCCAAACTTGAGCACGATTATTAGGGTTTGTGCGGTGGAGGAGTGTTCTAGGGTTTTGAAATCGCACCAGGCTAGAGTGCGCCGATTGGAGTACTGTTTAGAGGGTTTTGTAGGCGAGCAGTAGGCGCTCCATTGGTGAGAGTTTCAGGGCATTCAGAGGAGTTTGGATTTTTGGAGTGTTTGTGGAGTGTTGACCAGAGTTGACCAGAGACATGCAGCCTGCCGAGGACCAAGCTACCCCAGCTCGCTTCGCCAGCATGTACGAGGCCTTCCTGAGGCTCGAGATGTACGGAACTCCGTGCATCAGTCGGGAGTTCCTGCGGGAAGTCGGTTTGGAGGACTTCATTTTGGAAAGGCTCGCGCTGGCGGGCTGGGAGGCGCTGTTGGAACTCAACAGCGCCGCAGACAGGGAGGACACCTGCGAGTTCCTGGCGTCATTAGAGCCAGGAGAGATGTAGATAAGGTACCGGCACCGAGGGGTGTGGTACATCGCCTCGGCCAAGAGGCTGAAGCGCACATTGAGGTGCGCTAGGGTGCGAGAAGCTGACGTAGACGCGCACACCAACCAGGAGGCTTGGCGCGAGATGGCTACAGGGCCAGTGTTTGCCGCGGGGCGCAGCAGGGGACGAGAGCTGCGTGACCCGTGGATGTTCTACTTGTGGCGCCTGGTCGCCTATGCCATCATTGGGCGCTTTAATGGTGCGCCGAAGATCAGTTTGCTGGATATGGAGATCTTAAAGGGGTTTTATTATGGGAAGAGGGTGCTCTTTGTTCTGAACATGGTGCACCACTGAAGCCGAGTCAGCACCAAGGGGCCGCTGACTTGCGGAGGTATTATTACGCACCTGCTACGGGCGTTACATGGAGAGCCCGAGGTGCCAGAGCACACATTGGTGCCGGTCGTCCCTCTGGACCGCGCCCACATGCTGCAGCTCAGGGCGGTAGCCGTGAAGGAAGATGGCACATTGGAGTGGTGCTACCGCCAGCAGCCGGCCAGAGTGTCGCGGCCAAGAGCAAAGAGCAGTGCGCAAGCAGCAGAGGCCGCACAGGAGATGGAGGAGGATGAAGTCCCAGAGCAAGTTGTGCCTCCAGTCAGGCGCGCGCAGACTGGAGCGCACCGCAGGGCCCGCGCACCGCAGGGGGAGCCAGTCACCATTTCCATCGAGGATTCTCCCCCGCGTGCCCCAGGGAAGCGCCCAAGGACTGAAGCTGAGGCGGCGCCTGAGGAAGCGTCCGCAGAGCAGCGCATGATGTTCAACGTCATGCGCGTGCTCGAATATTTAGCGCCAGAGGGGGCGGACTTAAGCATGAGCCCACCATCAGGGTGGAGATTTGGAGACGCAATTCCCCCTCTCCTCAGCCTACACCGACCACCTCCAGGTTCTCCCGGCAGTCCACACCAACCAGCCAGCCCTCTTACTCAGCCCCCAGTGCATCCAGCAGAGCCCTTCCCAGCACCAGCAGCACCAGCATAACCCACCCCCGAACGAGAACAAGTACCCGCACCTGCACCTTCCCCTGCCCAGCCGTCCATCCCAAGGTCCCCTATAGCCGAACCCATCCTTAGCACCAGCTCAGACTCGCTATGGGACCCCGTTCCAGAGGATGACGACGAGGCGCAGCCTGTCGCCCTATCAGTTGTACCGCCTTCCTCCAGTTCCGAATATATGACGGATTCTTCAGAGGAGGAGGCGCATAGTTCAGCGGCTGCGTCCAGCTCAGATGACCTCTAGAGCTGCGAGGGGGGGGAGCGCATTATTTCTTTCGGGTGGTGTCTATTTTCCTTTATATGCTGAACTTTATTTGATATTCTGTTGCTATATTGGTGTGCTCAACTCCTGTGATACATTTTGTGTCCCTATGCTATATTTGCGCTGCTTTGACTTTATGTTCTTAGTTTTTATGTTCTTTATTTTGCTTGCATGCATATGTTCTGCATGTGCGCGTCCTCCGTGCGCTTGAGCTTGAGTCGTGGGGACACGTCTCTATTTAAGTGTGGGGGGGGGAGCGTTACATGTACATTTCAAGTTTTTTTTTAGCATTTTTAGTGTAGCTTAGTTTAATTGAAGGAAACAGTAGCAGTAGTGCGCTTGAGTGCGGGCTGCGCGCACTGTTCAGCTTATTTGCGCTACCCATTTTGCGCCGTGCGCTATCAACTGTTTTTAGTATATTTTTTCGTTTTTCTGCTCCTGTTAGTTGGGATATACAGGGGATGTGGAGTTGACAGAAACGCTCTAGAGAGGCGGGTAGTCGCTCGCGCTTCAGAGGATAGGTATATGGTCGAGAGCGCGAGTGGAGGCCTGTGCTTCCCGACCTTCGGAACAAGAGAGTGCGCTCAGTCACGCAGATGCCGAAGGCGAGATACCCAAAGCGTGGCGAGGTGGGAAAACAGACCACCTTCCCTGTGGAAGTCGAGCCAAGGAAGGCGGACGCGGGTGTAACCGCGTGCGCCGACCTGCGCAGACAGACCATGAAGGGAGAGCGGGGCGTTGTTCCATAGCTGTTATCCGGAGGCCGAGACTGGAACCGTTCTGGGAAAGATAGGAATCGTAGACAAAGCTGTACAAAAGAAAAAATACCAGCACATGATATGCGCTACAAAAAAGGAATCAGCGTGCGCACAATAAGTACCAGCGGGCGCACAAATCCACAGAAAATCATCAAAAGGCTTGAGTTCCCAGGAAGTGCGCGAAAGAATCACGCTCGGGAAGAAGCTTGCGCTGTTAACCATATACCCATCCTCGGAGTGAGAGCTGACAACCTGGCGCCTATAAAGAGCTATCTCCCAGGCATCCGAAATGATCTTCATTCCAGCTGAGAGGCAATGAATTGCGAAATCACTATACTTAAACTGTTGAGAGCAGATGTGCGCAGGTGGTAGTGCAGCGCAAGGTGGTCAGTAGTGCAGATCGCGCCAGAGTGCAAGACTGTGCGCTAGACTCCAGAGAGGTAGTAGTATCCGTGCTTGAGTGCTTGTTCGAGGACGAACAAGGGGCAAGTGTGGGGGGTTTGATAGAGCTTATTTATACGCATTATTTAGATCATAACCCTATGCTTGTTTGCATTATTTTATGTACAAGATTACTGGTTTCCAGTGTTTTTGTATTTCAGGGCAAAACGAGGGCCTAAGTCGGATACGCGCTAACAGGCAGCGTTTAGGACGCGCATAACACAGCCTGCGGAGCTAGCGGCGCAAACAGAAGAATCGGCAGAGTCGACAACGATGCGCTAACCAATTGCGCTAAGCAGTTGCCGTGCGCCAGGCGCAGATGATGGTATTTCCAAATCCTGACACGACCAGATTAGGAAGTTGCCAAGGATGAGCCTCTGAGCAGTATATAAAGGAGAGGAAGGCTAGGGTTTGAGAGAGAGATTCATACATATTACACCATCCATCTTCGCCAGATCAGAGGAGAGAGCGGCAGAACTGGAAAACACACGAGCTTGTTGAGAGGACCTACGCCAGCCGACTGCGCCAGCCAAGACTGCAACCTGCACGCACTGTTTGCTATTGTTTTCTTGGACACTTTAGCTATTAATTACTGTTTGTATGATGTTTATCACTAGCATGTCTAGCTAAACGCTTAGTATCGGTTGGGCATGAATCTATGAGTATTTCCCTTTGAGACTTGCGCTTAATGCATAGCTTGTTTTGCTTATATTAATTCTATTCATATTACTGGCAGCTTGTTACACGAGTAGGGGAAGCCTTGAACCGCAATCTTACTCTTGTTGCTTGTTGTTGTTTGTTAAACTAGTTGAATAGCCTGACGGTGCCAACTAGGAGTAACGCGCTAGGTTAGGCAATTACTACCTTGATCGGATTCGTAGTTGTTTAGTCTAGTGTAAGAATTAATAGTTCATGAACTTTGATCGGAACATGCGCACATGTTAGGAAGGCTTGATCGGACACTAACATTAGCAACCCGAGCTATAGACATTTAGAGTCGATGATAAGGAATACACTCATAGAGGATTGTCTGCGCCGATACTTCTCATAGTCATAGTACTTAATCTCTATTGCCTGCGCACGTCTAGTGCAATCCCTGCATTCATTACTGTTACTTACGCATCGCGCAAACCAATCACTCACCCCCAATTTCATAAGTGTAGGTTACTGGCTAAAGCTGAACTACTTGCTCCCTGTGGAGATCGACCCTTACTTAACCGCTGTACTAGTGGAAGAGGAAGAATTATATTTGATGCGTACAATGACGCGCGATCAGAGACCTCGGCCTGTCCATTTGTCTGAGGATGATAAGCAGTGGACGTGTTGTGGCGCACCCCATAATGCTTGAAAACTTGCGCCACGATCCTGTTGCAAAAGTGCGTCCCCTGGTCGCTGATGATTGCCTTAGGCACCCCGTACCTGCAAAAGATGTTAGTTTTCAGAAACTCAGCGACCGTCTTACCATCATCCTTCCGTGTGGCCTTAGCTTCGACCCATTTGGAGACATAATCCACTGCCACCAATATGTACTCGTATCCGGCAGATGGAGGAAATGGCCCCATGAAGTCAATTCCCCATATGTCAAACACTTCATCCATTAGAATTGGCGTCTGCGGCATCTCGTTGCGCGCTGATATGCCTCTTATGCGCTGGCACCTGTCACAATTCCTGCAATAGTCATATGCGTCTCTGAACAGGTGCGGCCAATAAAATCCGCAGTCCAGGACCTTCCTGCTGGTGCGCTTGGGATCAAAGTGTCCTCCACATGCGTGCGCATGACAAAACATCAAAACAGAGTTAAATTCATGGTCAGGCACGCAGCGCCTCAATATCTGATCCGGTCCTATTCTAAGCATATAAGGATCATCCCACAGGTAATGCTTGGACTCATGTTTCAATCTCATGCACTGGGTTTTATTGAAATGCGGAGGAAACGTACCTGTGACCAGGTAATTTGCAATGTGCGCATACCATGGTACCTTACCTGTCAGCGCCATTAGATGCTCGTCAGGAAATGTCTCAGTGATCTGCCCTGGCTCCTCCTCCTTTACGATCCTGCTCAGGTGGTCCGCAACTGTGTTCTCCGTGCCCTTCTTATCCTTGATCTCCAGGTCGAATTCCTGCAGTAGGAGCACCCAGCGCATCAGGCGCGGCTTAGTCTCAGTGAACACTTCTATGCATATACCAATCATACCAGAGAAAATGCTCATGACAAGGCGTTGGAACGTACCTGGCGCGTTACACAGCCCAAATGACATGCGCCGAAACGCAAACGTTCCGAACGGGCAGGTGAACGTGGTCTTCTCTTGATCCTCCGCAGCTATGGGTATCTGGTTGTACCCTGAATATCCGTCCAAGAAACAAAAATAGGGCTTACCTGCTAATCTGTCCAGCATCTGGTCCATAAAGGGTAGCGGAAAATGGTCCTTGCGCGTTACTACGTTAAGCTTCCTGTAGTCGATGCACATGCGCCATCCAGTCTGGATGCGCTTGGGAACTAGCTCGCCCTGCGCATTCTCTTCCACTGTGATTCCTCCCTTCTTAGGCACAACGTGCACTGGACTGACCCATTTGCTGTCCGAGATGGGGTAAATGACTCCTGCGTCAAGCAACTTTAGAATTTCCTTCTGCACTACCTCCATCATATTCGGGTTCAATCTGCGCTGAGCCTCCCTGGATGGTTTGGCACCATCTTCCAACAGAATCCTATGCATGCATACGTCTGGGCTCACTCCACACAGATCTGCCAGTGTGCATCCTATAGCGCGCTGGTTCCTGCGCAGCACCTATTGTAAACGCACTTCCTGCTCCTCTTCTAATCCTTTCTTTATGATCACTGGCAGGGTGTCCTCATTTCCCAAGAAAATGTATTTGAGGTGCTCTGGCAGTTGCTTCAGCTCGACCTTGGGTGCCTGTTCAATAGAGGGCAAGATTTTGTTAGCAGTGCAAATATGAACTATGTCGTGTACCTGTTTGAGTTCTGGTTCAGCACTGCTCAGCTCCTCGTCCTGCTCCTCCAATTCTGCCTGTGGCTCTGGTTCTATTGACCGCCTGGCGGAAGCACGATGCACCATGGCTGGTTAACTGTGAGTGGGGCTGACATCTCGCGCACTGTTCTGCGTCGCGCGGCCTGTTGCACGGGTGGCGCATGATACACTTCAGCGGCCCTCCTTGCTTCAACCTCGCACTGCACTTCCTCTCTGAACAGGGCTGCGCGGTTATGTGCTCTTGCTTCCTCTAGGGTTCTGTCCCCTAAGTTGTCCCCAACGACACTGTTATCCTCCATGACCTGTTCTAAATCTCAAAGAAAACGAAATTAAAAGATAACTAATGCTGCTGCGTCTGTCAGTGCGCAACTAGAATCTGCGCAGCGCAACTGTTTCAAGGTTGCGCAGGCTGATGGTGATTGCGCGCTGTCAGAAACAACAACGAGAAAACAAAGCAAACTGAAAATAACTCGTTACTAAAAAGGCAAAAAACGTAAGCTTACCTAAAACTTAGCTGTGTTGCTCCCCGGCAACGGCGCCAAAATTTGACCGCGCGTCATTGTGCGCGTCAAATATAATCCTTCCTCTTCCACTAGTACAGCGGTTAAGTAAGGGTCGATCTCCACAGGGAGCAAGTAGTTCAGCTTTAGCCAGTAACCTACACTTATGAAATTGGGGGTGAGTGATTGGTTTGCGCGATGCGCAAGTAACAGTAATGAATGCAGGGATTACACTAGACGTGCGCAGGCAATAGAGATTAAGTACTATGACTATGAGAAGTATCGGCGCAGACAATCCTCTATGAGTGTATTCCTTATCATCGACTCTAAATGTCTATAGCTCGGGTTGCTAATGTTAGTGTCCGATCAAGGCTTCCTAACATGTGCGCATGTTCCGATCAAAGTTCATGAACTATTAATTCTTACACTAGACTAAACAACTACGAATCCGATCAAGGTAGTAATTGCCTAACCTAGCGCGTTACTCCTAGTTGGCACCGTCAGGCTATTCAACTAGTTTAACAAACAACAACAAGCAACAAGAGTAAGATTGCGGTTCAAGGCTTCCCCTACTCGTGTAACAAGCTGCCAGTAATATGCACAGAATTAATATAAGCAAAACAAGCTATGCATTAAGCGCAAGTCTCAAAGGGAAATACTCATAGATTCATGTCCAACCGATACTAAGCGTTTAGCTAGACATGCTAGTGATAAACATCATAGAAACAGTAATTAATAGTTAAGTGTCCAAGAAAACAATAGCAAACAGTGCGTGCAGGTTGCAGTCTTGGCTGGCGCAGTCGGCTGGCGCAGGTCCTCTCAACAAGCTCGTGTGTTTTCCAGTTCTGCCGCTCTCTCCTCTGATCTGGCAAAAATGGATGGTGTAATATGTATGAATCTCTCTCTCAAACCCTAGCCTTCCTCTCCTTTATATACTGCTCAGAGGCTCATCCTTGGCAACTTCCTAATCTGGTCGTGTCAGGATTTGGAAATACCATCATCTGCGCCTGGCGCACGGCAACTGCTTAGCGCAATTGGTTAGCGCACCGTTGTCGACTCTGCCGATTCTTCTGTTTGCGCTGCTAGCTCCGCAGGCTGTGTGATGCGCGTCCTAAACGCTGTCTGTTAGCGCGTATCCGACTTAGGCCCTCATTTTGCCCTGAAATACAAAAACACTGGAAACCAGTAATCTTGTACATAAAATCGTTATGATCTAAATAATGCGTATAAATAGGCTCTATCAATCGGCGCAGACAATCCTCTATGAGTGTATTCCTTATCATCGACTCTAAATGTCTATAGTTTGGGTTGCTAATGTTAGTGTCCGATCAAGGCTTCCTAACATGTGCGGATGTTCCGATCAAAGTTCATGTGCTATTAATTCTTACATTAGACTAAACAACTACGAATCCGATCAAGGTAGTAATTGCCTATCCTAGCGCGTTACTCCTAGTTGGCACCGTCAGGCTATTCAACTAGTTTAACAAACAACAACAAGCAACAAGAGTAAGATTGCGGTTCAAGGCTTCCCCTACTCATGTAACAAGCTGCCAGTAATGTGCACAGAATTAATATAAGCAAGCAAGCTATGCATTAGGCGCAAGTCTCAAAGGAAATACTCATAGATTCATGTCCAACCGATACTAAGCGTTTAGCTAGACAAGCTAGTGATAAACATCATAGAAACAGTAAATAATACTAAAGTGTCCAAGAAAACAATAGCAAACAGTGCGTGCAGGTTGCAGTCTTGGCTGGCGCGGTCGGCTAGCGCAGATCCTCTCAACAAGCTCGTGTGTTTTCCAGTCCTACTGCGCAATGCCTCCTTGGGGTACGAATTGTGAATCCTAATTATTGTCTCTCAACCCTAGCCTCCTTCTCTTCTTTATATACTGCTCAGGGGCTCATCCTTGGCAACTTCCAAATCTGGTCGTGTCAGGATTTGGAAACACCACCATCTGCGCCTGGCGCACGGCATCTGCTTAGCGCAATCGGTTAGCGCACCGTGGTTGACTCTGCCAATTCTTCTGTTTGCGCCGCTAGCTCCGCAGGCTGTGTGATGCGCGTCCTAAACGCTGCCTGTTAGCGCATATCCGACTTAGGCCCTTGTTTTGTCCTGAAATACAAAAACACTGGAAACCAGTAATCTTGTACACAAAATAATGCAAACAAGCATAGGGTTATGATCTAAATAATGCGTATAAATAGGCTCTATCATCCGTCCTAGGGTTTTGTCAAAATGCCAAGGGGGAGATTGTTGATGCAAAATGGCAGTGTTTGACAAAACCAGCACAAGTGAACAAGGAGCAGCTACATGACAGCGCGTCGTCGTGCGCCTCAAATTAGAATTTATAACTCCTGTAACACACTAGTAAGCGGTAAGCAGGGTCGAACCCAAAGAGAGCAAATGAGTCGGAGTTCAATGAGAGTCACAGAAAATCAAAGAGAGGAAATCAATTCAAAGAAAATCAGTTCGGGGAATACAATGCAACTAGTTATCACCGATCGAATACATGAGTAAGCTAGTGAATTCTGCCTTAGTTCAACATTCCCGCTAAAGATATGTCGACAATCAATTCTACCTATTCTTAACCGCTAGGCCTTCGAACAAGTTCAATACTTACTCGACTAATACTACAAATTGGTTCTACCGCTAGGTTTTCCCCAACAATGCAATCAAGTCAAGTGTAACGCAATTGATATCAATCTAGCTCACCGCTAAGCTGCACTAAATTGTCAATCAAAGCATTCGATTTCATTCATACAAAGGCAGCATTCCATAACTCAAATCATGTACTCATTGACCTCCAACCATTGTTGCACTATAAATCCCCAAACTGAAATATTGATTTAGCTACTCATAATATCCATGAATACAATAGAAACTAGGTTCATCACACTACAATACACAAACTGAGCTCAAACAAGTCCGGCCGTGAACAGTGTTCCGGCGTCCGTGAATAGTAACAGTGAACAGTGAATGTGAACAGTGAATAGTGAATAGTAAAATGTGAACAGTACCGGCGTGAATAGTACTCCGGCGACTTTTCCAGCAGCTTCTCTCTAGAGCTCCTCCACGCCGTGAACAGTAGCTCCCGTGAATAGTGTCCCAGAAATGGAGTGTTGAAGAGAGATGAAACTTTTCCCAATTAGTCCATGTTTTAGGTTTAGGGTTTTTCTGGTTGAACCATCTTCATTGAACCACATTGAACCAGTAATTGAACCAGCAGAGTTGACTTTGACCGCTGTTGACTTCTTGATCTTGGATGAATGCTTCGAATTTGCGATAAATTCCAATGCGATCTTGAACATTCCTGCGATACGAAAACACTACAAAAGAGTAATCGATTCACGCAAAATGTAAGAAAACAATGGGAATAAATAACTCAATGGAGCGTATAAATACGCTCCATCACTACAACAGGGGATGCTATAGCAGGAGCTTGTTCAAGTTGTTGCAGCATCTGTCCGAGGTGCAGCAGCAACCTGGGCTTGGCTAGAAGGCCTGGCATCTTTGCGGAGAACATCAGAAGAATCTTTTAAAGTGCTGCGGAGAATATTCCAGTGGGTATTCCTAGCTAGAGAAGGAGATTTGTGTTGGAGATCAAAAACAAATCTAATCTCCTAAAAATTAGGAGATAATTGTTTCTTTTTGGGACATTGCTAAATTTTGTTCTTGTTTAAAGCTGGCGCTGCTATTTAAGAGAGAATAGGTCAGAGCAGAAAGGTTGATCGAAGCTGAGGGATATACGAGTGCGTACGCAGAATTCAGATAGAGGAATTCTGGTGTGCGATGGACGAGTTCTTCGATCATCACCCGACAGCAGAGCGTGAGCGCAGAGCTGTAGTGACAGAAGGAGAAGGAGATCAGGACTTGCGTAGTCTGATCCGAGCTTGATCTGGAAGCCAATTCAGAGCAGTGGTGCTTGTTGGTTGATCAAGGAAGGCCGCAGAAGAACTGACGGGTGTGTGGCTCAGTCGAGTGTCTAAGCGGCAGCTCTAGCTAGTGGCAGGAGGCCACTGAGCAAGGGGGAGTATTCCAGAGTGTGCAGCGCTCGTGGAATCGTTCGATCGGCTCGGCAGAAGGCTTTGAAGCGACGCGGACAATTGTGCATCAGCTGTGTGCTACAGCAACCCTGCAGAGTTGAGTGTAGTTTAGAATAGGCTGAGTTTCGAGGAGACGGTAGCTATTCTAGATTTACATTTGCCTGTTCTGATTGTGTCCAGTTATCCACACAAGGTTGAGTAGCATAGGTTGCGTGGTGTTGTAACCGAGTGTACTTGGAGACCTATGTGATTAGTGGATTGAGGACTGGAGAATAGTCCTCCCCAGACGTAGGCAGTTGGCCGAACTGGGTGAACAAACTTCTGTCTTGTTCATTGTTTGCTGAGACAATTTCCGAGTGAACAAGAGTGTGCTGCAGCAACTGCTTGTTCAAAAATCTGTCTATCAAGAGACGCTGCGAATTTTAGGCTGAGAGAGATCACGATTGGATGAGTCTGATCGACACTTGATCACTGAGTTCAACTAGAGCGGAGTCTCGTTGAAGTTCAAGTATATATGCCCTTCGAAGAATAGTCATGGGAGCACTGACCGCAGATAATCTAAGAGTACAACAAAGTCCCCGATAGCAGAGAGAAAGTCACTAATCAAGGGGGAGCATTGCTGAAGTCGTGTGAACTCGCGGAAGTTGGATTAGAGCTGTTGGGAGAGCTAGTAGAATCTGAGGTAGAATCTGAAGTTACAGCAACTTGGTACTAGAAGTTGTTATAACATCCTGAGCAAAGAATACGAGGTAGTTTTGCTAAGTTGTGTTGAGCGTAGAGGAGATCAGAACTCGCTGAGTTTGATCAAGTATTGATCCACGTAATTCAACTGGAGCTTGACTCGTTAAAGGATCAATCAGTTACTTCAGAGAACAGGTGCAGACAGGTACTATTGTAGGTTGTTAGAGAGCTAAACGCTTCTACCTGATAGTGACAGGTTGATATGGATGCGCAAGATGACCTCCAAGTCACTTGCATTGATGTACAACATTGCGCCAAAGGAGCTAAGCCTCAAGAAGGAGGCTGCCCACTTATGCTACCCAAGCCCGGAGAAGACCGCTGAGTTCCATGGGGGGAAGCCGAGCCACCAAAATGCCACAGCAGCCACCCCAAACGCAGCAGCTGCGGCCCACCTCTTTTCCATCCAAAACGCAGCAGTAAAGGCCACCTCCTTTGCTGCCCAAAATGCACAGCATCAAGAGGAGCTGCCGGAGGAGTCAATGCAAGCACTTAATGAAGTCCCAAGGGCCCTAACTCCAATGGAACATGTGTTCCATGCACCATACGCATCCCACACGGTCCACCCCAGCATTGATGATGGTCCCATGCACCCAGCCGGTCAAAGAGAGGAGAAAAAGCCTTGAGATGGATGGATCGCATGGGAGAAGAGGCTGGAGTGATGAGGCCAGATCTGGCCGTTGCCCTCCCCCTCCTCTATAAAAGGAGGCACGCTCCTCACTTGCTCTCCATCAAGAATATTCAAGCCAAAGAGCCAAAGCATATCTCTTGATCGTCTAGCATAGTGTAGGGTAAACATTTGTCCAACTTGTGTTACAAGGGTTGAGCATCTTATATCTTTTGTAGCACCATTTTTGCAGTTTGTGTTCTAGTAATACAATCTGATTTTTGGGTACTTGGCATAGCTTTGTACTTACAAAAACTCACGTCATCTCCATCAAATCCTACCATCACCAACTTCATCTCATTTCCATTTCCATCTCCACTTCGAACTACAACCATTTCCATCGCCCGTCATCTTTACCACCATTTGATCCGTCCATTATCACCACCATCTCACAAGATCCATCTCATTCCCATTCAAACTCCATCAAATCCACCATCATCCGCCAAACTCAGAAAGTCCCGCGCGAGATCCGGACATAATCTGTCGAGATCCCACGCCCGTTTGCAACAATAACCGCACCGCGGACTTGCTAAAGTATGTCCGAGGCGCGGATCCATCTGTCTTGGGCTTTGTCCCACTAGTTTCCGCACAATTCCGCAAGTTTCTTGTATTGGACCTGCCTAGGTCCATATCATTTGGCATCTAGAACATACGATCCGGGGATGACAAGAGCCACAGAGATGGAACAAAGAATGACAACCATGGAGGAAAAGCATGACGCTTTTGTGAAAGAATTCAACTCTTTCCGCAATGAGACCCAAGCTAGCTTTGGAGAGACCAACCAAAAGCTCAAGTCTTTGGAGGAGAAGGTCGACGCATTCATCAACTCCATGGCAGAAAAGGCCACACCCACACCCAAGTCATCCATGACTCAAAATGTTGAGGTAAATGACCGTAACCCTTTTATCTCAATTATCAAAGGGAAAGGGCAAGTCGAAGGGGACCCAATTCACTCGGATCTCCAAGACCATGCATCTCAACACAATAATCCACCAAGTAATATTGCGGTGAATGGTCTTGATCCATTCCCCGCTTATGAAAATGGCTACACACGAAAGCGACCCATCAATGGGCAAGTTTCATTCCATGAAGGGACTTTGCGTAGTGACTCAAACTATAGTCACCTACGCAGGGGTAATGTCACACATAACGAGAGATCCACATGCTACGGTCTTACCAATGGCCAGCCGTGTGAAGATCCTCTCGGATCTCGCGAGGAACCCTTGCGATATGGCCCTTTCCATGGTCATGTGCGCAATGGTCACAACGAGCGTGGGAATCCTAGTCGTACCAATGACTACGGGTTTCCGCAAGATCCTTATGAAAAAGGAGGAGGCTATCACGCCGACTTCAGGACTTTAGTCCGAAAGCTTGAAATGCCCATCTTCGAGGGAAACAATGCGAGTACATGGGTTTACCGTACCGAAAGGTACTTTGAGGTGAACCAATATCGGGACAATGAGAAGCTTAAGGCTGTGGCCGTGTGCCTTGAAGGCCGATCGCTCCATTGGTTCCGGTGGCACAATGACCACCATTCTGCACTTGGCTTGAGTTTCGGACAGCTCTCATAGAGCGATTCCAAGACCATAGTGCCAAATTAGTTCACGAGCAGTCTTTTGCTCTTACTCAAGAGGGAACGGTAGGCGACTATCAAGACCGATTTGAGGCTCTTTCGAGTGAACTACATGGTTTCACGAAAGAGGCGCTAATGGGGAACTTTATGCGAGGACTGAAGCCAAGCATCCGCGCGGCCTTGAGAGTCCTCCAACCCACTACCCTCATCCGGGCCATGACCCTCGCCTAACTTGTGGAGTCCCGAAATTTGGCCGAGAGAACTCAAAGCCTAGACCCTTGGGCGACACCCACAAGGCCAAGGAGACGCTACCACCACCACCGGCTAGGAGCAGACCTTACTGCTATGTCACCACCTCGGAGTATGACGCCAAACGCACCAAGGGGCTTTGCTACCGTTGTGACGAGAAGTATGTACCTGGTCATAGGTGCGGCCCCAAGACACTACATTTCATATTGGTGGAGGACGCGCAAGAGGATGATCCCGGACCAGAGAAGGACGAAGGAGAAGAAGAGCCCTCACTCCACACTTTGGCAGTCGTGGAGGGAACCCGAGAGGAACTCATTGACGGCACGTCGTTGTGTTCGCCAAACTTATATTTATAATCTCCTGTTAACACTTAGCAAGCGGTAAGCAGAGTCGAACCCACGAGAGAGCAATCAGTGATATGGTTCTACGAATAATTGTCAAAATAAAAAGGGGGGTTGCAGGAATAATGTTTTGTTGTCAAATTCAGAGAAAAGTCAGTTCGGAGATATGCATTGCAACTGGTAATCATCGATTGTAACATGCATCAATGAGTAAACTACTGTTCCTAGTCTAACAATCCCGCTAGGGTAATGCCGACTCTAGTGTTCTACCTACTTTCAACCGCTAAGTTCTCGAATAGGGTTAACGATTACTCGATTAACGACACCGATTAGGTTACACCGCTAGGCTTAGCTAATAGGGAAGTCAATCCAATATCACGCAATAGATATCAACTCAGTTTCACCGCTAGGATACGCTAACTTGATAATCAGAATATGCAATTCAAACAAAGAACAAGAATTTACTAAATTGAATTACGAAACATAAATATCTCAAATCGAACGTCGCAATACAAAATCCCCAAACTGAAATTAAGGGTTTAGCTACTACGAGTCATCTAAAAAAATGAAAATAAACTAAGTTGAGGAATAATACTGAAACAGTGAATAGTAATCTGCGATGAACAGTACTCCGGCCATGAATAGTAATTCCGGCGATGAATAGTGATAAACCTCGATTTCGGGCGTAGTTGCCACTTCTTTGAATTCGTCTTCTGAAGATTGATGTTCTCCTTGGTGTAGAAAGTCTGTATTTATAGGTAAGGGATACTTCTAAATCTGATTTTGGGCTGTGGTCTCAATGCTGATGTCATCATACATTTTCTGCTCCAGTAGAAAACATTAGTCGCGCCTCATGAAGACATTATATGCGCGCTCGAAGAAGACATTATGAAATTCGCAGCGCCTCTGATAAACAGATTTGTGAACAAGCAGTTGCTACAGCACACTCTTGTTCACCCGGAAACTGTTTCAGCAGGAATGAATGATAGAGCCTAGTTATACACATTATTTAGGTCATAACCCTATGCTTGTTTGCAATATTTCATGAGCAAGATTACTCGTTTCCAATGTTTTTGTATATCAGGTCAGAACGAGTCCTTAAGTCGGATACGCGCTAACAGGCAGCGTTCTAGGAGTGAAAGATCAGCCTGCGGAGCTAGCGGCGCAAACAGAAGAAGAAATGGCGAAAGACAGCAGAGGTGCGCTACCCGATTGCGCCAACCGATGCCGTGCGCCAGGCGCAAAGTCCAGTATGCGCCAACCGATGCAGTGCGCCAGGCGCAGAATCCAGCATTGCCAAAACCTAACATGATCAGATTTGGAAGTTGCCAAGGATGAACCTCCTGAGCAGTATATAAAGGAGAGGAGGTCTAGGGTTTCACACAACAACGGAGAGGCAGCACCACGGCCTCAGAGGAGGCACTGTGCAGCAGGACTGGAAAACACACGGACCTGTTGAGAGGATTTGCGCCAGCCGACTGCGCCAGCCGAGAAGACAAACTGCACGCTCTGTTTGCTACCGTTTTCTCCGATACATTAGATGTTATCTTACTATTTTATGATGTTTACCACTAGCATGTCTAGCTAAACACTTAGTGTTGGTCGGGCATGAATCTGTGATGTATTCCTTTGAGACTTGAGCTTAATGCATAGTTTATTTACTTGTATTAATTCTGTGCGTATTGAGACAGTTAGTTGCATAAGTAGGGGAAGCCTTGAACCGCAAACTTGCCTGTGTAGCTCGCTTGTCACATGTTAAACTAGTTGCATGCGTAGGGGAAGCCTTGAACCGCAAACTTACCGTGACAACTAGGAGTAACGAGTTAGGGTAGGCAGCTGCTACTGTGACAGGATTCGCAGCTGTTTAGTCTAGTTCTAAGGATTAATAGCACATGAACTTTGAACGGAACATGCGCACGTGTTAGGAAGCCTTTACCGGACACTAACCCAAGTAAACCACAAGCTATAGATGTTTAGAGTCGATGATAAGGAATGCATTCATAGAGGATTGTCTGCCCAATACTTCTCATAAATATAGTACTTCATCTCTACTGCTTGCGCACGTCTAGTGCAATTTCCCGCGTTACGATATTTGCTGTTACTCGCGCATCGCGCAAAACCCCCAATCGCTCACGCAACCCCCGTTTTCTTAAGTGTAGGTTACTGGCTAAGACTCACTGCTTGCTCCCTGTGGAGATCGACCCTTACTTAACCGCTGTACTAGTGGGAGAGGAAGGAATTATATTTGACGCGCACAACGACGCGCGATCAATGAACAAGGACAAAGGTTTGTTCACCCAGTTCTGCCAATTGCCTACGTCTGGGGAGGACTCTTCTCAGTCCTCAATCCACTAATCTCAAGGTTTCCAAGTACACACGGTTACAACCCACGCAACCTATGCTACTCAACCTTAGGTGGATCCTTGTACACAATCAGAACAGGCTCTGACTTGTGTCTGCACACCCTCTACTGATATCTATCTAGAATAGCTACTGTCTCCTCGAAACTCAGCCTATTCTAACAATACTCAGATTCTGCAGGGTTGATATAGCATCTGCTGTAGCACACAACTGATGCCCAATCTGTCCGCGTCGCTCCGAAGCCTTCCGCTGAGCCGTTCGAACGATTCCACGAGCGCTGCACACTCTAGAATACTCCCCCTCACTCAGTGACCTCCTGTCACTCGCAAGCACTGCCGTCTAGACACGACTGAGTCACTCACCCGTCAGTTCTTCCGCGGCTGCCCTTGATCAACCAACAAGCACCACTGCTCTGAATTAGCTTTCTCGATCAAGCTTGGATCAGACTACGCAAGTCCTGATCACCCTCTGCTTCAGTCACCACAGCTCTGCGCTCACGCTCTGCTCTCGGTGAAGATCAAAGATTTCGTTCACGCTTACTTCTTTGATCAATCTTCATTGCTCTGAAGGGTCTTCTTTATATAGGAGCACCCACTTCCATCAATATCAGATTATAGCTCCAAAAGCATAAACCCCTAATTTGTAGGAGATTAGATTCAATTGGCAAATCTAATCTTTTACAATCAAATCTTCTTCTCCAGCTGGGAATCTCTAGTGGAATATTCTCTGCAGCAACTCTGAACCTCCTCTGATGCTCTTCGAAGGACTGCTACGCCCTCTTTCCAAAGACCCAGGTTGCTGCTACTCGGACAGACGCTACAGCTCTTCTGAACAAGCTCCTATTATAGCTCTCTCCTGCTATAGCTGCTTCTTGTTCACTGGTCTTGTTCACATATGCTGGACTCCTGCTATAGCAGCATCTTGTTCACTTGTGAGCTGGTTTTATCAAACACTGCCAACATCCAGAGTAATCACCTCAGGAACTCGGAACCTCCCAACATCCAGCAGCTTCTCCGGTACTACCGTTTTGCGGTTGATGACTTCCCATGTTCTGGAAACACTGTTTTTGAACCATATCCTCTGAAAGTCATATACCGACATTGCTGAACTGGATCACGGAGGTGGAGTAGATTTGACCCTGGATGGCTCTGGCCGGGGGATCGGTGCAACCCTGAAGTCTTCTAACTTAGTGCCTTTAGTTTCATCTCCTGCTTCATCACTAGAAGAGTCAATGACTAACGACTCCTTCCCTTTGCTCACTGGTTTCCTGGAGGGAGCTTGTTCCTCCTTCTCAGCTATCTCTTCTTCGCTGCTGATGGCTACCCTTCTGATGGAGGAGTGGGTACCACAACCACCTGTCTGTCCAAGGCCTCCTTGGTTCTGATCTCGTGAAAAGATTCTTCAGAGACAGAGTTTGAGCTAGAACCAGCTGTGCTAAAGCATTCTCTTGAGCAATCGGGTTGTGACTCTTACTGGTGGTCATGAGTGCTTTGTCACCCTCCGCAGACACATTGATAACCGTCGTTGTGGCAGAGGGTCCTGCCTCGGATTGACCCACTGTTGGGATCCAGGTCAACCGCGGCACCTACTCTGGTTCTATATTTTGTAGGGTGGAGCACCTCTCAGTTGCTAGAGGTTGACTAACGGGTACCTCACTACCCTTCCTCTTTCTGGAACCTTCCTTGCGGCCGCTCAACTTGGCTCCCCTTGTTCGAACCATTGTTGCTAATTTTCTGAGGACGAGGGTTCCTGGAGGTTGACGGCACCAGAGAAGTTACAAGCCCTAGGTGGAAAAATGTTAACTCGAAACTTCCCCCTTCTTTCCTTTTTCTTTTCTTTTTCAAAAAAAAAGGACACGTGTCGACTCCTCTGTGTATAACCAATTTTTGGTGACAACGATCAAAAGTTATAGCTCCAAGTTATTAGAGAGAGCTGTAGCATTCTGTTTAGCTTCCTCATCTGGATCAAGAGTGGTCTTTGGCGCATAATCCAGTTTCTCGTCTCGTGCATCAGTGGGGATAGCGAGGAGCTACTAATCCACAGTAATGTTCTTTGTCACCTCCACGCAGCGCTTTTGACACTTGCATTTCTCTGGTGTTTGCCCCTTTTTGCGGTTGTGGATGAGCAGTCCGTGCTTCTTTTCTTTATGTGCCTCTGATGCGCGCGTCGTTGTGCGCGTTCAAATTAATTCCTTCCTCTTCCACTTAGTACAGCGGTTAAGTCGGGGTCGAATCCACAGGGAGCAAGTAGATTAGCTTTAACTAGAATCCTGCACTTACAAAAACTGGGGGTGTGAGTGATTGGGTTGCGCAATGCGCGAGTAAACAGTAGTAAAATGCAGGAATTTCACTAGACGTGCGCAGGCAGTAGAGATTAAGTACTATGACTATGAGAAGTATCGGCGCAGACAATCCTCTATGAGCGTATTCCTTATCATCGACTCTAAATGTCTACAGTTTGATTTACTCAAGTTAGTGTCCGATCAACGCTTCCTAACTTGTGCGCATGTTCCGATCAAAGTTCATGAGCTATTAATTCTTAATACTAGTCTAAGCAGCTACGAATCCTGTCACAGTAGCAACTGATTATCCTAGCGCGTTACTCCTAGTTGTCACCGTCAGGCTATTCAACTAGTTTAACATATAACAAACGAGTAACAAGAGTAAGATTGCGGTTCAAGGCTTCCCCTACTCATGCAACTAGCTGTCAACAGTGTGCACAGAATTAACATAAGCAAACAAGCTATGCATTAAGCGCAAGTCTCAAGGGAAATACTCATAGATTCATGCCCAACCGATACTAAGCGTTTAGCTAGACATGCTAGTAGTAAACATCATAGAAACAGTAAATAATATCTAAAGTATCACAGAAAATAGCAACAAGCAGGTGCGTGCAGGTTGCAGTGTCTCGGCTAGCGCAGGTCCTCTCAGTAAGCTCGTGTGTTTTCTGTTCTGCTGCTCTTCCGTGTGCTGTGGTGTGTCTGGATGATATCAATTGTGTCGTGAGTGTCCTTCAAACCCTAGCCTTCTTCTCTTTATATACTGCTAAAGAGGCCCAATCTTGGCAACTTCCAAATCTGGTGGTGTCAGGATTTGGAAACACCACTATCTGCGCATGGCGCACAGCACCTCGGTAGCGCAATCGGTTAGCGCACCGTAGCTGATTCTGCCAACTCCTCTGTTTGCGCTGCTAGCTCCGCAGGCTGTGTGATGCGCTCCTTAAAAGCTGCCTGTTAGCGCGTATCCGACTTAGGCCCTCGTTTTGCCCTGAAATACAAAAACACTGGAAACCAGTAATCTTGTACACAAAATAATGCAAACAAGCATAGGGTTAGGATCTAAATAATGTGTATAAATTGGCTCTATCAAACCCCCACACTTGCCCCTTGTTAGTCCCGAACAAGCACTCAAGCACGGATACAATTACCTCTCTGGAGTCCAGCGCACAGTCTTGCACTCTGGCGCGATCTGCACTACTGTTCACCTTGCGCTGCTCTATCACCTGCGCGCATCTGCCTTTAACAGTTTTATATAATAATTTTCGAATTTCGTTACCTCTTAGCTGGGATGAAGATCATTTCGGATGGCTGGGAGATAGCTCTTCACAGGCTCCGGGTTGTCAGCTCTCACTCCGAGGATGGGTATATGGTTAACAGCGCAGCTTCTTCCGGTGCATGATTCTTCCGCGCACTTCCTGGGACTCAAGCTTTTGATAATTTTCTTGTGAACTTTGCGCAAGCTGGTACGTGTTTGTGCGCATGCTGATTCTTTTGTAGCGCATATCATCTACTGGTATTTTTTTTCTTTTTGTACAGCTTTATCTATGGTTCCTATGTTTCCCAGAACGGTTCCAGTCTCGGCCTCCGGATAACAGCTATGGAACAACGCTCCGCTCTCCCTCCTTGGTCTACTTGCGCAGGTCAGCGCACGCGTTTACACCTGCGCCCGCCTTCCTTAGCTCGACTTCCAGAGGAAAGGTGGTCTGTTTTCCCACCTCGCCACGCTTTGGGTATTCGCCTTCGGCATCTGCGTGACTGAGCGCGCTCTCTTGTTCCGAAGGTTGCGAAGCACCGGCCTCCACTAGCGCTCTCAACCATATACCTCACCTCCGAAGCTCGAATGACTAACCGCCTCTCTAGAGCGTTTCTGTCAACTCCACATCCCCTGTATATCCCAACTAACAGGTGCAGAAAAAACGAAAAAAATATACTAAAACAGTTGATAGCAGCGCATGCAATAAGGATAGCGCAATACAAGCTGAAAAGTGTGCGCAACCCACACACTAGCGCACCACTGCTACTATTTTCTTCAACTAAACTAAGCTACACTACAAAGCTCAAAAACGTGAAATGTAAAATGTAACGCTCCCCCCCACACTTAAACAGAGACGTGTCCCCACGACTCAAGCTCAAGCGCATGGAGAACGCGCACATGCATGCAAGCAACACAAAGACTAAAAAAACTACAAGTCCTAAACTAGCTAAAAGACACTAGAAAAACTAAAAGAAAAACATGTAAAAGTAAAACGTGTCGGGTTACCTCCCAACAAGTGCCTTTGTTTAACGTCGTTGGCTCGACTGTACCTCGTTACTTTCGTGAAAGTTTACCAGCAACCTCCCCCACACTTGCTCCTGAGTGACCCTGCGCCCGTGCATGTGCTGGTCCTGCGCAAAGGATTGGAGGGATGGTTAGCATGGTTAATAGTTTGTGATAAATTATGAGTAACGAGGTTAGGTAAAGAGGGAGAAGAAATATGAGCAATAGTTCCCAGTTCTCCCTCTGGTGCGTCTGGTGGTGACTCTGGTGAGCAACCTGTGCATCTGCGAACTCTGGCTCTGCCAATTCAATTTCGCACGCTGTGCCATCCCAAGGTTCTCCTAAATACCTTTTGACTCTCTGCCCATTGACCTGAAAACGATGCCGGTGCTCGTTTTCTAACTCGATTGTTCCGTAGGGGAAAACCTTGGTAACCGTGTAAGGTCCTGTCCATTTGCTGCGCAGCTTCCCAGGCATGAGCTTTAGGCGTGATGAGAATAATAATACCTGGTCTCCTGGCTCAAAAGTGCGTCTGAGGATATTTTTGTCATGGAATGCCTTGGTGCGCGCCTTGTAATCGCGCAGTCCCTCATATGCATCCAGGCGCAGCTCTTCTAATTTGCTCAGCTCAAATGCGCGCTCCTTACCGGCCTCGTCTAGGTTCAGGTTGCAAACGCGCAATGCCCAGTATGCCTTGTGCTCTAGCTCCACTGGCAGGTGGCAGGCTTTTCCATAAACCAACCGAAATGGTGAGGTCCCAATTGGGGTCTTATGTGCTGTTCGGTATGCCCACAGCGCATCGTCAAGGCGCTGGCTCCAGTCTTTGCGAGACGGTCTCACAGTTTTCTCCAGGATGCGCTTGATCTCTCTGTTGGAAACCTCGGCCTGTCCATTCGTCTGAGGGTGATAAGCGGTGGACGTCTTGTGGCGCACTCCATAATGCTTGAATACCTGCGCCACAATCCTGTTGCAAAAGTGCGTCCCCTGGTCGCTAATGATTGCCTTAGGCACTCCGTACCTGCAAAATATGTTAGTCCTTAAAAAGTCAGCGACCGTCTTACCATCGTCCTTCCGTGTAGCCTTGGCCTCAACCCATTTGGAGACATAATCCACCGCGACCAATATATACTCGTATCCGGAAGATGGAGGAAATGGCCCCCTGAAGTCAATCCCCCAAATATCGAATACTTCATCCACTAGAATCGGCGTCTGCGGCATCTCATTGCACGCTGATATGCCTCCTGTGCACTGGCACCTGTCACAGTTCCTGCAGTAGTTATATGAGTCACTGAACAAGCGCGGCCAGTAAAATCCGCAGTCCAGGATCTTTCTGCTCGTGCGCTTTAGACCAAAGTGTCCTCCACATGCGTGCGCATGACAAAACATCAAAACATAGTTAATTTCATGGTCAGGCACGCAGCGCCTTAAAATCTGATCAGGTCCTATTCTGGGCATATACGGATCATCCCAAAGGTAATGCTTGGACTCATGCTTTAATCTCATGCATTGGGTTTTAGTGAAATGAGGAGGAAACGTACCTGTGACCAGGTAATTCGCAATGTGAGCATACCATGGTACCTTACCTGTCAGCGCCATCAGATGCTCGTCAGGGAACGTCTCCGTGATTTGCCCTGGCTCCTCCGCTTTCACGATCCTGCTCAAGTGGTCCGCGGCTGTGTTTTCCGTGCCCTTCTTATCTTTGATTTCCAAGTCGAATTCCTGAAGTAGGAGCACCCAGCGCGTCAAGCGCGGCTTAGTTTCCTTCTTGGACATTAGGTAACAGATTGCTGCGTGGTCTGTGTAGACGATGACTCTGGCGCCAAGAACATATGCGCGGAACTTCTCTAGCGCAAACACAATTGCCAGAAGCTCCTTTTCCGTGGTGGTGTGGTTCCTCTGCGCGGCGTCCAGTGTGCGCGATGCATAATAAATGGCGTGCGGCTTCTTGTCCACTCGCTGTCCCAAGACTGCACCTACTGCATAGTCGCTTGCGTCGCACATCAGTTCAAATGGTAGGTTCCAGTCTGGCGCGCGCATCACTGGCGCATTTGTCAGCGCCTCTTTCAACTTATCAAATGCGGCCCTGCACTCATCAGTAAAATCGAAACACACATCCTTTTGCAAGAGGTTAGACAGGGGTATACAAATCTTAGAAAAATCTTTTATGAAGCGCCTGTAAAACCCGGCATGCCCAAGGAATGATTTCACATCGCGCACGTTAGTGGAATAAGGCAGATTAGAAATAAGATCAATTTTCGCTTTGTCTACCTTGATCCCTTCCTGCGAGATAATATGTCCTAGTACTACGCCATGTGATACCATGAAATGACATTTTTCATAATTGAGCACCAGGTTCTTTGAAATGCAGCGCGCTAAGACCTTATCAAGATGAGTTAAGCAGGCGTCAAAGGTACCTCCGTATACAGTAAAATCATCCATGAACACTTCTATGCATATACCAATCATATCAGAAAAAATGCTCATGACTAGACGTTGGAACGTACCTGGCGCGTTACACAGCCCAAATGACAAGCGCCGAAACGCAAACGTACCGAATGGGCAGGTAAACGTGGTCTTCTCTTGATCTTCCGCAGCTATGGGTATCTGATTGTACCCTGAATATCCGTCCAAGAAACAAAAGTAGGGCTTCCCCGCTAATCGATCTAGCATCTTATCCATGAAGGGTAGCGGGAAATGGTCCTTCCTGTAGTCGATGCACATGCGCCATCCAGTTTGTATGCGCTTGGGAACTAGCTCACCCTGCGCATTCTCATCTACTGTGATTCCTCCCTTCTTTGGCACAACGTGCACTGGACTTACCCATTTGCTGTCCGAAATAGGGTAAATGACTCCTGCGTCAAGCAACTTCAGGATCTCCTTCTGCACCACCTCCATCATATTCGGGTTCAATCAGCGCTGAGCCTCCCTGGATGGTTTGGCACCATCTTCCAATAGAATTCTGTGCATGCATACGTCGGGGCTCACTCCGCGTAGATCAGCAAGTGTCCATCCTATAGCGCGCTGGTTCTTGCGCAGCACCTGCTGTAATCGCGCCTCCTGCTCCTCTTTTAATCCTTTCTTTATGATCACTGGCAGGGTGTCTTCATTTCCCAAGAATATGTACTTGAGGTGTTCTGGGAGTTGCTTCAGCTCGACCTTGGGTGCCTGTTCAATAGAGGGCAAGATTTTATTAGCAGTGCAGACATTAACTAAGTCTTGTACCTGTCTGGGTTCTGGTTCAGCACTGCTCAGCTCCTCCTCTTGCGCCTCCAACTCTGCCTGTGCCAGTGTTTCAGGTTCTTCTGCTACGCTTGCACATTGCGCATCTGCAACTAAGTCGTCTATGATGTCCATTGCGTGCACTGTGGCGTCTTCATGAGGGTGCTGCATCCCTTTGAATATGTTGAAATGAATTTCCTCGCCATCAACCTCCATAGAGAGCGTACCCCTCCACACATCTATCTTCGTGCGCGCGGTCATCAGAAATGGTCTGCCCAGTAGGATCTGCGCACTGCCATTGCTCGACTCACCCTCCATTTCTAGGACATAGAAATCTGCTGGGAACACCAGCTCTCCTACTCGAACTAGAACGTCCTCGATCATGCCCGTAGGTTGCTTGCACGACCGATCTGCTAGCTGAATGGTGAGACCTGCAGGTTTTAGTGGTCCAAGGCGCAATGACGCATATAGGGAATAGGGTAGCACATTTATAGATGCGCCTAAGTCAATCATGCAATTGCTCACTATGGTCTTACCTAAAGTGCATGGAATGGTAAACGTACCTGGGTCTTGGCATTTAGGTGGTACCTTACGTTGCACGATCGCTGAGGCCTGCGCATTTAGCATTACCTGTGCGCACTCGCCTTTCCTTCTCTTGTTTGTGCACAGCTCCTTTCAAAATTTGGCATACCTAGGGATCTGCCGAACTGCTTCAATAAGGGGAATGTTTATTTCCACATTACTGAATAACTCGTAGAGTTTCTTATCGAGCGCTTCCTTCCTAGCCGATGGTGCCTGTACAGGAAAAGGTGCAGGTATGTTAGTACGATTCGTGCCCTTGTCTTTTAATTGTGTCATACCTGGCGCTTCGCCCTGCTGGCTTGTGGCTGGTGCTTCTGGTTGCGCGTCTTGCTCCGGTTGCGCATTCTGCTCTGTCGGATCTGGGACTTGCGCAACTGGTGGCGCGGGCGCCTTCGTGGTCTACTCTATTCCTATCGTGCGCCCAGTCCTCAGTGTCACGGCGTTGACTCCTCCCTTAGGATTCTGGATCACTTGCGAAGGCAGGTTGCCATCGCTCTTTTTCAGCTCATACACCGTGGTAGCAATCTGTGATAGCTGCTTCTCAATGGACTCGAACCTCTTGTCATATTTCTCATCATTTTTGCGCACTGTGTCTCCTAGCTGCCCCACGATATCTTCTAAGGATCGCCTTGGCTGCTGGTTGTTCTGCGCTCGTGCGTCAGTGTGCGATGCGGTGGATTGTAGGGCGCAGCTTGTTGCGTCTGCTGTGGCGCGCGCTGATCCGTGGACTGCCTCTGGAAATTGTTTTCCTCCTTCCATCTGAACCCATTTGCGGCTAGTCCAAAACGCGGCTAATTCTGCCTCTGTGGCCCTCTGTTATCCCATCCTCCAAGAGCATTGACATCTCCAGATTCTTCAAACAGCGTGGGACATGCGTCGGTTTTGTGCTCTGTGGATGCGCAGAACTCACACGCCTTTGGCGCAACTGGTTGTGCGCCTTGCGCACTCATCAACTTCTGCAGCATGGCCTTCATTTCCTTTATTTCAGCGCTTGTTTCTACCTGATGCACAGAACGAGCACGACAATTTTCAAGTGTTAGCTGATGTCTTACCTGCCCAGCAGAGTCTTCTATCAGCTGCCACGCGTCTTCTGGGTACATGTTGCAAATGTCGCCTCCTGCGCATGCATTTAATAATCTCAGCTCCATGGGTAGCAATCCATTCAGGAAATTCTCTATCAGCACATTCTGGGGTAGGCCGTGGTTGTAGCAGTTGGCCTCCAGCTCCCTGAAACACTCGTAATACTCGGACAGCGACTCTCCTGCACCCTGCCTAGGTGCGGCCAGCTCCCTCTTGAGTAGCGCGATCTTTGCTGCGGGATAAAATTTGTCCAGGAACTTCTTCTACAACTGCTCCCATGTGTGAATTGATCCTGCTGGTAAGTTCATCAGCCAATGCCTGGCTGTGTCACACAATGAAAATGGGAACGCTTTCATCTTCAGCGCTTCATCGCTCTCCCCTTCGGCCTTCATGTTCTCGCAAATGACTAGGAATTCTCGCACATGCTTGACTGGGTTCTCGTCGTTCATTCCGTGGAACTTGGGCATGTGATGAATGAGCGAGCTCCTAAGTTCAAAATAACCGTCTGGTGGAAGCACTATGCACCATGGCTGGTTAACCGTGAGTGGGGCTGACATCTCGCGCACTGCTCTGCGTCGCGCAGCTTGTCGCGCGGGTGGCGCATTATACACTTCAGCGGCCATCCTTGCTTCAACCTCGCGCTGCACTTCCTCTCTGAACAGGGCTGCGCGGTTATGTGCCCTCGCTTCCTCTGGAGTTCTGTCCCCTAAGTTATCTCCAACGACACTGTTATCCTCCATGACCTGTTCTAAATCTCAAAGAAAACGAAATTAAAAGAAAACTAAGCTGTTGCGTCTGTCAGTGCGCAACTAGAATCTGCGCAGCGCAACTGTTTCAAGGTTGCGCAAGCTGATGTTGATTGCGCGCTGACCGAAACAATAACGAAAATAAAGCCAACTGAAATAACTAATTATTATAAAAGAAAACTTAAGCTAATTAAAGCTTATCTGTGTTGCTCTCCGGCAACGGCGCCAAAATTTGATGCGCGCGTCGTTGTGCGCGTTCAAATTAATTCCTTCCTCTTCCACTTAGAACAGCGGTTAAGTCGGGGTCGAATCCACAGGGAGCAAGTAGATTAGCTTTAACTAGAATCCTGCACTTACGAAAACTGGGGGTGTGAGTGATTGGGTTGCGCAATGCGCGAGTAAACAGTAGTAAAATGCAGAAATTGCACTAAACGTGCGCAGGCAGTAGAGATTAAGTACTATGACTATGAGAAGTATCGGCACAGACAATCCTCTATGAGCGTATTCCTTATCATCGACTCTAAACGTTTATAGTTTGATTTACTCAAGTTAGTGTCCGGTCAAGGCTTCCTAACTTGTGCGCATGTTCCGATCAAAGTTCATGAGCTATTAATTCTTAATACTAGTCTAAGCAGCTACGAATCCTGTCACAGTAGCAACTGATTATCCTAGCGCGTTACTCCTAGTTGTCACCGTCAGGCTATTCAACTAGTTTAACATATAACAAACGAGTAACAAGAGTAAGATTGCGGTTCAAGGCTTCTCTTACTCATGCAACTAGCTGTCAACAGTGTGCACAGAATTAACATAAGCAAACAAGCTATGCATTAAGCGCAAGTCTCAAGGGAAATACTCATAGATTCATGCCCAACCGATACTAAGCGTTTAGCTAGACATGCTAGTAGTAAACATCATAGAAACAGTAAATAATATCTAAAGTATCACAGAAAATAGCAACAAGCAGGTGCGTGCAGGTTGCAGTGTCTCGGCTAGTGCAGGTCCTCTCAGTAAGCTCGTGTGTTTTCTGTTCTGCTGCTCTACCGTGTGCTGTGGTGTGTCTGGATGATATCAATTGTGTCGTGAGTGTCCTTCAAACCCTAGCCTTCTTCTCTTTATATACTGCTCAAGAGGCCCAACCTTGGCAACTTCCAAATCTGGTGGTGTCAGGATTTGGAAACACCACTATCTGCGCATGGCGCACAGCACCTCGGTAGCGCAATCGGTTAGCGCACTGTAGCTGATTCTGCCAACTCCTCTGTTTGCGCTGCTAGCTCCGCAGGCTGTGTGATGCGCTCCTTAAAAGCTGCCTGTTAGCGCGTATCCGACTTAGGCCCTCGTTTTGCCCTGAAATACAAAAACACTGGAAACCAGTAATCTTGTACACAAAATAATGCAAACAAGCATAGGGTTAGGATCTAAATAATGTGTATAAATAGGCTCTACCAGCCTCCCTCTTTGATTGGTTGACCCCCCAATATTACCGAAGATTTCCTGCAGAGTACACGATATCCCCGGTTCACCGGCATCTGAGTGATGTAGTATTCATAGGTGAACGGGGGATTTCTTGTATTTGTTCTGACTTGTCTGGTATTTGGTGCTCTTCGAGGCTTTCCATTACTTTGTTAAGATTGGACAGTGTCTCTGGTAGTGTCCTGCCTGATCACAGAAGTAGCTTCTTCGCTTTTTTGTTCTGGGCTTTTGAGTAGGAGAATTATCAAGGGGTTGCTGCAGCATTCTCTTGTTCCTTTTCTGTGGCATTTTTTCCTGAACATGTTGAACAACTGTGACTGGGCTCTCCTAGACTCTTGTAGCTCTTGCAGTTTGTTCGAGATCCGTGGCTTTCACAAATGTGGTCACACCTGTACTTTCTTCGCCTGTGCATCCAAGACCTTCAGTCCCACCTCCAAACCTTTGTAGGCCAAGATTTCATCTAGAATGGATTACTCTTTGTTGCTTGCTTCTGACGGAGCTTCCAATTGACAGCCCTTTCCAACTATCTGGACATCATCTGATTGTTGTTCCTTAGACAGTGAGGTAATGATGCTCTGAAGCTTGTCTCTTTAACCTTCCAATCCGGAAATCTTTGACAGTAGTTCATTGTTGACTTCGATGACTTGGAGACATTTTTCTTGCATCAGTTTAAACTGGTCAGCAATTGAGTCTTCTGATAAGTTTTCGTCATCACTGTTGTCAGTTTCAACAATCCCATAAATAATATCCGAGTTCTCATAATGAAATACAGTGGTTAAAGCTAGATTTCCTTTGTGATCAATATCATCTTCACTATCTTCATCACTCCAGTTGGCCGTTAGGGACTTGTTGTTTTTATTTTTGGTAACTCGGACATTCAGTCTGTCTATGACCATATCCTTCGCACTCCCAGCATTGGATCCCTTTCTGTTTGCCTTTGTTGTCTTCATTATTTTGGTGAGCATCTTTATTTCTTCTCTGGGAATTTTCTCCTCTTCTGTTTCCCCCTCTAGATGACTGACCTGCATACGAAGGTTTCTGGTCCATTCTCTTCATGAACTTGCCAAAGTTTTTAACCAGCAGGGACAGTTGTTGGCCTACATCATCTGGGACAGTCTCCTTCTCCTTTGACTCAGCTTTCAGCCCAAGGCTTTTCCCAGAGAGTGGTGTAGCATCCTCTATAACTTTCATCTCAAACTGTCTCAGCGAGCCAATCAGTTCCTCCAGCCTCGAGTTCTTAACATCTTGCGCTTCTTCTATGGCTGTCACCTTCATATCAAATTTTAAGGTGAGAGATCTGAGGATTTTCCTCACCAGCTTCTTCTCCTAAATTAGTTCTCAAGGGCATAAGCCTCATTTGATATATCACATAACCGTGCGTTGAATTTTGAGATGGTCTCCTCTTCCAACATCTTGAGGCTTTCAAATCTGGAGGTGATCATCTGCATTATGGAGATCTTCACTTTGTATGTTCCCTCATGAGCTGTTTGGAGGATCTCCCACTCTTGCTTGGCCACATCAAAATTTGAGACAACCTGAAATTGTCAGCATCAACAGTAGCAAAGATAGCATTTAGAGCTTTGGAGTTGCCGGATGCTACAACTTCTTCGTCAGTAGTCCACGTGTCTTCAGACTTTTTCCGTTCAACACCCATGTTGTTCATGGTCAGTGGATGAGACCACTCTGATATGACTGCCCTCTATGCCTTTTCATTAATGGCCTTAAGAAAAGCCTTCATCAACGCTTTCATGTAGCCATAATTTCCTCCCTCGAGTAGTGGCGGTCTGCTGGTGCTCTGTCCTTCCTTCATGGCGGCCGTAGATATCAGCAACGCTCTCTCGAATCTCACTTTGTGTGTCAAGTGATCGGCTCTGATAGCAATTGAAATTCACTGCGCGTTGCCGGTGATGAGTTACAGTGTCTGCTGTTGTAGCACTCTATTTATCACTATGTTGAATAAGCTTTATCTGGCCGAACCTGAAAGGCACTCAACAATTATTTCCCCAGTTCGGCAACTTGACTATGTCTGGGGAGGATACTCCGATCCTCAAGATTCCACTATCATAGTTTGAAGTAAAATGACTCAAAACTCAGCCTACGCCAGTTTAACCTCTACTTCTCACCTAGTCAAAATCTTAGCTCAGTCTAATCAAACAGACTAGCTCGCAGTCTGATCACACAGACTCGCTTTGTGCTACCTACACACTTCCAGTAAAGAACAGCTACAAACCTGATACACAGACTTAGCCTTACAATGTGTAGTAGACGGAATGCTGTAGCACACTCTGTACCAGAGTTGCTGTAACTCCAGACGACAACTATTCTAGCACACTCAAGCCAAACAGTCAGACTTAACCTGAGTTCTTCAAACTCAGACTTTGCTCTTCCTCGATCAATGACCGTCTGTCAGTATCGGGTAGCTTGGTCAGTTCTCTAATTGCCTGCGACATCGCCTGTCCGCAGCCATTCTCTGAAGCAACTGATTGATCCTTCAACGAGCTGTGCTCCAGCTGAGTTCTGTGGATCCAATACTAGATCAAACTCTGCGAGTTCTGATCTCTTCTGCGCTCAACACAACTTTGTTACTTCAGCCTTATGCTATTAACTCTCGTTGTGTGTTCTCTACTTCGATTTTCCTCTTCTCTGTCTAGCTCTTCTGCCTCTGTATTGCTTTATATGTTCATCAAGGATCAGTGACGGAAACCTTAGATGCCTTAGGATTCGTAGTACAACACTGCATCTTTAGAATCTTCTCCTAGATTCTTGCAAAATTTAGAAACCTTATCTTTTTGAATCTCTTCGACCACATGATGACGCTGCTGCTCACTTGATGATGTTTGCAAAGCTTCCTGAGTTCTCGCGACACCGCCAGCACTTTGCGAGACTCTCTCCGTGCAGCTTCAAGATGATTTGCCTGTTGCTTCAAGATGTTTCTACTCTAGCTTCAAATCATCACGGGTTGCTTCCTACTCTAGCTTCAAATCATTAGGGGTTGCTATAGCATGTCATTTGTCTGTTGCCCAGTCTGCCTCAGCTTTTGTGGTCCACAGAGTGCTACAGCAAATTCTTATGATTTGTCGCTGTACTTTATTGTTATACTTTCTTCTTCAAATTGTGCTCCAGCTGCAAATCTTCAGGGAGTGCTGTAGTAGTTTTTTGAGCTTTGTTTTGTCAAAGATGCCATACCTCACCAATAGTGACTACCGACCCGGTGTACTGGGTTACATGATGTTGAGCAGGCTGCATTTTAGCGTTTGTTTAACCGCTTCCGAGTAAGTGTAATAATAATTTTTACAAGTGCTACCATTATAAATTATATTATTTTTAATATTCATGGAGAAAATAGCAAGATGGCCCCTGAGCAAACATTGATGGCTCGTCATAACTTCTGCAAAAAGTGCAGGAAAATTATATGAACGCATTGTACTCATACCGCATAGGGCTTTCAAAGAAAGGTCCAGCCTTTTGTATTCCAGAGGTTTTTCAGAAGAACTAAGAGAAGAGGGAATCAGACCCAACATTCACTAGTCAATCTTCGTGAACAAGAAGAATTGCAAAGGAGAAGCGTCGGGTAGATGAAATAACCAGTGGCTTCGAGAACAACTTATAAATCTTAATTGCAAAATTTCATCATAGTAAATATATTATGCATACAAATTGTTGACTTTATAAATTAATTTGTAAAACTTAATCTTGGAGGAGAAAGATTTGAGAGGCATCCCAATTGCCGAGAGATGTGTGACGGCCTTTACTGGATCCGTAAGACTAGCAGGCAGTGGTATGCTACATATATAAAATCCTTAATTAATACATTTCAAATTAAAACATTTAATTTATACTATCATACATGATCAATATGAAGAGAGATGGTGCATAGCACTACATCTGAATCCATTGGGAAGAGTAAGGATCTGGACATGGTTGCTGCTGAAGAGGGACTCTCCCAGAGACACAAGCTGCTCAGAGTCGTTGTTCATGCGTCTACTATGGATGGGGGGGAGTCGATTCCATGGAGATTCTAGCCAGCCCAGGGTCACCTCCCCGCCCATTGCCAAGGAGATCCAACAATCAATTGAAGTAAAGATGGTTGCGATGTTTGAAAAATTCACAGCAAACTTGCTAAATGTGGTGAAGCAGCAGGTTCATGATGCCTTGCACGATCTTTGGAGCACCATTCCTAGGCATCTGCCATCTGGTGGAGCGGATGATGACAACGACGTCCAAGATCGGACGCCTGATCATGAAATAGGCGAAGACATTGACGCTTGATCTTGTTTTGTAATAATATTTTAAGTCGTAAACATTTGAATTTTGTTCTATTCTAAATGTTTTGAATGTTAATTATAGTTTTACTGATATGCAATTTCCAGTATTTCATAATTTAAAAATTAATTATTAACATTTTTATTAATTTTATAAATATTTTATAAAACCGTCAAATAAGCATCGCATAACCGCCGCATTTTATTTTCCAAACTCCGTCGTATCGTTTGCCATGTTTTTCCAACAGTTATACTACGATGCAAAATAACTCGAATTTTGTGTATCACAACCAGAAAACCATTGGTTCGTTTCGTCGGATAATAGGCGTATAATCATGGCAACTTTAGCAGCGGATATCCGATTGTTAACTAAGGTTGTTAAGGCGTGTTTGTGACTATGTTTTTTCGGTCGAATTTACGTCGTAACAATGTTGTAAATATCATTGTATTTCTATCAACTACTTTATTCGATGGTTCTTTATATGAGGGTATTTTTTCCATCTAAAAATCACCGATTTTCTTATTTATGCGATCGATGACCAATGTGTATAAGAGAGAAGTCGACCGCGGTATAATACTGTTTAATTCATGCAAACAGATTAACCCAGCTTGTGTGATGCACATAACAAGTATATTTTAAATTCTTTACAAATATGAAAGCCAATTATTTTAGTAATTAATTATTATAGTCAAATCGATTTTGAATCAGATCATGTGGTAAATTAGAGATCAATGCGCACGTATACTGTAAAATTATATTATTATTTAGCTCTTTAAAATCAAATAAGTTTTTGTCTAAATATTAAATCACACCAAGAAAGGAATTTTTTATCAAATTCAAAAAATATATTAATATCTCTACTTCATACCACTCTTAACAAATATTTAAATCATACATTGTGTAGTACGAAAAGAAATATTCCATGTCCATGTATTCGACAAAACTATTGTATATTTTCACTTTCCATAATACATGGTAAAAATTAATAATTTATCATTGACGAGACATTATTTTCTAATTCGTTTAATCACAAAATGTGATTATGCGATGGTGAGTTCTTAATTTTAACTTTTTATATAGTTATTTAAGTCGTTGTGTTGGTAAATAGATTGTTAAATCCTGGTGCTCCATGGATATATGTATGGCATATTTTTTAGCTAACGGTTCAAACCAACAAGGCTGCAGCATAGGGTAAGACAGTGCCATCTTAGACAGGTGCGTGCAATTGGATCAATCAACATTGACGCAAATATTTCGTAGCCAAGTCAAGCAAAGAAATATTCTGAGCGATATTCTGATGACAATATTCATAAGATCCTGCAGATCCGGAAGATTCGATTCTCATTCTGAATTAGGAAAATATGATCAAGATATCCTAGTTTCCTAAATTAAACAAACGTAATCTAATCTATATAGGATGAAGGGATCGGGAAATGAAGTGCACTGCAATGGCTGTCACCTTCATGTCAAATCTGGTGGGCAGTGATCTGAGAACTTTCCTTATCAGCTTCTATTCGGGAATTGGTTCTCTGAGGGCATGAGCTGCATTCGATAAATCACACAACTTGGCGTTGAACTCGGTGATGGATTCTTCTTCTTGCATTTTCAGGTTCTCAAACTGAGAAGTAATAATCTGCATTCTTGATGACTTCACTTTATCGGTTCCTTCATGAGCTGTTTGAAGAATTTCCCAAGCTTATTTTGCAATGTCGCAGTTGGAGATCAACCTAAAGTTGTTAGCATCTGCAGCAGCAAAAATAGCATTTAGAGCTTTTGAGTTACCAGTTGCTTTAGCATCCTCTTCGTCAGTCCATTCCCCGTCGGGTTTTTTTTGGTGACTCCCATTTGATCCATGGTCAACAGAGGGGACCATTCTGTCACAAGCTCTCCAATTCTTCTCATCAATAGCTTTGAGGAATGCTTTCATTCTAGCCTTCCAATAACCCATAGTTGCTTTCTTCCAACAGAGGTGACCGACTTGTACTCTGTCCTTCCTTCATGTTTCTTGCTCGTCTCAGCTAGGCGCTCAGGATCTTTACTCTGTATGTCGAGTTCTCGCTCTTATACCAATTGAAATTTGTAGTGCCTCTGAGATATTGATAGTGTATAAGCAGTTGCTATAATAACTCCTTGTTCAGCCGATTCTGGTGCAACAAGAAACAAAACAGTGAACATAGATTTGTTCACCCAGTTAGGCCAATCTGCCTACGTCTGGGGAGGACTAAACTCCAGTCTTCAATCCACTAGTCTCCAAGGTACTCCGTACAACACAGACTGGACTCCTCGACAATCTATGCTACTCTACCTCAACTAGCAACTTGCACAAAATCAAAACACCCTCTGATTTCTGACTCACTCACCTACACACTCGAGTTAAGTCAAAATAGCCGCTCCTCGGATCACACAGACTCAGCCTATTCTAATTAACATAATGTCTCAGTAGGTTTCCTATAGCACACCCTTGTGCAACTAGCTTGTACAGGTTCTGTCCGTTTCGCTCCAAAGCCTTTCGCTGAGCCACTCGAACTCTGTCGTGAGTGCTCCTCACAATGGGATGCTCCCCCTCACTCAGTGACCGCCTGTCACTAGCGAGAATAGGCCTTCTGCAGATTGTCCAAGTTCCCCCACTTGACAACTCTCCTGCCGCCTACCTTGATCACCCAACAAGCACCTCTTGCTCTGAATTGGCCTTCTTCCATCAAGTACTGACCAAACTCTACAAGTCTTCGATCAGTCTCTTCTCTAACCACTCAGCTCTGCGCTCACGCTCTGCTCTTGGCGGTGATCAGATCTCTGAATTTGATCTTCTCTGAATATCGCTCCGCTCTCTTTCAATATTTGAGGTGCTTGGATTCTATCTTGGATGGATCGATTCCTCGCCATATTGCTCCGTCTCGTCGAATTTAGGAAGCCCTCCAAGATCTCAACAAGATCCTATCTCCTAGTTTTTAGGAGATTTGATTTCCCAATCAAATCTTGAAGCTTGGGGCACAGAATATTCACTGAGGATATTTTGAGAGTATTTGGAAACCTCCCGTTGCACTGGCGCGTCATATCTGAGCATATTCCTCTTCGATTAAAAACTGCTGCCAAGCAGCTATAACTCTGATAGAGCCTAGTTATACACATTATTTAGGTCATAACCCTATGCTTGTTTGCAATATTCCATGAGCAAGATTACTCGTTTCCAATGTTTTTGTATATCAGGTCAGAACGAGTCCTTGAGTCGGATACGCGCTAACAGGCAGCGTTCTAGGAGTGAAAGATCAGCCTGAGGAGCTAGCGGCGCAAACAGAAGAAGAAATGGCGAAAGACAGCAGAGGTGCGCTACCCGATTGCGCCAACCAATGCCGTGCGCCAGGCGCAAAGTCCCAGTGACCAGATTTGGAAGTTGCCGAAAGTTGAACCTCCTATATAAAGGAAGTAAGTCTAGGGTTTCAGAGAGTTCGAAAAGACTGTTGTTCCAGAGGCACCAGAGGACGCAAGGAGGCACTGTGCAGAACTGGAAAACACACGGACCTATTGAGGAGATTTGCGCCAGCCGACTGCGCCAGCCGAGAGAAGACACTGCACGCACTGTTTGCTACCGTTTTCTTGGATTCAGTAGTTGTATTTACTATTTTATGATGTTTACCACTAGCATGTCTAGCTAAACACTTAGTGTTGGTCGGGCATGAACCTATGATGTATTACCTTTGAGACTTGAGCTTAATGCATAGTTTATTTACTTGTATTAATTCTGTGCGTACTGAGACAGTTAGTTGCATGAGTAGGGGAAGCCTTGAACCGCAATCTTACTTGTGTTGCTTGCTTGTCACCTGTTAAACTAGTTGCATGCGTAGGGGAAGCCTTGAACCGCAAACTTACCGTGACAATTAGGAGTAACGAGTTAGGGTAGGCAGTTGCTACTGTGACAGGATTCGCAGCTGTTTAGTCTAGTTCTAGGATTAATAGCACATGAACTTTGAACGGAACATGCGCACGTGTTAGGAAGCCTTTACCGGACACTAACCCAAGTAAACCACAAGCTATAGATGTTTAGAGTCGATGATAAGGAATGCATCCATAGAGGATTGTCTGCCCAATACTTCTCATAAAGATAGTACTTCATCTCTACTGCTTACGCACGTCTAGTGCAATTTCCTGCGTTACGATATTCACTGCTACTCGCGCATCGCGCAAAACCCCAATCACTCACGCAACCCCCGTTTTCTTAAGTGTAGGTTACTGGCTAAGACTCACTGCTTGCTCCCTGTGGAGATCGACCCTTACTTAACCGTTGTACTAGTGGGAGAGGAAGGATTATATTTGACGCGCACGACGACGCGCGATCAAATTTTGGCGCCGTTGCCGGGGAGCAACACAGCTAAGTTTTAGCTAGCTTACATTTCTCATTTTAGTAACTAGTTATTTCATTTTGTTTTGTTTTCTCGTTGTTGTTTCTGACAGCGCACAATCACATCCGCCTGCGCAACCTTGAAACAGTTGCGCTGCGCAGATTCTAGTTGCGCACTGACAGACGCAACAACTTTGTTGCCATTTAATTTCGTTTCTTGAGTTTGGATCAGGACATGGAGGATAACAGTGTGGTTGGAGATAACCCGGGAGACAGAACCCCAGAGGAAGCAAGGGCACATAACCGCGCAGCCCTATTCAGAGAGGAAGTGCAGCGTGAGGTCGACGCACGGATGGCCGCTGAACCATACATTGCGCCACCCGTTCGTCCAGTCGCGAGGCGCAGGACAGTGCGCGAAATGTCAGCCCCACTCACTGTTAACCAGCCATGGTGCATAGTGCTTCCGCCCAACGGACAGTTCGAACTAAGGAGCTCACTCATCCATCACATGCCCAAGTTTCACGGAATGAACAATGAAAATCCAGTCAAGCATGTGCGAGAGTTCCTAATCATTTGCGAGAACATGAAGACCTTGGGGGAGAACGAAGAAGCGCTGAAGATGAAGGCATTCCCATTTTCACTAAGTGATACAGCTAAACACTGGCTGATGAGCCTACCTGCAGGATCTATTCACACATGGGAACAGCTGCAGAAGAAGTTTTTAGACAAATTTTATCCAGCAGCGAAGATTGCGCTGCTCAGAAGGAAATTGGCCGCGCCAAGGCAGAGCGCAGGGGAGTCTCTGTCAGAATACTACGAGCGTTTCAGGGAGCTGGAAGCCAACTGCTACAATCACGGGCTTCCCCAGAATGTGCTGATAGAGAACTTTCTGAATGGACTGCTGCCCATGGAGCTGCGACTACTGAATGCATGCGCAGGAGGGGACATTTGCAACATGTACCCGGAGGATGCATGGCAGCTGATAGAAGATTCTGCTGGGCAGGTAAGACATCAATTGACACTTGAAAGTAGTCGTAATCGTTCTGTGCATCAGGTAGAGGCAAGCGCTGAGATCCAAGAAATGAAGGCCATGCTACAGAAGCTGATGAGTGCGCAGAGCGCACAACCAGTTGCGCCAAAGGTATGTGAATTCTGCAGGTCCACTGAGCACAAGACAGATGAATGCCCAACACTTTTTGAAGAAACTGGAGATGTAAATGCCCTTGGAGGATGGGACAACAGAGGACCGCAGAGGCAGAATCAGCCGCGCTTTGGGCTTGCTGCAAATGGATTCAGATGGAGAGAAGAGAACAATTTCCAGAGGCAGCCCACTGATCAGCGCGCGCCACAGCAGACGCAACAAGCTGCACCCTACAATCCACCGCATCGCCGCACAGACGCACCAGCGCAGAACAATCAGCAACCAAAGCGATCCTTGGAAGATATCATGGGGCAGCTAGCAGACACAGTGCGCAAGAATGACGAAAAGTATGACAAGAGGTTCGAATCCATAGAAAAGCATCTATCACAAATTGCAACCACGGTGTATGAGCTGAAAAAGAGCGATGGCAACCTGCCTTCGCAAGTGATTCAGAACCCTAAGGGAGGAGTTAATGCAGTAACACTGAGGACTGGGCGCACAGTGGGAACAGAGCAGACCGCGCAGGCGCCCGCGCAACCAGTTGCGCAAGTCCCAGATTCAGCAGCTCAGAATGCGCAACCAGAGCCAGAGGCGCAATCAGAAGCGCCAACCACGAACCAGCAGGGCAATGCGCCAGGTATGTCTCACTCGAAAAACAAGGACAAAAATTGTACTAACATACCTGCTCCTTTCCCTGTGCAGGCACCACTGGCGAGAAAAGAAGCACTGGACAAGGAACTATATGAGCTGTTCAGCAAGGTGGAAATCAACATACCTCTCATAGAAGCTATTCGACAGATTCCCAGGTATGCGAAGTTTTTAAAAGAGCTGTGCACAAATAAAAGAAGGACAGGCGAATGCGCACAGGTAATGCTAAATGCGCAGGCCTCAGCAATCGTGCAACAAAAGGTACCACCTAAGTGCCGATCCAGGTACATTCACTATCCCTTGCACCTTAGGTAAAACCACGGTAAGCAACTGCATGATCGATTTAGGCGCATCAATCAATTTATTACCATATTCTCTCTATGCGACCTTGCGCCTTGGACCACTAAAACCTGCAGGTCTCACAATTCAGCTAGCAGATAGATCGTGCAAACAACCTGCAGGCATGATAGAAGATGTCCTAGTTCGAGTAGGAGAGCTGGTGTTCCCAGCAGACTTTTATGTGCTCGAAATGGAGGGTGAATCAAGCGCCAGCGGTGCGCAGATCCTCCTAGGCAGACCGTTTCTGATGACTGCGCGCATGAAGATAGACGTGTGGAGGGGCACGCTCTCCATGGAGGTAGATGGCGAAGAAATCCATTTCAACATCTTCGAAGGGATGCAGCACCCACATGAGGACGCTACTGTGCACGCAATGGACAGCTTTGACAATTTAGTCACAGAAGCGCAGTGTGCGAGCGCAACCATAGGACCAGAGCTACTGACACAGGCAGAGCTGGAGGAGCAAGAGGAGGAGCTAAGAAGTGCTGAACCAGCACCCACACAGGTACTTGATATAGTTCATATTTGCACCGCTAACAAAATCTTGCCCTCTATTGAACAGGCACCCAAGATCGAACTGAAGCAACTCCCGGAGCACCTCAAGTACATTTTCTTGGGAGATGAGGACACCCTGCCAGTGATCATCAAGAAGGGATTGGAAAAAGAGCAGGAGGCGCGTTTACAACAGGTGCTGCGCAGGAACCAGCGCGCTATTGGATGGACTCTTGCTGATCTGCGCGGAGTGAGCCTAGACGTGTGCATGCACCGAATTCTGTTGGAAGATGGTGCTAAACCATCCAGGGAGGCTCAGCGCAGGTTAAACCCAAATATGATGGAGGTAGTGCAAAAGGAAGTCCTGAAGTTGCTTGACGCAGGGGTCATTTACCCAATCTCAGACAGCAAATGGGTCAGCCCGGTGCACGTTGTGCCAAAGAAAGGAGGAATCACAGTGGAGGAGAATGCGCAGGGCGAGCTAGTTCCCAAGCGCATACAAACTGGCTGGCGCATGTGCATCGACTACAGGAAGCTGAACGCTGTAACGCGCAAGGACCACTTCCCGCTACCCTTCATGGACCAGATGCTGGATCGCTTGGCAGGTAAGCCTTACTTTTGTTTTTTGGACGGATATTCAGGTTACAATCAGATACCCATAGCTGCGGAGGATCAAGAGAAGACCACGTTCACATGCCCCTTCGGAACATTTGCGTTTCGGCGTATGTCTTTTGGGCTGTGCAACGCGCCAGGTACGTTCCAACGCCTTGTCATGAGCATTTTCTCTGATATGATTGGTATATGCATAGAAGTGTTCATGGATGATTTCACTGTATATGGGAGTACCTTTGATGCATGCTTAACACATCTAGATAAAGTCTTAGCGCGCTGCATCTCTAAGAACTTAGTGCTAAATTACGAAAAATGTCATTTCATGGTAACGCACGGAGTAGTACTAGGTCATATCATTTCAGAGGAGGGTATTAAGGTAGACAAAGCTAAGATAGATATTATTTCTAATCTGCCTTATGCCACCAACGTGCGCGACGTGAAATCGTTCTTAGGGCATGCTGGGTTTTACAGGCGTTTTATTAAGGATTTCTCTAAAATTTGCATACCCCTGTCTAACCTGTTGCAAAAAGACGTGTGCTTCGATTTTACTGATGAGTGCAGGGCGGCGTTCGATAAGCTGAAAGAAGCGCTGACCAGTGCGCCAGTGATGCGCGCACCAGACTGGAACCTGCCATTCGAGCTGATGTGTGACGCAAGTGACTACGCAGTAGGAGCAGTCTTGGGGCAGCGCGAGGACAAGAAGCCGCATGCCATCTACTATGCATCGCGCACACTGGACTCCGCGCAGAAGAATTACACCACCACGGAGAAGGAGCTTCTGGCAATTGTATTTGCGCTGGAGAAGTTCCGAGCATATGTTCTAGGCGCCAGAGTCATCATCTACACGGACCACGCAGCTATCCGCTACCTCATGTCCAAGAAAGAGACCAAGCCGCGCCTAATGCGCTGGGTACTTCTGCTTCAGGAATTCGACTTAGAGATCAAAGATAAGAAGGGCACAGAAAATACCGTCGCTGATCACCTGAGCAGGATCGTAAAGGATGAGGAGCCAGGGCAGATCAAGGAGACATTCCCTGACGAGCATCTGATGGCGCTAACAGGTAAGGTACCATGGTATGCGCATATCGCAAATTACCTGGTCACAGGTGCGTTCCCTCCTCATTTCAATAAAACTCAGTGCATGCGATTGAAACATGAGTCCAAGCATTACCTTTGGGATGATCCTTACATGCTTAGAATAGGTCCAGATCGGATATTAAGACGTTGTGTGCCTGACCATGAGATTAACTCTGTGTTGATGTTTTGTCATGCGCACGCCTGTGGAGGACATTTCGGTCCCAAGCGCACGAGCAGGAAGATCTTGGACTGCGGATTCTACTGGCCGCACCTATTCAGAGATGCCTATGACCACTGCAGGAAGTGTGACAGGTGCCAGCGCACTGGAGGAATCTCCGCGCGCAACGAGATGCCGCAGACCCCGATTCTGGTGGACAAAGTGTTCGATGTTTGGGGAATCGACTTCATGGGTCCATTTCCCCCATCTGCCGGCTACGAGTACATACTGGTGGCCGTGGATTACGTATCCAAATGGGTCGAAGCTAAGGCCACGCGCAAGGATGATGGTAAGACTGTCGCTGATTTTCTCAGAACTAACATATTTTGCAGGTACGGAGTGCCTAAGGCAGTTATCAGCGACCAGGGGACGCACTTCTGCAACAGGGTTGTGGCGCAAGTCTTCAAGCACTATGGGGTGCGCCACAAGACGTCCACCGCTTACCATCCGCAGACGAATGGACAGGCCGAAGTTTCTAACAGAGAGATCAAGCGCATCTTGGAAAAGACTGTGAGGCCGTCGCGCAAGGATTGGAGCCAGCGCCTGGATGATGCGCTATGGGCATACCGCACTACACACAAGACGCCCATTGGAACCTCACCATTCCGGCTGGTCTATGGGAAGGCATGCCACCTGCCAGTAGAGCTCGAGCACAAGGCATATTGGGCCTTACGTATTTGCAACTTGAACTTGGAGGAGGCAGGAAAGGAACGCGCATTTGAGCTGAGCGAACTCGAAGAGCTGCGCCTAGACGCCTATGAGGGACTGCGCGATTACAAAGCGCGCACCAAGGCGTTTCATGACAGGCATATCCTCCGGCGCACATTTGAACCAGGAGACCAGGTACTGTTATTTTCATCGCGCCTGAAGCTCATGCCTGGGAAGTTGCGCAGCAAGTGGACGGGACCATACACCGTCACCAAGGTTTTCCCCTACGGCACAATTGAATTAGAAGACGGGCACCAGCATCGTTTTCAGGTTAACGGGCAGAGAGTCAAACGGTACTTGGGCGAACTTTGGGATGGCGCAACACGCAACATTGACTTGGCCGAGCCAGAGATAGTGGACGCGCAAGCTGCTGCGCCAGACGCACCACCAGATGTTTCAGAGGGAGAACTAGCACCCATCGCCTATATCTCCTCTTCCTCTGCATCTACCCTCATTACGAATAATGTATCACATGCTGACCCTCCCTTGTATCCTTTGCGCAGGACCAATGGGATCGTAACACAAGCACTGGCGCAAGGACACTCAGGAGCAAGAGTGGGGGGGGCTGCAGACGCACTTCTTGGCACGTAACGAGGTACCGTCGAGCCAACGACGTTAAACAAAGGCACTTGTCGGGAGGTAACCCGACACGTTTTAATTTGGCACATTTTATTCTGCTTGTTTTGTTTTTTGAGTGTTTTTTTAGTTAGATTAGGGTTTGGTAGTTTTTAGTCACACAAGTGCGCAGGACCGTGCGCCTATCACTATCACTGCGCAGGTCCGTTGCGCTAGCCAGAGAGCAGTGCGCGGGCCAGAGCAGAGAGCAGTGCACAGGGCGCAGCAGCCGCCGCCGCAGCAGCCGCAGCAGCCGCCGCAGCAGATGAAGAGATGGAGGAGGCCCTAGAACCAGAGGTGCCTCTAGTCAGGCGCCCAAGGACCCGGGCGCAGACTGGAGCGCACCAGCGGGCCCGCGCACCACAGGGGGAGCCAGTGACCATTTCCATCGAGGATTCTCCCCCTCGTGCACCTGCCAAGCGCCCAAGGACCGAGACTGAGGAGGCGCCTGAGGAAGCCACTGCCGAGCAGCGCATGTTGTTCAACGTCATGCGCGTGCTCGAATACTTAGCGCCAGAGGGGGCAGATTTAAGTATGAGTCCACCATCCGGGTGGAAATTTGGAGATGCGATTCCCCCTCTCCTCAGCCTGCACCATCCACCTCCTACCCGAACCCCAGAAGCCCCAGCAGCGCCCTCTCCAGCACCAGCCCCAGCCCCAGCCCCAGCAGAGCCCGCACCAGAACCAGCAGCCCCAGCAGCAGAGCCCACCCCTGAACCTGAACCAGCACCGGTACCATCACCAGTAGCTTCCCCTGCCCGGCCTTCTGTTCCGGAGTCCCCCATTAACTTTCCCAGCATAGACTCCGATTCCATATGGGAGTCACTTTCCGAGGACGAGCAGCCTGACCCCCTCACCATAGTACCACCAGCCTCCAGCACCGATTCCTTGCAAGATTCTTCAGAGGAGGAGGTGCATGATTCAGAGGCTGATTCTAGCTCGGAGGACTTCTAAGGCCTTGGGCAGGCGCAGTGATTTTCTTTAGGGTGGTGTCTTTTATTTTTGCTGCGTCTAGTTGACTATTATGTGTGCTGAATATTTGTGCCCTACATTCTGTGACTCCCTTGCTATATTTTGTGTGACTATTTGTGTTCCCTGTTCTGTTCTTTATTTTCGTTGCATTGCATGCATGTGCGCAGCCTCCGTGCGCTTGAGCTTGAGTCGTGGGGACACGTCTCTGTTCAAGTGTGTGGGGGGGGGGGGGGGGCGTTACTCTTACATTTCATGTTTTGAGCATTTTTAGTATAGCCTAGTTTAAGTTGAAGAGAATTAGTAGCAGTAGTGCGCTAAGGTGCAGGATGCGCATGCGCTCCAGCTTGTTTTGCGCTATCCGTATTGCGTGTGCCGTTCTCTACTGTTTTAGCATAATTTTTGCGTTTTTTCTGCTCCTGTCAGTTGGGATATACAGGGGATGTGGAGTTGATAGAAATGCTCCAGAGAGGCGGTTAGTCGCTTGTGCTTCGAAGGCGAGGTATATGGTCGAGTGCGCTAGTGGAGGCCGGTGCTTCGCAACCTTCGGAACAACAGAGCGCGCTCAGTCACGCAGATGCCAAAGGCAAAGTACCCAAAGCGTGGCGAGGTGGGAAAACAGACCACCTTCTCTCTGGAAATCAAGCTAAGGAAAGCGGGCGCGGATGTAAACGCGTGCGCTGACTGGCGCAGACAAACCAAGGAGGGAGAGCGGAACGAGTTCCATAGCTGCTATCCGAAGGCTGAGATTGGAACTGTTCTGGGAATGAAAAAAAAATTGGAAAGGAAGCTGTACAAAAGAAAAATACCAGCAGAAGCAGATGATTTGCGTTACAAAGAATCAGCATGCGCACTACTTAGTACCTGCGTGCGCAAGACCAAAAGGATATCATCAAAGGCTCAGGTTCCCAGGAAGTATGCGAACGAATCACGCACTGGAAGAAGCTCGCGCAAGAAACCATATACCTATCTTCGGAGCGGGAGCTGACAGCCAGGAGCCTAAGAAGAGCTATCTCCCAGTCATCCAAGGTTTTCATCCCGGCTGAGAGGTAATGAAATTTCGGGATTATTATATTAGAACTATTGAGTGCAGTTGTGCGCAGGTGATAAAGCAGCACAAGTTGAGCAACTGTGCATTTTGCGCTAGAATGCAAGGCTGTGCGCTAGTCTCCAGAAAAGGTAATTGTATCCGCGTTTCAGTACTTGTTCGGGACGAACAAGGGGCAAGTGTGGGGGGTTTGATAGAGCCTAGTTATACACATTATTTAGGTCATAACCCTATGCTTGTTTGCAATATTCCATGAGCAAGATTACTCGTTTCCAATGTTTTTGTATATCAGGTCAGAACGAGTCCTTGAGTCGGATACGCGCTAACAGGCAGCGTTCTAGGAGTGAAAGATCAGCCTGAGGAGCTAGCGGCGCAAACAGAAGAAGAAATGGCGAAAGACAGCAGAGGTGCGCTACCCGATTGCGCCAACCAATGCCGTGCGCCAGGCGCAAAGTCCCAGTGACCAGATTTGGAAGTTGCCGAAAGTTGAACCTCCTATATAAAGGAAGTAAGTCTAGGGTTTCAGAGAGTTCGAAAAGACTGTTGTTCCAGAGGCACCAGAGGACGCAAGGAGGCACTGTGCGGCAGAACTAGAAAACAACCGGACTTATTGAGGAGATTTGCGCCAGCCGACTGCGCCAGCCGAGAGAAGACACTGCACGCACTGTTTGCTACCGTTTTCTTGGATTCAGTAGTTGTATTTACTATTTTATGATGTTTACCACTAGCATGTCTAGCTAAACACTTAGTGTTGGTCGGGCATGAACCTATGATGTATTACCTTTGAGACTTGAGCTTAATGCATAGTTTATTTACTTGTATTAATTCTGTGCGTACTGAGACAGTTAGTTGCATGAGTAGGGGAAGCCTTGAACCGCAATCTTACTTGTGTTGCTTGCTTGTCACCTGTTAAACTAGTTGCATGCGTAGGGGAAGCCTTGAACCGCAAACTTACCGTGACAATTAGGAGTAACGAGTTAGGGTAGGCAGTTGCTACTGTGACAGGATTCGCAGCTGTTTAGTCTAGTTCTAGGATTAATAGCACATGAACTTTGAACGGAACATGCGCACGTGTTAGGAAGCCTTTACCGGACACTAACCCAAGTAAACCACAAGCTATAGATGTTTAGAGTCGATGATAAGGAATGCATCCATAGAGGATTGTCTGCCCAATACTTCTCATAAAGATAGTACTTTATCTCTACTGCTTGCGCACGTCTAGTGCAATTTCCTGCGTTACGATATTCACTGCTACTCGCGCATCGCGCAAAACCCCAATCACTCACGCAACCCCCGTTTTCTTAAGTGTAGGTTACTAGCTAAGACTCACTGCTTGCTCCCTGTGGAGATCGACCCTTACTTAACCGCTGTACTAGTGGGAGAGGAAGGATTATATTTGACGCACACGACGACGCGCGATCAAACTCCCTGCTACAGCTCCTGCTGTAGCTGTTGCTTGTTCACTGGGCTTGTACATTCTGGCGGGTTTTGTCAATTGAATGTCATTTGCATTATCAACCTGAAAAGAAATCTCGACGAATAGCACTCAAAAGTGAAGCATCAGAATTAATGAAGATGAGGAAGAAATGTTTGAGCAGATGGTCTTACTGGCCAAACATTTCGACAGATTTATGAGGAAACTGAATTAAATTAGTTTAAACAGAAAAACAAATCTGAAACAGACATAAGAAATCGACAAGATGCAAACTTCAAAAAAAAAAACAAGAACTAGTGAAAAGCTAAAGGAAGAAAAAGGTAAAAGGATTCAGTGCCGTGAATGTGAAGGCTTTGGACACATCCAAGCAGAATGCACCAATACCCTCAAGAAACAGAAAAGAGTTGTTGTGGCTGGATGGGGTGATACTGAGTCAGAGGAGTGTGAAACAGAAAGGGAAAAATCAAACTACTTGGCACTCATAACTGTCACAGAAACTCCAGAGACCGAACCTGAGAACCCTGAAATAGATAATTACAGTGAAAGCGACAGTGATACAGAAGTCACCGAAGAAACCATAGCAGAGAAATACAAAGATCTGTATGATTAGTGGGGTGAGGCAGTGAAGTCAAACTCTAGATTGGGCAAGCAAGTTGTCAGCTTGAATACTGAGAAATATGAATTGACAGAATCAGTCAAACGGATGCAGATAGAACTTGCAAAGGAGAAACTTGAACAATCAGAGGCTGTGTCAGATGTGTTGAAAGTAAGAAAGTATGTCAGCATGATGAATAATGGGACAAAGAAACTTGACACCATCTTCGCTGCTCAACGTACGAATCATGGGAGCCCTGAGTTAGGCTATGAGCATCAGAAGACTTATGGTAAACGTGTGTTTGTACAAGCTAAAAACCTTAATTATGCTAAAAGTGCTCATCCCAATCACAGGTCTGAAATGCTTTGGACAAAAGACAAGCGTATTTGCTGTTTCTGCAACATTCAAAGTCACATCCAGAGAAAGTATCCTACGTTCCTTGCAAAGTACCGTCTACAAAGACCCGTGCCTCTCTCAAGAACTTACAAACCTTTGAATAACAATTGCTATGTCGCATATAGTTCTTCTTCTCACCATGAGAAGGACCCGTGGTACTTTGACAGTGGCTGTGCAACCCATATGATCGGAGAAGCCAGCTATCTGACCGATGTACAGAACCTGGATGACAGATTTATTACATTTGGTGATGGAGCAAAAGGAAAGGTCATTGGTCAAGGTACATTATAAGTTCAAGGAATGCCCATAATCAAAAAAGTGCTTCTTGTGGAAGGCCTTCAAGCAAATCTGTTAAGCATAAGCCAACTATGTGATGGAAAGGTGAATGTCAAATTTACTAAGGATGCATGCCAAGTCATCAACAGTGAAGGGAGGTATGTTATGAGAGGAAATCGTTCATCAAATAATTGCTATCTAATGAGTTCTAACACAGAGTCTGTTAAACTAACTATTTTTCTATCTAAGCAGGATGAACGGCTGGGACACTTGAATCTTAAGGCCCTGTACGGACTAAAACAGACGCCCAAAGCATGGCATGTGCAAGGGAGAGAAGACAAGACTCTATTTGTGAAGCACGTCCAACAGGAATTTATGACTGCAAAGATCTATGTGGACGACATAGTATTTGGATTTCGATCACAGAAGTTGGTGGATCAGTTTGTTGAATAGATGTAGAGTGTATTTCAGATGAGTATGGTGGGTGAAATGGTCTACTTTCTTGGTCTGCAAGTATCTCAGAAATAATATGGAATATTTGTGACACAGAGCAAGTATGTCAGGAACTTGGTGAAGAAGTTCAGATTAGAAAATGTCAGCCATAAGTGAATATGGAGTCAGTGTGGAACAGAACTTGTACATGAGCATGATTGGCAGTCCACTCTACCTTACGGCCAATGGACCTGGTATCTGTTATGTTGTAGGAGTGTGTGCTAGGTACCAGGCAAATCAAAAAGAAAGTCATCTAGCAAGTGTACAACGGATAATCAGATATATAAGTGGCACAGTAAATTACGGACGCTGGTACACCAAGGATAGCAGTTCTCTGGTACACCAAACTAGATCTTTTGGAAAGAAGAAATCAGCAATATTCGAGAGTCTGATTGAGGTTTCTAAGCTTTTGAATTTAAGTTTTGAATTCCTAACCCTCTCCTATATATATATTCGCAGCACATCCAGGTGAATGCTCCAAGTGCCAAAAAGAGGAGGAGAAAAGAAGATGCCCTCGGATAAGCTTCTAGTTCCGAACTGTGCAGCAGTTGAACCTGAACTAGCCTCGAAGGTGAGCCTTAATATTGATTGGTATATAATTGTGCCTGTGGTGGAGGCCAATAAGCCAGAGGGTGTTGTGATGAAATAGGAGGTTGAAGTTGTTGTTGATGGAAGCAAATCTAAGGAAGATCCAGTGGCTGTAGGTTATGGCAGTCAGGGAAGTTGCCTGCAAAGAGTATTAAGACGACTGCGCGACAGAACGCGAAGTTGGTCAAAAGGTCTCTGGCAGACAAGTTGACACAGACCTATTTCACCGAAGGAAATATGTGAAGACTGTTGGTCAGAAAAAAGGTGAGGCCTCGAGATCAGCCAAGCTGTTTGCTCAGAAGACTGAAAAGAATGTAAAGGAAGCAGAATATGGGTTAACGGAGGGTTCAAATATGCATTGTCAGGAGAGAGTAAGGATTCGGTTGTTGAGACAGTCTCTGGTGGAGCAGACAAAGAGGCAGATGGGGTGACGCTGAGGCCATTCCAGTCAGTTTTCCTCCAAAGATCACTGAACTTGAGTCAGTTGCTGAGACAGATAAACAGAATGAGAAAATGATGGAGTCCTTTGTTGCAACACGACTCTCTAAGCAAAATAGGACAGTAGAAAAAGACAAAAGAAGAGTGCGGCCACTGAAATAGGGGGAGCAGTGTCAAGAAGAAGGGAAATATTGGTGCCAAGAAGTCCGTGAGGGGACCACCCTATCAGAAATCTAGATCTACTCAAGGTGGAGAGTCTCTGACAAAAGCTGTCACGGTATCAGGAGTATGGTTCTGCAACAGTGAGGTTGGCAAGAAGTGGAAGATTGTTTAGAAGAGTGTTTTGAAGTCCTTAAGAATGTCAAGGACATTGAGGATGAATGATGCTCCATCGAGTTGTTTATTCCCATAATTTTATTACATTTTGCGTGAATCGATTACTCTTTTGTAGTGTTTTCATATCGCAGGTGTGTTCAAGATCGCATTGGATTTTATCGCATATTTGAAGCATTCACCCAAGATCAAAAAGTCAACAGCAGTCAACTCTGCTGGTTCAATTGGAAATCAGATTCGGTTCAAGCACATGTGGTTCATTTTGGTTCAACCCCAAAAACCCTAAACCTAAAAGATGGACAAATTAGGAAAAAAAAAACATCTCTCTTCACTTGACTTCACTTTGGAAGACACATTTTTGACAGCCACTATTCACGAGCTACAGTCACGGCAGTGGAGGAGAAGATTGAAGAGCTTGAGAGAAGTCGTCGGAATTCACTATTCACGCGGCACTGTTCATTGTACTGTTACTATTCACTGTTCACTATTCACGCGGAACACTGTTAGTGTTACTGTTCACGGCCGGAATTACTATTCACGGCCGGAAAACACTATTCACCGAATTTCCATTTTAGTTCAGTTTTGTTCTACTTCAATTTGTAGCTACTTAACCTAGTGTCTATTGTATACCATGGATATGATGAGTAGCTAAATCAATATTTCAGTTTGGGGTTTGCATTGCGACATTTAGTTTGAGGTCAATGACAACATGATTTGAGCTATTGATTTGCTGCCCTTGTATGAATGAAACGAATGCTTTGATTGTCAATTTAGTGCAGCTTAGCGGTGAGCTAATTTGATATCAATTGTGTTATACTTGACTAGATTGCATTGTTGGGAAAACTTAGCGGTAGAACCAATTTGTGGTATTAGTCGAGTAACTATTGAACTTGTTCGAGAGCCTAGCGGTTAAGAATAGGTAGAATTTGGTGGTCGACATATCTTTAGCGGGAATGTTAGACTGGGGTAGTATTCATTAGTTTATACATGTTGTTTGGTCTATGATAACTAGTTGCATTGTATTCCCCGAACTGATTTTCTGTGAATTGATATCCATAGTTTGTTCCTTTTTCTGTGACTTTCATTAGAACTCTATCTTACTTGCTCTCTTTGGGTTCGACCCTGCTTACCGCTTGCTAGTGTGTTAACAGGAGTTACAAATACAAATTTGAGGCGCACGACGACGCGCTGTCAAATTTTGGCGCTGTTGCCGGGGAGAGCAACATTCAGATTTGAGTTCTAAACTTTGTCTTTCTTGTTTTTCTTGGTTTTTCTTAGTTTTTTTAATTTTCAATTTTGTGCTTTTGCATCGTTTGGTAGTTTGTCTTTGCATTTCACTTGGTTTTCTAGTATGTCTCATGCAGAAGGTTCTCATGGTAGTGTCCATGGTGATCATGAACCTAATCATCGCAACGACAACAATCTAATTATCCCCCCTTTCTATGATGAGCCAGAGAGAGTTTTCAACCAAAGGCAAAGGCAAGCTCGATGTCATAGAGTTGAAAGAATGGATGAGCAAGATGAATATGAGTATAGACAGCCACCTCAACCTCAACCTCAACCTCAACAATATGCACGTGGAAGGATGAGACCACCTACACTTAGAGAGCTTTCAGCCCCAACATTCAACAATGAACCTTGGTGTATTAACACTGATCAAGATGAGGATGACTTTGAAGTGAAGACAGCAGTGGTCCATCATCTCCCAAAATTTGGAGGGCTGCCAAGAGAAGTAGCATCTAGGCATCTACAAGAATTCAACGGGATATGTCGGACTCTCAAACCATATGCTGCCCCTGAAGAGAGGTTTAAGTTAAAAGTATTTCCCTTCAGTTTAACTGACCTTGCAAAAACTTGATTTTTATCTTTGCCTTCAGGAAGCATTAGAACTTGGGAGCAAATGCAAAGGAAGTTTCTCGATAAATATTATCCTCCTGCTAGGGCTGCCCAAGTAAGAAGAGAGCTTTCCAACATTAAACAACGCCCAAGTGAGTCAATGTATGATTATTTGGGGAGATTCAATGCCTTAGAACAAAGCTGTTGTAATTTGAGTATGAGAGAAGAAATGCTTGTGGAATACTTATTGGATGGATTGAGACCATTGGAGAGGATGCTCTTGGTTGCAGCAGCCGGGGGCACGGTTTTGAATTTGACACCTGCTGAGGTGCGAGAGCTTATCAATGAGAATGCCGAGAGTGCCAGATTTAGAGATGATACCGGAAGAAGAGATGATACAAGCCGAGCAAGGAATGTCTCCCAAATGGATTCCAATTCAAATCAAATGGCAACTGAAATCAAGGAGCTTAAGCAAATGGTGCAGAAGCTTATGGTTGGCCAAGTCAGTGAAGTTAAAGCTTGTGGACTTTGTGGGACTGCGAGCCACAAAACAGATGAATGTCCTAGCTTACATGACGAAGAGGCAGCCGATGTCAATGCTATGGGAGGATTTCAACAATTTAACAATAGGCAAGCACCAAGGCAATTTGGACTTGCAGCCAACGGTTTCAGTTGGAGAAATGAAGGAGGATTCCATCAAGGACAAAATCAGAATCAGAACCAAGGACAAGGACAAGCCTACCGCCCACCGTTTCACCAACAAGAGAGATTCAATGGAAGTGGAAATAGCGATTCTTATGGGCAACAACAAAGGCGCAACTACAACCAAGCTGGCCCGAGCAATGTCAATCAAGGGAAGTCATTAGAGGATGTTGTTAAAGAGATGGCGATGACTATGCAAAATAATGAAGCCAAAACCGATAGCACCATAGCTGAGTTATCTAAGCAAATGTCCCAACTGACGGCCACCGTGTCCGAGCTAAAGAGTGACAAAGAGAAAGGAAAGCTGCCATCACAAACAATTCCCAATCCAAGAGGAAATGTTTGTTCGGTGACTTTGATAAGTGGGAAGCAACTTGCAGAAGAGGCGAGACAAGAAATCGAAACAGAGTATATGGCGCCCCAAGAGAACATTAGCATGGCACGCGGACCCTTAATGTCTTCATCTGGCGCGCCCACTAATGTCTTCATCCGGCGCGGTACCCCCTGCCTCAAATTCTGAATTTCGCCAAGCTGACCCTCCACTTCCATTTTCTATGCAGATTTCAAAGTCAAAGAGGAATCCAGTAATGGATCAAGAGCTTTTAGAGCTATTCAGCAAGATGGAAGTCACAATCCCACTTCTCGACGCAATCAAGCACATTCCGAAGTATGGCAAGTTTTTTAAAGATTTGTGCACCACTCGACAAGGAGGTCTTGAGAAAGTAAATCTCAACCCCAACATCTCGGCCATTCTTCCATCCAAGGTTGCACCGAAATGTAAGGATCCAGGTATCTTTACAGTTCCATGCACAATTAATGATGTTTGAAATTTCAAGTGTCTCTACTTATGCAGATTTGTGAACTAGCAGTTGCTGCAGCACACTCTTGTTCACTTAAATGAAGGCACAGCAGACAATGAATAGGACACAGATTTGTTCACCCAGTTCGGCCAATCTGCCTACGTCTGGGGAGGACTATTCTCCAGTCCTCAATCCACTCAACCAAAGGTTCAGATCACACTAGGTTACAACGCACGCAACCTATGCTACTTTAACCCCGTGTGGACTACTCAACACAATCAGAACAAGCTCTGATTTGTGCCAGCACACCCTCTACAATATGTCAGCCTAGAATAGCTACAATCCTCTTCAAGAACTCAGCCTATTCTAGCCTACACTACTCAGCAGGGTTGCTGCAGCAACAGCTGTAACACCAGCTGAAGCACTCTGTCCGCGTCGCTCCAAGGCCTCCTGCCGAGCCGATCGAACCACTCCAAGAGCGTTGCACACTCTGAGTAACTCCCCCTCACTCAGTGACCACCTGCCACTAGTGAGTTCTTCCGCACGAACCTCGACCGAGCCTTCCACCCGTCAGCTCTTCCGCGGCTGCCTTTGATCAACCAACAAGCTCCACAGCTCTAAATTGGCTTCCAGATCAAAGCATGAATCAGTCTCTGCAAGACCTGACTCTCTTCTGCAATACGCACCACAGCTCTGCGCTCAACGCTCTGCCCGTGTGTGTTGATCGAAGAACAACTTCCGTAGCACACCCAGAAAGTCCTCTCTCTGAATTTCGTGTCTACCCTCGTGTATCAATCAGCTTCGATCACACTCTTCAGCCCTGGCACCTTCTGCTTAAATACCCTCACCACTTTAAGCAATTTCCAGGTTTAGCCCATTGACTCACAAGATCAATTATCTCCTAAAATCTAGGAGATTAGATTTGATTCATATCTTGAAGCATATCTCCTTCTCTGACTGATAATCCTTGCTGAAATATGCTCAGCAGCATTTTAGAAATTCTTCTAAGCACTTTCACAAAGCTGCCAAACCTTCAAAACTCCCCCAGCACAAAACTGTTACTCGGACAGATGAACCAGCATTTGAACCAGCACCTGCTGCAGCACCCCTGCTGTATCTGTTGCTAGCTGTTCTGCTTGATTGCTTGAGCTGCAGCAGCTCCTTGTTCACTCATGCTGGTTTTGTCAAACACTGCCATACTTGCATTATCAATCTCCCCCTTGGCATTTTGACAAAACCTTAAGGCCAATGCACTCTTCCGAAAACTAGAAACGAAATACTCTAAATAAAATTAATAGAGAGTAAGTAGATGAGGCCACACTCGGCCATAGCATACTGACCATGCAGGGTCAAAAAAATGTATCAATATTCAGCAGCATATAAAACTCCTCTCCCCCTTTTTGTCATAGATGCTCAAGGGGCCTGCTCCTCATCCTCCAGGAACTCCAAGTCTCTGATGAGGCTCCTGATCTGTCCCCGCCTGGCATCTCTCCTCTTGGCTTCAGCATCAAGAATAGCCAGCTCAGACCGGAGGTGACACACAATCCTGGCACGAAGAGCAGACTGGATTGTGGCAGCAGGGGGAAGAGATTCCTCCAAGGGAGCTGGAGCTGAAGAACCACCCATGAGAAGATCCTCATAGGCAACATCCACTGCATGTTTTCCCTTGAATAATTTGTGATCAACAGTAAAGACCTGCAGCTCCTCAGATAAGCCTTCAGTAATCGCTCCGAACTCTGGGTGCTGAGATACCATGATCCCATGGATGAGGGAGGGCAGCACAATAGGCTTGCTGGAGGAGCCACTCCCGGCATGTGTAGCAAGCTGAGGGAACATCACACTTCCCAGGCTGATCTTCCTTCTCTTTCCAATAGAATAAAGAAGGTTAGAAAAGTCTTTGTTGACCTTCCCTCTGTGAGAACTAGGAATCCAGTTCCTTGCACCAAGATGATACAGCAGAGCATACTTGGAGGTTAGCTCAGCTGCACTGAGATTCGGGCCGCCCCAAGACAGGCACACTCCCGCTGTAAGGGTCTTCGCCAATAATTCAGGCTTCACATCAGTGGGAGCCCTTGCATTCTCAGAAATCCCAAGGAAAGCATCAATAATTTCCGGAGTAATAACCACTTGTTTACCCCTTACCCAGCTTCTCCCATACTCATCAGCTCCTTCTTCTCCAAATTTTTCTTCCATATTCACTATAAATTCTCTAACCAGAATAATATTGAAACGGTGAGGAAAGGTTAGGGACTTGAGCAGTTTTACCTCAGTCAGGAGCTCAATCATAGTAGCTGATCTATACTTGTCTTGCACCAGACGCTTCTCATGCACAATGTGTTTCCTCTCAACAGCACTCCAGGATTGAGTGACGCTTTTGTTCCTGAACCATGTGCCTCCGACAGTGAGAGCAGAGAAATCTTCAGCTGCAGGACCTTTCTCAGAGGGTCCACCAAGAGATCCTTCTTCACTGGATGAGCTTTCACTACTGGAGCCTGGGATCAGGATAGGAGCTTTGCCCTTGTCTGAAGAAGGGGGATGTGCTGCAGCAGGTTCTTGTTCAGGGGACTCAGCAGCTGTTTCAACCCCTTCACCAATAATACCTGGAGACATGACCAGTGATCTGCACTCTTCTCCTGCAGGAACTGCTGCAGCAGTCTCTGCTGCTTGTTCTTCCTCTGAAGCAGCTTCAGTCATATCCGCTTCTGGCAGCACAGCAGAACCGGAGACAGGTTCTCCATCACGTACCAGCCGCCTCCTCTTCTGCGAAGCTTCTTCAGAGGGAGAGGGCTCACTGTGCGACACAGGGAGAGGGTTTGGTTCCCACACAACCACCTCCAGCGGCTGAGCAGGGTCTTCGTTGCGTGCCTTGGTCCTTCTCTCAGACCTGCTTTGCCTGTCAGCTGCCAGATTCTTCTTCAGTCCGCGTGTCTTCACCATTTCTGCAGAGATGTGGAAGGAGGGAGGAGCGCACAGAGGATGATCGGCAGAGATTTCTGAGACGCCCTTTGCTCTTGATCTGTGCCCTAGAAAATATTTACCCGTTATTTTCTTTTCCCTTTTGAAGTGTAAGTCACGTGCCTCTCATGTGCAAATATTTTCCTTTCCATCTTTAGCACCCACCACATGTGAACAAGCTAATTCGGACCAGGTTGCTGCAGCACATGTGAGCTTGTTCACCTATTCACTTCAGGCTGCAATTTTTGCTCAGAGGATCCTTGAGAGATTCTGGTGGAGCCTTCTTCACCCATACTTGGAATACACCAGAGCTTTTCTTCTTCTGATCTTCCAGCCTCCTAACCCTTTGTTTGGGTTTCCATATTTGTACCATCTTTGATTTACCCTTGTTTTTAGTAATCCAGTGCCCTTGTGCAGCAACATGAAATGGAGTCTTTGTGCAACATGTGCTGATTCTGGACTTTGCTCCCCCTTTTTCAGTTGAGCAAGTTCTGTGTTGCTGCTTCAGATTGAAGTTGATCTTCTGCTTCCCAACACTTGCACCAGTACTCCACTTGTTCTGAGACTTTTGTTTTGTTTGAGAAAAATGTTGTCCATGATGCTGCAGCATCCTCTTGTACACATGTCTAGATCCAATTTTCTCTGCCATTTTTGAGAAGGCATCTGAATTCTTCTTCTCGTCTGTCTCACCATCTGAGGCTTTAATGAACACTGTCCCTTTAGAGCTTTCTTCACCAGTATATCCAAGCCCTGTTTTCCCTTTTCCAAGTCTTTGGTAAGATAATATTTCGTCCAGAATATTGCTCTGCGGGTCAGCTGTCTTGGCTGCTGCTGGAGTGGATTCAACAGAGGTCTGTCTTTCTGAATCTTCTCTTTTCAGAATAGTAACTTGATTATCAACTGAGGGTAGACATCTCCTTCGTTCTTCTTCCAAGAGATTTACTCTGTCAGTCAAGGTCTGATTGGTCTGAAGAACTGCCTCACACTGTTTGAGTATCTTCCTCAGAAGATCAGCAAAACTGTCAGATGAGTCATCGTCATCTTCACTCTCAGAGACTTCAATCCCATAGTGAATTTCTACCTTCTTTAGCTCATTGAGGTGGACATCTGAAACACTTGTCAGCACAACACAGTTTTCTTCATCACTCTCATCTGAATCACTCCACTTTGCTGTCATGGATTTGCTGTTCTTTTTCTCAGAATTCTTGAAGGGTTTGCTTGGACAATCAGCCTCAATGTGTCCGTACCCTTCACAGTTCCAGCATTGAACTCCCTTTTTCATCTCTTTCTTGTCATCATCGTCCAGTGCTGGTTCTTTCCCTTTCTTCTTTCTTTCACTGCCCCGTCTGAATTGTCTTCGCGAGGAAGAGCTTCTCTCAGTTCTGGATTCCATGTTTTTCAGAACCTTTCCTAGATTTTTAACCAGCATGCTCAACTGATCGTCTGGAACTGTCTGCTTGGTTTCTGCTTCAGCCTTCAAACCAACATTCTTGTCCTTGGAAGTGGTGTCTTCTTTGACCAGTTTCATCTCAAATTGTTTGAGAGACCCCATCAGCTCTTCCAACCTCATGAATCTGACATTCTGAGCTTCTTCAATGGCTGTCACCTTCATGTCAAATTTTGTGGGCAGCGATCTGAGAACCTTTCTGATAAGCTTTTCTTCTGGAATGGGCTCACCAAGGGCATGAGCTTCATTTGCAAGATCACAGAGTTTAGCATTAAACTCAGTGATAGTTTCTTCATCAAGCATCCTCAGATTCTCAAATTGTGTGGCAATAATCTGGAGTCTTGACAGCTTTACTCTATCAGTTCCCTCATGGGCAGTTTGTAGAATCTCCCATGCTTGCTTGGCCATGTCACAGTTTGAGATCAACCTGAAGTTATTAGCATCAACTGCAGCAAAAATTGCATTCAGAGCCTTTGAATTACCAGTTGCTGCAGCACCTTCTTCAGCAGTCCATTCCTCTTCAGGTTTAATTCTTGTCACTCCTTGCTGATCCATGGTGATTGGGGGAGACCACTGAACCACAACAGCTCTCCATGTCTTCTCATCAATAGCTTTGAGAAAAGCTTTCATTCTAGCTTTCCAATAACCATAGTTGCTCTCTTCCAGGAGAGGAGGTCTACTCGTGCTCTGTCCTTCCTTCATTGTCTTGGCAACTTCGGAGACACTGTAGGACCTTTTAAACTCTGTGTGTCGAGTTCCCGCTCTGATACCAATTGAAATTTCAAGTGTCTCTACTTATGCAGATTTGTGAACTAGCAGTTGCTGCAGCACACTCTTGTTCACTTAAATGAAGGCACAGCAGACAATGAATAGGACACAGATTTGTTCACCCAGTTCGGCCAATCTGCCTACGTCTGGGGAGGACTATTCTCCAGTCCTCAATCCACTCAACCAAAGGTTCAGATCACACTAGGTTACAACGCACGCAACCTATGCTACTTTAACCCCGTGTGGACTACTCAACACAATCAGAACAAGCTCTGATTTGTGCCAGCACACCCTCTACAATATGTCAGCCTAGAATAGCTACAATCCTCTTCAAGAACTCAGCCTATTCTAGCCTACACTACTCAGCAGGGTTGCTGCAGCAACAGCTGTAACACCAGCTGAAGCACTCTGTCCGCGTCGCTCCAAGGCCTCCTGCCGAGCCGATCGAACCACTCCAAGAGCGCTGCACACTCTGAGTAACTCCCCCTCACTCAGTGACCACCTGCCACTAGTGAGTTCTTCCGCACGAACCTCGATCGAGCCTTCCACCCGTCAGCTCTTCCGCGGCTGCCTTTGATCAACCAACAAGCTCCACAGCTCTAAATTGGCTTCCAGATCAAAGCATGAATCAGTCTCTGCAAGACCTGACTCTCTTCTGCAATACGCACCACAGCTCTGCGCTCAACGCTCTGCCCGTGTGTGTTGATCGAAGAACAACTTCCGTAGCACACCCAGAAAGTCCTCTCTCTGAATTTCGTGTCTACCCTCGTGTATCAATCAGCTTCGATCACACTCTTCAGCCCTGGCACCTTCTGCTTAAATACCCTCACCACTTTAAGCAATTTCCAGGTTTAGCCCATTGACTCACAAGATCAATTATCTCCTAAAATCTAGGAGATTAGATTTGATTCATATCTTGAAGCATATCTCCTTCTCTGACTGATAATCCTTGCTGAAATATGCTCAGCAGCATTTTAGAAATTCTTCTAAGCACTTTCACAAAGCTGCCAAACCTTCAAAACTCCCCCAGCACAAAACTGTTACTCGGACAGATGAACCAGCATTTGAACCAGCACCTGCTGCAGCACCCCTGCTGTATCTGTTGCTAGCTGTTCTGCTTGATTGCTTGAGCTGCAGCAGCTCCTTGTTCACTCATGCTGGTTTTGTCAAACACTGCCATACTTGCATTATCAATGTTCAAGTGGATAATTGCATGTTGGATTTGATGCACGCGTCGTTGTGCGCGTCAAATTAATTCCTTCCTCTTCCACTTAGTACAGCGGTTAAGTCGGGGTCGAATCCACAGGGAGGTAGTAGATTAGCTTTAACTAGAATCCTGCACTTACAAAAACTGGGGGTGTGAGTGATTGGGGTTGCACAATGCGCGAGTAAACAGTAGTAAAATGCAGGAATTGCACTAGACGTGCGCAGGCAGTAGAGATTAAGTACTATGACTATGAGAAGTATCGGCGCAGACAATCCTCTATGAGTGTATTCCTTATCATCGACTCTAAATGTCTACAGTTTGGTTTGCTAATGTTAGTGTCCGATCAACGCTTCCTAACATATGCGCATGTTCCGATCAAAGTTCATGAGCTATTAATTCTTAAGACTAGTCTAAACAGCTGCGAATCCTGTCACAGTAGCAACTGATTATCCTAGCGCGTTACTCCTAGTCGGCACCGTCAGGCTATTCAACTAGTTTAACATATAACAACAAGCAACAAGAGTAAGATTGTGGTTCAAGGCTTCCCCTACTCATGCAACTAGCTGCCAACAATGTGCGCAGAATTAATATAAGCAAACAAGCTATGCATTAAGCGCAAGTCTCAAGGGAAATACTCATAGATTCATGCCCAACCGATACTAAGCGTTTAGCATCATAGAAACAGTAAATAATATCTAAAGTGTCAAAGAAACAGCAACTAGTAGGTGCGTGCAGGTTGCAGTGTCTCGGCTGGCGCAGTCGGCTAGCGCAGGTCCTCGCAGCAAGCTCGTGTGTTTTTCTGTTCTGCCGCTCTCCCGTGTGCTGTGGTGTGTCTGGATGATATCAATGTCTCTTTCAAACCCTAGCCTTCTTCTCTTTATATACTACTCAAGAGGCTCATCTGCAACTTCCAAATCTGGTGGTGTCAAGATTTGGAAACACCACTATCTGCGCATGGCGCACTGCTCCTGGTTAGCGCAATTGGTTAACGCACCGTTGTCGACTCTGCCAACTTCTCTGTTTGCGCCGCTAGCTCCGCGGGCTGTGTGATGCGCGTCCTAAACGCTGCCTGTTAGCGCGTATCCGACTTAGGCCCTCGTTTCGCCCTGAAATACAAAAACACTGGAAACCAGTAATCTTGTACACAAAATAATACAAACAAGCATAGGGTTAGGATATAAATAAGGTGTATAAATAGGCTCTATCAAACCTCCCACACTTGCCCCTTGTTCGTCCCGAACAAGCACTCAAGCACGGATACCATTACCTTGTTCGTCCCGATCTGCACTACTGATCACCTTGCGCTGCTCTACCACCTGCGCGCAACTGCTTTCAACAGTTCTAATATAACAATTTCGCAATTCATTACCACTCAGCTGGGATGAAGACCATTTCGGATGGCTGGGAGATAGCTCTTCATAGGCTCCGGGTTGTCAGCTCTCACTCCGAGCATGGGTATATGGTTAACAGCGCAAGCTTCTTCCGGTGCGTGATTCTTCCTCGCACTTTCTGGGAACCGAAGCCCTTGATGATTTTCTGTGGACTTTGCGCACGCTGGTACGTATTTGTGCGCATGATGATTCTTTTGTAGCGCATATCATCTGCTGGTATTTTTTTCTTTTGTACAGCGTTGTCTATGGTTCCTATCTTTCCCAGAACGGTTCCAGTCTCGGCCTCCGGATAACAGCTATGGAACACCGCCCCGCTCTCCCTCCTTGGTCTATCTGCGCAGGTCGGCGCACGCGTTTACACCCGCGCCCGCCTTCCTTAGCTCGACTTACAGAGGGAAGATGGTCTGTTTTCCCACCTTGCCACGCTATGGGTATTCGCCTTCGGCATCTGCGTGACTGAGCGCGCTCTCTTGTTCCGAAGGTCGCAAAGCACCGGCCTCCACTAGCGCTCTCGACCATATACCTCACCTTCGAAGCTCGAACGACTAACCGCCTCTCTAGAGCGTTTCTGTCAACTCCACATCCCCTGTATATCCCAACTAACAGGAGCAGAAAAAATGAAAAAAATATACCAAAACCGTTGATAGCAGCGCATGCAATATGGATAGCGCAAAAACAAGCTGAACAGTGTGCGCAACTGATCGCGCGTCGTTGTACGCGTCAAATATAATCCTTCCTCTTCCACTAGTACAGCGGTTAAGTAAGGGTCGATCTCCACAGGGAGCAAGTAGTTCAGTTTTAGCCAGTAACCTACACTTATGAAATTGGGGGTGAGTGATTGGGGTTGCGCGATGCGCAAGTAACAGTGGTATTGTAATGCAGGAATTTGCACTAGACGTGCGCAGGCAATAGAGATTAAGTACTACGACTATGAGAAGTACCGGCGCAGACAATCCTCTATGAGTGTATTCCTTATCATCGACTCTAAATGTCTATAGTTTGGGTTGCTAATGTTAGTGTCCGATCAAGGCTTCCTAACATGTGCGCATGTTCCGATCAAAGTTCATGTGCTATTAATTCTTACACTAGACTAAACAACTACGAATCCGATCAAGGTAGTAATTGCCTATCCTAGCGCGTTACTCCTAGTTGGCACCGTCAGGCTATTCAACTAGTTTAACAAACAACAACAAGCAACAAGAGTAAGATTGCGGTTCACGGCTTCCCCTACTCATGTAACAAGCTGCCAGTGATGTGCACAGAATTAATATAAGCAAGCAAGCTATGCATTAGGCGCAAGTCTCAAAGGAAATACTCATAGATTCATGTCCAACCGATACTAAGCGTTTAGCTAGACATGTTAGTGGTAAACATCACAGAAACAGTAAATAATACTAAAGTTTCCAAGAAAACAATAGCAAACAGTGCGTGCAGGTTGCAGTCTTGGCTGGCGCGGTCGGCTAGCGCAGATCCTCTCAACAAGCTCGTGTGTTTTCCAGTCCTGCTGCGCAGTGCCTCCTTGGGGTACGAATTGTGAATCCTAATTATTGTCTCTCAACCCTAGCCTCCTTCTCTTCTTTATATACTGCTCAGGGGCTCATCCTTGGCAACTTCCAAATCTGGTCGTGTCAGGATTTGGAAACACCACCATCTGCGCCTGGCGCATGGCATCTGCTTAGCGCAATCGGTTAGCGCACCGTGGTTGACTCTGCCAATTCTTCTGTTTGCGCCGCTAGCTCCGCAGGCTGTGTGATGCGCGTCCTAAACGCTGCCTGTTAGCGCGTATCCGACTTAGGCCCTTGTTTTGTGACAGCGCGTCGTCGTGCGCCTCAAATTTGAATTTGTAACTCCTATTAACACACTAGCAAGCGGTAAGCAGGGTCGAACCCAAAGAGAGCAAATGAGTCGGAGTTCAAATGGAAGTCACAGAAAAAAGGAACACAACTGAGAATATCAATTCAAAGAAAATCAGTTCGGGGAATACAATGCAACTAGTTATCATCGATCGAATACATGCATGAACTAATGAATTCTGCCTCAGTCCAACATTCCAGCTAAAGATATGTCGACAATCAAATTCTACCTATTCTTAACCGCTAGGCCTTCGAACAAGTTCAATGGTTACTCCACTTATACCACAAATTGGTTCTACCGCTAGGTTTTCCCCAACAATGCAATCAAGTCAAGTGTAACACAATTGATATCAATCTAGCTCACCGCTAAGCTGCACTAAATTGTCAATCAAAGCATTCGTTTCATTCATACAAGGGCAGCAATCCATAGCTCAAATCATGTATTCATGGACCTCAAACCATTGTTGCACTATAAATCCCCAAACTGAAATATTGATTTAGCTACTCATAATATCCATGAATACAATAGAAACTAGGTTCATCACACTACAATACACGAACTGAACTCAAAACAAGTCCGGCCGTGAACAGTGTTTTCCGGCGACTTTTCCAGCAGCTTCTCTAGAGCTCCTCCACTGCCGTGAACAGTAGCTCCCCGTGAATAGTGTTCCGGAAATGGAGTGTTTAAGAGAGATAATTCTTTTCCCAATTTGTCCATGTCTTAGGTTTAGGGTTTTTGGGTTGAACCATCTTGATTGAACCACATTGAACCAGTAATTGAACCAGCAGAGTTGACTTTGACCGCTGTTGACTTCTTGATCTTGGATGAATGCTTCGAATATGCGATAAATTCCAATGCGATCTTGAACATTCCTGCGATACGAAAACACTACAAAAGATTAATCGATTCACACAAAATGCAATAAAATTATGGGAATAAGCAACTCAATGGAGCGTATAAATACGCTCCATCATTTTGCCCTGAAATACAAAAACACTGGAAACCAGTAATCTTGTACACAAAATAATGCAAACAAGCATAGGGTTATGATCTAAATAATGCGTATAAATAGGCTCTATCAAACCCCCCACACTTGCCCCTTGTTCGTCCTCGAACAAGCACTCAAGCACGGATACCATTACCTCTCTGGAGTCTAGCGCACAGTCTTGCACTCTGGCGCAATCTGGACTACTGAACACCTTGCGCTGCTCTACCACCTGCGCACAACTGCATTCAACAGTTCTAATATAATGATTTCGCAATTCATTACCTCTCAGCTGGGATGAAAATCATTTTGGATGGCTGGGAGATAGCTCTTTATAGGCGCCAGGTTGTCAGCTCTCACTCCGAGGATGGGTATATGGTTAACAGCGCAAGCTTCTTCCGGTGCGTGATTCTTCCGCGCACTTCCTGGGAACTCAAGCTTTTTGATGATTTTCTTTGTGGACTTTGCGCACGCTGGTACGTATTTGTGCGCATGATGATTCTTTTGTAGCGCATATCATCTGCTGGTCTTTATTTCTTTGTACAGCTTTGTCTACGGTTCCTATGTTTCCCAGAACTGTTCCAGTCTCGGGCTCCGGATAACAGCTATGGAACACCGCCCCGCTCTCCCTCCTTGGTCCCTTTGCGCAGGTCGGCGCACGCGTTTACACCCGCGCCCGCCTTCCTTAGCTCGACTACCAGAGGGAAGGTGGTCTGTTTTCCCACCTCGCCACGCTTTTGGGTACTTGCCTTCGGCATCTGCATGACTGAGCGCGCTCTCTTGTTTCGAAGGTCGCGAAGCACAGGCCTCCACTCGCGCTCTCAACCATATACCTCTCCTCTGAAGCACGAGCGACTAACCGCCTCTCTAGAGCGTTTCTGTCAACTCCACATCCCCTGTATATCCCAACTAACAGGAGCAGAAAAACGAAAAATATACTAAAAATAGTTGATAGCAGCGCACGGCGCAATATGGATAGCGCAAACAAGCTGAACAGCGCGCGCAACCCGCACTCAAGCGCACTACTACTACTGTTTCCTTCAATTAAACTAAGCTACACTAAAAAGCTCAAAAACGTGAAATGTAAGTGTAACGCTCCCCCCCCCCCCACACTTAAACAGAGACGTGTCCCCACGACTCAAGCTCAAGCGCACGGAGAACGCGCACATGCATGCAAGTAAAATAAAGAACATAAGAAAGAAAAACATATCGGGTTACCTCCCGACAAGTGCCTTTGTTTAACGTCGTTGGCTCGACTCTACCTCGTTACGTGCCCAAATGTGTGCCAGCGACCTCCCCCACTTTTGCTCCTGAGTGACCCTATGCGTGTGTATGTGTTGTGTTCTTCTTGGTCCTGTGCAAAGGGTGAGAAGGGTAGTCAGCATGGATAATATGTGAGAAGTCTGCAGTAACGAGAGTAGATGAAGAGGAAGAAGAAATGTAAGCAATAGGTTCCAGTTCTCCCTCTGGTGCATCTGGTGGCGGCTCTGGCGCAATGCTCATGCGCCATCCAGTCTGAATGCGCTTGGGAACTAGCTCGCCCTGCGCATTCTCTTCCACTGTGATTCCTCTTTTCTTCGGCACAACGTGCACTGGACTGACCCATTTTCTGTCCGAGATGGGGTAAATGACTCCTGCGTCAACCAACTTTAGAATTTCCTTCTGCACTACCTCCATCATATTCGGGTTCAATCTGCGCTGAGCCTCCCTGGATGGTTTGGCACCATCTTCCAACAGAATCCTATGCATGCATACGTCTGGGCTCACTCCACGCAGATCTGCCAGTGTCCATCTTATAGCGCACTGGTTCCTGCGCAGCACCTGCTGTAAACGCACTTCCTGCTCCTCTTCTAATCCTTTCTTTATGATCACTGGCAGGGTGTCCTCATTTCCCAAGAAAATGTATTTGAGGTGCTCTGGCAGTTGCTTCAGCTCGACCTTGGGTGCCTGTTCAATAGAGGGCAAGATTTTATTAGCAGTGCAAATATGAACTATGTCGTGTACCTGTTTGAGTTCTGGTTCAGCACTGCTCAGCTCCTCGTCCTGCTCCTCCAACTCTGCCTGTGCCAGTGGCTCTGGTTCTATTGTTGCGCTTGCACATTGCGCATCTGAGACTAAATCGTCAATGCTGTCCATCGCGTGCACTGTGGCGTCCTCGTGTGGGTGCTGCATCCCCTTGAATATATTGAAATGGATCTCTTCGCCGTCAACCTCCATGGAGAGTGTGCCCCTCCACACGTCTATCTTCGTGCGCGCGGTCATCAGGAAAGGTCTGCCCAGTAGGATCTGCGCACTGCTGGTGTTTGATTCACCCTCCATTTCTAGCACATAAAAATCTGCTGGGAACACCAGCTCTCCTACTCGCACAAGAACATCCTCTATCATGCCTGCAGGTTGTTTGCAAGACCAATCTGCTAGCTGAATAGTGAGACCTGCAGGCTTTAGTGGTCCAAGGCGCAATGTCGCATATAGGGAATAAGGTAACAAATTGATGGATGCGCCTAAATCAATCATGCAATTGCTTACTGTGGTCTTACCTAAAGTGCAAGGGATAGTGAACGTACCTGGGTCTGGGCACTTAGGGGGTACCTTATGTTGCACGATCGCTGAGGCCTGCGCATTTAGCATTACCTGCGCGCATTCGCCTTTCCTCCTCTTGTTTGTGCACAGCTCCTTTAAAAATTTGGCGTACCTGGGAATCTGCCGAACTGCTTCGATAAGGGGAATGTTGATTTCCACCTTGCTGAATAACTCGTATAGCTCTCTGTCCAGCGCTTCCTTTCTAGCCGATGGTGCCTGCACAGGAAAAGGTGCAGGTATATTAGTATGATTCGTGCCCTTGTCGTTTATTTGTGTTATACCTGGTGCTTCGCCCTGCTGGCTTGTGGCTGGCACTTCTGGTTGCGCATCTTGCTCTGATTGCGCATTCTGTTCAGCTGGATCCGGGGCTTGTGCAGCTGGTTGCGCGGGCGCCTTCGTGGTCTGCTCTGCTCCTATCGTGCGCCCAGTCCTCAGTGTTACTGCATTGACTCCTCCTTTGGGGTTCTGAATCACTTGCGAAGGCAGGTTGCCATCGCTCTTTTTCAGCTCATACACCGTAGTAGCGATCTGTGATAGCTGCTTTTCAATGGACTCGAACCTCTTGTCATACTTCTCGTCATTCTTGCGCACTGTGTCTGCTAGCTGCCCCACGATATCTTCCAAAGATCGCCTCGGTTGCTGGTTGTTATGCGCTGGTGCGTCAGTGCGGTGATGCGGTGGATTGTAGGGCGCAGCGTGTTGCGTCTGCTGTGGTGCGCGCTGATCTGTGGACTGCCTCTGGAAATTGTTTTCCTCCTTCCATCTGAATCCATTTGCTGCCAGTCCAAAGCGCGGCTGATTCTGCCTCTGTGGCCCTCTGTTATCCCATCCTCCAAGAGCATTGACATCTCCGGATTCCTCGAAAAGTGTGGGACATTCATCAGTTTTGTGCTCGGTTGACCTGCAGAATTCACATACCTTTGGCGCAACTGGTTCTGCGCTTTGCGCACTCATCAACTTCTGCAGCATGACCTTCATTTCCTTGATCTCAGCGCTTGTTTCTACCTGATGCACAGAACGAGTACGACTATTTTCAAGTGTTAGCTGATGTCGTACCTGCCCAGCAGAGTCTTCTATCAGCTGCCACGCGTCTTCTGGATACATGTTCCAAATGTCGCCTCCTGCGCATGCGTTCAATAACCTCAGCTCCATGGGTAGCAATCCATTCAGGAAGTTCTCTATCAGCACATTCTGGGGCAGGCCATGATTGTAGCAGTTGTCCTCTAGCTCCCTGAAACGCTCGTAATACTCTGACAGTGACTCTCCTGCGCTCTGCCTTGGCGCGGCCAGTTCCCTCCTGAGTAGCTCGATCTTCGCTGCGGGATAGAATTTGTCCAGGAACTTCTTCTGCAGCTGCTCCCATGTTTGAATTGATCCGGCTGGTAAGTTCATCAACCAATGTCTGGCTGTATCACATAGTGAAAATGGGAATGCCTTCATCTTCGGCGCCTCATCGCTCTCCCCTTCGGTCTTCATGTTCTCGCATATGACTAGGAATTCTCGCACATGCTTGACTGGATTTTCCTTGTTCATCCCGTGGAACTTGGGCATGTGATGGATGAGCGAGCTCCTTAGCTCAAAATGACCGTCTGGTGGAAGCACGATGCACCATGGCTGGTTAACAGTGATAGGGGCTGACATCTCGCGCACTGTTCTGCGCCGCGCAGCTTGTCGCGCGGGTGGCGCATTATACAGTTCAGCGGCCATCCTTGCTTCAACCTCGCGCTGCACTTCTTCTCTGAACAGGGCTGCGCGGTTATGTGCTCTTGCTTCCTCTGGGGTTCTGTCCCGTAAGTTGTCTCCTACGACACTGTTATCCTCCATGATCTGTTCTAAATCTCAAAGAAAACGAAATTAAAAGATAACTAATGCTGCTGCGTCTGTCAGTGCGCAACTAGAATCTGCGCAGCGCAACTGTTTCAAGGTTGCGCAGGCTAATGGTGATTGCGCGCTGTCAGAAACAACAACGAGAAAACAAAACAAACTGAAATAACTAGTTACTAAAAAAGGAAAAAACGTAAACTAGCTAGAACTTAGCTGTGTTGCTCCCCGGCAACGGCGGCAAAATTTGATCGCGCGTCGTTGTACGCGTCAAATATAATCCTTCCTCTTCCACTAGTACAGCGGTTAAGTAAGGGTCGATCTCCACAGGGAGCAAGTAGTTCAGTTTTAGCCAGTAACCTACACTTAGATCCCTCATAGTCAGCTCATGACGGGCCTATATAATTGTTGAGGTGTGTATGGTCGAGGTGGGGCATAATCATCAAACTCCTCCATCCTTGCAACTCTATTGTTCTGCCCGTTGAAAGCCATCATTTGACAAGCTGCTCTTTATCTTTGATTGAATGTTCGTTCAGGCTCGTCATAGAACGGTGGTATGACTTATGGGGGAACTTCATCGTGGATGTGATCATGTCCATGGCTCTGGTGGCCATCGCCATTGACGCTCCCTGCATTCGACATACCAAGAAAACGTAGCAAAATACAAATAAATGAGAATAAAATAGAAAACGACCTCCGGTTGGCGAAAAACACGTTATGTCACGAGCAATGCTGGTGATTTCTGGTTGTAGGCTCGTTCCACTTGGAAAAACACCTTATAATATTCGATCGGACACCGGTAGCATAAGTTATACTATCCTGCGCCTCCGAAAAAAATAGCAAAAAAAAAAAAACAAAGGGAAACAAGAAAATAAAGCTAAGAACTCTATACTGAGTGTTGCTCTCCCCGGCAACGGCGCCAAAATTTGACGGCACGTCGTTGTGTGCATCAAAGTTAAATTTATAATAGCTACTTACTAGCTAGTGATAAACAGGGTCGAACCCAAAGAGAGCAATCAGTTATAAAGTTCTACTAACAATTATCATAAAAAAGGGGGATTTTCAAGAAGAATGTTATTGTTTAATAAATTCAGAAAGATTCAGTTCAGGGATATGCATTGCAACTGGCAATCATCGATTGAAACATGCATGAATTAGTAAAACTACTATTCTAGTCTAACAATCCTGCTACGCTAATGTCGACTCTAATAGTCTACCGACTCTTAACCGCTAAGTTCTCAAGTATATGTAATACTTATCCTCTTAGTTACCAATACAAGTTCCACCACTAGGCTTACGCTAATGTTGGACTAATCGAATATCATGCACTGTTAGCCTAACTAGTCACCGCTAAGTTCCTTTAATCAAACATACAAGCATGCCATTAAGTTCAAGAAAAGAAATTTACTTAATTGAATTATGAAAACATAAGTATCTCAAACCGTACGTTGCCACACAAATCCCTAAACTAAATTAGAGTTTAGCTACCACAATCCATCTAAAATAATAATGTAAGCTCAGTTCAGAAAATACAAAAATTGTGAACAGTACTTCTGGCGAATAGTAAACGATGAACAATGCACGATGAATAGTGCTTTCGTCTCTCCAAGCTCGGCTCTGCTCAATGGCCGTCAAAAAGTCTATAATTGGCGTCTCACAAGTCTCTACTTATATGCAAACCATGCGGGCTTCTAAATTTCATCTCAGGTCGAGGCCTAATGCTAACGTCACCATTTGCTAGCCGCGCCGCATGTATACATTAACCAGCCTGCGAAAAAAGAGACATTAAGCTCCAGCGCGCGACACTAACGTCTTCTCAAGTGATTCGTGCAAGGCTTCTCAAGGTGATTCGCCCAGGTTGGGGGAATCAAACAGGCAGAGCTGCTCTCCTGCTGCACGAATCAACTTTGCCTGGTCGAGTCACTTTTGACTCTGAAATTCGCAGCGCCTCTGATAAACAGATTCGTGAACAAGAGTTGCTACAACACACTCTTGTTCACCTGGAAACTGTTTTAGCAAGAATGAACAAGGACAAATATTTGTTCACCCAGTTCGGCCAATTGCCTACGTCTGGGGAGGACTATTCTCAGTCCTCAATCCACTAATCTCAAAGGTCTCAAAGTACACACGGTTACAACTCCACGCAACCTATGCTACTCAACCTTAGGTGGATCCTCGAACACAATCAGAACAGGCTCTGACTTGTGTCTGCACACCCTCTACTGATATCAATCTAGAATAGCTACCGTCTCCTCGAAACTCAGCCTATCTACTGAAAACTTAGATACTGTAGGGTTTCTATAGCATCTGCTGTAGCACATAGCTGATGCACAAATTGTCCACGTTGCTCCGAAGCCTTCCGCTGAGCCGTTCGAACGATACCACGAGCGCTGCACACTCTGGAATACTCCCCCTCACTTAGTGACCTCCTGTCACTAGCGAGCACTGCCGCCCAGACACTCGACCGAGTCACTTACTGGTCAGTTCTTCCGCGGCTGCCCTTGATAAACCAACAAGCACTCTCTGCTCTGAATTGGCTTCCAGATCAAGCTTGGATCAGACTACGCAAGTCCTGATCACCTTCTGCTTCTGTCACCACAGCTCTGCGCTCACGTTCCGCTCTCGGTGATAATCGAAGATCTCGTTCGCACACTAAAAATACTCTCTTGGAATTCTATGTGTGTTCTTGCTCTCTGCACTCTTCTTCGATCAACTTCCATGCTCTGAAGTGTCTTCTTTATATAGAAGCACCCACTTGCATCATTATCAGGATTTAGCCATTTCCCTAGTAATATCAATATCTCCTAATTTTTAGGAGATTAGATTTCATTTGAGATTCAAATCTCCCACAATCAAATCTCCTTCTTCAGCTAGGAATCTCCACTGGAATATTCTCTGCAGCAACTTAGAAACTCCTCTGATGCTCTTAGAAGGACTGCCAAGCCCTCTTTTCAAAGACCCAGGTTGCTGCTGCTCGGACAGATGCTACAGCTCTTCTGAACAAGCTCCTGCTATAGCTTCCTCCAGCTATAGCTGCTCCTTGTTCACTGATCTTGTTCACGAAAGCTGGACTCCTGCTATAGCAACATCTTGTTCACTGATCTTGTTCACGTATGCTGGACTCCGGCTATAGCAGCATCTTGTTCACGTGTGCTGGTTTTGTCAAACACTGCCATATTGCATCATCAATCTCCCCCTTGGTATTTTGACAAAACCCCTTTGAATGTTTCAATTCAAATTCTCCGGTATCTCCCTACCCTTTTTCTCCCCCTTTTTGGTACAAGTAACAAGGGGAAGTTCCTGGCTGTCTCAGGGAGGCGAGACACAAAGTCCCAGAGAGGATCTCAGGTCTTCGAACCGGACTGCGTCCAGAGCTTTTGTGAAGATATCAGCAAGCTGTTTGGCCGACACAACATGCTGAAGAGCAATGATTTTCTTTTCCACCAGATCACGGATGAAGTGATGTCGAATGTCAATGTGTTTGGTTCTGCTGTGTTGAACAGGGTTCTTGGAGATGCTGATAGCACTCATGTTGTCACAGTAGAGAGTCATTTCGCCTTGATCGAGTCCATACTCACCCAACATTTGCTTCATCCACATCATCTCTGCACAGCAGCTCCCAGCAGCTATGTACACTGCCTCATCTGTAGATAACGAGATGCTATTTTGTTTTCTACTGAACCAGGACACCAGGTTGTTTCCCAGGAAGAAGCAGCCTCCAGAAGTGCTCTTCCTATCCTCAGAGCATCCTGTCCAGTCCGCATCTATCCTACCAGGTTTGCATTTGAATCCTTAGTATACCATAAACCATAGTGCACAGTTCCTACAACATACCGAATGATTCGCTTGACCAGCTGCAAGTGACTATCTTTGGGGCAGGCTTGAAATCTAGCACATACTCCTACTGCAAAGGAGATAGTCTGACTCAATCATACTTCTGTAGATAGTCTGACTCACTTCCACTCCTTGTTCATCTTTGATGGCTTTGACATGAGTAGCAGCGGGCGTTCGATTGTGACTGGCTTTATCTAGCTGAAATTTCTGCACAAGATTCTTGCTGTATTTGCTTTGTGCAATAAAGATTCCATCTTCTTTCTGGGTGATCTCCAGACCAAGGAAATATGACAGTTCTCCGACCATGCTCATTTTGAATTCCTTCTGCATGTGATCCACAAACTGCTTCACCAGGTGCTGAGACTTCGATCCAAAGACGATGTCATCCACATATATCTGTGCAATGATCACATCTGACTTGGTTCTTTTCACAAATAAAGTGATGTTGCAGTATGACAGTGTTTGACAAAATCAGCACAAGTGGACAAGCAAGTAAACAAGTTGCTGCTATAGCTCGTGTTCAGTGTTTGTGAACAAGACCAGTGAACAAGGAGCAGCTGTAGCAAGAGAAAGCTATAGCAGGAGCTTGTTCAGAAGGGCTGTAGCGTCTGTCCGAGTAGCAGCTTTTTGGATCTTTGGAAAGAGGGCGTGGCAGTCCTTCTAAGAGCATCAGAGGAGTTTCTAAGTTGCTGCAGAGAATATTCCAGTGGAGTTTCCTAGCTGAAGTAGGAGATTTGATTGTAGGAGATTTGAATCTCAAATCAAATCTAACCTCCTCAAAATTTAGGAGATATTGATATTGCTAAGGGAATTGCTAAATCCTGATAATGATGGCAGTGGGCGCACCTATATAATGGAGTCTCTTCAGAGCAATGAAGGTTGATCAAATGACAGAGTTAATACATAGAGCATACGCAGAAGATCAAGTGAGAGATTCGAGTGCGTGCGAAAATTTGATCACCACCGAGAGCAGAGCGTGAGCGCAGAGCTGAGTGGTTATTGTAGTGTGTGATCAGGACTTGCAGAGTCTGATTACAGCTTGATCTGGAGACCAATTCAGAGCAGCAGTGCTTGTTGGTGGATCAAGGAAGGCCGCAAAGGGATTGTCGAGTGGAGGGACTCAGGCAATTGATTGAAGGCCAGCTCTTGCTAGTGACAGGAGGTCACTGAGTGAGGGGGAGTATTGCAGAGTGTGCACCGCTCGTGGAATCGTTCGAGCGGCTCAGCGGAAGGCTTGGAGCGACGCGGACAGTTAGTGCATCAGCTGTGTGCTACAGCAGATGCTATAGCAACCCTGCAGAATCTGAGTATTGTTTAGAATAGGCCGAGTTTCATGGAGACAGTAGCTATTCTAGATAGATATCAGTAGAGGGTGTGCAGACACAAGTCAGAGCCTGTTCTGATTGTGTACGTGGTTGAGTAGCATAGGTTGCGTGGGTTGTAACCGTGTGTACTTGGAAACCTTGAGATTAGTGGATTGAGGACTGAGAAGAGTCCTCCCCAGAAGTAGGCAATTTGGCTGAACTGGGTGAACAAACCCTTGTCCTTGTTCTTTCCTGCTGAAATAGTTTTCTGGTGAACAAGAGTGTGCTGTTGCAACAGCTTGTTCACAAATCTGTTTATCAGAGGCGCTGTGAATTTCAATTGGTATCAGAGCCGACGCTCAGCACACAGAGTAAAAGATCCTACATCGCCTCTGAAGAAGTCAAGGAACAATGAGGGAAGGACAGAGCACGAGCAGACCTCCATTGTTGAAAGAAAGCAACTATGGATATTGGAAGGCTAGGATGAAGGCCTTTCTCAAAGCCATTGATGAGAAGACTTGGAGAGCTATCGTGGTCCAGTGGTCTCCTCGGATCATCATGGATGAACAGGGAGTTACACGGATAAAACCTGAAGAACAATGGACTGCTGAAGAGGGAGCTGCAGCAACTGGTAATTCAAAGGCTCTGAATGCTATCTTTGCTGCGGTTGATGCTAACAATTTCAGGTTGATTTCAAACTATGATATGGCCAAGCAAGCTTGGGAAATTCTGCAAACTGCCCATGAAGGAACTGATAAAGTAAAGCTGTCAAGATTACAGATTATTGCTACGCAGTTTGAAAATTTGAAAATGCTAGAAGAGGAGACAATCACTGAGTTCAATGCGAAACTGTATGATCTGGCAAATGAAGTCCATGCTCTTGGAGAACCTATTCCTGAACTGATTAGGAAAGTTCTCAAATCGTTACCCACAAGATTTGACATGAAAGTGACGGCCATTGAAGAAGCTCAAAATATCAGACACATGAGGCTGGAAGAATTAATTGGATCGCTCAAACAGTTTGAGATGAAGTTAGTCAAAGTGGATGCTCCCCTCAAAAAACACTAATGTTGGATTGAAGGCTGAAACAGATGAAAAGAAACCCTCAGCTGATGATCAACTGGGTCTGCTGGTAAAAAATCTAGGAAAGCTCTTGAAAAACATGGGAACAAGGTCAGGCAGACCTCAACCTCTCAAAGACAATCCAGAAGAGGTGGAGGAAATCAGAGAAAGAGCAAAGAACCAGCTGCAGAGGAAGAAGAAAAGAAAGGAAGAAGAAAAGGGATTCAGTGCTGGAACTGTGAGGGGTACGGACACAGAGAAGCGGAGTGTCCCAGCAAGCAAGCCAAAGACTCTGACAAGAAAGTCAACAAGTCACTAACAGCAACATGGAGTGACTCTGAGGAAAGCGATGAAGAAAATGTTATTGTGTTAGCTAGTGTATCCTCTTATGAATCTGAAACAGCAGTAAAAAATGAGTTCAATTATGGGATTGATGTCTCAGATAGTGAAGAAGAAGATGACTCTACTCACAACATGTTAGAGAATCTGCAAGACATTCTTCACCAATGTGAGGATGCCTTGAAGGTAAATCAAGCCTTAAATGATAGAGTCAACCATCTGGAACAAGAGAGGGAGGAGTTGCTTGAGAAATTGTCAACACTCAGTAGACCAGTCATTCTACAGAAGAAAGGAGAAGCTGTCTTCAAGAACCCTGCTGTCAGTATTTCTCCAACAATTGATCCTCAGAAAAATATACTGGATGAAATTCTGTCCTATCAACGTTTTGGAGGAGGAAGAATGGACCTGGGATATACAGGTGAGGAAACCTCTGGTAAACTAGTCTTTGTTAAGGCTGTAGAAACAAAGGAAATCGAGGAGAGTAAAGAGAAAGGTGGACTCTGCCAGAAACTGATAGAGGAAGAATTAACTGTCAATCTGAACCAGGAAATGCTTCAGTGACCGCTGTATCGACCCCCTGTATCAAATGCCCATCTTCACAAAGGAAGCAATCCGCAAACCTGTGGAAAGGAAAAAGGTCCTCAAAGAAGATATTTTAGCTTGCAGAATCCTCTGATGCACAGAAGGGTTACCAGGATCAGGGGTAACTTCAGAAGGAGGAAATCTAAGCTCAACGATCACTGTCAGATGTCCCACACCTCAGCTTATCTTGGCAATCTTCATCAACGATCAGAACTGAAATGGAGAGTCAAAATAATAGAGAAACCAGCACACTGGGATGGAGCTCGCAAAAGAGTACCAAAGAAAACTCAGATATGGAGACCCAAAGGCAACAAACTGAAAAACAACGGGGTTGGAAGTCTGAACCTGTGGAAGCTCAAATGTGAGAAGCGAACAGACCAGGAACATGAGGGTCAGAAGAGGGTGAAATCAAGACAAACTCAAGTGTGGGTAAAGAAACAATTATCAGAGTCTCACGAGGATCCTCCTACAAAGGTGTTATCCAGGATGTGTAGGAGAACCAGCTCCTACCTGCTATAGCAACCTGGCCCGACGAAGCTTGTTCAAATTCTCTGGTTGCTAAAGATTGGAAAAGGCACATGCAGGGCACGTGAGCCCAAAATCTCAAATAAAAGGGAAAAAGCAGCGGGTAAAATCAAATTTTAGGGCACATTCTGGTGAAGCTTCCCCAAAATCGCATACTCAGATCAACCTTCCTCTTCTACTCGATCACCACCAGCGTTTGACAATGGTGAAGACTCGCGGACTGAAGAAAAATCTGGCTGCAGCAAGGCAAGGCAGGACTGAACGAAGGACCAAGCTCCGCAATGAAGCCCCTACTCAGCGGTTAGACTTGGTGGTCTGGGAGCCCGCACCCCTGCCTGTGTCACACAACGCTCCTTCTTCTCAAGAAGGAACCTCACTGAAAAGGAGGCGTCTAGTCCGTGACGGGGAACCTACCTCTAGTGCAACAACAGTGGATGAAGAGGAAGTCGTTGAAGAAGCCTCAAGAGAAGTACAAGCTGCAGAGAATGCTGTGGTAAGTCATACTGAAGAGAGCTGCAGAACACTTGTCAAATCCCCAGGCATAGAAGGAGAAGGGGAGGAGTTGGAAGCTGAAGTGCTTGAACAAGAATCTGCTGCAGCACATCCCCCTCCTCCCTCGGACAAAGGAAAAGCTCCAATCATCATTCCTGATTCCAGTAGTGAAGAAGAGGAGTCTAGTAAAGAAGAGGAGTCCAGTGAGGATTCTACTGGAGAACCTTCCGAGAGAAGACCGGTGGTTCTAAAGCCCAGTGAAGAAGATGACACTGCTGCAGTCACAGTCGGGGGCATATGGTTCAGAAACAAGAATGCCTCTCAATCCTGGAGCTCAGTAGAGAGGAAGCATATTGTGACAGAGAAGAGACTGGACCTGGACAAATACAAATCTGCATCCATTGTCCAGCTTCTTACTGAGGTAAATTTACTCAAGTCCCTCACTTACCCGTACAGATTCAATACGTCATTAGTCAGGGAATTTATAGTGAACATGGAAGAAAAATTTGGTGAGGAAGAAGGGAATGGTTTTGGACAGAGCTGGGTGCGAAGTAAGAAAGTAGTGATCACCCCTGAGAAAATAGATGAATTTCTTGAGATAGACAGCGATGCTAGAGAACCCACAAATGTCAAACAAGAGGTGTAGGCTAGAGTCCTCACGGGAGGAGTGTGCTTGTCTTGGGGTGGACCAAACCTTAGTGCTACTGAACTCACCTCCAAAAATGCCCTATTGTACAACCTGGGCATTAGGAACTGGATTCCCAGCTCCCACAGGGGAAAGGTTAGTAGGTCCTTTGCTAACCTTCTACACTCAATTGGGAAACGAAGAAGAATTAGCCTGGGTAGTGTAATGTTTCCCCTGGTGGCTGCTCAAGCTGGCAGTGCCTCCTCCAGCAAGCCCATTGTGTTATCCTCCTCATTTATGGAATGATGGTCTCTCAGCATCCAGATCTAGGTGAGATTACTCAAGGATTGTCCGAGGAGCTACAGGTGTTTACAGTGGATCACAAACTCTTCAAAGGAAAGCATGTAGTGGACATAGCCCATGAGGATCCTCTCCGGGTTGGTTCTTCAGCCCCATCCACTCTGGAGGAACCGCTTCCCCCTGCCGCTTCTATCGAAGCAGCCCTCCGTGCGAGAATTGTCAGCCATCTAAGATCTGAGAATTGTCCGAGTAGCAGCTTTCTGGATCTTTGGAAAGAGGGCGTGGCAGTCCTTCTAAGAGCATCATAGGAGTTTCTAAGTTGCTGCAGAGAATATTTCAGTGGAGTTTCCTAGCTGAAGTAGAAGATTTGATTGTAGGAGATTTGAATCTCTAATCAAATCTAATCTCCTAAAATTTAGGAGATATTGATATTGCTAAGGGAATTGCTAAATCCTGATAATGATGGCAGTGAGCACGCCTATATAATGGAGTCTCTTCAGAGAAATGAAGGTTGATCGAATGACAGAGTGAATACAAAGAGCATACGCAGAAGATCAAGTGAGAGATTCGAATGCGTGCGAAGATTTGATCACCACCGAGAGCAGAGCGTGAGCACAGAGCTGAGTGGTTATTGTAGTGTGTGATCAGGACTTGCAGAGTCTGATTACAGCTTGAACTGGAAACCAATTCAGAGCAGCAGTGCTTGTTGGTGGATCAAGGAAGGCCGCAAAGGGATTTTGGAGTGGAGGGACTCGGGCAATTGATTGAAGGCCAGCTCTTGCTAGTGACAGGAGGTCACTGAGTGAGGGGGAGTATTCCAGAGTGTGCAGCGCTCGTGGAATCGTTCGAACGGCTCAGCGGAAGGCTTGGAACGACGCGGACAGTTTGTGCATCAGCTGTGTGCTACGGCAGATACTATAGCAACCCTGCAGAATCTGAGTATTGTTTAGAATAGGCTGAGTTTCGTGGAGACAGTAGCTATTCTAGATAGATATCAGTAGAGGGTGTGCAGACACAAGTCAGAGCCTGTTCTGATTGTGTACGTGGATCCACTTGTGGTTGAGTAGCATAGGTTGCGTGGGTTGTAACCGTGTGTACTTGGAAACCTTGAGATTAGTGGATTGATGACAGAGAAGAGTCCTCCCCAGACGTAGGCAGCTGAACTGGGTGAACAAACCCTTGTCCTCGTTCTTTCCTGCTGAAATAGTTTTCTGGTGAACAAGAGTGTGCTGTAGCAACAGCTTGTTCACAAATCTGTTTATCAGAGGCGCTGTGAATTTCATAAAGTTTTGTTAGCTCCCCCTCTTTTGTAACCATGGTTTTCAAGAAAGACTGTCAGCCGCTCGTACCATGCTCGAGGAGCCTGTTTAAGCCCATACAGAGCTTTCTTCAGTTTGTACACATGCTCCGGGTGATGAGGATCTTCAAATCCTTTTGGCTGGGCAACATACACTTCTTCAGAGAGATCTCCGTTCAGGAACGCACTTTTGACATCCATTTGATATAGTTTAAATCCTAGGAAACAAGACATAGCTAGGAGCAGTCTGATGGCCTCCAGACGAGCAACTGGAGCAAAAGTTTCTTCGAAATCTAGCCCCTCAATTTGAGTGTATCCTTGAGCAACTAGTCTGGCTTTATTTCTTGTGATGTTTCCCTTTTCATCAGTTTTGTTTTTGAAGATCCACTTGGTGCCTATAGGGCTGTCCACCAAGTCCCAAACATCGTGTCTTTCAAACTCTGCTAGTTCTTCCTGCATGGCTATCATCCAGAATTCGTCACTCATAGCTTCCTTGAAGTTCTTCGGTTCCTTACTGGATAGGAAGCAGATATTGAGGTAAGCGTTGCTTCTGGTCCACCTTCTTTCTGTCGGGTCTCCAATCACATTGGTCAGTGGATGATTCTTCTGAATCTTCTTTGGAGGCTGCCTTGATGGTGGATCATGAGTCTCATTATTCTGTTCTTCATGCAAGTTCTCTAATTGTTCGTCTGAACTTTCTGCTTCAGCACTTGCTGTCGCATCTTCTGGAGCCGAAGTTTGTTCACTTCTGCTTGACTGGTAGGAGCATCTTCAATGTCAGAGTCTTCGTCGTCAAGGACAGTGGAAGAGACTTCTTCAACATCGTTGACTACTACATTTATGGATTCCATCACTGTCCTTGTCCTCTGGTTGTACACTCGATATGCCCTGCTGTTCATTGAATATCCCAGGAACAATCCAGCATCGCTCTTTGGGTCAAGCTTCTTTATGTACTCCCGATCTCTCAGAATGAAGCAGTCACTTCCAAAGGTGTGGAAGTATTTAACTATGGGCTTCTTCTGATTCCAGAGCTCATAGCAAGTCTGGTTGGTTCCTTTCCGTATGGTGACTCTGTTGATGATGTAACATGCGGTGTTCATTGCCTCGGCCTAGAATCTCAGGGGAACCCTCTTGGCATGAATCATGACTCTGGCCATTTCTTGTATTGTCTGATTCTTTCGTTCTACTACACCATTCTGCTGAGGAGTGATGGGAGAAGAATACTGATGTGAGATACCCCTTTGACGACAGAACTCATCAACTGCTTCGTTCTAAATAATGTGTATAAATAGGCTCTATCACATGGTGATACAAAGGTTGCTGTAGCAGGAACTGATTCACCCTTCCTTGTGTTTTTCTACCTTTCCTGACTGATCTGTATCTGACCATTTTGCATTCATCTTCACTCAGATCTGTCTCATCTTCACTTCTACTTGCAGAGATAGCACTTTTCTGCTCAGCCTTCTTCATTAGTTTGCTGGTACAGTCCACTTGTCGATGGCCATATCCTTCACAGTTCCAACATTGCATGCCCTTTCTTCTGTCTCTCTTCTCATCATCATTTTGAGCAGATTCCTTCCCTCTCCGTTTATTTCCTCCACCTCTTCTAGATGGCCTTCGTGGGAATGAGCTTTGTCCAGATCTTGACTCCATGTTTTTTAAGAGCTTCCCGAGGTTCTTTACTAGCAGACTCAGGTGGTCATCTGGAGTTGGCTTCTTCACTTCTGTTTCTGCATTCAGTCCTATATTCTCTTTAGGAGTGGGCTCTTCTTTAACCAGCTTCATCTCAAATTGTTAGAGAGATCCAACCAATTCTTCCAGCCTCACGTGTCTGACATTTTGAGCTTCTTCAATTGCCGTTACTTTCATGTCAAATCTTGTGAGCAATGATCTGAGGACCTTCCTAATCAGCTTCTCTTCAGGAATAGGTTCTCCAAAAGCATGGGCTTCATTTGATAGATCACATAGTTTTGCATTGAACTCAGTGATCGTCTCCTCTTCTAGCATTCTCAGATTCTCAAATTGCGTAGCAATAATCTGTAATCTTGACAACTTTACTTTATCAGTTCCTTCATGGGAAGTTTGCAGGATTTCCCAAGCTTGCTTGGCAATATCACAGTTTGATATCAACCTGAAATTGTTAGCATCAACTGCAGCAAAAATAGCATTCAGAGCCTTTGAATTACCAGTTGCTGTAGCTCCCTCTTCAGCAGTCCATTGTTCTTCAGGTTTTACCCGTGTAACTCCCTGTCCATCCATAGTAATCGGAGGAGACCACTGGACCACGATAGCTCTCCAGGTCTTCTCATCAATGGCTTTGAGAAAGGCCTTCATCCTAGCCCTCCATAGTTGCTTTCTTACAACAATGGAGGTCTGCTCGCGCTCTATCCTTCCTTCATTGTTCCTTGTCTTCTTCAGAGGCGATGTAGGATCTTTTACTCTATGTGTCGAGCTCCGCTCTGATACCAATTGAAATTCGCAGCGCTCTGATAAACAGATTCGTGAACAAGCAATTGCTACAGCACACTCTTGTTCACCTGAAAACTATTTCAACAAGAATGAACAAGGACAAATATTTGTTCACCCAGTTCGGCCAATTGCCTACGTTTGGGGAGGACTATTCTCAGTCCTCAATCCACTAATCTCAAAGGTCTAAAAGTACACCCGGTTACAACTCCACACAACCTATGCTACTCAACCTTAGGTGGATCCTCGAACACAATCAGAACAGGCTCTGACTTGTGTCTGCACACCCTCTACTGATATCAATCTAGAATAGCTACTGTCTCCTCGAAACTCAGCCTATTCTACTGAAAACTCAGATACTGCAGGGTTTCTATAGCATCTGCTGTAGCACATAGCTGATGCACAAATTGTCCGCGTTGCTCCGAAGCCTTCCGCTGAGCCGTTCGAACGATTCCACGAGCGCTGCACACTCTGGAATACTCCCCCTCATATAGTGACCTCCTGTCACTAGCGAACACTGCTGCCCAGACACTCGACCGAGTCACTTAATCATCAGTTCTTTCGCGGCTGCCCTTGATCAACCAACAAGCACTCTCTGCTCTGAATTGGCTTCCAGATCAAGCTTGGATCAGACTACGCAAGTCTTGATCACCTTCTTCTTCTGTCACCACAGCTCTGCGCTCACACTTTGCTCTCGGTGATAATCGAAGATCTCGTTCGCACACCAAAAATACTCTCTCGGAATTCTGTGTGTGTTCTTGCTCTCTGCACTCTTCTTCGATCAACTTCCTTGCTCTGAAGGGTCTTCTTTATATAGAAGCACCCACTTGCATCATTATTAGGATTTAGCAATTTTCCTAGTAATATCAATATCTCCTAATTTTTAGGAGATTAGATTTCATTTGAGATTCAAATCTCCCACAATCAAATCTCCTTCTTCAGTTAGGAATCTCCACTGGAATATTCTCTGCAGCAACTTAGAAACTCCTCTGATGCTCTTAGAAGGACTGCCAAGCCCTCTTTCCAAAGATCCAGGTTGCTGCTGCTCGGACAGACGCTACAACTCTTCTGAACAAGCTCCTGCTATAGCTTCCTCCAACTATAGCTGCTCCTTGTTCGCTGATCTTGTTTACGAAGCTGGACTTCTGCTATAGCAGCATCTTGTTCACTGATCTTGTTCACGTATGCTGGACTCCGGCTATAGCAGCATCTTGTTCACGTGTGCTGGTTTTGTCAAACACTGCCATACTGCATCATCAGACTCGTGCACTCTTGGGCGGATCAAACTGTCTTCATAAGCTGGACGAATCAATATTGATTCGGGCTGGCTCCAAAGTGATTCGTGCAGTCTTGGTCTAGTCAAATACTCAGTGGCCTCCGGACCTGGGCGGATCACTTCTAATTTGGGCGGATCACTCATGGCTTGGGCGAGTCACTTGTGCTTCGGGCGAATCACTTCTCGCGGCGCCTCCTTGACATTATCTAGCGCGCCCGGAGAAGACATTAACCTCTGGCGTGCAACAATAATATCTTCTTCCGGAGCGGTATCTACTGAGTTGCACACCCAACTTCCATCAATGTCAATTTCCGCATCGACTCTCTAAAAACGTCATTTAAGACACGAATCTCTTTTTTATGCATTCCGAACACCTGAAATACAAACAACACTAAAAAGAAACTGTTCACATACAAAAATGCCGAAATTGTTGGGCTTAAAGGGTTCGATGAGTCGTATAAATACGCCTCATGACTAGGCAAGTGTTTTGAAGATTCATGGAGTGTCCCTGGCAAGGTACTACATGAGTCCCGAAAGTTCGGGTGCGCCACTACGTCATCAAGTGGCTCTCATGTGTCATCATACGGTCGGAGGAAAACTTAAAAGATAAGGATCAGAAAGTCCGATTTAGGAAATGGAATCTTCAACAACCTTGCAAGAATCTAGAAAGAGATTCCGATAATGATGTGCTGCCCTACCAATCCAAAGGCAACAAGGTTTCCATCACTGGAGATCCACGAAGCTATAAGAGGACGGCAGAGGCAGTGCAATATGAATCGACGAAGAAACCGAAACAGAGAATACTCACAGCTAGAGTTTAAAGCATAAGGCTGACAGTGTTGTGAGGTGTGTAGAAGAGATTAGAACTCGCAGAGTTCAATCAAGATTTGATCCACAAAATTCAAATGGAGGGTGGCTCGTTGAAGGATCAAACAAAAGCTTCGGAGAACAGTTGCGGACAAACTTGTCGCAAGCTGTTGAAGACATGAGCGTCTTTTCTTGATATTGTCAGATGGGCATTGATCAAGGAGCAGCAGATTTTGAGTTGGAGGAACTCAGAGAGAGACGGTCTTATTGGCAGAGAGTGCTAGAGAAGTCGTTTACAAAAGACATAGCTACTCTAAGATAGAGTGTGCTGAAGCATTCCGTGTACTGCACATTGTAATATGGTAGGCTAAGACTGAGGGTCAGGAGAGTAGCTATTCTTTACTAGAAGTGTGTAGGTAGCACGAAGAGAGTCTGTGTGATCAGACTTCTAGCTAGTTTAGGAGGTTAGACTGAGCAAAAGATTTTGACTAGGTGAGAAGTAGAGGTTAGAGCCCTTTCTACTTTAAACCGTGATAGTGAAATCTTGACGACCAGAGTATGATCCTCCCCAGACGTAGGCAAGTTGCCGAACTGGGTGAACAAATTATATGTGTCTTTCTTATTCGTCAGAAGAATAATTTCCGCAGGAAGATAAAAGGAGTGCTAAAGCAGAAGCTGTAACTCTAGAGGCTGTAATTCGAGATCAGCAGCGCAGTCAAATTTCAATTTGTATCAAAGCCGATCACTTGACATACAGAGTGTGATTCGGGAGTGCGTTGCTGACTACTATGGACAACTATGATCAAATCACAAAGGAGTACCTAGCTCAACACTACACCCAAATGATTGACAAATGTTTGGAAGTAGTAAAAGTGAATGAGGGATTGATCGCCAAAGTGTCCATACTGAATAACGAAAGGAGGAACTTCTGAGGGCAATCTCAAGTATGGAAGAAAAGGATGATCAACAAGAAAAGAAATACAATGAAGTAATGGAAGAAGTGCACCTTTACAGAAAGATAGTAAAGATGCTCAACACAGGATCAAACAACTTAGATAAATTGCTAGCGTCTCAAAAGTATGGAGGAGGTAGGACAGGACTAGGCTATAATGGAGAAGATAGCACTGGAGTAACCACATTTGTCAAAACATGGATGACAAAAAGAACTGGACCAGAGGAGCAAAGTTTGATAACTCCAACTAAACAGCAAAAACAAGTCTTAAGAAAAAGCCTAGAAGAAAAAACAAGAAGCTGCTTTAGCAACCTGTGCAACACGTAGTTGAAACTCGAAGGGACAGACGTTGTTGCTATTTCTACAATCAAGCTGGTCACATTCAAAGGTCCTGTCATGTACTCAACAAGCACTGGAGGCCATATAAACAATGTCCAAGCAATTATATGATGCACATATCGAGAATGGATTTCATACTCATGTGTGCTACAAATCAACAAAATCTGAGAAAAAGGGAATTTGTATTTCGACAATGGTTGCTCTGGACATATGACTGGGAACAGATCCTACTTGTCTAACATTCAACCCTGCAAGGAACAAGACGTGACATTCGGAAATGGACTGAAAGGGAGAATTTTTGGAAAAGGAACGATGGAAGTTCACGAACTTCCAAAGCTAAAAAATATGATGCTAGTTGAAGGACTGTTTGTGAATCTCATCAGCATCAGCCAGCTGTGTGGCGGTACGCACTTTTTTTAATTTTTTTGGTGCTGCGATGCCGCTGATTTCGTGCGATTATATGCTGCTGGTTTTATGCCATTATATACTATAATGAAGATGCTGATTTTATGAGATGATGTTTGATGCTATGAGGTTTTGACGTGTATGCTTTGCATGGTTTATGCAATGTTGTGATGTTGGTGACTTGATGTTATATGTTCCTTTGAGTTGAGATATTACAGGACGTGGTGTTGATAGAAAATGTCCTAGAGGGACTTGACACACATTCAAAGGTTCATGGGATTAGTCGCGTAGCGCGTTGAGTTTGTGGAAGTTGGCATTCCTAGGTATGAGGGGTCACTTACATATTTGATAATCCTCTTTACGAGTTGAAGGTGCCTCTCTTTAGGACATGCTTGATATCTGGCACAAGCTGCAACTGAGTATGATGTGTCAGGCCGGCTAGCAATCAAATACAACAAGCTCTATATCATGCTCCGATAGATCGTCTAATCAACAGTTGTACCAGCTTCATCTTTGATCACCTTCGTGTAGGTTGCTACATGTGTTCTTTTGTGACTAGACTTGTCCATATCAAACTTTTTCACAAGGTTCTTCCAAATATTTGCTTTGAGAGATAAAGATGGCATCTTTCTTCTGGGTGACTTGTAGTCCAAGTAAGTATGATAGTTCACTAACCATGCTCATTTTGAACTTCTTTGCATCTGAAAATAAATTTCGCTACCCTCTTCTGCGAGCTGGAGCCAAAAACTATGTCATCCACATATATCTGAAGAGTGACAAAGACTAACATGGTTCTTTTAACAAAGTGAGTCTTGTCTACTCTCCCTCAATCATAGCCATATTCCTTTGAAAAATTGTTAGCCGCTCATACCAAGCTTTAGGTGCTTGCTTTAAACCATACAGGGACTTTCTTCAGCTTGTACACGTAATTAGTATGATGTGGATCATCATATCCCTTTGGCTGAGCCAAAAACACTTCTTCAGATAGTATTCCATTTAGGAAAGCACTCCTGACATCCATTTGATATAGTTTGAACTTCAGATGGCAAGCTAGTGCTCGGAGTAATCCGATGGCCTCTAGTCTCGCTACTATAGCAAAGGTTTCATCAAAGTCGATACCTTCAATCTGAGTGTTACCCTTAAGCAACTAGATGAGCTTTGTTCATGGTGATGTTCCCTTTTTCATCAGACTTATTCTTAAAAGATCCAGTTGGTTCCAATGATGTTGACCCTGATAAAGTTAAAATTTCCGTAGCGTCTCTCATATGCAGATTTGTGTACAAGCAGTTGTTACAGCACACTCTTGAACGCACAAATCTGATGCAGCAAGATAGGATAAGGGACAATGGTTTGTTCACCCAGTTCCGCCAAGTGCCTACCTCTGGGAAGGACTGAACTCAGTCCTTTAATCCACTAAGCTCAAGGTTCTCTCGTACAACACGGTTCGTCGACACGCAACCTTTGCTACTCAACCATAGCTAGAACTCCAACCACAATCAAAATAGGCTCTGACTTCTGTCACAACTACCCACACTGATATTAATCTAGAACAGCTACTGACTCAATGAATCCCAGCCTATTCTAATTAACACGCAATCTCTGCAGGTCTGCTGTAGCACTCAGCTGATGCAGAATCTGTCCGCGTCTCTCCAAGCCTTCTGCTGAGCCGATCGAACCTCTCCACGAGTGCTGGACACTCTAGAATGCTCCCCCTCACTCAGTGACCTCCTGTCACTAGCGAGTCACAGCCTTCAACCAATTGTCCGAGTACCTCCACTCGACAATTTGGCTTTCCCTTGATCAACTGATAGAGCCTATTTATACGCATTATTTAGGTCATAACCCTATGCTTATTCGCATTATCTTATGTACAAGATTACTGGTTTCCAGTGTTTTTACATTTCAGGGCAAAACGAGGGCCTAAGCCGGATACGCGCTAACAGGCAGCGTTTAGGACGCACAGCACACAGCCTGCGGAGCTAGCGGCGCAAACAGAAGAAATGGCGAGACACAGCGGAGTTGCGCCGACCAATGCGCTAAGCAGTACGCCGTGCGCCAGGCGCAGAGTCCAGTACTTCCTAATCCTGACATGACCAGATTTGGAAGTTGCCAAGGATGGACCCCAGAGCAGTATATAAAGGAGAGGAAGGTCTAGGGTTTGAAGAGCATCATATAACGACACATCAGAGGACGAGATGATAATCAGCAGCACCCTGAGATCATCAGAGACACACAGAGCGGCAAACTGGAAAACACACGGACTTGTTGAGAGGACTTGCGCCAGCCGACTGCGCCAGCCGAGAGACATACTGCACGCACTGTTTGCTACTTGTTTCTCAGACACATTAGTTATTATTTACTATTCTATGATGTTTATCACTAGCATGTCTAGCTAAACGCTTAGTGTTGGTTGGGCATGAATCTATGATGTATTTCCTTTGAGACTTGAGCGTAATGCATAGTTTGCTTACTTGTATTAAACTCTGTGCAAACGGAGACAGCTAGTTGCATGAGTAGGGGAAGCCTTGAACCGCAATCTTACTCTTGTTGCTTGTTCGTCATATGTTAAACTAGTTGATAGCTTGACGGTGACAACTAGGAGTAACGAGCTAGGGTGATCAGTTGCTACCTTGAACGGATTCGTAGCTGTTTTAGTATAGTTCTAGAGATTAATAGCACATGAACTTTGAACGGAACATGCGCACGTGTTAGGAAGCCTTGACCGGATACTAACCCAAGTGAAATCAAGCTATAGACATATTAGAGTCAGTGATAAGGAATGCACTCATAGAGGATTGTCTGCCCAATACTTCTCATAGTCATAGTACTTAATCTCTACTGCCTGCGCACGTCTAGTGCAAATTCCTGCGTTACGTTAGCTACTGTTTACTTGCGCACTGCGCAAACCAATCACTCACCCCCCAATCTTCGTAAGTGTAGGATACTGGCTAAAACTGAACTACTTGCTCCCTGTGGAGATCGACCCTTACTTAACCGCTGTACTGAGTGGAAGAGGAAGGATTATATTTGACGCGCACAACGACGCGCGATCAAATTTTGGCGCCGTTCCGGGGAGCAACACAGCTAAGTTTTAGTTAGTTTACGTTTTTCCTTTTTAGTTACTAGTCATTTCAGTTTGTTTCGTTTTCGTTGTTGTTTCTGACAGCGCGCAATCACCATTGGCCTGCGCAACCTTGAAACAGTTGCGCTGCGCAGATTCTAGTTGCGCACTGACAGACGCAGCAGCATTAGTTATCTTTTAATTTCGTTTTCTTTGAGATATAGAACAGGTTATGGAGGATAACAGTGTCGTAGGAGACAACTTGGGGGACAGAACCCTAGAGGAAGCAAGGGCGGATAACCGCGCAGCCCTGTTCAGAGAAGAAGTGCAGCGCGAGGTTGAAGCAAGGATGGCCGCTGAACTGTACAATGCACCACCCGCGCGACGCAGAACAGTGCGCGAGATGTCAGCCCCTATCACTGTTAACCAGCCATGGTGCATCGTGCTTCCACCAGACGGACATTTTGAACTAAGGAGCTCGCTCATCCATCACATGCCCAAGTTCCACGGGATGAACAATGAAAATCCAGTCAAGCATGTGCGAGAGTTCCTAGTCATTTGCGAAAACATGAAGATCGAAGGAGAAAGCGATGAAGCGCTGAAAATGAAGGCATTCCCATTTTCACTGTGTGATACAGCCAGACATTGGTTGATGAATTTACCCGCAGGATCCATTCACACATGGGAGCAGCTGCAGAAGAAATTCCTGGACAAATTCTATCCCGCAGCAAAGATCGCGCTACTCAGGAGGGAACTGGCCGCGCCAAGGCAGAGCGCAGGAGAGTCACTGTAAGAGTATTACGAGTGTTAGAGGCCAACTGCTACAATCATGGCCTACCCCAGAATGTGCTGATAGAGAACTTCCTGAATGGGCTGCTGCCCATGGAGCTGAGGCTATTGAACGCATGCGCAGGAGGCGACATTTGCAACATGTATCCAGAAGACGCGTGGCAGCTGATAGAAGACTCTGCTGGGCAGGTACGACATCAGCTAACACTTGAAAATAGTCGTACTCGTTCTGTGCATCAGGTAGAAACAAGCGCTGAGATCAAGGAAATGAAGGCCATGCTGCAGAAGTTGATGAGTGCGCAAAGCGCACCACCAGTTGCGCCAAAGGTATGTGAATTTTGCAGGTCCACCGAGCACAAGACTGATGAATGTCCCACACTATTTGAAGAAACTGGAGATGTCAATGCTCTGGGAGGATGGGATAACAGAGGACCACAGAGACAGAACCAGCCACGCTTTGGACTAGCCGCAAATGGATTCAGATGGAAGGAGGAGAACAATTTCCAGAGGCAGTCCACAGATCAGCGCGCACCACAACAGATGCAACAAGCTGCGCCTTACAATCCACCGCATCGCCGCACTGACGCACCAGCACATAACAACCAGCAACCGAGGCGATCCTTGGAAGATATCGTGGGGCAGCTAGCAGACACAGTGCGCAAAAATGATGAGAAATATGACAAGCGGTTCGAGTCCATTGAAAAGCAGCTATCACAGATTGCGACCATAGTATATGAGCTGAAAAAGAGCGATGGCAACCTGCCTTCGCAAGTGATTCAGAACCCCAAGGGAGGAGTCAATGCAGTAACACTGAGGACTGGGCGCACGATAGGAACAGAGCAGACCGCGAAGGCACCCGCGCAACCAGCTGCGCAAGTCCCAGAATCGACAGAGCAGAATACGCAACCAGAGCAGAACGCGCAACCTGAAGCGCCAACCACGAGCCAGCAGGGCGAAGCGCCAGGTATAACAGAATTAAAAGACAAGGGCACGAATCGTACTAATATACCTGCACCTTTCCCTGTGCAGGCACCCTTGGCTAGGAAGGAAGCGCAGGACAAAGAGCTCTACGAGTTATTCAGCAAGGTGGAAATCAACATTCCCCTTATTGAAGCAGTTCGGCAGATCCCAAGGTACGCCAAGTTTTTGAAAGAGCTGTGCACAAACAAGCGACGAAAAGGCGAGTGCGCATAGGTAATGCTAAATGCGCAGGCCTCAGCGATCGTGCAACATAAGGTACCACCTAAGTGTCGAGACCTAGGTACATTCACTATCCCATGCACTCTAGGTAAGACCACAGTGAGCAACTGCATGATTGACTTAGGCGCATCCATCAATTTGTTACCATATTCTCTATATGCAACATTGCGCCTTGGACCACTAAAGCCTGCAGGTCTCACCATTCAGCTAGCGGATCGATCGTGCAAACAACCTGCAGGCATGATAGAGGATGTTCTTGTGCGAGTAGGAGAGCTGGTGTTCCCAACAGATTTTTATGTGCTAGAAATGGAGGGCGATTCGAGCACCAGCAGTGCGCAAATCCTACTAGGCAGACCTTTCCTTATGACCGCGCGCACGAAGATAGACGTGTGGAGGGGCACGCTCTCCATGGAAGTAGATGGGGAAGAGATCCATTTCAACATTTTCAAGGGGATGCAGCACCCACACGAGGACGCCACAGTGCACGCAATGGACAACTTGGATGATTTAGTCACTGATGCGCAATGCGCAAGTGCAACAATAGGACCAGAGCCACTGGCACAAGCAGAGTTGGAGGAGCAGGAGGAAGAACCGAGCAGTGCTGAACCAGAGTCCACACAGGTACATGATATAGTTCATATTTGCACTGCTAATAAAATCTTGCCCTCCATTGAACAGGCACCCAAGGTTGAGCTAAAACAACTTCCAGAACATCTCAAATACATTTTCCTAGGAAATGAGGACACCCTGCCAGTGATCATCAAGAAAGGATTAGAAGAGGAGCAGGAAGTGCGCTTACAGCAGGTGCTGCGCAAGAACCAGCGCGCCATAGGATGGACACTTGCTGACCTGCGCGGAGTGAGCCCAGACGTATGCATGCATAGAATTCTGTTGGAAGATGGTGCCAAACCATTCAGGGAGGCTCAGCGCAGATTAAATCCGAATATGATGGAGGTAGTGCAGAAGGAGATTTTAAAGTTGCTTGACGCAGGAGTCATCTACCCCATCTCGGACAGCAAATGGGTCAGTCCAGTGCACGTTGTGCCTAAGAAGGGTGGAATCACAGTGGAGGAAAATGCGCAGGGCGAGCTAGTTCCCAAGCGCATTCAGACTGGATGGCGCATGTGCATCGACTACAGGAAGCTTAACGCAGTGACGCGCAAGGACCATTTCCCGCTACCCTTCATGGATCAGATGCTGGATCGATTAGCAGGTAAGCCCTATTTCTGTTTCTTGGACGGATATTCAGGGTATAATCAGATACCCATAGCTGCGGAGGATCAGGAGAAGACCACGTTCACTTGCCCGTTCGGACATTTGCGTTTCGGCGCATGTCATTTGGGCTGTGCAACGCGCCAGGTACGTTCCAACGTTTAGTCATGAGCATTTTCTCTGATATGATTGGTATATGCATAGAAGTGTTCATGGATGATTTTACTGTATATGGAGGTACCTTTGATACATGCTTGACTCATCTAGATAAAGTCTTAGCGCGCTGCATTTCTAAGAACCTAGTGCTTAATTATGAAAAATGTCATTTCATGGTAACGCATGGTGTAGTACTAGGACATATCATCTCAGAGGAGGGGATCAAGGTAGATAAAGCTAAGATAGACCTTATTTCTAATCTACCTTATGCCACTAATGTGCGCGATGTGAAGTCTTTCTTAGGACATGCCAGTTTTTACAGGCGATTTATAAAAGACTTCTCTAAAATTTGCATACCCCTGTCTAACCTCTTGCAAAAGGATGTGTGCTTCGATTTTACTGATGAGTGTAGGGCAGCATTTGATAAGCTAAAGGAAGCGCTGACCAGTGCGCCAGTGATGCGCGCACCAGATTGGAACCTGCCATTTGAACTAATGTGCGACGCGAGTGATTACGCAGTAGGTGCAGTCTTGGGGCAGCGCATGGACAAGAAGCCGCACGCCATTTACTATGCATCGCGCACACTGGACGCTGCGCAGAGGAACTACACCACCTCGGAGAAGGAGCTTCTGGCAATTGTGTTTGCGCTTGAGAAGTTCCCTGCATATGTTCTAGGCACCAGGGTCATTGTATACACAGATCACGCAGCCATCCGCTACCTAATGTCCAAGAAAGAGACTAAGCCGCGCCTGATGCGCTGGGTGCTCCTACTTCAGGAATTCGACTTGGAGATCAAAGACAAGAAGGGCACGAAGAATACAGTTGCTGACCACTTGAGCAGGATCCTGAAAGAGGAGGAGCCAGGGCAGATCACGGAGACATTCCCTGACGAGCATCTGATGGCGCTGACAGGTAAGGTACCATGGTATGCGCACATTGCAAATTACCTGGTCACAGGTACGTTTCCTCCGCATTTCAATAAATCCCAGTGCATGAGATTGAAACATGAGTCCAAACATTATATTTGGGATGATCCATATATGCTTAGAATAGGACCTGATCAGATATTGAGGTGCTGCGTGCCTGACCATGAAATTAACTCTGTTTTGATGTTTTGTCATGCGCACGCCTGTGGAGGACACTTTGGTCCCAAGCGCACAAGCAGAAAGGTCCTGGATTGTGGATTTTATTGGCCGCACCTGTTTAGAGACGCATATGATCACTGCAGGAATTGTGATAGGTGCCAGCGCACAGGAGGCATATCAGCGCGCAATGAGATGCCGCAGACGCCGATTCTAGTGGATGAAGTATTTGATGTATGGGGCATTGACTTCATGGGGCCATTTCCTCCATCTGCCGGATACGAGTACATATTGGTGGCAGTTGACTATGTCTCCAAATGGGTCGAAGCTAAGGCCACGCGGAAGGATGATGGTAAGACCGTCGCTGATTTTCTCAAAACTAACATCTTTTGCAGGTACGGGGTGCCTAAGGCAGTCATCAGCGACCAGGGAACGCACTTTTGCAACAGGATTGTGGCGCAAGTTTTCAAGCATTATGGAGTGCGCCACAAGACGTCCACTGCCTATCATCCTCAGACAAATGGACAGGCCGAGGTTTCCAACAGAGAGATCAAGCGCATCCTGAAAAAGACTGTCAGACCTTCGCGCAAAGATTGGAGCCAGCGCCTGGAGGATGCGCTGTGGGCATACCGCACTGCGCATAAGACGCCCATCGGTACTTCACCATTCCGGTTCGTCTACGGAAAAGCATGCCACCTGCCAGTAGAGCTAGAGCACAAAGCATATTGGGCCTTACGCATTTGCAACCTCAACCTAGACGAGGCCGGGAAGGAGCGCGCCTTTGAGCTCAGCGAATTAGAGGAGCTGCGCCTGGATGCCTATGAGGGCCTGCGCGACTACAAGGAGCGGACAAAGGCGTTTCATGACAAGCCTATCCTCAGACGCACTTTCACGCCAGGAGACCAGGTATTATTATTCTCATCACGACTAAAGCTCATGCCTGGAAAGCTGCGCAGCAAATGGACAGGACCGTACATAGTCACCAAGGTTTTCCCCTACGGAACACTCGAGTTAGAAAACGAGCACCGGCATCGTTTTCAGGTAAATGGGCAGAGAGTCAAACGGTATCTCGGAGAACCTTGGGATGGTACAACACGCGACATCGAGTTGGCAGAACCAGAAATAACAGATGCGCCAGCTGCCGCGCCAGAGGCACCACCGGATGCACCAGAGGGAGAACTGGAGACTATTGCTCACATTTCTTCTTCCTCTTCATCTGCCCTCGTTACTGCCGATTTCTCACATATTAACCATGCTGATTTCCCTTTTTATCCTTTGCGCAGAACTAAGAAGAACACAGCGCCTGCACAAGCGCGGGATCACTTAGGAGGAAGGGTGGGGGAGGTCGCTGACACACATTTTGGCACGTAACGAGGTACAGTCGAGCCAACGACGTTAAACAAAGGCACTTGTCGGGAGGTAACCCGACTCGTTTTTAGCTTTACATGTTTTCTTTTTAGTTTTTCTAGTGTTTTTTAGGCAGTTTAGGACTTGTCATTTTTTTTGTCGAGCAGCAGTGCGCAGGTCCGTGCGCACTACAGTGCGCAGGACCTCTGCGCCAGCCAGAAGGGTATATAAGGGCAGGACTTAGAATTTTTCTTTACTTTTTGCTTGCATGCGTGTGCGCCTCTTCCGTGCGCTTGAGCTTGAGTCGTGGGGACACGTCTCTGTTTAAGTGTGGGGGGGGAGCGTTACACTTAGTTTAATTGAAGGAAACAGTAGCAGTAGTGCGCTGTGTGCGGGTTGCGCGCACTGATCAGCCTGTTTGCGCTATCCATATTGCGCCGTGCGCTATCGACTGTTTTTAGTATATTTTTTCCTTTTTTCTGCTCCTGTTTGTTGGGATATACAGGGGATGTGGAGTTGACAGAAACGCTCCAGAGAGGCGGTTAGTCGCTCGCGCTTCAGAGGAGAGGTATATGGTAGAGAGCGCGAGTGGAGGCCAGTGCTTCGCGACCTTCGGAGCAAGAAAGCGCGCTCAGTCACGCAGATGCCGAAGGCGAAATACCCAAAGCGTGGCGAGGTGGGAAAACAGACCACCTTCCCTCTGGAAGTCGAGCTAAGGAAGGCGGGCGCGGGTGTAAACGCGTGCGCCGACCTGCGCAGATAGACCAAGGAGGGAGAGCGGGGCGGTGTTCCATAGCTGTTATCCGGAGGCCGAGACTGGAACCGTTCTGGGAAGATAGGAACCATAGACAAAGCTGTACGAAAGAAAAATACCAGCAGATGATATGCGCTACAAAAGAATCAGCATGCGCACTGATAAACACCAGCGTGCGCAAGTTCACAAAAAAAGAAAAAAAAATCATCATCAATAGGCTTGAGTTCCCAGGGAGGGCGCGGAAGAATCACGCATCGGAAGAAGCTTGCGCTGTTAACCATATACCTATCCTCGGAGCGGAGCTGACAACCTGGAGCCTATGAAGAGCTATCTCCCAGCCATCCAAAATAATTTTTCATCCCAGCTGAGAGGTAATGAATTTCGAAATTATTATACTTGAAACTGTTGAGAGCAGATGTGCGCAGGTGGTAGAGCAGCGCAAGGTGTTCAGCAGCGCAGACCGCACCAGGGTGCAAGACTTTGCGCTAGACTCCAGATAGGTAATGGTATCCATGCTTGAGTGCTTGTTCGAGGACGAACAAGGGGCAAGTGTGGGGGGTTTGATAGAGCCTATTTATACGCATTATTTAGGTCATAACCCTATGCTTGTTCGCATTGTCTTATGTACAATATTACTGGTTTCCAGTGTTTTTACATTTCAGGGCAAAACGAGGGCCTAAGCCGGATACGCGCTAACAGGCAGCGTTAAGGACGCACAGCACACAGCCTGCGAAGCTAGCGGCGCAAACAGAAGAAATGGCGAGACACAGCGGAGTTGCGCCGACCAATGCGCTAAGCACTACGCTGTGCGCCAGGCGCAGAGTCCAGTACTTCCTAATCCTGACATGACCAGATTTGGAAGTTGCCAAGGATGGACCCCAGAGCAGTATATAAAGGAGAGGAAGGTCTAGGGTTTGAAGAGCATCATATAACGACACATCAGAGGACGAGATGATAATCAGCAGCACCCTGAGATCATCAGAGACACACAGAGCGGCAAACTGGAAAACACACGGACTTGTTGAGAGGACTTGCGCCAGCCGACTGCGCCAGCCGAGAGACATACTGCACGCACTGTTTGCTACTTGTTTCTCAGACACATTAGTTATTATTTACTATTCTATGATGTTTATCACTAGCATGTCTAGCTAAACGCTTAGTGTTGGTTGGGCATGAATCTATGATGTATTTCCTTTGAGACTTGAGCGTAATGCATAGTTTGCTTACTTGTATTAAACTCTGTGCATACGGAGACAGCTAGTTGCATGAGTAGGGGAAGCCTTGAACCGCAATCTTACTCTTGTTGCTTGTTCGTCATATGTTAAACTAGTTGATAGCTTGACGGTGACAACTAGGAGTAACGAGCTAGGGTGATCAGTTGCTACCTTGAACGGATTCGTAGCTGTTTTAGTCTAGTTCTAGAGATTAATAGCACATGAACTTTGAACGGAACATGCGAACGTGTTAGGAAGCCTTGACCGGACACTAACCCAAGTGAAATCAAGCTATAGACATATTAGAGTTAGTGATAAGGAATGCACTCATAGAGGATTGTCTGCCCAATACTTCTCATAGTCATAGTACTTAATCTCTATTGCCTGCGCACGTCTAGTGCAAATTCCTACGTTACGTTAGCTACTGTTTACTTGCGCACTGCGCAAACCAATCACTCACCCCCCAATCTTCGTAAGTGTAGGATACTGGCTAAAACTGAACTACTTGCTCCCTGTGGAGATCGACCCTTACATAATCGCTGTACTGAGTGGAAGAGGAAGGATTATATTTGACGCGCACAACGACGCGCGATCATCAACCAACAAGCAACAGCTGCTCTGAATTGGCTTCAAAGATCAGGTACTAATCAGACTCTGCAAGTCTTGATCACTCTTCGCTTTAATCACCTCAGCTCTGCGCTCACGCTCTGCTCGTGGTGATGGTCGAAGCACGGCTCACTCCCAATCACTCTTCGTAATATTCTGTGTACGCTCTGGTGTTTGCACTCTTCACTTCGATGCCCTGGACGCTCTGCTCAGCCTCCTGTAAACACTCGCCCAGCCTCTCATGATTGTCCGCTTTTTGGAAGTTCCTTATAGGAACATTATTTCCTAGTTTGTAGGAGATTAGATTTGATTTCGAAAATCAAATCTCCCACAAACAAATCTTCATCTGGGCACGGGAATCTTCTCTAGGATATTCTTCATTAAATATTTAGAAACTCTAGGTAGAACACTGCTCTTCAATTCAGTCCGTTGAATGCACACTCCGAAATGGGCGCTGAACTTTTGCTACAGCTCCGTGCTCCAGGAACTGCTACAGCAGCAGCTTGTTCACTCGGGCTGGTTTTGTCAATGACTGCCACACAACATCATCAATCTCCCCCTTGGCATTTTGATAAAACCCCTTCTATGATTCTGATTGATTCTTCTTAGGTCCCTCGACTCCCCCTTGATCTTTTCTTCCTCCCCCTTTTTGGAACATATGATAGGGGAAAGAAGTGGACTGATTATGCGCCAAAGCACAGAGACCCAGAGATGATCTCAGGTCTTCGAATCTGACTGCATCCAGAGGCTTGGTGAAGATATCTACAAGTTGTTTCTCGTCACCACATGCTAGAGAGCAATAATCTTCTTGTCCACCATGCTCATTTGGAATTCATTCTGCATGTGATCTACAAACTGCTTTACCAGATGTTGGGACCTTGATCAGAAGACAATGTCATCTACATAAATCTGGGCGATGATCACATCTGACTTGGTTCTTTTCACAAAGAGAGTTTTGTCAGCCCCCCTACATATCCATGATTTTCAAGGAAGATGGTCAGTCGTTCATACCATGCTCTAGGAGCCTGTTTGAGTCCATACATGGCTTTCTTCAGCTTGTACACATGCTCCGGGTAGTGAGGGTCTTCAAACCCTTTTGGTTGAGCTACATAAACTTCTTCGGACAGCTCACCCTTTAGAAAAGCACTTTTGACATCCATTTGATACAGCTTGAATCCGAGGTAGCATGACATGGCAAGGAGCAGTCTAATGGCTTCCAACCGAGCAACTGGTGCAAAGGTTTCATCGAAATCTAGACCTTCAATTTGTGTGTACCCTTGTGCCACTAACCTGGCTTTATTTCTTGTGATGTTGGCCTTCTCATCAGTCTTGTTTTTCAAGATCCACTTGGTACCTATGATGTTTACTCCTTCTGGTCTGGGAACTAAGTCCCACACATTGTGTCTTTTGAACTCAGCTAGTTCCTCTTGCATTGCCATCATCCAGTATTCGTCGCTCATGGCTTCTTTGAGATGTGCGTTGCTTCTAGTTCTCCTTCCTTCTATCGGGTCTCCAATTACATCTGTCGGGGGATGATTCCTCTGAATCTTCTTTGGGGGTTGCCTTGATGGTGTGGGAAGGATTTCACTAACCTGTTCTTCATCCAGGGTGTCCTCACGTTCATTAAGACTTTCTGCATCAGCACTTGCTGTAGCATCTTCTGGTATAGGGGCTTGAACATTCATGTTCTATCTCACAGGTACAACTTCCGTGTCTGAGTCTTCATCATCTAGGCCAGTGGGAGTAGCTTCTTGAACATCATTGACGACTACATTAATGGATTCCAACACTGTCTTCGTCCTCTCATTGTAAACACGATATGCTCGGCTGTTTACTAAGTAACCCAAGAACATGCCAGCATAACTCTTGGGATCAAGCTTCTTTCTGTATTCCCGATCCCTTAGAATGTAGCAATCACTCCCGAAAATGTGAAAGTTTTTCACTGTGGGCTTCTTCTGATTCCAGAGCTCATAGCAAGTCTGATTCGTTCCTTTCCGAATGGAAACTCTGTTAATGATTTAGCATGCTGTGTTCATTGCCTCAGCTCAGAATCTCAAGGGAACCTTGTTCGCTTGAATCATGACCCTGGCCATTTCTTGTATTGTTTGATTCTTCCGTTCCACGACACCATTTTGCTGAGGAGTGATTGGAGAAGAGTACTGATGAGTTATACCTCTTTTTCTGCAGAACTCATTTACTGCTTCATTCTCAAATTTCCGTCTATGATCACTTAGGATGTTGGAAATTCTGAGGTTCTTTTCTTGCTCTAGACGGGACACCACAGAGATAACTACTCCCACAGTGTCTGATTTCTCCCTGACAAAGTCAATCCATGTGAATCTGGATCAACACATACAAATGCATACCTCTTCCTTCCGATGCTTTCAACTTCCATAGGCCCCATCAGGTCCATGTGAATCAATTGAAGAGGTCTGACTGTATTGGTGTTCTTGACCTTTGGGTGTGACGCCTTCTTCTGTTTGCCAATCTGGCATTCTCCACAAATGGTGCTCGGTTCACCTTTGATTAAAGGAACTCCTCTGACTAACCCTTCTTTAGCAATTTTCTTCAAGGTTCTCAGGTTGATGTGACCCATTGATCGCGCGTCGTTGTACGCGTCAAATATAATCCTTCCTCTTCCACTAGTACAGCGGTTAAGTAAGGGTCGATCTCCACAGGGAGCAAGTAGTTCAGTTTTAGCAAGTAACCTACACTTATGAAATTGGGGGGTGTGAGTGATTGGGGTCGCGCGATGCGCAAGTAACAGTGGTATCGTAACGCAGGAATTTGCACTAGACGTGCGCAGGCAATAGAGATTAAGTACTATGACTATGAGAAGTATCGGCGCAGACAATCCTCTATGAGTGTATTCCTTATCATCGACTCTAAATGTCTATAGTTTGGGTTGCTAATGTTAGTGTCCGATCAAGGCTTCCTAACATGTGCGCATGTTCCGATCAAAGTTCATGAGCCATTAATTCTTGAACTAGTCTAAAACAACTACGAATCCGATCAAAGTAGTAATTGCTTATCCTAGCTCGTTACTCCTAGTTGGCACCGTCAGGCTATTCAACTAGTTTAACAAACAACAACAAGCAACAAGAGTAAGATTGCGGTTCAAGGCTTCCCCTACTCATGTAACAAGCTGCCAGCAATGTGCACAAAATTAATATAAGCAAACAAGCTATGCATTAAGTGCAAGTCTCAAAGGGAAATACTCATAGATTCATGCCCAACCGATACTAAGCGTTTAGCTAGACATGCTAGTGGTAAACATCATAGAAACAGTAAAAAATAACTAGAGTATCCAAGAAAACAATAGCAAACAGTGCGTGCAGGTTGCTGTCTTGGCTGGCGCGGTCGGCTAGCGCAGATCCTCTCAACAAGCTCGTGTGTTTTCCAGTCCTGCTGCGCAGTGCCTCCTGGGTGTACGAATTGTGAATCCTAATAATTGTCTCTCAATCCTAATAATTGTCTCTCAACCCGAGACTGGCTCGTCCTTGGCAACTTCCTAATCTGGTCATGTCAGGATTTGGAAACACCACCATCTGCGCATGGCGCACGGCGTTGGTTAGCGCAATCGGTTAGCGCACCGTGGTCGACTCTGCCAATTCTTCTGTTTGCGCCGCTAGCTCTGCAGGCTGTGTGATGCGCGTCCTAAACGCTGCCTGTTAGCGCGTATCCGACTTAGGCCCTCATTTTGCCCTGAAATACAAAAACACTGGAAACCAGTAATCTTGTACACAAAATATTGCAAACAAGCACAGGGTTATGATCTAAATAATGCGTATAAATAGGCTCTATCAAACCCCCCACACTTGCCCCTTGTTCGTCCTCGAACAAGCACTCAAGCACGGATACTATTACCTCTCTGGAGTCTAGCGCACAGTCTTGCACTCTGGCGCGATCTGCACTACTGATCACCTTGCGCTGCTCTACCATCTGCGCACAACTGCTATCAACAGTTTAAGTATAGTGATTTCGAAATTCATTACCTCTCAGCTGGGATGAAAATCATTTCGGATGGCTGGGAGATAGCTCTTTATAGGCGCCAGGTTGTCAGCTCTTACTGCGAGGATGGGTATATGGTTAACACCGCCAGCTTCTTCCCGCGCGTGATTCTTCCGCGCACTTCCTGGGAACTCAAGCCTTTTGATGATTTTCTGTGGATTTTGCGCTCGCTGGTGCTTATTTGTGCGCATGCTGATTCTTTTGTAGCGCAAATCATCTGCTGGTATTTTTCTTGTGTACAGCTCTGTCTATGATTCCTATCTTTCCCAGAACGGTTCCAGTCTCGGCCTCCGGATAACAGCTATGGAACACCGCCCCGCTCTCCCTCCTTGGTCTATTTGCGCAGGTCGGCGCACGCGTTTACACCCGCGCCCGCCTTCCTTAGCTCAACTACCAGAGGGAAGGTGGTCTGTTTTCCCACCTCGCCATGCTTTGGGTATCTCGCCTTTGGCATCTGCGTGACTGAGCGCACTGATGTGCGCGCAAAGTGTATAGTATTTATGTGCATTCCCCTTTTAGTTCTTGTTCATTCCTTGATGTTATATAAGTCTTTTGATGCTTTTCGCGTGCGTTTCAGGTTTATATCGAGTAGTTGGAGTCACGCAGCAGCTTAGAAGAGTTTCGGACAAAATCCAGTCGATTGCGGGCGAAAGCGCAAAAGAATCATGATAATGAAGATTCGCCCGAGTCACATTGTGACTCGCCCGAGTCAATGTGACTCGGCCTGGCCTAGTTGACTCGCCCGGATCAAAGCACTCGGGCAGATTGGAACTCTCTGGAAAGTTGACTAGCCCGAGTCAACTATTTGACTCGCCCGAGTCAGTTCTGCCCGAGTCACGAAGCGCAAGACCGAGTCAAGAAGTGACTCGGCCAAATTCGAACCCTCTGGAAAGTTGACTCGCCCGAGTCAACTATTTGACTCGGTCAACTCGGTCAACGCTGGTCAACTCGGTCAATGCTGGTCAAACCTTCTAGGTATAAATGAAAAGCTTTGAAGAGAGAGAAATATATCTCAATTTTAAAGAAAACTCTAGAAATCTTTCAAACCCTAAAGAGCAAAGATCAAACCTTTGGAGAAGATCAAGCTTGGTTGAAGATTGGAGCTTGGATTGAAGATCATTCAAGACCTAGACTACTTTTGTAAACCCTTAACTTTGTATTTACATTGATGTTTCACTTATTAATCATGTATTTGTGCACACTCATTATGAGTGAGTAGTTGTTCTTGTGGTTGGGGATTAAATGGATCCCCTAGGATTGGATATGATGTAGAACTCTAATTTATTGCATTGAATGAAGGTTGGTTTGATTATATTGTGCCCTAGCTATGTATTCATAGTATGCACACCAAGTGTTTGACGAAATGCTTAAGTGAGTATGCTTGGTTAAAACCCCTAAGGAAGGAGCGAGAGTTGAACTTAGGATGTTTCATAGCTATTGTATGATCATAGATGGAGTGTTTGTGCGTGAGAGCGACATGCATTCTTGACATTAGGCTAAGTTTTGAGCGGATTTGAGTAACCGGCCAATAGACCGAGAGGGTGCGGTTATGGGGCTCAAATTCTACATGGTTCAATAGAATGAGAGTTTGAGAACCGTGTTATTTATGTATCCTCTCCATTCTAGGGAAGGAGCGAGAGTTGAACCTAGAGCGGATGATGCATTAGCCTTACTTTTATCAACCAAATGTAGTTCATGCATGTATTAGTGAGTTATTTCATTTCCTCATATCTTAGGGGGGAAATTGAATCCCTAGTCACCCTTTTTATTCATTAAGCAAAACCCAAAAATATCATTTATCTTTAGTGCTTGCTAGAGATACCTCTATAGGAGGACAAAAACCCCCCCAAAACCGTAGACTTACATTAGTAGCATTGATTAGTTGTCAATTAGTCTAAGCTTTTCCCTTGGGTTCGATCCGAGGTCACTCGGTTATAAATATTGTTTGATATTTGCGTGACTAGAATAGCACTTCATTTTGCTTGTCTAAAACGCCAACGTCACGCACTTTCTTGTTCCGAAAGTCGCGAAGCACAGGCCTCCACTCGCGCTCTCGACCATATACCTCTCCTCTGAAGCGCGAGCGACTAACCGCCTCTCTAGAGCGTTTCTGTCAACTCCACATCCCCTGTATATCCCAACTAACAGGAGCAGAAAAACCAAAAATATATACTAAAAACAGTTGATAGCAGCGCACGGCGCAATATGGATAGCGCAAACAAGTTGAACAGTGCGCGCAACCCGCACTCAAGCGCACTACTGCTACTGTTTCCTTCAATTAAACTAAGCTACACTATAAAACTCAAAAAACGTGAAATGTACATGTAACGGTCCCCCCCCCCACACTTAAACAGAGCCGTGTCCCCAGGACTCAAGCTCAAGCGCACGGAGAACGCGCACATGCAGAACACATGCATGCAAGCAAAATAAAGAACATAAAGTCAAAGCAGCGCAATATAGCATAGGAGCACAAAATATGTATCACAGGAGTTTAGCACACAAATATAGCAACAGAATATCAAATAAGGTTCAGCATATAAAAGAAAAGAGACACCACCCGAAGGAAATAATGCGCTCCCCCTCCGCAGCTCTAGAGGTCATCTGAGCTGGACGCAGCCGCTGAACTATGCGCTTCCTCCTCTGAAGAATCCGTCATATATTCGGAGCTGGAGGAAGGCGGTACAACTGATAGGGCGACAGGCTGCGCCTCGACGTCATCCTCTGAAACGGGGTCCCATAGCGAGTCTGAGCTGGTGCTAATAATGGGTTCGGCTATAGGGGACCTTGGAACGGACGGCTGGGCAGGGGAAGGTACAGGTGCTGGTACTTGTTCTGGTTCGGGGGTGGGTTCTGCTGGGGCTGATGGTGCTGGTGCTGGTGCTGCTGGGAAGGGCTCTGCTGGATGCACTGGGGGCTGAGTAAGAGGGCTGGCTGGCTGGTGTGCACTGCCGGGAGAACCTGGAGGTGGCCGGTGTAGGCTGAGGAGAGGGGGAATCGCGTCTCCAAATCTCCACCCTGATGGTGGGCTCATGCTTAAGTCCACCCTGATGGGGCTCATTGAACATCATGCGCTGCTCTGCTGATGCTTCCTCAGGCGCCGCCTCAGCCTCAGTCCGCGGGCGCTTCCCTTGGGCACGCGGGGGAGAATCCTCGATGGAAATGGTAACTGGCTCCCCCTGCGGTGCGCGGGCCCTCCGATGCGCTCCAGTCTGCGCGCGGGCCCTTGCGCGCCTGACTGGAGACGCAACTTGCTCTGGGACTTCACCCTCCTCCATCTGCTGCGCGGCCTCTGCTGCTTGCGCACTGCTTTCTGCTCTTGGCCGCGGCACTCTGGCCGGCTGCAGGCGGTAGCACCACTCCAATGTGCCATCTTCCTTCACGGCTACCGCCCTGATCTGCAGCATGTGGGCGCGGTCCAGAGGGACAGCCGGCACCAATGTGTGCTCTGGCACCTCGGGCTCTCCATGTAACGCCCGCAGCAGGTGCGTAATAATTCCTTCGCAAGTCAGCAGCCCCTTGGTGCTGACTCGGCTCCATTGGTGCACCATGTTCAGAACAAAGAGCACCCTCTTCCCATAATAAAACCCCTTTAAGATCTCCATATCCAGCAAACTGATCTTCGGCGCACCATTAAAGCGCCCAATGATGGCATAGGCGACCAGGCGCCAAAAGTAGAACATCCACGGGTCACGCAGCTCTCGTCCCCTACTGCACCCCGCGGCAAACACAGGCCCGGTTGCCATCTCGCGCCACGCCTCTTGGTTGGTGTGCGCGTCCATGTCAGCTTCTCGCACCTTAGCGCACCTCAATGTGCGCTTCAGCCTCGTAGCCGAGGCAATGTACAACACCCCTCGGTGTCGGTACCTTATCTCCATCTCTCCTGGCTCTAATGACGCCAGGAACTCGCAGGTGTCCTCCCTGTCTACTGCGCTTTTGATCTCCAACAGCGCCTCCCAGCCCGCCAGCGCGAGCCTGTCCAAAATGAAGTCCTCCAAACCGACCTCCCGCAGGAACTCCCTGCTGATGCACGGAGTCCCGTACATCTTGAGCCTCAGGAAGGCTGCGTACATGCTGGCGAAGCGAGCTGGGGTAGCTTGGTCCTCGGCAGGCTGCATTTCTCAGGTCAACTCCGGTCAACACTTCTTAAACACTCCAAAAATCCAAACTCCTCCGAATGCACTGAAATTCTCACCAAAGGGGCGCCTACTGCCCACCTACAAAACCCTCTAAACAGCACTCCAATCGGCGCACTCTAGCCTGGTGCGATTTCAAAACCCTAAAACACTCCTCCACCGTACAAACCCTACTGAAATCGTGCTCAAGTCTGGGGGAAAGGTTACCTGGGGTGAGTGCGGCCGTGTGCTCTGAAAATCTCTCTAAACTGAAGCTGGGTTGAGCGCCGGACAGCGGGCGGAGGAGCGAAGGCGGGAGTTGTACTTTCAAAGGTCGAGTGAAAAAGTGCTGAAATTTTTTAAGTCCTGCCCTTATATACCCCCTGACTGGCGCAGCTGTCCTGCGCACTGTAGTGCGCACGGACCTGCGCACTGCTGCTCGACTAAAAAAAACTACAAGTCCTAAAATAACTAAAAGACACTAGAAAAACTGATAGAAAGACATGTAAAAGTAAAACGAGTCGGGTTACCTCCCGACAAGTGCCTTTGTTTAACGTCGTTGGCTCGACTGTACCTCGTTACGTGCCCAAATGTGTGCCAGTGACCTCCCCCACTCTTGCTCCTGAGTGATCTCGCGCTTTTGCATGTGTTGTGTTCTTCTTGGTCCTGCGCAAAGGGTGAGAAGGGTAGTCAACATGGATAATATGTGAGAAGTCTGCAGTAACGAGGGTAGATGAAGAGGAAGAAGAAATGTGAGCAATAGTTGCCAGTTCTCCCTCTGGTGCATCTGGTGGTGCCTCTGGCGCAGCAGCTGGCGCATTTGTTATCTCTGGCTCTGCCAACTCAATGTCGCGCGTTGTACCATCCCAAGGCTCTCCTAGATATCGTTTGACTCTCTGCCCATTGACCTGAAAACGATGCCGGTGCTCGTTTTCTAATTCGATTGTTCCATAGGGGAAAACCTTGGCGACTGTGTACGGTCCAGTCCATTTGCTGCGCAGCTTTCCAGGCATGAGCTTCAGGCGTGATGAGAATAATAATACCTGGTCTCCTGGCTCAAAAGTGCGTCTGACGATATGCTTGTCATGAAACGCCTTTGTCCGCTCCTTGTAATCGCGCAGTCCCTCATAGGCATCCAGGCGTAGCTCTTCTAATTCGCTGAGCTCAAACGCGCGCTCCTTTCCAGCCTCATCTAAGTTCAGGTTGCAAATGCGTAAGGCCCAGTATGCTTTGTGCTCTAGCTCTACTGGCAGGTGGCATGCTTTTCCGTAGACCAACCGGAACGGTGAAGTCCCGATTGGTGTCTTATGCGCAGTGCGGTATGCCCACAGCGCATCGTCCAGGCGCTGGCTCCAATCTTTGCGCGATGGTCTCACAGTCTTTTCCAGGATGCGCTTGATCTCTCTGTTGGAGACCTCGGCCTGTCCATTTTTCTGAGGATGATAAGCAGTGGACGTCTTGTGGCACACTCCATAATGCTTAAAAACTTGCGCCACAACCCTGTTGCAAAAGTGCGTCCCCTGGTCGCTGATGATTGCCTTAGGCACCCCGTACCTGCAAAAGATGTTAGTTTTCAGAAACTCAGCGACCGTCTTACCATCATCCTTCCGTGTGGCCTTAGCTTTGACCCATTTGGAGACATAGTCCACCGCGACCAATATGTACTCGTATCCTGCAGACGGAGGAAATGGCCCCATGAAGTCAATTTCCCATATATCAAACACTTCATCCACTAGAATTGGCGTCTGCGGCATCTCGTTGCGCGCTGATATGCCTCCTGTGCGCTGGCACCTGTCACAGTTCCTGCAGTAGTCATATGCGTCTCTAAACAGGTGCGGCCAATAAAAGCCGCAGTCCAGGACCTTCCTGCTGGTGCGCTTGGGACCAAAGTGTCCTCCACATGCGTGCGCATGACAAAACATCAAAATAGAGTTAAATTCATGGTCAGGCACGCAGCGCCTTAAGATCTGATCAGGTCCTATTCTGAGCATATAAGGATCATCCCAAAGATAATGCTTGGACTCATGTTTCAATCGCATGCACTGGGTTTTATTGAAATGCGGAGGAAACGTACCTGTGACCAGGTAATTCGCAATGTGCGCATACCATGGTACCTTACCTGTCAGCGCCATCAGATGCTCGTCAAGAAATGTCTCAGTGATCTGTCCTGGCTCCTCCTCCTTCACGATCCTGCTCAGGTGGTCCGCAACTGTGTTCTCTGTGCCCTTCTTATCCTTGATCTCCAGGTCAAATTCCTGCAGTAGGAGCACCCAGCGCATCAGGCGCGGCTTAGTTTCTTTCTTGGACATTAGGTAGCGGATGGCTGCGTGGTCTGTGTATATGATGACCCTGGCGCCTAGAACATATGCACGGAACTTCTCTAGCGCAAACACAATTGCCAGAAGCTCCTTCTCCGTGGTGGTGTAGTTCCTCTGCGCAGCGTCCAGTGTGCGCGATGCATAATAGATGGCGTGCGGCTTCTTGTCCACTCGCTGCCCCAGGACTGCACCTACTGCATAATCACTTGCGTCGCACATCAGTTCAAATGGCAGGTTCCAGTCTGGTGCGCGCATCACTGGCGCACTGGTCAGCGCCTCCTTCAGCTTATCAAACGCGGCCCTGCACTCATCAGTAAAATCGAAGCACACATCCTTTTGCAAGAGGTTAGACAGGGGAATACAAATTTTAGAGAAGTCTTTTATAAAACGCCTGTAAAATCCGGCATGCCCTAAGAATGACTTCACATCGCGCACGTTCGTGGCATAAGGTAGATTAGAAATAAGGTCTATCTTAGCTTTGTCTACCTTGATCCCCTCCTCTGAGATGATGTGTCCTAGCACTACACCATGCGTTACCATGAAATGACATTTTTCATAATTAAGCGCTAGGTTCTTAGAAATGCAGCGCGCTAAGACCTTATCAAGATGAGTCAAGCATGCATCGAAGGTACCTCCATATACAGTAAAATCATCCATGAACACTTCTATGCATATACCAATCATATCAGAAAAAATGCTCATGACAAGGCGTTGGAACGTACCTGGCGCGTTACACAGCCCAAATGACATGCGCCGGAACGCAAACGTACCGAACGGGCAGGTGAACGTGGTCTTCTCCTGATCCTCCGTAGCTATGGGTATCTGATTGTACCCTGAATATCCGTCCAAGAAACAAAAATAGGGCTTACCTGCTAATCGGTCCAGCATCTGATCCATAAAGGGTAGCGGGAAATGATCCTTGCGCGTTACTGCGTTAAGCTTCCTGTAGTCGATGCACATGCGCCATCCAGTCTGGATGCGCTTGGGAACTAGCTAGCCCTGCGCATTCTCTTCCACTGTGATTCGTCCCTTCTTTGGCACAACGTGCACTGGACTGACCCATTTGCTATCCGAGATGGGGTAAATGACTCCTGCGTCAAGCAACTTTAGAATTTCCTTCTGCACTACCTCCATCATATTTGGGTTCAATCTGCGCTGAGCCTCCCTGGATGGTTTGGCACCATCTTTCAACAGAATTCTATGCATGCATACGTCTGGGCTCACTCCACGCAGATCTGCCAGTGTCCATCCTATAGCGCGCTGGTTCTTGCGCAGCACCTGCTGTAAGTGCATTTCCTGCTCCTCTTCTAATCCTTTCTTTATGATCACTGGCAGGGTGTCCTCATTTCCCAAGAAAATGTATTTGAGGTGCTCTGGCAGTTGCTTCCGTTCGACCTTGGGTGCCTGTTCAATGGAGGGCAAGATTTTATTAGCATTGCAAATATGAACTATATCGTGTACCTGTCTGAGCTCTGGTTCAGCACTGCTCAGCTCCTCGTCCTGCTCCTCCAACTCTGCCTGTGCCAGTGGCTCTGGTTCTATTGTTGCGCTTGCACATTGCGCATCTGAGACTAAATCGTCAATGCTGTCCATCGCGTGCACTGTGGCGTCCTCGTGTGGGTGCTGCATCCCCTTGAATATATTGAAATGGATCTCTTCGCCGTCAACCTCCATGGAGAGTGTGCCCCTCCACACGTCTATCTTCGTGCGCGCGGTCATCAGGAAAGGTCTGCCCAGTAGGATCTGCGCACTGCTGGTGCTTGATTCACCCTCCATTTCTAGCACATAAAAATCTGCTGGGAACACCAGCTCTCCTACTCGCACAAGAACATCCTCTATCATGCCTGCAGGTTGTTTGCAAGACCGATCTGCTAGCTGAATAGTGAGACCTGTAGGCTTTAGTGGTCCAAGGTGCAATGTCGCATATAGGTAATAAGGTAACAAATTGATGGATGCGCCTAAATCAATCATGCAATTGCTTACTGTGGTCTTACCTAAAGTGCAAGGGATAGTGAACGTACCTGGGTCTCGGCACTTAGGTGGTACCTTATGTTCCACGATTGCTGAGGCCTGCGCATTTAGCATTACCTGTGCGCATTCGCCTTTCCTCCTCTTGTTTGTGCACAGCTCTTTTAAAAACTTGGCGTACCTGGGAATCTGCCGAACTGCTTCGATAAGGGGAATGTTGATTTCCACCTTGCTGAATAACTCGTATAGCTCTTTGTCCAGCGCTTCCTTTCTAGCCGATGGTGCCTGCACAGGAAAAGGTGCAGGTATATTAGTACGATTCCTGCCCTTGTTGTTTATTTGTGTTATACCTGACGCTTCGCCCTGCTGGCTTGTGGCTGGCACTTCTGGTTGCACATCTTGCTCTGGTTGCGCATTCTGTTCTATTGGATCCGGGACTTGCGCAGCTGGTTGCGCGCGGGCGCCTTCGTGGTCTGCTCTGCTCCTATTGTGCGCCCAGTCCTCAGTGTCACTGCATTGACTCCTCCTTTGGGGTTCTGAATCACTTGCGAAGGCAGGTTGCCGTCGCTCTTTTTCAGCTCATACACCGTGGTAGCGATCTGTGATAGCTGCTTTTCAATGGACTCGAACCTCTTGTCATACTTCTCGTCATTTTTGCGCACTGTGTCTGCTAGCTGCCCCACGATATCTTCCAAAGATCGCCTTGGTTGCTGGTTGTTATGCGTTGGTGCGTCAGTGCGGCGATGCAGTGGATTGTAGGGCGCAGCTTGTTGCGTCTGCTGTGGTGCGCGCTGGTCTGTGGACTACCTCTGCAAATTATTCTCCTCCTTCCATCTGAATCCATTTGCTGCCAGTCCAAAGCGCGGCTGATTCTGTCTTTGTGGTCCTCTGTTATCCCATCCTCCAAGAGCATTGACATCTCCAGATTCCTCGAAAAGTGTGGGACATTCATCAGTTTTGTGCTCGGTTGACCTGCAGAATTCACATACCTTTGGCGCAACTGGTTGTGCGCTTTGCGCACTCATCAACTTCTGCAACATGGCCTTCATTTCCTTGATCTCAGCGCTTGTTTCTACCTGATGCACAGAACGAGTACGACTATTTTCAAGTGTTAGCTGATGTCTTACCTGACCAGCAGAGTCTTCTATCAGCTGCCACGCGTCTTCTGGATACATGTTGCAAATGTCGCCTCCTGCGCATGCGTTCAATAACCTCAGCTCCATGGGTAGCAGTCCATTCAGGAAGTTCTCTATCAGCACATTTTGGGGCAGGCCATGATTGTAGCAGTTGGCCTCTAGCTCCCTGAAACGCTCGTAATACTCTGACAGTGACTCTCCTGCGCTCTGCCTTGGCGCGGCCAGTTCCCTCCTGAGTAGCGCGATCTTTGCTGCGGGATAGAATTTGTCCAGGAACTTCTTCTGCAGCTGCTCCCATGTGTGAATTGATCCGGCTGGTAAGTTCATTAACCAATGTCTGGCTGTATCACATAGTGAAAATGGGAATGCCTTCATCTTCAGCGCCTCATCGCTCTCCCCTTCGGTCTTCATGTTCTCGCATATGACTAGGAACTCTCGCACATGCTTGACTGGATTTTCATTGTTCATCCCGTGAAACTTGGGCATGTGATGGATGAGCGTGCTCCTTAGCTCAAAATGACCGTCTGGTGGAAGCACGATGCACCATGGCTGGTTAACACTGATAGGGGCTGACATCTCGCGGACTGTTCTGCGTCGCGCAACTTGTCGCGCGGGTGGCGCATTATACAATTCAGCAGCCATCCTTGCTTCAACCTCGCGCTGCACTTCCTCTCTGAACAGGGCTGCGCGGTTATGTGCCCTTGTTTCCTCTGGGGTTCTGTCCCCTAAGTTGTCTCCTACGACACTGTTATCCTCCATGATCTGTTCTATATCTCAAAGAAAATGAAATTAAAAGATAACTAATGCTGCTGCGTCTGTCAGTGCGTAACTGTTTCAAGGTTGCGCAGGCTAATGGTGATTGCGCGCTGTCAGAAACAACAACGAGAAAACAAAACAAACAGAAAATAACTAGTTACTTAAAAGGAAAAACGTAAACTAGCTAAAACTTAGCTAAGTTGCTCCCCGGCAACGGCGCCAAAATTTGATCGCGCGTCGTTGTACGCGTCAAATATAATCCTTCCTCTTCCACTAGTACAGCGGTTAAGTAAGGGTCGATCTCCACAGGGAGCAAGTAGTTCAGTTTTAGCCAGTAACCTACACTTATGAAATTGGGGGATGTGAGTGATTGGGGTCGCGCGATGCGCAAGTAACAGTGGTATCGTAACGCAGGAATTTGCACTAGACGTGCGCAGGCAATAGAGATTAAGTACTATGACTATGAGAAGTATCGGCGCAGACAATCCTCTATGAGTGTATTCCTTATCATCGACTCTAAATGTCTATAGTTTGGGTTGCTAATGTTAGTGTCCGATCAAGGCTTCCTAACATGTGCGCATGTTCCGATCAAAGTTCATGAGCCATTAATTCTTGAACTAATCTAAAACAACTGCGAATCCGATCAAAGTAGTAATTGCTTATCCTAGCTCGTTACTCCTAGTTGGCACCGTCAGGCTATTCAACTAGTTTAACAAACAACAACAAGCAACAAGAGTAAGATTGCGGTTCAAGGCTTCCCCTACTCATGTAACAAGCTGTCAGCAATGTATGGTTCAGCGGCCATCCGTGCGTCGACCTCACGCTGCACTTCCTCTCTGAATAGGGCTGCGCGGTTATGTGCCCTTGCTTCCTCTGGGGTTCTGTCTCCCAGGTTATCTCCAACCACACTGTTATCCTCCATGTCCTGATCCAAACTCAAGAAACGAATTAAATGGCAACGAAGTTGTTGCGTCTGTCAGTGCGCAACTAGAATCTGCGCAGCGCAACTGTTTCAAGGTTGCGCAGGCGGATGTGATTGTGCTCTGTCAGAAACAACAACGAGAAAACAAAACAAAATGAAATAACTAGTTACTAAAATGAGAAATGTAAGCTAGCTAAAACTTAGCTGTGTTGCTCCCCGGCAACGGCGCCAAAATTTGATCGCGCGTCGTCGTGCGCGTCAAATATAATCCTTCCTCTCCCACTAGTACAGCGGTTAAGTAAGGGTCGATCTCCACAGGGAGCAAGCAGTGAGTCTTAGCCAGTAACCTACACTTAAGAAAACGGGGGTTGCGTGAGTGATTAGGGGTTTTGCGCGATGCGCGAGTAGCAGTGAATATCGTAACGCAGGAAATTGCACTAGACGTGCGCAAGCAGTAGAGATGAAGTACTATCTTTATGAGAAGTGCTGGGCAGACAATCCTCTATGAATGCATTCCTTATCATCGACTCTAAACATCTATAGCTTGTGGTTTACTTGGGTTAGTGTCCGGTAAAGGCTTCCTAACACGTGCGCATGTTCCGTTCAAAGTTCATGTGCTATTAATCCTAGAACTAGACTAAACAGCTGCGAATCCTGTCACAGTAGCAACTGCCTACCCTAACTCGTTACTCCTAATTGTCACGGTAAGTTTGCGGTTCAAGGCTTCCCCTACGCATGCAACTAGTTTAACAGGTGACAAGCAAGCAACACAAGTAAGATTGCGGTTCAAGGCTTCCCCTACTCATGCAACTAACTGTCTCAGTACGCACAGAATTAATACAAGTAAATAAACTATGCATTAAGCTCAAGTCTCAAAGGTAATACATTATAGGTTCATGCCCGACCAACACTAAGTGTTTAGCTAGACATGCTAGTGGTAAACATCATAAAATAGTAAATAACAACTACTGAATCCAAGAAAACGGTAGCAAACAGTGCGTGCAGTGTCTTCTCTCGGCTGGCGCAGTCGGCTGGCGCAAATCTCCTTGACAGGTCCGTGTGTTTTCCAGTTCTGCCGCGCAGTGCCTCTGGAATGCCGCTGAGTGATGATGTTCCGCTCCTCTGAAACCCTAGACTTTCTTTGTTTAAATAGTGCCTCAGGAAGTTCATCTTTTGGCAACTTCCAAATCTGGTCACTGGGACTTTGCGCCTGGCGCACAGCATTGATTGGCGCAATCGGGTAGCGCACCTCTGCTGTCTTTCGCCATTTCTTCTTCTATCTGCGCCGCTAGCTCCGCAGGCTGATCTTTCACTCCTAGAACGCTGCCTGTTAGCGCGTATCCGACTTAAGGACTCGTTCTGACCTGATATACAAAAACATTGGAAACGAGTAATCTTGCTCATGAAATATTGCAAACAAGCACAGGGTTATGACCTAAATAATGTGTATAACTAGGCTCTATCAACATGCTAGTGGTAAACATCATAGAAACAGTAAATAATAACTAGAGTATCCAAGAAAACAATAGCAAACAGTGCGTGCAGGTTGCTGTCTTGGCTGGCGCGGTCGGCTAGCGCAGATCCTCTCAACAAGCTCGTGTGTTTTCCAGTCCTGCTGCGCAGTGCCTCCTGGGTGTACGAATTGTGAATCCTAATAATTGTCTCTCAACCCTAGCCTCCTTCTCTTCTTTATATACTGCTCAGAGGCTCGTCCTTGGCAACTTCCTAATCTGGTCATGTCAGGATTTGGAAACACCACCATCTGCGCATGGCGCACGGCGTTGGTTAGCGCAATCGGTTAGCGCACCGTGGTCGACTCTGCCAATTCTTCTGTTTGTGCCGCTAGCTCCGCAGGCTGTGTGATGCGTGTCCTAAACGCTGCTTGTTAGCGCGTATCCGACTTAGGCCCTCGTTTTGCCCTGAAATACAAAAACACTGGAAACCAGTAATCTTGTACACAAAATATTGCAAACAAGCACAGGGTTATGATCTAAATAATGCGTATAAATAGGCTCTATCACCCATCCTTCTATGCCAGAGATTCATCTCTTCCGTGTTGGTCAGCATGCACGTTGGTGAAGAGGTTGTTGTACTAACTTTAAGAAGATAACAGTTGTTCTTTGACCTGGCCCCTTGCATTATGCACTCCCCTGATTTGTTAAAGACTTGACACGAGTCTTGAGTAAACTTTACTTGCATCGTTCCATCGCATAGCTGACTAATGCTTATGAGATTTGCTTTTAACCCTTCTACTAACATTACATTGTTCAGTTTAGGCATCCCTTTGACTGTCAGTGTTCCCTTGCCCAGGACTCTTCCTTTCAAGCCGTTTCCAAATTTTACCAGCTGTTCTGAGCATGGAGTTATGTTCTTCAGGAATGATCTTTCTCCAATCATATGTCCTGAGCATCCACTGTCAAAGTACCAGCTTACATTGCTTGAAGAACTTGCAGTGCTAACAAGTGCAATATTCAAGATTCTCTTGTGTTTCTGCTTTGTAGGACTTTTGGTCGGATTTTCCCTGGTGAGTGTTGATGGGCAGTACCTCTTAATGTGTCCCTTGCGTCCACAGATATAGCATCTTGTGGATTTGTACTCTCTCGTGCAGTGATATAGAGGGTCATGTAGCAAGACCTTGTTCATCTTCTCATCTTTTTCGTGATAGATCTGTGTCTGACTATGTTGCATTCATCTTCACTGAGATCAATCTCGTCTTCACTCCAGCTAGCTGAGAAGGAACTATCAGTCTTTTGCTCAGATTTATTCATTGGTTTGCTGGTACAGTCGGCTTGTCGGTGACCATATCCATCGTAGTTCCAGCACTAAACACCCTTTCTTTTTTCTTTCTTCTCATCTTCATTCTAAGCAGACTCCTTTCCCCGCCGCTGATTCCTCGCCCAGATTTTGTTTCTATATTCTTCAAGATCTTCTCGAGATTTTTAACTAGCAGACTTAGTTGATCATCAGGTACACACTTCTTTTCTTCTATTTCAGCTTTCAGTCCGACATTCTTGTCTTTAGGGGAGGGCTCTTCTTTGACAAGCTTCATTTCAAATTGTTTGAGAAATCCGATCAACTCCGCCAGCCTCATATGCCTGACGTTGGCGTTTTAGGCAAGCAAAATGAAGTGCTATTCTAGTCACGCAAATATCAACCAATATTTATAACCGAGTGAACTCGGGTCGATCCCAAGAGAAAAGCCTAGACTAATTGATAACTAATTAATGGTACTATTGAAATTCTACGGTTTAAGGGGGGTTTTGTCCTCCTATAAAGGTATCTCTAGTAAGTACTAAAGATAAATGATAGATGGGTTTGTCTAATGAATGAAAGGTGACTAGAGATTCAACTTCTCCCCTAATATATGCGGAAAATGAAATATCTCACTAATACATGAATGAACTACGTTTGGCCAGGGTCATCTATACATCTATAGTGCAGTTCTACTCAAGTTAGTGTCCGATCAAGGCTTTCTAACGTGCGCGCATGTTCCGATTAAAGTCCATGAGCTATTAATTCTTGAAACTAGTCTAAGCAACTACGAATCCTATCACAGTAGTAGCTGATTATCCTAGTGTGTTACTCCTAGTTGTCACCGTCAAGTTATCAACCAGTTTAACATACAATAACGAGCAGTTAGAATAAGATTGCAGTTCAAGGCTTCTCTTATTCGCACAACTAATTATCACCCATGTGCATAGAATTAATATAAGTAGACGAACTAAGCATCAAACACAAGTCTCAAAGGAAATACTTCATAGAATCATGCCCAACCGATACAAGGTGTTTAGCTAGACATGCTAGAAACCAACATCATAGAAATAATAAATAAAACTAAAGCAGCCAAGGAAAAGTAGCAGGTCGGCTCAATTGCAGGTTGCTGTTTTCGGCTGGCGCAGGTGGTTCGCGCAGAATCTCGGCTGGAGCTCGTGTGTTTTTGCTGCTATGTGTCCCTTTCTCTATATGTCCTCCAAACCCTAGCTTCCCTCCTCTTATATACTGGTCTTGAAGCCCAAGGAATGCTTAGATTTGGCCCGAGAGAATCTTAGCTACTTCCCAAATCTAGGAGACAATGATGATCAAAATTTAGAAACTCTGCTATCCTGCGCATGGCTCGCTGCGCACGTTGATTGCGCTACTCGCTTCGCGCAGTCGGTTTGCGCACTGTAGTCTGAATCAGCTATCTCCTATCTCCTTTTGCGCTGCTAGCTCCGTAGGTCGTGCATTGCGCTCTTTAAAAGCGCCCGTTAGCGCACATCTGACTTATGCTCCTATTTTATCCTGAAATACAAAAATACCGAAAACCAGTAATCTTGTACACAAAATAATGCAAACAAGCACAGTGTTAAGATCTAACTAGCGCATATAACTAGGCTCTATCAAATCCCCCACACTTGCCCTTGTTCGTCCCGAACAAGTACTGAAGCACAGATACAATTACCTCTCTGAAGTCTAGACACTCATGCGCGATCTGCACAGCGGTTCACCCTGTGTTGCTCTATCACCTACGCGTACAAACCCTTAACAATTCTAATATAATAATTTCGAAATTTGGTACCTCTCAGCCTGGATGCAATTTAATTCGGATGATTCGGAGATAGCTCTCCATAGGCTCCTGGTTGTCGGTCTCTACTCCAATTTCTGGTGCATGGATAATCGCGCAAGCTTCTTCAGGTGCGTGATTCATTCACGCGCTTCTTGGGAACTCAAGCCTTTCGTCATTGACGATTTTTTACTTTTGGACTTGCGCATGCGCTAATTTGGAGTTGTATGCGCGCGCTGGTTTCTTTCCTTTTATACAGCTTTGTCCACTTTTCTTATAGTCCCAGAACGGTTCCAGTCTCGGCCTTCGGATAGCAGCTATGGAACAACGCTCCGCTCTCCCTCCTTGGTCTACTTGCGCAGGTCAGCGCACGCGTTTACACCCGCGCCCACTTCCTACACTCGACTTCCAGAGGAAAGGTGGTCTGTTTTCCCACCTCGCCACGCTTTGGGTATTTGCCTTTGGCATCTGCGTGGCTGAGCGCGCTCTATTGTTCCGAAGGTTGCGAAGCATCGGCCTCCACTAGCGCTTTTAGCCATGTACCTTAATCTCGAAGCAAAAACGACTAACCGCCTCTCTAGAGCTTTTTCTGTCAACTCCACATCCCCTGTATATCCCAACTAAAAAGACAAAAATAGAAAAAAATTATACTAAAACGGTTAATAGCAGTGCATGTAGGATGAATAAAGCAAAACAAGTCGAAAGGTGTGCGCAATCCGCACACAAGCGCACAACCACTACTATTTCCTTTAACTACATAACTAAGCTAAACTACAATGCTTAAATGTAAATGTAACGCCCCCCCACACTTAAACAGAGACGTGTCCCCACGACTCATGCTCAAGCGCAACAGAGAGCGCACTCATGCAGGCTACTAGGACAACTAAAAACTAAAAGTAAAATGCATCATGAAAATGAGAAACATAGTCAACGCAGCAAACGAAATAAGGTCAGGAGGTCACAAAATATCCAACACAAAATAGGAAAATAACATCCAGTGATAGTTTTCAAAAGCAAAAGGACAACCCGAAATTATTTGCGCCTAGTCATCTGCGCATCCCTAGAAATCCTCTGAGCTGGAGTCCTTCGCAGACCCTTGTGCCTCCTCGTCCACGGACTCTGTCTCATACTCAGAGCTGAAGGATGGTTGCGCAACTGAAACTGCTGCGGGCTGGTTTGCAAGTTCCTCCTCCGAGTCAGTTTCCCATATCGAATCGAAACTTAACTCTTTGATGGGGGTGACCTCAGAGGGCGATCTGATCATCTGTGCAGAGGGTTGCGGAGGGGGCTCTGATGGGATTTGCAGCGGGTCTATGACTGGGGTCTATGATTCGGAGGCTGCCTTGAGGGAGGATTAGAAATCTCAGAGTTCACACCTTCAGACAAGCTTTCTAATTGCACATCTGGATTTTCTGCTTCAGCACTTGCTGTAGCATCTTCTGGAGCAACAGCTTGTTCACTTCTGTTCTGTCTGACAGACACCTCCTCAAGATCAGAGTCTTCATCATCAGTGACAGTATCAGGGGGAGGGATTTCTTCAGCATCGTTGACAACAACATTTATGGATTCCATTACTATATGTGTCCGCTGGTTGTAGACTCGATAAGCTCTGCTGTTTGTTGAGTAGCCCAGAAACAGACCAGGATCACTTTTTGGGTCTAGTTTCTGCCTATACTCCCGATCGCTTAGTATAAAATAGTCACTTCCAAAGACATGAAAGTATTTAATTGTGGGCTTCTTCTGATTCTAGAGCTCATAGCAGGTCTGGTTGGTTCCTCTCCGTAAGGTGACTCTATTGATGATGTAACATGCGGTATTCATGGCCTCTGCCCAGAATTTCAAGGGAACCCTCTTAGCATGGATCATGACTCTGGCCATTTCTTGGATTGTTCGATTCTTTCGTTCCACTACACCATTCTGCTGAGGGGTAATGGGAGAGGAGTACTGATGTGAGATACCCCTTTGTCGACAGAAATCATCCATATCTTTGTTTTCAAATTCCCTGCCATGATCACTGCGAATGCTGCTGATTCTGAGGTTTTTATCTTGCTCCAGACGAGACACCAGTGACACAATGACTCTCACAGTGTCTGATTTTTCTCTGATAAAATCTATCCAGGTGAATCTGGAGTAGTCATCAACACAGACAAATGCATACCTTTTCCTGCCCAGACTCTCGACTTCCATTGGTCCCATCAAATCCATGTGAATCAACTGTAGAGGCCTGGTGGTACCAATATCTTTGACTCTTGGATGCGAAGCCCTTTTTTGTTTCCCAATCTGACAGTCACCACAGATAGAGTCTGTCTCCCCTTTTAGCAGCGGTATTCCTCTGACTAGACCTTTTGTAGCAATTCTCTTCAGAGTTCTCAGGTTAACATGCCCCATCCTTCTGTGCCATAGAGTCATTTCCTCGGCCTTTGTCAGCATACATTTCTGAATCGGTGAGTTCGAACTCACATTGAGAAGATAATAGTTGCTCTTTGATCTGGCTCCTTCCATTATACATTTTCCAGATTTGTCGAGGACTTTGCATGAGTCTTTCGTAAATTTTACCTGTTTAGTCCCAACACACAGCTGACTAATGCTTATGAGATTTGCCTTTAGCCCTTCCACTAGAAGAACATTGCTCAGACTCGGCATTCCTTCAACTGCCAAAGTTCCCCTTCCCAGAACTCTTCCTTTTAGGCCGTTCCCAAACTTCACACGTTGTTCCAAACAGGGTGTAATGTTTTTCAAGAAGGATCTTTCTCTTGTCATATGTCCTGAACAACCACTGTCAAAGTACCAGCTTATCTTGTCCGAGGTGCTAGCTGTGCTGACAAGAGCGAGGAGCTGAGTCTACGCATGATTCTGTCTGACAGGTTTCCTGGCTGAAGCTACTTCGGCATGAGCTGAGAAACAGTTTCTTTTTATGTGACCTTTGCGACCGCAGCTGTAACATTTTTTATACTTTGAAGCTCTCTTGTTACGGTGATACAGAGGTTGCTGTAGCAAGTCCTGGTTCACTCTTCCTTGTGTTTTTCTGCCTCTTCTGACAGACCTGTATCTGGCCAAGTTGCATTCATCTTCACTCAGCTCTTTCTCGTCTTCACTTCCACTGGCAGAGAGATCCCTCTTTTTCATCGGTTTGCTAGTGCAGTTGATTTGTCGATGACCGTAGCCTGCACAGTTCCAGCATTGGACTCCCTTCTTCATTTCTTTCTTTTTGTCTTCATTCTGAGCTGGTTCCTTCCCTTTTCTGTTACTTTCACCACCTCTTCTGATTTTTCGTGAGGATGAGCTTTGCCCAGTTCTTGAGTCCATGTTCTTCAGGAGCTTTCCAAGGTTCTTGACAAGCATACTCAGTTGATCATCTGGACTTGCCTTCTTGGCTTCTGTTTCAGCTTTTAGACCAACATTCTTATCCTTAGAAGTAGTGTCTTCTTTAACCAGTTTCATCTCAAATTATTTGAGAGACCCCATCAACTCTTCAAGCCTCATAAATCTGACATTTTGAGCTTCTTCAATGGCTGTCACCTTCATGTCAAATCTTGTGGGCAGCGATCTGAGAACCGTTTTAATCAGTTTTTCTTCAGGGATAGGTTCACTGATCGCGCGTCATTGTACGCGTCAAATATAATCCTTCCTCTTCCACTAGTACAGAGGTTAAGTAAGGGTCGATCTCCACAGGGAGCAAGTAGTTCAGCTTTAGCCAATAACCTACACTTATGAAATTGGGGGTGAGTGATTGGTTTGCGCGATGCGCAAGTAACAGTAATGAATGCAGGGATTGCACTAGACGTGCGCAGGCAATAGAGATTAAGTACTATGACTTATGAGAAGTATCGGTGCAGACAATCCTCTATGAGTGTATTCCTTATCATCGACTCTAAATGTCTATAGCTCGATTTGCTAATGTTAGTGTCCGATCAAGGCTTCCTAACATGTGCGCATGTTCCGATCAAAGTTCATGAGCTATTAATTCTTACACTAGACTAAACAACTACGAATCCGATCAAGGTAGTAATTGCCTAACCTAGCGCGTTACTCCTAGTTGGCACCGTCAGGCTATTCAACTAGTTTAACAAACAACAACAAGCAACAAGAGTAAGATTGCGGTTCGAGGCTTCCCCTACTCGTGTAACAAGCTGCCAGTAATATGCACAGAATTAATATAAGCAAAACAAGCTATGCATTAAGCGCAAGTCTCAAAGGGAAATACTCATAGATTCATGCCCAACCGATACTAAGCATTTAGCTAGACATGCTAGTGGTAAACATCACAGAAACAGTAAATAATAACTAAAGCGTCCAAGAAAACAATAGCAAACAGTGCGTGCAGGTTGCAGTCTTGGCTGGCGCAGTCGGCTGGCGCAGGTCCTCTCAACAAGCTTGTGTGTTTTCCAGTTCTGCCGCTCTCTCCTCTGATCGGGCGAAGATGGATGGTGTAATATCGATTTATGAATGAATACTCAAACCCTAGCCTTCTTCTTCTTTATATACTGCTCAGCGGCTCATCCTTGGCAACTTCCTAATCTGGTCATGTCAGGATTTGGAAATACCATCATCTGCGCCTGGCGCACGGCATCTGCTTAGCGCAATTGGTTAGCGCACCGTGGTCGACTCTACCAGTTCTTCTGTTTGCGCCGCTAGCTCCACAGGCTGTGTGATGCGCGTCCTAAACGCTGCCTGTTAGCGCGTATCCGACTTAAGCCCTCGTTTTGCCCTGAAATACAAAAACACTGGAAACCAGTAATCTTGTACATAAAATATTACAAACAAGCATAGGGTTGTGATCTAAATAATGCGTATAAATAGGCTCTATCATTCACCAAGAGCATGGGCTTCATTTGCAAGATCACAGAGTTTAGCATTAAACTCAGTCACAGTCTCCTCTTCCAGCATTCTCAGATTCTCAAACTGTGTAGCAATGATCTGGAGTCTTGACAGCTTCACTCTATCAGTTCCTTCATGTGTAGTTTGCAGAATTTCCCACGCTTGTTTGGCCAAGTCACAATTCGATATCAACCTGAAATTGTTAGCATCAACTGCAGCAAAAATTGCATTCAGGGCCTTTGAATTACCAGTTGCTGCAGCTCTGATAGAGCCTAGTTATACGCGTTATTTAGATCATAACCCCTTGCTTATTTGCAATATTTTATGGGCAAGATTACTCGTTTCCAATGTTTTTTGTATATCAGGTCAGAACGAGCCCCTGAGTCGGATACGCGCTAACAGGCAGCGTTCTAGGAGTGAAAGATCAGCCTGTGGAGCTAGCGGCGCAAACAAAAGAAGAGATGGCGAAAGACAGCAGAGGTGCGCTACCCGATTGCGCCAACCAATACTATGCGCCAAGCGCAAAATCCCAGTGACCAGATTTGGAAGCTGCCAAAAGATGAACCTCCTGAGCAGTATAAGAAGAAAGAGAGTCTAGGGTTTCAAGGAGTTGAAAAAGACTGCTGTTCCAGAGGCACCAGAGGACGCAAGGAGGCACTGTGCAGCAGGACTGGAAAACACACGGACCTGTTGAGAGGATTTGCGCCAGCCGACTGCGCCAGCCGAGAAGACACACTGCACGCTCTGTTTGCTACCGTTTTCTCTGATACATTAGATGTTACCTTACTATTTTATGATGTTTACCACTAGCATGTCTAGCTAAACACTTAGTGTTGGTCGGGCATGAATCTGTGATGTATTCCCTTGAGACTTGAGCTTAATGCATAGTTTATTTACTTGTATTAATTCTGTGCGTATCGAGACAGTTAGTTGCATAAGTAGGGGAAGCCTTGAACCGCAATCTTACTCGTGTTGCTCACTTGTCACATGTTAAACTAGTTGCACGCGTAGGGGAAGCCTTGAACCGCAAACTTACCGTGACGATTAGGAGTGACGAGTTAGGGTAGGCAGATGCTACTGTGACAGGATTCGCAGCTGTTTAACCTAGTTCTAAGGATTAATAGCACATGAACTTTGAACGGAACATGCGCATGTGTTAGGAAGCCTTTACCGGACACTAACCCAAGTAAGACACAAGCTATAGACGTTTAGAGTCGATGATAAGGAATGCATTCATAGAGGATTGTCTGCCCAATACTTCTCATAAATATAGTACTTCATCTCTGCTGCTTGCGCACGTCTAGTGCAATTTCCCGCGTTACGATATTTGCTGTTACTCGCGCATCGCGCAAAACCCCCAATCACTCACGCAACCCCCGTTTTCTTAAGTGTAGGTTACTGGCTAAGACTCACTGCTTGCTCCCTGTGGAGATCGACCCTTACTTAACCGCTGTACTAGTGGGAGAGGAAGGAATTATATTTGACGCGCACAACGACGCGCGATCAAATTTTGGCGCCGTTGCCGGGGAGCAACACAGCTAAGTTTTAGCTAGCTTACATTTCTCATTTTAGTAACTAGCTATTTCATTTTGTTTTGTTTTCTCGTTGTTGTTTCTGACAGCGCACAATTACATCAGCTTGCGCAACCTTGAAACAGTTGCGCTGCGCAGATTCTAGTTGCGCACTGACAGACGCAACAACTTCGTTGCCATTTAATTTCGTTTCTTGAGTTTGGATCAGGACATGGAGGATAACAGTGTGGTTGGAGATAACCTGGGAGACAGAACCCCAGAGGAAGCAAGGGCGCATAACCGCGCAGCCCTATTCAGAGAGGAAGTGCAGCGCGAGGTTGAGGCAAGGAGGGCCGCTGAAGTGTATCATGCGCCGCCCGTGCCACAAGTCGCGCGACGCAGAACAGTGCGCGAGATGTCGGCCCCTATCACTGTTAACCAGCCATGGTGCATCGTGCTTCCACCTGGCGGTCACTTCGAGCTAAGGAGCTCACTCATCCATCACATGCCCAAGTTCCACGGAATGAACAATGAAAATCCAGTCAAGCATGTGCGGGAGTTCCTGGTCATTTGCGAAAACATGAAGACCGAAGGGGAAAGCGATGAAGCGCTAAAAATGAAGGCATTTCCATTCTCACTAAATGATACAGCTAGACACTGGCTAATGAATTTACCTGCAGGATCTATTCACACATGGGAGCAGCTGCAGAAGAAATTCTTAGACAAATTTTATCCAGCAGCAAAGATTGCGCTGCTCAGAAGGGAATTGGCCGCGCCAAGGCAAGGCGCAGGGGAGTCTCTGTCAGAATACTACGAGCGTTTCAGGGAGCTAGAAGCCAACTGCTACAATCACGGGCTCCCCCAGAATGTGCTGATAGAGAACTTTCTGAATGGACTGCTGCCCATGGAGCTGCGACTACTGAATGCGTGCGCAGGAGGGGACATTTGCAACATGTACCCGGAGGATGCATGGCAGCTGATAGAAGATTCTGCTGGGCAGGTAAGACATCAATTAACACTTGAAAGTAGTCGTAATCGTTCTGTGCATCAGGTAGAGGCAAGCGCTGAGATCAAAGAAATGAAGGCCATGCTACAGAAGCTGATGAGTGCGCAGAGCGCACAACCAGTTGCGCCAAAGGTATGTGAATTCTGCAGGTCCGCTGAGCACAAGACAGACGAGTGCCCAACACTTTTTGAAGAAACTGGAGATGTGAATGCCCTTGGAGGATGGGACAACAGAGGACCGCAGAGGCAGAATCAGCCGCGCTTTGGGCTTGCTGCAAATGGTTTCAGATGGAGAGAAGAGAACAATTTCCAGAGGCAGCCCATTGATCAGCGCGCACCACAGCAGACGCAACAAGCTGCACCCTACAATCCACCGCATCGCCGCACAGACGCACCAGCGCAGAACCATCAGCAACCAAAGCGATCCTTGGAAGATATCATGGGGCAGTTAGCAGACACAGTGCGCAAGAATGACGAAAAGTATGACAAGAGGTTCGAATCCATAGAAAAGCATCTATCACAAATTGCAACCACGGTGTATGAGCTGAAAAAGAGCGATGGCAACCTGCCTTCGCAAGTGATTCAGAACCCTAAGGGAGGAGTTAATGCAGTAACACTGAGGACTGGGCGCACAGTGGGAACAGAGCAGACCGCGCAGGCGCCCGCGCAACCAGTTGCGCAAGTCCCAGATTCAGCAGCTCAGAGTGCGCAACCAGAGCCAGAGGCGCAATCGGAAGCGCCAACCACGAACCAGCAGGGCAATGCGCCAGGTATGTCTCACTCGAAAAACAAGGACAAAAATTGTACTAACATACCTGCTCCTTTCCCTGTGCAGGCACCACTGGCGAGAAAAGAAGCACTGGACAAGGAACTGTATGAGCTGTTCAGCAAGGTGGAAATCAACATACCTCTCATAGAAGCTATTCGACAGATTCCCAGGTATGCGAAGTTTTTAAAAGAGCTGTGCACGAATAAAAGAAGGACAGGCGAATGCGCACAAGTAATGCTAAATGCGCAAGCCTCAGCAATCGTGCAGCAAAAGGTACCACCTAAGTGCCGAGATCCAGGTACATTCACTATCCCTTGCACCTTAGGTAAAACCACGGTGAGCAACTGCATGATCGATTTAGGTGCATCAATCAATTTATTACCATATTCTCTCTATGCGACCTTGCGCCTTGGACCACTAAAACCTGCAGGTCTCACAATTCAGCTAGCAGATAGATCGTGCAAACAACCTGCAGGCATGATAGAAGATGTCCTAGTTCGAGTAGGAGAGCTGGTGTTCCCAGCAGACTTTTATGTGCTCGAAATGGAGGGTGAATCAAGCGCCAGCGGTGCGCAGATCCTCCTAGGCAGACCGTTTCTGATGACTGCGCGCACGAAGATAGACGTGTGGAGGGGCACGCTCTCCATGGAGGTAGATGGCGAAGAAATCCATTTCAACATCTTCGAAGGGATGCAGCACCCACATGAGGACGCTACCGTGCACGCAATGGACAGCTTTGACGATTTAGTCACGGAAGCGCAGTGTGCGAGCGCAACCATAGGACCAGAGCTACTGACACAGGCAGAACTGGAGGAGCAAGAGAAGGAACTAAGCAGTGCTGAACCAGCATCCACAGAGGTACGTGATATAGTTCATATTTGCACCGCTAACAAAATCTTGCCCTCTGTTGAGCAGGCACCCAAGATCGAACTGAAGCAACTCCCGGAGCATCTCAAGTACATTTTCTTGGGAGATGAGGACACCCTGCCAGTGATCATCAAGAGGGGATTGGAAGAAGGGCAGGAGGCGCGCTTACAACAGGTGCTGCGCAGGAACCAGCGCGCCATTGGATGGACTCTTGCTGATCTGCGCGGAGTGAGCCCAGACGTGTGCATGCACCGAATTCTGTTGGAAGATGGCGCCAAACCATCCAGGGAGGCTCAGCGCAGGTTAAACCCAAATATGATGGAGGTCGTGCAAAAGGAAGTTCTGAAGTTGCTTGACGCAGGGGTCATTTACCCAATCTCAGACAGCAGATGGGTCAGCCCGGTGCACGTTGTGCCAAAGAAAGGAGGAATCACGGTGGAGGAGAATGCGCAGGGCGAGCTAGTTCCCAAGCGCATACAGACTGGCTGGCGCATGTGCATCGACTACAGGAAGCTGAACGCTGTAACGCGCAAGGACCACTTCCCGCTACCCTTCATGGACCAAATGCTGGATCGCTTGGCAGGTAAGCCTTACTTTTGTTTTTTGGACGGATATTCAGGTTACAATCAGATACCCATAGCTGCGGAGGATCAAGAGAAGACCACGTTCACATGCCCCTTCGGAACTTTTGCGTTTCGGCGTATGTCTTTTGGGCTGTGCAACGCGCCAGGTACGTTCCAACGCCTCGTCATGAGCATTTTCTCTGATATGATTGGTATATGTATAGAAGTGTTCATGGATGATTTCACTGTATATGGGAGTACCTTTGATGCATGCTTAATACATTTAGATAAAGTCTTAGCGCGCTGCATCTCTAAGAACTTAGTGCTAAACTACGAGAAGTGTCATTTCATGGTAACGCACGGAGTAGTACTAGGTCATATCATTTCAGAGGAGGGTATTAAGGTAGACAAAGCTAAGATAGATATTATTTCTAATCTGCCTTATGCCACCAACGTGCGCGACGTGAAATCGTTCTTAGGGCATGCTGGGTTTTACAGGCGTTTTATTAAGGATTTCTCTAAGATTTGCATACCCCTGTCTAACCTATTGCAAAAAGACGCGTGCTTCGATTTTACTGATGAGTGCAGGGCGGCGTTCGATAAGCTGAAAGAAGCGCTGACCAGTGCGCCAGTGATGCGCGCACCAGACTGGAACCTGCCATTTGAGCTGATGTGTGACGCAAGTGACTACGCAGTGGGAGCAGTCTTGGGGCAGCGCGAGGACAAGAAGCCGCATGCCATCTACTATGCATCGCGCACACTAGACTCCGCGCAGAAGAACTACACCACCACGGAGAAGGAGCTTCTGGCAATTGTATTTGCGCTGGAGAAGTTCCGAGCATACGTTCTAGGCGCCAGAGTCATCATCTACACGGACCACGCAGCTATCCGCTACCTCATATCCAAGAAAGAGACCAAGCCGCGCCTGATGCGCTGGGTACTGTTGCTTCAGGAATTCGATTTGGAGATCAGAGATAAGAAGGGCACGGAAAATACCGTCGCTGATCACCTGAGCAGGATCGTAAAGGATGAGGAGCCGGGGCAGATCAAGGAGACGTTCCCTGACGAGCACCTAATGGCGCTAACAGGTAAGGTACCATGGTATGCGCATATCGCAAATTACCTGGTCACAGGTGCGTTCCCTCCTCATTTCAATAAAACTCAGTGCATGCGATTGAAACATGAGTCCAAGCATTACCTTTGGGATGATCCTTACATGCTTAGAATAGGTCCAGATCGGATATTAAGACGTTGCGTGCCTGACCATGAGATTAACTCTGTATTGATGTTTTGTCATGCGCATGCCTGTGGAGGACATTTCGGTCCCAAGCGCACGAGCAGGAAGATCTTGGACTGTGGATTCTACTGGCCGCACCTATTCAGAGATGCCTATGACCACTGCAGGAAGTGTGACAGGTGCCAGCGCACTGGAGGAATCTCCGCGCGCAACGAGATGCCGCAGACCCCGATTCTGGTGGATGAAGTGTTCGATGTTTGGGGAATCGACTTCATGGGTCCATTTCCCCCATCTGCCGGGTACGAGTACATACTGGTGGCCGTGGATTACGTGTCCAAATGGGTCGAAGCTAAGGCCACGCGCAAGGATGATGGTAAGACTGTCGCTGATTTTCTCAGAACTAACATATTTTGCAGGTACGGAGTGCCTAAGGCAGTTATCAGCGACCAGGGGACGCACTTCTGCAACAGAGTTGTGGCGCAAGTCTTCAAGCACTATGGGGTGCGCCACAAGACGTCCACCGCTTACCATCCGCAGACGAATGGACAGGCCGAAGTTTCTAACAGAGAGATCAAGCGCATCTTGGAAAAGACTGTGAGGCCGTCGCGCAAGGATTGGAGCCAGCGCCTGGATGATGCGCTATGGGCATACCGCACGGCACACAAGACACCCATTGGAACCTCACCATTCCGGCTGGTCTATGGGAAGGCATGCCACCTACCAGTGGAGCTCGAGCACAAGGCATATTGGGCCTTACGTATTTGCAACTTGAACTTGGAGGAGGCAGGCCAAGAACGCGCATTTGAGCTGAGCGAACTAGAAGAGCTGCGCCTGGACGCCTATGAGGGACTGCGCGATTACAAAGCGCGCACCAAGGCGTTTCATGACAAGCACATCCTCCGGCGCACATTTGAACCAGGCGATCAGGTATTATTATTTTCATCACGCCTGAAGCTCATGCCTGGGAAGCTGCGCAGCAAGTGGACGGGACCATACACCGTCACCAAGGTTTTCCCCTACGGCACAATTGAATTAGAAGACGGGCACCAACATCGTTTTCAGGTTAACGGGCAGAGAGTCAAACGGTACTTGGGCGAACCTTGGGATGGCGCAGCACGCAACATTGACTTGGCCGAGCCAGAGATAGTAGACGAGCAAGCTGCTGCGCCAGACGCACCACCAGATGTTTCAGAGGGAGAACTAGCACCCATCGCCTATATCTCCTCTTCCTCTGCATCTGCCCTCCTTACGAATAATGTATCACATGCTGACCTCCCCTTTTATCCTTTGCGCAGGACCACTGAGATCGTAACACGAGCACTGGCGCAGGGACACTCAGGAGCAAGAGTGGGGGAGGGTGCAGACGCACTACTTGGCACGTAACGAGGTACCGTCGAGCCAACGACGTTAAACAAAGGCACTTGTCGGGAGGTAACCCGACACATTTTATTTTGGCACATTTTATTCTGCTTGTTTTGTTTTTTTTTTTTTTTGAGTGTTTTTAGCTTAGTTTAGGGTTTGGTAGTTTTTAGTCACACAAGTGCGCAGGACCGTGCGCCTCTCAATGCGCAGGTCAGTTGCGCCAGCCATAGGGGGTATATAAGGCCAGACTTAGAAAAATTCCCAGCACTTTTTCACTCGACCGTTACACACAAGCTCCCGCCCTCAGACCTCTGCCGTCGATCAGCGCTCATCCCACCGTCCGTCTAGAGAGATTCAAGGACCACACGACCGCACAGCACCCAGGTAACCCCCGATCCCGCTTTGAGCCGCTTCTGTTAGGGTTTGCGCGGAGAAGACAGTTTTTAGGGTTTTGAAATCGCACCAGGCTAGAGTGCGCGGCTTGGAGTGCTGTTTTGCGAGTTGTGTAGGCGACCAGTAGGCGCTCGTTCGGTGCAAATTTCGGAGGATTCTGAGCAGTTTCGATTTTTAGGGTTTTGGGGAGCATTGACCACGATTGACCGGAGCCAGCGCACGATGAGACCCGCCGCAGACCAGGTAACCCCAGCGGCTTTCGCTAACAAGTACGCCGCATTCATTAGCTTGGACATGTACGGGACACCGTACATCTGTCGAGATTTCCTGCGCGAGGTAGGGTTAGAGGACCTCGTGGCGCAGAGGCTAGCGATTGCCGGCTGGGAGGCGCTAATGGACCTCCGCAGCGCATCAGACCAGGAGGACACGTGTGAGTTCCTGGCATCTATGGAGGCGGGGGACAGGGAGATTAGATATAGACACAGGGGTGTCTGGTTCATAGCCTCGGAAAGGAGGCTGAGGCGCGCATTTGGGTGCGCCAAGGTGCGTGAGGAGGAGTTAGACACGCACCCTAACCAGGAGGCTTGGAGGGACATGGCAACAGGGCCAGCGTTCGCCGCGGGGCGCAGCAGGGGCCGAGAGCTGCGCGACCCGTGGCTGTTCTACTTATGGCGCATCGTGGCCTACGCAATCATTGGCCGTTTCAATGGCGCACCAAAGATCAGCCTCCTGGATATGGAGATTTTGACGGGGCTTTATTATGAGCGGAAGGTGCTGTTCATCCTGAACATGGTGCACCATTGGAGCCGAGTCAGCATGAGAGGGCCGCTGACGTGTGGAGGGCTTATCACGCACTTGCTGCGGAGCTTACATGGAGAGCCCGAGGTGCCCGAGCACACCTTGGTGCAGCCTATACCTCTGGACCGCGCTCACATGCTGCAAATCAGGGCGGTAGCCGTTCGGGACGATGGCACACTAGAGTGGTGCTACCATCTGCAGCCAGCCAGACCACCGCGGGCCAGAGCGGAGAGCAGTGCGCAGGGCGCAGCTGCAGGCGCAGCAGCAGCTGCAGCAGCCGCAGCAGCAGACGATGAGATGGAGGAGGCCCTAGAACCAGAGGTGCCTCTAGTCAGGCGCCCAAGGACTCGGGCGCAGACTGGAGCACAACAGAGGGCCCGTGCACCACAAGGGGAGCCAGTAACCATTTCCATAGAGGACTCTCCCCCGCGTGCACCTGCCAAGCGCCCAAGGACTGAGACTGAGGCGGCGCCTGAGGAGGCCACTGCCGAGCAGCGCATGTTGTTCAACGTCATGCGCGTGCTCGAATACTTAGCGCCAGAGGGGGCGGATTTAAGTATGAGTCCACCATCCGGGTGGAAATTTGGAGACGCAATTCCCCCTCTCCTCAGCCTGCACCATCCACCTCCTACCCGTACCCCAGAAACTTCAGCAGCTCCAGCTCCAGCACCAGCTCCAACCCCAGCCCCAGCAGAGCCTACACCCGCACCAGCAGCCCCAGTAGCAGAGCCCACCTCTGTCCCAGACCCAGTACCACCACCAGCCGTTTCCCCTGCCCGGCCTTCTGTTCCGGAGTCCCCAATTAACTTTCCCAGCGTCAACTCCGATTCCTTATGGGAGTCACTCTCCGAGGACGAGCAGCCTGACCCCCTCACCATTGTACCCCCATCCTCCAGCACCGCCTCCACGACTGATTCTTCAGAGGCTGTAGCGCAGGATTCAGAGGCTGCATCTAGCTCGGAAGACTTCTAAGGCCAAAGGCAGGCGCAGTGCTTTTACTTTAGGGTGGTGTCTTTTATTAATTGCTGCGTCTAGTGACTACTTTGTGCGCTGAATATTTGAGCCCTACATTCTGTGAACCCCTTGCTATATTTTGTGTGACTATTCGTGTTTACTCTTATGTTCTTTATTGTCGTTGCATTGCATGCATGTGCGCCGCCTCCGTGCGCTTGAGCTTGAGTCGTGGGGACACGTCTCTGTTCAAGTGTGGGGGGGGGGGGGCGTTACTCTTACATTTTACGTTTCTGAGCATTTTTTAGTATAGCTTAGTTTAAGTTGAAGAGAATTAGTAGCAGTAGTGCGCTAAGGTGCAGGATGCGCATGCGCTCTAGCTTGTTTTGCGCTATCCGTATTGTGTGCACTGCTATCTACTGTTTTAGCATAATTTTTTCGTTTTTTCTGCTCCTGTTAGTTGGGATATACAGGGGATGTGGAGTTGATAGAAATGCTCCAGAGAGGCGGTTAGTCGCTTCTGCTTCGAAGGCGAGGTATATGGTCGAGTGCGCTAGTGGAGGCCGGTGCTTCGCAACCTTCGGAACAACAGAGCGCGCTCAGTCACGCAGATGCAAAAAGGCAAAATACCCAAGCGTGGCGAGGTGGGAAAACAGACCACCTTCTCTCGGGAAATCAAGCTAAGGAAAGCGGGCGCGGATGTAAACGCGTGCGCTGACCGGCGCAGACAGACCAAGGAGGGAGAGCGGAACGAGTTCCATAGCTGCTATCCGAAGGCTGAGATTGGAACTGTTCTGGGAATAAAATAAAAAAATTGGAAAGGAAGCTGTACAAAAGAAAAAATACCAGCAGAAGCAGATGATTTGCGTTACAAAGAATCAGCATGCGCACTACTTAGTACCTGCGTGCGCAAGACCACAAGGATATCATCAAAGGCTCAGGTTCCCAGGAAGTGTGCGAACGAATCACGCACTGGAAGAAGCTCGCGCAAGAAACCATATACCTATCTTCGGAGCGGAAGCTGACAACCAGGAGCCTAAGAAGAGCTATCTCCCAGTCATCCAAAGATCTTCATCCTGGCTGAGAGGTAATGAATTTTCGGAATTATTATACTAGAACTATTGAGTGCAGTTGTGCGCAGGTGATGGAGCAGCACAAGTTGAGCAACTGTGCATCTTGCGCCAGAATGCAAGGCTGTGCGCTAGTCTCCAGAAAAGGTAATTGTATCCGCGTTTCAGTACTTGTTCGGGACGAACAAGGGGTAAGTGTGGGGGGTTTGATAGAGCCTAGTTATACGCGTTATTTAGATCATAACCCCTTGCTTATTTGCAATATTTTATGGGCAAGATTACTCGTTTCCAATGTTTTTTGTATATCAGGTCAGAACGAGCCCCTGAGTCGGATACGCGCTAACAGGCAGCGTTCTAGGAGTGAAAGATCAGCCTGTGGAGCTAGCGGCGCAAACAAAAGAAGAGATGGCGAAAGACAGCAGAGGTGCGCTACCCGATTGCGCCAACCAATACTATGCGCCAAGCGCAAAATCCCAGTGACCAGATTTGGAAGCTGCCAAAAGATGAACCTCCTGAGCAGTATAAGAAGAAAGAGAGTCTAGGGTTTCAAGGAGTTGAAAAAGACTGCTGTTCCAGAGGCACCAGAGGACGCAAGGAGGCACTGTGCAGCAGGACTGGAAAACACACGGACCTGTTGAGAGGATTTGCGCCAGCCGACTGCGCCAGCCGAGAAGACACACTGCACGCTCTGTTTGCTACCGTTTTCTCTGATACATTAGATGTTACCTTACTATTTTATGATGTTTACCACTAGCATGTCTAGCTAAACACTTAGTGTTGGTCGGGCATGAATCTGTGATGTATTCCCTTGAGACTTGAGCTTAATGCATAGTTTATTTACTTGTATTAATTCTGTGCGTATCGAGACAGTTAGTTGCATAAGTAGGGGAAGCCTTGAACCGCAATCTTACTCGTGTTGCTCACTTGTCACATGTTAAACTAGTTGCACGCGTAGGGGAAGCCTTGAACCGCAAACTTACCGTGACGATTAGGAGTGACGAGTTAGGGTAGGCAGATGCTACTGTGACAGGATTCGCAGCTGTTTAACCTAGTTCTAAGGATTAATAGCACATGAACTTTGAACGGAACATGCGCATGTGTTAGGAAGCCTTTACCGGACACTAACCCAAGTAAGACACAAGCTATAGACGTTTAGAGTCGATGATAAGGAATGCATTCATAGAGGATTGTCTGCCCAATACTTCTCATAAATATAGTACTTCATCTCTGCTGCTTGCGCACGTCTAGTGCAATTTCCCGCGTTACGATATTTGCTGTTACTCGCGCATCGCGCAAAACCCCCAATCACTCACGCAACCCCCGTTTTCTTAAGTGTAGGTTACTGGCTAAGACTCACTGCTTGCTCCCTGTGGAGATCGACCCTTACTTAACCGCTGTACTAGTGGGAGAGGAAGGAATTATATTTGACGCGCACAACGACGCGCGATCAAGCTCCCTCTTCAGCTGTCCATTGTTCTTCAGGCTTTATCCGTGTGACTCCCTGTTCATCCATGGTAATTGGGGGAGACCACTGGACCATGATTGCTCTCCAGGTCTTCTCATCAATGGCCTTGAGAAAGGCTTTCATCCTAGGCTTCCAATATCCATAGTTGCTTTCTTCCAACAATGGGGGTCTGCTTGTGCTCTGTCCTTCCTTCATTGTCGTGGCTTCTTCAGAGACACTGTAGGATCTTTTTACTCTGTGTGTTGAGCTCCTGCTCTGATACCAATTGAAATTCACAGTGTCTCAGTTCGACAGATTTGTGAACAAGCAGTTGCTGCAGCACACTCTTGTTCACTCGGAAATTGTCTCAGCAAACAATGAACAAGACAGAAGTTTGTTCACCCAGTTCGGCCAATTGCCTACATCTGGGGAGGACTCTTCTCAGTCCTCAATCCACTCAAAACAAAGGTCTCCAAGTACACTCGGTTACAACTCACGCAACCTATGCTACTCAACCTTGTGTGGACCACTCAACACAATCAGAACAAGCTCTGACTTGTGTCTGCACACCCTCTACAAATGTCATTCTAGAATAGCTACAGACTTCTCAAGACTCAGCCTATTCTAAACAACACTCAACTCAGTAGGGTTGCTGAAGCAACTGCTATAACACACAGCTGAAGCACAATTTGTCCGCGTCGCTCCAAAGCCTTCTGCCGAGCCGTTCGAACGATTCCACGAGCGCTGCACACTCTGGAATACTCCCCCTCACTCAGTGACCACCTGCCACTAGCGAGAAGCACCGCTTAGACACTCGACCGAGCCACACACCCGTCAATTCTTCTGCGGCTGCCCTTGATCAACCAACAAGCACACCTGCTCTGAATTGGCTTCCAGATCAAGCTCGAATCAGACTCTGCAAGTCCTGATTCCCTCCTGCTTCTGTCACCACAGCTCTGCGCTCACGCTCTGCGCTCGGGTGATGATCGAAGAAAAACGTCCGTCACACACCAAAATTGCTCTCTCTGATTCTGTGTATGCACTCGTGTATCCCTCAGCTTCGATCAACCATGCTGCTCTAAACCCCTTCTTCTTAAATAGCAACACCAGCTTTAAGCAATGTCCAGGTTTAGGCAATGTCCCAAAAGGAACAATTATCTCCTAAAATCTAGGAGATTAGATTTGATTTTTATCTACAATGCAAATCTCCTTCTCTGACTAGTAAACCTCACTGGAATATACTCCATAGCATATGTGAAATTCTTCAGATGCTCTCCGTAGAGATTCCAGCCCTTCGAAACAAGCCCAGGTAGCTGCTGCTTCTCGGACAGATGAAACAACCAGTTGAACAAGCTCCTGCTATAGCATCCCTGCAGCTGCTGCTAGTTCACTTTTGCTGGCCTGCTTGTTTACTTGTGCTGTAGCAACTCCTTGTTCACTTGTGCTGGTTTTGTCAAACACTGCCATACTACATTATCAGAATCCGATTATGATGGAGGTGGTGCAGAAGGAGATCCTGAAGCTGCTTGACGCAGGAGTAATATACCCGATCTCAGACAGTAAGTGGGTAAGTCCAGTGCACGTTGTGCACAAGAAAGGAGGCATCACAGTAGAGGAGAATGCGCAGGGCGAGCTAGTTCCCAAGCGCATACAGACTGGATGGCGCATGTGCATTGACTACAGGAAGCTAAACGCAGTCACGCGCAAGGATCATTTCCCGCTACCATTCATGGACCAGATGCTCGACCGGTTGGCAGGGAAGCCACACTTTTGCTTCCTGAACGGTTACTGATAGAGCCTATTTATACGCATTATTTAGATCATAACCCTATGCTTGTTGGCATTATTTTATGTACAAGATTACTGGTTTCCAGTGTTTTTGTATTGCAGGGCAAAACGAGGGTCTAAGTCGGATACGCGCTAACAGGCAGCGTTTAGGACGCGCATCACACAGCCTGCGGAGCTAGCGGCGCAAACAGAAGAATTGGCAGAGTCGACCACGGTGCGCTAACCGATTGCGCTAAGCAGATGCCGTGCGCCAGGCGCAGATGGTGGTGTTTCCAAATCCTGACACGACCAGATTTGTAAGTTGCCAAGGATGAGCCTCTGAGCAGTATATAAAGAAGAGGAAGGCTAGGGTTTGAGAGAGATTCCATCATCACGGATTCACAATTCGTACACCCAGGAGGCACTGCGCAGCAGAACTGGAAAACACACGAGCCTGCTGAGGGGATCTGCGCTAGCCGACTGCGCCAGCCAAGACTGCAACCTGCACGCACTGTTTGCTATTGTTTTCTTGGACACCTTAGTTATTATTTACTGTTTCTATGATGTTTACCACTAGCATGTCTAGCTAAACGCTTAGTATCGGTTGGGCATGAATCTATGAGTATTTCCTTTGAGACTTGCGCTTAATGCATAGCTTGCTTGCTTATATTAATTCTGTGCACATTGTTGGCAGCTTGTTACATGAGTAGGGGAAGCCTTGAACCGCAATCTTACTCGTGTTGCTTGTTTTTGTATGTTAAACTAGTTGAATAGCCTGACGGTGCCAACTAGGAGTAACGAGCTAGGATACGCAATTACTACTTTGATCGGATTCGTAGTTGTTTAGCCTAGTTCAAGAATTAATAGCACATGAACTTTGATCGGAACATGCGCACATGTTAGGAAGCCTTGATCGGACACTAACATTAGTAAAATCAAACTATATACATTTAGAGTCGATGATAAGGAATACACTCATAGAGGATTGTCTGCGCCGATACTTCTCATAGTCATAGTACTTAATCTCTACTGCCTGCGCACGTCTAGTGCAATTCCTGCGTTTAATGCAACCCCAATCACTCACACCCCCCAATCTTCGTAAGTGTAGGTCACTGGTTAAAACTGAACTGCGTGCTCCCTGTGGAGATCGACCCTTACTTAACCGCTGTACTAGTGGAAGAGGAAGGATTATATTTGACGCGTACAATGACGCGCGATCAAATTTTGGCGCCGTTGCCGGGGAGCAACACAGCTAAGTTGTAGCCAGTTTACGTTTTTCCTTATTAGTAACTAGTTATTTTCAGTTTGTTTTGTTTTCTCGTTGTTGTTTATGACAGCGCGCAATCACCATTAGCCTGCGCAACCTTGAAACAGTTGCGCTGCGCAAATTCTAGTTGCGCACTGACAGACGCAGCAGCATTAGTTATCTTTTAATTTCATTTTCTTTGAGATATAGAACAGGTCATGGAGGATAACAGTGTCGTTGGAGACAACTTAGGGGACAGAACCCCGGAGGAAGCAAGAACACATAACCGCGCAGCCCTGTTCAGAGAGGAAGTGCAGCGCGAGGTTGAAGCAAGGATGGCCGCTGAACTATATAATGCGCCACCCGCGCGACAAGCTGCGCGACGCAGAACAGTGCGCGAGATGTCAGCCCCAATCACAGTTAACCAGCCATGGTGCATCGTGCTTCCGCCAGACGGACATTTTGAACTAAGGAGCTCGCTCATTCATCACATGCCCAAGTTCCACGGAATGAACAACGAAAATCCAGTCAAGCATGTGCGAGAGTTCCTAGTCATTTGCGAGAACATGAAGACAGAAGGGGAGAGCGATGAGGCGCTAAAGATGAAGGCATTCCCATTTTCACTATGTGATATAGCCAGACATTGGTTGATGAACTTACCAGTAGGATCAATTCACACATGGGAGCAGCTGCAGAAGAAATTCTTGGACAAATTTTATCCCGCAGCGAAGATCGCGCTACTCAGGAGGGAACTGGCCGCGCCAAGGCAGAGCGCAGGAGAGTCACTGTCAGAGTATTACGAGCGTTTCAGGGAGCTAGAGGCCAACTGCTACAATCATGGCCTGCCCCAAAATGTGCTGATAGAGAACTTCCTGAATGGACTACTACCCATGGAGCTGAGGTTATTGAACGCATGCGCAGGAGGCGACATTTGCAACATATATCCAGAAGACGCATGGCAGCTGATAGAAGACTCTGCTGGGCAGGTACGACATCAGCTAACACTTGAAAATAGTCGTGCTCGTTCTGTGCATCAGGTAGAAACAAGCGCTGAGAGCAAGGAAATGAAGGCCATGCTGCAGAAGTTGATGAGTGCGCAAAGTGCACAACCAGTTGCGCCAAAGGAATGTGAATTCTGCAGGTCCACCGAGCACAAAACTGATGAATGTCCCACGCTTTTTGAAGAATCGGGAGATGTCAATGCTCTTGGAGGATGGGACAACAGAGGGCCACCGAGACAGAATCAACCGCGCTTTGGACTAGCCGCAAATGGATTCAGATGGAAGGAGGAAAATAATTTCCAGAGGCAGTTGATCGCGCGTCGTTTTTACGCGTCAAATATAATCCTTCCTCTTCCACTAGTACAGCGGTTAAGTAAGGGTCGATCTCCACAGGGAGCACGCAGTTCAGTTTTAACCAGTGACCTACACTTACGAAGATTGGGGGGTGTGAGTGATTGGGGTTGCGCTATGCGCGAGTAAACAGTCGTAAACGCAGGAATTGCACTAGACGTGCGCAGGCAGTAGAGATTAAGTACTATGACTATGAGAAGTATCGGCGCAGACAATCCTCTATGAGTGTATTCCTTATCATCGACTCTAAATGTCTATAGCTTGATTTTACTAATGTTAGTGTCCGATCAAGGCTTCCTAACATGTGCGCATGTTCCGATCAAAGTTCATGTGCTATTAATTCTTGAACTAGGCTAAACAACTACGAATCCGATCAAAGTAGTAATTGCGTATCCTAGCTCGTTACTCCTAGTTGGCACCGTCAGGCTATTCAACTAGTTTAACATACAAAAACAAGCAACACGAGTAAGATTGCGGTTCAAGGCTTCCCCTACTCATGTAACAACCTGCCAACAATGTGCACAGAATTAATATAAGCAAGCAAGCTATGCATTAAGCGCAAGTCTCAAAGGAAATACTCATAGATTCATGCCCAACCGATACTAAGCGTTTAGCTAGACATGCTAGTGGTAAACATCATAGAAACAGTAAATAATAACTAAGGTGTCCAAGAAAACAATAGCAAACAGTGCGTGCAGGTTGTAGTCTTGGCTGGCGCAGTCGGCTAGCGCAGATCCCCTCAGCAGGCTCGTGTGTTTTCCAGTTCTGCTACGCAGTGCCTCCTGGGTGTACGAATTGTGAATCCGTGATGATGGAATCTCTCTCAAACCCTAGCCTTCCTCTTCTTTATATACTGCTCAGAGGCTCATCCTTGGCAACTTCCAAATCTGGTCGTGTCAGGATTTGGAAACACCACCATCTGCGCCTGGCGCACGGCATCTGCTTAGCGCAATCAGTTAGCGCACCGTGGTCGACTCTGCCAATTCTTCTGTTTGCGCCGCTAGCTCCGCAGGCTGTGTGATGCGCGTCCTAAACGCTACCTGTTAGCGCGTATCCGACTTAGGCCCTCGTTTTGCCCTGCAATACAAAAACACTGGAAACCAGTAATCTTGTACATAAAATAATGCAAACAAGCATAGGGTTATGATCTAAATAATGCGTATAAATAGGCTCTATCAAACCCCCCACACTTGCCCCTTGTTCGTCCTCGAACAAGCACTCAAGCACGGATACTACTACCTCTCTGGAGTCTAGCGCACAGTCTTGCACTCTGGCGCGATCTGCACTACTGATCACCTTGCGCTGCTCTACCACCTGCGCACAACTGCTTTTCAACAGTTTAAGCACAGCGTTTTTCAAAATTCATTACCTCTCAGCTGGGATGAAGATCATTTCGGATGACTGGGAGATAGCTTTTCATAGGCTCCAGGTTGTCAGCTCTTGCTCCGAGGATGGGTATATGGTTAACAGCGCAAGCTTCTTCCCGATGCGTGATTTTTTTCCGCGCACTGCCTGGGAACTCAAGCCTTTTGATGATTCTCTTTGTGGACTTTGCGCACGCTGGTGCTTATTAGTGTGCATGCTGATTCTTTTATAACGCGTATCATCTGCTGGTATATTTTTTTTACAGCTTTGTCTATGGTTCCTATCCGTCCCAGAACGGTTCCAGTCTCGGCCTCCGGATAACAGCTATGGAACACCGCCCCGCTCTCCCTCCTTGGTCTATTTGCGCAGGTCGGCGCACGCGTTTACACCCGCGCCCGCCTTCCTTAGCTCGACTACCAGAGGGAAGGTGGTCTGTTTTCCCACCTCGCCACGCTTTGGGTATCTCGCCTTTGGCATCTGCGTGACTGAGCGCGCTCTCTTGTTCCGAAGGTCGCGAAGCACAGGCCTCCACTCGCACTCTCGACCATATACCTCTCCTCTGAAGCGCGAGCGACTAACCGCCTCTCTAGAGCGTTTTTGTCAACTCCACATCCCCTGTATATCCCAACTAACAGGAGCAGAAAAACTAAAAAAAACTAAAAACAGTTGACAACAGTGCACGGCGCAATATGGATAGCGCAAACAAGCTGAACAGTGCGCGCAACCCGCACTCAAGCGCACTACTGCTGTTGTTTCCTTCAATTAAACTAAGCTACACTAAAAAGCTCAAAAAAACGTGAAATGTAAGTGTAACGCTCCCCCCCCCCCACACTTAAACAGAGCCGTGTCCCTACGACTCAAGCTCAAGCGCACGGAGGACGCGCACATGCATGCAAGCAAAAATAAAGAACATAAAAACTAAGAACATATAGTCAAAGCAGCGCAATATAGCATAGGGACACAAAATATGTAGCACAAGAGTTCAGCACACATATAGCAACAGAATATCAAAGAAAGTTCAGCAAATAAAGGAAAATAGACACCACCCGAAAGAAATAGTGCGCCCCCCCTACAGCTCTAGAAGTCATCTGAGCTAGACGCAGCCGCTGAACTATGCGCCTCCTCCTCTGAAGAATCCGTCACATAGGTGCTGGAGGAAGGCGGTACAACTGAAAGGGCGACAGGCTGCGCCACAACGTCATCCTCTGAAACGGGGTCCCATAGCGAGTCTGAGCTGGTGCTAATGATGGGTTTGGCTATAGGGGACCTTGGAATGGACGGCTGGGCAGGGGAAGGTGCAGGTGCTGGTACTTGTTCTGGTTCGGGGGTGGGTTCTGGTGCTGGGGCTGCTGGTGCTGGTGCGGGTGCTGGGATGGGAGAGGGATCTGCTGGATGCACTGCGGGCTGAGTAAGAGGGCTGGCTGGTGCGGCTCACTGGGGGAACCTGGAGGTGGCCGGTGCAGGCTGAGGAGAGGGGGAATCGCGTCTCCAAATCGCCACCCTGATGGTGGGCTCATGCTTAAGTCCGCCCCCTCTGGCGCTAAATATTCGAGCACGCGCATGACGTTGAACATCATGCGCTGCTCTGCTGATGCTTCCTCAGGCGCCGCCTCAGCCTCAGTCCTTGTGCGCCGCCTCAGCCTCAGTCCGCGGGCGCTTCCCTTGGGCACGCGGGGGAGAATCCTCGATGGAAATTGTAACTGGCTCCCCCTGCGGTGCACGGGCCCTCCGGTCCGCTCCAGTCTGCGCGCGGGTCCTCGCGCGCCTGACTGGAGGCACCACTGGCTCTGGGGCCTCGTCCTCCTCCATCTCCTGCGCGGCCTCTGCTGCTTGGACACTGCTCTCTGCTCTTGGCCGTGGCACTCTGGCCGGCTGCAGGCGGTAGCACCACTCCAATGTGCCATCTTCCTTCATGGCTACCGACCTGATCTGCAGCATGTGGGCGCGGTCCAGAGGGACAGCCGGCACCATTGTGTGCTCTGGCACCTCGGGCTCTCCATGTAACGCCCGCAGCAGGTGCGTAATAATCCCTCCGCAAGTCAGCGGCCTCTTGATGCTGACTCGGCTCCAGTGGTGCACCATGTTCAGAACAAAGAGCACCCTCTTCCCATAATAAAACCCCTTTAAGATCTCCATATCCAGCAAACTGACCTTCGGCGCACCATTAAAGCGCCCAATGATGGCATAGGCGACCAGGCGCCACAAGTAGAACATCCACTGGTCACGCAGCTCTCGTCCCCTGCTGCGCCCTGCGGCAAAAACTGGCCCAGTCGCCATCTCGCGCCAAGCCTCCTGGTTGGTGTGCGCGTCTATGTCAGCTTCTCGCACCTTAGCGCACCTCAATGTGCGTTTCAGCCTCTTGGCCGAGGCAATGTACCACACCCCTCGGTGCCGGTACCTTATCTCCATCTCTCCTGGTTCCAATGACGCCAGGAACTCGCAGGTGTCCTCCCTGTCTGATGCGCTGTTCAGTTCCAACAGCGCCTCCCAGCCCACCTGCGCGAGCCTCTCCAAAATGATGTCCTCCAAACTGACCTCCCGCAGGAACTCCCTGCTGATGCACGGAGTCTCGTACATCTCGAGCCTCAGGAAGGCTGCGTACATGCTGGCGAAGCGAGCTGGGGTAGCTTGGTCCTCGGCAGGCTGCATTTCTCTTGTCAACACTCCACAAACACTCCAAAAATCCAAACTCCTCAGAATGCACTGAAATTTTCACCAAAGGGGCGCCTACTGCCCGCCTACAAAACCTTCTAAACACCACTCCAATCGGCGCACTCTAACCTGGTGCGATTTTAAAACCCTAGAACACTCCTCCTCCGTACAAAACCCTACTGGAATCGTGCTCAAGTCTGGGGGAAAGGTTACCTGGGGGGAGTTGATGAGCGGACAAATGACCTTATATTTGTCCATATTTTCCCCTTACTTCTTGTTTGTTCCGCTATTTTATAAAGTCATTTGATGTTTTCTTTGCCCATTTCAGGTTAGAAATGTATACTACATGATATGAAGTGGTGCGAAGAAAATCTGGATGAATTCGAGTTGATCAAGAGCAAAATCAAGCAAAAGGCTAGTTTGATTCGTCCATGACTGACCTATTCAGCTTCGAAGGCTCACTGAGCACACGTTTCTTATCCGATTAAGGCGTGCCATGTCTTGTTGGAAAGCTAACTCAAAGGGGTACAAATTCCTAGTTTGCATCAAGACATAATTCGAAGGTTTAAGGGGTCAAAACAGACGAGATTCCAGCGCTGCAGATTTGGGTCTCCCAAAGAGGAATTCAGGATAGGCCGAATCACTATTGATTCGGCCAAAGAAAGGTGATTCGGGCAAGCATGATACTTCACTACAGCACTGAACAGATGATTCGCACGAATCAACTCAAGGCTTGCCCGAATCAAAGTTGATTCGGGGAGAATTCGCCTGTAGATCAAATCTGGGCAGACTGACCTGTTTATCTTCGAAGGCTTGCCGAGCGCGCGATTCTTATTCGATTGGGACGTTCTATAGCTTGTTGGAAAGGTAATTCAAAGATCTACAACTTCCTAGTTTACGTCAAGACGTAAATCAAAGGTTTAAAGTGTCAAAAAAGCTAGTTGCTAACTGCAGAAGTGATTCGGCCGAATCACTCTCAGCTGCACGAATCGACCTGATCCGGGGAAAGTCTTGAAGGTTTGACCGAATCACTTGAGGGGTTGACCGAATCACATAGTGATTCGGCCAAGAAAAGTGATTCGCCCAGTCCGAGAACAGCACTGAACAGATGATTCGGCCGAATCAGAAGTGATTCGCCCATGAGGTGCCCGAATCAGTTGAGCTCCATTAGACGTTTGCCCGAATCAGTTGAGCTCCATAAGACGTTTGACCGAATCAACACAAGGGAGTGACCGAATCATGTAATTCGGTCACTTCGGGCACTTTTTGGAAATCTTCAAAATGTATAAATAGAATGAGATGGAAATGAAGAAAGAGGGCTTCCACATTTTCTCAACCCTAGGATACTGGAGCTCGGAGAAGACCAAGCTTGGGTGAAGAACCAAGCTTGAGTCGAAGATTCTACATCAACTTCTCTTAAACCCTTTACCCTTTGTATTTACATTCATGTCTCATTTAGTTTTCATGTATTTGTGCACACTCATTATGAGTGAGTAGTTGTACTTGTGGTTGGGGATTAAATGGATCCCCTAGGATTGGATATGATGTAGAACTCTAATTTATTGCATTGAATGAAGTTTGGTTTGATTAAATTGTGCCCTAGCTATGTATTCATTGTATGCACACCAAGTGTTTGACGAAATGCTTAAGTGAGTATGCTTGGTTAAAACCCCTAAGGAAGGAGCGAGAGTTGAACTTAGGATGTTTCATAGCTATTGTATGATCATAGATGGAGTGTTTGTGCGTGAGAGCGACATGCATTCTTGACATTAGGCTAAGTTTTAAGCGGATTTGAGTAACCGGCCAATAGACCGAGAGGGTGCGGTTATGGGACTCAAGTTCTACACGGTTCAATAGAGCGAGAGTTTGAGAACCATGTCATTTGTGTATCCTCTCCACTCTAGGGAAGGAGCGAGAGTTGAACCTAGAGTGGACGATGCATTAGCCTTGCTTTTATCAACCAAATGTAGTTCATGCATGTGTTAGTGAGTTATTTCATTTTCCTCATATCTTAGGAGAGAAGTTGAATCCCTAGTCACTCTTTTGTTTCATCAACCAAAAACCAAAAATATCATTTATCTTTAGTACTTACTAGAGGTACCTCTAAAGGAGGACAAATCCCCCCCAAAACCGTAGACTTTCAATAATAGCATTAAGTAGTTGTAAATTAGTCTAAGCTTTTCCCTTGGGTTCGATCCGAGGTCACTCGGTTATAAATATTGTTTGATATTTGCGTGACTAGAATAGCACTTCATTTTGCTTGCCTAAAACGTCAACGTCAGGAGTGCAGCCATGTGTTCCTCAAATCTCTCTAAACTGATGCTTGGTTGAGCGCCGGACAGTGGGCGGAGGTGCGAAGGCGGGAGCTGCTTGCAACGGTCGAGTGTGAAAAAGTGCTGAAATTTTCTAAGTCCTGCCCTTATATACCCCCTGACTGGCGCAGCTGTCCTGCGCACTGTAGTGCGCACGGACCTGCGCACTGCTGCTCGATTAAAAACTACAAGACCTAAACTAACTAAAAGACACTAGAAAAACAGATAGAAAGACATGTAAAAGTAAAACGAGTCGGGTTACCTCCCGACAAGTGCCTTTGTTTAACGTCGTTGGCTCGACTGTACCTCGTTACGTGCCCAAATGTGTGCTAGCGACCTCCCCCACTCTTGCTCCTGAGTGATCTCGCGCTTTTGCATCTGTTGTGTTCTTCTTGGATAAGGGTGAGAAGGGTGAGAAGGGTAGTCAACATGGATAATATGTGAGAAGTCTGCAGTAACGAGGGTAGATGAAGAGGAAGAAGAAATGTGAGCAATAGTTTCCAGTTCTCCCTCTGGTGCATCTGGTGGTGACTCTGGCGCAGCAACCTGCGCATCTGCTATCTCAGGTTCTGCCAAGTCAATGTCGCGCGCTGTGCTATCCCAAGGTTCTCCTAGATAGCGTTTGACTCTCTACCCATTGACCTGAAAACGATGCCGGTGCTCGTTTTCTAATTCGATTGTTCCGTAGGGGAAAACCTTGGTGACTGTGTACGGTCCTGTCCATTTGCTGCGCAGCTTTCCAGGCATGAGCTTCAGGCGTGATGTGAACAATAATACCTGGTCTCCTGGCTCAAAAGTGCGTCTGAGGATATGTTTGTCATGAAACGCCTTTGTGCGTTCCTTGTAATCGCGCAGTCCCTCATAGGCATCCAGGCGCAACTCTTCTAATTCGCTCAGCTCAAACGCGCGCTCTTTGCCGGCCTCATCTAAGTTCAAGTTGCAAATGCGCATGGCCCAATATGCTTTGTGCTCTAGCTCTACTGGCAGATGGCATGCTTTCCCGTAAACCAACCAAAACGGCAAAGTCCCAATGGGCGTCTTATGCGCAGTGCGGTATGCCCATAGCGCATCGTCTAGGCGCTGGCTTCAATCTTTGCGCGATGGTCTCACAGTCTTCTCCAGGATGCACTTGATCTCTCTGTTGGAGACCTCGGCCTGTCCATTTGTCTGAGGGTGATAAGCAGTGGACGTCTTGTGGCGCACTCCATAATGCTTGAAAACTTGCGCCACAACCCCGTTGCAAAAGTGCGTCCCCTGGTCGCTGATGATTGCCTTAGGCACCCCGTACCTGCAAAAGATGTTAGTTTTTAGAAACTCAGCAACCGTTTTACCATCATCCTTCCGTGTGGTCTTAGCTTCGACCCATTTGGAGACATAATCCACTGCCACCAATATGTACTCGTATCCGGCAGATGGAGGAAATGGCCCCATGAAGTCAATTCCCCATATGTCAAACACTTCATCCACTAGAATCGGCGTCTGTGGCATCTCGTTGCGCGCTGATATGCCTCCTGTGCGCTGGCACCTGTCACAGTTCCTGCAGTGATCATATGCATCTCTAAACAGGTGCGGCCAATAAAATCCGCAGTCCAGGACCTTCCTGCTGGTGCGCTTCGGACCAAAGTGTCCTCCACATGCGTGCGCATGACAAAACATCAAAACAGAGTTAATTTCATGGTCAGGCACGCAGCGCCTCAATATCTGATCAGGTCTTATACTGAGCATATACGGATCATCCCAAATGTAATGCTTGGACTCATGCTTCAATCTTATGCACTGGGTTTTATTGAAATGCGGAGGGAACGTACCTGTGACCAGGTAATTCGCAATGTGCGCATACCATGGTACCTTACCTGTCAGCGCCATCAGATGCTCGTCAGGGAATGTCTAAGTGATCTGCCCTGGCTCCTCCTCCTTCACGATCCTGCTCAGGTGGTCCGCAACTGTGTTCTCCATGCCCTTCTTATCTTTGATCTCCAAGTCGAATTCCTGCAGTAGGAGCACCCAGCGCATAGGGCGCGGCTTAGTTTCTTTCTTGGACATTAGGTAGCGGATGGCTGCGTGGTCTGTGTATATGATGACCCTAGCGCCTAGAACATATGCAGGGAACTTCTCCAGCGCAAACACAATTGCCAGAAGTTCCTTCTCCGTAGTGGTATAGTTCCTCCGCGCAGCGTCCAGTGTGCGCGATGCATAATAAATGGCGTGCGGTTTCTTGTCCACTCGCTGCCCCAGGACTGCACCTACTGCATAATCGCTTGCATCGCACATCAGTTCAAATGGCAGGTTCCAGTCTGGTGCGCGCATCACTGGCGCACTGGTCAGCGCCTCCTTCAGCTTATCAAACGCGGCCCTGCACTCATCAGTAAAATCGAAGCACACATCCTTTTGCAAGAGGTTAGACAGGGGAATACAAATTTTAGAGAAGTCTTTTATAAAACGCCTGTAAAACCCGGCATGTCCTAAGAATGACTTCACATCGCGCACGTTCGTGGCATAAGGTAGATTAGAAATAATATCAATTTTAGCTTTATCTACCTTGATCCCCTCCTCTGAGATGATATGTCCTAGTACTACACCATGCGTTACCATGAAATGGCATTTTTCATAATTAAGCACTAGGTTCTTAGAAATGCAGCGCGCTAAGACCTTATCAAGATGAGTTAAGCATGCATCAAAGGTACCTCCATATACAGTAAAATCATCCATGAACACTTCTATGCATATACCAATCATATCAGAAAAAATGCTCATGACAAGGAATTGGAACGTACCTGGCGCGTTACACAGCCCGAATGACATGCGCCGAAACGCAAACGTTCCGAACGGGCAGGTGAACGTGGTCTTCTCTTGATCCTCCGCAGCTATGGGTATCTGGTTGTACCCTGAATATCCGTCCAAGAAGCAAAAATAGGGCTTTCCTGCTAATCTGTCCAGCATTTGGTCCATGCAGGGTAACGGGAAATGATCCTTGCGCGTGACTGCGTTAAGCTTCCTGTAGTCGATGCACATGCGCCATCCAGTCTGAATGCGTTTGGGAACTAGCTCGCCCTGCGCATTCTTTTCCACTGTGATTCGTCCCTTCTTCGGCACAACGTGCACTGGACTGACCCATTTGCTGTCCGAGATGGGGTAAATGACTCCTGCGTCAAGCAACTTTAAAATCTCCTTCTGCACTACCTCCATCATATTTGGGTTCAATCTGCGCTGAGCCTCACTGGATGGTTTGGCACCATCTTCCAACAGAATCCTATGCATGCATACGTCCGGGCTCACTCCGCGCAGGTCAGCAAGTGTCCATCCTATGGCGCGCTGGTTATTGCGCAGCACCTGCTGTAAGCGCGCTTCCTGCTCCTCTTCTAATCCTTTCTTTATGATCACTGGCAGGGTGTCCTCATTTCCTAAGAAAATGTATTTGAGGTGCTCTGGAAGTTGGTTCAACTCGACCTTGGGTGCTTGTTCAATAAAGGGCAAGATTTTATTGGTAGTGCAAATATGAACTATATCGTATACCTGTCTGAGCTCTGGTTCAGCACTGCTCAGCTCCTCGTCCTGCTCCTCCAACTCTGCCTGTGCCAGTGGCTCTGGTCCTACCGTTGCGCTTGCGCATTGCGCATCTGTGACTAAATCATCTAAGCTGTCCATTGCGTGCACTGTGGCGTCCTCATGTGGATGCTGCATCCCCTTGAATATGTTGAAATGGATTTCTTCGCCATCAACCTCCATGGAGAGTGTGCCCCTCCACACGTCTATCTTTGTGCGCGCGGTCATCAGAAAAGGTCTGCCCAGTAGGATCTGCGCACTGCTGGTGCTTGCTTCACCCTCCATTTCTAGCACATAAAAATCTGCTGGGAACACCAGCTCTCCTACTCGCACAAGAACATCCTCTATCATACCTGCAGGTTGTTTGCACGACCGATCTGCTAGCTGAATGGTGAGACCTGCAGGCTTTAGTGGTCCAAGGCGCAATGTCGCATATAGGGAATAAGGTAACAAATTGATAAATGCGCCTAAATCAATCATGCAATTGCTCACTGTGGTTTTACCTAAAGTGCATGGGATGGTGAACGTACCTGGGTCTCGGCACTTAGGTGGTACCTTATGTTGCACGATTGCTGAGGCCTGCGCATTTAGCATTACCTGTGCGCACTCGTCTTTCCTCCTCTTGTTTGTGCACAGATCTTTTAAAAACTTGGCGTACCTGGGAATCTGCCGAACTGCTTCGATAAGGGGAATGTTGATTTCCACCTTGCTGAATAACTCGTATAGCTCTTTGTCCAGCGCTTCCTTCCTAGCCGATGGTGCCTGCACAGGAAAAGGTGCAGGTATATTAGTACGATTCGTGCCCTTGCCTTTTAATTGCGTTATACCTGGCGCTTCGCCCTGCTGGCTTGTGGCTGGCACTTCTGGTTGCGCATCTTGCTCTGGTCGCGCATTCTGTTCTGTTGGATCCGGGACTTGCGCAGCTGGTTGCGCGGGCGCCTTCGCGGTCTGCTCTGTTCCTATCGTGCGCCCAGTCCTCAGTGTCACTGCATTGACTCCTCCTTTGGGGTTCTGAATCACTTGCGAAGGCAGGTTGCCATTGCTTTTCTTTAGCTCATACACCATGGTAGCAATCTGTGATAGCTGCTTTTCAATGGACTCGAACCTTTTGTCATACTTCTCGTCATTTTTGCGCACTGTGTTTGTTAGCTGCCCCACGATATCTTCCAAAGATCGCCTCGGTTGCTGGTTGTTATGCGCTGGTGCGTCAGTGCGGCGATGCGGTGGATTGTAGGGCGCAGCTTGTTGCGTCTGCTGTGGCGCGCGCTGATCCGTGGACTGCCTCTGGAAATTGTTTTCCTCCTTCCATCTGAATCCATTTGCGGCTAGTCCAAAGCGCGGCTGATTCTGTCTTTTTGGTCCTCTGTTATCCCATCCTCCAAGATCATTGACATCTCCAGTTTCTTCAAATAGTGTGGGACATTCATCAGTCTTGTGCTCGGTGGACCTGCAGAATTCACATACCTTTGGCGCAACTGGTTGTGCGCTTTGCGCACTCATCAACTTCTGCAGCATGGCCTTCATTTCCTTGATCTCAACGCTTGTTTCTACCTGATGCACAGAACGAGCACGACTATTTTCAAGTGTTAGCTGATGTCGTACCTGCCCAGCAGAGTCTTCTATCAGCTGCCATGCGTCTTCTGGATACATGTTGCAAATGTCGCCTCCTGCGCATGCGTTCAATAACCTCAGCTCCATGGGTAGCAGTCCATTCAGGAAGTTCTCTATCAGCACATTTTGGGGCAGGCCATGATTGTAGCAGTTGGCCTCTAGCTCCCTGAAACGCTCGTAATACTCTGACAGTGACTCTCCTGCGCTCTGCCTTGGCGCGGCCAGTTCCCTCCTGAGTAGCGCGATCTTTGCTGCGGGATAGAATTTGTCCAAGAATTTCTTCTGTAGCTGCTCCCATGTGTGAATTGATCCTGCTGGTAAGTTCATCAACCAATGGCTGGCTGTATCACATAGTGAAAATGGGAATGCCTTCATCTTTAGCGCCTCATCGCTCTCCCCTTCTGTCTTCATGTTCTCGCAAATGACTAGGAACTCTCGCACATGCTTGACTGGATTTTCGTTGTTCATTCCGTGGAACTTGGGCATGTGATGAATGAGCGAGCTCCTTAGTTCAAAATGTCCGTCTGGCGGAAGCACGATGCACCATGGCTGCTTAACTGTGATTGGGGCTGGCATCTCGCGCACTGTTCTGCGTCGCGCAGCTTGTCGCGCGGGTGGCGCATTATACAGTTCAGCGGCCATCCTTGCTTCAACCTCGCGCTGCACTTCCTCTCTGAACAGGGCTGCGCGGTTATGTGCTCTTGCTTCCTCCGGGGTTCTGTCCCCTAAGTTGTCTCCAACGACACTGTTATCCTCCATGACCTGTTCTATATCTCAAAGAAAACGAAATTAAAAGATAACTAATGCTGCTGCGTCTGTCAGTGCGCAACTAGAATTTGCGCAGCGCAACTATTTCAAGGTTGCGCAGGCTAATGGTGATTGCGCGCTGTCAGAAACAACAACGAGAAAACAAAACAAACTGAAAATAACTGGTTACTAAAAAGGAAAAACGTAAACTGGCTAAAACTTAGCTGTGTTGCTCCCCGGCAACGGCGCCAAAATTTGATCGCGCGTCGTTGTACGCATCAAATATAATCCTTCCTCTTCCACTAGTACAGCGGTTAAGTAAGGGTCGATCTCCACAGGGAGCACGCAGTTCAGTTTTAACCAGTGACCTACACTTACGAAGATTGGGGGGTGTGAGTGATTGGGGTTGCGCTATGCACGAGTAAACAGTCGTAAACGCAGGAATTGCACTAGACGTGCGCAGGCAGTAGAGATTAAGTACTATGACTATGAGAAGTATCGGCGCAGACAATCCTCTATGAGTGTATTCCTTATCATCGACTCTAAATGTCTATAGCTTGATTTTACTAATGTTAGTGTCCGATCAAGGCTTCCTAACATGTGCGCATGCTCCGATCAAAGTTCATGTGCTATTAATTCTTGAACTAGGCTAAACAACTACGAATCCGATCAAAGTAGTAATTGCGTATCCTAGCTCGTTACTCCTAGTTGGCACCGTCAGGCTATTCAACTAGTTTAACATACAGCAACAAGCAACACGAGTAAGATTGCGGTTCAAGGCTTCCCCTACACATGTAACAAGCTGCCAACAATGTGCACAGAATTAATATAAGCAAGCAAGCTATGCATTATGCGCAAGTCTCAAAGGAAATACTCATAGATTCATGCCCAACCGATACTAAGCGTTTAGCTAGACATGCTAGTGGTAAACATCATAGAAACAGTAAATAATAACTAAGGTGTCCAAGAAAACAATAGCAAACAGTGCGTGCAGGTTGCAGTCTTGGCTGGCGCAGTCGGCTAGCGCAGATCCCCTCAGCAGGCTCGTGTGTTTTCCAGTTCTGCTGCGCAGTGCCTCCTGGGTGTACGAATTGTGAATCCGTGATGATGGAATCTCTCTCAAACCCTAGCCTTCCTCTTCTTTATATACTGCTCAGAGGCTCATCCTTGGCAACTTCCAAATCTGGTCGTGTCAGGATTTGGAAACACCACCATCTGCGCCTGGCGCACGGCATCTGCTTAGCGCAATCGGTTAGCGCACCGTGGTCGACTCTTCCAATTCTTCTGTTTGCGCCGCTAGCTCCGCAGGCTGTGTGATGCGCGTCCTAAACGCTACCTGTTAGCGCGTATCCGACTTAGGCCCTCGTTTTGCCCTGCAATACAAAAACACTAGAAATCAGTAATCTTGTACATAAAATAATGCAAACAAGCACAGGGTTATGATCTAAATAATGCGTATAAATAGGCTCTATCAGCAGTCCAGGAATCAGCGCGCACCACAGCAGACGCAACAAGCTGCGCCCTACAATCCACCGCATCGCCGCACTCACGCACCAGCGCATAACAACCAGCAACCGAGGGGATCTTTGGAAGATATCGTGGGGCAGCTAGCAGACACAGTGCGCAAAAATGACGAGAAGTATGACAAGAGGTTCGAGTCCATTGAAAAGCAGCTATCACAGATTGCTACCACGGTCTATGAGCTAAAGAAGAGCGATGGCAACCTGCCTTCGCAAGTGATTCAGAACCCCAAAGGAGGAGTCAATGCAGTAACACTGAGGACTGGGCGCATAATAGGAACAGAGCAGACCGCGAAGGCGCCCGCGCAACCAGCTGCGCAAGTCCCAGATCCAACAGAACAGAATGCGCGACCAGAGCAAGATGCGCAACCAGAAGTGCCAGCCACAAGCCAGCAGGGCGAAGCGCCAGGTATAACGCAATTAAAAGGCAAGGGCACGAATCGTACTAATATACCTGCACCTTTTCCTGTGCAGGCACCATCGGCTAGGAAGGAAGCGCTGGACAAAGAGCTATACGAGTTATTCAGCAAGGTGGAAATCAACATTCCCCTTATCGAAGCAGTTCGGCAGATTCCTAGGTACGCCAAGTTTTTAAAAGAGCTGTGCACAAACAAGAGGAGGAAAGGCGAGTGCGCACAGGTAATGCTAAATGCGCAGGCCTCAGCGATCGTGCAACATAAGGTACCACCTAAGTGCCGAGACCCAGGTACGTTCACTATCCCATGCACCTTAGGTAAAACCACAGTAAGCAATTGCATGATTGATTTAGGCGCATCTATCAATTTGTTACCTTATTCCCTATATGCGACATTGCGCCTTGGACCACTAAAGTCTGCAGGTCTCACCATTCAGCTAGCAGATCGGTGTTGCAAACAACCTGCAGGCATGATAGAGGATGTTCTTGTGCGAGTAGGAGAGCTGGTGTTCCCAGCAGATTTTTATGTACTAGAAATGGAGGGTGAAGCAAGCACCAGTAGTGCGCAGATCCTACTGGGCAGACCTTTTCTGATGACCGCGCGCACAAAGATAGACGTGTGGAGGGGCACGCTCTCCATGGAGGTTGATGGCGAAGAAATCCATTTCAACATATTCAAGGGGATGCAGCATCCTCATGAGGACGCCACAGTGCACGCAATGGACAGCTTAGATGATTTAGTCACAGATGCGCAATGTGCAAGCGCAACGGTAGGACCAGAGCCACTGGCACAGGCAGAGTTGGAGGAGCAGGACGAGGAGCTGAGCAGTGCTGAACCAAAGCTCAGACAGGTACACGATATAGTTCATATTTGCACTGCCAATAAAATCTTGCCCTCTATTGAACAGGCACCCAAGGTCGAGCTGAAGCAACTTCCAGAACACCTCAAATACATTTTCCTTGGAAATGAAGACACCCTGCCAGTGATCATAAGGAAAGGATTAGAAGAGGAGCAAGAAGTGCGCTTACAGCAGGTGCTGCGCAAGAACCAGCGCGCTATAGGATGAACACTGGCAGATCTGCGTGGAGTGAGCCCAGACGTATACATGCATAGAATTCTGTTGGAAGATGGTGCCAAACCATCCAGGGAGGCTCAGCGCAGATTGAACCCAAATATGATGGAGGTAGTGCAGAAGGAGATTTTAAAGTTGCTTGACGCAGGAGTCATTTACCCCATCTCGGACAGCAAATGGATCAGTCCAGTGCAAGTTGTGCCGAAGAAGGGAGGAATCACAGTGGAAGAGAATGCGCAGGGCGAGCTAGTTCCCAAGCGCATTCAGACTGGATGGCGCATGTGCATCGACAACAGGAAGCTTAACGCAGTCACGCGCAAGGATCATTTCCCGCTACCCTTTATGGATCAGATGCTGGACCGATTAGCAGGTAAGCCCTATTTTTGTTTCTTGGACGGATATTCAGGGTACAATCAGATACCCATAGCTACGGAGGATCAAGAGAAGACCACGTTCACCTGCCCGTTCGGAACGTTTGCGTTTCGGCGCATGTCATGCGGGCTGTGTAACGCGCCAGGTACGTTCCAACGCCTTGTCATGAGCATTTTTTCTGATATGATTGGTATATGCATAGAAGTGTTCATGGATGATTTTACTGTATATGGAGGTACCTTTGATGCATGCTTAACTCATCTAGATAAGGTCTTAGCGCGCTGGATTTCTAAGAACCTAGTGCTCAATTATGAAAAATGTCATTTCATGGTAACGCATGGTGTAGTACTAGGACATATCATCTCAGAGGAGGGGATCAAGGTAGATAAAGCTAAGATAGATCTTATTTCTAATCTACCTTATGCCACTAGCGTGCGCGATGTGAAGTCATTCCTCGGGCACGCTGGGTTTTACAGGCGCTTCATAAAGGATTTTTCTAAAATTTGCATACCCCTGTCTAACCTCTTGCAAAAGGATGTGTGCTTCGATTTTACTGATGAGTGCAGGGCCGCATTTGATAAGTTGAAAGAGGCACTGACCAGTGCGCCAGTGATGCGCGCACCAGACTGGAACCTGCCATTTGAATTGATGTGCGACGCAAGCGATTATGCAGTAGGTGCAGTCCTGGGGCAGCGAGTGGACAAGAAACCGCACGCCATTTATTATGCATCGCGCACACTAGACGCTGCGCAGATGAACTATACCACTACGGAGAAGGAACTTCTGGCAATTGTGTTTGCGCTGGAGAAGTTCCGTGCATATGTTCTAGGCGCTAGGGTCATCATATACACAAACCATGCAGCCGTCCGCTACCTAATGTCCAAGAAAGAAACTAAGCCGCGCCTGATGCGCTGGGTGCTCCTACTTCAGGAATTTGAATTGGAGATCAAAGACAAGAAGGGCACAGAGAACACAGTCGCTGACCACCTGAGCAGGATCGTGAAAGAGGAGGAGCCAGGGCAGATCACGGAGACATTTCCTGACGAGCATCTGATGGCGCTGACAGGTAAGGTACCATGGTATGCGCACATTGCGAATTACCTGGTCACAGGTACGTTTCCTCCGCATTTAAATAAAACCCAGTGCATGAGATTGAAACATGAGTCCAAGCATTATCTTTGGGATGATCCATATATGCTTAGAATAGGACCTGATCAGATATTGAGGCGCTGCGTGCCTGGCCATGAATTTAACTCTGTTTTGATGTTTTGTCATGCGCAAGCATGTGGAGGACACTTTGGTCCCAAGCGCACAAGCAGAAAGGTCCTGGACTGCGGATTTTATTGGCCGCACCTGTTTAGAGATGCATATGATCACTGCAGGAACTGTGACAGATGCCAGCGCACAGGAGGCATATCAGCGCGCAACGAGATGCCACAGACGCCGATTCTAGTGGATGAAGTGTTTGACATATGGGGAATTGACTTCATGGGGCCATTTCCTCCATCTGCCGGATACGAGTACATATTGGTGGCAGTGGATTATGTCTCCAAATGGGTCGAAGCTAAGGCCACACGGAAGGATGATGGTAAAACAGTCGCTGAGTTTCTAAAAACTAACATCTTTTGCAGGTACGGGGTGCCTAAGGCAATCATCAGCGACCAGGGGACGCACTTTTGCAACAGGATCGTGGCGCAAGTTTTCAAGCATTATGGGGTGCGCCACAAGACGTCCACTGCTTATCATCCTCAGACAAATGGACAGGCCGAGGTTTCCAACAGAGAGATAAAGCGCCTGGACGATGCACTGTGGGCATACCGCACTGCGCATAAGACACCAATCGGGACTTCACCGTTTCGGTTGGTCTACGGAAAAGCATGCCATCTGCCCGTAGAAGTGGAACACAAAGCATACTGGGCCTTACGCATTTGCAACCTGAACCTAGACGAGGCTGGCAAGGAGCGCGCGTTTGAGCTGAGTGAATTAGAAGAGCTGCGCCTGGATGCCTATGAGGGACTGCGCGATTACAAGGAGCGGACAAAGGCGTTTCCTGACAAGCATATCCTCAGAAGCACTTTTGAGCCAGGAGACCAGGTATTATTATTCTCATCACGCCTGAAGCTCATGCCTGGAAAGCTGCGCAGCAAATGGACAGGACCGTACACAGTCACCAAGGTTTTCCCCTACGGAACAATCGAATTAGAAAACGAGCACCGGCATCGTTTTCAGGTCAATGGGCAGAGAGTCAAACGCTATCTAGGAGAACCATGGGACGACACGGTGCGCGACATTGACTTGGCAGAACCTGAGATAGCAGATGCCCAGCTGCTGCGCCAGAGGCACCACCAGATGCACCAGAGGGAGAACTGGAAACTATTGCTCACATTTCTTCTTCCTCTTCATCTACCCTCGTTACTGCAGACTTCTCACATATTATCCATGCTGACTACCCTTCTCACCCTTTGCGCAGGACCAAGAAGAACACAACACATACACAAGCGCAGGGTCACTCAGGAGCAAGAGTGGGGGAGGTCGCTGGCACACATTCGGGCACGTAACGAGGTACAGTCGAGCCAACGACGTTAAACAAAGGCACTTGTCCGGAGGTAACCCGACTCGTTTTACTTTTACATGTCTTTCTTTTAGTTGTTCTAGTATCTTTTAGTTAGTTTAGGACTTGTAGTTTTTTTTAGTCGAGCATGCATGTGCGCGTTCTCCGTGCGCTTGAGCTTGAGTCGTGGGGACACGTCTCTGTTTAAGTGTGGGGGGGAGCGTTACACTTACATTTCGCGTTTTTTTGAGCTTTTTAGTGTAGCTTAGTTTAATTGAAAGAAACAGTAGCAGTAGTGCGCTTGAGTGCGGGTTGCGCGCACTGTTCAGCTTGTTTGCGCTATCCATATTGCGCCGTGCGCTGCTGTCAACTGTTTTTAGTTTTTTTTCGTTTTTCTGCTCTTGTTAGTTGGGATATACAAGGGATGTGGAGTTGACAGAAACGCTCTAGAGAGGCGGTTAGTCGCTCGCGCTTCAGAGGAGAGGTATATGGTCGAGAGTGCGAGTGGAGGCTTGTGCTTCGCAACCTTCGGAACAAGAGAGCGCGCTCAGTCACGCAGATGCCAAAGGCGAGATACCCAAAGCGTGGCGAGGTGGGAAAACAGACCACCTTCCCTCTGGTAGTCGAGCTAAGGAAGGCGGGCGCGGGTGTAAACGCGTGCGCCGACCTGCGCAAATAGACCAAGGAGGGAGAGCGGGGCGGTGTTCCATAGCTGTTATCCGGAGGCTGAGACTGGAACCGTTCTGGGAAGGATAGGAACCATAGACAAAGCTGTAAAAAAAAAAAGAAAAATACCAGCAGATGATATGCGCTACAAAAGAATCAGCATGCGCACTAATAAGCACCAGCGTGCGCAAAGTCCACAAAGAGAATCATCAAAAGGCTTGAGTTCCCAGGCAGTGCGCGGAAAAAAATCACGCATCGGAAGAAGCTTTGCGCTGTTAACCATATACCCATCCTCGGAGTGAGAGCTGACAACCCGGAGCCTATGAAGAGCTATCTCCCAGGCATCCGAAATGATCTTCATCCCAGCTGAGAGGTAATGAATTTCAAAATCACTATACTTAAACTGTTGACAGCAGTTGTGCGCAGGTGGTAGAGCAGCGCAAGGTGTTCAGTAGTGCAGATCGCGCCAGAGTGCAAGACTGTGCGCTAGACTTCAGAGAGGTAATGGTATCCGTGCTTGAGTGCTTGTTCGAGGACGAACAAGGGGCAAGTGTGGGGGGTTTGATAGAGCCTATTTATACACATTATTTAGATCATAACCCTATGCTTGTTGGCATTATTTTATGTACAAGATTACTGGTTTCCAGTGTTTTTGTATTGCAGGGCAAAACGAGGGCCTAAGTCGGATACGCGCTAACAGGCAGCGTTTAGGACGCGCATCACACAGCCTGCGGAGCTAGCGGCGCAAACAGAAGAATTGGTAGTGTCGACCACGGTGCGCTAACCGATTGCGCTAAGCAGATGCCGTGCGCCAGGCGCAGATGGTGGTGTTTCCAAATCCTGACACGACCAGATTTGGAAGTTGCCAAGGATGAGCCTCTGAGCAGTATATAAAGAAGAGGAAGGCTAGGGTTTGAGGGAGATTCCATCATCACGGATTCACAATTCGTACACCCAGGAGGCACTGCGCAGCAGAACTGGAAAACACACGAGCCTGCTGAGGGGATCTGCGCTAGCCGACTGCGCCAGCCAAGACTGCAACCTGCACGCACTGTTTGCTATTGTTTTCTTGGACACCTTAGTTATTATTTACTGTTTCTATGATGTTTACCACTAGCATGTCTAGCTAAACGCTTAGTATCGGTTGGGCATGAATCTATGAGTATTTCCTTTGAGACTTGCGCTTAATGCATAGCTTGCTTGCTTATATTAATTCTGTGCACATTGTTGGGAGCTTGTTACATGAGTAGGGGAAGCCTTGAACCGCAATCTTACTCGTGTTGCTTGTTGCTGTATGTTAAACTAGTTGAATAGCCTGACGGTGCCAACTAGGAGTAACGAGCTAGGATACGCAATTACTACTTTGATCGGATTCGTAGTTGTTTAGCCTAGTTCAAGAATTAATAGCACATGAACTTTGATCGGAACATGCGCACATGTTAGGAAGCCTTGATCGGACACTAACATTAGTAAAATCAAGCTATAGACATTTAGAGTCGATGATAAGGAATACACTCATAGAGGATTGTCTGCGCCGATACTTCTCATTCGATACCTTTGCGTTCCGACGCATGTCGTTTGGGCTGTGTAATGCGCCAGGTACGTTCCAACGCATAGTCATGAGCATTTTCTCTGATATGATTGGCTTATGTATAGAGGTATTCATGGATGACTTCACTATGCATGGTGAGACTTTTGATGCATGTTTGGATAATCTTGATAGGGTCTTAGCGCGTTGCATTACCAAGAACCTAGTTCTCAATTATGAAAAATGTCACTTTATGGTATCACATGGAGTAGTACTAGGACATATCGTCTCACAGGAAGGAATTAAGGTTGATAAAGCAAAAATTGATCTTATCTCCAATCTGCCTTATTCCACGAATGTGCGCGACGTTAAGTCGTTTCTTGGGCATGCAGGGTTCTACAGGCGCTTTATAAAAGATTTTTCTAAAATATGTATTCCATTGTCTAACCTCCTTCAAAAGGATGTGTGCTTTGAGTTCACTGATGAGTGCTGGAATGCTTTTGATAAGTTAAAGGATGCGCTGACCAGTGCGCCAGTGATGCGCGCACCAGACTGGAACTTACCCTTTGAGCTGCTATGCGATGCTAGTACTGGACCAGCGCGTGGATGAGAGGCCGCACGCTATCTATTATGCGTCGCGCACACTGGACACTGCGCAGAGGAACTACACCACGACTGAGAAGGAACTTCTGGCAATCGTATTTGCGCTGGAGAAGTTCCGCGCATATGTTCTGGGCGCTAGAGTCATTGTCTACACTGACCACGCTGCTATCCGTTACCTGATGTCCAAGAAAGAGACTAAGCCGCGCTTGATGCGCTGGTTGCTGCTACTCTAAGAGTTCAATTTAGAGATCAAGGATAAGAAGGGAACGGAAAACACTGTTGCTGATTACCTAAGCAGGATAGTAAAGGAAGAGGAGCCAGGGCAGATCACGGAGACATTCCCGGACGAACACCTGATGGCGCTGAACGGTAAGGTACCATGGTATGCGCATATTGCAAATTACCTGGTCACAGGTGCGTTTCCTCCTCAATTCACTAGAGCTCAATGCATGAGGTTAAGACATGAGTCTAAATATTACATTTGGGATGATCCGTACATGCTTAGAATAGGCCCTGATCAGATTTTGAGGTGATGTGTGTCTGATCATGAGATGAGCTCTGTTTTGAGATTTTGTCATGCGCACGCGTGCGGAGGACACTTTGGTTCAAAGCGCACGAGCAGGAAAATCCTAGATTACGGTTTTTATTGGCCGCACTTATTTCGTGACTCATATAACCACTGCAGGGCTTGTGACAGGTTTCAGCGCACAGGAAATATATCAGCACGCAACAAGATGCCACAAACGCCAATACTGGTAGACGAAGTGTTCGACTTGTGGGGAATTGACTTCATGGGGCCGTTTCCGCCATCTTGTGGATACGAGTACATACTAGTTGCTGTGGACTATGTCTCAAATTGGGACGAAGCTAAGGCCACGCGCAAGGATGATGGTAAAACGGTTGTTGAGTTTTTAAGGACTAACATTTTTTTAAGGTACGGAGTGCCTAAGGCAATAATCAGCGACCAGGGGACGCACTTCTGCAACAGAATAGTGGCGCAGGTACTGAAGCATTATGGAGTGCGCCACAAGACGTCCACCGCATACCATCCTCAAACGAATGGCCAAGCCGAGGTTTCCAACAGAGAGATTAAGCGCATTCTGGAGAAAACGTGAGACCTTCGCGCAAAGACTGGAGCTAGCAGCTGGACGATGCACTTTGGGCATACAGGACTGTGCACAAGACACTGATTGGGACTTCACCATTTCGGTTGGTGTATGGAAAGGCGTGCCACCTACCGGTTGAGTTGGAGCACAAGGCATACTGGGCATTGCGCACTTGCAATCTGAACCTCGATAAGGCTGGTAAGAAGTGCGCATTTGAATTAAGCGAGCTAGAGGAGCTGCGTCTGGATGCATATAAGGGGCTGCGCGACTACAAAGCGCGCACGAAAGCATTTCACGATAAGTACATCCTCAGATGCACCTTCGAGCCAGGAGACCGGGTGCTCTTGTTCTCCTCGCGCTTAAAGCTAATGCCCGGAAAGCTGCGCAGCAAGTGGACGGGACCTTACACAGTCACAAAGGTTTTCCCATATGGAACTATCGAGTTAGAGAACGAGCGCAAGCATCGCTTTCAGGTTAATGGGCAAAGAATCAAGAAATACTTGGGAGAACCGTGGGATGAGGCCACGCGCGAAGTTGATTTGGCGGAACCAGAAATAGAGGATGCGCAGGATGCTGCGCCAGAGATACAACCTGATGCACCGGAGGGAGAACTAGGAGCTACTGATTATATATTTTCTCCCTCACTGATTAACCTCGTTACTTATGATGTATCACATGATTTTGGCCACACTGACCACCTATCTGTTCCTTTGCGCAGTACTAAGGAAGACATGGCACACACAGATGCACAAGAGCGCGCAGGAGCAAGAGTGGGGGTGGTCATGGGTGCAAACTTGAGCAAGTAACGAGGTACTGTCGAGCCAACGACGTTAAACAAAGGCACTTGTCGGGAGGTAACCCGACACGTTTTCCACGTTTTTTTTTTAGGATTTTTAGTTTTTAGCTAGTCAGTACTTGCATTTTTTTTGAGTCACGTAGCAATGCACGAGTCAGTGCGCAGGACAGATGCGCATGTCAGAGGGTATATAAGGGCAGATACTTAGAAAATTCCAGACATTCTGCAATTTCGACCGTTAAGAGCTCTGCACTACTGCCAGCCAATCTTTGCCGTCCACTCACCGATTCAGGCGTTCTTTAGTGAGATTTGAAGAGCACTACATCACCAGCGCACTAGGTAACCTCTCATTCCTTATTTCGGTCGCTTTAGTGAGGGTTTGGTGAAAGCAGCCGACTGAGGACGTAACCCTAGAATCAAAATCGCACCTAGTTAGCCAGCTCCGTTTGGTGTTTTCATTGCTGGGTTTGATTCGAAGTTCTGATTTTGGGATCCTTAGTAGAGCATTGACTACAGTTGACGGCTAGATTCTTGAGTTGATCGTCGTAATCATGAGGCCAACAGAAAACCAGGACACCCTGGCGTCTTTTGCAAGGAAGTATGACGCCTTCTGGAGATTGAACATGTATGGCACCCCGTGCATCAGCAGGGACTTCCTGCGCGAGGTGGGCTTAGAGGACTTGGTCACGGAGAAGCTCGCGCAGGCCGGCTGGGAGGTGCTGATGGACATGGATAGCGCAGGCGACAACGAGGACACTTGTGAGTTCCTGGCGTCCCTGCAGATCGTTGACTTGGAGATCCGTTACCGGCACCGAGGGGTGTGGTACGTTGCATCGGCCAAGAGGCTGAAGCGCACCCTGCGCTGTGATAAGGTGCGCGAGCAGGACGTGGATACGCACACCAACCAGAAGGCATGGCGCGAAATGGCGTCGGGCAAACCATTTGGCGCTGGGCGCAGCAGAGGACGTGAGCTGCGCGACCCTTGGATGTACTATCTGTGGCGCATGGTCGCGTACGCAGTCATCGGGGGCTACAACGGTGCGCCAAAGGTCAGCCTGCTTGACATGGACGTGCTCAAGGGGTTGTATTACGGGAAGAAGGTGAGGTTCGTGTCGGACATGGTGGTGCACTGGGAGCGGCTCAGCACCAAGGGCCCGCTCACTTGCGGAGGTGTGATCACGCATTTGCTGCGTGGGCTGCACGGAGAGCCAGAGGTGCCCGAGCACACGGTTGTTCCAGCTGTCCCTCTTGACCGTGCCGAATGCTGCAGTATCGAGCGGTAACTACTAAGGACGATGGGTCACTGGAGTGGTGTTACCGGATGCAGGCTGCTAGAGCACCGAGGCACGCAGCAATCAGAGGAGCACCCGCAGAGAGTAGTGCACTGCAGGAGGAAGCTGCTGATGAGGACGCGCGCACAGACTGGAGCGCGCGCGTGGGCGAGTGGGCCGCCAGGGGAAGTTGTGACCATTGACATCAGAGATTCTCCCCCGCGCGCGCAGGCGAAGCGGCACAGACAGGATTCTGAGGAGGCGCCAGCAGAGCAGCGCATGATGTCTAACGTCATGCGCGTGCTGGAGTACTTGGCGCCCGAGGGGGACAATTTAAGCATCAGTCCACCAGCTGGGTGGAAATTTGGAGATCCCATTCCCCCTCTTCTCAGTCTGCATAGGCCACCTCCAGGGTCACCTTTAGAGCAGCGCGAGCCGGCCAGTTCTCCCATGCAGTCGCCAGCCCAATCCTCAACGCGCACCCCAATCGTGAACCCCCAGCCAATGCCATCAGAGCCCCCTCCGCAACCCTCTGCACAGATGATCAGATCGCCCTCTGAGGTCACCCCCATCAAAGAGCTAAGTTCAGATTCGATATGGGAGACCGATTCGGAGGAGGAGCCTGTAAACCAGCCCGCAGCAGTTTCAGTTGCGCCACCATCGTCCAGCTCTGAGTATGAGACAGAGTCCGCTGATGAGGAGGCACAAGGGTCTGCGCAGGACTCCAGCTCAGAGGATCTCTAAGGCTGCACAGAGGGCTATTACTGGTTTTCGGTATTTTTGTATTTCAGGATAAAACAGGAGCATAAGTCAGATGTGCACTAACGGACATTTTTAGAGCGCAATGCACGACCTGCGGAGCTAGCAGCGCAAAAGGAAATAGCTGATTCGGACTACAGTGCGCAAACCGACTGCGCGAAGCAAGTAGCGCAATCAGCGTGCGCAGGATTGCAGAGTTTCTAAATATTGATCATCCTTATCTCCTAGATTTGGGAAGTAGCTAAGATTCTCTTGGGCCAAATCTAAGCATTCCTTGGGCTTCAAGACCACTATATAAGAGGAGGGAAGCTAGGGTTTGGAAAAAAAGAGAGGACATAGAGAGAGAAGGACACTTAGCAGCAAAAACACACGAGTTACTCCAGCCCAGATTCTGCGCGAACCACCTGCGCCAGCCGAGAACAGCAACGCGCAATTGCGCCAACCTGCTACTTTTCTCTTGCTGCCTTAGTTTTAATTATTATTTCTATGATGTTTGTTTCAAGCATGTCTAGCTAAACACTTTGTATCGGTTGGGCATGATTCTATGAAGTATTTCCTTTGAGCTTGTGCTTAATGCTTAGTATATCTACTTATATTAATTCCATGCATATGGGTGAGAATTAGTTGTGCGAATAAGAGAAGCCTTGAACCGCAATCTTATTCTAACTGCTCGTTATTGTATGTTAAACTAGTTGATAGCTTGACGGTGACAACTAGGAGTAACGCGCTAGGATAATCAGCTGCTACTGTGATAGGATTCGTAGCTGCTTAGACTAGTTTCAGGAATTAATAGCTCATGGACTTTGATCGGAACATGCGCCCACGTTAGGAAGCCTTGATCCGACACTGACTTGAGTAGAACTGCACTATAGATGTTTGGAGTCGATGATAAGGGATACATTCTCAGAGGATTGTCTGTACCGATACTTTTCATAGTCATAGTACTTAATACCTACTGCATGCGCACGTATCGTGCAATTCTGCTTTCACTACTATTCATTCGCGCACCTGCGCAACCCAATCACTCACAACCCCAATTTCGTAAGTTGTAGGTTGCTAGCTAAAACAAGTCTGCACGCTCCTTGTGGGATCGACCCTGACTTAGCCGTTGTACTAAGTGGAGAAGGAAGGATTAATTTGACGCGTACAACGACGCGCGATCAACCAGTAATCTTGTACACAAAATAATGCAAACAAGCACAATGTTAAGATCTAACTAGCGCATATAACTAGGCTCTATCATTCCTCTTGCCTCTCCTCATTTCTTTGGTAAGGAGCTTGCCCTTGTTTCCTTGGTGGGAATCCCGGAGGTGTAGGCTTTGGCTCATTGTTGATGGGCGCTCTCCTCGGAAAGTTTGGGTCTTCATGGAACCTTACATGTTGAGGAGGGTTCCTTGGTTGGTAGGGAGGATTCCTCGGTTGATACCCACTTGATTGAGGTGGCACATAAGCTCTCTCTTGGTTTCTCACAAGATAGCTAACATCTTCAAATTCATCCGCATGCTTGGAGGTGCAAGAGTCTTCGTCATGCGACGGGTTAGCGCATATGCTACAAGCTTGCGGATGTTCTCTTCTCTTGTTCAAATTCATGTTCCCAATAGATTGTGCTAAGGAATTTACCGTCTTTGCTAGGGAGTTGAAATCTTCCTTTGTTACGGCCTTAGAGGTTTCCTCCTTGCTCTTTCTCTTCAAGTGGTTCCTTTCACCACCCCATTGATGCGAATTTCGTGCAATCTTTTCGATGATCTTGAAACCATCGGTAGCCGTTAAGTCCATCATTGCTCCATTACTCGCATGGTCCATATGGTTCCTTGCATCTTGGTCCATCCCATCGTAAAAGCTTTGCAATAATTGCCACTTGTTGAATCCATGATGAGGGCAATCTCTTTGAAGCTCTTTGAAGCGCTCATAAGCCTCATAGAAGGTTTCATCGTCACGTTGAGTAAATTGATTGATTCTATCCCGAATCTTCTTTGTCTTGGCGGGAGGAAAGCATTGGATTAAAAAGGCTTGTGCTAGTCCCTCCCAAGTGTTGAATGTATCCGGTTCATGACTCATCAACCAATCCTTAGACTTCCCGGAAAGTGAGAACAGAAAAACCTTCATATATACCCGCTCTTGTTGAATGCCCGGCATCTTGTATGTACGGCATTGCTCTGTGAATTGGGCCAAATGTGCATTCGGGTTTCCATACCTGTCAAATTGATGTGCGGCCACCATATGGAGGAGGGCGGACTTAATCTCAAATTCTTGGTCTTCTCCCTCCGGCAAGCAAATAGGAGAACCATAATGTCCAATGGTTGGGGCGATGTATGCCCCAATCGGTCTTTCTTCTTGCGGAAGATGAGTATTTCCTTGCCTTCTAGGAATTTGTGGATCCATATTTCTCGGTTGTTCAGCTCCTGTAGGCGAAGGAGTATCCAAATGAGGAGTGTGAAGCTCGTGTGAAGCGGAGGGATGAGAAGGTTGGCTTGTAGTTGAGGTAGAAGCTTGTTCTTGTACTCTCTTGCTCCTTGCTCTAGTTTGCATTCAAACACCTATGAAGAAATCAAAGAGAGCTTTTGTAAGTGTGAACTTAAATAGAGACAAACAAGAATAGCACGCACGCAAGCAATTACGACAACTAAATAAAAGAAAAATAGAAAGTGAAGTAAACTAAATAAAAGTAATACTAATTAGCAATCTAGTCTAATGGCTAAGTCCCCGGCAACGGCGCCATTTTGACGTTGGCGTTTTAGGCAAGCAAAATGAAGTGCTATTCTAGTCACGCAAATATCAAACAATATTTATAACCGAGTGAACTCGGGTCGATCCCAAGAGAAAAGCCTAGACTAATTGATAACTAATTAATGCTACTATTGAAATTCTACGGTTTAAGGGGGTTTTGTCCTCCTATAGAGGTATCTCTAGTAAGTACAGATAAATGATAGATGGGTTTGTCTAATGAATAAAAGGTGACTAGGGATTCAACTTCTCCCCTAAGATATGCGGAAAATGAAATACCTCACTAATACATGCATGAACTACGTTTGGTTGATAAAAGCAAGGCTAATGCATCGTCCACTCTAGGTTCAACTCTCGCTCCTTCCCTAGAGTGGAGAGGATACACAAATGACACGGTTCTCAAACTCTCGCTCTATTGAACCGTGTAGAACTTGAGTCCCATAACCGCACCCTCTCGGTCTAATGGCCGGTTACTCAAATCCGCTTAAAACTTAGCCTAATGTCAAGAGTGTATGTCACTCTCGCACACAAACACTCCATATATGATCATACAATAGCTATTAAACATCCTAAATTCAATTCTCATTCCATCCTTAGGAGTTGTACTCATGCATACTCACTTAGGCATTTCGTCAAACACTTGGTGTGCATACAATAAATACATAGCTAGGGCACAAATAATCAAACCAAACTTCATTCAATACAGTAAAATAGTGTTCTACATCATATCCAATCCTAGGGGATCCATTTGATCCCCAATCACATAAACAACTACTCACTCATAATGAGTGTGCACAAATACATGATTAATAAGTGAAACATGAATGTAAATACAAAGTTAAGGGTTTAGAAAAGTAGTCTAGGTCTTGAATGATCTTCAATCCAAGCTCCAATCTTCAACCAAGCTTGATCTTCTCCAAATGTTTGATCTTTGCTCTTTAGGGTTTGAGAGAGTTTTTGAGCGTTCTTGAAATTGAGATATATATATTTCTCTCTCTTCAAAGCTTTCCATTTATACCTAGAAGGTTTGACCAGCATTGACCGATTTGACCAGCGTTGACCGAGTCACATAGTTGACTCGGGCGAGTCAACTTTCTAGAGGGTTCCAATTTGGCCGAGTGAGTCAGTGACTCGGTCTTGCGCTTCTTGACTCGGGCAGAACTGAGTCGGGCGAGTCAACTTTCCAGAGAGTTCCAATTTGCCCGAGTGCTTTGATCCGGGCGAGTCAAATAGTCCAGGCCGAGTCACATTGACTCAGGCGAGTCACAATGTGACTCGGGCAAATCTTCGTTACCATGATTCTTTTGCGCTTTTGCCCGCAATCAACTAGATTTTGTCCGAAACTCTTCTAAGCTACTGCGTGACTCCAACTACTCGATATAAACCTGAAACGCACGCAAAAAGCATCAAAACACTTATATAACATCACGGAATGAACACGAACTTAAAGTGGAATGCGTATACATCAATGCCTGACGTTCTGAGCTTCTTCAATGGCTGTCACCTTCATGTCAAATCTGGTGGCAAAGGATCTGAGAACTTTCCTAATTAGCTTCTCGTCGGAGAAAGGTTTTCCAAGTGTATGAGCTTCATTTGACAGGTCACACAGCTTAGCATTGAACTCAGTAATAGTCTCTTCTTCTTGCATCTTCAGATTCTCAAACTGAGTAGTTATGATTTGTAATCTGGACATCTTCACTTTGTCGGTTCCTTCATGGGCAACTTGCAAGATTTCCTAGGCTTGTTTTGCGATGTCACAGTTGGAGATTAACCTGAAATTGTTAGCATCTACAGTAGCAAAAATTGCATTCAGAGCCTTTGAATTACCAGTTACTGCAGCTTCCTCATCTGCAGTACATTGTACTTCAGGTTTCACTCGGGTAACACCCCTTTCGTCCATGGTAATGGGAGGAGATCATTCAGCCACAACTGCTCTACAGGTTCTCTCATCTATGGCTTTGAGGAATGCTTTCATCCTAGCCTTCCAATATCCATAGTTGCTTTCTTCCAACAACGGGGGATGGCTCGTGCTCTGTCCTTCCTTCATTGTACCTTGCTTAGACGCTCAGGATCTCTACTTTGTATGTTGAGTTCCCGCTCTGATACCAATTGAAATTTTTGCAGCGTCTCTGATATGCAGATTTGTGTACAAGCAGTGGCTACAGCACACTCTTGAACGCACAAATCTGATGCAGCAAGATAGGACAAGGGACAATGGTTTGTTCACCCAGTTCGGCCAAGTGCCTACCTCTGGGAAGGACTGAACTCAGTCCTTTAATCCACTAACCTCAAGGTTCTCTCGTACAACACGGTTCGTCAACACGCAACCTATGCTACTCAACCTTAGCTTGAACTCCGACCACAATCAGAACAGCCTCTGACTTGTGTCACAACTACCTACACTGGTATTAATCTAGAACAGCTACTGACTCAACGAATCCCAGCCTATTCTAATTAACACGCAGTCTCTGCAGGTCTGCTGTAGCACTCAGCTGGTGCAGAATCTGTCCATGTCGCTCCAAGCCTTCTGCTGAGCCGATCAAACCTCTCCACGAGTGCTGCACACTCTGGAATGCTCCCGCTCACTCAATGACCTCCTGTCACTAGCGAGTCACAGCCTTCAACCAATTGTCCTAGTACCTCTACTCGACAATTGCTCTGCGGCCTTCCCTTGATCAACCAACAAGCAATAGCTGCTCTGAATTGGCTTCACAGATCAGGTACTGATCAGACTCTACAATTCTTGATCACTCTTCGCTTTAATCACCTCAGCTCTGCACTCACGCTCTACTCGTGGTGATGACCGAAGCACAGCACACTCGCAATCACTCTTCGTAATATTCTGTGTACGCTCTGGTGTTTGCACTATTCACTTCGATGTCCTGGACGCTCTGCTCAACCTCCTTTAAATACTCGCCCAGCCTCTCACGAGTGTCCGCTTTTTAGAAGTTCCTTATAGGAACATTATTTCATAGTTTGTAGGAGATTAGATTTGATTTCGAAAATCAAATCTCCCACAAACAAATCTTCATCTGGGCACGGGAATCTTCTCTAGGATGTGTGAGGTATCGCCTGATGCTTAAGTGTGAGGTATCTGGGCGATGCCTGAGTGACATTAAGGCATTTAAGGTTAAGGCGTCGCTTGGAGCATAAATGTCGAGGTGACGTCTGGGTGATATTTAAATGTCATTTAAGGTCGAGGCGGCACCAAGGTGACCATTAATTCATTTAATATCATTTAAGGTCGAGGCGTCACCAAGATGCTTAATTATGAGGCGACGTCTGAGTGAGGCATCGCCTGGCACAAAATGAGGCGAGACAACGCCTAGGGCATTTCTTTTCAAATATCTATAAAAGGAGAGCCTCTCCTCATTTGTAAGACACAGCGAAAACAAATACATCTCTCCATCAGCCCTCGGTGAAGTCTGAGCTAGTTGATTTCTAGTTTTCTCAACTCTTCCTCGAGTTTTCCAAATCATTGAATGTTGGAAAGTGGTTGACCAAAACATCTGAGTACCAAAGGGAGGTCAATAACGCTTTAAGGAGATTATCAAACAAGCCTCGACTCCTCTTACTCCTGACTCCTCGATTCCAAATCATTGAAGTTACTGACTGTTTGGTTGTCTTGTAGACATGGATTAACAAAACATGAACCAGAATATGGACGTTGACACTGATGTCCTTGTGGCTCCCGGAGGGTAGACAACACCTAAATTTGTGCAAGGGGTTACCCTAACCGTGTCTACGGCCAGGAATGGACCTGCAAGTTCACTTCCAAGCTGAAGTGTGACAAGCATGTCCCCCGTAGTGATGCCGGCCGAAAGGCCTGAAAAATTTGATGGGTCAAATTTCAAGAGGTGCCAATAGAAAATGTTACTCTACTTAACTACCTTAGGGTTGGCCTGGGTTTTAACAAGGATCCTCATATTCCTTCGGAGGAAGAGACCGACCCTCAGGTGTGCATGGCATTCAATACATGGGGGGATTCAGATTATCTCTGAAATTAACTGTGCGCTGCTGGTGAAGAATTACAGTGGTTGCTGTAGACACTCTATGTATCACTTTTGCGAAATTTATTTCTCCGGCCAAACCTGAAAGTACTCGAAGACTTTGGTTACCCAGTTCGGCCAATGCCTACGTATGGGGAGGATGACTCTCTGATCCTCAAGATTTCACTATTCACGATTATAGTACAAAGGATTCCAGAAACTAAGCCACACTCTAGTTTCAACCTCTACTTCTAACCTAGTCGAAATCTTAGCTCAATCTGATCACACAGATTAGCTCGCAATCTGATCACACAGACTCGCTTCGTGCTACCTATACACTTCCAGTAAAGAACAGCTACAGACTTGACGCACAGACTTAGCCTATCCTATTACGATGTGTAGTATACTAAATGTTATAGCAATCTCTGTAGCAGAATTGTTGTAACTTCTGTCGACTGCTTCTCTAGCACTCTCCGCCAAATAGTCAAAGTTCTGCTGAGTTCTTCAAACCCAGGCCTTACTCCCCCTCGATCAGTGACCACCTGCCACTATCAGGTAGAAATGTTAAGCTCTCCAACAGCCTACAACGCCACCTGTCTGCAGCTGTTCTCCGAAACAAGTGATTGATCCTTCAACGAGCCGTTCTCCAAATAAGTTATGTGGATCAATCCTTGATCAAACTCAGTGAGTTTTGATCTCCTCTGTGCTCAACACAACTTAGCAAAACTACCTCGTAGCCTTTGATTTTCGCCCATGGGTTTATCTCTCGTTGTGTATTCTCTATGCTTCGATTGATGTCTGAAGGATCTGCCTCTGCATTGCTCTTATAGCTTCATCAATGATTATCTTCAATTGAGAATCATCAATTGCTCTTATTGCTCTTCGTTGCCTTCGAAATTCCTGGGATCGCTTAGCATCTCTTGAATCTTCTCCTAGATTCTTGCGGAGTTGTTGAGATTTGGTTTCCTAAATCAGAATTCTTGCACAAGCGTGTGTGATGGAGCGTATTTATACGATCCATCGAGTGTTTATTCCCATTGTTTAATTGCATTTTGCGTGTGCAAGATTACTTCTTTGTAGTGTTTTGCATTGTAGGTGTATCAAGACCGCTTTTGGAATTTATGGCATTTCTAGAGAGTCGATGCAAAATTTGCGTTGATGGAAATAAGTGTGCATCTGAGTGAAAATCGCGCCGGAAGAACACTTTTGTCTTCATCGGGCGCGCGACTAATGTCTTCTTCAGGAGCGGACATCATTTGATATGTCAGCATTGGGCCTGTGGCCCAAGATCAAATTTAGAAGTCTGCAGGATTTACTTATAAATACAGACTTGCTATTCCTAAAAGAACAACAATTTTTAGCCAGAGAAAGGAAAGGCGACACAGACATGTTGACCATGCGAGTCGTGGATGAGGTAGTGGAGTTTGACATCTTCAAAGTAATGAAGCACCCACCGGAGCACAACACAGTGAATGCTATTGACATCGTGGATGACATTGTGAGTGAAGTGAACCCGTCCAGTGGAGATGATGGACTCAAGATTGCGCTGAAAATATCCGTCTTGGAACCGGATGAATCCTACGAGCGTAGGGAGTTAATCCAGACAGCTCTTAGGCAATTGGAAGTGTCACGCCCGCTGACGCCCAGGTATGAAATCAATGAAATCAGTTTGTTTTAGAATAATACCGTGAAGTCTTCTTTTGTGCAGGCCCCGATCATCAAGCTTAAACCATTACCGGATCACTTGAAGTACGCCTTCTTAGAAAAGGATGACACATTACCGGTGATTATCAAAAAGGGACTAGAGCTGGAATAGGAGCGCAAACTGGTCAAGGTCCTGACAGATAACCAGCAAGCAATTGGATGGACACTTAGCGACATTAAGGGATTAGTCCAACAGTTTGCATGCATAGAATCTTGCTGGAAGATGGACCTAAACCATCGAGAGAACCACTACGTCGACTCAGCCCAATAATGATGGAAGTGGTAAGAAAAGAAATTCAGAAATTATTAGATGCTAACGTCATTTATCCTATTTCAGATAGCCAATGGGTGAGTCCAGTACATGTGGTTCGGAAGAAGACCGTCATAATAGTGGAAGCGAATGAAGCCGGTGAGATGGTAACAAAGCGAATTCAGAATGGATGGAGGATGTGCATTGACTATAGGAAGTTGAACGCTGTCACTCGTAAGGATCACTTCCACCTTCCTTTCATTGATCAAATGTTGGATAGGCTCGCATGTAAGCCATTTTTCTGCTTCTTGATGGTTTCTCTGGATATAATCAAATCCCTATAGCTCCTGAAGATCAAGAGAAAACTACATTTATAGGTCCTTTTGGTACATTTGCATTTAGGCGTACGTCTTCGGTTTATGCAATGCACCTGGAACCTTTCAAAGTTTGGTCACTAGTATTTTTTTTGACATGTTAGGTAGTTTAATTGAGGTATTCATGGACCATTTTATGGTGCATGGTGACACATTTGACATATGTTTAGAGAATTTGAACAAGGTGCTACAGAGATGTGTGTCGATGAACCTTGTATTGAATTATGAAAAGTGTCATTTCATGATCATGCATGGTGTGGTGCTTGGACATATAGTGTCACAAGAAGGGATTAAGGTAAATAAAGAAAAAATTGACTTGATTCTTAGTGTTCCTTACCCTTTGAATGTGCGTGATGTTAAGTCTTTTCTTGGGCATGCTAGTTTTTATCGTAGTTTTATCAAAAAAATTTCTAAAAAGGCGCTGCCCTTGACTAACCTCTTGCAAAAAGATGTTCCTTTTGAGTTTTCAGATAAATGCAAGTAGGCGTTCGATGAGCTTACGCACGCACTGACTAGTGCACCCATCATCCAAGCACCCGATTGGACGCAACCCTTTGAAATCATGTGTGATGCGAGCGACTACGCCGTAGGGGCTATTCTTGGAAATAAAAGTCAGAAAGGGAATGGAGAACACGGTGGCTGATCACTTGAGTAAAATTGTCACGAAGGAAGAACCGATAGCCATCACATAGACATTCCCCGACAAGCATCTCTATGCCGTGCAGGACAAACTGCCATGGTATGCTCACATAGTGAATTACTTGGTAGGAGGTAAGTTTCCCCCTTCCTTCTCTAGACCTCAAAGATTGAAACTCAAGAATGATTCTCGATTTTATTTATGGGATGATCCTTTCTAATGGAAGATTGGAGCTGATCAAATACTTAGGAGATGTGTCCCTAATGATGATATATATTATGTGCTTAGTTTCTGCCATGAGCATGTTTGTGGAGGCCATTTTGGACCTCGTGGGACTGCTAGAAAAATTATGGATAGTGGTTTCTATTGGCCTCATGTGTTTAAGGATGCATATAATCATTGTAAACATTGCGATAGATGCCAGCGTGTAGGAAATATATCTGCTAGGAATGAGATGCCACAAATGTCGATAATTGTTGATGAAGTGTTTGATATTTGGGGCATCGACTTTATGGGACCTTTCCCTTCATCTAATGGGTATCAATACATCTTGCTTTCTATTGATTATGCATCTAAATGGGTAGAAGCGCAGGCCACGCGAAAGGATGATGGCAAAATAGTTGTGGATTTCTTGCGTGCTAACATCTTTTGTAGGTACGGGGTTCCGAAGGCCGTGATAAGCGATCAAGGGTCTCACTTCTGCAACAAGTCCGTGGCTACTGTTTTCAAACACTTTGGAGTACATCACCGAGTTTCTACCGCTTATCATCCACAGACTAATGGGCAGGCAGAGATTTCTAACCGAGAGATCGAGCTGATTTTGTAGAAGATGGTTAACCCATCTAGGAAAGAATGGTCCACATGACTAGATGAGGCATTGTGGGTGTATCGCACGGCCTATAAAACACATATCAGGACCTCTCCATTCAGACTTGTCTATGGCAAGGCGTGCCACCTGCCGGTCGAGGTAGAACATAAAGCATTTTGAGCCACTAACAATGTAATTTCGAACTAACTTCTGCAGAAAAGGAGAGGATGCTTCAACTGAACAAACTTGAGGAGCTGCGCCTAGAGGCTTACGAGAGCCAAACAGACTACAAGGCACGGACAAAGATGTATCATGACAAATTCATTCGGCGTCGTTCATTTGAAGATGTACATCACATGTACCTTTATTAGCATGCATTAGTAGTAGTTAGAGCACGTTTTTTTTTAAAAAAAAATTTTAGAAGTTGCAATGCTGCTGATTTAGTATGATTATATGCTGCTAGTTTTATGTCATTATATGTTATGATGAAGATGCTGATTTTATGAGATGATGTTCGATGCTATGATGTTTTGATATGTATGCTTTGCATGATTTCTACAATTTTGTTATGCTAGTGACTTGATGTTATATGTTCCCTGGAGTTGAGATATTACAGGTTGTGGAGTTGATAGAAATGTTCTAGGGGGACTTGACACACATTCGAAGGTTCAGGAGATTAGTCGCGTAACGCGCTGAGTTTATAGAGGTTGGCGCTATGAGTTATTAGGAGTGAGACTTTCACTCAACCTTTGCAGCATTTATGCAATGGTGGGACGGGAAAACAAACTATCCTATCTAGTCCTAGTAACCAGGAATGGGTGGGTCACCCTTATCCTGCCTCGCGCTGAAAGGATGATGATGAGAAAGAGCAGGACGCTCTCCATATGTTGTTATTCAAAGGCGATGATTAGAATGGTTTAAAGAGAAAAAAAAAAGGACAAGAAATTCACATTGGAGAGCAAAGCTCAGAAAAAAATCAAATAGATGTGAAAGAAAAAAATTTCAGAAAAGCAATCGCGTCGAGTGAAGTCTTCGGACCAAACAAAACATGAAGTTTCAAAAGCTGTCCTACAAAAGAGAAGAAGAAGAAAAAGTTGAGTTTCTCATGACTTGGATTTCTCACGACTTTGACCTTGAGCTGAAGAGTGGAGTCAGGAGTCTAAAGAGGACTAGCTCCCAGTCATCCATTGTCATTCCATCTCGACCTCTCAGGTAACATGTATCATTGTAGTTTCTTACTAATCATTATTGAAGAATGAGTGTGAGCATAAATTAATGAACTGATTAGTGAGGACATCTCAAGTAAATTCAGTGTTTAGTCGTTGGCGTATTAAAAGTGCTTTGAGTATTGCGAGTCTTGTTTTTGTTCTTGTTTACGATCCATCGAGTTGTTTATTTTCATTGTTTAATTACATTTTGCATGTGATAGATTACTTCATTGTAGTGTTTTGCATTGCAGGTGTATCAAGATCGCTTTTGGGATTTATGGCATTTCTAGAGAGTCGAAGGAAGTAAGTGTGCATCTCAGTGAGAACCGCGCCGGAAGAACACTTTAGTATGCCTTAATGTCTTTATCGGGCGCGCAGCTAATGTCTTCATCGGGCGCGCTGCTTATGTCTTCTTCCGGAGCAGACAGCATTTGATGACGTCAGCAATGGGCCCGCCGCGGCCCAAGATCAAATTAGAAGTCTGCATGATTTAGAAGTCTACAGGATTACCTACAAATATAGACCTGCTATTCCGAAAAGAACGATAATTTTTAGCAAGAGAAACCAAGAGGCGATAGCGGCAGCAATGCGCGAAAATTGAGGCGGAGTTACTGTTCACAGTTTTAGTATTTTTCTAAACTCAGTTTATTTTCATTATTGCTTTAGATGGATTGTAGTAGCTAAACTTAACTTTCAGTTTGGGGATTTTGTATTGCGACATACGGTTTGAGATACTTATGTTTTGTAATTCAATTTAGTGAATTCCTATTCTCAGTTGAATTGCATGCTCTGATTATCAAGTTAGTATAGCCTAGCGGTGAAACTGAGTTGATATCTATTGTTTGATATTGGATTGACTTCCCTATTAGCTAAGTCTAGAAATATAACCTAATCGGTATTATTAATCGAGTAATTGTTAAACCTATTCGAGAACTTAGCGGTTGAGAGTAGGTAGACAGACCACTAGAGTCGACATTACCCTCGCAGAATTGTTAGACTAGAACACTACAAGTTGATGCATCTTAAAATCAGTGATTACCCGTTGCAATGCATATCCCTGAACTGACTTTTCTCTGAATTTGATAAACAATAAACATTCTTCCTGCAACCCCCTTTTTAGTGTGTCAATTATTCGTAGAACTTTATCACTGATTTCTCTCTCGTGGGTTCGACCCTGCTTATCGCTTGTTAAGTGTTAACAGAAGATTATAAATATAAATTTGGCGCACACAACGACGTGCCTTCACTGTGCTATAGCAACCTCCGGTGAGATTGTTTAATTAGAATGGGCTAAGTATGGAGAGCAGAGTTGTAGTTATTCTGAGTTAAATCAATTTTGTAGGTGTGTGTGTGTGTGACACTTATCAGAGGGTGTTCTGATCGTGTGTGATCTACTAGTTGAGGTTGGGTAGCATAGGTTGGTTGTATGTCGAATCTGTGTTGTACGGAGCACCTTGAAAACTAGTGGATTGAGAACTGGAGTATAGTCCTTCCCAGACGTAGACAGTTGGCCGAACTGGGTGACCAACTCACTGTTCATTATTTTTACCTTGCTGCGCAAGATCAACCATACAAGAGGTTGCTATAGCTACTGCTTGTACACCCTCAGTAACTCAGAGGCGCTGCAAATTTCAATTGGTACCAGAGCGAAAACTCGACACACAGAGTGAAGATCATGAGCGCCTAACTGAGAAGAGCAAGAAATAATGAAGAATGTCAGAGTACAAGCCGGCCACCATTGTTGGAAGAAAGCAACTATGGGTATTGGAAAGCTAGAATGAAAGCATTCCTCAAGGCTATTGATGAGAAGATTTGGAAAGCCGTTGTGGCAGAATGGTCTCCTCCCTTGATGATTGATGAGAAGGGAGTCACCAGGAAGAAACGAGAGGACGAATGGGCTGATAAAGAGGAAGCTACAGCAACTGGCAACTCAAAGGCTCTAAATACTATTTTTGCTGCTGTATATGTTAACAATTTCAAGTTGATCTCCAACTGCGACATTACAAAACAAGCCTGGGAGATTCTGCAGACAGCTCATGAGGGCACTGACAAAGTAAGGACATCCAAGATGCAGATTATCACTTCTCAGTTTGAGAGCTTGAAAAAAGTAAGAAGAGGACACCATCACTGAGTTCAACGCAAAGCTGTGTAATCCGTCAAATGAAGTTCTTGCCCTTGGAGAACCAATTCCAGAAAGTTCTCAAATCATTGCCCACCAGATTTGACATGAAAGTGACAGCCATTGAAGAAGCTCAGAATATCAAGAGTATGAGGCTGGAAGAGCTGATAGGATCTCTCAAGCAATTTGAGATGAAGCTAAGCAAGGATGACACTCAAGCAAAGGTCAAAAATGTTGGACTAACTGCTGAGACAGAAAGAGAGAAGATCTCAAGGGAGGATTAGATGGCTTGCTAGTCAAGAATCCTGACAGATTTATGAAGAAAATGAACTTTGAACCTGATCCATCAATTCAAATCAGAAGAGAGAAGCAGTCAAAGGAAGGGAAAAGAACCTGTTCTAGAAGATGATGAGAAGAAGAGGAGGAAAGGTCCACAGTGCCAGAGCTACGAGAATATGGACATCAAAAGGTGAACTATCCGGATAAAAAAGCAGGGAAGACCAAAGCCTTCTCAGTCAATAAGAGTGATGATGATACTGACAATAGCGAAGACGAATGCAACATTGTTAGATCCAGAACAATCAAAAAATTGGTCAATAGCACTGAGAAAGGAGGGCACGGAACGTTGATCAAGCAACCCCTGTACCATCATCAGAGTACTAGAAAAAGTCCGAAGAACAGAACTCGAAGATACTATGCCTGTGATCGCAAGGGGCACATTAAGAGGGTCTGGCAGTCTATCGTCAGATACCTGAAACCAGCTATAGTACCCGGACAGCAGAGACGAGAAAGAGTTATGCATTATGCATTTGTCAGCACCTCAAGGTCATTAAAGAAAAAAGCTGGTATTTTGACAGTGGTTGCTCATGACATATGATTGGAGAAAGATCGTTTCTGAAGAACGTAACACCCTGCTCAGAACAACTGTAAAGTTCAGAAACGGGTTAAAGGGAAGAGTTCTGGGAAAAGGAATTCTGGCACTCAAAGGGCTACCCAAGTTGAAGAATGTAATTCTAGTAGATGGACTGAAAGCAAATCTCATAAGCATCAGCCAGCTCTATGACGACACACATCAAGAGAAATTTACCCAAGACTCTTGTCAGGTTTTTAACAAGACCGGAGTATGTATAATGCGGGGAACCAGATCAAAGAGAAACTGCTACCTACTCAAGGTTGGCAGCAACCCCTTCGCCAACGTGCATGTTGACTAACACGGAAGAAATGAACCTCTGGCACAGAAGAATGGGCCACGTCAACCTAAGAACTCTGAAGAAGATTGCAGCTGAAGGATTAGTCAGAGGAGTTCCTGTAATCAAAGGGGAGTTGAGCACCATTTTCGGTGAATGCCAGATAGGTAAGTAGAAAAAGGCTTCCCATCCCAGAGTTGGAAACATCATCACAATCAGACCTCTACAATTATTACACATGGACCTGATGGGAAAAATGGAAGTAGAAAGCTATGGAAGGAAAAGGTACGCATTTGTGTGTGTTGATGATATATACTAGATAACATGGGTTGACTTCATCCCGGAAAAGTCACACACAGCGAGAGTGATAGTTACTTTGGTATCTCGATTAGAACAAGAAAAAAACCTCAGAATCGCTGTTATCAGAAGTGATCATGGAAGGGAATTCGAGAATGAAGCTGTGGACAGCTTCTGCAGTAAACGTGGAATTACTCATTAGTCTTCTTCTCCAATTACACCTCAGCAAAATGGTGTGGTGGAGCAAAAGAATCGAACAATTCAAGAAATGGCCTGGGTCATGATTCATGCCAAGAAAGTCCCCCTGATGTTTTGGGCTGAAGCAATGAACACAACCTGCTATATCATTAACAGAATCTCCATATGAAAAGGAAAAAATCAGACATGATATGAGCTTTGGAATCAGAAGAAGCCCACGGTCAAATATTTCCACATATTTGGGAGTGACTACTACATTCTGCGAGATCGGAAGTATAGAAAGAAGCTTGATCCGAAGAGTGACACTGGGATATTTTTGGATTATTCAGTTAACATCCGAGCATATCGTGTCTACAACAAGCGGAAAGAAATGGTGATGGAATCCATTAATGTAGTCATAAATGATGTTGAAGAAGAGGCCTCCGCCAGCTATGAGGATGAAGACTCATACACAGAAGTTGGCCTTCTGAAGCAGAACAGGGGTGAACAAGAAGTGGTACAAGGGGATGCTACAGTAGACACTGAAGCAGAAACCCTAGATCAACACATTGATAACACTGTCGCAGAACAGAGCAATGAGGGCAAACTCCAACGAAGATTCAGAGGAACCATCCGTTGACTAATGTGATTAGAGATCCCACGGAAGGAAGACGAACCAGAAGTTCATCACACTTTCAGCACCTGCGAGTCTATATGCAATTCCTATTTTCTTTCATGTGCAGAGCCAAAGAACTTCAAGGAGGCTATGGGTGACGAATATTGGATATTGACAATGCAAGAAGAATTAGCAGAATTCAAAAGACATGATGTATGGGATCTGGTTGCCAGACCAGAAGGAGTGAACATCATAAGAACCAAGTGGATCTTGAAGAACAAGACTGATGAGAAAGGAAATATCACAGGGAATAAGGCCAGACTAGTTGCACAAGGGTACACTCAGATTGAAGGCTTGGACTTTGACGAAACATTTGCACCCGTAGCCCGATTGAAAGCCATCAGACTTCTCTTGGCCTTGTCCTGCTATCTCGGATTCAAACTCTACCAGATGGACGTCAAGAGTGCATTCTTAAATGGTGAACTATCAGAGGAGGTATATGTGGCGCAGCCTAACAATTTTGAACATCCTCACCAACCGGAGCATGTGTACAAGCTAAAGATGGCTCTGTATGTGTTAAAGCAGGCCCCTAGAGCATGGTATAAGCGGATGACTGTCTTTCTGGAAAAGCACGGATATGAAAGAGGCGGAGTTGACAAGACATTCTTTGTGAAAATAACTAGGTCAGATCTGATCATAGCACAGATTTATGTTGAAGACATTGTATTTGGAAGCAGTTGGTAAAGCAGTTCGTGGACCACATGAAGAATGAATTCAAGATGAACACGGTTGAGAACTAACCTACTTCCTAAGACTAGAAGTATGCCAAAAGAAGGATGGAATCTTCATATCACAAAGCAAATATAGCCAGAACCTGGTAAAGCAAGCCACAAACGTACACCAGCTGCCACTCATATCAACTATGTCAAAGATGAAGCTGGTGTTGAAGTGAATCAAGCTACTTACCGAAGCATGATTGGAAGCTTGTTGTATCTTATAGCCAGTTGTCCTGATATCTTCTATTCAGTAGGAGTCTGTGCAAGGTTCCAAGCCTATCCAGGAGAGCCACATGCAGCTGTTCAAGAGAATCATCTAGTATGTTGGAGGGACCTTGAACTATGGCCTATGGTACATCAAGGACACAAGTGCAAACCTGGTGGGATTAAGTGATGCAGACTGGGCAGAATGCACAGAAGATAGAAAGAGCATATCTGGAGGTTGTTTCTTCCTTGGAAATAACGTGGTCTCCTGGTTTAGTAAAAAGTAGAACAGCATCTCCCTTTCCACCGCTGAGGCAGAGTATATTGCAGCAGAGAGTTGTTGTGCTCAGATGGTTTGGATGAAGCAGATGTTGACTGAATTTGAGATGAATCAAATTAAAATGGTTCTCTACTGTGAAAACATGAGTGCTATCAGCATTTCCAAGAATCCAGTGCAACACTCAAGAACCAAACACATTGACATAAGGCACCACTTCATTAGGGAACTGGTAGAGAAGAAGACCATCGTCCTTAAGCATATTGTGACTGACAAGCAGCTACCCGACATCTTCACGAAAAATCTGGATGCAGCATGATTCGAAGATCTAAGGTCCTCTCTGGGTCTCTATGTTTTATCCACCTAGACAGATCAAGGACTCCTCCTTAACCATTTATAACAAAAAGGGGGGAGAGAAGGTGGAGACAAGGAAGAATCAGCCACCATGAGAGGTCCAGCCAAAGCATCAGCGGACATCTAGTTTTGTCAAAAATGCCAAGGGAGAGATTGATAATGTTATGGCATTCAATTGTCAAAACCTGCCAGAGTGTACAAGCCCTGTGCACAAGCAGATGCTACAGCTGGAGCATTAGCAGGGAGCTTTAGCAGCAGAATAGTTGTTTTGGCGCAAACGACAATCTGCCTAGATATGAAGTAGCAGTGCAACGGTAGGCTTTCAAATATTCTCAGAATATCCCCAGTGAAGATTTCGTGCCACAGCTTGAAGATTTGATTGAGAAATCAAATCTCCTAAAAGTAGAAGATAGGATCTCGTTGAGATCTTTTAGGAACTTGATCTTTTAAGAACTTCCTAAATTTGATATTGATTGAACATGGAGTTTCTTTAAAGGAGACTGGGCAGAGCAGCAAAGTATCGATCCAAGAGAGAATCCAAGCATTAAGATATCAAGTAAACACTGAGAGAGATTCAGAGTGCTGCTTTTAGAGATTGGATCACCATCGAAGAGCAGAGGGTGAGCGCAGAGCTGAGTAGTTAAATTAGAGGCTGATCGAAGACTTATAGAGTCTGATCAGAGCTTGGTCGGAGAAGGCCAATTTAGAGCAGGAGTTGCTTGTTGACTAGGCAGCAGGAGAGTTGTCGAGTGGAGTAACTCGGATAGGCAGTCACTGAGTGATGGAGAGCATCCCTGAGTGAAGATCACTCACGATAGAGTTCGAACGGCTCGGCTGAAGGCTTTGGAGCGACGCAGACAGAACCTGCACAACCTTGTGCTATAGCAACCAAAGTGAGATTGTTTAATTAGAATAGGCTAAGTATGGAAAGGAGAGTTGTAGCTATCTGGGTTAAATCAATTGTGTAGGTGTGTGTGACATAAATTAGAGGGTGTTTTGATTGTGTGTGATCTACTAGTTGAGGTTGGGTAGCTTAGGTTGGCTGTGTGTCGAATCTGTGTTCTACGGGGCACCTTGAAGACTAGTGGATTGAGGACTGTAGTATAGTTCTCCCCAAACGTAGGTAGTTGGCCGAACTGGGTGACCAAATCATTGTTCATTGTTCTTACCTTGCTGCACAAGATCAGACTGTACAAAAGGTTGTTATAGCAACTGCTTGTACACCCTTAATAACTCAGAGGCGCTGCAAATTTTAGTGATGATATCAAATTATTTCAAAAGCAATGAATGTGAAAAATATGTGTGCATTAAGAATGTTGAACACGGGTATGTGATTCTGTGTTTGTACGTTGGTGGCATGCTCAATGTGGGAAACAATGACCACATGGTTAAGTCTACAAAGTTTTTACTGAACTCTAAGTTCGATATGAAAGACTTGGGATTAGCCGATTGTATATTTAGGTATCAGAATTATAAGGACGACTAAGGGACTTGTCCTAAGTTAGTCACACTATACTGAATAAGTCTTAGACAAGTTTGGAAAGGATAGTTCCGGTGTATCTAGAACTCCAATTGATATAAGTCATCACTTGTCTTAAAACAAGGTAGAAATCATCTCCTTAGTGGATTATGCGAGAGTGATAGACAGTCTTATGTACTTAATGAATTATACTAGACCTGATATTGTCTTCACTGTAAGTAAACTTGCAAGTTATACAAGTAATCCAAGATCAGAACACTGAAAAGAAGTCGTGAGAATATTGAGGCATCTACAATTCACTCATGACTAAGGCCTACACTATACCAGATATCCTGCAGTCATTGAGGGATTCGCTTACGCAAGTTAGAAATCTGATATACAAGATTCTAAAGTCACTAGTGGATATGTATTCACATTAGGAGGAGCGGCTGTGTCTTGGAGATCCTCCAAACAAACCTTAATAATCAAATCCACTATGGAAGCTGAGTTCGTTGCATTAGATAAATGTGACGAAGAAGCTGATTGGTTAAGGAATTCTAAGGAGGATATTCCAGAGGGACAGAACATGTACATGTAGTATGTTTATATTCTGATAACCAATCTTCAGTTGGTAGGGCACAAAGTATACTGTATAGTGGTAAGTCGAGACACATACGTCGATGCCATAATAATGTTAGATAACTTCTCTCCCAGGAGTCATAAGTCTTGACCATGTGAGGTCCAAGGATAACATTGCGGATACATTAACCAAATGGTTAAATAGGGACAAAATATTGACTTTATTTTGTACAATTTTATTATTTTTAATATTAATTTCTTTTATTATTGCATACAAGTTGTTGAATTTATGCTCAACATGTCTTATTAACCTCAATCTCTCAATTTCAAACCAAGTGTCCAACAATGTTTGAAATTCGCAGTGTCTCTGACAGGCAGATTTGTGAACAAGCAGTTGCTGCAGCACACTCTTGTTCACTCGGAAATTGTCTCAGCAAACAATGAACAAGACAGAAGTTTGTTCACCCAGTTCGGCCAACTGTCTACGTCTGGGGAGGATTATTCTCCAGTCCTCAATCCACTAATCACAGAGGTCTCCAAGTACACTCGGTTACAACTCCACGCAACCTATGCTACTCAACCTTGTGTGGATCACTGGACACAATCAGAACAGGCTCTGACTTGTGTCTGCACACCCTCTACAAATGTCAATCTAGAATAGCTACTGTCTCCTCGAAACTCAGCCTATTCTAAACTACACTCAACTCTGCAGGGTTGCTGCAGTATCTGCTGTAGCACACAGCTGATGCACAATTGTCCGCGTCGCTCCAAGGCCTTCTGCCGAGCCGATCGAACGATTCCACGAGCGCTGCACACTCTGGAATACTCCCCCTTGGTTAGTGACCTCCTGCCACTAGCGAGAACTGCCGCTTAGACACTCGACCGAGCAACACACCCGTCAGTTCTTCCGTGGCCTTCCTTGATCAACCAACAAGCACCACTGCTCTGAATTGGCTTCCAGATCAAGCTCGGATCAGACTACGCAAGTCCTGATCTCCTTCTGCTTCTGTCACCACAGTTCTGCGCTCACGCTCTGCTTTCGGATGATGATCGAAGAACTCGTCGCACACCAAAATACTCTCTCTGAGTTCTGCGTATGCACTCGTTTATCCCTCAGCTTCGATCAAACTTTCTGCTCTGACCTGTTCTCCCTTAAGAAGCAACGCCCGCTTCAATCAAGAACAGAATTTAGCAATGTCCCAAAAAGAAACAATTATCTCCTAATTTTTAGGAGATTAGATTTGTTTTGAACTCCAAAACAAATCTCCTTCTCTAACTAGGAAATCCCCACTGGAATATTCTCCGCAGCACTTTAAAAGATTCTTCTGATGCTCTCCGCAGAGCTGCCAGGCCTTCTAGCCAAGCCCAGGTTGCTGCTGCTACTCGGACAGATGCTGCAGCAACTTGAACAAGCTCCTGCTATAGCATCCCCTGCTGTAGCTGCTCCTTGTTCACTTGTGCTAGTTTTGTCAAACACTGCCAAACTACATCATCAATCTCCCCCTTGGCATTTTGACAAAACCCTAGGAAGGATTTCAATATAGATGATTTTTTTTTCCTGGGTAACCTCCCCTGAAGGATTTCAATACAGATGATTTTTTTTTTCTGGGTAACCTCCCCTTCTTCTCCTCCCCCTTTTTGGAATAAATGACAAGGGGGTGCTCCTGGCTGCCGTAGGGAGGCAATACAGAGAGCCGCAGAGAGGCCCTCAGGTCTTCGAACCAGACTGCATCCAGAGCTTTTGTGAAGATATCATCAAGCTGTTTGGCCGACACCACATGCTGTAGCGCAATGATATTCTTTTCCACTAGATGACAGAAGTGATGACGAATGTCAATGTGCTTGGTTCTGCTGTGCTGAACCGGATTCTTAGAGATGCTGATGGCACTCATGTTGTCACAGTAGAGAGTCATTTCATCTTGGTCAAGACCATACTCACTCAGCATTTGCTTCATCCACAGCATTTGAGCACAGCAGCTCCCGGCAGCTATGTATTCAGCCTCGGCTGTGGATAACGAAATGCTGTTTTGCTTTCTGCTGAACCAGGACACCAGGTTATTTCCTAGGAAGAAGCATCCACCAGAAGTGCTCTTCCTGTCCTCTGAGCATCCTGCCCAGTCCGCATCACTATATCCCACTAGATTAGCATTTGTGTTCTTAGTATACCATAAGCCATAGTTCACAGTTCCTCCAACATACCGAATGATTCGCTTGACCAACTGCAAGTGACTATCTTTGGGACAGGCTTGAAATCTGGCACAGACTCCTACTGCGAAGGAAATGTCGGGGCGGCTGGCGGTCAGGTACAATAAGCTCCTAATCATGCTTCTGTAGATTGTCTGACTCACTTCCACTCCATGTTCATCTTTGATGGCTTTGACATGAGTGGCAGCAGGGGTTCGTTGGTGACTGGCCTTATCTAGCTGAAATTTCTGCACAAGATTCTTGCTGTATTTGCTTTGTGCAATAAATATGCCATCTTCTTTCTGGGTAATCTCCAGACCAAGGAAATAGGACAGTTCTCCGACCATGCTCATTTGGAATTCCTGCTGCATGTGGTCCACAAACTGCTTCACCAGGTGCTGAGACTTCGATCCGAAGACAATGTCATCCACATAAATTTGTGCAATGATCACATCTGACTTGGTTCTTTTTACAAATAGAGTTTTGTCAGCTCCCCCTCGTTTGTAGCCATGTTTTTCCAGAAAATATGTCAGCCTCTCATACCATGCCCGAGGAGCCTGTTTAAGTCCGTATAGGGCTTTCTTCAACTTGTATACATGCTCTGGGTGATGAGGATCTTCAAAACCTTTTGGCTGAGTAACATATACTTCTTCAGAGAGGTCTCCGTTCAGGAACGCACTTTTGACATCCATTTGATACAGTTTAAACCCTAGGAAACAAGACATAGCTAGAAGGAGTCAGATGGCCTCCAGACGAGCAACTGGAGCAAACGTTTCTTCGAAATCTAGGCCCTCAATTTGAGAGTATCCTTGAGCAACCAGTCTGGCTTTATTTCTTGTGATGTTTCCCTTTCCATCAATTTTGTTTTTGAAGATCCACTTGGTGCCTATAATATTCACTCCATTGGGTCTGTCCACCAGATCCCAAACATCGTGTCTTTCGAACTCTGCAAGTTCTTCCTGCATAGCTATCATCCAGAATTCATCACTCATGGCTTCCTGGAAGCTCTTAGGTTCCATACTGGATAGAAAGCAGGTATTGAGATAAGCATTGCTTCTGGTTCTTCTTCTGTCTGTCGGGTCTCCGATCACATTGGTCAGGGGATGATTCTTCTGAATCTTCTTCGGAGGCTGCCTTGATGGTGGATCAGGAGCCTCATTATTCAGATCTTCAGACAGGCTTTCTAATTGTTCATCTGGATTTTCTGCTTCAGCACTTGCTGTAGCATCTTCTGGAGCCACAGCTTGTTCACTTCTGTTCTGACTGGCAGGCACCTCTTTAGAGTCAGCTTTCCAACAATATATAGCATGCCTCATTTAGATAAGGGATGAGTACTCTGCACGCCCAAGACTCCCCCTTGGAAACCTGCGCATTCCTTGATCATAATGCCTTGTGCACTCTGCTTGGTCATTTTGGAACACTCTGCATCAGCTGCTGTCTTCACACGTTTGCTGTAGCAGACTCTTGTGCACCTTGTAGGAGTTTGTCAATGATGCCATATACATTAACAATCTCCCCCTTGGCATTGTAACAAACTCCAAAGATCCTTCTGATCTTGGGCAATCCTCATCTCATCTTCAGATAGTTTCTGCTGTCATCGGATGGTGTACCAACTTCTTGCTCATTGTTATTTTGTCAGTCTTTTGAAGAAGCTCCAGCTTCAATCTTCGCAGGATGCTGCAGCAACTTCTTGCCCAAGTTTTGTCAAGGATGCCATTACCTTAACAATCTCCCCCTTGGCATTTTTGACAAAACCTCCTAAGCATGTTCTGCAGGTCTCCTCTTCTCCGTCTAGGATCGACTGGCAAAACCTGCCAACACAATGCACACAGCAGAACACATCTTCTCCCCCTTTTTGTCACAAATGATAGGGGGGAGCCTCAAGCTAAACTCAGCGAATGGCCAACGCCTCTTTTCCATCCACCGAAGAACGGGACCTCTTGGTGTCTCAGCATGTGTCTCTTCCAATGACATTGGGGGAATATCTGGTGGCTGCTTCTCCACCACTGCTGGTACAGGTTTTCGAATCCACTGCTTTCGAACTCTGTTATGTCCAGCAACTCTTTCTTTCCTTCTCACATTGTTTCGATGTCTCACCCTATCTGCACCTGTGTCTGTTGCAATCCTCATTCTCTAGTTCGTTGTCCCTCCAACGTATCTGATGTTTTCGTGCACAACTGGACAGTGATAGTCCTTCATTGGCTTTGATGAGCTGGAGGTCACCTGCGTGCCGCGCCAAATCCTTGGCTTCATCTGGCATTGTCCGTCTGTGGGCGATCTCTGAGGTCTCCAATACTTGTTCAGGATCGGGCATCTCCTCTGGATGTGACCCTCCTGATCACAAAAATAGCACATGCGACTTTTGCTCCTGGGTTTCTTTTCTGCTACAGGTGGTTGAAAAAACGGTTGCTGTAGCAGCCTCTTGTTCACCCTTCTATGCACCTTCTTCTGAACTGGTTTCTGGGACAGGACCGGTTTCTCCACTGCAATCTCAGCATCTTCTAGCTCCGTAGCTTTGACGAATACAGTACTTTCAGCCCCTTCTTCTCCAGTGTATCCAAGACCAGAGTAGCCTCCTCCATATCTTTGGCGTGCTAGAATATCTTCAAGAGTGCTTGTTCCACTGTTAAGCATCTTTGTAGTCTTCCGGTAGAGGTTGAGCTCTTCCTTCTCTGCAGCAAACTTCTCTTCTTGCTGGGCAACCTGATCCGTAAGAGAAGTGATCATCTTCAGCAGCTCCTCTTGTTTTTCTTGCAGGTCTGAAACTTTGGCAGTCAATCCTTTGTTGACCTCCATGACTTGCAGCCACTCTTTGTGCAACAGGGTAAAGTTTCTTGCAATGGACTCCTCAGTGATTTCCTCATCATCACCACTGTCTGACTCCTCAACACCATGAACAATTTCTGGCTTTTTTGAAACGGTGTTCTCCATATCAGTTACAGATGTCAGAGCAACATTGCTTATCAGTTCAGAATCTGCTTCACTGTCTTTGTCTCTCCAGTTTACAGCAGGGGTCTTGTTCCTTTCATGCGCCGTCTGGAGGATCTCCCATGCTTGCTTGGCAACTTCACAGTTAGAGATCAGCCTGAAATTATTTGCGTCAACAGCGGCAAATATCGCGTTCAAGGCTCTGGAGTTACTGGTTGCTACAACTTCCTCTTCAGCTGTCCATGTCTCCTCTGGTTTCTCCAGTGCAACTCCTTTGTCGTCGATGATCAGTGGGTGTGACCATCCAAACACTACTGCTCTCCAAGTCTTCTCATCCATCGTCTTTAGGAAGACCTTCATTCCCGCCTTCCAACATCCATAGTTGCTTTCTTCCAATAATGGAGGTCTGCTCGTGCTCTGTCCTTCCTTCATTGTGTCTTGACTTCCTCAGAGACACTGTAGGATCTTTTACTCTGTGTGTTGAGCTCCCGCTCTGATACCAATTGAAATTCGCAGTGTCTCTGACAGACAGATTTGTGAACAAGCAGTTGCTGCAGCACACTCTTGTTCACTCGGAACTTGTCTCAGCAAACAATGAACAAGACAGAAGTTTGTTCACCCAGTTCGGCCAACTGCCTACGTCTAGGGAGGACTATTCTCCAGTCCTCAATCCACTAATCACAGAGGTCTCCAAGTACACTCGGTTACAACTCCATGCAACCTATGCTACTCAACCTTGTGTGGATCACTGGACACAATCAGAACAGGCTCTGACTTGTGTCTGCACACCCTCTACAAATGTCAATCTAGAATAGCTACTGTCTCCTCGAAACTCAGCCTATTCTAAACTATACTCAACTCTGCAGAGTTTCTGCAGCATCTGCTGTAGCACACAGCTGATGCACAATTGTCCGCGTCGTTCCAAGGCCTTCTGCCGAGCCGATCGAACGATTCCACGAGCGCTGCACACTCTGGAATACTCCCCCTTGCTCAGTGACCTCTTGCCACTAGCGAGAACTGCCGCTTAGACACTCGACCGAGCCACACACCCGTCAGTTCTTCCGCGGCTGCCCTTGATCAACCAACAAGCACCACTGCTCTGAATTGGCTTCCAGATCAAGCTCGGATCAGACTACGCAAGTCCTGATCTCCTTCTGCTTCTGTCACCACAGCTCTGCGCTCACGCTCTGCTTTCGGATGATGATCGAAGAACTTGTCGCACACCAAAATACTCTCTCTGAATTTTGCGTATGCACTCGTGTATCCCTCAGCTTCGATCAAACTTTCTGCTCTGACCTGTTCTCCCTTAAGAAGCAACGCCCGCTTCAATCAAGAACAGAATTTAGCAATGTCCCAAAAAGAAACAATTATCTCCTAATTTTTAGGAGATTAGATTTGTTTTGAACTCCAAAACAAATCTCCTTCTCTAACTAGGAAATCCCCACTGGAATATTCTCCGCAGCACTTTAAAAGATTTTTCTGATGCTCTCCGCAGAGCTGCCAGGCCTTCTAGCCAAGCCCAGGTTGCTGCTGCTACTCGGACAGATGCTGCAGCAACTTGAACAAGCTCCTACTATAGCATCCCCTGCTGAAGCTGCTCCTTGTTCACTTGTGCTGGTTTTGTCAAACACTGCCAAACTACATCATCAATCTCCCCCTTGGAAAAGAAAGACAGTAAATTCCTCAATCTCTTTCACATGATTAACATCATTACAATGTTTTAAAGTTTAGGTTTAATTTTCTATTAAATCATCAAACAAGGTGTTATACGCAGAAAATTCCATTAGATTTCTACATACTCTGAAAAATATATATCATGCATTCTCTTAAAAGTACCATGGTCACTACAAACCAAAAGGGCATTTGCTGATAGGGAAATTTTATCATAAGGGCATGTAAATATAAATTTTCTTATGATCTTGATGGGTTAATAGCAGAAATGAAAATATTTGGAAAGGCATTCTAATATTTCGTCAACAAAAGACAATAGACAATGTCATTATGTGCGTCTTTGTTAGACCTCTTCTAGCCAATGTAAATTCTCCTCCAATGATAGTTCATGTAGGATTTTTTGATAACGTAATATGGTCATACCACCCTTCTTAAGATCCACATGCATAAGGTTAACACATTCACAATCAGAAATTTTTATGTAACAATTTTAGAATTTCCATCTAAACAACCCCCCACTATATTTGGATTTGAACACCTTCGAGATTCTTTAAAAGTCCCAGTCCCTTCTATGGGTGGTGTTTGTTGGTGCCATAGCGTACGAATACTGATAATTTATTTAAATAAAAGAAAATAAAAAAGGAAACAGAATATTAAACTAAATTGAAGTTAACGAAACCAAAATAAGGAGTTAAGGTTTGTTCGACGAACTCCTTGAAGTGTTATTGACATCCCTTAGGTGTAGAGACTCATGGACCATCGCTTCCTAGGATAAAACAAGTAACACACCAAGTTGTGAAGCTCTGGCAAACTCGATCATATCTTTCACTATCACCACGGAAACTAAAGCAAGCCGAAAAACAGCCGGATATTTATAGGAGGAGGACTGTTGTGGTTTTTCATTATGTGTCTTAAATGACGAGTGCTCTTTTTATTATATAACCACACAGATTATAACTATTCGGCTCCCCTCAAAATGAGCCACGCGAAGCCTCACTTTAGGCATCCCCCCATATGAAGTCCAACAATGCCTAAGACCCTCGCTGTAGGGTTTGATGGAAAATACATTTAATTTCCACATTCCATCTCTTACATAACCCCCTCCCCATATACATATCATTCTTTGTGGACTACTTTCTAGATTCAAAGGCCATTCTAAAGCCTTGACTATCAAGTAGTGTAATAGAAATGAGATTCTCCACATTCCATTCTGAATTCTAAAGGCCATTCAGAGTTTGCCAAATTGCCCATAAACAATTTTTTTCCATCCTCTGATAGTTTTAGGGTGGAGAAAGTCTTCTTGTCCAAGCATATGTGGCGAGTTGCTCCAGTATCCACAACTATTCCTTGGGGATAAAGTTCACCAAGCTCACCTCGGATATGACTACCATAAGGTTTTTATCAACTTCCGTTGAGTTAACTTCCTTCTTCTTTCTCCTTAGCGGCTTCAGACACTCAGCACCCTTGTGACCCTCTTTCTCATAATTGAAGCATTTACCTAGAAATTTGGGTTGATTCTTCTTCTTGAAAGCTCTAGCCTTGATCCAAATCTTATTGGAGGGTGCCTTCTACTTTGAGCTTCCACCATGCTATACAATGTTAGCTCTCTCAGACAGTGTCTTAAACCTCCTGTCAGAACCCCAGTTGTCTTCTTCTATGAAAATACAAACCACTAGGTCTTCAAAACTCATCTCATTGGGCTTGTACGTGAGATACTTTCTTGAGGTATGGCATCCCTTAACAAAACTGCAAAAGATTATGCTTCAGCACTCCCTGAAGATTTGAAGCTGAAGCACCATCTGAAGAATGGGCGAGATACAATAACCAAGCATAAGGATCTATTACAGCACTCTTTGGACCACAAAAACTGAGGCAAACTAGGCAAAAGGCAAAGACAGATTCTGCTACAGCAACCCGTGTTGATCTGAAGCTAGAGCAAAATGGGCAAGTATCCTAAAGATGCACAGAGAGACTTAGGTGAGTTGCTACATGAGTTGCGGAAGTTCAGGGTGTGCTAAAAACGTCATCAAGAGGCCCGCATATGTCATCACACGGTCTGAGGAATTCAAAGAAGATAGAGTTTCTAAATTCCGATTTAGAAAACGGAATCTTTAACAACTTTGCAAGAATCTAGGAGAAGATTCAGAATATGCTCGGCTGCACTACGAATTCTTAGAGCTACAATAGGAAGGCAGAGGCAGTTCCTTAGAAGAAAGAAACTAGAGAGATATTCACAGAGACATACACAAACACTAGAGTCAATCGCGGAAGGCGGAGTTGTAGTGGTGTTGTGTGCAGAGGAGATCAGAACTCGCTGAGTTCGATCGAGGTTTGATCCACATAATTCAACCGGAGTGTGGCTCGTTGAAGGATTAAACAAAAGCTACGGATAACAGCTGCGAACTAGAGGGGTTGCAGGCTGTTGGAGCACTGATTGTGGCTACCCGATATTGACAGATGGTCATTGATCAAGGGGGAGCATCATCTGAGTTGGAAGATTTGACGGCACGTCGTTGTGTGCGCCAAATTTATAGTTGTAGTCTCCTACTACACTAGCAAGCAGTAAGTAAGGTCGCAACCAAAGAGAACAATCAGTTTAGAGTTTCACCAATAATTGTCACACTAAAAGGGGTTTGCAGGAAGAATGTTTTTTGTTTATCAAATTCAGAAAAAATCAGTTCAGAGATATGCATTGCAACTAGTAACCATCGATTGAAACATGCATCAACTAGTAAAACTACTGTTCTTGTCTAACAATCCTGCTAGAGTAATGTCGACTCCAATGTTCTACCTACTCTTAACCGCTAAGTTCTCCAATAGGTTTAATAATTACTTGGCTAACAACACCAATTAGATTCTGTCGCTAGGCTTAGCTAACAGGGATGTTGATAGAGCCTATTTATACGCATTATTTAGATCACAACCCTATGCTTGTTTGTGATATTTTATGTACAAGATTACTGGTTTCCAGTGTTTTTGTATTTCAGGGCAAAACGAGGGCTTAAGTCGGATATGCGCTAACAGGCAGCGTTTAGGACTCGCATCACACAGCCTGAGGAGCTAGCGGCGCAAACAGAAGAACTGGTAGAGTCAACCACGGTGCGCTAACCAATTGCGCTAAGCAGATGCCGTGCGCCAGGCGCAGATGATGGTATTTCCAAATCCTGACATGACCAGATTAGGAAGTTGCCAAGGATGAGCCGCTGAGCAGTATATAAAGAAGAAGAAGGCTAGGGTTTGAGTATTCATTCATAAATCGATATTACACCATCCATCTTCGCCCGATCAGAGGAGAGAGCGGCAGAACTGGAAAACACACGAGCTTGTTGAGAGGACCTGCGCCAGCCAAGACTGCAACCTGCACGCACTGTTTGCTATTGTTTTCTTGGACACTTTAGTTATTATTTACTATTTCTATGATGTTTACCACTAGCATGTCTAGCTAAATGCTTAGTATCGGTTGGGCATGAATCTATGAGTATTTCCCTTTGAGACTTGCGCTTAATGCATAGCTTGTTTTGCTTATATTAATTTTGTGCATATTACTGGCAGCTTGTTACACGAGTAGGGGAAGCCTTGAACCGCAATCTTACTCTTGTTGCTTGTTGTTGTTTGTTAAACTAGTTGAATAGCCTGACTGTGCCAACTAGGAGTAACGCGCTAGGTTAGGCAATTACTACCTTGATCGGATTCGTAGTTGTTTAGTCTAGTGTAAGAATTAATAGCTCATGAACTTTGATCGGAACATGCGCACATGTTAGGAAGCCTTGATCGGACACTAACATTAGCAAATCGAGCTATAGACATTTAGAGTCGATGATAAGGAATACACTCATAGAGGATTGTCTGCACCGATACTTCTCATAAGTCATAGTACTTAATCTCTATTGCCTGCGCACGTCTAGTGCAATCCCTGCATTCATTACTGTTACTTGCGCATCGCGCAAACCAATCACTCACCCCCAATTTCATAAGTGTAGGTTACTGGCTAAAACTGAACTACTTGCTCCCTGTGGAGATCGACCCTTACTTAACCGCTGTACTAGTGGAAGAGGAAGGATTATATTTGACGCGTACAACGACGCGCGATCAGGGAGCTTCTAAATATTCAACAAAGAATATCCCAGCGAAGATTTCCGTGCCCAAGTGAAAGATTTATTTGTGGAAGATTTGATTTTTTAAATCAAATCTAATCTCCTACAAACTAGGAGATAATGTTTCTTTAAGGAACTTCCAAAAAGGGGAAATTTGTACGAGGCTTTGGCGAGTATTTAAAGGAGGCTAGGCTGAAGGTCTGGGCATTGAAGCTAAGAGCATACAGAGAGAATATACGCAGAATACCAGCAGAGTGGAATTCAAGTGCGAGAAGAGCTTCAACCATCACCGAGAGCACCGCAGGCGCGTAGAGCTGTGTGATTGAAACTGAGGGTGATCCAGACTTGCAAAGTCTGATCAGTACTTGATCTGATAAGCCAATTCAGAGCAGCGAGTGCTTGTTGGTTGATCAAGGGAAGCCACGGAGCAATTGTCAAGTGGAGGTACTCAAGCAATTGGCAGAAGGCTAGGACTCGCTAGTGACATGAGGTCACTGGGTGAGGGGGAGCATTCCAGAGTGTGCAGCACTCGTGGAGAGGTTTGATCGGCTCAGCAGAAGGCTTGGAGCGACACGAACAGATTCTGCACCAGCTATGTGCTACAGCGGGTGCTATAGCAAACCTACAGAGACTGTGTGTTAATTAGAATAGGCTGAGATTCGTCAAGTCAGTAGCTATTCTGAATTGATATCAGTGTAGGTAGTTGAGACACAAGTCAGAGCTTGTTCTGATTGTGGTCAAGGTACTAGCTAAGGTTGAGTAGCATAGGTTGCGTGGAGTCGAACCGTGTGTACATCGAACCTTGAGCTTAGTGGATTAAAAGACTGAGTTCAGTCTTTCCCAGACGTAGGTAGTTGGACGAACTGAGTGAACAAATTGTTTGTTCATTGTTCTTGTTGCACAAGTTCCGTCGCTACAAGAGTGTGCTGTAGCAACTGCTTGTTCACAATCGGCATCTCAGCAGCACTGCGAAATTTCACACCGGAATCTGTCAAACATTGAGACCCTACGCAGCTTCGGAAGAAAGGTTCAAGTTAAAAGTATTTTCATTGAGTTTAACTGACCTTGAAAAATCTTGGTTTTTGTCTTTGCCTTCAAGTAGCATTCACACAAGGGATGCCATACCTCAACATAATTTGTGGGATCAGATTGAGCTGAGGTGGAGCTAGGTTAGAAGTAGTGGTTAAACTAGAGCGTGGCTTAGTTTTGGAATCCATTGTACTCTAACAGATAAAGTGAAACCTTGAGGATCAGAGTATCCTCTCCAGACGTAGGCAAGTTGCCTAACTAAGTTAACAATTGTCGAGTGTCTTTTAGGTTTGGCCAGATAAAGCTAATTTTGAAGTGATACAGAGAGTGCTACAACAGACATTGTAACTCATCACCAGCAACGCGCAGTGAATTTCATATAGCTACCTATTTGATCACACAGACTTAGCCTATACTAATTCAATGTGTAACAGGAAGATTCTATATCCACTTACACAGTCAAGTTGTTGTAGCTTCTGTCCACGACTCTCCATGCGCTCTCTGCTGAGCAGTCGGACTTCCACAAGTACTCCAGACTCCCCCTCGATCAATGACCTTCTGTCACTATCTGGGAATCTCTGCTTTGATCTTTGATAGTCTGCGATAGCTCCTCCCTGCGACTATATTCCAAAGCAAGTGCTTGATCTTTCAACGAGACAACGCTTCAGTTGAAGTTCCTAGATCAAGCGTAGATCAGACACCTCTGGTTGTGATCTTTTCTCAGCTCACCCACTACTCCGCGCTCTAGCTTTTAGCTTCTCTCTCTTTCCTTTTGCGTCTTTCTCTTTTTTTGTGTATTGTGTGTCGGTGTGCTACCCTCTCATATATAGCTGCAGCAATCGAACAAACATAGGAACCCTAATTCCTTTAGGATTGTCATATATTTCCAACCAATTTTTGCATATTGGATAGTACATTCTTGCAAGTTTGTTGAGAATTGATTTCCTCTGATGATGCGGTATGGCAGTGTTTGACAAAACCAGCATAAGTGAACAAGCAGCTGAACAAGATGCTGCTATAGCAGGAGTCCAGCCTTCGTGAAGAAGGAGCAGCTATAGCAGGAGGAAGCTTTAGCAGGAGCTTGTTCAGAAGAGCTGTAGCGTTTGTCCGTGCAGCAGCAATCTGGGTTTTGGAAAGAAGGTGTGGCAGTTCATCTAAGAGCATCAGGAGAGTTTCTAAGTTGCTGAAGAGAATATTCCAGTGGAGATTCCTAGCTGGAGAAGGAGATTTGATTGTGGGAGATTTGAATCTCAAATCAAATCTAATCTCCTAAAAATTAGGAGATATTGATATTGCTAAGGGAATTGCTAAATCCTGATAATGATTGCAGTGGGCGCACCTACTTAATGGAGACTCTTCAGAGCAATGAAGGTTGATCGAAGCTAAGAGAGAAAACACGAGAGTTACACAGAAGTTCAACAGAGAGTGAATTTGTGCGGGCGAATCTTCGATGATCACTGAGAGCAGAGCGTGAGCGCAGAACTGAGGTGATTGAGACACTGGGTGATCAGGACTTGCAGAGTCTGATCACAGCTTGATCGGGAGACCAATTCAGAGCAGCAGTGCTTGTTGGTGAATCAAGGAAGGCCGCGAAGGGATTGTCGAGTGGAGGGACTCGGGCAATCGATCGAAGGCCAGCTCCTGCTAGTGACAGGAGATCACTGAGTGAGGGGGAGTATTCCAGAGTGTGCAGCGCTCGTGGAATCGTTCGAACGGCTTAGCAGAAGGCTTCGGAGCGACGCGGACAGTTTGTGCATCAGCTGTGTGCTACAGCAGATGCTATAGCAACCCTGCAGAATCTGAGTATTGTTTAGAATAGGCTAAGTTTCGAGGAGATAGTAGTTTTTCTAGATAGATATCAGTAGAGGGTGCGCAGACACAAGTCAGAGCATGTTCTGATTGTGTACGTGGATCCACTTGTGGTTGAGTAGCATAGGTTGCGTGAGTTGTAACCGTGTGTACTTCGAAACCTTGAGATTAGTGGATTGAGGACTGAGAAGAGTCCTCCCCAGACGTAGGCAATTTGGCTGAACTGGGTGAACAAACCTTTTTCCTTGTTCTTTCCTGCTGAAACAGTTTTCGGGTGAACAAGAGTGTGCTGTAGCAACTGCTTGTTCACAAATCTGTTTATCAGAGGCGCTGCAAATTTCATCATCAAATCAATCTGAAAGCTTATCTTCTTCTGAGCACTTGGAGAAGGCTTCTGATCAAATGCGACTGTTTAGACGACACCCTGAAGAGTTGGGACGCCGGCAACAGTCCTCCCGACTTTCTCCGTGCTGCTCCATGTTGATCGGCTGCTTTGCTCTAGCTCTTAGTCTTCACGGTATGCTATAGCATCTTCTAGAGGTTGACTGCTGACTTCAGACAGCATGCTCCAGCTTCTGTCACGACAGGATGCTATAGCTTCTCCTTGCGGTTGCTTTGTCAATTCAAGAACATGCTTCAGCGTTTGACTCCGTAGTATGCTGTAGCAGCTTCTTGAGATTTATTTGTCAATGATGTCATTACCTTAACAAAACTCATTATATCTATTTGGTAAGATGTTAACCAATGATGCTTTCTTTACGCACGGGGGCGTAGGGGCTGCAAATCACGAGCCGATTCAGGTTCGGAATGGGGGTCCAATGGATGAGCCCGCGACATACGGGACGCGAATGTGGATCGATTTAGTAGCATGTGGACAAGCCCCTTTTGCACTTATTTCTACTCAAAGTTTTACTCTGAGCATGCAAGTTGAGGCGAAACCCCAACATAACTTGGGATCGACGCATGAAGGTCCAGACATCGCATGTGTTTGGATTTAAGCGAGGCGTCGCCTGAAGCTTAAATGTTGAGGCGACGCCTGAGTAACATTAATGCATTTAAATGTCATTTAAGGTCGAGGCATCGTCTGGAGCCTCAACGTCGAGGCGACGCTTGGGTAGATAAATGGCATTTAAGAGCATTAACGAGCAATGAGGCGTCGCCTGTCACCAAATGGACGAGGCATCACCGCACTTTTAAACGAGGCGAAGCCTAGGGCTTTACTTTTGAATAATATAAAAGAAGAAATTGTTGGAAAAGTTTCTTGTGTATGAGTCGAAAAATCCTGACATACACATAAACATAATTATGGAATCGAAGAATGCTTCATTCTTTGAACAAAATTTCCTTATAAAGAAATGATACATAACTCACCGTGTGAGTTAGGCGGGGCAATACTGAAATGCCTCAACAACAAGAGGAAGTATCCGAGGAGGATATAAACATAGAGGAATTCAGACGAAGTAAAAGAACCAGGATTGAAAAATCCTTTGGACCTGAATTCCTAACTTTTGTGCTTGAGGCAGAACCCTGCACATATAAGGAAGCCATAAGTTCAGCTGAAAGACCTTTATGGAGAGAGGCCATAAAGAGTGAATTAGACTCCATTATGCAAAATCATACATGGGAGTTAGTTGATCTTCCAGGTGGAAACAAACCACTCAGTTCCAAGTGAGTATTCACCAGAAAGTGAAAGTAGATGGTACTATTGATAAGTACAAGGCGAGACTTGTAGTCAAAGGATATAGACAGAAGGAGGGTCTAGACTACTTTGACACATACTCGCCCGTGACAAGAATCACTTCCATTAGAATAATAATTTTCATTGCAGCATTGCGCAATTTAGAAATTCATCAAATGGATGTAAAAACTGCTTTCCTTGATAGAGATCTTGATGAAGAGATACTTATGGAACAACTTGAGGGTTGCTTAGTGCCAGGACAAGAGACGAAAGTGTGTAAACTTGTCAAGTCTCTTTATGGCTTAAAACAAGCGCCAAAACAGTGGCATGAGAAATTTGACAAAGTAATGATGTCAAATGGATTCAAATTCAACGAATGTGACAAATGTGTATATTAAAAACACTGAACATGGATTTGTGATTTTGTGTTTATATGTTGATGATATGCTCATTGTAGGAAGCAATGAACAAATGATTAAGTCCACTAAAGCCATATTAAATTCGAAATTTGATATGAAAGATTTGGGACTAGTTGTGTAATTTTAGGGATTAAAATTACAAGAACGTCGGATGGATATATCCTGAGTCAGTCACTCTACGTTGATAAAATTCTAGAAAGTACGAAAAGGACACTTCGGGAGTATGCAGAACTCCTATAGAAAATACTTGTCTAAAAACAAAGGGGAAGGTGTTTCCCAAATTGAATATGCAAGGGTAATAGGCAGTCTGATAGAGCCTAGTTATATGCGCTATTTAGATCTTAACATTGTGCTTGTTTGCATTATTTTGTGTACAAGATTACTGGTTTTTGGTATTTTTGTATTTCAGGATGAAACAGGAGCATAAGTCAGATGCGCGCTAACGGGCGGTTTTAAAAAGCGCAATGCACGACCTGCAGAGCTAGCAGCGCAAAAGGAGATAGGAGATAGCTGGTTCAGACTGCAGCGCGCAAACCAACTGCACAAAGCGAGTAGCGCAATCAACTTGCGCAGCGAGCCATGCGCAGGATAGCAGCGTTTCTAAATTTTGATCATCATTATCCCTATAAAATCTCATAGATTTGGGAAGTAGCTAAGATTCTCACAGGCCAAATCTAAGCATTCCTTGGGCTTCAAGACCAGTATATAAAGAGGAGGGAAGCTAGGGTTTGGAGAGGATAGATAGAGAGAGAGACATATAGCAACAGAGACACACGAGCTCAAGAAAGCCTGCCGTCGAGATTCTTTGCGAACCACCTACGCCAGCCAAAAACAGCAACCTGCGATTGCGCCGGCTTGCTACTTTTCCTTGGCTGCGTTAGTTTTACTTATTATTTATATGATGTTTGTTTCTAGCATGTCTGGCTAAACACCTTGTATCGGTTGGGCATGATTCTATGAAGTATTTCCTTTGAGACTTGTGTTTAATGCTTAGTTCGTCTACTTATATTAATTCTATCAACATGGGTGATAATTAGTTGTGCGAATAAGAGAAGCCTTGAACCGCAATCTTATTTTAACTGCTCGTTATTGTATGTTAAACTGGTTGATAACTTGACGGTGACAACTAGGAGTAACACACTAGGATAATCGGCTACTACTGTGATAGGATTCGTAGTTGCTTAGACTAGTTTCAAGAATTAATAGCTCATCCACTTTGATCGGAACATGCGCGCACGTTCGGAAGCCTTGATCGGACACTAACTTAAGTAAAACTGCACTATAGATGTTTAGAGTCGATGATAAGGGATACATTCATAGAGGATTGTCTTTACCGATACTTTTCATAGTTATAGTACTTAATATCTACTGCATGCGCACGTATAGTGCAATTCTGCTTTCACTACTGTTCATTCGCGCACCTGCGCAACCCAATCACTCACAACCCCCAATTTCGTAAGTTGTAGGTTGCTAGCGAAGACGAGTCTGCACGCTCCTTGTGGGATCGACCCTGACTTAGCCGCTGTACTAAGTGGAGAAGGAAGGATTAATTTGACGCGTACAACGACGCGCGATCACAATCTTATTACTTAATGAATTGCACTAGACCTGATATTGCATATACGGTGAGTAGACTTGCAAGATACATGAATAATCCTGGAGCTGAGCATTGGAAAGCAATCGTAAGAATACTGAAGTATCTACGATTTACTCGTGACTACAGTCTACATTATATCAGATATCCTGAAGTCATAGAAGGATACAGTGATGTGAGTTGGATATCTAATATACAAGACTCTAAGACCACTAGTGGATATGGATTCACTTTAGACGGTGGAGCAGTGTCTTGGAAATCCTCTAAGCAAATAATAATAACCCATTCCACAATGGAAGCTAAGTTTGTCGCATTAGATAAATGTGGTGAAGAAGCTGAATGGTTAAAAAAATTTGTGAAGAATATTCCAGAGTGGACGAAACCTGTGCCGGTAATTTGCATACACTGTGATAACCAGTCAGCTATTGGACGGGCACAGAGTGTCCTATATAATGGTAAGTCTAGAGATATTCGTCGACGACATAATATCATTAGACAGCTACTCTCTACAGGAGTCATTAGTATTGACTATGTAAGGTCCAAATAAAATATTTCGGATCCGCTAACCAAATGGATAAATAGAGACCTAGTAGAGAAGTCAGCTAAAGAATCGGATTGAAGCCCTAAGGAAATAAGTCAATGTAAAAGGAAAACCCAACCATGATGACTGGAGATCCCAAGAACTTGGTTCAATGGGACAACCTCTTTGATGAGACAAAGTGAGGTCACTGTGGGGGTAAATCCCAGACCCATTCCTTAATAATCAGTGATTCCCGTACGAGGTTAAGCTTGAAGCTTTTAATGATTCGAAAAGTTTGAATGATGAGATTTCAAATGGATAATGCTGGATTATCTTAAAGATTCACCTATGTGAGAGAGAAGTGGGGCCGCTTCAAAAGATGATTAATAGGGCTTAATCAATTAGAAACTCTTGCAAAACCAGGAAGGGGTACCATGGCCGAAATGGGCCCACCAGTAAGAACTGAAGTTGGTCAGGAAGATATCTGTGGGGGTGGTTTCGTTTACATTATAAGATGAACAGTTCAAGGACATCATGTCTACTGAAGAGTCAGTAAAGAGATCAGATTTTCCCAAGGGACGGTTCAAGGGCATTGCCTACCTATCTTATGCAGATATTGACCGTAGAAGCTATCACCATAATGTGTCGAGTTTGATTGATTTTATTTTCTTTTCATTACTTGATTTTCTTCATATGGGGGATTGTTGGAAAGGTTGGCCTAATGTGATGAAAATCATGTTTTTAGGGGAATGGATGGGTGGAACAAAAAATGGCTTAAGAGTCATTCTCCCACATTGGCTAGAATCGTCGGAGATGTCTAGTTGAGTTTTGTTATAAATAACTTCATTCCTAACCTCTTCTAACATGTCTTAACTGGTAGGAAAGTTGAGATAAATCTCCTGCGTTCAAATTTTGAATAGAAAGGAGATCAAAATTGAGGAGTACTCAATTTAAACTTGGTCAACAAGTCAGTTCCTTACTTCGTCGTCAGTTGGAGACAATTGCGGGAGTGGGACGGAACTGGCCCAACAACTTTGTTTTCTATATAAATAGCACAGTAGAAAACAGAGAGCACGAACCCAGTGAAGACTCTTCTCCTGTCTTCCGTGTTTCTTGGTGATAGTTGAAGATCATCCAAAGTTCGATTCAGCAAGGCTTCTGTGTGAGCATAGCAAGCTGCTGAAAGATTGTTTCATCCTGGGGAGCAAACTGCCATTGAAGTCCGAGATTAGGGCGGCAATTTTGCTTCAAGGACAGCGTCTAACTTGACTCGACCGGACCAAATCCAACTTACGGTTTGGTTTGAAGTTCAATTTAATTTTTCTGGGTTTTACTCTCTGTTTGTTAATCTGAATAGTCCCAAGGACTAACAGAAGTTTCCCTTCATTTGCAAACACACCAAAGACACGCAATCTCATACACTCTCCAACAGTCCTCCCTGAAGAGCTAGTCGGCGATTTAGTGAGCTCTCTCCCACTCTTTGAGTTTTCCTAAGTCTTGGTGGTAGCAAAGGCATAAGAAAGTTTGACGACCAATTCCCATGTTGATCGGTTGGATTCCCGACTGATTCTCGCTTGTGTTTATTGGTTGTTTTCGTTTGTTTTTTTTGAGTATTATTGGCCTTTGTACACTTTCTTTCTTATTTCAGGACAAATCAGCTCAGGCGCCATGGAAAGCATGGTTAGAAGCAATTGTGTGCAAAAGCGCCGAGGAAGATCTCAAATCATTCATAGCCCGTATCACCCGTACTGACCGTATCCATACGGGAGGTACGTTCGGCACGGTCGTAACGACCGTGTCGAATCTTCAATTTTCAGCTGAGGTCGTATCGACCGATACGGACAGCGTAGCAATTTTACACAGAATTTTAATCGATGAAAGGGAGGAAGAAAAGAGGGGGGAGGAAGGAAAAAAGAGAGGAAGGACGAACAAGACTGGGAGGAGGACGAAGGAGAGAAGAGAAGAAGGAAGAAAAGAGGTGTTTTGATCCTTACGTTACTCTAGTGCGTGGTTGTAATCGTTTGTTTTCATTAGAGAATTTGACTCGTAACTCGATTTCTATCTATGAAAGCAATGAAAACATTTTCCATGTATCGTGAGTAATCTACTTCGTTCCAAGGTTTGATGAATCTTGTCTAGTGTGTTCAAAAGTATTGTGATGATGTTCTAAATGAAAGTTTAGGTGGATGATTGATGGATTACGGTTTACTCAAGCACGTTAAGTTATGCATGCTAGATGTTTGAAAGAATGCCGGCATGAAATTCGATTTAACTTAAGTATGTTATTGAGAGGTACATACTTAGGAAATACGAGAGTAAAACCGGCTTTGATCTTATTGACATACGAAATTAGCGTAAAGAGATATGTTAGAGGTTAGGTTAGCTTAATCCAAACTCTTTTACTGATCATCATAACGATGGTTTGTGATTAGTAGAGGATGTTAGAGCGAATCAACATATTGAGAGATTGAGATTCGACTTTCGTAATAGATTGATATTCGAAATTGAGCGAAAGCTAGTTTAGAAGATTGATCTATTTATAACCTCTATAGTCTTCAATCATCCATTCATCTTTGTCACTTTATTAGAAAACACTAGGCAAGTGAAATCAACCTTGGAATCTTCTCAAAATTTGGCAATTGAATCTTAGCTTGCTTGTCTTAATTTAAATCATTATAGAAAATCAATACACGAATCGAGATAGCTAAATAGAAACTAGATTTTACATAGTGCATAAGCTTAGTTTGCTCCTTGGACGACCCGAAATACTTCGGTTTACAAATTATTTTTGACCTGCATTGGAACTTCATACTCACTGAATTTGGAGTACAAAAAAATATTACACGTCACTTGTGCAAGAAGAACGCTCACTGAGTCATTGTATCTTGAGAAGCGGTTGACCAAGAATTTCAGCACCGGAGGGATGCCAGTAACTTTTTAAGGAGATTGTCTAATGAGCCTTGATTCCTCCTTATTGATTTTTGTACAGTTTATTTAATTTCTGTTTATCGCACACGTATTATTGAATATTCATTCAACATGTTTGCTAAAAGTTTTGTCTTATATACGATATTAGATGGTGGTTCATTTGTACAAGCGCCACATCTTTTGCAATGGTCTTTGGACGACACTCATAAAAAGCCATGTCTTATATCGGACTTTAAATGATATTTTTTGAATCTTATGTTCAAAGTCTAATGTTACACACCTTGGCCCTTACGTAATACAGAGTCTTTTAATTGGTGATAGTTACCAAACTGATGATATTAACCTGTAACATGTGACACAACATGGGGGAGCCTAAAACCATCATTCATTTTCGTTTGTGGGTTTCATTTGATGCGGGCCGCTCCATGAGTCAGCAGCAGATAATTGAAGGCCCAAAAATATTATTTGGGGAAGTCTCAAGAGGAGGGCTTACGTCATGTGTCTTGACTTTGTGTTTGTCGTTAGGGTTTAGTCATGTATTCGTCGGAAAATGCTATATTTACAACAATATATAACAAATAAAGCATTACAGTTTAGTATTGAAGGATAAAATTATAATACTAATATTAAGCACGCTTATTAATAAAGACAGACAGCAAGTGGCTGTAGATGTAGCTGTAGTGCGAATATCGAAACAGTGATCTACAGGTGGAAGGCAATAACAAAACTGCCTTTCTGTTCTCGATGATGTTGGAAAAACCAATTTCAGTAATAGATGTTATTCTTTTAAGCTGAAAATAACAATTCCTAGTTTTTAAGACAAATTTTTTCTTTTCCATTATTCTGAATATAATTTTTTTTTTAGATTTGTAGAAGAATACAAAAAGAATTAACATTAAAATTATACTATTTTAACATCATTTTAATTCCCATACTATCATGTATTTCTAATTCTCAATTTAATTTTTGCATTCTTTAATACGTAATTAAAAATAGTAACGGAAGGAAGCGTTGGATTCCAATTTATTTTATTAGACACATTTTCCGTCCGGATTATAATTTTTATACTGAATTGGCTGGGGACAGAGATGAGATGAGCGGACTTAACGGCTTCTTTAAACTCCTTCACCCACTGTCTTCTGTCTGATTTAAAGCTCTGTAGCAATGCATGTGATCTTTTGTCTTCATATCACCATCACAAATCTAACCACAGATTTCATTTCACTACTGTACCTGTACTCACATAAGATGAAATTAATTCAAAACTCAAAACAAGTGACCGCCCGCCCGTTGTACTTGTCCATTGGCTTTTTATTTATTTATTATTATCTTCTCTCTCCGGAAGTTAGAATATGTTATTGGGTAACTGCTTATTACTTTCCTTTTTGCTCATTCCAATCATTTTCAATCTCAAAAATATTGCATTTACAAACTTCTTTCAATCAAACATATATTGAAATCCCACAATCATTTACTTCCATGTATAATATACAGTTGATGATACATTACTTTACTTGAACTGTTACTAAAATCAAAAATATATCACTGCCGACCATCTCCACCAACCATTTCACCTCTTCCATAGTTAAATCATCATCTGCTCCCTCTATATAATCTCTCTTTCTCTTACACCATCACCACACAATACTTAGGGTTTTTCTGGGATAATTCCAGAAAGTCGTCATATATATCTTCTTCTATTTTCACAATAGCTTGATAGTTTCATCAATTTCTTGGCATGTAAAGGTTTAGTTTGCTTTTGTGTTATGGGCATGTGGTGTGAGATTTGTGAAGGGTGGAGCTCTCTGAAGTCCAATAGAGGATCATACTGAGTTGATTAAGCTGCTTGCATATGGATCCCATAGTTTCTATATCTCTCTACTTGAGAATAGATCTATGGCTTCCATACTTGAGGAGCTTTCGTCACTCATGGGTTAGATCCTTATTTGGATTGAAGGGAGCTCTACACATCATTATATCACATATATTCCCTTCTTTCAAATTGCTTCTCTTATCTTATACATACGAATCTTTGTTTTTCCATCGAACTTGCAGATCTTGATGTGTTCATGATGATTAGAACCAGATGTTGTTGATTTTTTGTTTTGTGGAGGATTCCTTTATATGAGTTTTTAATGGGTTTTTGATTATGCTTTGTTAATTTAACACGTTGACTAGTAGTGCAGTTGGTTTTCCTTGTCTCTTGCAGGTTTTGAGAGCCTTCTCAGATGAATTTGCAGATATTGTACGTATTCTTTGCAGATTTTGAAGACAGATGAAGCCAGCCTTGATAGATTTTGTGACCTTTCATCACCATTATTGTAGTTATCTTACATTCTCTATGTGCATTATTTCCGTTGCAACTAAATATATTGTAAACGCTCTTCTGGTAGGATCTGATTCTGAAATACGAAGCCTATTTGCAAGGCTGGATATGTTTTTGCTTTGTGTCTCGAACTTTTGTCATCATTCTATTACAGTTCATCGTGAAAGCTTGACAATACAAAGCATAAGATTAGGCTTTTTGTGTTATGGCCCTAGCCCTACCTTCTCCGATAAAGTAATGGTAGCTTTCATTAACATAAATAGAAACACCTTGACACAGCTTATTCTACACTATTACAACGGGTTGTCTTAAAAATACAACCCGTGTAAAATAGATGTAACTCAGAATTAAAGATAAGTTGCAAAATATGTCGCACAAATTATCGTCCTAAATCAAAACGGATGTTTAATTACCCGGATGTGACAATAGGCATCATTGGAAAGAAAGAAATTAATCTTATATGAAAACCTGGTCGTGCATTTCCTTTCGTGTGCAAAGACATCCATTTATAATGAAACTCAAACAATTGGCTATATATCTTCACTTCTTAAAACCCAACCTTTGTCAATTGTCGATAAAGGGAAAAGAAAGTTTTTGTTCAAGGGTTTGATGATGTAGGAGATTCAAATAATTTTTTACACCTCACAAAAATCAAGGGAAAATCACAATCCATCAATTATCTACATATTCATCTTCTCCAAACATTTTCCACATTCAACCAAACACAATGACAGGATCGGATTAGTACAAAAACTAAGTAAAGGAACTGCTAGGGACCTGAACGTAGTTTGCAGGTACTTGTACCTCAGAGTTTAGTGCACAGCGGAATTCGTCTAATGATTAGTTTTATTAATCAATAGACTATACAAATACTTACACTATTTGTATACAAGCAATAGTATCAACTACTACTACAAAACTCAGTCACTTACACCTGATGATTCCAAATCATCAATCGTGACTCTCAGGAACAAGTTCCTCCAACGATCCTCCGAATCGTTCACTGGCCTCCACACGCAGAACAGCAGCTCTTGACTCTCTGACGTGATACCCAGGCTCCTTCTGCTCCTCCTTCTCGGAACACAACTCAGCTCAACCGTTTGAGAGAGATGAATCAAGAACGACACTCCCACTTGTGTCTCTTCCCAAGCTATAAAGACAATCACTTGATGTTTTCCATTAACTCTGTTTCAGTAATTGCGTTTGAGACTCCTTGTGCTTCAGCTAGCCTAATTACTCCGTGTAGTAATTGTTAGAACCGTGGAGCTTTGGCTTCCTTCAAAGTTGCCCGTTCAGCTGCCAACTCAGGTTCATGTTCCTCGTTCAGACTCTGATAGGGACGTGATCCTGCACACTCAGTCAAAGCGTTAATCAGGTGTTGTCATCATCAAAAAACGCATGAGGTACATGATCCTCAGGATCTAACATTTTCCCCCTTTTTGATGATGACAAACCTACAAGAAAATAATCAATCATGGCAAACCTCAGTCCTAGTTATCTAACTAGACTCAACTATCCACTGAATCAAAATGGGAACAATTCCCCCTAAGCCCAAGCAGGGACTTATAAGTAGTATCAAGGACAGATACCTGGCATGATTCCCCCTGGATAGGTACTCCACTACCTCTTCCCCCTTTTGGCATCATCAAACAAGGGTTAGGCAGAAAACGCAGATTAGCCATAAGCAGAGATATCCGCCAAATGCAATTAAAAATTGAAAGCAATTCAAACTTCAATTTTAAAAGCTAAATGTCAAAGATGTTCAGCACACATACGGATAAGAAAAACAGGGAGTAATATGGCTTGGATAAAAGAAAGGGGCAAGTCTTTGAAGGCGGGAGGTACTGGCATTCATTGTTTCAGGTTCGTGAACCTGACCCGGACACTAGGCGTATAATTTTGCTAACCTCCTTTGCCACTTGACCAACTGCTTTCTTTACTGCTCCTAGCTCTTCAGTCAACTGCGCCATGCCTTCTTTAATTTTAATAATCCCGCTTTCAATCTTTTTCAGCCGCTGCTCCATGCCAGCTTGATCCCCAGGGACCTGAACCTCTTCCACTGCTTGATCTACAGCTTGCTTTGCTGGATCACGGATCCATCCTTTCTCCATGTCAAAAGATAGACCCATCTTTTTAAATATGGCTGGTTCAAATTTTCTGACAACCGGGACCTCATTCTTCGGGCTCCCATACACACCATGGAACTCAAGGATTCGTTTGATAAACCTAGCAAAGCCTGCAATTTTGTACGAGTTCAGGTACTCCATCTGGTGCAGAATCAGCTTTGGAAGATTTATGCGCTCTTTCTTGATCATTTTATCCAGTATCAGCACATCTTCGAGCTGCACGAAGCTGGTTTTGGATCCCCTTTGCAGAAAGTTATTCACAAAAAGTTTGTGAAGTACCTTAACCTCTACCGACATGTACTTAGTCGGCACTTTTCCTGGCTCAGCTGTCCCACATATCCTCTGCTGGATCACGTATCTGTCCTCAGCCTCAGCAGGCCACACACCTTTTGTGAACTGATCATATCCAGCGTGCGGGATTCCCAGAATGTGGGCTAGGTCCAGGCTGGAGATTCTTAACTCTTCCCCTCTGATCTTAAAGTCCAGATAAACAATGTTTCCTTTGACCTCCTTTGTCAGCTCCTCATAAAATTCCATTACCGCATCCGGGCTGACAACCTCCTCAGCTGCGAACAGATTCTGCCACCCTTGGGCCTTAATCAACTCAAAAATAGTACCAAGTTGTTGTTCTTTGAACCACTCTTCAGTACATTCAATTTCCTCTAATAGCTCCTTCCTTTGAGCCTTTACTTTCTTGGTTGGTGTAGGCTGAGGTTCCTGAACCTCCTCAACAGTAATCTTTCTTTTCTTCTCCACTGGAGCCTTCGGAGGAGGGGGCTGAGCTCTGATGTGCCTCTGACTTTTCCTCACTGCTGACCTTTTGGATGAAGCTGAGGCTCTCACGATTTGCACATCATCACTAGATTCTGGAGATGACTCCCTGACAGCTTTTCCCTTCATAGTGCTTGGGGTGGCAATCTTTCCCATTGCCTGGATTTCCTTCAAGGTCTTTGAGAGGAGATCCTCTGAATCGTCCTCCATCTCAGCTGGTGGACTGCTAACCGTCGCCCTTGACACATTAGCACCCTCATTTACTTCTTCACTTATCGTGTTCTCCTCTGAACACTCCGTGACCAACCTCTCAACATTCGACCTATCCCCTTCTGGGATCACCGAATCAACAGCCAAAAGTTTGTCCCCCTCTGGGATCTTCTCAACCATACTCGAGTCCTCATCCCCTTCTGGGACCTTTTGGACAGTGTTCAAATCAATGTCCCCTCCTGGGACCTCCAACTCAACAACATTATCCAACACAGTATTAACAACCTCTGGCCCAGAAACCTTACCCTCGGTCTCAGAAGACTCCTTCGCCACCGCAGCCGCTCCCGCTGCTTCTGGCACAACAGTCACGGGAACTTGAGCCTTCAGCGCCAAAACCTTTGGCAGGTTCTCCAGACCCTCCGCAGACGCGCCGCTCACACCCTTGTTAACACTTGAAGACTCCATCTACTTTTCTGGGAGATTGGGGAGAAAGCTTGAGAGAAGATTGTGCTCGGAGGTTTTGGTGAAAGTGTGCCTTGATTTCAAGCCCTAATTTCCCTTTTATGGCATTTTTGGTAACGGGTCCTCCTTAAATTTGCAACCCCTGATTTTCGCCCAGATTTTTAAGTTTTTCTCTGAATTTGAACCGCCAACGGACACGCCCCTTAACTTCCCTGGTACATCAACCTCAGTGTCTGCTTAAGTACCTGAGCCGTTCTCGAACCTGAACCATTGAATGCTGTACCTCTTGCCTTTCAAAGACTCCACAATGGACGTTGTGGTGGTTCGGCTCAACCGTAAGGGTTATAAGATATAATATCACCACAACTGAAATCACTCAATTTAAATCACACAAAATGTACCTCGAGTGTTTTTCAAGTCTCATATGGCTAAGGTGGCTTAGTACTCTTCCTTCATGCGGGTTGTGAGGTTCAAGATCCGGAAGGTACATGGGCTGAAAACAATTTATTTTTGAACACCAACATGACATTTTCACTTTTATTCAAGAAGTAAGTTATGCAGTCAATTTATCACATGTTAGCAGGTACACATACTTCAGGCTAATGTGCATAACTACTCAACCCCTATTCTAACCAATCATTGAAGTTCAAGTTAGAGGTACCTCACTGAGTAGAAATCATGCCAAGTGCCATCCTGAACTTCTCAAAAGGCTCCCTGCTCAGAGGCTTAGTGAAGATATCCGCCACTTGTTCTTCAGTTCGGCAGGTCTCCATAGTGACAAGTCCCTTCTCCACGCAATCCCTAATGAAATGATGTCTAATCTCTATGTGTTTCATTCTACTGTGATGCACTGGATTTTTAGCTACACAAATAGCACTTGTATTATCACAGTAGATAGGGATTTTATCAAAGAACAAATTAAAATCACTTAGCTGGTTCCTCAACCAAAGTAGTTGAGCACAACAAGAACCAGCCGCAACGTATTCAGCTTCTGTTGTAGACAAGGCAACGGAGTTTTGCTTCTTGGATCCCCAGGACACTAAACAGGACCCAAGGTACTGAGCCATACCCGAGGTTGACTTCCTATCAGCTCTGTCTCCAGCGTAGTCCGCATCCGAGTACCCCTCCAATGTTAGGGACTTGTACCTCGGATACCACAGAACCAGCTTCTTGGTTCCCTTCAGGTACCTCAGAATCCTCTTCACGGCCTTCACGTGAGATTCTCTGGGATCTGCCTGGTACCTGGCACACACACAGACACTAAACATAATGTCAGGACGACTAGCGGTTAAATACAAGAGAGAACCTATCATCCCTCTGTAGAGTGTCTGATCTGCCTTTGGAGAGTTCTCGTCCCTGGTCAGGGAGACACCAGTAGAACTCGGAGTAGCCGAGGGCTTTGATTGATCCAATCCGTATTTCTTGACTACCTCCGTCAGGTACTTCTCCTGATGTATTCTTGTCCCATTGGACTCTTGCTGAATCTGCAACCCCAGGAAAAAGGTGAGTTCCCCGACCATGCTCATCTCAAACTCACTCTCCATGAGCTGAGTAAACCCCTTCACCAAATCCTCGCTTGTTGAGCCGAAGACTATGTCATCAACATAGACTTGCACCACTAGTAGATGCTCCTTCATCCTTAGCAGAAACAATGTCTTGTCCACAGCTCCCCGCTCATATCCATGAGCTATGAGAAAGTCTGATAACCTCTCATACCAAGCTCTTGGTGCCTGCTTCAAACCGTAAAGGGCTTTGTCCAGAACATATACCTGATCTGGCTGCTCAGGGTCTTCGAACCCGGGAGTCTGCTTCACATAGACCTCCTCCTTGAGGTTTCCATTCAGAAATGCCGTCTTCACGTCCATTTGGTGGAGCTTGAACCCGTGCTGAACAGAATAGGCGATGAGCAATCTGATAGCCTCCAACCTGGCTACCGGCGCGAAGGTCTCATCATAGTCGATGCCCTCTTGCTGATTGTACCCTTGTACTACCAGCCGAGCTTTGTTCCGCACAACAGCTCCCTTCTCATCGCGCTTGTTCCTGAAGACCCATCGAGTACCTATCACTTTACGGTTATCTGGTCTAGGTACAAGTCTCCATACCTTGTTCCTTTCGAACTGATGCAGCTCCTCGTGCATCGCCTGAACCCAGTCAGGATCCTTAAGTGCATCCTGGATAGTCTTGGGCTCCATCAGGGACACGAACGCATTCTGAACTTGTTCCCCCTGAAAAGCAGAATAACACTGAAAATTCTGAAGTCTAGTGTTAGGTTGACTAACCCGAGTACTCCTTCTCAGTGGAACCACATCTCCTATGGCTTCCATACCACTGCTATTACCCTCAGATACTTGACCTGCTTCAGGTACCTGACTGTGATCCCCATGCTGTTCCTCCGGAACTTATACCTCAACTGAACTTTCATCAGCGACAACTGGAACCTGATCAGCTTCCTCCTGATCCCCATCAGCACCCTCTTGTGCTGGAACATCAACACCTCCTTGTGTTGAAACGCCTTCTGTGTTGTCCGGATCCGACCGTGCTAACACAAATAATTCCTCAGCAGGTTCCTGTCTGACCTGAATCTCCACAGGTTCTTGAACCTCTGTAGGGTTCCCTGGCATGACACCCTCGTCAAACACCACATGTATGCTTTCCTCGACTGTCCTAGTCCGTCGGACATACACCTTGTAGGCTTTGCTGTGAGCAGAGTAACCTACAAAAATACCTTCATCACTTCTAGCATCAAACTTTCCTAGTTGATGCTTCCCATTGTCATGTACGAAGCATCTGCATCCAAAGGTCCTCAAGTGGGATAAGCTGGGTTTTCGTCCTCTCAACAACTCATACGGGGTCTTGTTGATAAGCGGCCTCAGATAGGCCCTGTTCACCACGTAGCATGCCGTGCTCATGGCTTCCGCCCAAAACCTCTTGGGTAACCCGCTTTCCAGCAACAGTGTCCTGGTCATGTCCTCCAGGGTTCTGTTCTTCCGTTCAACGACTCCATTCTGCTGCGGGGTCCTCGGTGCTGAGAAATTATGATGCACTCCCCGGCTTGCGCACCATCCAACGAACTGAGCATTATCGAACTCTGTTCCATGATCTGACCTTATGCTTCTGAGCTTCTGACCAAACGAGGTCTCCACTGCCCTGACCCAGGTACTGAACTCTTCAAATACCTCCGTCTTTGAGGAAATGTAGATAGTCCATGTATACCTAGAATAGTCATCCACCAGGACATACACATACTTGTTTCCTCCAATAGACTGAGTCCTCATAGGTCCACACAGGTCCATATGAACCAGTTCCAGCGGTCTACTGGTGCTTACTTCCTTCTTTGGCTTGAAAGAGGTTCTTGTCTGTTTGCCCCTTGTACACGGAACACATACCTCGTCAGGTACACTTCCCACATCAGGTAACCCACGGACAAGACCCAAACTGTAAAGTTTCTTCATCAGCTTCACATTCACATGGCCCAACCGCCTATGCCAAAGACTTGAATCATCCTTCCTTGATGATAAACAGAGGTATTCTTCCGGATCCCAGCTTGGATCGGTCTTATATACCCCATTCTCAACAGTTCCCTTGAGAAGTATTTTACCTGAACTCAAACACTTCACAAAACAACCATTAGCTGTGAAAACAACCTTGTTGTTTCCCCCTTGACAGAGTTGAAAAACACTTAGTAAATCAAACTTCAAATTTTGAACAAAGTTCACTCCGTCAATACTAACCTTCTTACTCAAATTCACCATACCTATTCCGAAGATCTCTCCTTTACTTCTGTTTCCAAAGGTAATGGAACCTCCGGAATGCTGCTGCAGAGAGGAGAAGTGGTCCATCCTTCCGGTCATGTGGCTTGAGCATCCGCTATCCACATACCAGGGACCTGTTCCTCTCTCCACCTGCACATAAACAATCAAACCTTAGGAACCCAAATTGGCTTAGCCTTTTTGGGTTTCATCTCTGATTTGGAGTCAACACAGGTAATGAGCTTTGAAGGATTAGTGTTCGATTTGACAGTAGGATCCTGCCGGGTACTCGTTCCTCGCATGAAACCGCCAGGTCCCTGATCCTTGACTTTCGGGGTTTGCCTCACAGCACACTTCGCCCGAAGATGTCCCTCCTTCCCACATTGGAAGCAAATCTTCTTCTTCCTGAAATTCTCCTTTTCAGAAACCTTCTTCTTCTGTTTGCTGAAGTTTATGCTTGCTGGTCTTTGTCCCTGAGCAAACTTCGTCCAAATATGATAACCTTTACCATATGTCCTCGCCTCATCTCCGAGGTCCACTTTTACCCGTGGAGTGCTCCTGGGCTCTCCAGCATTCTGAGCTCTCCTCATGATGGTTACATCACCATAGCCCAGACCTGGTTTGGACTTCTTTGCCTTAACCTTGACACTGGGTTCAAGTACCTGCACTCTGGAAACGCTCTTTTGTTTCCCTGCAAGTTCACCCTGAAGTTGCCGGATCTTTGCAGATTTCTCATCAATTAGAGCATCTTTTTCAGCAATAACATTAGTTAACTCATCATACTTGTCACAAAGACCTTGAATGATAACTAATAAATCAGCACGAGACTTAAAATCTGAAGATTTAGAGGAGCGTTTTACCTCTGAGGTAGATGAACCTCCCTTCGCCATGAGGCACAAGTTCCTTCGTGAGGACTTGCTCCTACACTGACTCTCCGAGTCACTGTCTTCATCTGAGTCACCCCAAGCGGCGATCATTGCCCTCTTCTCTTTAGGTTTTTCATCAGCAGGTTTCTCTTTGTTGGATTTGTCCTTTTGCTTCTTCCAACAATCCTTGGCAAAATGACCTTTTTTGCCACAGTAGAAGCACTCATCCGTCTTCTTTGCAGTGCGTTTAGAGGGTGAACCCTTTGGATTGAATCTCAGGTTCGCGACCTTCAGCGCCTTGGTCAGAAGAACCAACTCAGACTCATCTCCTGTCTTTCCATCCGTCTCAGGTTCCTTTCCTTTGGACTTCCGGGACTTTACTTTCTCAGTGACCAGTGCGATCTGCTTGGCTGCTTTCTGAGGTTCACGTCCCTCGAGCTTGCACTTTTCAATGAGCATACTACTCTCCAGTTTTGAGACCAGTTCTTCCAACGTGATTCTCTTCGTTTCAGCAAGAGCAGCTAGAGTCCTGGAAATGTCATCCCACTCCGGATCAAGTCCCTGCAGAAAATGATGGGTAACTTCCCATTGCTCGTACTCCTTTCCCAGTCTTGAAAGGATCGATAAACTCCCCTGAAATCTTGAGTGGTAGCCATGGATGGATTCGCCCTTAGTTTGACGAAGGCTGTTGTACTTCATCTGAGCAGTGAGGATCCTGTTCCTCCTGACATCTGCCGAACCATCATATATCCTCCTGAGAGCCTTCCAGACCTCTGACGGGTCCGTGTAGATCAACACCTTGGCGAGATCGCCAGGTTCCAGTGCCGAGTGAAGAACCTTCATGGCCTGAGCGTTCTTTTGGAGCTTTTTGAAGTCCGCGGTAGTGTAAAGCGTTCGTGCTTTTTCCTTGGTTTTGTCTGTATCATCCATGATGAGTTGTTTGCCCTGCTCAATGATCTGCCAGACTTCACCATCCAGCGAGAGTACATGTTCCTCAAATCTGATCACCCACGAATCATATTCTCCTACCTTCAATTTCGGAGGGGTAGCGAATGAATCTCCAGACATTCCTGCAATACTAATCAAATCTAGAACCAGAGGCTCTGATACCAATTGACAGGATCGGATTAGTACAAAAACTAAGTAAAGGAACTGCTAGGGACCTGAACGTAGTTTGCAGGTACTTGTACCTCAGAGTTTAGTGCACAGCGGAATTCGTCTAATGATTAGTTTTATTAATCAATAGACTATACAAATACTTACACTATTTGTATACAAGCAATAGTATCAACTACTACTACAAAACTCAGTCACTTACACCTGATGATTCCAAATCATCAATCGTGACTCTCAGGAACAAGTTCCTCCAACGATCCTCCGAATCGTTCACTGGCCTCCACACGCAGAACAGCAGCTCTTGACTCTCTGACGTGATACCCAGGCTCCTTCTGCTCCTCCTTCTCGGAACACAACTCAGCTCAACCGTTTGAGAGAGATGAATCAAGAACGACACTCCCACTTGTGTCTCTTCCCAAGCTATAAAGACAATCACTTGATGTTTTCCATTAACTCTGTTTCAGTAATTGCGTTTGAGACTCCTTGTGCTTCAGCTAGCCTAATTACTCCGTGTAGTAATTGTTAGAACCGTGGAGCTTTGGCTTCCTTCAAAGTTGCCCGTTCAGCTGCCAACTCAGGTTCATGTTCCTCGTTCAGACTCTGATAGGGACGTGATCCTGCACACTCAGTCAAAGCGTTAACCAGGTGTTGTCATCATCAAAAAACGCATGAGGTACATGATCCTCAGGATCTAACACACAAGTAAGTACATCTTATTTTCAATGCAATTTTTTTTCCTTTTCCTTTTCTTCAATATTAACTTTACCCTATTTTTCCATTAACTAAACAAAGCGCTAGGAACTAAGTTTATTTATAAGTAAGGAAACTGATTAAATTAGCTCCATGCACTTGGGGGTCAAATTTAGTGTGGCCTTGCAGATGCTAATTATTTGGGCGAGATCCTCTCTGAGTTGCCATATTTTTATCTTACATCACTATTATTGTTTCGATCATTATGCTGAGCTTCTTCATAAAATTTTGATAAATTTTATATAAGAGTCGTAGATCTTTGACTTGATTTTGTAAAGAAGTTCTTATTTTGATTGGATATATGCTCAATCCAAAATAATTCAAAGTGAAAAAAGGTGACTCTGTCTTTGTAATGACTTAACACCAAAAACGATCTTTTAGTTTTCAATTCCTTTTGGATCTTGTAATTTTAGTAAATTTAGCGAAAATAAAATGAAATAAAAAATAAGTTGGAAAATGACTTTACTATGAAAGTTATATGAAAAAGTTAGTTATGTGTTATTTATTTTGTTTTGATTTTCCAAGACAAACAAACAAAAAAAATTATTTTCCTTCATATTTTCTTTTCATCCCTCAAGTTTTCTTGAATCAAACTGTTAGGATCCTGACTTATCCATCATCCGATGCCATTGGATCACCCTCCCACGGGTTCATCATAAAGGCGAGAACAGCTCCCGACCAGTGTGGGGTCCAGATGACTGTCCATCCATAGGTTAGACAAGCATATGAGACATGTACTCTTAATTATTGTTGTTCCGCTACCCGCATTAAGCGCATTCCAGTAAGCATATTGTCTAGCTCATATGTCACACCCATAGAATTTTCGCATTTAATAGACTATGCCTCGGACGTCAAGGTCAGATTCTATCATTACCGTGCCCCCGAATACCCACCTTGTCCTCAAGGTCGAAAGTTTGGGCTTTGTTTCTTTCTAGCCTTCGGTGCGTTGTATCCGGATAACGACCACCCATATGATTGTTCTCCTTAGGCTTATTGACCTCCCATACGATCACCAATGTTAAGGATTGTGGCATCCTTGACAAAACTAATGCAACTTGATCTGGAAGTTGCTACAACAAGCAGTAAAGCAAGTGGCTGGAGCAACCTGAAGATAGTCAATCTGAAGACAACCCGCGGATGGTCAAAGATTTTTAAGCAAAGAAAGTTTCCTAAATGATTTTAGAAAATAGTTGCTACAATAAAATTACCAATCATCTTGGAGAAGATCCGGAGAAGGTCTACAAAGTTTCCTAATGGATTTCAGGAAATCGTTGTTGCAACAGATTTATATAACAACTTGTGAATGTCTTAGAGAAGATATGGTCGATTGAAAAGCTTTAGGAAGTGTTCCTAATTGAAGAAGTCCTAGTCCATATTCTACCAAAGGCTTCTAGTATATAACGACAACATCCTTATGAGCAGAGATCAGTAAAAAAGGATCGAAGATAAGCATGAAGAAAGGGCGATAAGCAAGAGCGAAGAGCGAGAGTGCGATCAGCAAAAAGCCTGAGAGAAATCACAACTGAACGAGTCTGATCGACACTTGATCATTATGTTCAACTGGAGAGAAGTCTCGTTGAAGATCAAGCACATGCCCTTTGAAGAATCATCGTTGCTGAGTTGAACGTCGAAAATCAAAGTGTAGAGCAATGTTCCAGTACGCTGACAAGACGTCGCTGATCAAGCGGGGGCATCATCGAAGTTGAGAGAACTCGCGGAGGTCAGACTGAGCATCTGGAAGAGCAACTTGACTGAGTAAGTTGCTGTCAAGTTGCTATAGCATCTTGTCATACACTATGTTGTGTAGTTGATAAAATAGGCTAGTCTGTGTGATCAGATTGAACAAAGATTCTAAATAGGTTAGAAGTAAAGGTTGTTATAGAAAGCTGAGAACTAGTACCTGTGTACTTTAATCGGTAATAGTGGAATCTTGGAGAGTAAAGAGAAGTCTCCCCAGACATAGGCATTGACCAAACTGGGTGCATCTAGTCCGTGTGTGCATTGAGTCTCTGTCTTAGCTACGTTATTCTGCAAATCAATTGCTGCAGCAACCTGATTGACACAGACACACAACACCTCAATTTCAACCACCCGAAGACTAATTTTAAGCTCATGTAAGAAGTTGGCTTTCTTTGGCGTGCTCTTGTAATGACCCCTCATATGATCATTACCTTGACGCTTTCTTTAAGTTGAGTGACCTCTCATACGATTGCCAACTTGAAGTTCTATTTTTAGGCGCTCCGAACCGTCCTCGACACTACACTAATCTTGATCCTTTATCATAAGCATTGGTCCTAACGAAATCGTTGGCTTACTCTAGGCGCTCACTCTAGGTGACTGTCACACCGGCCATGTTGGCTATCGGGTAGCCCTTTCCTAAGCTTGGCGGCTGTTACACTGGCATCTTGTGGCAATGAGATAGCTCTTTCCCGTTGGTCGGCTATCACACTAGCCAATATGGCTATCAGGTAACCCATTCCTAGGTCGCCTCTTCCAAGATCGTCCACGACGGCCCACTCTGAATGGTTTCACTCTGGCCTCTTTGACAATCAGGTAGCCCTTATTTAGTTCGCCACTCTGTGTTGGCTCTGATACCATATGTTAGGATCGCGGCTTATCTATCATCCGATGCTCACTGATTTTGCCCTTCCATAGGCTCATCAAGGAAGCGGGAACTGCTCCTGACCAGTGTGATGTCTAGATGACTGCCAACTCGTAGGTTAGACAGGCATCTAAGACACATACTTTTAACTACTATAGTTTTGCTACCCACATTAAGCACATTTTAGTAAGCATATTGCCCGAATTCATGTGTTACACCCATAGAACTTTCGCATTTGGTAGACTAGGCCTCGGACATCAGGGTCGGGTTCTATCACAAACGGGGCTTAGATTAGTATCTCATTCTCAAATATGAATAAAATAATTACATGATCATATCATTATGACTAATCAATCATGTATGACTTGATTGGTTTTATATGAAACGCAGTTCAATTAGAATGTCTCGTTACTTTTGGTTATGTTTTGATTTAACTAAGTACACTTAACTCAAATTTTTATTTGAACTAATTTACTTCTAGAAGGATCGCGCCTAAATATAACATCTTAAAGCTCAATCACAACAAGTTGTCCTTCAGCTACTGATAATAATTTTTTTAATGTAGTATCATACCAACATCAAATCAAGTGGAAAGCGAAGTTTTCTAACCGGCGATCATCATCATAGACAGTCGGAATATCGCCTGAGCTAAAGCAACTTCGCCGTGCGCTGAAGAACTGTGTTGAACAGACTCTGTTACAGGTTTGATATTCTCAGGAAGAGAATTACCGATTTGCGGGAGGCAAATCGAGGTGAGAAGAGGTGGATTTCCGTCTGAGGGAGTCAAACGCACTCACATCAAGTCAGTTGCATAGTGGTAACGGTCGGGGATTAGTTACTTAAAGAACAATTGTAATTGATCTTATATTTGTGAAGTGATTCTCACTTGGGGTTCAGAGCAACCCTCCCTGAGTAGGCTTGGTGAGCCGAACAGGGTAAACATATTCTGTGTCGTTTACTGTTCTGCATACTATTTCTGTCTCGAACTAACTATCACCAAAACGAAATCTGCTAAAGCTTTCTGAAACAGTTAACAAGCTATCTTGAACAGCCCGAGTCGAACTGACACATAACTTTCAATTAGTATCAGAGCGGGACACTCGCCGTACAGAGTGTGATTCGGGACTGGAACAGAGCTGTTCAAGATGAGTACGCGAGAAGGACAGAACATTACTCGGCCTCCACTCCTTGATGGTTCGAACTACCCATACTGGAAAATGCGCATGAGGGCTTTTATCAAATCGATAGATGATCGAGCATGGAAATCAGTGATCTTCAAGTATGATGCACCAGTGGTCAAGAACACAGATGGAGTAACCTATCCTAAGCTTGAAAGTCAGTGGACATCAGATGAGGATAAAGTGGCTGCAAAAAATGCTAAAGCTCTCAACGCGATTGAAATTCACAGCGTCTCAGTTAGGCAGATTTGTGAACAAGCAGTTGCTGCAGCACACTCTTGTTCACTTGGAAATTGTCTCAGCAAACAATGAACAAGATAGAAATTTGTTCACCCAGTTCGGCCAACTGCCTACGTCTGGGGAGGACTATTCTCCAGTTCTCAATCCACTAAACACGAAGGTCTCCAAGTACACTCGGTTGCAACTCCACGCAACCTATGCTACTCAACCTTGTGTGGATCACTTGACACAATCAGAACAAGCTCTGACTTGTGTCTGCACACCCTCTACAAATGTCAATCTAGAATAGCTACAGTCTTCTCAAAACTCAGCCTATTCTAAACTACACTCACTCACCAGGGTTGCTATAGCAACTGCTGGAACACACAGCTGATGCACAATTGTCCGCGTCGCTCCAAGGCCTTCTGTCGAGCCGATCGAACGATTCCACGAGCGCTGCACACTCTGGAATACTCCCCCTCACTCAGTGACCACCTGCCACTAGCGAGAACCAATTAGACACTCGACCGAGCCACACACCCGTCAGTTCTTCCGCGGCTGCCCTTGATCAACCAACAAGCACCACTGCTCTGAATTGGCTTCCAGATCAAGCTCGAATCAGACTCTACAAGTCCTGATCCCTTTCTGCTTCTGTCACCACAGATCTGCTCTCACGCTCTGCTCTCGGGTGATGATCGAAGAATTCGTCCGTCGCACACCAAAATTGCTCTCTCTAAATTCTGTGTATGCACTCGTGTATCCCTCAGCTTCGATCAACCTCTCTGCTCTAAACCCCTTTCTCTTAAATAGTAGCACCAGCTTTAAGCAAGACCAGGTTTAAGCAATGTCCCAAAGAGAACAATTATCTCCTAAAATCTAGGAGATTAGATTTGATTTTGATCTTCAACACAAATCTCCTTCTCTGACTAGGAAACCCCACTGGAATATTCTCTACAGCACCTTAGACATTCTTCTGATGTTCTCCGTAGAACTCCCAGCCCTTCTAATCAAGCCCAGGTCGCTGCTGCTTCTCGGACAGATGATGCAGCCACTTGAACAAGCTCCTGCTATAGCATCCCCTGCTGAAGCTGCTGCTTGTTCACTTGTGCTGTAGCTGCTCCTTGTTCACTTGTGCTGGTTTTGTCAAACACTGCCATACTACATCATCAATCTCCCCCTTGGCATTTTGACAAAACCCTAGAACACTTATGCACACTTCCATGAACTAGTAAATACTCTAAATGAAAAAAAATTCAACAAGAGAGTAAGATAGTAAGAGGTGGCCACACTCGGCTGTAGCACGACCATGCAGGGTCAAAAAAAAATCATCAGTTCATCAGCCTTTTACTATACTCCCCTTTTTTGTCACAGATGCTCAAGGGGCCTGCTCCTCATCCGCCGGGAACTCCAGGTCTCTGAGCAGACTTCTGATCTGGCCACGCCTAGCATCCCTCCTTTTGGCTTCAGCTTCAAGGATAAGCAGCTCAGATCTGAGATGGCTCACAATTCTGGCACGGAGAGCTGATTGAATTGTTGCAGCAGGGGGAAGAGATTCCTCCAGAGGAGCTGGGGCTGAAGCACCAACCAAGAGTGGATCCTCATAGGCTATGTCCACCGCATGTTTCCCTTTGAACAACTTGTGGTCTACTGTAAAGACCTGCAGCTCCTCAGATAAACCTTCAGAAATCTCACCAAGCTCCGGATGCTGTGAGACCATCATAGATGAGGGAGGGTAGCACAATGGACTTGCTGGAGGAAGCGCTGCCGACATGAGTAGCCAGCTGGGGAAACATCACACTGCCCAGGCTGATTTTCCTCCTCTTCCCAATAGAGTAGAGAAGGTTAGCAAAGGCTCTGCTAACGAGCTGGGGATCCAGTTTCAAATGCCCAGATGATACAGCAGAGCATTCTTGGAGGTGAGTTCAGCAGCACTCAGGTTTGGACCACCCCAAGACAGGCACACTCCCCCTGTCAGAACCTTAGCAGCATCTCTGGCTGAACATCAGTGGGCGCTCTGGCATTCTCATGTATCTCAAGAAACTCATCGATTTTTTCAGGGGTAATAAGAATTGTCTTACCCCACACCCAACTCTTTCCAAACTCATCCCCTCCTTCCTCACCAAACTTCTCTTCCATATTCACAATAAATTCCCTAACCAGAGCTATATTGAATCTGAATGGGTAAGTTAGGGACTTGAGAAGGTTTACCTCAGTGAGAAGCTGGATAATTGCTGCTGATTTGTACTTGTCCAGGTCCAGCCTCTTTTCTGACACAATGTGCTTCCTCTCAACAGCACTCCAGGATTGAGAAGCATTCCTATTTCTGAACCAAATACCTCCCACTGTGATTGCAGATGTGTCTGCCAATGCAGGTTCTCTCTCAGACGGTTCACCAGTAGCACCTGCATTTTGTTCACTTGATTCCTCTTCTTCACTACTGGAGACAAGAATTAGGATAGGGGCTTTTCCTTTGTCTGAGGGAGGAGGATGTGCTGCATCAGGTTCTTGTTCAGGGGACTCAGCATCTAACTCCTCCCCTTCACCCACAATGCCAGGAGACATAACAAGTGTTTTGCATCTCTCTTCAGTAGAACCTGCTACAGCATCCTCTGTAGCTTGTTCTTCTCCAGAGACTTCTTCAGCCACAGCCTCTTCAGATAACACAGCTGCACTGGATACAGGTTCCCCGTCACGTACCAGGCGCCTCCTTTTCTGCGAAGTTCCTTCTTGTGAAGTAGGATCGCTGTGCGACACAGGGAGAGGAGCTGGTTCCCATACCACCACGTCCAGACGCTGAGCAGGGGCTTCATTGCGCGACTTGGACCTCCTTTCAGACCTGCCTTGTCGGTCTGCTGCCAGATTCTTCTTCAAACCGCGAGTCTTCACCATTGTTGGGGGATTGTAGAAGGTTTGAGGAACGCACAGTGAGGATGATCAGCACCGATTTTGGGAAGCGCCTTCAACTTGACTTTGCCCTAGAAATTGATTTACCCGTTATTTTCTTTTTCAATTTGAAGCTTCTGGATCACGTGCCCCATATGTGCCTTCTCCCAGCTTTAGCAACCAAAACATATGAACAAGCTTATTCTGACCAGGTTGCTATAGCAGACGCGAGCTAGTTCACCTACTCATTTCGGAAGACAGCTTTGCTCGACGGATCCTTGAGAGGTTCTGATGGTGATTTCTTCACCCATACCTGAGTTTGTCTAGAGTTTCTCCTCTTTAGACCCTCAAGACTCCTATCTCTTCGTTTGACATGTTTGGGTTCCCACACCTGTATTACCTGTGGTTTTCTCCTGTCTTTAGCAATCCAGTTCCCTGGTGCAGCAATCTTAGAGATCCTTCTCTGCGATTCTTTCCAGCAATAAGCCTTTCCCGAAACAACTGGGTACGGAGTCTCTATGCAGCATGTGTTGGCTCTGGATTTTGCTCCCCCTTTTTCAACTGAGGAGGTTCTATGCTGCTGCTTCAGGTTAGAGGTAATCTTCTGGTTCCCAATACTTGTGCAAAAACTCCTTTTATTCTGAGCCTTTTGCTTTGTTTTAGAAGGATGATGTGCCAGGTGCTGCAGCATCCTCTTGTTCACATGTCTAGTTCCATCTTTCCCTGCAGGTTTTGGAGAATCACCTGTATTATTCTTTTCGTCTATCATGGCATCCGAGGCTTTAATGAAAACTGTTCCTCTAGAGCTTTCTTCACCAGTATACCCAAGCCCCGTTCTCCCTTTTCCAAGTCTTTGATAAGATAAAATTTCATCCAAGAATTTTTCTGAGAGTCAGCTGCCTTGGCTATTGCTGGTGAGTAACCAATGTCAGTGACTTGTCTTCCTGTGTCTTCCCTTTTCAGAATGGTAACTTGACTATTGGATGAGAGGAGAAATTTTCTTCGTTCTTCTTCTAGAAGCTTGACTCTGTCAGTCAATGCTTGGTTTGTCTGAAGAGCTGCCTCACACTGTTTGAGGATCTTCCCCAGATAATCAATAAGACTGTCAGATGAGCCCTCTTCATCTTCACTTTCAGATACTTCAATCCCATAGTGAAATTCATCCATCTTTAGCTCTTTGAGGTTGACATCTGACACACTGGTTAGCACAACACAGTTTTCTTCATCACTTTCCTCAGAGTCACTCCATTTTGCTGTCAGGGACTTGCTGTTCTTTTTCTCTGAATTTTTGAAGGGTTTGCTCGGACAGTCAGCCTCAATATGTTCATACCCTTCACAGTTCCAGCATTGGACTCCCTTTTTCATTTCTTTCTTCTCATCTTCATCCTGAGCCGGTTCCTTCCCTTCCCTTTTATTTTCACTACCCCTTTTGAATTGTTTTCGCGAGGAAGAGGTTTTCCCAGTTCTTGAGTCCATGTTCTTCAAGAGCTTTCCAAGGTTCTTGACTAGCATACTTAGCTGATCCTCAGGGACTGGGTTCTTAGCTTCTGTTTCAGCTTTTAGTCCAACACTCTTGTCCTTAGGAGTGGTGTCTTCTTTAACCAGTTTCATCTCAAATTGTTTGAGAGACCCCATCAACTCTTCCAGCCTCATGAATATGACATTTTGAGCTTCTTCAATGGCCGTCACTTTCATGTCAAATCTTGTGGGCAGCGATCTGAGAACCTTCCTGATCAGCTTTTCTTCAGGGATGGGTTCACCAAGAGCATGGGCTTCATTTGCAAGATCACAGAGTTTAGCATTAAACTCAGTGACAATCTCCTCTTCCAGCATTCTCAGATTCTCAAACTTTGTAGCAATGATCTGGAGTCTTGACTGCTTTACTCTATCAGTTCCTTCATGTGCAGTTTGCAGAATTTCCCACGCTTGTTTGGCCATGTCACAATTTGATATCAGCCTAAAATTGTTAGCATCAAGTGCAGCAAAAATTGCATTCAGGGCCTTTGAATTACCAGTTGCTGCAGCTCCCTCTTCAGCAGTCCATTGTTCTTCAGGCTTTATCCGTGTGACTCCCTGTTCATCCATCGTAATTGGGGGAGACCACTGCACCATGATTGCTCTCCAGGTCTTCTCATCAATGGCCTTGAGAAAGGCTTTCATCCTAGCCTTCCAATATCCATAGTTGCTTTCTTCCAACAATGGAGGTCTGCTTGTGCTCTGTCCTTCCTTCATTGTCTTGGCTACTTCAGAGACACTGTAGGATCTTTTACTCTGTATGTTGAGCTCCCGCTCTGATACCAATTGAAATTCACAGCGTCTCAGTTAGGCAGATTTGTGAACAAGCAATTGCTGCAGCACACTCTTGTTCACTTGGAAATTGTCTCAGCAAACAATGAACAAGACAGAAATTTGTTCACCCAGTTTGGCCAACTGCCTACGTCTGGGGAGGACTATTCTCCAGTTCTCAATCCACTAAACACGAAGGTCTCCAAGTACAATCGGTTACAACTCCATGCAACCTATGCTACTCAACCTTGTGTGGATCACTTGACACAATCAGAACAAGCTCTGACTTGTGTCTGTACACCCTCTACAAATGTCAATCTAGAATAGCTACAGTCTTCTCAAAACTCAGCCTATTCTAAACTACACTCACTCACCAGGGTTGCTGTAGCAACTGCTGGAACACACAGCTGATGAACAATTGTCCGCGTCGCTCCAAGGCCTTCTGCCGAGCCGATCGAACGATTCCACGAGCGCTGCACACTCTGGAATACTCCCCCTCACTCAGTGACCACCTGCCACTAGCGAGAACCACCGCTTAGACACTCGACCGAGCCACACACCCGTCAGTTCTTCCGCGGCTGCCCTTGATCAACCAACAAGCACCACTGCTCTGAATTGGCTTCCAGATCAAGCTCGAATCAGACTCTACAAGTCCTGATCCCCTTCTGCTTCTGTCACCACAGATCTGCGCTCACGCTCTGCTCTCGGGTGATGATCGAAGAATTCGTCCGTTGCACACCAAAATTACTCTCTCTAAATTCTGTGTATGCGCTCGTGTATCCCTCAGCTTCGATCAACCTCTCTGCTCTAAACCCCTTTCTCTTAAATAGTAGCACCAGCTTTAAGCAAGACCAGGTTTAAGCAATGTCCCAAAGAGAACAATTATCTCCTAAAATCTAGGAGATTAGATTTGATTTTGATCTTCAACACAAATCTCCTTCTCTGACTAGGAAACCCCACTGGAATATTCTCTACAACACCTTAGACATTCTTCTGATGTTCTCCGTAGAACTCCCAGCCCTTCTAATCAAGCCCAGGTCGCTGCTGCTTCTCGGATAGATGATGTAGCCACTTGAACAAGCTCATGCTATAGCATCCCCTGCTGAAGCTGCTGCTTGTTCACTTGTGCTGTAGCTGCTCCTTGTTCACTTGTGCTGGTTTTGTCAAACACTGCCATACTACATCATCAGCGATCTTCAACGCGGTCAAACCAGACATCTTTAGACTAATTTCTACATGTGAAGCAGCAAAAGACGCATGGGAGATACTCGAGACAGCCTTTGAAGGGACTGACAAAGTGAAACAGTCTCGGTTATAGATGGTTACCACCAGGTTTGAAAATCTGAAAATGAGGGAGGAGGAGTCTATTACTGAATTTAATGAGAGATTGATGGACATTGCTAACGAGGCACATGCACTTGGAGAGGCAATCAGCAATGAGAAGCTTGTCAGAAAAGTTCTGAGGTCACTAACCCCAAATTATGCTATGAAGGTTACGACTATTGAGGAAGCCCAGGACGTAAAAGGGATGAGGCTTGATGTCTTGATGGGATCATTCCAAACATTTGAAATGAAACTGACATCTGAAGCTCCTGAAAAGAAATCTCATGGAATTGCTCTCAAAAGTGAAGCATCTGAGTTGACAGAAGATGAGGGAGATTATGTCCGAACAGATGGTTTTGCTTGCAAAGAATTTCGGGAGATTTATGAGAAAACTGAACCAGCGACAGTTCAAAAAATCTGGAACAGACTCCGGAAATCAACCAGACGGGAAGTTCAGAAAAACAAAAATCAATGAAGCTCAGAAAGGAGAAAAAGGCAAAGGAATTAAATATCGAGAATGTGAAGGGTTCGGTCACATCCAAGCTGAATGTGCCAACACTCTCAAGAAACAAAAAAGGGCTGTTTTGGATGGATGGGATGGTACTAAGATAGAGGAGTCTGAAACAGAAGTGTAAGAATCCAACTATCTGGCTCTTACAACCGTAACAGAACACGCGCAGCACTGAACCTGAACAACCTGAATCAGACAGTTGTGGTGACAGTGATAGCGACTCAGAAATGACCAAGAAAACCTTTGCTGAAAAATACCAGTTGCTATATGAACAATGGGAGAAGGCTGTTAAAGTTAATTCCAAACTCAGCAAGGACGTGATGGGCCTAAAGGCTGAAAAGTATGAGTTGTTTTTAAACAACTAAGAGATTACAAACAACAATGGACAAGGAAAAACTGGAACACTCAGAAGCAGTGGCTGAACTGTCAATAATAAGAAAGTATGTCAGTATGTTGAACAATAGGCCGAAGAAACTTGATTCGATTTTGGGTGCTCAGCGTTCGAATAGCGGAAGTCCTGGTCTGGGCTATGAACATCAGAAAACTTATGGTAAGACTGTGTTTGTTCAAGCTAAAAATCCTAATTATGCTAACGTTGTTCATCCCAGTCACAGATTTAATAAGCGTCGGACGGAGGACAAGCGTATCTGCTACTTTTGCAAAGCTCAAGGCCACATCCAGAGAAAGTGTCCCACATTTCTTGCAAAATATCGCTTGAGAAGATCCGTGTTTGTCTCAAAAATTCATGACAACCATTGCAACGTCGCATACATCTCATTGATAGAGCCTATTTATACGCATTATTTAGATCTTAACCCTATGCTTGATCGCATTATTTTATGTACAAGATTACTGGTTTCCAGTGTTTTTGTATTGCAGGGCAAAACGAGGGCCTAGGCCGGATACGCGCTAACAGGCAGCGTTTAGGACGCACAGCACACAGCCTGCCGAGCTAGCGGCGCAAATAGAAGAAATGGCGAGACACAGCGGAGTTGCGCCGACCAAATGCGCTAAGCAGTACGCCGTGCGCCAGGCGCAGAGTCCAGTACTTCCTAATCCTGACATGACCAGATTTGGAAGTTGCCAAAGATGGACCTCTCGAGCAGTATATAAAGGGGAGGAGGTCTAGGGCTTCGGGGGGAGATAGAGATATATCATCATCAGACTTATCAGCCTTCAGGAGATCAGCCTCACGAGAGGACGAGAGAGCGGCAAACTGGAAAACACACGGACTTATTGAGAGGACTTGCGCCAGCCGACTGCGCCAGCCGAGAGACATACTGCACGCACTGTTTGCTACTTGTTTCTCAGACACATTAGTTATTATTTACTATTCTATGATGTTTATCACTAGCATGTCTAGCTAAACGCTTAGTGTTGGTTGGGCATGAATCTATGATGTATTTCCTTTGAGACTTGAGCTTAATGCATAGTTTGCTTGCTTGTATTAACTCCGTGCGTACGGAGACAGCTAGTTGCATGAGTAGGGGAAGCCATTAACCGCAATCTTACTCTTGTTGCTTGCTCGTCATATGTTAAACTAGTTGATAGCTTGACGGTGACAACTAGGAGTAACGAGCTAGGGTGATCAGTTGCTACCTTGAACGGATTCGTAGCTGTTTTAGTCTAGTTCTAGAGATTAATAGCACATGAACTTTGAAGGGAACATGCGCACGTGTTAGGAAGCCTTGACCGGACACTAACCCAAGTGAAATCAAGCTATAGACATATTAGAGTCAGTGATAAGGAATGCACTCATAGAGGATTGTCTGCCCAATACTTCTCATAGTCATAGTACTTAATCTCTACTGCCTGCGCACGTCTAGTGCAAATTCTTGCGTTACGTTAGCTACTGTTTACTTGCGCACTGCGCAAACCAATCACTCACCCCCCAATCTTCGTAAGTGTAGGTCACTGGCTAGAACTGAACTACTTGCTCCCTGTGGAGATCGACCCTTACTTAACCGCTGTACAGAGTGGAAGAGGAAGGATTATATTTGACGCGCACAACGACGCGCGATCAAATTTTGGCGCCGTTGCCGGGGAGCAACACAGCTAAGTTCTAGTTAGTTTACGGTTTTCCCTTTTAGTAACTAGTTATTTCAGTTTGTTTTGTTTTCGTTGTTGTTTCTGACAGCGCGCAATCACCATTAGCCTGCGCAACCTTGAAACAGTTGCGCTGTGCAGATTCTAGTTGCGCACTGACAGACGCAGCAGCATTAGTTATCTTTTAACTTCATTTTTTCTTTAAGATTCAGAACAGGTCATGGAGGATAACAGTGTCGTAGGAGACAACTTGGGGGACAGAACCCCAGAGGAAGCAAGAGCACATAACCGCGCAGCCCTGTTCAGAGAGGAAGTGCAGCGCGAGGTTGAAGCAAGGAGGGCCGCTGAAGTGTATCATGCGCCGCCCGTGCAACAGGCCGCGCGACGCAGAACAGTGCGCGAGATGTCAGCCCCTATCACTGTTAACCAGCCATGGTGCATCGTGCTTCCACCAGGCGGACATTTTGAACTAAGGAGCTCGCTCATCCATCACATGCCCAAGTTCCACGGGATGAACAATGAAAATCCAGTCAAGCATGTGCGAGAATTCCTAGTCATTTGCAAGAACATGAAGACCGAAGGAGAAAGCGATGAGGCGCTGAAAATGAAGGCATTCCCATTTTCACTGTGTGATACAGCCAGACATTGGTTGATGAACTTACCCGCAGGATCCATTCACACGTGGGAGCAGCTGCAGAAGAAATTCCTGGACAAATTCTATCCCGCAGCAAAGATCGCGCTACTCAAAAGAGAGCTGGCCGCGCCAAGGCAGAGCGCAGGGGAGTCACTGTCAGAATATTACGAGCGTTTCAGGGAGCTAGAGGCCAACTGCTACAATCATGGCCTGCCCCAGAATGTGCTGATGATAGAGAACTTCCTAAATGGACTGCTGCCCATGGAGCTGAGGTTATTGAACGCATGCGGAGGAGGCGACATTTGCAACATGTATCCAGAAGACGCGTGGCAGCTGATAGAAGACTCCGCTGGGCAGGTAAGACATCAGCTAACACTTGAAAATAGTCGTGCTCGTTCTGTGCATCAGGTCGAAACAAGCGCTGAGATCAAAGAAATGAAGGCCATGCTGCAGAAGTTGATGAGTGCGCAAAGCGCACCACCAGTTGCGCCAAAGGTATGTGAATTTTGCAGGTCCACCGAGCACAAGACTGATGAATGTCCCACACTATTTGAAGAAACTGGAGATGTCAATGCTCTTGGAGGATGGGATAACAGAGGGCCACCGAGGCAGAATCAGCCGGACTTTGGACTAGCCGCAAATGGATTCAGATGGAAGGAGGAGAACAATTTCCAGAGGCAGTCCACAGATCAGCGCGCACCACATCAGACGCAACAAGCTGCGCCTTACAATCCACCGCATCGCCGCACTGACGCACCAGCACATAATAACCAGCAACCGAGGCGATCGCTGGAAGATATCGTGGGGCAGCTAGCAGACACAGTGCGCAAAAATGACGAGAAATATGACAAGAGGTTCGAGTCCATTGAAAAACAGCTATCACAGATTGCAACCACGGTATATGAGCTGAAAAAGAGCGATGGCAACCTGCCTTCGCAAGTGATTCAGAACCCCAAGGGAGGAGTCAATGCAGTAACACTGAGGACTGAGCGCACAATAAGAGCAGAGCAGACCGCAAGGGCGCCCGCGCAACCAGCTGCGCAAATCCCGGATCCAGCAGAACAGAATGCGCAACCAGAGCAGAGTGCGCAGCCAGAAGTGCCAGCCACAAGCCAGCAGGGCGAAGCGCCAGGTATAACACAAATAAAAGACAAGAGCACGAATCGTACTAATATACCTGCACCTTTCCCTGTGCAGGCACCCTTGGCTAGGAAGGAAGCGCAGGACAAAGAGCTCTACGAGTTATTCAATAAGGTGGAAATCAACATTCCCCTTATTGAAGCAGTTCGGCAGATCCCAAGGTACGCCAAGTTTTTGAAGGAGCTGTGCACAAACAAGCGCTGAAAAGGCGAATGCGCACAGGTAATGTTAAATGCGCAAGCCTCAGCGATAGTGCAACATAGGGTACCACCTAAGTGCCGTGACCCAGGTACATTCACTATCCCATGCACTCTAGGTAAAACCACGGTGAGCAACTGCATGATTGATTTAGGCGCATCCATAAATTTGTTACCATATTCTCTATATGCAACATTGCGCCTTGGACCACTAAAGCCTGCAGGTCTCACCATTCAGCTAGCGGATCGATCGTGCAAACAACCTGCAGGCATGATAGAGGATGTTCTTGTACGCGTAGGAGAGCTGGTGTTCCCAGCAGATTTTTATGTGCTAGAAATGGAAGGCGAATCGAGCACCAGCAGTGCGCAAATCCTACTAGGCAGACCTTTCCTTATGACCGCGCGCACGAAGATAGACGTGTGGAGGGGCACGCTCTCCATGGAAGTGGATGGCGAAGAGATCCATTTCAACATATTCAAAGGAATGCAGCATCCACATGATGACGCCACAGTGCACGCAATGGACAACCTGGATGATTTAGTCACAGATGCGCAATGCGCAAGCGCAACAGTAGGACCAGAGCTACTGGCACAAGCAGAGTTGGAGGAGCAGGAGGAAGAACCGAGCAGTGCTGAACCAGCACTCACTCAGGTACATGATATAGTTCATATTTGCACCGCTAATAAAATCTTGCCCTCCATTGAACAGGCACCCAAGGTCGAGCTGAAGCAACTCCCAGAACACCTCAAATACATTTTCCTGGGAAGTGAGGACACCCTGCCAGTGATCATTAAGAAAGGATTAGAAGAGGAGCAGGAAGTGCATTTACAGCAGGTGCTGCGCAAGAACCAGCGCGCCATAGGATGGACACTTGCTGACCTGCGCGGAGTGAGCCCAGACGTATGCATGCATAGAATTCTGTTGGAAGATGGTGCCAAACCATCCAGGGAGGAAAATGCGCAGGGCGAGCTAGTTCCCAAACGCATTCAGACTGGATGGCGCATGTGCATTGACTACAGGAAGCTTAACGCAGTGACGCGCAAGGACCACTTCCCGCTGCCCTTCATGGATCAGATGCTAGACAGATTAGCAGGTAAGCCCTATTTCTGTTTCTTGGACGGATATTCAGGGTATAATCAGATACCCATAGCTGCGGAGGATCAGGAGAAGACCACGTTCACTTGCCCGTTCGGTACGTTTGCGTTTCGGCGCATGTCATTTGGGCTGTACAACGCGCCAGGTACGTTCCAACGCTTAGTCATGAGCATTTTCTCTGATATGATTGGTATATGCATAGAGGTGTTCATGGATGATTTCACTGTATATGGAGGTACCTTTGATACATGCTTGACTCATCTAGATAAAGTCTTAGCGCGCTGCATTTCTAAGAACCTAGTGCTTAATTATGAAAAGTGTCATTTCATGGTAACGCATGGTGTAGTACTAGGACATATCATCTCAGAGGAGGGGATCAAGGTAGATAAAGCTAAGATAGACCTTATTTCTAATCTACCTTATGCCACTAACGTGCGCGATGTGAAGTCTTTCTTAGGATATGCCGGCTTTTACAGGCGATTTATAAAAGACTTCTCTAAAATTTGCATACCCCTGTCTAACCTCTTGCAAAAGGATGTGTGCTTCGATTTTACTGATGAGTGCAGGGCAGCATTTGATAAGCTGAAGGAAGTGCTGACTAGTGCTCCAGTGATGCGCGCGCCAGACTGGAACCTGCCATTCGAACTAATGTGCGACGCAAGTGATTATGCAGTAGGTGCAGTCTTGGGGGCAGCAAGTGGACAAGAAGCCGCACGCCATTTACTATGCATCGCGCACATTGGACGCTGCGCAGAGGAACCACACCACCACGGAGAAGGAGCTTCTGGCAATTGTGTTTGCGCTAGAGAAGTTCCGTGCATATGTTCTAGGCGCCAGGGTCATCATATACACAGATCACGCAGCCATCCGCTACCTAGTGTCCAAGAAGGAGACTAAGCCGCGCCTGATGCGCTGGGTACTCCTACTTCAGGAATTCGACTTGGAGATCAAAGACAAGAAGGGCACGGAGAATACAGTTGCTGACCATCTGAGCAGGATCGTGAAAGAGGAGGAGCCAGGGAAGATCACGGAGACATTCCCTGACGAGCATCTGATGGCGCTGACAGGTAAGGTACCATGGTATGCGCACATTGCGAATTACCTGGTCACAGGTACGTTTCCTCCGCATTTCAATAAAACCCAGTGCATGAGATTAAAACATGAGTCCAAACATTATATTTGGGATGATCTATATATGCTTAGAATAGGACCTGACCAGAAATTGAGGCGCTGCGTGCCTGACCATGAGATTAACTCTGTTTTGCTGTTTTGTCATGCGCACGCATGTGGAGGACACTTTGGTCCCAAGCGCACAAGCAGAAAGGTCCTGGATTGCGGATTTTATTGGCCGCACCTGTTTAGAGATGCATATGATCATTGCAGGAATTGTGATAGGTGCCAGCGCACAGGAGGCATATCAGCGCGCAATGAGATGCCGCAGACGCCGATTCTAGTGGATGAAGTATTTGATATATGGGGCATTGACTTCATGGGGCCATTTCCTCCATCTGCCGGATACGAGTACATTTTAGTGGCAGTGGACTATGTCTCCAAATGGGTCGAAGCTAAGGCCACGCGGAAGGATGATGGTAAGACCGTCGCTGATTTTCTCAAGACTAACATCTTTTGCAGATACGGAGTGCCTAAGGCAGTCATCAGCGACCAGGGGACGCACTTTTGCAACAGGATTGTGGCGCAAGTTTTCAAGCACTATGGAGTGCGCCACAAGACGTCCACTGCCTATCATCCTCAGACAAATGGACAGGCCGAGGTCTCCAACAGAGAGATCAAGCGCATCCTGGAAAAGACTGTCAGACCTTCGCGCAAAGATTCGAGCCAGCGCCTGGACGATGCGCTGTGGGCATACCGCACTGCGCATAAGACACCGATCGGGACTTCACCATTCCGGTTGGTCTACGGAAAAGCATGCCACTTACCAGTAGAGCTAGAGCACAAAGCATATTGGGCCTTGCGCATTTGCAACCTGAACTTGGACGCGGAAGGAAAGGAGCGCGCATTTGAGCTCAGCGAATTAGAAGAGCTGCGCCTGAATGCCTATGAGGGACTGCGCGATTACAAGGAGCGAACAAAGGCGTTTCATGACAAGCATATCCTCAGACGCACTTTCACGCCAGGAGACCAGGTATTATTAGTCTCATCTCGCCTGAAGCTCATGCCTGGAAAGTTGCGCAGCAAATGGACAGGACCGTACACAGTCACCAAGGTTTTCCCCTACGGAACAATCGAGTTAGAAAACGAGCACCGGCATCGTTTTCAGGTCAATGGGCAGAGAGTCAAACGGTATCTCGGAGAACCTTGGGATGGTACAACACGCGACATCGAGTTGGCAGAACCAGAAATAACAGATGCGCCATCTGCCGCGCCAGAGGCACCACCGGATGCACCAGAGGGAGAACTGGAGACTATTGCTCACATTTCGTCTTCCTCTTCATCCACCCTCGTTACTGCAGATTTATCACACATTATCCATGCTGACTTCCCTTTTTATCCTTTGCGCAGGACCAAGAAGAACACAGCGCCTGCACAAGCGCAGGATCACTCAGAAGCAAGAGTGGGGGAGGTCGCTGACACGCATTTTGGCACGTAACGAGGTACAGTCGAGCCAACGACGTTAAATAAAGGCACTTGTTGGGAGGTAACCCGACTCGTTTTTATTTTTACATGTTTTATTTTTAGTTTTTCTAGTGTTTTTTAGGCAGTTTAGGACTTGTTATTTTTTAGTCGAGCAGCAGTGCGCAGGTCCGTGCGCACTACAGTGCGCAGGACCTCTGCGCCAGCCAGAGGGGTATATAAGGGCAGGACTTAGAATTTTTCCAGCACTTTTCTCATTCGACCATTGCCAGCAGCCTTTACCTCCCGTTTCCACCAGCCGATCAGAGCTTCCAGTCAGAGAGATTTGCAGAGCACTCAGTCGCAAGACCCCCAGGTAATCCTTTCCCCCGATCTGAGCAGATTTTATTAGGGTTTGTACGGTGGAGGAGTGCATTAGGGTTTTGAAATCGCACCAAGCTAGAGTGCCCCGACTGGATTGCTGTTTAGTGGGTTGTGTAGGCGAGCAGTAGGCGCTCCTTTGGTGAAAGTTTCATTGGATTTGGAGGAGTTTGGATTTTTGCAGTTTTTGAGAAGTGTTGACCGGCGTTGACCAGAGCACCGAGTACAGAATGAGGCCCACCGAGGACCAAGAGACCCCTACCGACTTCGCCTACAAATATGCGGCGTTTATGAGCCTGGAAATGTACGGGACTCCGTACATTAGCCGAGAATTCCTGCGCGAGGTCGGACTGGAGACCCTCGTTGTAGAGCGCCTGGCGCTAGCAGGCTGGGAGGCGCTGTTGGACCTCAACAGCGCATCAGACAAAGAGGACACATGCGAGTTCCTGGCGTCGCTGGAGATGGGCGACCAGGAGATCAGATATAGGCATCGGGGCGTATGGTTCATCGCCTCAGCTGGGAGGATGAAGCGCGCACTCGGATGCGGTAAGGTGCGCGAAGGGGACACAGACACGCACTCCAACCAGGAGGCCTGGCGCGAGATGGCGACCGGGTCAGCTTTTGCAGCGGGGCGCAGCAAAGGACGCGAGCTGCATGACCCGTGGATGTTCTACTTGTGGCGCTTGGTCGCCTATGCAGTCATTGGCCGATCAACCTCCTGGATCTGGACATTTTAAAGGGGCTGTACTATGGAAGGAGAGTGCTATTTGTTTCAAACATGGTAGTCCATTGGGGACGGGTTAGCACCAGGGGACCGCTGACGTGCGGTGGACTTATTACGCACCTGCTGCGGGCGCTACATGGAGAGCCCGAGGTGCCTGAGCACACTATGGTGCCGGCTGTCCCGCTGGACCGCGCCCACATGCTGCAGATCAGGGCGGTAGCTGTGAAGGAAGATGGCACGTTGGAATGGTGCTACCGCCTGCAGCCAGCCAGAGTTCAGCGACCAAGGGCAGAAAGCAGTGCGCAGGGCGCAGCGGCCGCACAGGACATGGAGGAGGATGAGGCCCCAAAACCAGTTGTGCCTCTGGTCCGGCGCCCAAGGACCCGTGCGCAGACTGGAGCGCAACAGAGGGCCCGTGCACCACAAGGGGAGCCAGTAACCATTTCCATCGAGGATTCTCCTCCTCGTGCACGCGGAAAGCGCCCCAGGACTGAGGCTGAAGAGGCGCCCGAGGAAGCATCAGCCGCGCAGTGCATGATGTTCAACGTCATGCGTGTGCTCGAATACTTAGCGCCAGAGGGGGCGGATTTGAGTATGAGTCCACCATCCGGGTGGAGATTTGGAGACGCGATTCCCTCTCCCCTCAGCCTGCACCGACCACCTCCAGGTTCCCCCAATGAGCCACATCAGCCAGCCAGCCCTCCTACTCATCCCCCAGCAGCACCCTCTCCAGTACCAGTACCAGCACCAGTCCCCGCGCCCACAACAGAGTCAGCCCATGCACCAGCACCAGAACCCACCCCTCAACCAGAACCAATACCAGTGCCCGCACCTTCCCCTGCCCAGCCGTCCATTCCACGGTCCCCTATAACCGCACCCATCATTAGCACCAGCTCAGACTCGCTATGGGAACGCGTTTCAGAGGATGACGGCGAGGCGCAGCCTGTCGCCCTATCAGTTGTACCGCCTTCCTCCAGCTCCGAATATACAACGGATTCTTCAGAGGAGGAGGCGCATAGTTCATCGGATGCGTCCAGCTCAGAGGACATCTAGAGCTGCGGAGGGGGGAGCGCACATTATTCCTTTCGGGTGGTGTCTATTTTCTTTTCTATGCTGAACTTTATTTTATATTTTGTTGCTCTATTTGTGTGCTGAACTCTTGTGCTACATATTTTAGTGCCCCTATGCTATATTTGCGCTGCTTTGACTATTATTATTTTTAGGATTTTATGTTCTTTACTTTTTGCTTGCATGCATGTGCGTGTCCTCCGTGCGCTTGAGCTTGAGTCGTGAGGACACGTCTCTGTTTAAGTGTGGGGGGGGGGAGCGTTACACTTACATTTCACGTTTTTTGAGCATTTTTAGTATAGCTTAGTTTAATTGAAGGAAACAGTAGCAGTAGTGCGCTGTGTGCGGGTTGCGCGCATTGATCAGCTTGTTTGCGCTATACATATGCGCCGTGCGCTATCAACTATTTTTAGTATATTTTTTCGTTTTTCTGCTCCTGTTAGTTGGGATATACAGGGGATGTGGAGTTGACAGAAATGCTCCAGAGAGGCGGTTAGTTGCTCGCGCTTCAGAGGAGAGGTATATGGTAGAGAGCGCGAGTGGAGGCCAGTGCTTCGCGACCTTCGGAACAAGAGAGTGCGCTCAGTCACGCAGATGCCGAAGGCGAAATACCCAAAGCGTGGCGAGGTGGGAAAACAGACCACCTTCCCTCTGGAAGTCGAGCTAAGGAAGGCGGGCGCGGGTGTAAACGCGTGCGCCGACCTGCGCAGATAGACCAAGGAGGGAGAGCGGGGCGGTGTTCCATAGCTGTTATCTGGAGGCCGAGACTGGAACCGTTCTGGGAAGATAGGAACCATAGACAAAGCTGTACGAAAGAAAAAATACCAGCAGATGATATGCGCCACAAAAGAATCAGCATGCGCACTGATAAGCACCAGCGTGCGCAAGTTCACAAAAGGAAAAGAATCATCATCAAAAAGGCTTGAGTTCCCAGGAAGTGCGCGAAAGAATCACGCATCGGAAGAAGCTTGCGCTGTTAACCATATACCTATCCTCGGAGCAGAGCTGACAACCTGGAGCCTATGAAGAGCTATCTCCCAGCCATCCGAAATGATTTTTTCATCCCAGCTGAGAGGTAATGAATTTCGAAATTATTATACTTGAAACTGTTGAGAGCAGATGTGCGCAGGTGGTAGAGCAGCGCAAGGTGTTCAGCAGCGCAGACCGCGCCAGAGTGCAAGACTGTGCGCTAGACTCCAGAGAGGTAATGATATCCGTGCTTGAGTGCTTGTTCGAGGACGAACAAGGGGCAAGTGTGGGGGGTTTGATAGAGCCTATTTATACGCATTATTTAGATCTTAACCGTATGCTTGATCGCATTATTTTATGTACAAGATTACTGGTTTCCAGTGTTTTTGTATTGCAGGGCAAAACGAGGGCCTAGGCCGGATACGCGCTAACAGGCAGCGTTTAGGACGCACAGCACACAGCCTGCGGAGCTAGCGGCGCAAACAGAAGAAATGGCGAGACACAGCGGAGTTGCGTCGACCAAATGCGCTAAGCAGTACGCCGTGCGCCAGGCGCAGAGTCCAGTACTTCCTAATCCTGACATGACCAGATTTGGAAGTTGCCAAAGATGGACCTCTCGAGCAGTATATAAAGGGGAGGAGGTCTAGGGCTTCGGGGGGAGATAGAGATATATCATCATCAGACTTATCAGCCTTCAGGAGATCAGCCTCACGAGAGGGCGAGAGAGCGGCAAACTGGAAAATACATGGACTTGTTGAGAGGACTTGCGCCAGCCGACTGCGCCAGCCGAGAGACATACTGCACGCACTGTTTGCTACTTGTTTCTCAGACACATTAGTTATTATTTACTATTCTATGATGTTTATCACTAGCATGTCTAGCTAAACGCTTAGTGTTGGTTGGGCATGAATCTATGATATATTTCCTTTGAGACTTGAGCTTAATGCATAGTTTGCTTGCTTGTATTAACTGCGCAAACCAATCACTCACCCCCCCAATCTTCGTAAGTGTAGGTCACTGGCTAGAACTGAACTACTTGCTCCCTGTGGAGATCGACCCTTACTTAATCGCTGTACAGAGTGGAAGAGGAAGGATTATATTTGACGCGCACAACGACGCGCGATCACTCATCTTCTCACCTTGAGAAGGACCGGTGGTACTTGACAGTGGCTGTTCAGCCCACATGACAGAAGAAGCCAGCTATCTGACCGATGTACAGAACCTGGATGGGAGATTTGGTACATTTAGTGATGAGACAAAACTAAAGGTCATTGGTCAAGGTACATTATCTGTTCAAGGGATGCCCTTGATAGACCCTATTTATACACATTATTTAGATCATAACCCTATGCTTGTTTGCATTATTTTATGTACAAGATTACTGGTTTCCAGAGTTTTTGTATTTCAGGGCAAAACGAGGGCCTAAGCAGGATACGCGCTATTAGGCAGCGTTTAGGACGCGCATCACACAAGCCTGCGGAGCTAGCGGCGCAAACAGAAGAATTGGAAAAGTCGACCACGGTGCGCTAACCGATTGCGCTAACCAAGATGCCGTGCGCCATGCGCAGATGGTGGTGTTTCCAAATCCTGACACCACCAGATTTGGAAGTTGCCAAGAATGGGCCTCTTGAGCAGTATATAAAGAAGAAGAAGGCTAGGGTTTTATAATCATAACATCACAAGCGAGACCAGAGCCTCAGAGCCAGTTTCAAAAACACACGAGCTTGCTGAGAGGACCTGCGCTAGCCGACTGCGCCAGCCAAGACTGCAACCTGCACGCACTATTTGCTATTGTTTTCTTGGATACTTTAGTTATTATTTACTGTTTCTATGATGTTTACCACTAGCATGTCTAGCTAAACGCTTAGTATCGGTTGGGCATGAATCTATGAGTATTTCCTGTGAGACTTGCGCTTAATGCATAGCTTGTTTGCTTATATTAATTCTGTGCACATTGTTGGTAGCTAGTTGCATGAGTAGGGGAAGCCTTGAACCACAATCCTACTCTTGTTGCTTGTTGTTGTATGTTAAACTAGTTGAATAGCCTGACGGTGCCAACTAGGAGTAACGCACTAGGATAAGCAATTGCTACCTTGATCGGATTCGTAGTTGTTTAGTCTAGCTCAAGAATTAATAGCACATGAACTTTGATCGGAACATGCGCACATGTTAGGAAGCCTTGATCGGACACTAACATTAGCAAACCAAACTATAGACATTTAGAGTCGATGATAAGGAATACACTCATAGAGGATTGTCTGCGCCGATACTTCTCATAGTCATAGTACTTAGTCTCTACTGCCTGCGCACGTCTAATGCAATTCCTGCGTTTACCACTGTTTACTTGCGCATCGCGCAACCCCAATCACTCACACCCCCAATTTTCGTAAGTGTAGGTCACTGGTTAAAACTAAATTGCTTGCTCCCTGTGGAGATCGACCCTGACTTAACCGCTGTACTAGTGGAAGAGGAAGGATTAATTTGATGCGTACAATGACGCGCGATCAAATTTTGGCGCCGTTGCCGGGGAGCAACACAGCTAAGTTTTAGCTAGTTTACGTTTTTCCTTTCTAGTAACTAGTTATTTCAGTTTGTTTTGTTTTCTCGTTGTTGTTTCTGACAGCGCGCAATCAACATCAGCCTGCGCAACCTTGAAACAGTTGCGCTGCGCAGATTCTAGTTGCGCACTGACTGACGCAACAGCTTAGTTATCTTTTAATTTCGTTTTCTTTGAGATTTAGAACAGGTTATGGAGGATAACAGTGTCGTTGGGGATAACTTAGGGGACAGAACCCCGGAAGAAGCAAGAGCACACAACCACGCAGCCCTGTTCAGAGAGGAATTGCAGCGCGAGGTTGAAGCACGGATGGCCGCTGAATTGTATAATGCGCCACCCGCGCGACAAGCTGCGCGACGCAGAACAGTGCGCGAGATGTCAGCCCCACTCACTGTTAACCAACCATGGTGCATCACGCTTCCGCCAGACGGTCATTTTGAACTGAGGAGCTCGCTCATTCATCACATGCCCAAGTTCCACGGGATGAACAACGAAAATCCAGTCAAGCATGTGCGAGAGTTCCTAGTCATCTGCGAGAACATGAAGACCGAAGGGGAGAGCGATGAGGCGCTGAAGATGAAGGCATTCCCATTTTCACTGTGTGATACAGCCAGACATTGGTTGATGAACTTACCCGCAGGATCAATTCACACATGGGAGCAGCTGCAGAAGAAGTTCCTGGACAAATTCTATCCCGCAGCAAAGATCGCGCTACTCAAGAGAGAACTGGCCGCGCCAAGGCAGGGCGCAGGAGAGTCGCTGTCAGAGTATTACGAGCGTTTCAGGGAGCTAGAGGCCAACTGCTACAATCACGGCCTGCCCCAAAATGTGCTGATAGAGAACTTTCTGAATGGATTGCTACCCATGGAGCTGAGGTTATTGAACGCATGTGCAGGAGGCGACATTTGCAACATGTATCCAGAAGACGCGTGGCAGCTGATAGAAGACTCTGCTGGGCAGGTAAGACATCAGCTAACACTTGAAAATAGTCGTACTCGTTCTGTGCATCAGGTAGAAACAAGCGCTGAGATCAAGGAAATGAAGGCCATGCTGCAGAAGTTGATGAGTGCGCAAGGCGCACAACCAGTTGCGCCAAAGACATGCGAATTCTGCAGGTCCATCGAGCACAAAACTGATGAATGTCCCACAATTTTCGAGGAATCAGGAGATGTCAATGCTCTCGGAGGATGGGATAACAGAGGACCACAGAGGCAGAATCAGCCGCGCTTTGGACTTGCTGCAAATGGGTTTAGATGGAAGGAGGAAAATAATTTCCAGAGGCAGTCCGCAGATCAATGCGCGCCACAGCAGACGCAACAAGCTGCGCCCTATAATCCACCGCATCGCCGCACTGACGCACCCGCGCATAACAACCAGCAACCGAGGCGATCTTTGGAAGATATCGTGGGGCAGCTAGCAGACACAGTGCGCAAAAATGACGAGAAGTATGACAAGCGGTTCGAGTCCATTGAAAAGCAGCTATCACAGATCGCTACCACGGTTTATGAGCTAAAGAAGAGCGATGGCAACCTGCCTTCGCAAGTGATTCAGAACCCCAAGGGAGGAGTCAATGCAGTGACACTGAGGACTGGGCGCACGATAGGAACAGAGCAGACTACGAAGGCGCCCGCGCAACCAGCTGCGCAAGTCCCGAATCTAGCAGAGCAGAATGCGCAACCGGAGCCAGACGCGCAACTAGAAGCACCAGCCACAAGCCAGCAGGGCGCAGCGCCAGGTATAACACAATTAAAAGACAAGGGCACGAATCGTACTAATATACCTGCACCTTTCCCTTTGCAGGCACCATCGGCTAGGAAGGAAGCGCTGGACAAAGAGCTATATGAAAGGTGGAAATAAACATTCCCCTTATTGAAGCAGTTCGGCAGATCCCTAGGTACGCCAAGTTCTTGAAGGAGCTGTGCACAAACAAGCGAAGGAAAGGCGAGTGCGCACAGGTAATGCTAAATGCGCAGGCCTCAGCGATCGTGCAACATAAGGTACCACCTAAGTGCCGAGATCCAGGTACGTTCACTATCCCATGCACTCTAGGTAAGACCACAGTGAGCAATTGCATGATTGATTTAGGCGCATCCATAAATTTGCTACCCTATTCCCTATATGCGACATTGCGCCTTGGACCACTAAAGCCTGCAGGTCTCACCATTCAGCTAGCAGATCGGTCGTGCAAACAACCTGCGGGCATGATAGAGGATGTTCTTGTGCGAGTAGGAGAGCTGGTGTTCCCAGCAGATTTCTATGTGCTAGAAATGGAGGGTAAATCGAGCACCAGCAATGCGCAGATCTTACTGGGCAGACCTTTTCTGATGACCGCGCGCACAAAGATAGACGTGTGGAGGGGCACACTCTCTATGGAGGTTGATGGCGAAGAAATCCACTTCAACATATTTAAAGGGATGCAACACCCACATGAGGACGCCACAGTGCACGCAATGGACAGCATTGATGATTTAGTCACAGATGCGCAATGTGCAAGCGCGATGGTAGGACTAGAGCAACTGGCACAGGCAGAGTTGGAGTAGCAGGAAGACGAGCTGAGCAGTGCTGAACCAGAATCGGAACAGGTACACGATATAGTTCCTATTTGCACTGCTAATAAAATCTTGCCCTCTATTGAATAGGCACCCAAGATCGAGCTGAAGCAACTTCTAGAGCACCTCAAATACATTTTCTTAGGAAATGAGGACACCCTGCCAGTGATCATAAAGAAAGGATTAGAAAAGGAGCAGGAAGCGCGCTTACAGCAGGTGCTGCGCAAGAACCAGCGCGCCATAGGATGGACACTTGCCGATCTGCGTGGAGTGAGCCCAGACGTATGCATGCATAGAATTCTATTGGAGGATGGTGCCAAACCATCCAGAGAGGCTCAGCGCAGATTAAACCCAAATATGATGGAGGTAATGCAGAAGGAGATCCTTAAGATAGTCGACGCAGGAGTCATTTACCCGATCTTAGACAGCAAATGGGTCAGTCCAGTGCATGTTGTGCCAAAGAAAGGAGGAATCACAGTAGAAGAAAATGCGCAGGGCGAGCTAGTTCCCAAGCGCATGCAAACTGGATGGCGCATGTGCATCGACTACAGGAAGCTTAACGCAGTCACGCGCAAGGACCATTTCCCGCTACCCTTCATAGACCAAATGCTAGACCGATTAGCGGGGAAGCCCTACTTTTGCTTCTTGGACGGATATTCAGGGTACAACCAGATACCCATAGCTGCGGAGGATCAAGAGAAGACCACGTTCACCTGCCCGTTCGGTACGTTTGCGTTTCGGCGCATGTCATTTGGGCTGTGTAATGCGCCAGGTACGTTCCAACGTCTAGTCATGAGCATTTTTTCTGATATGATTGGTATATGCATAGAAGTGTTCATGGATGATTTTACTGTGTATGGAGGTACCTTTGATGCATGCTTAAATCATCTTGATAAAGTCTTAGCGTGCTGCATTTCAAAGAATCTAGTACTAAATTATGAAAAATGTCATTTCATGGTATCGCATGGTGTAGTACTAGGACATATCATCTCAGAGGAGGGGATCAAGGTAGATAAAGCTAAGATAGATCTTATTTCTAATCTGCCTTACTCCACTAACGCGCGCGACGTGAAGTCATTCCTAGGGCATGCCGGGTTTTACAGGCGTTTTATAAAAGACTTCTCTAAAATTTGTATATCCCTGTCTAACCTCTTGCAAAAGGATGTGTGCTTCGACTTTACTGATGAGTGCAGGGCAGCATTTAATAAGCTGAAGGAGGCGCTGACAAGTGCGCCAGTGTTGCGCGCGCCAGACTGGAGCCTACCATTCGAACTAATGTGCGACGCAAGTGATTACGCAGTAGGAGCAGTCCTGGGACAGCGCGTGGACAAGAAACCGCACGTGATTACGCAGTAGGAGCAGTCCTAGGACTGGAGCCAGCTGATAGAGGCTATTTGTACGCATTATTTAGATCATAACCCTATGCTTGTTTGCAATATTTTATGAGCAAGATTACTCGTTTCTAGTGTTTTTGTATTACAGGGCAAAACGAGTCTTTGAGTCGGATACCCGCTAACAGGCAGCGTTCTAGGAGTGAAAGATCCGCCTGCGAAGCTAGCAGCACAAACAGGAGAGAAGTTGGCGAGAGTCAGCAGAGGTGCGCTAGCCGATGCCGTGCGCCAAGCGCAAAGTCCAGTACTGCCTAATCTTGACGTGACCAGATTTGGAAGTTGCCAAAAGTGAGCTTCCCAAGCAGTAAATAAACAAGAGGAAGGCTAGGGCAACAAGGAGAGAGAAACAAGAGACTTTCTGGAGACGCATCAGAGATCACCAAGAGGCACTACGGAGCAGAACTGGAAAACACAAGGACGTGTTGAGAGGATTTGCGCCAGACCGACTGCGCCAGCCGAGAAGACAAGTTGCACGCACTGTTTGCTTCTGTTTTCTCAGACACATTAGTCATTATTTACTATTCTATGATGTTTATCAGTAGCATGTCTAGCTAAACTCTTAGTGTTGGTTGGGCATGAATCTATGATGTATTTTCTTTGAGACTTGAGCTTAATGCATAGTTTACTTACTTGTATTAATCCCGTGCATACGGAGACAGCTAGTTGCATGAGTAGGGGAAGCCTTGAACCGCAATCTTACTTGTGTTGCTTGCTTGTCATATGTTAAACTAGTTGATAGCTTTACGGTGACAACTAGGAGTAACGAGCTAGGGTGATCAGTTGCTACTTTGAACGGATTCGCAACTGTTTTAGTCTATGTTCTAAGGATTAATAGCACATGAACTTTGAACGGAACATGCGCACGTGTTAGAAAGCCTTGACCGGACACTAGCCCAGGTAAACCGAAAACTATAGACGTTTAGTGCAAATTTCCTGCGTTACACTAGTTACTGTTCACTTGCGCATCGCGCATTTCAATCACTCACACACCCCCCATTGTCGTAAGTGTAGGTTGCTAGCTAGAACTGAACTACTTGCTCCCTGTGGAGATCGACCCTTACTTAACCGCTGTACTAAGTGGAAGAGGAAGGATTATATTTGACGCGCACAACGACGCGCGATCAAATTTTGGCGCCGTTGCCGGGGAGCAACACAGCTAAGTTCTAGTTAGTTTACGTTTTTTTCCTTTTTTAGTAACTAGTTATTTCAGTTTGTTTTGTTTTCGTTGTTGTTTCTGACAGCGCGCAATCACCATTAGCCTGCGCAACCTTGAAACAGTTGCGCTGCGCAGATTCTAGTTGCGCACTGACAGACGCAACAACATTAGTTATCTTTTAATTTCATTTTCTTTGAGATTCAGAACAGGGTATGGAGGATAACAGTGTCGTAGGAGACAACTTGGGGGACAGAACCCCAGAGGAAGCAAGAGCACATAACCGCGCAGCCCTGTTCAGAGAGGAAGTGCAGCGCGAGGTTGAAGCAAGGAGGGCCGCTGAAGTGTATCATGCGCCACCCGTGCAACAAGCCGCGCGACGCAGAACAGTGCGTGAGATCTCAGCCCCTGTCACTATTAACCAGCCATGGTGCATCGTGCTTCCACCAGGCGGTCATTTTGAGCTAAGGAGCTCGCTCATCCATCACATGCCCAAGTTCCACGGGATGAACAATGAAAATCCAGTCAAGCATGTGCGAGAGTTCCTAGTCATTTGCGAGAACATGAAGACCGAAGGGGAGAGTGATGAGGCACTGAAAATGAAGGCATTCCCATTTTCATTGTGTGATACAGCCAGACATTGGTTGATGAATTTACCCGCAGGATCCATTCACACATGGGAGCAGCTGCAGAAGAAATTCCTAGATAAATTCTATCCAGCAGCAAAGATTGCGCTGCTCAGAAGGGAACTGGCCGCGCCAAGGCAGAGCGCAGGGGAGTCTCTGTCAGAATATTACGAGCATTTCAGGGAGCTGGAGGCCAATTGTTACAATCACGGCCTGCCCCAGAATGTGCTGATAGAGAACTTCCTGAATGGGCTGCTTCCCATGGAGCTGCAACTACTGAATGCATGCGCAGGCGGGGACATTTGCAACATGTACCCAGAGGATGCGTGGCAGCTGATAGAAGACTCTGCTGGGCAGGTAAGACATCAACTAACGCTTGAAAATAGTCGTGCTCGTTCTGTGCATCAGGTCGAAACAAGCGCTGAGATCAAGGAAATGAAGGCCATGCTGCAGAAATTGATGAGTGCGCAGAGCGCACAACCAGTTGCGCCAAAGGTATGTGAATTCTGCAGGTCCACCGAGCACAAGACAGATGAATGCCCAACACTTTTTGAAGAATCTGGAGATGTCAACGCTCTTGGAGGATGGGACAACAGAGGGCCGCAGAGGCAGAATCAGCCGCGCTTTGGGCTTGCCGCAAATGGATTCAGATGGAGGGAAGAGAACAATTTCCAGAGGCAGTCCACTGATCAGCGCGCGCCACAACAGACGCAACCAGCTGCGCCCTACAATCCACCGCATCGCCGTAATGACGCACCAGCGCATAACAACCAGCAACCGAGGCGATCCCTAGAAGATATCGTGGGGCAGCTAGCAGACACAGTGCGCAAAAATGACGAGAAATATGACAAAAGGTTCGAGTTCATCGAAAAGCAGTTATCACAGATCGCAACCACAGTATATGAGCTAAAAAAGAGCGATGGCAACCTGCCTTCGCAAGTGATTCAGAACCCTAAAGGAGGAGTCAATGCAGTGACACTGAGGACTGGGCGCACAGTAGGAACAGAGCAGACCGCACAGGCGCCCGCGCAACCAGTTGCGCAAGTCCCGGATCCAGCAGATCAGAATGCGCAACCAGAGCAAGATACGCAACCAGAAGCGCCAGCAACAAACCAGCAGGGCAACACGCCAGGTATGTCTCAGTCCAGAAACAAGGACATAAATTGTACTAACATACCTGCACCTTTCCCTGTGCAGGCACCATTGGCTAGAAAGGAAGCGTTGGACGAGGAGCTTTATGAGTTGTTCAGCAAGGTGGAAATCAATATTCCCCTCATTGAAGCTATTCGGCAGATTCCCAGGTATGCAAAGTTTTTAAAAGAGCTGTGCACAAACAAAAGGAGGAAGGGCGAATGCGCACAGGTAATGCTAAATGCGCAGGCCTCAGCAATCGTGCAACAAAAGGTAACACCTAAGTGCCGAGATCCAGGTACATTTACTATTCCATGCACGCTAGGTAAGACCACAGTGAGTAATTGCATGATCGATTTAGGCGCATCCATCAATTTGCTACCTTATTCCCTATATACGACATTGCGCCTTGGACCACTAAAGCCTGCAGGTCTCACCATTCAGCTAGCAGATAGATCGTGCAAACAACCTGCAGGCATGATAGAAGATGTCCTAGTTCGAGTAGGAGAGCTGGTGTTCCCAGCAGATTTTTATGTGCTCGAAATGGAGGGTGAATCAAGCGCCAGCGGTGCGCAGATCCTCCTAGGCAGACCGTTTCTGATGACCGCGCGCACAAAGATAGACGTGTGGAGGGGCACGCTCTCCATGGAGGTAGATGGCGAAGAAATCCATTTCAACATATTCAAGGGGATGCAACATCCACATGAGGACGCTACAGTGCACGCAATGGACAGCATTGACGATTTAGTCACAGAAGCGCAATGTGCGAGCGCAACCGTAGGACCAGAGCTACTGACACAGGCAGAGCTGGAGGAGCAAGAGGAAGAGCTGAGCAGTGCGGAACCAGCACCCACACAGGTACGTGATATAGTTCATATTTGCACCGCTAACAAAATCTTGCCCTCTATTGAACAGGCACCCAAGATCGAACTGAAGCAACTCCCAGAGCACCTCAAATACATTTTCTTGGGAGATGAGGACACCCTGCCAGTGATCATAAAGAAAGGATTAGAAGAGGAGCAGGAGGCACGCTTACAACAGGTACTGCGCAAGAACCAGCGCGCCATAGGATGGACACTTGCCGATCTGCACGGAGTGAGCCCAGACGTGTGCATGCATAGGATTCTATTGGAAGATGGTGCCAAACCATCCAGAGAGGCTCAGCGCAGGTTGAATCCAAATATGATGGAGGTAGTGCAAAAGGAAGTCCTGAAATTGCTTGGCGCAGGGGTCATTTACCCAATCTCGGACAGCAAATGGGTCAGTCCGGTGCATGTTGTGCCAAAGAAAGGAGGAATCACAGTGGAAGAAAATGCGCAGGGCGAGCTAGTTCCCAAGCGCATACAAACTGGCTGGCGCATGTGCATCGACTACAGGAAGCTTAACGCAGTAACGCGCAAGGACCACTTCCCGCTACCCTTCATGGACCAGATGCTGGATCGCTTAGCAGGTAAACCTTATTTTTGTTTCTTGGACGGATATTCAGGGTACAACCAGATACCCATAGCTGCGGAAGATCAAGAGAAGACCACATTCACATGCCCGTTCGGTACGTTTGCGTTTCGGCGCATGTCTTTTGGGCTGTGCAACGCGCCAGGTACGTTCCAACGCCTTGTCATGAGCATTTTCTCTGATATGATTGGTATATGCATAGAAGTGTTCATGGATGATTTTACCGTATATGGAAGTACCTTTGATGCATGCTTAACACATCTAGATAAAGTCTTAGCGCGCTGCATTTCTAAGAACTTAGTGCTAAATTACGAAAAATATCATTTCATGGTAACGCACGGAGTAGTACTAGGTCATATCATTTCAGAGGAGGGGATCAAGGTAGACAAAACTAAGATAGATCTTATTTCTAATCTACCTTATGCCACCAACGTGCGCGACGTGAAATCATTCTTAGGGCATGCTGGGTTCTACAGGCGTTTTATCAAAGATTTCTCTAAAATTTGTATACCCCTGTCTAACCTTTTGCAAAAAGATGTGTGCTTCGACTTTACTGATGAGTGCAGGGCTGCGTTTGATAAGCTGAAAGAAGCGCTGACCAGTGCGCCAGTAATGCGCGCACCAGACTGGAACCTGCCGTTTGAGCTGATGTGCGACGAAAGTGATTATGCAGTAGGTGCAGTCTTGGGGCAGTGCGTAGACAAGAAGCCGCATGCCATTTACTATGTATCGCGCACACTGGACTCTGCGCAGAGGAACTACACCACCACGGAGAAAGAGCTGCTGGCAATTGTATTTGCGCTGGAGAAGTTCCGAGCATATGTTCTGGGCGCAAGAGTCATCATCTACACTGACCACGCAGCTATCCGCTACCTCATGTCCAAGAAAGAAACCGAGCTACGCCTGATGCGCTGGGTGCTCTTACTGCAGGAATTTGACTTGGAGATCAAAGACAAGAAGGGCACGGAGAATCCAGTTGCTGATCACCTGAGCAGGATCGTGAAAGAGGAGGAACCAGGGCAGATCACGGAAACATTCCCTGACGAGCATCTGATGGCGCTGACAGGTAAGGTACCATGGTATGCGCACATCGCAAATTACCTGGTCACAGGTACGTTTCCTCCGCATTTCAATAAAACTCAGTGCATGCGATTAAAACATGAGTCCAAACATTACCTTTGGGATGATCCTTACATGCTTAGAATAGGACCAGATCAGATATTGAGGCATTGCGTGCCTGACCACGAAATTAATTCTGTTTTGATGTTTTGTCATGCGCACGCATGCGGAGGACACTTCGGTCCCAAGCGCACAAGCAGAAAGGTTCTGGACTGCGGATTCTATTGGCCGCACCTGTTTAGAGACGCCTATAATCACTGCAGGAATTGTAACAGGTGCCAGCGCACAGGAGGAATATCCGCGCGCAATGAGATGCCGCAGACCCCGATTCTGGTGGATGAAGTGTTCGATGTTTGGGGAATCGACTTCATGGGGCCATTTCCTCCATCTGCAGGTTACGAGTACATATTGGTGGCAGTAGACTATGTCTCCAAATGGGTTGAAGCTAAGGCTACGCGGAAGGATGATGGTAAGACTGTCGCTGATTTTCTCAGAACTAACATATTTTGCAGGTACGGAGTGCCTAAGGCAGTAATCAGCGACCAGGGGACACACTTTTGCAACAGGGTCGTGGCGCAAGTTTTCAAGCACTATGGGGTGCGCCACAAGACGTCCACCGCTTACCATCCGCAGACGAATGGACAGGCCGAAGTTCCTAACAGGGAGATCAAGCGCATCTTAGAAAAGACTGTGAGACCATCGCGCAAAGATTGGAGCCAGCGCCTTGATGATGCGCTATGGGCATACCGTACTGCGCATAAGACGCCCATTGGGACCTCACCATTTCGTCTGGTCTATGGGAAAGCATGCCACCTGCCAGTAGAGCTCAAGCACAAGGCATATTGAGCCTTACGCATTTGCAACCTGAACTTGGATGAGGCAGGAAGGGAGCGCGCATTTGAGCTGAACGAACTAGAAGAGCTGCGCCTGGACGCCTATGAGGGACTGCGCGATTACAAGGAGCGCACCAAGGCCTTTCACGACAAGCATATCCTCAGACGCACTTTTGAACCAGGAGACCAGGTATTACTATTCTCATCACGCCTGAAGCTTATGCCTGGAAAGCTGCGCAGCAAATGGACTGGACCATACACGGTCACCAAGGTTTTCCCCTACGGAACAATCGAGTTAGAAGACGGGCACCGGCGTCGTTTTCAGGTTAATGGGCAGAGAGTCAAACGGTACTTAGGAGAACCTTGGGATAGCACAGCACGCAACATTGACTTGGCCGAACCAGAGATAATAGATGCGCAAGCTGCAGCGCCAGCCACACCACCGGATGTACCAGAGGGAGAACTGGAACCTATTGCTTATATCTCTTCTTCCTCTGCATTTGCCCTCGTTACGCATAATTTATCACATGCTGACTTCCCATCTTACCCTTTGCGCAGGACCAATGAGATCGCAACACACACACTGGTGCAGGAACACTCAGAAGCAAGAGTGGGGGAGGTCGCAGGCACACATTTTGGCACGTAACGAGGTACAGTCGAGCCAACGACGTTAAACAAAGGCACTTGTCGGGAGGTAACCCGACACGTTTTTACTTTTGCATATTTTATTTTCTACTTGTTTTGTTTTTCTTTGAGTTTTTTTTAGCTAGTTTCGGACTTGGTAGTTTTTTAGTCACGCAGTAGTGCGCAGGACCGTGCGCCTAGCACTGCGCAGGTCAGATGCGCTAGCCAGGGGAGTATATAAGGCAGGACTTAGGAAAAAAATCCAGCACTTTTCACTCGACCGTTGCACACGAGCCCCCGCCTTCAGACCTCTGCCCGTCGATCAGCGCCCAACCCAGCGTCCGTTTAGAGTGATTCGAGGACCACACAGCCGCACTACCCCCAGGTAACCTCTCCCCCCGATTTCAGCAGCCCCCGTCCATCCAGCAGAACCCTCTCCAGTACCACCACCAGCACCAGCACCGGCAGCCCCCGCAGCAACACCCACCCCTGAACCAGAACCAATACCACCACCAGCAGTTTCCCCTGCCCGGCCTTCTGTTCCGGAGTCCCCCATAGCCTATCCCAGCGTAGACTCCGATTCCATTTGGGATTCCCTTTCCGAGGATGACCTCGTAGCGCCGCCTGACCCCCTCACCATAGTGCCACCAGCCTCCGACACCGACTACGTGACAGATTCTTCAGAGGATGAGGCGCTTGGCTCAGCAGCTGCGTCTAGCTCGGAGGACTTCTAAGGCCGAGGGGCAGCAGCATTAGTTTTCTTTAGGGTGGTGTCTTTAATTTTGCTGCGTCTTATTGGATATTATGTGCTGAATATTTGTGCCGCATATTTTGGGACCCTGTGCTATCGTTTATGCTGTGTGACTATTTGTTTTTGTTCTTATGTTCTTTATTTTTCCATTACATGCATGTGTGCGCTCTCCATGCGCTTGCGCTTGAGTCGTGGGCACACGTCTCTGTTCAAGTGTGTGGGGGGGGGGGGGGGGGCGTTACATTCACTTTTCACGTTTTTGAGCATTTTAGTGTAGCTTAGTTTAAGTTAAAGAGAATAGTAGCAGTAGTGCGCTAGAGTGCAGGATGCGCATGCGCTCCAGCTTGTTTTGCGCTATCCATATTGCGTGCGCTGCTATCTACTGTTTTAGTATAATTTTTTCGTTTTTTTCCTGTTAGTTGGGATATGCAGGGGATGTGGAGTTGACAGAAATGCTCCAGAGAGGCGGTTAGTCGCTTTTGCTTCGAAGGCAAGGTATATGGTCGAGAGCGTTAGTGGAGGCCGGTGCTTCGCAGCCTTCGGGACAAAAGAGCGCGCTCAGTCACGCAGATGCCAAAGGTGAAATACCCATAGCGTGGCGAGGTGGGAAAACAGACCACCTTCTCTCTGGAAATCGAGCTAAGGAAGGCAGGCGCGGATGTAAACGCGTGCGCTGACCTGCGCAGACAGACCAAAGGAGAGAGAGCGGGGCGAGTTCCATAGCTGCTATCCGAAGGCTGAGACTGGAACTGCTCTGGGAATGTGAGAAATTAAAAAGAAAGCTGTACAAAAGAAAAATACCAGCAGATGATACGCGCTACAAAAGAATCAGCATGCGCACAAGCATCAACATGCGCAAAGACCATAAGGAAATCATCAGAAAGCTCAGGTTCCCAAGAAGTGCGCGGACGAATCACGCACTGGAAGAAGCTGCGTTATCCACCATATACCTATCTTCGGAGTAGGAGCTGGCAGCCTGGAGCCTAAGAAGAGCTATCTCCCAGCCATCCAAAAATCTTCATCCCGGCTGAGAGGTAATGAATTTCGAAATTATTATATTAGAACTGTTGAGTGCAGTTGTGCGCAGGTGATAGAGCAGTACGAGTTGAGCAATTGTGCATTTGCATCAGAGTGCAAGACTGTGCGCTAAACTCCAGAAGAGGTAATTGTATCCGCGCTTCAGTGCTTGTTCGGGACGAACAAGGGGCAAGTGTGGGGGGTTTGATAGAGGCTATTTGTACGCATTATTTAGATCATAACCTTATGCTTGTTTGCAATATTTTATGAGCAAGATTACTCATTTCTAGTGTTTTTGTATTACAGGGCAAAACGAGTCTTTGAGTCGGATACGCGCTAACAGGCAGCGTTCTAGGAGTGAAAGATCCGCCTGCGAAGCTAGCAGCACAAACAGGAGAGAAGTTGGGGAGAGTCAGCAGAGGTGCGCTAGCCCATGCGCTAGCCGATGCCGTGCGCCAAGCGCAAAGTCCAGTACTGCCTAATCTTGACGTGACCGGATTTAGAAGTTGCCAAAAGTGAGCTTCCCAAGCAGTAAATAAACAAGAGGAAGGCTAGGGCAACAAGGAGAGAGAAACAAGAGACTTTCTGGAGACGCATCAGAGATCACCAAGAGGCACTGCGCAGGAGAACTGGAAAACACACGGACGTGTTGAGAGGATTTGCGCCAGACCGACTGCGCCAGCCGAGAAGACAAGCTGCACGCACTATTCTATGATGTTTATCAGTAGCATGTCTAGCTAAACTCTTAGTGTTGGTTGGGCATGAATCTATGATGTATTTTCTTTGAGACTTGAGCTTAATGCATAGTTTACTTACTTGTATTAATCTTGTGCATACGGAGACAGCCAGTTGCATGAGTAGGGGAAGCCTTGAACCGCAATCTTACTTGTGTTGCTTGCTTGTCATATGTTAAACTAGTTGATAGCTTTACGGTGACAACTAGGAGTAACGAGCTAGGGTGATCAGTTGCTACTTTGAACGGATTCGCACCTGTTTTAGTCTATGTTCTATGGATTAATAGCACATGAACTTTGAACGGAACATGCGCACGTGTTAGAAAGCCTTGACCGGACACTAGCCCAAGTAAACCGAAATTTATAGACGTTTAGAGTCGATGATAAGGAATGCACTCATAGAGGATTGTCTGCCCAATGCTTCTCATAATCATAGTATTTAATCTCTACTGCTTGCGCACGTCTAGTGCAAATTTCCTGCGTTACACTAGTTACTGTTCACTTGCGCATCGCGCATTTCAATCACTCACACACCCCCCATTGTCGTAAGTGTAGGTTGCTAGCTAGAACTGAACTACTTGCTCCCTGTGGAGATCGACCCTTACTTAACCACTGTACTAAGTGGAAGAGGAAGGATTATATTTGACGCGCACAACGACGCGCGATCACCAGCGCCTAGACGATGCGCTGTGGGCATACCAGACCGCGCATAAGACACCAATCGGGACTTCACCGTTTAGGTTGGTCTATGGAAAGGCGTGCCATCTGCTAGTAGAATTGGAGCACAAAGCATACTGGGCACTGCGCATATGCAACCTAAACTTGGATGAGGCTGGCAAGGAGCGCGCGTTTGAGCTGAGTGAATTAGAAGAGCTGCGCCTGGATGCCTATGAGGGACTGCGCGATTACAAAGCACGCACCAAGGCATTTCACGACAAGAATATTCTTAGACGCACTTTTGAGCCAGGAGACCAGGTACTGTTGTTCTTCTCGCGCCTAAAGCTCATGCCAGGGAAGCTGCGCAGCAAATGAACAGGACCGTACACAGTCACCAAGGTTTTCCCCTACGGAACAATCGAGTTAGAAAATGAGCACCGGCATCGTTTTCAGGTCAATGGGCAGAGAGTCAAACGGTATCTAGGAGAACCTTGGGATGACACAGCGCGCGAAATTGAATTGGCAGAACCTGAGATAGTAGATGCACAGGTTACTGTGCCAGAGTCATCACCCGACGCGCCAGAGGGAGAACAGGGGACTATTGCTCATATTTCTTCTCCCTCTTTACCTTCCCTCGTTACTTACAATTTATCACATACTATTAACCATGCTGACCACCCGCCCGACCCTTTACGCAGGATCAAGAAGAACACAACGCATGCACAGGCACAGGGTCACTCAAGAGCAAGTGTGGGGGAAGCTGCTGGTATACTTTCACCCGAGTAACGAGGTACCGTCGAGCCAACGACGTTAAACAAAGGCACTTGTCGGGAGGTAACCCGACTCGTTTTACTTTTACATGTTTTTTTTAGTGTTTCTAGTGTCTTTTAGCTAGTTAGGGACTTGTAGTTTTTTTTAGTCGAGCAGCAGTGCGCAGGTCCGTGCGCACTTCAGTGCGCAGGACAGCTGCGCCAGTCAGGGGGTATATAAGGGCAGTACTTAGAAAATTTCAGCACTTTTTCACTCGACCGTGGCAAGTACAACTCCCGCCCTCACACCTCCGCTCACCGTCCGACGCTCTCACCAGCTTCCATCTAGAGAGATTTGAGGAGCACTCCGTCGACCATCCTCCAGGTAACCTTTCCCCCAGATTTGAGCAGATTCCAGTAGGGTTTGTGCGGTAGTGGAGTGCTCTAGGGTTTTGAAATCGCACCAGGCTAGAGTGCACTAATTGGAGTATTGGTTAGAGGGTTTTGTAGGCGGGGAGTAGGCGCCCAATCGGTGAAAGTTTCAGGGCATTTGGAGGAGTTTTGATTTTCTGAGCTTTAGAAGGTGTTGACCGGCGTTGACCAGAGAGACCCAGCCACAATGCAGCCTGCAGTGGATCAAGAAACCCCAGCTGTTTTCGCCAGCAAGTATGCCGCATTTCTGAGGCTAGAAATGTACGGGACTCCGTACATCAGCAGGGACTTCCTGCGCGAGGTCGGACTGGAGGACCTCGTTGTGGAGAGGCTGGCGTTAGCAGGCTGGGAGGCGCTGTTGGAACTCAACAGCGCATCAGACAAGGAGGACACCTGCAAGTTCCTGGCGTCGTTAGAACCAGGTGAGATGGAGATAAGGTACCGACACCGAGGGGTGTGGTACATTGCCTCGGCTAAGAGGCTGAAGCGCACACTGAGGTGCGCTAAGGTGAGAGAAGCTGACATGGACGCGCACACAAATCAAGAGGCGTGGCGCGAGATGGCGACCGGGCCAGTGTTTGCCGCGGGGCGCAGCAAGGGACGAGAACTGCGTGACCCGTGGATGTTCTACTTGTGGCGCTTGGTCGCCTATGCGATTATTGGGCGTTTTAATGGTGCGCCGAAGATCAGTTTGCTGGATATGGAGATCTTGAAAGGGTTTTATTATGGGAAGAGGGTGCTTTTTGTCCTGAACATGGTACACCACTGGAGCCGAGTTAGCACCAAGGGGCCGCTGACTTGCGGAGGAATTATTACGCACCTGCTGCGTGCGTTGCAAGGCGAGCCTGAGGTGCCTGAGCACACAATGGTGCCCGCTGTTCCTCGGGACTGTGCCCACATGCTGCAGATTAGGGCGGTAGCCGTGAGGGAGGATGGCACATTGGAGTGGTGCTACCGCCTGCAGCCGGCCAGAGTGCCGCGGCCAAGAGCGGAGAGCAGTGCGCAAGCAGCAGAGGCTGCGCAGGAGATGGAGGAGGACGAGGCCCCAGAGCCAGTTGTGCCTCCAGTCAGGAGCGCAAGGACCCGCGTGCAGACTGGAGCGCACCGGAGGGCCCGTGCACCGCAGGGGGAGCCAGTTACCATTTCCATCGAGGATTCTCCCCCGCGTGCACAAAGAAAGCGCCCGAGGACCGAGGCTGAGGAGGCGCCGGAGGAAGCATCAGCAGAGCAGCGCATGATGTTCAACGTCATGCGCGTGCTCGAGTATTTAGCGCCAGAGGGGGCGGACATAAGCATGAGCCCACCATCAGGGTGGAGATTTGGAGCCGCGATTCCCCCTCTCCTCAGCCTGCACCGGCCACCTCCAGGTTCCACCAGCGAGCCGCACCAGCCAGCCAGCCCTCTTACTCAGCCCCCAGTGCATCCAGCAGAGCTCTCTCCTTCACCAGCCCCGGCACCCGAACCAGCCCCAGCACCAGAGCCAGCCCCAGCAGCCCCAGAAACAGAGCCCACCCCCGAACCAGAACAAGTACCAGCACCTGCACCATCCCCTGCCCAGCCGTCCATTCCGAGGTCCCCTGTAGCCGAACCCATCATTAGCACCAGCTCAGACTCGCTATGGGACCCCGTCTCAGAGGACGACTTCGTGGCGCAGCCTGTCGCCCTTTCTGTTGTCCCGCCTTCCTCCAGCACCGATTATGTGACGGATTCTTCAAAGGAGGAGGCGCATGGTTCAGCGGCTGCGTCCAGCTCAAAGGACATATAGAGCTGTCGGGAGGGCGCATTATTCCTTTCGGGTGTTGTCTTTTTCTTTTATATACTGAACATTATTCGATATTATGTTGCTATATGTGTGCTGAACTCTTGTGCTACATATTTTGTGTCCCTATGCTATATTGCGCTGCTTTGACTATATGTTCTTCGTTTTTATGTTCTTTATTTTGCTTGCATGCATGTGCGCGTTCTCCGTGCGCTTGCGCTTGAGTCGTGGGGACACGTCTCTGTTTAAGTGTGGGGGGGGGGAGCGTTACATTTACATTTCACGTATTTTTGAGCTTTATAGTGTAGCTTAGATTAATTTAAGAAAATAGTAGCAGTAGTGCACTTGTGTGCGGGTTGCGCATACTGTCAGCTTGTTTTGCGCTATCCATATTGCGTGCGCTGCTATCAACTGTTTTAGTATTTTTTTCGCTTTTCTGCTCCTGTTAGTTGGGATATACAGGGGATGTGGACTTGACAGAAACGCTCTAGAGAGGCGGTTAGTCGTTCGAGCTTTGGAGGTGAGGTATATGGTCGAGAGTGCTAGTGGAGGCCTGTGCTTCGCGACCTTCGGAACAAGAGAGCGCGTTCAGTCACGCAGATGCCGAAGGCGAATACCCAAAGCGTGGCGAGGTGGGAAAACAGACCACCTTTCCTCTGGAAGTCGAGCTCAGGAAAGCGGGCGCGGGTGTAAACGCGTGCGCCGACCTGCGCAGATAGACCACGGAGGGAGAGGCTGCTCCTGTTAGCTGTTATCCGGAGGCCGAGACTGGAACCGCTTTGGGAAAGATAGGAACCATAGACAAAGCTGTACAAAAGAAAAAATACCAGCAGATGACATGCGCTACAAAAGAATCAGCATGCGCACAAATAAGCACCAGCATGCGCAAGGTCCAGAAAGAAAATTATCAAAAGGCTCAGGTTCCTGGGAAGTGCGCGGAAGAATCACGCACGGGAAGAAGCTGCGCTGTTAACCATATACCCATCCTCGGAGTGAGAGCTGACAACCTGGAGCCTATGAAGAGCTATCTCCCAGCCATCCGAAATGATCTTCATCCTAGCTGAGAGGTAACGAAATTCGAATTATTATATTAAAACTGTTGAAAGCAGATGCGCGCAGGTGGTAGAGCAGCGCAAGGTGAACAGTAGTGCAGATCGCGCCAGAGTGCAAGACTGTGCGCTAGACTCCAAAGAGGTAATAGTATCCGTGCTTGAGTGCTTGTTCGAGGACGAACAAGGGGCAAGTGTGGGGGGTTTGATAGAGCCTATTTATACACATTATTTAGATCATAACCCTATGCTTGTTTGCATTATTTTATGTACAAGATTACTGGTGTCCAGTGTTTTTGTATTTCAGGGCAAAACGAGGGCCTAAGCCGGATACGCGCTATTAGGCAGCGTTTAGGACGCGCATCACACAAGCCTGCGGAGCTAGCGGCGCAAACAGAAGAATTGGCAAAGTCGACCACGGTGCGCTAACAGATTGCGCTAACCAAGATGCCATGCGCCATGCGCAGATGGTGGTGTTTCCAAATCCTGACACCACCAGATTTGGAAGTAGCCAAGAATGGGCCTCTTGAGCAGTATATAAAGAAGAAGAAGGCTAGGGTTTATAATCATAACATCACAAGCGAGACCAGAGGCTCAGAGACACAAGATATCAGCGAGAGAGAGCCAGATTCAAAAACACACGAGCTTGCTGAGAGGACCTGCGCTAGCCGACTGCGCCAGCCAAGACTGCAACCTGCACGCACTATTTGCTATTGTTTTCTTGGATACTTTAGTTATTATTTACTGTTTCTATGATGTTTACCACTAGCATGTCTAGCTAAACGCTTAGTATCGGTTGGGCATGAATCTATGAGTATTTCCTTTGAGACTTGCGCTTAATGCATAGCTTGTTTGCTTATATTAATTCTGTGCACATTATTGGTAGCTAGTTGCATGAGTAGGGGAAGCCTTGAACCGCAATCCTACTCTTGTTGCTTGTTGTTGTATGTTAAACTAGTTGAATAGCCTGACGGTGCCAACTAGGAGTAACGCGCTAGGATAAGCAATTGCTACCTTGATCGGATTCGTAGTTGTTTAGTCTAGCTCAAGAATTAATAGCACATGAACTTTGATCGGAACATGCGCACATGTTAGGAAGCCTTGATCGGACACTAACATTAGCAAACCAAACTATAGACATTTAGAGTCGATGATAAGGAATACACTCATAGAGGATTGTCTGCGCCGATACTTATCATAGTCATAGTACTTAGTCTCTACTGCCTGCGCACGTCTAATGCAATTCCTGCGTTTACCACTGTTTACTCGCGCATCGCGCAACCCCAATCACTCACACCCCCAATTTTCGTAAGTGTAGGTCACTGGTTAAAACTAAACTGCTTGCTCCCTGTGGAGATCGACCCTGACTTAACCGCTGTACTAGTGGAAGAGGAAGGATTAATTTGACTCGTACAATGACGCGCGATCAAATTTTGGCTCCGTTGCCGGGGAGCAACACAGCTAAGTTTTAGGTAGTTTACGTTTTTCCTTTTTAGTAACTAGTTATTTCAGTTTGTTTTGTTTTCTCGTTGTTGTTTCTGACAGCGCGCAATCAACATCAGCCTGCGCAACCTTGAAAAGTTGCGCTGCGCAGATTCTAGTTGCGCACTGACTGACGCAACAGCTTAGTTATCTTTTAATTTCATTTTCTTTGAGATTTAGAATAGGTTATGGAGGATAACAGTGTCGTTGGGGATAACTTAGGGGACAGAACCCCGGAAGAAGCAAGAGCACACAACCGCGCAGCCCTGTTCAGAGAGGAAGTGCAGCGCGAGGTTGAAGCACGGATGGCCGCTGAATTGTATAATGCGCCACCCGCGCGACAAGCTGCGCGACGCAGAACAGTGCGCGAGATGTCAGCCCCACTCACTGTTAACCAGCCATGGTGCATCGTGCTTCCGCCAGACGGTCATTTTGAACTGAGGAGCTCGCACGACGCGTACAACGACGCGCGATCAGCCCTCAATTGACAAAGTGCTCCTTATGGAAGGCCTTCAAGCCAACTTGCTAAGTATAAATCAGCTGTGTGATGGAAAGCTGAATGTGCAATTCACCAAAGATTCGTGCCAGGTCGACAACAGAGAAGGGAAGTGTGTTTTGAGAGGAATTCGTTCATCAAATAACTGTTATCCGTTGAATTCGTATATGAATCTGATGATACGAAGACACCCCTGGCGAGGTAATGTTGCTGTTTAGTTTTGATTGGTCATGTATATTGCCTTGTTATCTTTTGTTTACAAAAAGGGGGAATATTATTGCGAGCGAATTCATTCGGGAGCTAGTTTTGTCAAAAAAAATGCCAAGGGGGAGAATGTTGATCCAAGTAGTTCATGGATCATGAATGGCATAGTTTTTGACAAATAAGATAAAGACCTCGGCTGGAACAGAAGGTGAGACAGTAGCTGTTTAGACAGGCGCTGCAATAATATCAATCAAGATCTGCAAATGAAGTGCGTCATCAAGGATATATTTTGCAGATATTCCGAGGATATTCTCCAGCAGATTTTGCGCCTAGAAGATTAGATTTGCATCCCAAAGATTGGATCCGATCTGGAAGATATTATTGAATATCATCTCCTTTCCAAAGATGGAAAGCACGCTCAAAATCTATTTATACGAGATCGGAAATTGCAGAGGATCATATCCCGATCTACAGAAAACTGAGATCATCAAATCAAGTGGAGAGAGAAGTTTTCTAACCGGCGATCATCATCAAAGACAGTCGGAATATCGCCTGAGCTAAAGCAACTTCGCCGTGCACTAAAGAACTATGTTGAACAGACTCTATTACAGGTCTGATATTCTCGGGAAGAGAATTACCGATTTGCGGGAGGAAAATCGAGGTGAGAAGAGGTGGATCTCCGCCTGAGGGAGTCAGACGCACTCACATCAAGTCAGTTGCATAGTGGTAACGGTCGGGGATTAGTTACTTAACAAACTATTGTAATTGATCTTATATTTGTGAAGTGATTCTCACTTGGGGTTCAGAGTAACCCCCCTGAGCAGACTTGGTGAGCCGAACATGGCAAACATATTCTGTGTCGTTTACTGTTCTACATACTATTTCTGTCTCGAAGTAACTATCACCAAAACGAAATTTGCTAAAGCTTTCTAAAACAGTTAACAAGCTATCTTGAACAGCCCGAGTCGAACAGACACATAACTTTCAACGACGCTGTAGCTAGGGTTTAATAGAAATTTTTTATTCAATCAAATATTTAGTTAATTTAAATACTTGTAAAATTATTTTTACTAATAGGAATAGGGAGTTAATTCTACTACTTAAATAAGTTTTATAATGTTTTTAAATACGTATATTATATACATTTATTATGAATGGTTCCCTTTAGAAAATAGGCCCTAGGCCATTGCTCTAAATGCCTCTATCTCAAGGCCGACCAGACCCTGCTCATGAGGGAGAGCAGCGAAAAGAACAACCTTTCCAATAGTTAGAAATACTTGTAATTATAATTTGACTAGATTATCAAATTAAAGACGTGATATTGTAGCAAACTTCTTTTAAAATTGATAAAGTTCAACATTTTATTTCAGGTAGGTTTCTAATTTCCAGTATTGCTAGGATTCAAAATCCTATTTTCTTTATTATCAATGAATGGTATAAATATGATGTGCTCGTATGGAGTGATAAGCATGCCAAAGAGAGATTCTTGAGACTAAATATTGGAACATCCATGGTGAGCAATGTCATATTTGTAGTTTTTTGGTTCGAAAAACAAATGATTATTTTTTGAAAGATTTTATGGGAGAGAAATCTACTTGTGAGGAGTGTATTCGACCAGAGGGCGTCGATTCTTGTAATACATATCTATCAATATTTGAAACCATGGACGTAGACTATTTTTGAAAGCTGAACCACGATAAAAAAATTGAAATTTTTTTAGAATTGTCCTAGTTTTAGAATTGATTTTCTCAAATGCCTACATTTGAAAAACGTTTCTCAAATGTTCCATTTCTGTTTGAGTTCGGTCTTAACAAGATCGAACTATCAAAAATTGCATGAGTTCGGTCTTATCAAAACCGAACTCCTTAGAATTCTAATGAGTTCGGTCTTAGCTCGTTAAAATCTGCAATGACGTCACGTGCGATCCCGTCAGAACCAATAATGAGTTCAGTCTTACTAAGATCTCCTTTGGTTATGGTGTGTTTTCAAAGGTTCAAAAATTAGGACAATTCTAAAGTTTTTTTTTCAAAAATATTGCATGTCTCTTTTTGTATGTTAATGATGGTGTGTTTTCATCATGTGTTTTTATGTGCGAGTGAATCAAGACGTGCAATTCGCTGCACACACATGGAATGAGGGATCCTATTCACGACAGCTGTCATAATTATTTAACTCCATCATCCCATAATTCCATCTCCTTTGGTTAGGACTGCTCTTCCTTTTGAGCCACCATTGACTCCATACCGCTGTGCTTCTTGTTTGATGGCCCTACTGATTTTTTGTTTTTTGTTTTTAAAAGAAAGTGCAATCGCGATATAAAGTCACCAGCAGGCAACAACTAAACCACTTGGACTATAATCTAGCTAATCCCAGGATCTACACATTTTAGAGAACACCTGGGAATATAGACCGGGCTCTGAAAACAAAAGTGTTGGGACATGTAGTCAGCAGGTTTTGATGGAACAAACATTAAGCTAAGCAGATGGACAATTGGACAAGAAGAGTTGAATACTGCGCAGAATAAAGTCTTTGTGGACGGGTAGGGACCCTTCCACAGAGAGCAGCGTGTGGACGGGTTCACACGCGGTGCAGCAGAATATTTCTGAATTTCTTATTTTTAAGTTTCTAAATATGTATTGATTAGATAAATATCTTTTGATATTTAGAAACGAGATAATTAAGTAATATATGAAATATTCGAAATATTGTTAGGAAATTCTTTTAGATATTTCGTAACCATAATTCAAATATTTAGAAATATCTATTATCTTTTTATTATTTTTTTGGTTTCTTGATTAGGAAGCAAGAAGATTTGATATAAGATAAAGATGAAAATCCTAGCATTAAATAGAGCTTCAGAGTCTCAAATCAGGCGTGGGTCAACGAAAGAGAGTTCAGAATTTTTGGTGAGGCCGATCTGTGTTTTTCGAGCTGTTGCACGTTGCTGCGTCTAAGGAAAGGTCTGATAAACCAGTCAAGTGAGCTGCTGAATAACGCAAAGGGGAAGCGTCCGCAGGGCAGTCCGGTTGATTCATAGAAGATAGAAGGTGGGTCTAGGGAGAATTGGCGATTCGGGTGCTATTCAACTTGTCTAGTCTTTTGTGAAAAGTATATCGGTACACTGCAATAAAAGACTACTTCTCAAAATCCTTTCAGTGAAATCTGAAAGGTAGTCATTTTTCTTTGAGTACTGGTTGTACTAGAGTTTCCACTATAAATTGCTGTGTACGAGTCCCTTACTTTACCTTTCTGCATTATATTATTTATCCGCTGTGCAAACTGTATTTGAGGACACTTCCACAGTGAACCCAAGTTAAATTTAAGCTAACACAACGGTCCAACAAGTGGTATCAGAGCCCGGCTCTAAATTTTTGTTAGCCTTGCAAGAAGATGGGATCAAACGGAGACTCATTCTGGAAACCGCCCATGCTGAAGGTTGACTAGTACGATTAGTGGGTACGAGAGATGGAAGCTCATGTCTGTTCGCTGGATGGACAGGTTTGGAGGGTCATTGAACAAGGACCATATATGATCATGGACAAGTCCGATCCAACCAAAGGAAAAGATAGGAAAGACTATGACGATGCTGACTACAAGACCCTAGAAAAGAACAGTAGAACTATTAAAGTGATCCTTCAAGCACTATCCTATGGAGATAGGAAAATCGCAATTACTCACAAAACCGCAAAGGATATGTGGACGGCACTGAGGAATATGTACTCAGGCAATGTAGACGTTCAAAGGAACAGGATACTAGCGGCCTCAAAGGACTACAAGAAGGCTGTCCAGGGAAGGGATGAGTTCCTTGAAGAATTCTTCTCAAGATTTAAAGGATACGTGGACCAGCTGCTGTTCCTTTGAGAACAGATCCCTGACTGGAAGGTTACACACCAGTTCCTAGGAGCACTGAACTCAAAGTGGGATGCCATGTCTATTGCCTTCCAAGCTCAAAGCGACATCAAAACCATCACCCTAGAAGAGTTGGTCGCCCGTCACAGAGCAATGCTGGAATTCATCAACGGAAGGTTGAGCGTAGAGAACCTAGTAAGGACAGGTCCATTGCACTGAAAATTGAAAGAGCGTTTGAGCTGGCCCAATCCGATGAGCTCCCAGAGAAGGACGACTGATCGCGCGTCGTTGTGCGCGTCAAATATAATCCTTCCTCTTCCACTTAGTACAGTGGTTAAGTAAGGGTCGATCTCCACAGGGAGCAAGTAGTTCAGTTCTAGCTAGCAACCTACACTTACGACAATGGGGGGTGTGTGAGTGATTGAAATGCGCGATGCGCAAGTGAACAGTAACTAGTGTAACATAGGAAATTTGCACTAGACGTGCGCAAGCAGTAGAGATTAAATACTATGATTATGAGAAGCATTGGGCGGACAATCCTCTATGAGTGCATTCCTTATCATCGACTCTAAACGTCTATAGTTTTCGGTTTACTTGGGCTAGTGTCCGGTCAAGGCTTTCTAACACGTGCGCATGTTCCGTTCAAAGTTCATGTGCTATTAATCCTTAGAACATAGACTAAAACAGCTGCGAATCCGTTCAAAGTAGCAACTGATCACCCTAGCTCGTTACTCCTAGTTGTCACCGTAAAGCTATCAACTAGTTTAACATATGACAAGCAAGCAACACAAGTAAGATTGCGGTTCAAGGCTTCCCCTACTCATGCAACTGGCTGTCTCCGTATGCACAGGATTAATACAAGTAAGTAAACTATGCATTAAGCTCAAGTCTCAAAGAAAATACATCATAGATTCATGCCCAACCAACACTAAGAGTTTAGCTAGACATGCTACTGATAAACATCATAGAATAGTAAATAATGACTAATGTGTCTGAGAAAACAGAAGCAAACAGTGCGTGCAGCTTGTCTTCTCGGCTGGCGCAGTCGGTCTGGCGCAAATCCTCTCAACACGTCCGTGTGTTTTCCAGTTCTGCTGCGCAGTGCCTCTTGGTGATCTCTGATGCGTCTCCAGAAAGTCTCTTGTTTCTCTCTCCTTTGTTGCCCTAGCCTTCCTCTTGTTTATTTACTGCTTGGGAAGCTCACTTTTGGCAACTTCCAAATCTGGTCACGTCAAGATTAGGCAGTACTGGACTTTGCGCTTGGCGCACGGCATCGGCTAGCGCACCTCTGCTGACTCTCGCCAACTTCTCTCCTGTTTGTGCTGCTAGCTTCGCAGGCGGATCTTTCACTCCTAGAACGCTGCCTGTTAGCGCGTATCCGACTCAAAGACTCGTTTTGCCCTGTAATACAAAAACACTAGAAACGAGTAATCTTGCTCATAAAATATTACAAACAAGCATAGGGTTATGATCTAAATAATGCGTACAAATAGCCTCTATCAAACCCCCCCATACTTGCCCCTTGTTCGTCCCGAACAAGCACTGAAGCGCGGATACAATTATTTCTTCTGGAGTTTAGCGCACAGTCTTGCACTCTGATGCAAATGCACAATTGCTCAACTCGCACTGCTCTATCACCTGCGCACAACTCCACTCAACAGTTCTAATATAATAATTTCGAAATTCATTACCTCTCAGCCGGGATGAAGATTTTTGGATGGCTGGGAGATAGCTCTTCTTAGGCTCCAGGCTGCCAGCTCCTACTCCGAAGATAGGTATATGGTGGATAACGTAGCTTCTTCCAGTGCGTGATTCGTCCGCGCACTTCCTGGGAACCTGAGCTTTCTGATGATTTCCTTATGGTCTTTGCGCATGTTGATGCTTGTGCGCATGCTGATTCTTTTGTAGCGTGTATCATCTGATGGTATTTTTCTTTTGTACAGCTTTGTCTTTAATTTCTCACATTCCCAGAGCAGTTCCAGTCTCAGCCTTCGGATAGCAGCTATGGAACTCGCCCCGCTCTCTCTCCTTTGGTCTGTCTGCGCAGGTCAGCGCACGCGTTTACATCCGCGCCTGCCTTCCTTAGCTCGATTTTCAGAGAGAAGGTGGTTTGTTTTCCCACCTCGCCACGCTATGGGTATTTCACCTTTGGCATCTGCGTGACTGAGCGCGCTCTTTTGTCCCGAAGGCTGCGAAGCACCGGCCTCCACTAACGCTCTCGACCATATACCTTGCCTTCGAAGCAAAAGCGAATAACCGCCTCTTTGGAGCATTTCTGTCAACTCCACATCCCCTGCATATCCCAACTAACAGGAAAAAAAACAAAAAAAAATATACTAAAACAGTAGATAGCAGCGCACGCAATATGGATAGCGCAAAACAAGCTGGAGCGCATGCGCATCCTGCACTCTAGCGCACTACTGCTACTATTCTCTTTAACTTAAACTAAGCTACACTAAAATGCTCAAAAACGTGAAAAGTGAATGTAACGCCCCCCCCCCCCCCCCCCCCCCCCCCCCCCCCACACTTGAACAGAGACGTGTCCCCACGACTCAAGCGCAAGCGCATGGAGAGCGCACACATGCATGTAATGCAAAAATAAAGAACATAAGAACAAAAACAAATAGTCACACAGCATAAACGATAGCACAGGGTCACAAAATATGGGGCACAAATATTCAGCACATAATATCCAATAAGACGCAGCAAAATAAAAGACACCACCCTAAAGAAAACTAATGCTGCTGCCCCTCGGCCTTAGAAGTCCTCCGAGCTAGACGCAGCTGCTGAGCCAAGCGCCTCATCCTCTGAAGAATCTATCACGTAGTCGGTGTCGGAGGCTGGTGGCACTATGGTGAGGGGGTCAGGCGGCGCTACGAGGTCGTCCTCGGAAAGGGAATCCCAAATGGAATCGGAGTCTACGCTGGGATAGGCTATGGGGGACTCCGGAACAGAAGGCCGGGCAGGAGAAACTGCTGGTGGTGGTATTGGTTCTGGTTCAGGGGTGGGTGTTGCTGCGGGGGCTGCCGGTGCTGGTGCTGGTGGTGGTACTGGAGAGGGTTCTGCTGGATGGACGGGGGCTGCTGAGGCTATGAACCAAACACCTCTATGTCTGTACCTGATCTCCTTGTCTCCTGCCTCCAGAGACGCTAAAAACTTGCACGTGTCCTCTTGGTCAGATGCGCTGTTGAGTTCCAACAGCGCTTCCCAGCCTGCTAGCGCCAGCCTCTGCGCCACGAGGTCCGCTAGTCCAACCTCGCGCAGGAACTCTCGGCTGATGTACGGGGTCCCGTACATTTCCAGGCTTATAAACGCCGCATACTTGCTGGCGAACGCAGCTGGGGTCTCCTAGTCCTTGGCAGGTCTCATGATGCGCTAGGGCCGCGGTCAACTGTGGTCAACACCCTCAACAACTTCAAAAATCCAAACTGCACAGAAATCCCTGAAATTCTCACCGAAGGAGCGCCTACTGCTCGCCTACACAACGCACTAAACAATACTCCAATCGGCGCACTCTACCCCGGTGCGATTTCAAAACCCTAGAAAACTTCTCCTCCGCACAAACCCTAACAGAAGCTGCTCAAATCGGGGGGAGAGGTTACCTGGGGGTAGTGCGGCTGTGTGGTCCTCGAATCACTCTAAACGGACGCTGGGTTGGGCGCTGATCGACGGGCAGAGGTCTGAAGGCGGGGGCTCGTGTGCAACGGTCGAGTGAAAAGTGCTGGATTTTTTTCCTAAGTCCTGCCTTATATACTCCCCTGGCTAGCGCATCTGACCTGCGCAGTGCTAGGCGCACGGTCCTGCGCACGACTGCGTGACTAAAAAACTACCAAGTCCGAAACTAGCTAAAAAAAACTCAAAGAAAAACAAAACAAGTAGAAAATAAAATATGCAAAAGTAAAAACGTGTCGGGTTACCTCCCGACAAGTGCCTTTGTTTAACGTCGTTGGCTCGACTGTACCTCGTTACGTGCCAAAATGTGTGCCTGCGACCTCCCCCACTCTTGCTTCTGAGTGTTCCTGCGCCAGTGTGTGTGTTGCGATCTCATTGGTCCTGCGCAAAGGGTAAGATGGGAAGTCAGCATGTGATAAATTATGCGTAACGAGGGCAAATGCAGAGGAAGAAGAGATATAAGCAATAGGTTCCAGTTCTCCCTCTGGTACATCCGGTGGTGTGTCTGGCGCAGCAGCTTGCACATCTATTATCTCTGGTTCGGCCAAGTCAATGTTGCGTGCTATGCTATCCCAAGGTTCTCCTAAGTACCGTTTGACTCTCTGCCCATTAACCTGAAAACGATGCCGGTGCCCGTCTTCTAACTCGATTGTTCCGTAGGGGAAAACCTTGGTGACCGTGTATGGTCCCGTCCATTTGCTGCGCAGCTTTCCAGGCATAAGCTTCAGGCGTGATGAGAATAGTAATACCTGGTCTCCTGGTTCAAAAGTGCGTCTGAGGATATGCTTGTCGTGAAAGGCCTTGGTGCGCTCCTTGTAATCGCGCAGTCCCTCATAGGCGTCCAGGCGCAGCTCTTCTAGTTCGTTCAGCTCAAATGCGCGCTCCCTTCCTGCCTCATCCAAGTTCAGGTTGCAAATGCGTAAGGCCCAATATGCCTTGTGCTCGAGCTCTACTGGCAGGTGGCATGCTTTCCCATAGACCAGACGAAATGGTGAGGTCCCAATGGGCGTCTTATGCGCAGTGCGGTATGCCCATAGCGCATCATCAAGGCGCTGGCTCCAATCTTTGCGCGATGGTCTCACAGTCTTTTCTAAGATGCGCTTGATCTCCCTGTTAGAAACTTCGGCCTGTCCATTCGTCTGCGGATGGTAAGTGGTGGACGTCTTGTGGCGCACCCCATAGTGCTTGAAAACTTGCGCCACGACCCTGTTGCAAAAGTGTGTCCCCTGGTCGCTGATTACTGCCTTAGGCACTCCGTACCTGCAAAATATGTTAGTTCTGAGAAAATCAGCGACAGTCTTACCATCATCCTTCCGCGTAGCCTTAGCTTCAACCCATTTGGAGACATAGTCTACTGCCACCAATATGTACTCGTAACCAGAGATGGAGGAAATGGCCCCATGAAGTCGATTCCCCAAACATCGAACACTTCATCCACCAGAATCGGGGTCTGCGGCATCTCATTGCGCGCGGATATTCCTCCTGTGCGCTGGCACCTGTCACAATTCCTGCAGTGATTATAGGCGTCTCTAAACAGGTGCGGCCAATAGAATCCGCAGTCCAGGACCTTTCTGCTTGTGCGCTTGGGACCGAAGTGTCCTCCGCATGCGTGCGCATGACAAAACATCAAAACAGAATTAATTTCGTGGTCAGGCACGCAACGCCTCAATATCTGATCTGGTCCTATTCTAAGCATGTAAGGATCATCCCAAAGGTAATGTTTGGACTCATGTTTTAATCGCATGCACTGAGTTTTATTGAAATGCGGAGGAAATGTACCTGTGACCAGGTAATTTGCGATGTGCGCATACCATGGTACCTTACCTGTCAGCGCCATCAGATGCTCGTCAGGGAATGTTTCCGTGATCTGCCCTGGTTCCTCCTCTTTCACGATCCTGCTCAGGTGATCAGCAACTGGATTCTCCGTGCCCTTCTTGTCTTTGATCTCCAAGTCAAATTCCTGCAGTAAGAGCACCCAGCGCATCAGGTGCGGCTTGGTTTCTTTCTTGGACATGAGGTAGCGGATAGCTGCGTGGTCAGTGTAGATGATGACTCTTGCGCCCAGAACATATGCTCGGAACTTCTCCAGCGCAAATACAATTGCCAGAAGCTCTTTCTCCGTGGTGGTGTAGTTCCTCTGCGCAGAGTCCAGTGTGCGCGATGAATAGTAAATGGCATGCGGCTTCTTGTCTACGTGCTGCCCCAAGACTGCACCTACTGCATAATCACTTGCGTCGCACATCAGCTCAAACGGCAGGTTCCAGTCTGGTGCGCGCATTACTGGCGCACTGGTCAGCGCTTCTTTCAGCTTATCAAACGCAGCCCTGCACTCATCAGTAAAGTCGAAGCACACATCTTTTTGCAAAAGTTAGACAGGGGTATACAAATTTTAGAGAAATCTTTGATAAAACGCCTGTAGAACCCAGCATGCCCTAAGAATGATTTCACGTCGCGCACGTTGGTGGCATAAGGTAGATTAGAAATAAGATCTATCTTAGCTTTGTCTACCTTGATCCCCTCCTCTGAAATGATATGACCTAGTACTACTCCGTGCGTTACCATGAAATGACATTTTTCGTAATTTAGCACTAAGTTCTTAGAAATGCAGCGCGCTAAGACTTTATCTAGATGTGTTAAGCATGCATCAAAGGTACTTCCATATACGGTAAAATCATCCATGAACACTTCTATGCATATACCAATCATATCAGAGAAAATGCTCATGACAAGGCGTTGGAACGTACCTGGCGCGTTGCACAGCCCAAAAGACATGCGCCGAAACGCAAACGTACCGAACGGGCATGTGAATGTGGTCTTCTCTTGATCTTCCGCAGCTATGGGTATCTGGTTGTACCCTGAATATCCGTCCAAGAAACAAAAATAAGGTTTACCTGCTAAGCGATCCAGCATCTGGTCCATGAAGGGTAGCGGGAAGTGGTCCTTGCGCGTTACTGCGTTAAGCTTCCTGTAGTCGATGCACATGCGCCAGCCAATTTGTATGCGCTTGGGAACTAGCTCGCCCTGCGCATTTTCTTCCACTGTGATTCCTCCTTTCTTTGGCACAACATGCACCGGACTGACCCATTTGCTGTCCGAGATTGGGTAAATGACCCCTGCGCCAAGCAATTTCAGGACTTCCTTTTGCACTACCTCCATCATATTTGGATTCAACCTGCGCTGAGCCTCTCTGGATGGTTTGGCACCATCTTCCAGTAGAATCCTATGCATGCACACGTCTGGGCTCACTCCGCGCAGATCGGCAAGTGTCCATCCTATGGCGCGCTGGTTCTTGCGCAGTACCTGCTGTAAGCGTGCCTCCTGCTCCTCTTCTAATCCTTTCTTTATGATCACTGGTAGGGTGTCCTCATCTCCCAAGAAAATGTATTTGAGGTGCTCTGGGAGTTGCTTCAGTTCGATCTTGGGTGCCTGTTCAATAGAGAGCAAGATTTTGTTAGCGGTGCAAATATGAACTATATCACGTACCTGTGTGGGTGCTGGTTCCGCACTGCTCAGCTCTTCCTCTTGCTCCTCCAGCTCTGCCTTTGTCAGTAGCTCTGGTCCTATGGTTGCGCTCGCACATTGCGCTTCTGTGACTAAATCGTCAATGTTGTCCATTGCGTGCACTGTAGCGTCCTCATGTGGATGCTGCATCCCCTTGAATATGTTGAAATGGATTTCTTCGCCATCTACCTCCATGGAGAGCGTGCCCCTCCACACGTCTATCTTTGTGCGCGCGGTCATCAGAAACGGTCTGCCTAGGAGGATCTGCGCACCGCTGGCGCTTGATTCACCCTCCATTTCGAGCACATACAAATCTGCTGGGAACACCAGCTCTCCTACTCGAACTAGGACATCTTCTATCATGCCTGCAGGTTGTTTGCACGATCTATCTGCTAGCTGAATGGTGAGACCTGCAGGCTTTAGTGGTCCAAGGCGCAATGTCGTATATAGGGAATAAGGTAGCAAATTGATGGATGCGCCTAAATCGATCATGCAATTACTCACTGTGGTCTTACCTAGCGTGCATGGAATAGTAAATGTACCTGGATCTCGGCACTTAGGTGGTACCTTTTGTTGCACGATTGCTGAGGCCTGCGCATTTAGCATTACCTGTGCGCATTTGCCCTTCCTCCTTTTGTTTGTGCACAGCTCTTTTAAAAACTTTGCATACCTGGGAATCTGCCGAATAGCTTCAATGAGGGGAATATTGATTTCCACCTTGCTGAACAACTCATAAAGCTCCTTGTCCAACGCTTCCTTTCTAGCCAATGGTGCCTGCACAGGGAAAGGTGCAGGTATGTTAGTACAATTTATGTCCTTGTTTCTGGACTGAGACATACCTGGCGTGTTGCCCTGCTGGTTTGTGGCTGGCGCTTCTGGTTGCGTATCTTGCTCTGGTTGCGCATTCTGATCTGCTGGATCCGGGACTTGCGCAACTGGTTGCGCGGGCGCCTACGCGGTCTGCTCTGTTCCTACTGTGCGCCCAGTCCTCAGTGTCACTGCATTGACTCCTCCTTTAGGGTTCTGAATCACTTGCGAAGGCAGGTTGCCATCGCTCTTTTTTAGCTCATAAACTGTGGTTGCGATCTGTGATAACTGCTTTTCGATGAACTCGAACCTTTTGTCATATTTCTCGTCATTTTTGCGCACTGTGTCTGCTAGCTGCCCCACGATATCTTCTAGGGATCGCCTCGGTTGCTGGTTGTTATGCGCTGGTGCGTCATTGCGGCGATGCGGTGGATTGTAGGGCGCAGCTGGTTGCGTCTGCTGTGGCGCGCGCTGATCAGTGGACTGCCTCTGGAAATTGTTCTCTTCCCTCCATCTGAATCCATTTGCGGCAAGCCCAAAGCGCGGCTGATTCTGCCTCTGCGGCCCTCTGTTGTCCCATTCTCCAAGAGCGTTGACATCTCCAGATTCTTCAAAAAGTGTTGGGCATTCATCTGTCTTGTGCTCGGTGGACCTGCAGAATTCACATACCTTTGGCGCAACTGGTTGTGCGCTCTGCGCACTCATCAATTTCTGCAGCATGGCCTTCATTTCCTTGATCTCAGCGCTTGTTTCGACCTGATGCACAGAACGAGCACGACTATTTTCAAGCGTTAGTTGATGTCTTACCTGCCCAGCAGAGTCTTCTATCAGCTGCCACGCATCCTCTGGGTACATGTTGCAAATGTCCCCGCCTGCGCATGCATTCAGTAGTCGCAGCTCCATGGGAAGCAGCCCATTCAGGAAGTTCTCTATCAGCACATTCTGGGGCAGGCCGTGATTGTAACAGTTGGCCTCCAGCTCCCTGAAACGCTCGTAATATTCTGACAGAGACTCCCCTGCGCTCTGCCTTGGAGCGGCCAGTTCCCTTCTGAGCAGCGCAATCTTTGCTGCTGGATAGAATTTATCTAGGAATTTCTTCTGCAGCTGCTCCCATGTGTGAATGGATCCTGCGGGTAAATTCATCAACCAATGTCTGGCTGTATGACACAATGAAAATGGGAATGCCTTCATTTTCAGTGCCTCATCACTCTCCCCTTCGGTCTTCATGTTCTCGCAAATGACTAGGAACTCTCGCACATGCTTGACTGGATTTTCATTGTTCATCCCGTGGAACTTGGGCATGTGATGGATGAGCGAGCTCCTTAGCTCAAAATGACCGCCTGGTGGAAGCACGTTGCACCATGGCTGGTTAACAGTGATAGGGGCTGACATCTCGCGCACTGTTCTTCGTCGCGCGGCTTGTTGCACGGGTAGCGCATGATACACTTCAGCGGCCCTCCTTGCTTCAACCTCGCACTGCACTTCCTCTCTGAACAGGGCTGCGCGGTTATGTGCTCTTGCTTCCTCTGGGGTTCTGTCCCCCAAGTTGTCTCCTACGACACTGTTATCCTCCATACCCTGTTCTGAATCTCAAAGAAAATGAAATTAAAAGATAACTAATGTTGTTGCGTAAGGCTAATGGTGATTGCGCGCTGTCAGAAACAACAACGAAAACAAAACAAACTGAAATAACTAGTTACTAAAAAAGGAAAAAAACGTAAACTAACTAGAACTTAGCTGTGTTGCTCCCCGGCAACGGCGCCAAAATTTGATCGCGCGTCGTTGTGCGCGTCAAATATAATCCTTCCTCTTCCACTTAGTACAGCGGTTAAGTAAGGGTCGATCTCCATAGGGAGCAAGTAGTTCAGTTCTAGCTAGCAACCTACACTTACGACAATGGGGGGTGTGTGAGTGATTGAAATGCGCGATGCGCAAGTGAACAGTAACTAGTGTAACATAGGAAATTTGCACTAGACGTGCGCAAGCAGTAGAGATTAAATACTATGATTATGAGAAGCATTGGGCGGACAATCCTCTATGAGTGCATTCCTTATCATCGACTCTAAACGTCTATAGTTTTCGGTTTACTTGGGCTAGTGTCCGGTCAAGGCTTTCTAACACGTGCGCATGTTCCGTTCAAAGTTCATGTGCTATTAATCCTTAGAACATAGACTAAAACAGCTGCGAATCCGTTCAAAGTAGCAACTGATCACCCTAGCTCGTTACTCCTAGTTGTCACCGTAAAGCTATCAACTAGTTTAACATATGACAAGCAAGCAACACAAGTAAGATTGCGGTTCAAGGCTTCCCCTACTCATGCAACTGGCTGTCTCCGTATGCACAGGATTAATACAAGTAAGTAAACTATGCATTAAGCTCAAGTCTCAAAGAAAATACATCATAGATTCATGCCCAACCAACACTAAGAGTTTAGCTAGACATGCTACTGATAAACATCATAGAATAGTAAATAATGACTAATGTGTCTGAGAAAACAGAAGCAAACAGTGCGTGCAGCCTGTCTTCTCGGCTGGCGCAGTCGGTCTGGCGCAAATCCTCTCAACACGTCCGTGTGTTTTCCAGTTCTGCTGCGCAGTGCCTCTTGGTGATCTCTGATGCGTCTCCAGAAAGTCTCTTGTTTCTCTCTCCTTTGTTGCCCTAGCCTTCCTCTTGTTTATTTACTGCTTGGGAAGCTCACTTTTGGCAACTTCCAAATCTGGTCACGTCAAGATTAGGCAGTACTGGACTTTGCGCTTGGCGCACGGCATCGGCTAGCGCACCTCTGCTGACTCTCGCCAACTTCTTTCCTGTTTGTGCTGCTAGCTTCGCAGGCGGATCTTTCACTCCTAGAACGCTGCCTGTTAGCGCGTATCTGACTCAAAGACTCGTTTTGCCCTGTAATACAAAAACACTAGAAACGAGTAATCTTGCTCATAAAATATTGCAAACAAGCATAGGGTTATGATCTAAATAATGCGTACAAATAGCCTCTATCAACGACCCTGACATCGCCCTAATGACGAGAGCATTCAAGATGACCAGCTTCAAACCAGAGAATAAGGTAAGCGCCAAAGAATCCAAAACTTCAACCTTTGAATGCTTCCGATGCGGAAAGAAAGAACACATGGCAAAGGACTATCGTGTGAAGCTGAAGGACGTCATCAAACCCCACCAGAATAGACAAGCTATGATTGCCGCATGGGGAGCATCAGGTGAAGAAAGCGAGGAGGAACCTTTTGAGGAAGTGGTGTGCATGATGGCTCATTCTGAGGACCCGTCTACAGAGGTATTTTATGACCCTTCTCTTTCTAAAAATGCTAAACTATCTCTTGCTTTAAAAGTTACGGTAACCAAGAATGAAGAGCTATTGGAAGAAATAGAACAACATAGAGAACTGTTTGAAGGCCCTGAAGAGAACAACAGCTTATGGGCAGGGAAGCCTAGGGAGCTAGAGAATGACTGAACGAGACACTTAGTACCTGCAAAGATCACACCAAAGAAATCCAGCTCCTAAGGAATGAGAATGAAAGGCTGATAACCGAACGGAAGAAGTAGGAGAAGCAGATCGAGGCACTCAAAGGACTGGTACACGATCTGGAGTCCGAGAAGGAGATAATGGCCGAGGAGCTAAAAATTCTCAAAGCCGATCTGGAGATAAGGAAATCTAAATGTCTGATGGAAAACAAAGTCAAAACCCTTGAAATGGACTTCAAGGACCGGTTACGCCCAGGTTTAGGATCGAACGGAACCATTGCTGCCACGAACCCATCCACAACAACGAAGGACGAAAAAAGATCAAAGGAACGAATCCATCAGCGCAGCCACACCCGTTCACAAGAGACAACGAACCTGCCTACAAGTGTGGAAGAAGCAAGCCAGTAACAAAGAACCACCGTCCATTGACTTTCAAGCCAGGATAAAGAACAGGTCCATTCCCCCTGGAAAGAGCAAGTATGTACGCTTGAAAGATCACACTATGTGTTGACACTGTGGAAAGGTAGGACACGTTCTCTCAACTTGTCCTGAGAAAAAGAGACTGATCAAAAAGATGAGGAGTTATGGCAGATCTGACAAAGGAAAAAGTCAGAACAGGAACAGGGGTAAGGAACCTGTTCACTGGAACAGGACATCCGTTCACTGGAACAGGACTAGGGAACCCCGCCACAAGAACACATCAGCTATTGTACCTAAGTCCACCGTGAACACCCTTTCCCTCAGAGGAGTCCGTGCACCTAGAGGCAAACCCAGGATGACTCCTTGGAAGAAGACTGATCTAACCAACCCTTCCCATACCACTGATATTGTTGCTACTTCTGCTTCTATTTTGAAATCCAGTAAGCCCAAGATTGTCTGGGTTCGTAAAAACTAACTTTACTTTTGCAGGAGGAAGTGCGGAGCAGTCCCTGGTACACAGACAGCGCATGCTCAGGACATATGATAGGAAGCATGGACTGGTTCACCTCATTTCAGCAACATACCGGACGAAACGTGTCCTTCGGCAACAAAACATTTGGTAAGATATTTGGCCTGAGAAAGGTACGTATTTCAGATAATGTTGAAATTGACAGTGTAAGTCTTGTGGATAATCTGAAATTTGATTTGCTAAGCGTCTCCCAATTATGCCAAAAGGGATACAAAGTCACCTTTACTTCTAATGATTGTGTGGTTGAGTGTATGAGCACAGGAAGGGTGATTTTGAAGGGTATATGCCAGAACAAAGTCTACAAAGTGGACCCTTCCTTTGTACCAGATGGGGAAATCTGCTTGTCATCAATCACAGAGGAGATAGCTCTATGGTAAAAGCGATTTGGGCATGCAAATCTACGACTCTTGTCCACACTCTTCAAAAAGGACTTGGTTAGAGGGATGCCAAAGGTGGATGATAGCCTCCATACCATATGCAACTCATGTACATTGGGGAAGCAAGCTAGGTCCTTGTTTAAATCCAAGGGAGCAGTAAGCACCACTAGACCCCTAGAGTTGATCCACATGGATATGTGCGGACCCGTCCGCACTAAAAGCCGGGGAGGTAACAGATATGTATTAGTCATTGTTGATGATTATTCTAGATACACTTGGACTTACTTTTTGCCATCCAAGGATGAAGTGTTTGCAGAATTTGAAACATGGCTATTAACTACGGAGAACCTACTGGACACGTCCCTAGCATCAGTCCGCACTGACCATGGAACTGAGTTTGAAACTCTCAGTTTCTAATTTTATGCAAGGAAAAGGGTATCTCACACAACTTCTTAGCTCCCCGCACTCCTCAACAGAATGGTGTCGTAGAAAGAAAGAATAAAATGTTGGAGAACATGACTAGAACCCTTCTCATCGATAGTGGACTTCTTAAGAGCTTCTGAGCAGAAGCACTAAGCTCAGCATGCTACGTATTGAACCGAGCTTATCTGTGGAAGGGTCTGGACAAAACATCATATGAGTTACTCAGGGGACGGAAGCCCAACGTGTCCCATCTAAGAGTTTTTGGCTGCAAGGTATACATCCACAACTATGGAAAGGACAACTTAGGGAAGTTTGATCCTAGAGGTGATAAAGGAACTTTTGTGGGCCACTCCCTCCACAGTAGAGCCTACAAAGTGTATAACCTGCGCCTACGTAAGGTGGAAGAAAGCATACACGTCGTCTTCGATGAGAATACCACGGGAGGGAACCTTGTGAAGGTCGGGAAACGTACTCCTCTACAGTTCGAGGAAGAGTTCTCTCCCACGGAGACAGTACTTGTGGACAGGTACCATGACGTTCCTGATATGGATCCACCAGAGGGAACGGTACGTCCTCAGGGGAACTGAACAGTTGGAAACTGTGGAAGAAGAACTAGTCCCTGAACAAGATCAGACTCCAGAGTAGGGATCAATATCCTATGAAGAAGCCGAGGACACGTCCACTGAAGACATTCAGGAAACAGTGGGTCCTCGAAGGAATGAATGTGACAGGATACCCTCTAGACGACTCGAAGGCTACGAGGTGTTCTGCTCTCAAGTTGAGAACCCATCCACAGACACTACATCCCAAGACGAGGAGTCAGCATACATGCACGGACAGATCGAACAGGTATGCACATCTAATGCTTTTGTGTCTCTATCAGAACCTAAGAAGGTTTCGGAAGCCCTCAAAGATCCAGATTGGGTAAACGCAATGCAAGAGGAGTTGCATCAATTTGAAAGGAACAAGGTCTGGAGACTGGTCCCTAGACCCAAAGATCGCACTATCATTGGACCAAATGGGTATTCCGAAACAAGATTGACGACCAGGGAAGGGTAGTCAGAAACAAAGAAAGACTTGTTGTGAAAGGTTACAATCAACAAGAAGGAATCGATTACGATGATACTTTTGCCCGGTTGCCAGGTTAGAAGCCATACGTTTGTTAATTGCATATTTTACTTATCATGGTTTCAAATTCCAGCAAATGGATGTAAAGACAGCCTTTCTCAACGGAGTCTTAAAGGAGGAAGTGTACGTTGAGCATATTCCAGGGTTTGAGGACCTGTCCATGGCTGATCATGTATACATTTTGGACAAAGCACTGTATGGACTGAAGCAGGCACCACGTGCATGGTACGAGAGACTATCCCAATTTCTGATGGCACATGGATATGTCCGAGGACTGGTAGATCAAACCCTATTCCTATATAGAGAAGGGAAGCATACCTTAGTAGTTCAAATATACGTTGATGATATTATTTTCGGTTCTACTAACGATGCTTTGGTCAAAAAGTTTACAGATTTGATGGCGAGTGAATTCAAGATGAGTATGATGGGGGAACTAAAGTTCTTTCTAGAACTTCAAGTCTCACAAGAAATGGATGGCACTCGCATACATCAGCAAAAGTACATGCGGGAGATGATAAAGAAGTTTGGAGGACGGGATGGCCTGAGCAAAAGTCCAAACTTCTTTATCATCTGAGGCCGAGTACATAGCTGCTGCAGCATGTTGTGCCCAGCTCCTATGGTTAAAGCAACAACTAAGTGACTGCTATATCTCTGTATCTCATATCCCTATCTTGTGTGATAATACTAGTGCTATAAATATTTCTAAAAATCCCGTACAGCACTCACGCACTTAGCATATAGAAATCAAACATCACTTCCTAAGAGATTGTGTAGAGAAGGGACTGGTGTCCATGGAGTTCTGTAGAACTGAAGAACAGGTTGCAGACATCTTCACTCAGGCATTGAGTCGTGAACCCTTCGAGAAGCTACAAATGGAACTGGGTATGGTCTCTCTTTTAAATTAATTGACTATCCGTGCCTCCCTCGAAGACTGGCTATAAAATGAAGGTATGATATATTTTAGCCGTAGGACACTAAAAATTTAACTCACTATGTCTTATGTTCATTATAAGTTAGGTGTATATGGCATGCATGGGAAACGTCCGTTGGTAATGCACTGCACATGATTATTTAAGGCTTGTTCATTCTAGCCCAAAGGACCCTTCCGGATACTCGTACCCTCATTACAAGCCTAACATAAAGGAACGGCTCCATAGCCATCCTTAGCCTACTCATAGCAAGCAGTGGTCCTATGAACCCCTTGAATACTCCTCTAGACTACTAGCTATGAGGTACTCTCTTTTATATTATACATTCATGAATATTGTGTGTGATGCATTTCATAAAACCACTTGGGTACCTGTCCGCATCATACAAAACCCCTTGAAAGAACCATGACTATCTCTAAGGTCAGTGGAGAGACAGTTAGGGGACCCGTCGACAGAATGGGTAACAGTTACAGCTGTGAATAGACTACTGACACAAGCAACAGCTCATCAGTGGACTGATACACTATGGTAATAAAGATCGCATGTGTCACACGCCAAGTACTGGTACACAACGGTAATATGGACTACCTGCGCTATGCACAAGGGACTGGTATGACAAGACACGTGTATTGCATCCAATGAACGAGCCTGCCACGGCTCCAAAGCTTGCGTAACACCCGTGGACAGATGCAACGGACGGATAGGCAGAGAAAAAAGAGGGGAAGAGGAGGTCCAGCAGACTTGCTACCCAAGGTCAGCCTCCTTTGATGGAGAAGGAGACTGAGGACGAAGGTGTTGCCGATCGGGAACGGACTTTAACAACATCGCCTGTGAAAAGGTCCACAACAGTGAAGAGAAGGACTAGGGAAAGGTCTCTAGACCAGTCCGAAAACCGAACGCCTGCAAAGAGGACTAAGCAGGCACATACTCTCAGAACCTCTCAGCCGAGGCCAAAGACTGCCTTCAAGGACCTGGCAGACGCATCCACAAGAGGTATTGTAAAGGAACTAATCTTCAATAGCACGTTTCTGGTTGAAAACAATACGGATGAAGTACTTGCGTTGCTGAGATTTCAAGGCTGGGAGCGGGTATTTGGATGTTATGAAGTTGATGAGGTGCTGGTACGGGAGTTTTACTCCTCGTACGCAGTAGAAAGAAAAGGGACAGGTCTGGTAGCGACCTATCTCCAGGACGGGATGGCCTACACATTCTCGAGCGGGCATTTGGCGATGGTACTAGGAGTGCCTCATGAAGGCTATGGAGCCTACACTGGCAAGTTCTGGCCAGAGGACATGAATGGAGAAGAGATAATCAATTTCATTAGTGGGGACCCGTCCCTTGGCAAAACAGTAGGGACAACCAGAATGCCGCCAGTGCACCGGTTCCTTCACAGCTTCATGGTCAAGAACATCCTGCCACGAATGGAAAAAGGAAGCGTCCTACAAATACAAGAGGCCATTCTGTTGAGAAAGGTGCTGCTCAGGGAAAAAGTGAATCTTCTAATGATAGTGATGGCTCAAATGGAACATATTAGGGGGTAGAGTACTCATTCGCTGGGTTTCCCTTCCATAATCAAGAGGATTATGCTGTCTCATGGGTGCTACAAATCGGTGGGACGGGAGACCAAATGGAGCAGGGAGCTGGATGAGGCGACCATCCGCAAGATGGGGTTCAGGTTTATTCCCGGACAAGGGTGGACTAGGGAGCTGCCAACTCCATCTCCCAGGGTTGCAAGTGGGGAAGGGTCCACTGATCTAAGAACTCTGGTTGAGGATGAGTTTCGCAAGTTGGCCGAAGGCCAAAAGAGGGCTGAGGACAGGCTCCGTCAGTTGGAGGACTGCCAAGGACAGGCTAATACGGCACTGGCCGAAATCCAAAGGCTCCTTGGGGTATTGATCTCTCGGACGGACCCCTCCACTGCTCCTCCAGTGCCTTAGATTTGTCATGGTTCAGCCCCTCTTTGTCACCTTAGCATATCATTCCCTGTCATTTCATCCTTCCTTTTTGCCTTGTTAATTTTGTGCAGGCATTTTCAATCTATGTACCCGTTCACTGTCTCTGCATTCCAACTTTGATATAACCTGAGACATTTTGGATTATCTATTTAGTACTCTATTTGGCTTAAATATTTTATTATTTTCTTTTTGATGATGCCAAAAGGGGGAAGGTAGACAGGAAAGCATTATTTGAGGGGGAACCAGTTCCCTGGTAACTTGTATAGTTATCTGAAGTGTGGTAAAGGTGTTCTTTAGAGTTGTGCTCTAGAATATGATTGTGGTACTGCTTAGCTATGTTTCACTACTTAGCTATACTAACTTTCCTGTCTGATGAAAGGGTGTTTGTCACCATCAAAAAGGGGGAAATTGTTGGAACATGTGGGGACATGTACCCAGCAAGTTTTGATGGAACAAACACCAAGCTAAGCCGATGGACAATTGGACAGGAAGAGTTGAATACTGTGCATAATGAAGTCTGTGTGGACGGGTAGGGACCCTTCCACAGAGAGCAGCGTGTGGACGGATTCACAGGGGGCGCAACAGAATTTTCTTGAATTTCTTATTATTAAGTTTCTAAATCTGTATTGATTAGATAAATATCTTTTGATATTTAGAAACGAGATAATTAAGTAATCTAGGAAATATTCAAAATATTGTTAGGATATTTCGTAACCATAATTCAAATATTTAGAAATATTTATTATCTTCTATTATCTTGTTATTATCTTTTTCGTTTCTTGATTAGGAAGCAAGAAGATTTGATATAAGATAAAGATGGAAATCCTAGCATTAAATAGAGCTTCAGAGTCTCAAATCAGGCGTGAGTCAACGAAAGAGAGTTCAGAATATTTGGTGAGGTCGATCTGTGTTTTTCGAGTTGCTGCACGTTGCTGCGTCTGAGGAAGGGTCTGATAGACCAGTCAAGTGAGCTGCTGAATAACGCAAAGGGGAAGCTTCCGCAGGGCAGTCCGGTTGATTCATAGAAGATAGAAGGTGGGTCTAGGGCAAATTGGAGATTCGGGTGCTATTCAACTTGTCTAGTCTTTTGTGAAAAGTATATCGGTACACTGCAATAAATGACTGCTTCTCAAAATCCTTTCAGTGAAATCTGAAAGGTAATGGTTTTTCTCTGAGTACTGGTTGTACTAGAGTTTCCACTATAAATTGCTGTGTACGAGTCCCTTGCTTTACCTTTTTGCATTACATTATTTATCCGCTGTGCAAACTGTACTTGGGGACACTTCCACAGTGAACCCAAGTTAAACTTAAGCTAACACAACGATCCAGCAAAAAGCCTGGCATAACGACTACAACTTTGCATTCTCACCAAAGTAAGCTCAATAAATTGTCAACACAAGCTATGGTTTTTCAGATTTTATACTCATTTTATTTGAACTATGGCTAAGGTTTCAGAAAGGAAGTTTTGTGTGAAACATTGGTGTTAAATAATTACGGTTTGGTTTGGGAAGTAAGATTGAGGAAGGAATTGTAAGTAATGGTTGAGAGGTGGTGTGAATCTAATTCACAAAGGTTTGACAAGGTTATATCATGTTTTGGAACCACGACTTTAGGGAAAAAATCTCGTTCAAATCCGCAGTTTGTCAAAAAAGCAGTTTTCCAAAATGTTTTTAAAAAGATGATCATTTGAGATAGACATATAACAAAAATAAGCAAGTCTCAAAAAAATTCTGAATTCACAAGCATTGAAGTTAGTGTAAAGAAATTCTAGAAAACTAAAAAATTTACACCTCATGTAAAGTGGAAATAGACAATAGTCTGACTTGGAATGTGGTTCATTCTTTCCGGCGATGACCTGAAGACGGAAAAGTCAAGTGGAAAGTGTTGGAATAATTGTGAAAAAATGGTTGTGCGATCTCATTTTCGGAACCAAATTTGATGATGAAGTACACCTCGAATTGAGTTAATCGTAGTTAAATACCTTGAAGTGAGAGGTATAAACTTGATTATTCATAGCCAAAATCCAAATTAAATTGAATGAGATATTGATGCTCAAAGTATGGTCTAAAATAGTAGAAATATGAGTCCATTAAGAATAGAACACTCAACTTTTAGAGTAGAAATGTAAGCAATGTGCAATTATCCCACATTGCTTGGAAAGTGGATAAAATGTACGTTTATACATAAACTCATTCTATTTTTTTGGCAAGGAGTTAACCAAGGAGGCTCTCTCGCATGCGAGAGCAAGTGGAGTGCAAATCACGAGCCAGTTTGGGATAGAAATGTGGGCCAATGGGTGCGCATCCAAAAGCGTCACCTAAATTTTTGGGGTTAAGTGAGGCAACGCCCGAGTGACCATTAATTATAGTTAAGGTAGGCGTCGCTTGAGTTGATTAAATGGCTTTAAAGACCCATTAACGTCCACTTAGGCGACGCCTGAGTAAGGCTTTGCCTTGCTTAGAAGTGAGACGATACTAGGGCATTACTACTTGAAGAGAAGTTTGAACACACACCTAAACACATACATCAATCCTCTCTTGGAACCAAAAGTCAGCTTTGCTTGAATTTCAGTTCTTGAGTTTCTTGGTTTGATTTTCGAATTATGTGATAGTGAAAGAATACAAGAAAGTTTACCGAAACAAGTTCATTGGTGCACGAAAAGTTGCTTAGAGTTGTTGTATCTTGAGATATGGTTGACCTACAATCCCGCACCGAAGGGAGGCCAATAACGTTTTAAGCATATCGTGAAACGAGCCTCAACTGATCCTTAATCTGTTTTTGTTCAATATCAATAGAATTATTATTTCTTTATTTATTGTTATTATTTATTGAAGTTACCGACTATTTGGTTTTCTTCTTGTAATGGAAATTCAAGAAAATGGCATGGACATTGATAGTGTCCAATTGACTTCTGAAGTGCAGCCAATAACCATTGTTGTGTCGGGGTTTAATCCAAGTAAGGATACGAGTAGAACTGAACATGTGGGTTAAGTTCCAATGGGGAGTGTGACACGTTGTCCCTTGTACTCATGCTGGCCCAAAGACCTGAGCAGTTCACCGGGTTGAATTTTGAGAGATGGCAACAAAAGATGTTGTTCTAGTTGACAACATTTAGGGTTAACCCAATTCCTAAACCGAGGACCCTCGTACTTTGGAGCAAAAGACCGACCCTCAGGCACATATGACATACATTGCATGGAGCGACTCAGATTATAACTGTCGCGACCATTTGATGAATTGCCTACAATATGTTTAGTGCCAAACACTCCTTTAAAGAGCTTTGTGAGTCATTTGATCACAAATAAAGAGCTGAAGATGTAGGCAGGCTCTAAGAAATATATTATGAGCCACTTTTTTGAGTTCCAAATAGTGGATTCAAAGACTGTAGTCAGCCAAGTGCAGGAATCGCAGTTGATCATCCATGATATTCATGCTGAAGGTTTGATGATCCGTGAATCTTTTTAGGTTGCCTCGGTCATCGAGAAGCTACCTCCGGGATGAAAGGACTTTGATAACTAGCTCAAGCATAAACGCAAGCAGATGATTTTTGAAGACATGATGTTCATCTTTAGATTGAAGAAGACAATCGAGGCTCTAACAAAAGGCTTAAAGCATTGTCAGAGAGAGCTTAAGTGGTAGAGCCCAGGAATAACTCAATGTTAAAGGCACCCTACAAGAAGATTACTGATAAATGCTTCAACTGTAACATAAAGGGTCACACGACGGCTGACTGTAAGAAGTCGCTAAAGAGAAAGAAGAAAGAAGTCAACTCAGGTGATGTTGATGTAGACCTTCTGGCGGCGGTGATATCCGAGCAAAACTTAGTTGACTCGAACCTCAATGAATGATGGCTAGATACTAGAGCACTCTATGATCCCAAAGCTGGCATCAGGAAGAGAGCTAAATCTGATGGCTAGAATATCGTGTCTTGGACTACTTTGTAGTCATGGTTTTTTAGAATGGCCTTTGAGACCCATAGAGTAGTCCATACACAAAATGACATGTTTAGGGTTATGTAAAGATGACATATGAAAATTAAATGTATCTGCCATCTTACCTAAAGTGATAAATAAATGTGATTCTTTTGCGTATTTGCTCGAGTCCTCTAGTTTATGATACAAATTACACCCTGTAAATTATGGCATACTAAGAAAATTAATAAATTTAGAGTGTATACCCAAATGTCAAATAGATTCCAAACACAAGTGTGAGTAGAAGCAAAACAAACGAGAACACTCTTTCATAAAGTTGAAAGGGAGATGCTAAGGTATGTGGCATCCTTGAAATAGTTTGTAAAAGGTGATCTAGCGAGATGCTACAGCATCCTGTGGAGATAACAGCTGGAGCATCGTGAAGACAGTCCATATTAGATGTCTAGGGAAAGTTCCTAACCGTTTTAGGAATTTCCCGCAGCAACAGAATGCCCAAATCAGTTCTCAAAGTTTGAGTTAAAGATATGGTTCCGAAAAAGGTTTTTGGAAAGAAGGTTGTTACAACCATATCTCAACAAACTTTAAGATCTTGGATTGTTAAAAGGAGTTTAGGAAGCGGTCTAAATCCTAGTGGAACTAGAACTTCTATATTTCCCGAGGGATGCCTGTATATAAGGGCTGCGTGGGACGCACAAGAAAGAGATGCACGACATACACACACAAAGAAAGAGCGATAAGCGAAGAGCTAGAGTGTGATGTTATGGCTAAGGCAGAGAGATCAGGATTGGATGAGTCTGACTGACGCTTAATCAACAAGTTCAACTAGAGGGGAGACTCGTTGAAGATCAAGTACATCAGCCATTGAAGAATTGTCATGGGTGAGGCAGTCACGGACGATCGAGCAACATCCCCATACAGCTAAGTGGAGGTCAGTGATCAAGGGGGAGTGTCACCGGAGTTGTAAGAACTCGCAGAAGTAAGATTGAAGTAGCTGGGAGGGCTCGGAGAATCTGAGGTAGAGCAACTTGGTATGGTAGGTTGCTATAGCATCATGTCATAACACATTGTTTTATAATAGGCCGAGTCTGTGTGATCAGACTGAGCAGAGATTTTAGCTAGGTTAGAGTAGAGGTTGTTCTAGCGTAGGCTGAGAATTGGAGCCTTTGTACTTTAAACAGGTAATAGTGGAATCTTGAGGACTGAGAGTAGTCCTCCCCAGACGTAGGCACTGGCCAAACTGGGTGAACAAAGTGCTTGTGTTTTTCAGTTTCGGTCTTAACAAGATTATTCTGCAAGTGTCGTAAGAGGATGCTATAGCATTTTGTTGGATCCAGACACCAGCGGCTCGTCAAAATTTGAGATTTGAAATTCATGCTAACTAGAGGTGGGAATAAGTATTCTGTGACTTTCATGGTTGATAGTACAAAAATTATCATGTTTACTTGCTAAAAGGTAAAGATGAGGCAATTGAGAAATTTACCGAGTACAAACTGGAAGTTGAGAATCAACTCAACCGAAATATATAGAGGTTGAGAAGTGACCGCGGAGGTGAATATGTAGAATTGTTTGAGGCCTTTTGTGCACATCAATGAATTATTCACGAAGTAATGCCACTGTACTCACCTAAATCAAATGGTATTGTCTTACGAAAGAATCGCACTCTCAAAGATATGAAGAATGCCATGCTTTTAAGCTCTGGATTATTCCACGAAATGTGGGGGAAGCGATCTTATCAGCGAATTACCTTTGGAACAAGGTACCTCGCATATAGAAGGACAAGCCTTTATTTTGGGAAAGAAAGCCTTCCTATATACCTGCAAGTGTGGGGGTGTCTAGCTAAAGTAATCGTACCTAGTCCTAAAAGAATAAGGATATGACCGAAAACCATTGATTGTGTATTCATTGGTCATGCACATAACAGTAATGCATATAGATTTCTTGTGTTTGAATCGACAAACCCTAATATACACAATAATTCCATAATGCAATCGAAGAATGCAACTTTCTTTGAAGATGTATTTCCTTTTAAGTCTAAGGAATACAAATCTAGTTCATCTCATCAATTACTTGAGGTTGTTGAGAAATTAACTCAACATCTCGAGGGAGAATCTAAAAAGTAGATAGAATCAGAAAACATAAGACAAAGTAAGCGAGCTAGGATATATAAATCATTTGGTCTATATTTCCTAACCTTTATGCTCGAAACTGAACCTCAAATGTATAAAGAGGTTGAAATTCTGTAGCGTTACTGATGCGAAGTTATAGCTTCTGCTTAAGTACTCTCCGTATCTTTCTGCGGAATTACTCTAGTGACAGAATAAGAAAGACACAATATTTGGTCACCCAGTTCGGCATCTTGTCTACGTCTAGGGAGGATGCTCTGATCCTCAAGTTTCCACTATCTCAGTTCAAAGTACATGGACTCACACCTCTACTTCTCACCTAGCTGAAATCTAATGCTCAATCTAATCTCCTAAACTAGCTAGCAATCTGAACTCACAGATTCTCTTCGTGCAGCCTACACACTCTTGGTAATAAATAGCTACAACTCTGGCTCTCAGACTTAGCCTATTCTATTACAATACGTAGCTCATAGAATGTTTCAGCACACTCTTACTAGAGTTGCTGTATCTTCAGTCGACGACACTCCAACCTCTCCCGCCGAGTAGTCGGACACTCTGAGTACTTCAAACTCAGCCTCTACTCTCCCTCGATCAATGACACACTCCCTCACTATTGGGAAGCTTTGAACACTGCCTCGCAGCCCGCGATAGTCCCTGTCCGCGGCTGCTAACCGAGCTCCGACTGTCCCTTCAACGAGTAGCGCTCCAGTTAAACTCAAAACCAGTCCAGAATCAAACTCCACGATTCTGATTCCCTCAGCACCACAAAGAACCCTGCTACCGTAAGTTGAAATCCGTGAACTCTCTGTGTGCGCTCGAGTTGCTCTCTCTGATCGTGTTCTCACCTCCTTTACTGCTGCCCCATTTTCCTTATTAAGCACACCAGCACACCAAAAACACCAAGGATAATTATCAGAATCTTCTCCTAGATTCTAGCAAGTTTGTTGAAGATTTCGTTACCAAATTTGAAATCTTGGATTTTTATGTTCTTAGACCACTTGCTGGTATTTGCTGAGCTCTTGATGAAGTCTGCATAACTCTCTGAGCTTCCCCGATGCCAGCCGTATCACACCGGAGCCTTACCGTGCAACGCCAGGATTCTGCTCTAGCTCTGGATCATCATGGAGTACTTAAGCAAACTCTGTCTCTTCAAAGCTGTCTCTCGCCCAATCTTCAAATAGTGTCTCAGCTTTAGATCTTTAGGGATTGCTTCAGCAGTCTCTGGCTCTTTATTATTGTTGTTTTGTCAGTCTTCAGATTGTGCTCCAGCCACCGATCTTCAGAGAGTGCTTCAGCAGTCTCTTGGGCAGTTTTGTCAAGGATGCCATATCCTCAACTATCTCCCCCTTGGCATTTTGACAAAACTAAAAACACAACTATAACTAGACTACTGATCAAGAAACTCTGGTAGCAACTAACAACTATGCTAGATAATTCTTCTAACTATTACACTTGAGTTTAGAGTCAATGAATACTAAACATCGAAAGTGATCTAATAGTTCTCGAGCTGTTCAGTATCGAAAGGAGAGTCTAATGATCATCAGAGTCTAAAACTATTACAACTTCTCTCCCCCCTTTTTGGCACAAATGCCGATGGCTTCATTCACTCGCTGGGTTGAGCAAGGGCGCCGCTGCTGGCTGCTGGGTACTCCAAGTCACAGAGAACACTGCTGATCTAGGATCGTCTTATTCAGCTATTCTTAATCACTTCAGTTAGATGAGCATGTTCTGACTTCAGCAAACTGATCAACCTGGCTCTTAGAGATGAGTCCACTGCAGAGGCTGGAGTGATGGAACATATTTATAAGTTCCATTGAGTTGTTTATTCCCATTGTTTTGTTACATTTTGCGTGAGATATATTACTTCTTTGTAGTGTTTCGCATCCCAAGTGTATCGGGATCATTGTGGAGTTTATTGCACAATTGGAACATTCTAGGCCTCACTCAATCGTTCGGGATTGAAAGAAGCGAAGACTTGATCGAGTTTTGATTGAACGGAACAATTGCTGGTTCAACTAGTGCTCGGTTCAAAGCTCTGGTTAAATTTGGTCCAAGTTCAATTCGGCCCAAAGCGAAACCCTAAAGATGCCAAATTCAGACTACAATACAAATAGAAGGCAATAGCTGCAGGACATGGGAGAGCTGCAGAAGGCAGCGACGGTTGTAGTAACACACGGCCAGAGAGGAGCAACCGAGCACAGAAATTGAGGCGGGAGCACTGTTCATCACCGGAGACACTGCTCATCTCCAGAATTACTGTTCATCCGGAAGCACTGTTCATCACTGTGATGATTTATTATTCAGTAAACTTAGTACTTTTATTTAATCGCGATGAATTGTAATAGTAGCTAAACCCTAACTCAATTTGGGGAATTGCATTGCAACGTTTGGTTTGAGATCTATATTTCATAATTCGATTCCGTATTTTCTATTCTTTTTATGAATAGCATGCCTTGATCATCAAGTTAGCATAGCCTAGAGGTGAAACTGAATTGATATCTATTGATTGATATAGGATTAAACTGCGCTATTAGCAAAGCCTAGCAATAAAACTATTTTGGTATTATTTAGTCGATCGAGTAATTGTTAAGTCTATTTGAGAACCTAGCGGTTAAGAGTAGGTAGATTATTAAAGTCGACATTACCTTAGCAGGATTGTTAGACTAGGATAGTCTTTACTAGCTGATGCATGTTTAATCGATGATTGCCAGTTGCAATGTACTTCCCTGAACTGATTTTCCTTTGAATTGATAAATACTTCGTGACAACAACCCCCCGTTAACTACTATTTGAGAATTCTAGATTAATTGCTCTCTTTTGGGTTCTACACTGCTTACCGCTTGCTAAGTGTTAACAAATCACTATAAATATAAATTTAGCGCACACAACGTCGTGCAATCATGGAGCAACAAAGATTGCTTCAGCAGTCTCTGGATTATCTCGAGCTGGCTCCCAATCAAGCTCATCAATATCCATAACATGTCGGCCCTTAAAGACCTTGTGGTCCAATGAGAATAATTACGGAGCTCCTGTCAGTCCCTGCTACAGCCAACTCCTTATGCTGGCTGATCATGAGCTCAAAGAAAATTCAATCCACATATTGGACTTTGGCTTATCTGCGTGTGCAGAGATCTGATCAAAGATGATCTGCCTTAGATTCACCGTTTTTGTTTCCCAAATGCTGAAAAGGAGCAGCCCCATTGCCCGACTCACCTTCCCCTTGTGAGAGTTGGGCATCCAATTCCTCACCGCAAACGCATAAAAAATTGCATACTTTGTTGTCAAATCAGCAACACTCAAATTATACTAGACTCAGCCTTTGCATGAACCCCCAGTAGGATCAACAGCTAGTCTATCAACACTAAGTGTGCGTTCTTTTGTACTTATATTTTGTACTTAAACTTATTACTTTACTTATATTTACTTATATGTACTATTCATCACCACCACAGCAACCCACCACCACAAAAACAACACATCGCCAATAAAAAATAATAATTTAATTTAACTTAACTTAAATTGACTTAACTTAACTCCACCAATAACACCAACACTCTACTACCACCACCATTACCACCACACTTCCAAAACCATAACAACTCGCCACAAAAAAAAAACAACACACCACCAATAAAACATAATAATTTAACTTAACTTAAAATTAACTTAATATAACTTAACTTAGTTTAACCATTGCTTCGACCAAGCGAAATTGACTGGAGATCATCGTCACGGTTTCTTTGTTCAATATTTTCTTCACTCTTGTATTGGTTGTAATCACCATGAGTAGCGAGCAATCTCTTAATTCTGGGATCCTACGGATCCCATGCCTGTACTCAACCATGTTATCTTACTCACGTTCCATTAAGTTAATGGGATTCTTTAATTCTACTGTTCTTAATTTATCGTTCATGTATGTTTGTCATCGATTGGATGCTTTCATGTTAGAACGAAATTAGGTTAAGGACCAAAAAGATAATTTGGGTATGAGGTAATTAACCGGATTGAATAGAGTTGATATCGAAACATGGTAACTATATTGTTAGTACATGAATCGATAGAAAAGTTGACATCTTTTGTCTAGAAACCCTAGCCTTACTAAATTGAAACGGTTGATAATCCATGATTAGGCGGCTTTCAACAGTGTAGAAATGATCCGTGACTGGACGGCTTGCCTGATGTTATTAGGTTATTTCCATAATTCCATAACATAATTGAATTGTTCGAATTATTGCATGATTTGTACGTTAGACATGGGTGAAGTTCGATCCTGGAACTCTTTCTCTGATCGAATCAACTGTTAGAATTTAGGATCATTAGAACAAAACCCAGAATTTCTATTAGGAGAGCTGAACACATTGATTGCTGTCTAATATATACACGCGCCTATTCCTAGGATAGACCTTTGGCTTACTAAGGTCTATAAATTATTTTGGACTACAATTTGAGGCATAAAACTTATATCTGACAATTATAAATGGTTAAAAATAAGCTTGTCAAAATGGCGACGTTGCCGGGGAACAACGTCTAAGTGTGTTATTAGTTTTTAGCATACATAGTTTATGACTATTCCATATTTTTCTCAGTTGTGGTTTTTACGTCTACAAAACTATTTTGCTGAATTTCTGCCTTGAAGATACTATTTAGCACATGCCAAGAGGAAGAAAGAAGGCACAACAAGTAGACTATTTAAGTGATTCAGAAGATCACCAGACACTACAAGAGATCAGAAACAAAACAACTCAGAAAAAAAACTTCTTAATGCCAACAAAACCGCGAACACCAGATGGATCGTAATGCATTGGAAGCGAATCAGCAGGGTCAGCGTCTGAAACACTACCACGTCCTTAAGAGACTGACTCCACCAGACAGAATTCAAGACGATCTACTTCTTGGGAAGGGATCCGAACAAGGTACTTCCAGAGAATACTTCTGATTTTCTACGTCTAAATCCTATCTTAGCCAAAACATTAAACTAGGCTTGTGAGTATTTATGCTTTTATGATTACTCGTTTGTAGTATAGAATTGTTGTGTAATTTGTATTGCGCCGTGCGCCAAATGTTTGATTAATGGTTTAAGGGATTTTGTGTTTCCTTGCACTTGAATTATCCCTTTGGTTTGATTAGCTATAAGTAGAAGTTTTAAGTGTGGGGTAATTCGTTTTGTATTGGCGGATCCGCATTTGGCTACCTTTACATGAGAGAAATTCCTTCGAAACTTTCTCTTTAATTCTTTTACTTATATTGCTTAGGAACTAAGCAATTTTTTAAGTGTGGGGTGGTTGCGCTTGTGTTTTATTTGCCTAACAAAATAATTCTATGCTACATGTTTATTTTGCGCGCATTATACTCTCATGATTTCTTTCGTCCTAGCTTTAAGTATTGATCACACGAAGTAACGTTTGCTAAGCTATCAAGTAGTATCATTTACAAATATTCTTGGAATGAGTTGTGCTTTGAATTCATGAATCGTATCTTTAAGTTGATTGGCGTTCTTTGTGATGATTTTATTCACAAGATTCGGTGTTTGGACTAGCTTAGTTGGATTTATTTTTAAGCTCTTTCCGTGCATGAAAAATGAAGTTAAGTTTAGCGAGCAGAAAAAAATATAAAGACCTCGTACTTGTTCCTGTTTGCGATTAGGTGACTTTAGCATTCCTATTTAGCCTTTTCATTTGTTTCTCACTTAGGTACATTGTCAAGTATTAAGTGTAGGATTTGTGAAAAGAAAAAAAAATGCAAAGAAAAAAAATTTCTTAAGGTTTGACAAATGCCAAGGATTAGGAAGCTAAGTTCCCCCTTGAAAGCATTTGTATAAATACAAAAAAAGGGGAGACTTAGCCCACTTAACTCTTGACTTTATGCCTCCGCAAGTTCTTTCGCATGTGTGTAAGGCATTTGCATTTCGCTTTTAGGAAACGTCTAAGGCATGACCCTCGTAATTTATTACTTAAGCATCAAGATTTGTACGAGAGAATTTTAAAATTTTCAATTTCGAAACTCCTCTTTTCTTACGGATTATGACGTATAGTCTAAAATCTGAAAATGAGTTTGTCATGAGCTTATGGACTTGCACTTAGCAAGCATGTGTGATTGAATCGACAAATTATTTTTCAGTAAGCGACGCTTTTCTTCATGCTACTTGTATAAGAAATAGAGTGATAATTTGGATTTGACGAAAGCTAGTTTTGATATCTTAATGATTTGAATGATTCTTAAAGTTTGCGTGAAGTGAAAGATTTGCACAACTCTATTATTATGTGGGTTGATAAATAACTATTTGCTTAGTAAACTATAGTTGAATTTTGAACTCTGTTGAATAATTGCAAGTAGGATTTGTGAGTATGCTTATTCTGAAAACTCTCATGAGACTAAAATCGTCTGATCGGTTAACCTATGGGTTTAAAGGCTTAATGCATACGCTAAATGCATCCATGATTCCTACGAAAGTCAGTTAGGACTTGCATATCTTAGGACATTAGTTTATTTAGTGTAGATCACATGAACTTGATTGGTACGTGCATTAAGTTGCTCTGCTACTCATTGTTTATTTTTTATTTGCTCTGGACGAACAAATTCTAAGTGTGGAGTGTTTGGTCGGTTAATTTTTTACCGATTATTCGCTTCATTAGATGATGAATTTCGCTCTTCTCCCAAACTTTTCATTGTGTTTTTATCACTCTACTCTCGTTTTAGGTCAAATTATGTTAAATTGAGGCTTTGTAGTCCATTTGAAGCAAAATACGGCAAAACACAAAGATTCAAACGGATACAGACCAAATCTGGACATATTGACCTATTCGTCATCAAAGGCTTTCCGAGCGCACGATTCTTATCCGATTGAGGCATGTCATATCTTTTTGGAAAGCTAACTCAAAGGGCTACAACTTCTTATTTATAATAAGACCAGATTTAAATGTTTAAAGGGTCATATAATGCGAGCAAAGTCAGAACCACAGTGTTTAGTGAACAGTCCGTTGACTAGGAAATCTCCAGTAAAGATTCCGTGCCAGAGCTTGAAGATTTGATTAGGAACTTGTTGAGATATTTTAGGAAATTTTTAAAGTTGATATTGATAGAGCACGGAGTTCCTATTAAAAAGAAGGCTGGGTAGAGCAGCAATCAATTTTGGAAAAAGAGAGAATCCAAGCAGAGGGATACTTAGAGAAGGGCAATTCAAAGCAGGTCGTGCATGTTGGCTGATCAAAGAAGGCAGCAGGAGAGTTGTCAAGTGGAGGAACTCAAACAATCTGTATAGGGCCTATTCTCGCTAGTGACAGGCAGTCACTGAGTGAGGGGGAGCATCCCGGAGGGAGGATCACTCATAGAGTTCGAACAGCTTAGCAGAAAGCTTTGGAGCGACGCGGAAAGAACCTGCACAAGCTAGTTCCACAAGGGTGTGCCATAGCAACCTACTGAGACATTGTATTAATTAGAATAGGCTGAGTCTGTGGGATTATAGGAGTAGCTATTCTGAATTAATTCGAGTTTGTAGGAGTGTGAGACACAAATTAGAGGAGTAGCTATTCGTGTGAATGAGTTCTCGTTTTTTATTTATGCTAAAAATCAATTGGGCTGATATTTAGTGATGATGCAGTATGGCAGTGTGTGACAAAACTAGCACACGTGAACAAGATGCTGCTATAGCAGGAGTCCAGCTTTCGTGAACAAGATCAGTGAACAAGGAGCAGCTATAGCTGGAGGAAGCTATAGCAGGAGCTTGTTCAGAAGAGCTGTAGCGTCTGTCCGAGCAGCAGCAACCTGGGTCTTTGGAAAGAGGGCTTGGCAGTCCTTCTAAGAGCATCGGAGGAGTTTCTGAAAATAGTGGCAGAGGGCTTGGCAGTCCTTATCGTCTTGGCAACCTACGATAATATTGCTTTAATTAGAATAGGCTGAGTCTGTGAAAATAGTGGTGTAGCTATTCTGAATTAAATCAAGTGTGTAGGTGTGTGATACACAAGTCAGAGCTTGTTCTGATTGTGGTACTAGTAAAGGTCGAGTAGCATAGGTTGCGTGCATTGTCTTGTGTTGTACTCGGGACCTTGAGACTAGTGGATTAAGGGCTGAAGTTCAGTCATTCCCTAGGCAGTTGGCCGAACTAGGTGAACAAATTGTTTGTTAATTGTTCTTGCTGCAAAAGATCCTCGGTACCAGAGTGTGCTATAGCAACTGCTTGTACACAATCTACAACTCAGAGGCGCTGCGAAATTTCAAAATTTGCTTGGATTCTCTTTTTCCAAAATTGATTGCTGCTCTGCCTAGCCTTCTTTTAAATAGGAACTCTGTGCTCTATCAATACCAACTTTAGGAAGTTCCTAAGAGATCTCAACAAGATCCTATCTCCTACTTTGTAGGAGATTTGATTTCCCAATCAAATGTTCAAGCTCTGGCTCCCCAATCTCTTCCAGATTCTTCCTCTGACCTCCGCGAATTCACTCAACCCTGGTGATGCTCCCCCTTGATTGACGACCTCCTCTCGGCGTATGGGAGCGTTGCTCAGCACCTTTATCGTTTGTGTTCAGCTCAACGATGTTGCTCAGCATCCGTGTGCACAATAAGTTGCTGGTTAAAATCTAATAGGGTTAGCACTAGTGTAGATGTCAGAGCTGCTTGAAGTGTTGTGAATGCGGGGAAGGCTCGCTCAGTCCAAACAAAGGCGTCTTTCCGGAGGAGTTGGGTCTATGGGGCAATGAGTGAGACATAGGCTATGATCTTCTGTACTTATAAAATATTTATTTAAGTACATATAAGTAAATATAAATAAATATAAGTAAAGTAATTAGTTTAAGTACAAAATATAAGCTCAAAAGAACACACCCATAGTGTTGAACAAAGCGCAGGTAGTAACCAGTGAGACCCAAGAACCCCAGAGTTGTTTAATATTGGTTGGTAGCAGCCAGTTTACTACTTCCTGGATCGTATCAGGGTGGACAGCCACTCCGTCGCCAGAAATGATATGGCCGAGGTATGTGATTGTAGACCTGGAAATGTCACATCTGTTTGGTTAGCAAAAAATGAATTCAACTGCAGAATCTTAAATACCTCCCATATGTGAATTGTATGATCCTCCAAAATTTGGGTATAATAAAGGATGTCATCAAAGAAGACGAGAAATGAACGCTGCAGTAAATGCTTAAAGATGAATTCATCTCTGGTGGAATGTTGATAGGGCATTGGAGATCCCAAAGGGCATTACGAGGAATTCGTAATGGCCCTCATGAGTCCGGAAGGCCGTTTTGTGGACATCATGGGGATGCATTCTCAACTAATGGTAGCTGGAGGAAAGGTCCAAGCTGGTGAAGATTTTAGTGCCGTGCAAATCATCTAGAAGTTCATCCATTGTGGGGATTGCGAAACGTTATTTAATTGTCACTGCATTGAATGCCCTGTAATCGACGCAAAAATGAGCCATCCTTTTTGTGGATGAGGAGCATTGGTGAGCTGAATGGGCTAGAGCTAGGCCGGATGATGACATCTCGGAGCATGAGGCATTCAATTTTAGATTTTGTTACGGTCGGACTTTGATAGGTGGTGTATCCGGTTTAGTAGGATGCGGTGGTCAGCTAATTGGGGAGGGGAAGGCCTTTTGGTGGTTGAAACATGTGGGTGATTGGAGGAGTTAGTTGATTGGGAATGAGGATCAAAGTAAGTCGAATGGAGGGAAGAACATTTTGGGCCGGTGACTAGTGTTGTGTCAGTGAACATCCCTCATCATGGACACAACACTAGTCACCGATGAGGGATTTTTCTTTGATGGATGCTTCAATTCGAAGTGTGGTGGGTATGAGATGACCCTCTAGGGCTTGTAAGGAGATACTTGGGTGTTGGACAGGTGGTGTCGGCTCTGGATCTGGCTCGAGAGTTGGATTGGGAAGATCAATTGGTGGAGGGGGTGAGTCATTGGTATTTTTGTTGTATGCGGTGGTGGCTAGATAATTAGTGTCCTCGATGAGGAGATTAAGAAACTTAGACCGGTAGCGGTGACCTGGGGTGAACTAATGGTCGCAATTGAAACATAACCCGTAGTCGCGACAAGCGGTCATTTGGCTGGGGTGAGCCACTTTACTGGCAGGCGATTGAGAAGATTCTCATGGGAGGGCCTTGTGGTTTTGTTAGATAAATTTTCAATCTCAGACAAATAAGCCATGATATAGAAGCATTGTCGGAGCTTAAAAAAGGCTGTGTTGATGATACCTTGCCACCTGAGCTCGATTCCGGTTGATGTCTTCTTGCAGCTGTTGATTCGAAGATTCTACCCTAATTTGAATGAGAGGCGACTGCATCACTTTACCATAACTTGATAACCAGTCTGTAATTATTTTAGGGGAGTCCATTGTATTTTGTTATGATACAGGGGTGTGATTGATTTTCAGTTCTTCTGTATATTTACAGGCTTTGGAGCCAATTTTTGAATACAGAAAACTTTCCCCAAAACACAGTTCCCAGTTTCCTTTTTCTTTGGGGAAGGCTTTGATCTCATCGCCTGACTTTGGTTGCAGATTTCTTCATGGTAACAGAGCAGAATTGATTCTGCTAGGTACATGATCATTTGTTCTCTGCTGAATTTGTTGTTTTAGCTTGTTTTGCTCTTGATCCGAGATGAGTGCTGCAAATTCGTTTACTAGTACGAGCTCGGCGAATGCATCAACTGATCTGATCAATCCGCACGATGACGCGCTATTCATCAGCAGAATGTTGGAGTTTGTATGGTCACACACAAACTCACAGGTGTTGAGAATTTCGTTCCCTGGAAAATTTCCATGGAGATGGCCCTTGCTGGTAAGATGAAACTCGGTTTTATGCAAAGCAAAGTTCCAAAACCAGAGGAGGAATCTCATCAACAGGAGCGTTGGGATCGTTGCAACGCAGTAGTGATTTCTTGGATTATGAATTCAGTTTTTCAAGAAATGGCGGAGTCACTTATGCATTCTAGATTTTGCACTGATCCCTGGACTGAGTTGCAGATGCTTTTAGGTACTACCAATGATGTTGCATTGTTCAATTTGCGTCAAGAAATCAGTAGCTTGAATCAAGGTGAACTGAATATTTCTACTTATTATGCCAAACTTAAGAAGTTGTGAGGATTAGAAGAGTCACTTGATGAATATGAGGTTTGTGAGTTAGGAAAGAAGTGTAAATCTGCCAAAGCTATGGATAACAGAAGGTTGAGAGACAAGATCATTCAGTTTTTGATGGGATTGAATGATATATATGTGCCACTTAGGACACAAATTCTCTCAATGAATCCAAGGCCAAAGATACAAGAGGTTTATGCCATTTTGATCCAAGAAGAATCACAAAGAGGAGTTAAGAAGAATAATAATTCTGAGGTATCAGCTTTATATGTTGCTCAAGGGCAGCACAACCCTGGACAAAATGAGAACATAATAGGAAAGAACATCCCTGGAAAACCTGGCCAGCAACAAGTAAACAAAAACAGACAGAATTTCTTTTGCACTTATTGTCAGATGGAAGGTCATACAAAAGAGTATTGTTACAAGTTGGTTGGATATCCTCCAAACCACAAGTTTTACAAGGGAAATCACCCAAACAATGCTAAAAATACTGCTAGGAGTAGTAAACCTATTGCTAACAATATCACAGTTTCTGATGACAATGTAGCTGGACAGGGCAGCAAGAATTCTTCTGCAAATCAGGAGTTGCATATGAGTTCTTTCAAAATGAACCAGGACCAATTCAACAAACATATGACCTTTATCAATGCACCTGCTGCTCCCAATAATTCCAGTCATGAAGCTCATCAGGTTGCAGGTATTGTTTGTCTTGCTTCTGCAAAAATGAGTGAAACAGATTGGATATTTGATAGCGGAGCAACAAATCATATAACTTCTCATGCACATTTATAGGAAGATATTAAACCAGTTCAGACCTCTTATAATGTTCTTCTACCTTATGGTCAGTTGCTTATGTTGGAGATTATTTATTAACTGAGCACATTGTGTAGAAGAATGTCCTATTAGTTCAAAGTTCAACCTAATCAGTGTTGCTATCAACCTAATCAGTGTTGCTAAGTTGGATGCAGACTCTAAATGTGTTCTTGAATTTACTGATGAAGGTTGTCCTATTCAGGACCACACAAGGATGAACACTTTGTGGACTGGTAATTGCAGACATGGTTTATACGAGCTCAAGTCAACAGATTTTGGGAAATGCCTTTCCATTCAGCAAAACAAAGAGCTAGCCTTTCTTTGGCACAAAAGATTAGGACATGTCCCTTTTCAAAAATTATCAAACAATTTAAAGCACTCTATACCGAATTTCAGTTGTCATTTTCCGTCACTAACTTGTGATATTTGTCCTCTAGCAAGACAGACACGATTACCTTTTACTGATAGCTCTACTGCAAGTAAAAGAATATTTCACATTGTCCATGCTGATGTTTGGGGACCTTTCAAGGTTCCAACTCTTGCGGGGGCAAAATACTTTCTCACAATTGTTGATGATTTCTCAAGAGCAACATGGACTATCTTGCTTGGAACTAAAAGTGAAGTTGATGCTCAGTTGATTAAATTTCATACTATGGTTCAGACTCAATATGAACTTCCTATCAAAACTTTCAGGACTGACAATTGCACTTAATTCTTATCTTCTAAGCTTGCTGAGTTTTTTTTACTGACAAAGGCTGTATACATCAGACAACTTGTCCCTATACACCTCAAGAAAATGGACTTGTTGAAAGAAAACATCGTCACTTACTTGAGGTTGGGAGAGCTATCAAAGTTTAGTCCAACATGCCTGATTGTTTTTGGGGAGATTGTATTCTCACTGCCACCTACATAATTAACAGGTTACCATATGTTAACCTTCACATATGAAGTATTGACAACAGAAAAACCTTCTTATGATCATTTAAAGGTATTTGGCTGTTTGTGCTATGCTTCTAACAATTTACCTCACAAAGGAAAGTTTGATGTCTGGCTATTCCTTGTGTTTTTCTTGGATACCCTTTTGGTCAAAAGGTTACAAGGTACTTGACTTACAATCTCACTCTATTTTTATTAGCAGGGATGTTATTTTCAGAGAGGACATTTTCCCTTTCCTTGTTTTGCAGTCCACTATGAAATTCTCAGTGTCTCATTCAGACAGATTTGTGAACAAGCAGTTGCTGCAGCACACTCTTGTTCACTCGGAAATTGTCTTAGCAAACAATGAACAAGACAGAAGTTTGTTCACCCAGCTCGGCCAACTGCCTACGTCTGGGGAGGACTATTCTCCAGTCCTCAATCCACTAAACACAAAGGTCTCCAAGTACACTCGGTTACAACTCCACGCAACCTATGCTACTCAACCTTGTGTGGATCACTCAACACAATCAGAACAGGCTCTGACTTGTGTCTGCACACCCTCTACAAATGTCAATCTAGAATAGCTACTGTCTCCCCGAAACTCAGCCTATTCTAAACTACACTCAACTCTACAAGGTTGATGTAGCACACAGCTGATGCACAATTGTCCGCGTCGCTCCAAAGCCTTCTGCCGAGCCGGTCGAACGATTCCACGAGCGCTGCACACTTTGGAATAGTCCCCCTCACTCAGTGACCTCCTGCCACTAGCGAGAACTGCCGCTTAGACACTCGACCGAGCCACACACCCGTCAGTTCTTCCGCGGCTGCCCTTGATAACCAACAAGCACCACTGCTCTGAATTGGCTTCCAGATCAAGCTCGGATCAGACTATGCAAGTCCTGATCTCCTTCTGCTTCTGTCACCACAGCTCTGCGCTCACGCTCTCCCTTCGGGTGATGATCGAAGAACTCATCCGTCGCACACCATAATTGCTCTCTCTGAATTCTGCGTATGCACTCGTGTATCCCTCAGCTTCGATCAACCTTTCTGAACTGAACTCCTCTCTCTTAAATAGAAGCACCAGCTTTAAGCAAGACCAGAATTTAGCAATGTCCCAAAAAGAACAATTATCTCCTAATTTTTAGGAGATTAGATTTGATTTTGATCTCCAACACAAATCTCCTTCTCTAGCTAGGAATTCCCCACTTGAATATTCTCCGCAGCACTTTAAAATATTCTTTTGATGTTCTCCGCAGAGCTACCAGGCCTTCTAGCCAAGCCCAGGTTGCTGCTGCTTCTTGGACAGATGTTGCAGCAACTTGAACAAGCTCCTGCTATAGCATCCCCTGCTGAAGCTGCTCCTTGTTCACTTGTGCTGGTTTTGTCAATCACTGCCATACAGCATCATCACACTACCTCTTCTTCTAATCGTTTACCTCTTTCTATTTTTCCCAGTTCTGATGATTTCTTTAATGATCATACTTTTGACCCTTCCCCACACAATGTTTCCCCTGTTCCACATTCCACAGATTCTCCCTCTTTTGATGATTTCCCACCCAATACCTTTCCTACCACCAGAACATCTTCTAGACAAATCAAACCTCCTACTCGTTTTAACGATTATGTTTGCCCTGTTTTTGACTGCTACTAAAAATCCCATCTCTACCCATGTTGATTATTCTGGATGTTCTACTGTTTTTCAAGCTTTATCTTTACAGCTCATGACAGATACAAAACCTACCTCCTATACTCAGGCTTGTAAAGATCCTAAGTGGATTCAAGCAATGCAATTAGAGTTAGATGCCCTACAAGAAAATGACACTTGGGTACTTACTGATTTACCTCCGGGTAAAAATACTGTGGGTTGCAGATGTGTATACAAAATTAAACGATACTCGGATGACACTATTGAACGTTTTAAAGCTCGACTTGTTGCTAAAGGCTATACTCAATTGGAAGGTTTGAATCATCATGAAACTTTTGCACCTGTTGTGAAAAGAATATAGTGCGCACTTTCTTAGCAGTAGCTTCTTCTACAGATTGGCCCATTTATCGGCTTGATATTAATATTGCATTCTTACATGGTACTCTTGATGAAGAAGTCTACATGACTATTCCACCAGGTTTATTCAAGTCCCCTAAGCCTGCTGGAAAGGTTTACAAATTATTGAAAAGCCTCTATGGTTTAAAACAAGCTTCTCGGCAATGGTTCAGCAAGTTCAGTGATTCCTTGGTTGAATTTGGGTTCACTCCTAGTCTCAACGACTATTCTTTATTCACCAACATCAGACCAGGGGCTTTCCTAGCTCCTTTGGTCTATGTTGATGATGTTCTGATCACTGGCACTTCTGACAGCCTTATACATTCAGTTAAAGCTTTTCTTCATGACAAATTCAAAATTAAAGTCTTGGGTAAGCTTCACTATTTTCTTGGTCTTGAGGTAGCTCGTTCTACTCAAGGAATTTTTCTAAATCAAAGAAAGTATGCCCTGGAGCTTATTTCTACAGCTCGTCTTTTAGGCTGTAAGCCTAATTCTATCCATGGACTCTTAACACAAATTGGCCCTTTCTTCCGCTGCTCCAATAGATGATCCTACTTCCTATCGAAGATTGGTTGGTCAGCTAATCTATCTTACAGTGACTCGTCCTGACATTGCTTATTGAGTTCACATTCTTAGTCAATTTATGGCTACTCCTACTGAAGAACATTTACAAGCTGCACATAAGGTATTGAAATACTTGAAAGCTGCACCAGCTCAAAGTCTCTTTTATCCAAGTGATAAGCAGATAAATGACCTTACATTTGTCCGTATTTTCACTTTACTTCTTGTTTGTTCTGTTATTTTATAAAGTCATCTTTGTCCATTTCAGGGCTACATGATATGAAGTGGTCCGAAGAAAATCTGGTTGAATTCCAATCGACCGAGAGCAAAAACGAGCAAAATTGAGCAAAAGGCAAAAGTGAGTCGGCCACCCTTGGCAGAATGACCTGTTCCTCTTCAAATGCTTCCCGAGCAAGTGATGCTTATCCGATCGAGGCGTGCTATAGCTTGTTGGAAAGCTAATTCAAAGGGATACATTTTGTAGTTTACATCAAGTCGTAAATCGAATTTTTAAAGGGTCAAAAAGGCACAAATCTAGCACTGCAAAGTTGATTCGGGCACTACAAGTGATTTGGTAATTTCCAGAAACAGTATAAATAGAAGAAGAGGAGAAAAATCAAGGTGTGTCTTGGGGTGCCTAGGGTTCCTCTCATGGGACGAAACCCTAATTGAAGAACTTGGAGAATTCGAAGAATACATCATCAATTGAAGATTCTACATCAACCCTTTACTCATTCTCTACTTCCCTACTACTTTACTTTCTTTACTTTTCCTTGTTGAACTATTTCATTATGTCTTGTTTCAAAGTCACCATGAGTGACACATGAGTGAGTAGTTGTTTAGTAGTTGGGATTCTTATGGATCCTTTAGGTTTGATTGTAATGCAAGACTTGTCTTTTTATCTATATGAATGAAGTTTGGTTGAAAATTCTTATGCTTGTTCTTCATATCAATTTTGTGCACACCAAGTGTTTGACGAAATACCTAAGTGAGTATGAATTGATAAAACACCTAGGGATGGAATGAGAGTTGAACCTAGGTTGTTTAGAAGATTGAGCATGTTAATTTTAGGTTGTGTTTGTGTGCGAGAGTGACATACGCATTCTACTAGGCTAAGTATTGAGCGACTTTAGTTAACTATCAATAGACCGAGAGGTTGAGATTAGGAGACTTTTGTTCTACGCGGTTCAATAGAGCTAGAGTTTGAGAACCATACTATTTAAATATTATTCTCACTCTAGAGAAGGAGCGAGAGTTGAATTTAGAATGTGTAATACCTTAGCCTAGAACCATCACTTGAATTTACTCATGATTTAGACAAGTTTTGTATTGCTAATCGCATGACCTAGGGGTGAATTAGGATTCCGACTATGCTTTCTCTCTTACTTTACTTCTTCATAAATTTGAACTTGTCTTTAGTATTAACTAGTGATACCTCACTTAGAAGAAAAATCCCTCTTTTTTATTTAGTAGACTTGCATTAGACATTACTAGCTAGCTTTAGACTAATCTAGGCTTTTCTCTTGGGTTCGACTCGAGGTCACTCGGATATAAATATCGTTTGAACACCGTGATTGGACTAGTATTTTTACTACCGCAACAACCACAGCGTTTCAAAATGGTGCCGCTGCCGGGGATTAGCCATTAGACTAGTTAGTCTACTACTTTTTTTTTTCTTTTTTTTGGTTTGCATGCTATTCTTGCTTACTTTAATTTAAGTTCACACTTATTGATACTTTCTCTGATTGCTTGGTAGGTGTTTGAATGAAAATCAAAGCTCGCACGAAAAAGGCATAAGAACAAGCCTCCACATCAACGAAGCAGAAATTGCCAGATTTTGATACTCCTTCTCCTCAAATTCTCGTTGATCAAACACCAATAGAAATTATGGATCAACCGGACCCGAGGAGGGAAGGAAATGCCGCTCTTCCGCAAGAGGAAGATGAGAGACCGATTAGAGCTTGGAGACTTCAAGCGCGACGTTTCCACTTGATTCTCATACCATCAATGGATGCCACTTGAGAAGGGATCCTCGCAAAGGACTTTTCAAGTGTGTTTCTTATGAAGAAGGGAATTGGCTACGTCTTAGCCAAGACGTTAGACTAGGCTGGTGAGTATTTGTGCTTTTGCTTCTACTTGTTGGTAGTATAGAATTGTTTTGGACTTAGTGTTGCGCCGTGCGCCAAATGTTTGATTAGTGGTTTTTTTTGTGCCCTCTAATTACCCCTTTGGTTTGATTATCTATATGTAGCAATTTTAAGTGTAGGGTAATTAGATGATGTTTAGGTTGCTTCTATGTTTATCATGACTTGTGTTGGTATTCTTGTTACCGATTTTTTTCGAAACCTTTTTCAAGCACTATAATACACCCGTTCATGACTTTTGATTTACACGTGAATGTCTAAGTAAACTCATCGTTTGAATCGTCGCGCATTTGTTTTCCAATCTTTCGCCTAGCTATATGTTTCACATTGATTTGTCTCTAATAGCTAGAATTTTTCAATTTGCGAATTCAGGTGTTGCGCTAATATTTTTCTTGAGTTTCAGATCTATCGCAACCAATTGGAGCATCATTCACGGATGTGAGCGGCAGCACATTTGGCTACCTCCACACGAGAGAAGTTCCTTCGAAACTCTCTTTACTTCTTTTACTTTCTATTGCTTAGGGACTAAGCAAATTCTTAAGTGTGGGGCGTTTTGCGCTTGGGCTTTTATTTGCTTAACAACATGATTCTATGCTACACATTTATTTGTGCGCATTATACTCACATGATTGCTTTCATCGTAGCTTTAAATATTGATCACACGAAGTAATGTTTGCTAAGCAATTAAGTAGTATCATTTATAAAAAAATTTGTAATGAGTTGTGCTTTGAATTCATGAATCGTATCTTTTAGTCGATCGACATTCTTTGTGATGATTTTATTCACATGATTCGGTGTTTTGACTAGCCTAGTTCGATTTATTTTTGAGCTCTTTCCGTGCATGAAGAATGAAGTTAAGTCTAGCGAGCACAAAAATAAAATAAAAATAGTTTTCATATAAAAACCTTATACTTGTTCTTGTTTTCGCATTTAGGTGAGTTTAGCATTCCTATTTAGCCTTTGCATTTGTTTAGCTCACACTTCATGCTCCACTATATCTCACTTAGGCACAATGTCAAGTATTAAGTATGGGGTCAAATAAAGTGTTTGCGAAAAAGGCGCAAGAAAAAAAATTATTTTTTTAAGGTTTTACAAATGCCGAGGGTTAGGAAGGTAAGTTCTCCCTTGAAAGCTTTTGGATAAACACAAAAATATTATTTTGTTTGTTCTTTGGGTCAAGGAAAAGTTTTACAAATGCCGAGGGTTAGGAAGGTAAGTTCCCCCTTGAAAGCATTTGTATAAACGCAAGAAAAATATTAAACACACTTAATTTTTGACTTTGTGCCTATTCCGCAAATTCTTTCGCATGTGTGTGAGTACGGCATTTGCATTTCGCTTTTAGGAAGTGAATGATTTGCACAACTTTATTATTATGTGGGCTGATCAAGAACTACTTGCTTTGCAAACTATATATGGATTTTGAACTCTTATGGATGATTGCGAGTAGAATTTGTGAGTATTCCTTCTCTGAAAACTCTAACGAGACTATAACTCGTCCACTAGGGTAGCCTAGAGGTTTAAAGGCTTGATGCATACGCTAAATGCATCCATGATTCCTACGACAGTGAGTTAGGAGTAGATTTGAATTTCTTTGTTTAGTTATTCTTAGATTATGTTACATGAGTAGGGGATGGATGTGTTATATGTGCGTAAGTTTTGCAACATGCTTTGATATTGTCATATATCATTTAGAATCTTACTATCCGCTTGACTTGTGCATATACTTGTTCGAGACGAACAAGACTTAAGTGTGGGGTGTTTTGATAAGCGTATAAATGACCTTACATTTGTCTGTATTTTCACTTTACTTCTTCTTTGTTCCGTTATTTTATAAAGTCATTTGATGTTTTCATTGTCCATTTCAGGGTGAAAATGCATTCTACATGATATGAAGTGGTCCGAAGAAAATCTGGTTGAATTCCGATTGATCGAGACCAAAAATGAGCAAAATTGAGCAAAAGGCAAAAGTGAGTCAGCCACCCTTGGCATAATGACCTGTTCCTCTTCAAATGCTTTCCTAGCACGTGATGCTTATCCGATCGAGGCGTGCTATAGCTTGTTGGAAAAGTAATTCAAAGGGACACAACTTTGTAGTTTATGATGATGCAAGTATGGCAGTGTTTAACAAAACCAGCATAAGTGAACTAGGAGTTGCTGCAGCTCAATCAATCAAGAAGGCCAGCTGAAGGGAACTAGCAGCAGCTGCAGCAGGGGATGCTGCAGCAGGTGCTAGTTCAACTGGCTGTTTCACTGTCCAAAAAGCAGCAGCTATCTGGGCGTGTCTCAAAGGGCTGGGATTGCTATGGAGTTCATCAGAAGAATTACTAAAATGCTATGGAGTATTTTCCAGCAAGGTTTTCTGGTCAGAGGAAGGAGATTTGCATTGAAGATATTAATCAAATCTAATCTCCTAGATTTTAGGAGATAATTGATCTTGTGGGTCAATTGCTTAAACCTGGAAACTGCTTAAAGTGGTGTGGGTATTTAAGCAGAAGGTTTCAGGGCTGAAGAGGGTGATCGAAGCTGAGCGATACACGAGAGTAGACACAGATTTCAGAGAGAGGATTTTTGGTGTGCTACGGACGTTGTTCTTCGATCAAACACCCACGGGCAGAGCGTTAAGCGCAGAGCTGTGGTGAGTATTGCAGAAGAGAATCAGGTCTTGCAGAGACTGATTCGTGCATTGATCTGGAAGCCAATTCAGAGCTGTGGAGCTTGTTGGTTGATCAAAGGCAGCCGCGGAAGAACTGACGGGTGGAAGGCTCGTTCGAGGTTCGTGCGGAAGAACTCACTAGTGACAGGTGGTCACTGAGTGAGGGGGAGTTACTCAGAGTGTGCAGCGCTCTTGGAGTGGTTCGATCGGCTCGGCAGAAGGCCTTGGAGCGACGCGGACATTGTGCTTCAGCTGTGTGTTACAGCTGTTGCTGCAGCAACCCTGCTGAGTAGTGTAGTATAGAATAGGCTGAGTTCTTTGAGAGGAGTGTAGCTATTCTAGACTGACATATTGTAGAGGGTGTGCTGACACAAATCAGAGCTTGTTCTGATTGTGTTGAGTGGTCCACACGAGGTTGAAGTAGCATAGGTTGCGTGAGTTGTAACCGTGGGTACTTGGAACCTTTGGTTGAGTGGATTGAGGACTGGAGAATAGTCCTCCCCAGACGTAGGCAGATTGGCCGAACTGGGTGAACAAATCTGTGCCTTGTTCATTGCTTGCTGTGAGATTATTTCTTGTGAACAAGAGTGTGCTGCAGCAACTGCTAGTTCACAAATCTGTCTAAGTGAGACGCTGTGAAATTTCAATTGGTATCAGAGCGGGAACTCGACACACAGAGTTAAAAGATCCTACAGTGTCTCTGAAGAAGCCAAGACAATGAAGGAAGGACAGAGCACAAGTAGACCTCCATTGGAAGAGAGCAATTATGGATATTGGAAAGCTAGAATGAAAGCCTTTCTCAGGGCCATTGACGAGAAGACATGGAGAGCTGTTGTGGTCCAGTGATCTCCTCCAATCACCATGGATGAGCAAGGAGTGACGAGAATAAAACCTGAAGAGCAATGGACTGCTGAAGAAGGTGCTGCAGCAACTGGTAATTCAAAGGCTTTGAATGCAATTTTTGCTGCAGTGGATGCTAACAATTTCAGGTTGATTTCAAATTGTGACATGGCTAAACAAGCATGGGAAATTCTGCAAACTGCCCATGAAGGAACTGATAGAGTGAACCTGTCAAGACTCCAGATAATTGCCACACAATTTGAGAATCTGAGGATGCTGGATGAAGAAACAGTCATTGGGTTTAATGCTAAACTCTGTGATCTTGCAAATGAAGCTCATGCCCTTGGTGAACCCATTCCTGAAGAAAAGCTTATCAGAAAGGTTCTCAGATCATTGCCCACGAAATTTGACATGAAAGTGACAGCCATTGAAGAAGCTCAAAATGTCAGATTCATGAAGTTGGAAGAGCTGATGGGGTCTCTCAAACAATTTGAGATGAAGCTGGTTAAAGGAGACATCACTCCTAAGGATAAGGATGTTGGATTGAAAGCTGAAACAGAAACCAAGCAGACAGTTTCAGAGGATCAGCTGAGCATGATTGTCAAGAACCTTGGAAAACTTCTGAAGAACATGGACTCAAGAACTGGACAAAGCTCATCCTCACGAAAATTCAGAAGAAGTGGAGAAAATAAGAGAAAAGGGAAAGAATCTGCTCAGAATGAAGATGAGAGGAAAGAGATAAAAAGGGGTGTTCAATGCTGGAATTGTGAAGGGTATGGACACATTGAGGCTGACTGTCCAAGCAAACCCCTCAAGAGCTCAGAGAAAAAGAACAGTAAGTCCATGACAGCAAAATGGAGTGATTCTGAGGAAAGTGATGAAGAAAAATGTGTTGTGCTGACCAGTATATCTGATTTCAACCTCAAGGAGATAACGAAGGATAAAATCCACTATGGGATTGAAGTATCTGAAAGTGAAGATGAGGGTGACTCATCTGCTAGTGAAGATGAGGAGGACTTATCTGGCAGTCTTGCTGATCTTCTGAGAAAGATACTGAAACAATGTGAGGCAGTTCTTCAAACCAATCAGGCCCTGACTGACAGAGTCAAGCTCTTGGAAGAAGAACGAAGGAAATGTCTATTACCACCCAATAATCAAGTTACCTTACTGAAAAGGGAAGATTCTGGAAGGCAGATCAACGTTGAATCTTTTCCAGTAACCGCCAAGACTGTCAATCCCCATAAAAATATCTTGGACGAAATTCTGTCTTACCAAAGGCTTGGAAAAGGGAGAACAGGGCTTGGATTTACTGGTGAAGAAAGCTCCAGAGGGACAGTCTTCATTAAAGCCTCAGATGTTGAGTCAGATGAGAAGAAGAATTCAGATGACTCTTCAAAAATTGCAGAGAAAGTTGGAACTAGACATGTGAACAAGAGGATGCTGCAGCATCGGGCACAACATTCTTCTCAAACAAAACAAAAGGCTCAGAATAAACAGGGTACCTGTACAGGTTTTGGGAATCAGAAGATCAACTCTAATCTGAGGCAGCAGCGCAGAACCTGCTCAGTTGAAAAAGAAGGAGTAAAATCCAGGAACAACACATACTGCATAAAGACTCCGTTTCATGCTGCTTCACAGAAAAATAGTTCCTGGAAAGAATCACAGAGAAGGATTGCTAAGACTGTTACACAAGGGCACTGGATTGCAAAAAACAAATGTAAACAGCAGTCGTTACAGATATGGAAACCCAAACATGACAAAGGAAGAGATAGGAGGATGGAAGATCAGAAGAAGAAAAACTCTGGTTTGTCTCAAAAGTGGGTGAAGAAAGCTCCACCAAAACCTCTTGAGGATCCTCCAAGCAATGCTGCAGTCTGAACTGAATAGGTGAACCAGCTCTCATGTGCTATAGCAACTGGGTCAAGTATAAGCTTGTTCACATGCTTTGGTCGCTAAAGATGGGAGAAGGCACATGTGAGGCACGTGTGTTAACAAGCTTCAAATGGAAAAGAAAATAACGGATATATCAAATTCAGGAAATAACGGGTAAATCAATTTCTAGGGCAAACTCAAGGTGAAAGGCGCTTCTCGAAATTGTTCCCGATCATTCACTATGCGTTTCTCAGTCCTCCTTCAACCCTGCAACAATGGTGAAGACCCGTGGTTTGAAGAAGAATCTGGCAGCAGACAGGCAAGGAAGGTCTGAAAGAAGGACCAAGGCACGCAATGAAGGTCCTGCTCAACCCCTGGATGTGGTGGTGTGGGAACCAGCTCCTCTTCCTGTGTCACATAACGAGCCCGTTTCTCCCACAGAAACAACCCAGAAGAGGAGGCGGCTGGTACGTGATGGAGAACCTGTCTCCAGTACTGCTGTGCTGCCAGAAGAGGCTGTGACTGAAGTTGCCTCTGAAGAAGAACAAGCAGCAGAGGCTGCTGTAGCAGCCTCTACAGAAGAGGAGTACAGATCACTCGTCCTGTCCCCAGGCATTATTGGTGAAGGGGTTGAAACAGTTGCTGAGTCCCCTGAACAAGAACCTGCTGCAGCACATCCTCCTCCTCCTTCTGACAAGGGAAAAGCCCCTTTATTGATCCCAGTTTCCAGCAGTGAAGGATCATCCAGTGAAGAAGAAGAAGAAGGTTCTCTTGGTGGACCATCTGAGAGAGGACCTCCAGCGGATGACTTGTCTGCTCTCACAGTGGGAGGTACATGGTTCAGAAATATAAGCGTCTCTTAATCCTGGAATGCTGTCGAAAGAAAGCATATTGTGGCTGAAAAGAGGCTGGTCCAGGACAAATACAAATCAGTTGCCATGATCCAGCTCCTTACAGAGGTAAACCTTCTCAAGTCCCTAACCTTTCCACACAGATTCAACTCTACTCTGGTTAGGGAGTTTATTGTTAATATGGAAGAGAAATTTGGTGAGGAAGGAGCGGATGAGTTTGGGAAAAGCTGGGTTAGGGGTAAGGCAGTGGTTATTACTCCTGAAATTATTGATGCTTTTCTTGGAATTTCTGAGAATGCAAGAGCCCCCACTGATGTTAAGCCAGAACTGTTGGCTAAGGTTCTAACAGCAGGAGTGTGTCTGTCTTGGGGTGGTCCTAACCTCAGTGCTGCTGAGCTTACCTCCAAATATGCTCTGCTGTATCATCTTGGCATAAGAAACTGGATCCCTAGTTCTCATAGAGGGAAGGTCAACAAAGAATTTGCTAACCTTCTCTACTCTATTGGAAAGAAAAGGAAGATCAGCCTGGGTAGTGTTATGTTTCCTCAGCTGGCTACTCATGCCGGGAGTGCTGTCTCTAGCAAGGCTATTGTGCTTCCCTCCATCATCTATGGGATCATGGTCTCTCAGCACCCGGAGCTTGGTGAGATTTCTGAAGGCTTATCTGAGGAGCTGCAGGTCTTCACAGTAGATCACAAGCTGTTCAAAGGAAAGCACGCAGTGGATGTCGCCTATGAGGATCCTCTCCTGGTTGGCTCTTCTGCTCCAGCTCCCCTGGAGGAATCTCTTCCCCCTGCTGCTACAATTCAGTCAGCCCTACGTGCAAGAATTGTGAGCCACCTCAGGTCTGAGCTGCTCATACTTGAAGCTGAAGCCAAGAGGAGGGATGCTAGGCGTGGCCAGATCAGAAGTCTTCTCCGAGACCTGGAGTTTCCTGCAGATGAGGAGCAGGCCCCTTGAGCATCTATGACAAAAAGGGGGAGAGAAGATTTATATGCTGCTGAATATTGATACACTGTTTTTTTTGACCCTGCGTGGTCGTACCTTCGGCCGTGTGTGGCCTCATCTACTTACTCTCTATTGTTTTTATTTAGAGTATTTTTTTCTGGTTCATGGAAGAGTGCATATGCTCCAGAGGTTTTGTCAAAATGCCAAGGGGGAGATTGATGATGCAAGTATGGCAGTGTTTGACAAAACCAGCATAAGTGAACTAGGAGTTGCTGCAGCTCAATCAATCAAGAAGGCCAGCTGAAGGGAACTAGCAGCAGCTGCAGCAGGGGATGCTGCAGCAGGTGCTAGTTCAACTTGCTGTTTCACTGTCCAAAAAGCAGCAGCTATCTGGGCGTGTCTCAAAGGGCTGGGATTGCTATGGAGTTCATCATAAGAATTACTAAAATGCTATGGAGTATTTTCCAGCAAGGTTTTCTGGTCAGAGGAAGGAGATTTGCATTGAAGATATTAATCAAATCTAATCTCCTAGATTTTAGGAGATAATTGATCTTGTGGGTCAATTGCTTAAACCTGGAAACTGCTTAAAGTGGTGTGGGTATTTAAGCAGAAGGTTTCAGGGCTGAAGAGGGTGATCGAAGCTGAGCGATACACGAGAGTAGACACAGATTTCAGAGCGAGGATTTTTGGTGTGCTACGGACGTTGTTCTTCGATCAAACACCCACGGGCAGAGCGTTGAGCGCAGAGCTGTGGTGAGTATTGTAGAAGAGAATCAGGTCTTGCAGAGACTGATTCGTGCATTGATCTGGAAGCCAATTCAGAGCTGTGGAGCTTGTTGGTTGATCAAAGGCAGCCGCGGAAGAACTGACGGGTGGAAGGCTCGTTCGAGGTTCGTGCGGAAGAACTCACTAGTGACAGGTGGTCACTGAGTGAGGGGGAGTTACTCAGAGTGTGCAGCGCTCTTGGAGTGGTTCGATCGGCTCGGCAGAAGGCCTTGGAGCGACGCGGACATTGTGCTTCAGCTGTATGTTACAGCTGTTGCTGCAGCAACCCTGCTGAGTAGTGTAGTATAGAATAGGCTGAGTTCTTTGAGAGGAGTGTAGCTATTCTAGACTGACATATTGTAGAGGGTGTGCTGACACAGATCAGAGCTTGTTCTGATTGTGTTGAGTGGTCCACACGAGGTTGAAGTAGCATAGGTTGCGTGAGTTGTAACCGTGGGTACTTGGAACCTTTGGTTGAGTGGATTGAGGACTGGAGAATAGTCCTCCCCAGACGTAGGCAGATTGGCCGAACTGGGTGAACAAATCTGTGCCTTGTTCATTGCTTGCTGTGAGATTATTTCTTGTGAACAAGAGTGTGCTGCAGCAACTGCTAGTTCACAAATCTGCCTAAGTGAGACGCTGTGAAATTTCAGTTTACATCAAGACGTAATTCGAATTTTTAAAGGGTCAAAAAGGCAAGAATCTAGCACTGCAAAGTTGATTCGGGCACTGCGGGTGATTTGGTAATTTCCAGAAACAGTATAAATAGAAGAAGAGGAGAAAAATCAAGGTGTGCCTTGGGGTGCCTAGGGTTCCTCTCATGGGATGAAACCCTAATTGGAGAACTTGAAGAATTCGAATAATACATCATCAATTGAAGATTCTACATCAACCCTTTACTCATTCTCTACTTCCCTATTACTTTACTTTTATTACTTTTCCTTGTTGAACTATTTCATTATGTCTTGTTTCAAAACTCACCATGAGTGACACATGAGTGAGTAGTCTTTTAGTAGTTGGGGTTCTTATGGATCCCTTAGGTTTGATTGTAATGCAAGACTTGTCTTTTTATCTATATGAATGAAGTTTTGTTCAAAATTCTCTTGCTTTCTCTTCATATCAATTTTGTGCACACCAAGTGTTTGACGAAACGCATGAATAAGTACGAATTGGTAGAACACCTAAAGATGGAATGAGAGTTGAACCTAGGTTGTTTAGAAGATTGAGCATGTTAATTTTAGGTTACGTTTGTGTGCGAGAGTGACATACGCATTCCACTAGGCTAAGTATTGAGCGACTTTAATCAACTATCAATAGACCGAGAGGTTGAGATTAGGAGACTTTAGTTCTATGCGGTTCAATAGAGCGAGAGTTTGAGAACCGTACTATTTAGGTATTCTTCCCATTCTAGAGAAGAAGCGAGAGTTGAATTTAGAATTTGTGATACCTTAGCCTAGAACCATCACTCGAATTTACATGATTTAGACAAGTTTGGTGTTGCTAATCGCATGACCTAGGGGTGAAGTAAGATTCCGACTACGCTTTCTCTCTTACTTTACTTCTTCATAAATTTGAACTTGTCTTTAGTATTCACTAGAGATACTTCACTTAGAGGAAAAACCCCCCCTTTTTATTTAGTAGACTTGCATTAGGCATTACTAGCCAGCTTTAGACTAATCTAGGCTTTTCTCTTGGGTTCGACTCGAGGTCACTCGGATTATAAATATTGTTTGAACACCGTGATTGGACTAGTATTTTTACTACCGCAATTTCGACAACGTTCAAAATGGCGCCGTTGCCGGGGATTAGCCATTAGACTAATTTGCTAGTTAGTATTGTTTTAGTTAGTCTACTACTTTTTTTCTTTTTTTTTGGTTATCGTGATTGCGTGTTTGCGTGCTATTCTTGCTTACGTTAATTAAGTTCACACTTATTGATGCTTTCTCTGATTGCTTGGTAGGTGTTTGAATGAAAATCAAAGCTGGCACGAAAAAGGCATAAGAACAAGCCTCCACATCAACGGAGCAGAAATTGCCAGATTTTGATACTCCTTCTCCTCAAATTCTCGTTGATCAAACACCAACAGAAATCATGGATCAACCGGACCCGAGGAGGGAAGGAAATGCCGCTCTTCCGCAAGAGGAAGATGAGAGACCGATTGGAGCTTGGATACTTCAAGCTCGACGATTCCACTTGATTCTCATACTATCAACGCATGCCACTTGAGAAGGGATCCTCGCAAAGGACTTTTCAAGTGTATTTCTTATGAAGAAGGGAATCGAATACGTCTTAGCCAAGACGTTAAACTAGGCTGGTGAGTATTTGTGCTTTTGCTTCTACTTGTTGGTAGTATAGAATTGTTTTGGACTTAGTGTTGCGCCGTGCGCCAAATGTTTGATTAATGGTTTTTCTTTTAATGCCCTCTAATTACCCCTTTGGTTTTGAAATTTCAAGTGTCTCTACTTATGCAGATTTGTGAACTAGCAGTTGCTGCAGCACACTCTTGTTCACTTAAATGCAGGCACAGCAGACAACGAATAGGACACAGATTTGTTCACCCAGTTCGGCCAATCTGCCTACGTCTGGGGAGGACTATTCTCCAGTCCTCAATCCACTCAACCAAAAGTTCAAAGCACACTCGGTTACAACGCACGCAACCTATGCTACTTTAACCCCGTGTGGACTACTCAACACAATCAGAACAAGCTCTGATTTGTGCCAGCACACCCTCTACAATATGTCAGTCTAGAATAGCTACAATCCTCTCAAAGAACTCAGCCTATTCTATACTACACTACTCAGCAGGGTTGCTGCAGCAACAGCTGTAACACCAGCTGAAGCACTCTGTCCGCGTCGCTCCAAGGCCTTCTGCCGAGCCGATCGAACCACTCCAAGAGCGCTGCACACTCTGAGTAACTCCCCCTCACTCAGTGACCACCTGCCACTAGTGAGTTCTTCCGCACGAACCTCGACCGAGCCTACCACCCGTCAGTTCTCCCGCGGCTGCCTTTGATCAACCAACAAGCTCCACAGCTCTAAATTGGCTTCCAGATCACAGCTCGAATCAGTCTCTGCAAGACCTGATTCTCTTCTGCAATACGCACCACAGCTCTGCGCTCAACGCTCTGCCCGTGTGTGTTGATCGAAGAACAACTCTCGTAGCACACCCAGAAAAATCCTCACTCTGAATTCTGTGTCTACTCCCGTGTATCACTCAGCTTCGATCTCCCTCTACAGCCCTCAAACCTTCTGCTTAAATACCCTCACCACTTTAAGCAATTTCCAGGTTTAGACCATTGACCCACAAGATCAATTATCTCCTAAAATCTAGGAGTCTGCGCTCAACGCTCTGCCCGTGTGTGTTGATCGAAGAACAACTCTCGTAGCACACCCAGAAAAATCCTCACTCTGAATTCGGTGTCTACTCTCGTGTATCACTCAGCTTCGATCTCCCTCTACAGCCCTCAAACCTTCTGCTTAAATACCCTCACCACTTTAAGCAATTTCCAGGTTTAGACCATTGACCCACAAGATCAATTATCTCCTAAAATCTAGGAGATTAGATTTGATAAATATCTTCAATGCAAAACTCCTTCTCAAACCTTGCTGGAAAAAACTCAGCAGCATTTTAGAAAACCTTCTAAGGGCTTTCACAAAGCTGCAATACCTTCAAAATGCACCCAGCACAAAACTGCTACTCAGACAGTTGAACCAGCACTTGAACCAGCACCTGCTGCAGCATCCCCTGCTGCATCTGTTGCTGGTTTACTTCTGCTGTATACTTCTGCTGGCCTCCTTGATTGATTGAGCTGCAGCAGCTCCTTGTTCACTCATGCTGGTTTTGTCAAACACTGCCACACTTGCATTATCAATCTCCCCCTTGGCATTTTGACAAAACCTTAAGGCCAATGCACTCTTCCGAAAACCAGAAACGAAATACTCTAAATAAAATTAATAGAGAGTAATAAGAAGATGAGGCCACACTCGGCCATAGCATAATGACCACGCAGGGTCAGAAAAACAATGTCAAACAATTTTCATCAGCAGTAGCAGTTTAGCAACAAAACAACTTCTTCTCCCCCTTTTTGTCAAGATGCTCAAGGGGCCTGCTCATCATCGGCAGGGTACTCCAGGTCTCGGAGGAGGCTCCTGATCTGTCCACGCCTGGCATCCCTCCTCTTGGCTTCAGCTTCAAGAATAGCCAGCTCAGACCGGAGGTGACTCACAATCCTGGCACGGAGAGCAGACTGGATTGTGGCCGCAGGGGGAGGAAATTCCTCCAGGGGAGCCGGAGCTGCAGAACCAACCAAGAGAAGATCTTCATAGGCAACATCCACTGCATGTTTTCCCTTGAATAGTTTGTGATCAACAGTGAAGACCTGCAGCTCCTCAGATAAGCCTTCAGTAATAGCTCCGAACTCTGGGTGCTGAGAAACCATGATCCCATGGATGAGGGAGGGCAGCACAATAGGCTTGCTGGAGGAAGCGCTCCCGGCATGAGTAGCAAGCTGAGGGAACATCACACTTCCCAGGCTGATCTTCCTCCTCTTTCCAATAGAATAGAGAAGGTTAGCAAAATCTTTGTTGACCTTCCCTCTATGAGAGCTAGGAATCCAGTTCCTTACACCAAGATGATACAGCAGAGCATACTTGGAGGTTAGCTCAGCTGCACTGAGATTTGGGCCGCCCCAAGACAGGCACACTCCCGCTGTGAGGACCTTCGCCAATAATTCCGGCTTCACATCAGTGGGAGCCCTTGCATTCTCATGAATCCCAAGGAATGCATCAATAATTTCCGGGGTAATAACCACTTGTTGACCCCTTACCCAGCTTCTCCCATACTCATCCGCTCCTTCTTCTCCAAAATTTTCTTCCATATTCACTATAAATTCTCTAACCAGAATAATATTGAAACGGTGAGGAAAGGTTAGGGACTTGAGCAGATTTACCTCAGTCAGAAGCTCAATCATAGCAGCTAATCTATACTTATCTTGCACCAGTCGCTTCTCATGCACAATGTGTTTCCGCTCAACAGTACTCCAGGTTTGAGAGACGCTTTTGTTCCTGAACCATGTGCCTCCGACTGTGAGAGCAGAGAAATCTTCAGCTGCAGGTCCTTTCTCAGAGGGTCCACCAAGAGAACCTGCTTCTTCTTCTTCACTGGATGAGCTTTCACTACTAGAGCCTGGGATCAGGATAGGAGCTTTTCCCTTGTCTGAAGAAGGAGGATGTGCTGCAGCAGGTTCTTGTTCAGGGGACTCAGCAGCTGTTTCAACCCCTTCACCAATAATACCTGGGGACATGACCAATGATCTGCACTCTTCTCCTGCAGGGACTGCTGCTAGTTCTTCTTCAGAAGCAACTTCAGCCATATCCGCTTCTGGCAGCGCAGCAGAACTGGAGACAGGTTCTCCATCACGTACCAGCCGCCTCCTCTTCTGCGAAGCTCCTTCAGAGGGAGAGGGCTCACTGTGCGACACAGGAAGAGGGTTTGGTTCCCACACAACCACATCCAGCGGCTGAGCGGGGTCTTCATTTCGTGCCTTGGTCCTTCTTTCAGACCTCCCTTGCCTGTCTGCTGCCAGATTCTTCTTCAATCCGCGTGTCTTCACCATTGCTGCAGAGATGTGGAAGGAAAGAGGAGCGCACAGAGTATGATCGGCAGAGATTTCTGAGATGCCCTTTTGCTCTTGATCTGTGCCCTAGAAAATATTTACCCGTTATTTTCTTTTTCCTTTTTGAAATTGTAAGTCACGTGCCTCCCATGTGCAAATAATTTCCTTTCCATCCTCAGCAACCAAAGCATGTGAACAAGCTAATTCGGACCAGGTTGCTGCAGCACATGTGAGCTTGTTCACCTATTCAATTCAGGCTGCAGTTGCTCAGAGGATCCTTGGGGGAATCTGGTGGAGTCTTCTTCACCCATACTTGGAATACGCCAGAGCTTTTCTTCTTCTAATCTTCCAACCTCCTAACTCTTGGTTTGGGTTTCCATATTTGTACCATCTGTGTTTTACCCTTGTTTTTAGCAATCCAGTGCCCTTGTGCAGCAACATGAAATGGAGTCTTTGTGCAACATGTGCTGATTCTGGACTTTGCTCCCCCTTTTTCAGCTGAGCAAGTTCTGTGTTGCTGCTTCAGATTGGAGTTGATCTTCTGCTTCCCAACACTTGTACCAGTACTCCACTTGTTCTGAGACTTTTGTTTTGTTTGAGAAAAATGTTGTCCATGATGCTGCAGCATCCTCTTGTTCACATGTCTAGATCCAATTTTCTCTGCCATTTTTGAGGAGGCATCTGAATTCTTCTTCTCGTCTGTCTCACCATCTGAGGCTTTAATGAACACTGTCCCTTTAGAGCTTTCTTCACCAGTATATCCAAGCCCTGTTTTCCCTTTTCCAAGTCTTTGGTAAGATAATATTTCGTCCAGAATATTGCTCTGTGGGTCAGCTGTCTTGGCTGCTGCTGGAGTGGATTCAACAGAGGTCTGTCTTTCTGAATCTTCCTTTTTCAGAATAGTAACTTGATTATCAACTGTGGGTAGACATTTTCTTCGTTCTTCTTCCAAGAGATTTACTCTGTCAGTCAAGGTCTGATTGGTCTGAAGAACTGCCTCACATTGTTTGAGTATCTTCCTCAGAAGATCAGCAAAACTGTCAGATGAGTCTTCTTCATCTTCACTCTCAGAGACTTCAATCCCATAGTGAATTTCTACCTTCTTTAGCTCATTGAGGCGGACATCTGAAACACTTGTCAGCACAACACAGTTTTCTTCATCACTTTCATCCGAATCACTCCATTTTGCTGTCATGGATTTGCTATTCTTTTTCTCAGAATTCTTGAGGGGTTTGCTTGGACAATCAGCCTCAATGTGTCCATATCCTTCACAGTTCCAGCATTGAACTCCCTTTTTCATCTCTTTCTTGTCATCTTCGTCCAGAGCTGGTTCTTTCCCTTTCTTCTTTCTTTCACTGCCCCTTCTGAATTGTCTTCGCGAGGAAGAGCTTCTCTCAGTTCTGGATTCCATGTTTTTCAGAAACTTCCCTAGATTTTTAACAAGCATGCTCAACTGATCGTCTGGAACTGTCTGCTTGGTTTCTGCTTCAGCCTTCAAACCAACATTCTTGTCCTTGGAAGTGGTGTCTTCTTTGACCAGTTTCATCTCAAATTGTTTGAGAGACCCCATCAGCTCTTCCAACCTCATGAATCTGACATTCTGAGCCTCTTCAATGGCTGTCACCTTCATGTCAAACTTTGTGGGCAGCGATCTGAGAACCTTTCTGATAAGCTTTTCTTCTGGGATGGGCTCACCAAGGGAATGAGCTTCATTTGCAAGATCACAGAGTTTAGCATTAAACTCAGTGACTGTTTCCTCATCCAGCATCCTCAGATTTTCAAATTGTGTGGCAATGATCTGGAGCCTTGATAGCTTCACTCTATCAGTTCCTTCATGGGCAGTTTGCAGAATCTCCCATGCTTGCTTGGCCAACTCACAGTTTGATATCAACCTGAAATTGTTAGCATCAACTGCAGCAAAAATTGCATTCAAAGCCTTTGAATTACCAGTTGCTGCAGCACCTTCTTCAGCAGTCCACTGCTCTTCAGGTTTTATTCTTGTCACTCCTTGCTCATCTATGGTGATCGGGGGAGACCACTGAATCAAGACAGCTCTCCATGTCTTCTCATCAATAGCCTTGAGAAAGGCTTTCATTCTAGCTTTCCAATAACCATAATTGCTCTCTTCCAAAAGTGGAGGTCTACTTGTGCTCTGTCCTTCCTTCATTGTCTTGGCTACTTCGGAGACACTGTAGGATCTTTTTAACTCTGTGTGTCGAGTTCCCGCTCTGATACCAATTGAAATTTCAAGTGTCTCTACTTATGCAGATTTGTGAACTAGCAGTTGCTGCAGCACACTCTTGTTCACTTAAATGCAGGCACAGCAGACAACGAATAGGACACAGATTTGTTCACCCAGTTCGGCCAATCTGCCTACGTCTGGGGAGGACTATTCTCCAGTCCTCAATCCACTCAACCAAAAGTTCAAAGCACACTCGGTTACAACGCACGCAACTTATGCTACTTTAACCCCGTGTGGACTACTCAACACAATCAGAACAAGCTCTGATTTGTGCCAGCACACCCTCTACAATATGTCAGTCTAGAATAGCTACAATCCTCTCAAAGAACTCAGCCTATTCTATACTACACTACTCAGCAGGGTTGCTGCAGCAACAGCTGTAACACCAGCTGAAGCACTCTGTCCGCGTCGCTCCAAGGCCTTCTGCCGAGCCGATCGAACCACTCCAAGAGCGCTGCACACTCTGAGTAACTCCCCCTCACTCAGTGACCACCTGCCACTAGTGAGTTCTTCCGCACGAACCTCGACCGAGCCTTCCACCCGTCAGTTCTCCCGCGGCTGCCTTTGATCAACCAACAAGCTCCACAGCTCTAAATTGGCTTCCAGATCACAGCTCGAATCAGTCTCTGCAAGACCTGATTCTCTTCTGCAATACGCACCACAGCTCTGCGCTCAACGCTCTGCCCGTGTGTGTTGATCGAAGAACAACTCTCGTAGCACACCCAGAAAAATCCTCACTCAGAATTCTGTGTCTACTCCCATGTATCACTCAGCTTCGATCTCCCTCTACAGCCCTTAAACCTTCTGCTTAAATACCCTCACCACTTTAAGCAATTTCCAGGTTTAGACCATTGACCCACAAGATCAATTATCTCCTAAAATCTAGGAGATTAGATTTGATAAATATCTTCAATGCAAAACTCCTTCTCAAACCTTGCTGGAAAAAACTCAGCAGCATTTTAGAAAACCTTCTAAGGGCTTTCACAAAGCTGCAATACCTTCAAAATGCACCCAGCACAAAACTGCTACTCAGACAGTTGAACCAGCACTTGAACCAGCACCTGCTGCAGCATCCCCTGCTGCATCTGTTGCTGGTTTACTTCTGCTGTATACTTCTGCTGGCCTCCTTGATTGATTGAGCTGCAGCAGCTCCTTGTTCACTCATGCTGGTTTTGTCAAACACTGCCACACTTACATTATCAGGTTTGATTATCTATATGTAGTAGTTTTAAGTGTGGGGTAATTCGATGATGTTTAGGTTGCTTCTATGTTTATCATGACTTGTGTTGGTATTCTTGTTACTTATTTTTTTTCGAAACCTTTTTCAAGCACTATAATACACTTGTTCATGACTTTTGATTTACACGTGAATGTCTAAGTAAACTGATCATTTGAATCATCGCGCATTTGTTTTCCAATCTTTCGCCTAGCTATATGTTTCACATTGATTTATCTCTAATAGCTAGCTGTTTCAATTTGCGAATTCAGGTGTTGCGCTAATATTTTTCTTGAGTTTCAGATCTAATGTATGACTACATGGAGAGGTTCAACGAACTGGAACAAAGTTACTGTAACTTGGGTGTTCCGGAAAGAATGCTGGTGGAGTATTTATTGGATGGATTGTGACCTCTCGAGCTTATGTTGTGGGATGCCACAGCCGGTGGCATAGTATTGAACTTGACTCCTAGTCAAGTGCGAGAGTTGATCAATAAGACCACTGAGAGTGCTCGGTACAGGGATGCGACTAGTCGAAGGGATGACACTACCAGAACAAGGAATGTATCTCAAGTAGAGGTGAATGACGCCCAATTGATGAAGGAGATCAAAGAAGTGAAGGAAACGATCTGAAGGATGTCAATGAGCCAAGCCGGCACAGTGAAAGTTTGTGAGCGTTGTGGTGCTGCGAGCCATAAGACGGATGAATGCTCTACACTCCAAGAAGATGAGGTGATGGATGTTAACATAATGGATGGATTCTAGCACTTCAACAACAGGAAGGCCTCCAGACAATTTGGACTTGCTTCGAATGGTTTTAGTTAGAGAAACAAAGGAGGATTTCAGCAGCACCCGAACAAGCACCAGCAGAATCAAGGGCAGCCGCAATAGAAACAAGCACAGCCTTACTGCCCTCCATTTCAATAACAAGAGAGGTACAACAATCAAAGCAATCAATATCAGCAAAGGAGGGATTTCAATCAGGCTGGCCCGAGCACTAGTAAGTCATGGGAGCTCAAAGACTTGGAGAGTACCATCCAAAGGAACCAGGCCAAAACTAATGGAGCCATACCCGAGCTCACAAAGCAAATGTCACAGCTCGCTTCCACAGTTTATGAGATAAAGAGTGATCAAGGAAAGCTGCCATCGCAGACAATTCGTAACCCAAAAGGAAATGTTAGTACATTAACTTTGGTAAGCAGCAAGAAGCTTGAAGGGGAACTGACGAGCAGCATTCCAGCGAGCACTGTGGAAGTTGAAAACAAGAGAGAGAATTCTGAACCTTTCACCAAGTCTTTTGAAAAAATTTGTGCTGATCCCCCACTTCTATTTCCTGTGCAGGTGTCAAGACCTAAGGTGGATCCCGCGTCTAAAATTTTATTAGAACTATTCAGCTGAGTTGGGAACACAATCCCACTCCTTGACGCAATAAAGCGGATCCCGAAATATGCTGAGGCCCTTAAGGAATTGTGCATTGACCAAGGAGAAGGATTGGAACCTGAGCAAGCAAATCTGAGGCAAAACATCTCAGCCGTTCTTCAATGTAAGGCAACACCAAAATGTAAGGATCCAAGTACATTTACAATTTCATGCGTCATTGGTAAATTCAAAATTGATAATTGTATGTTGAATTTAGGTGCTTCGGTTAATGTGTTGCCTTAGGGTGTGTTCTTTTGTACTTATATTTTATACTTAAACTTATTACTTTACTTATATTTATTTATGTTTAGTTATATGTACTTATATTTACTTATATTTATTTATATTTACTTATATGTACTGAACTTTACTTATATTTATTTATATTTACTTATATTTATTTATATTTACTTATATTTATTTATAAGTACTTTATAAGTACAAAAGTACATGGCCTTACTCTTTATATAAAGCATAGCGTATTGGTCCTCTGAAACCCACTGACTTGATTATTCAACTAGCAGATAAATCATGTAGTAAGCCAGAGGGTATTATTGTTGACGTGTTAGTGCATGTAGGAAAACTTGTGTTCCTTGCAGATTTTTACTAGGGAGACCCTTCATGGTGACCGCGATGACCAAGATTGATACATTAACGGGTGATCTCTCTATGGAGATAGACGGGGAAGTAATTAAATTTAACACGTAAGTCTATGCAGCACCCACCTAACATTGTAGGAATACATGTGTTGGATATCATTGAGGATGCAGCGCTTGAGTCGGATATACAGCGTGAGGAAGGCATCCAACCTCACAAAAGAAAAACTGATTTGATTCTTAAATTGCCTTTTGCTACTGACCAGCGTGGTATCATGTCTTTCCTTGAATATGCTGGATTTTATCGCAAATTTGTTAGATTTCATCGCAGGTTTGTTAAAGGTTTTTTGAGAACAACATTGCCAATTTCTCTACTGCTACAACAAAATGTTCCATTTGGAGAGGATATCCCACCTGATAAGGAACTTGAACTAGCTGACCCAGTAATTGATTGGTGATGAGAGGTACCGACGAGCCAACGACGTTAAACAAGTGCGCTCCTGGGGAGGCAGCCCGAGCGTAGTTAGGATTTCTTATATGTTTCTTTTAGTTTATTTGTTTCTTTTGTTTTGAATCTTGCATGACTACCCTTCCCGACAATCTAATTGTACCGTGAGGACACGGTTCGTTTCAGAAGTGTGGGGTGGGGGAAGGTAGTATGTTGTGTCAGCAAGTTGACCTTTATTATCATGCATTAATAGTAGTTACAACACTTTTTTTTTGTTTTTTTAGGTGTTGCGAGGCTGCTAATTTCGTGCAATTATATGCTGTTGGTTTTATGTCATTATATGCTATGATGAAGATGCTGATTTTTGAGATGATGTTTGATGCTATGAGGTTCTGACGTGTATGCTTTGCATGATTTCTACAATGTTGTGATGCTAGTGACTTGATGTTATATGTTCCTTTGAGTTGAGATATTACAGGATGTGAAGTTGATAGAAAATGTTCTAGAGGGACTTGACACACATTCAAAGGTTCAGGGGATTAGTCGCGTAGCGCCTTGAGTTTGTGGAGGTTGTCATTCTGAGGTATGAGGGGTGAGACTTTAAGTCCACCTTTGCAGCGTTTATGCAATGGTGGGACGGGAAAACAAACCGTCCTATCTTTAGTTCTAGTAACCAGAAATGGGTGGGTAACCCTTATCCTGCCTCGCGCTAAAAGGATAATGATGAGAAAGAGTGGGATGTGCTCCATAGGCTGTTCTTTGAAGGCTATGATTGGAACGGTTCAAAGAGCAAGAATGAAAAAAAGAACAAGCAATTCACATTGGAGAGCAAAGCTAAAAAAAAAAAATTCAGACAGATGTGAAAGAAAAATTCAAAAAAAGCAATCGAGTTGAGTGATGTTTTTGGACTAAACAAAACAAGAAATTCAAGAGTTGTCCTACAAAAGAGAAGAAGAAAAGTTGAGTTCCTCATAACTTGGATTTATCACGTGCCAGAGAAAGCAACTTCAGTGTATGCGCGTGACTATGACCTTGAGCTGAAAATTGGAGTCAGAAGTCTAAAGAGGACTATCTCCCAGTCATCCATTGTCATTCCATCTCGGTTTCACAGGTAACATGTATCATGTTAGTTTCTTGTTGATCATTATTGAAGAATGAGTGTGAGCATATGTTGATGAACTGATTAGTGAGGACATCCAGAGTAAATTCAGTGTGTAGTCGTTATAGAAGTAATTTGAGTTTGCGAGTCTTGATTCATTCTTGTTCAGGGACGAACAAAGATAAGTGTGGGGTAGTTTGATGGAGCGTATTTATACGATCCATCGAGTTATTTATTCTCATTGTTTAATTGAATTTTGTGTGCGAAAAATTACTTCTTGGTAGTGTTTTGCATCGCAAGTCCATCAAGATCGCTTGGAGCTTTATTGCGCAATTCGGACGAATATAGACCAATTCTGGGCAGATTGACATGTTCGTAGTCGAAGGCTTGTCGAACGCAGGATTCCTATTCGATTGAGCCGTGCCATAGCTTGTTGGAAATCTAACTCAAGGGGCTACAACTTTTTAATTTACATCAAGACGATATTCGAAGGTTCAAAGGGTCAAACGAGCAAGATTCTAACACTGCAGAAATGATCCGCCCAAGCCGTGGACGTATCACATTCGACTCGCCCAAGCCAAAAGTGTTCTTCCTGGATCACAAGTGATTCGCCCAACTCCATTGCACACTTAGTATTTGACGCGCCCTGGAGTGCACGAATCACTTTGGAGCTTGCCCGGATCAATTGTGACTCGCCCAGCTTATGAACACACTTTTGCCGAATCACTTTAGAGCTTGCCCGGATCAATTGTGACTCGTGCAGCAGGGGAAGAGCACGGAGTAGTTGACTCGTGCAAGCTGCACGTGTCACTTTTCAAAGTTTGCACGAATCACTTTTGATTCGTGCAAGGGAAGTCAGCCCAGCCCAGTTTTAAAAAATAAAAAGAAAGAGAAGGGAGAAAGAAACCCTTGAGTTTTTGGGAGGATTCTTGCAGAGTTTGTTGGCTGGAACAGTGGGGGAGTTCAACCTGAATCAAAGGAGAGAAAGAGCAGCAGAGACGAAAGCACTGTTCATCGCCGGAAATACTGTTCATCGTTTACTATTCGTCTTGTTTACTTTTCATCGCCGGAAGTATTGTTCACAGTTTTAGTATTATTTTCTGAATTCAGTTTATTTTCATTATTGCTTTAGATGGATTGTAGTAGCTAAACCCTAATTCTGTTTGGGGATTTGTGTTGCAACGAACGATTTGAGATACTTATGCTTTTATAATACAATTCAGTGAATTCCTATTCTCGCACTTAATGACATGCTTGTATGTTTGATTGGAGGAACTTAGCGGTGATCTAGTTAGACTAGCGGTGCATGATATTCGATTAGTCCAATATTAGCGTAAGCCTAGCTGTGGAATTAGTAATGGTAGCTAAGAATATAACTATTACATCTACTTGGGAACTTAGCGGTTAATAGTAGATAGAACTTGAAGTTGACATTACCTTAGCAGGATTGTTAGACTAGGAACAGTAGTTTTACTAGTTGATGCATGTTTCAATCGATGATTACCAGTTGCAATGCATATCCCTGAACTGATTTCTTCTGAATTTGATAAACAATAACATTTTTTTTACAAACTCCTTTTTAGTGTGACAATTTGATGATGCAGTAGGGCAGTGTTTGACAAAACCAGCACAAGTGAACAAATAAGTGAACAAGCAAGTGAACAAGATGCTGCTAGCCGGAGTCCAGCAACCAGTGAACAAGGAGAAAACTATAGCAGGAGCTTGTTCATAAGAGCTGTAGCGTCTGTCCGACCAGCAGCAACCTGGGTCTTTGAAAAGAGGGCGTGGCAGTCCTTCTAAGAGCATCAGATGAGTTTTGCATGAAGAACAGAATAATGAGACTCATGATCCACCATCAAGGCAGCCTCCAAAGAAGATTTAGAAGAATCATCCGCTGACCAATGTGATTGGAGACCCGACAGAAAGAAGGAGAACCAGAAGCAATGCTTACCTCAATACCTGCTTCCTATCTAGTATAGAACCGAAGAACTTCAAGGAAGCTATGAGTGACGAATTCTGGATGATAGCTATGCAGGAAGAACTAGCAGAGTTCGAAAGACACGATGTTTGGGACTTGGTGGACAGACTTAAAGGAGTAAACATTATAGGCACCAAGTGGATCTTCAAAAACAAAACTGATGAAAAGGGAAACATCACAAGAAACAAAGCCAGACTCGTTGCTCAAGGATACACTCAAATTGAGGGACTAGATTTCGAAGAAATGTTTGCTCCAGTTGCTCGTCTAGAGGCCATCAGACTGCTCCTAGGGATGTCTTGCTTCCTAGGATTTAAACTATATCAAATAGATGTCAAAAGTGCATTCCTGAATGGAGACCTCTCTGAAGAAGTGTATGTTGAGCAGCCAAAAGGTTTTGATGATCCTCATCACCCGGAGCACGTGTACAAACTGAAGAATGCTCTGTATGGGCTTAAAAAGGCTCCTCGAGCTTGGTACGAGCGGCTGACAGTCTTTCTTGAAAACCATGGTTACAAAAGAGGGGGAGCTGACAAAACTTTATTTGTGAAAAGAACCAAGTCGGATGTGATCATTGCGCAGATATATATGGATGACATTGTCTTTGGATCGAAGTCTCAGCACCTGGTGAAGCAGTTTGTGGATCACATGCAGAAGGATTTCAAAATGAGCATGGTCGGAGAACTGTCATATTTCCTTGGTCTGGAGATCACCCAGAAAGAAGATGGAATCTTTATTGCACAAAGCAAGTACAGCAAGAATCTTGTGCATAAATTTCAGCTAGATAAAGCCAGTCATAAACGAACGCCCGCTGCCACTCATGTCAAAGCCCTCAAAGATGAACATGGAGTGGAAGTGAGTCCGACTATCTACAGAAGTATGGTTGGGAGCTTACTGTACCTGACTGCCAGTAGTCCCGACATCTCCTTCGCAGTAGGAGTATGTGCTAGATTTCAAGCCTGCCCCAAAAATAGTCACTTCCAGCTGGTCAAGCGAATCATTCGGTATGTTGGAGGTACTGTGTACTATGGTTTATGGTATACTAAGGATACGAATGCAAACCTGGTAGATATAGTGATGCGGACTGGGCAGGATGTTCTGAGGATAGGAAGAGCACTTCTGGAGGCTGCTTCTTCCTGGGAAACAACCTGGTGTCCTGGTTCAATAGAAAACAAAACAACATCTCGCTATCTACAGCTGAAGCAGAATACATAGCTGCCGGGAGCTGCTGTGCACAGATGATGCGGATGAAGCAAATGCTGGGTGAGTATGGACTCGATCAAGGTGAAATGACTCTCTACTGTGACAACATGAGTGCTATCAGCATCTCCAAGAACCCTGTTTAGCACAGGAGAACCAAACACATTGACATTCGACATCACTTCATCCGTGATCTGGTGGAAAAGAAAATCATTGCTCTCCAGCATGTTGTGTCGGCCAAACAGCTTGCTGATATCTTCACGAAACCTCTGGACGCAGTACGGTTCCAAGACCTGAGATCCTCTTTGCGGCTCTGTGTCTCGCCTCCCTGAGACAGCCAAGAACTTCCCCTTGTCACTTGTGCCAAAAAGGGGGAGAAAAAGGGTAGGGAGATACCGGAGGATTTGAATTGAAACTTTTAAAGGGGTTTTGTCAAAATGCCAAGGGGTAGATTGATGATGCAGTATGGCAGTGTTTGACAAAATCAGCACAAGTGAACAAGCAAGTGAACAAGATGCTGCTATAGCCGGAGTCCAGCAACCAGTGAACAAGGAGAAAGCTATAGCAGGAGCTTGTTTAGAAGAGCTGTAGCATCTGTTCGAGCAGCAGCAACCTGGGTCTTTGAAAAGAGGGCGTGGCAGTCCTTCTAAGAGCATCAGAGGAGTTTCTAAGTTGCTGCAGAGAATATTCCAGTGGAGATTCCTAGCTGAAGAAGGAGATTTGATTGTGGGAGATTTGAATCTCAAATCAAATCTAATCTCCTAAAAATTAGGAGATATTGATATTACTAGGGAAATTACTAAATCCTGATAATGATGCAAGTGGGTGCTCCTATATAAGGAAGACCCTTCAGAGCAAGGAAGATTGATCAAATAAGAGTGCAGAAAGCGAGAACACACACAAAATTCCGAGAGAGTATTTTTGGTGTGCGAACGAGATCTTCGATCATCACAGAGAGCAGAGTGTGAGCGCAGAGCTGCAGTGACTGAAGCAGAGGGTGATCAGGACTTGCGTAGTCTGATCCAAGCTTGATCTGGAAGCCAATTCAGAGCAGAGAGTGCTTGTTGGTTGATCAAGGGCAGCCGCGGAAGAACTGGCGGGTGAGTGACTCGGTCGAGTGTCTGGGCGGCAGTGCTTGCTAAAGTGAGGTGGAGTATTCCAGAGTGTGCAGCGCTCGTGGAATCTTTCGAACGGCACAGCGGAAGGCTTAGAGCGACGCGGACAGTTTGTGCATCAGCTGTGTGCTACAGCAGATGCTATAGCAACCCTGCAGAATCTGAGTATTGTTTAGAATAGGCTGAGTTTTGAGGAGACAGTAGCTATTCTAAATAAATATCAGTAGAGGGTGTGCAGACACAAGTCAGAGCCTGTTCTGATTGTGTACGAGGATCCACCTAAGGTTGAGTAGCATAGGTTGCGTGAGTTGTAACCGTGTGTACTTGGAGACCCTTGAGATTAGTGGATTGAGGACTGAGAATAGTCCTCCCCAGACGTAGGCAATTGGCCGAACTGGGTGAACAAACATTTGTCCTTGTTCGTTCTTGCTGAAACAGTTTCTGGGTGAACAAGAGTGTGCTGCAGCAACTGCTTGTTCACAAATCTGTTTATCAGAGGCGCTGCGAATTTCACAATTAATCAATAGAACTCTAGACTATTTGCTCTCTCATGGGTTCGACCCTTCTGATCACTATCTAGTAAGTAGGTATTATAAATTTAATTTTGGTGCACACAACGACGTGCCCGTCACTTGCCGCACTCCTCTGTTGCATTTAAAGTAACAAAAAGCGTTGCCCTCTCATCTTATGTTATACCAATAGTTAGATATGTTCCTGTTAGGAGTACAATCAGAGTAAAATAGGAACTTTCATATAACAGTGTCTATTAAATTGAAATTAGTGAACATGAATACAAAATAAAATTCGTTGAAGCTTGTTCGGCAATTTCCTTAAAGCGTAATTGCGCCCCTTCCGTGCTGGGTGTGGTTTGGCATTCTGCTTCCCAGAATACGACTACTGGACTACGAACGAATTGCACCGATCAGTTGAAGCGAACTGGAGGTTGATGCCTTATGAGTATTGATAGAGCCTATTTATACGCATTATTTAGATCATAACCCTATGCTTGTTTGCATTATTTTGTGTACAAGATTACTGGTTTCCAGTGTTTTTGTATTTCAGGGCAAAACGAGGGCCTAAGTCGGATACGCGCTAACAGGCAGCGTTTAGGACGCGCATCACACAGCCTGCGGAGCTAGCGGCGCAAACAGAAGAAATTGGTAGAGTCGACCTCGGTGCGCTAACCGATTGCGCTAAGCAGATGCCGTGCGCCAGGCGCAGATGTTGGTGTTTCCAAATCCTGACACGACCAGATTTGGAAGTTGCCAAGAGTGAGCCTCTGAGCAGTATATAAAGAAGAGAGGCTAGGGAGAGAGAGACAGAGACGATTCTCAGGATCCACAATTCGTAGACCCAGGAGGCACTGCGCAGCAGAACTGGAAAACACACGAGCTTGTTGAGAGGATCTGCGCCAGCCGACTGCGCCAGCCAAGACAGCAACCTGCACGCACTGTTTGCTATTGTTTTCTTGGACACTTTAGTTATTATTTACTGTTTCTATGATGTTTATCACTAGCATGTCTAGCTAAACGCTTAGTATCGGTTGGACATGAATCTATGAGTATTTCCCTTTGAGACTTGCGCTTAATGCATAGCTTGCTTGCTTATATTAATTCTATGCAAATTGCTGGCAGCTTGTTACACGAGTAGGGGAAGCCTTGAACCGCAATCTTACTCTTGTTGCTTGTTGTTGTTTGTTAAACTAGTTGAATAGCCTGACGGTGCCAACTAGGAGTAACGCGCTAGGATAGGCAATTACTACCTTGATCGGATTCGTAGTTGTTTAGTCTAGTGTAAGAATTAATAGCACATGAACTTTGATCGGAACATGCGCACATGTTAGGAAGGCTTGATCGGACACTAACATTAGCAAATCGAGCTATAGACATTTAGAGTCGATGATAAGGAATACACTCATAGAGGATTGTCTGCGCCGATACTTCTCATAGTCATAGTACTTAATCTCTTTTGCCTGCGCACGTCTAGTGCAATTTCCTGCGTTACGATACCACTGTTACTTGCGCATCGCGCAACCCCGATCACTCACCCCCCAGTCTTCGTAAGTGTAGGTTACTGGCTAAAACTGAATTGCTTGCTCCCTGTGGAGATCGACCCTTACTTAACCGCTGTACTAGTGGAAGAGGAAGGATTATATTTGACGCGTATAACAACGCGCGATCAAATTTTGGCGCCGTTGCCGGGGAGCAACACAGCTAAGTTATAGCTAGTTTACGTTTTTCCTTATTAGTAACTAGTTATTTTTCAGTTTGTTTTGTTTTCTCGTTGTTGTTTCTGACAGCGCGCAATCACCATCAGCCTGCGCAACCTTGAAACAGTTGCGCTGCGCAGATTCTAGTTACGCACTGACAGACGCAGCAGCATTAGTTATCTTTTAATTTCGTTTTCTTTGAGATTTAGAACAGGTCATGGAGGAGAACAGAGTCGTCGGGGACAACTTAGGGGACAGAACCCCAGAGGAAGCAAGAGCACACAACCGCGCAGCCCTGTTCAGAGGAGAAGTGCAGCGCGAGGTCGAAGCAAGGAGGGCCGCTGAAGTGTATCATGCGCCACCCGTGCAACAGGCCGCGCGACGCAGAACAGTGCGCGAGATGTCAGCCCCACTCACAGTTAACCAGCCATGGTGCATCGTGCTTCCGCCAGGCGGTCATTTTGAACTAAGAAGCTCGCTCATTCATCACATGCCCAAGTTCCACGGGATGAACAATGAAAATCCAGTCAAGCATGTGCGAGAGTTCCTAGTCATATGCGAGAACATGAAGACCGAAGGGGAGAACGATGAGGCGCTGAAGATGAAGGCATTCCCATTTTCACTGTGTGACACAGCCAGACATTGGTTGATGAACTTACCCGCAGGATCAATTCACACATGGGAGCAGCTGCAGAAGAAGTTCCTGGACAAATTCTATCCAGCAGCAAAGATCGCGCTACTCAGAAGGGAACTGGCCGCGCCGAGGCAGAGCGCAGGAGAGTCACTATCAGAGTATTACGAGCGTTTCAGGGAGCTAGAGGCCAACTGCTACAATCATGGCCTACCCCAGAATGTGCTGATAGAGAACTTCCTGAATGGATTGCTACCCATGGAGCTGAGGTTGTTGAACGCATGCGCAGGAGGCGACATTTGCAACATGTATCCAGAAGACGCGTGGCAGCTGATAGAAGACTCTGCTGGTCAGGTAAGACATCAGCTAACACTTAAAAATAGTCGTGCTCGTTCTGTGCATCAGGTAGAAACAAGCGCTGAGATCAAGGAAATGAAGGCCATGCTGCAGAAGTTAATGAGTGCGCAAAGCGCACAACCAGTTGCGCCAAAGGTATGTGAATTCTGCAGGTCCACCGAACATAAGACTGATGAATGTCCCACACTATTTGAGGAATCTGGAGATGTCAATGCTCTTGGAGGATGGGACAACAGAGGACCACAAAGACAGAATCAGCCGCGCTTTGGACTAGCAGCAAATGGATTCAGATGGAAGGAGGAGAACAATTTTCAGAGGCAGTCCACAGATCAGCGCGCGCCACAGCAGACGCAACAAGCTGCGCCCTACAATCCACCGCATCGCCGCACTGACGCACCAGCGCATAACAATCAGCAACCAAGGCGATCTTTGGAAGATATCGTGGGGCAGCTAGCAGACACAGTGCGCAAGAATGACGAGAAGTATGACAAGAGGTTCGAGTCCATTGAAAAGCAGCTATCACAGATCGCTACCACGGTATATGAGCTAAAAAAGAGCGATGGCAACCTGCCTTCGCAAGTGATTCAGAACCCCAAAGGAGGAGTCAATGCAGTGACACTGAGGACTGGGCACACAATAGGAGCAGAGCAGACCGCGAAGGCGCCCGCGCAACCAGCTGCGCAAGTCCCGGATCCAGCAGAACAGAATGCGCAACCAGAGCAAGATGCGCAACCAGAAGCGCAAGCCACAAGCCAGTAGGGCGAGGCGCCAGGTATGGCTCAATCGAAAGACAAAGGCATGAATCGTACTAATATACCTGCACCTTTTCCTGTGCAGGCACCATCGGCTAGAAAGGAAGCGCTGGACAAGGAACTATACGAGTTATTCAGCAAGGTGGAAATCAACATTCCCCTTATCGAAGCAGTTCGGCAGATTCCCAGGTACGCCAAATTTTTAAAGGAACTGTGCACAAACAAGAGGAGGAAAGGCGAGTGCGCACAGGTAATGCTAAATGCGCAGGCCTCAGCGATCGTGCAACATAAGGTACCACCTAAATGCCAGGACCCAGGTATGTTCACCATCCCATGCACTTTAGGTAAGACCACAGTAAGCAACTGCATGATTGACATAGGCGCATCTATAAATGTGCTTCCCTATTCCTTGTATGCATCATTGCGCCTTGGACCACTAAAGCCTGCAGGTGTCACCATTCAGCTAGCGGATCGCTCGTGGAAGCAACCGACGGGCATGATAGAGGACGTCCTCCTCCGAGTAGGAGAGATGGTGTTCCCAGCAGATTTCTACGTCTTAGAAATGGAGGGAGAGTCGAGCAAAGGGAGTGCGGAGATCCTATGGGGCAGACCATTTCTGATGACAGCGCGCACAAAGATAGACGTGTGGAGGGGTACGCTCTCAATGGAGGTTGATGGCGAGGAAATTCACTTTAACATATTTAAAGGGATGCAGCACCCTCATGAGGACGCCACAGTGCACGCGTTGGACAGCATAGATGACTTGGTTGCAGATGCGCAATGTGCGAGCGCAGCGGAAGGACCTGAGCCACTGACAAAGGCAGAGTTGGAGGCGCATGAGGATGAGCTGAGCAGTGCTGAACCAGTATCCAGACAGGTACACGATATAGTTAATGTCTGCACTGCTAATAAAATCTTGCCCTCTATTGAACAGGCACCCAGGGTCGAGCTGAAGCAACTCCCAGAGCACCTTAAGTACTTATTCTTGGGAAATGAGGACACCCTGCCGGTAATCATAAAGAAAGGACTAGAAGAGGAGCAGGAGGCGCGATTACAGGAGGTGTTGCGCAAGAACCAACGCGCTATAGGATGGACACTTGCTGACCTGCGCGGAGTGAGCCCGGACGTATGCATGCATAGGATCCTATTGGATGATGGTGCCAAACCATCCAGGGAGCCTCAGCGTAGATTGAACCCGAATATGATGGAGGTGGTGCAAAAGGAGATCCTGAAGCTGCTTGACGCAGGAGTCATTTACCCAATCTCGGACAGCAAATGGGTAAGTCCAGTGCACGTTGTGCCGAAGAAAGGAGGAATCACAGTAGAGGAGAATGCGCAGGGCGAGCTAGTTCCCAAGCGCATGCAAACTGGATGGCGCATGTGCATCGACTACAGAAAGCTTAACGCAGTCACGCGCAAGGATCATTTTCCGCTGCCCTTCATGGACCAGATGCTAGATCGATTAGCAGGGAAGCCTACTTTTGCTTCTTGGATGGGTACTCAGGGTACAATCAGATACCCATTGCTGCGGAAGATCAAGAAAAACTACGTTTACCTGCCCATTCGGTACGTTTGCGTTTCGGCGCATGTCATTTGGGCTGTGTAACGCGCCAGGTACGTTCCAACGTCTAGTCATGAGCATCTTTTCTGATATGATTGGTATATGCATAGAAGTGTTCATGGATGATTTTACTGTGTACGGAGGTACCTTTGACGCATGCTTAACTCATCTTGATAAGGTCTTAGCGCGCTGCATTTCAAAAAACCTAGTGCTCAATTATGAGAAATGTCATTTCATGGTGTCGCATGGAGTAGTACTAGGACATATTATCTCGCAGGAGGGAATCAATGTAGATAAGGCCAAAATAGATCTTATTTCCAATCTGCCTTATTCCACTAACGTGCGTGATGTGAAATCATTCCTTGGGCATGCAGGGTTTTACAGGCGTTTCATAAAAGATTTTTCTAAGATTTGTATACCCCTGTCTAACCTCTTGCAAAAGGATGTGTGTTTCGAATTTACTGATGAGTGCAGGGCCGCGTTTGACAAGCTAAAGGAGGCGCTGACAAGTGCGCCACTGATGCGCGCGCCAGACTGGAGCCTGCCTTTTGAACTGATGTGCGACGCAAGCGACTATGCAGTGGGTGCAGTCCTGGGACAGCGCATGGACAAGAAGCCGCACGCCATTTATTATACATCGCGCACACTGGCCGCTGCGCAGAGGAACTACACCACCACGGAAAAGGAACTTCTGGCAATTGTGTTTGCAGTGGAGAAGCTCCGTGCGTATGTTCTGGGCGCCAGAGTCATCGTCTACATAGACCACGTAGCAATCCGTTACCTAATGTCCAAGAAGGAGACTAAGCCGCTCCTGATGCGCTGGGTGCTCCTACTTCAGGAATTCGACTTGGAAATCAAGGATAAGAAGGGCACGGAAAACACAGTCCCGGACCACCTGAGCAGGATCGTGAAAGCAGAGGAGCCAGGGCGGATTACGGAGACATTCCCTGACGAGCATCTGATGGCGCTGACATGTAAGGTACCATGGTATGCGCACATTGCGAATTACCTGGTCACAGGTACGTTTCCTCCTCATTTCATAAAACCCAATGCATGAGATTAAAACATGAGTCCAAGCATTACATTTGGGATGATCCGTATATGCTCAGAATAGGACCTGATCAGATTTTGAGGCGATGCGTTCCTGACCACGAAATTAACTCTGTTTTGTTGTTTTGTCATGCGCAAGCATGTGGAGGGCACTTTGGTCCAAAGCGCACGAGCAGAAAGATCCTGGATTACGGAGTTTATTGGCCACACTTGTTTAGTGACTCGTATAACCACTCAGGAACTGTGAAAGGTGCCAGCGCATAGGAGGCATATCCGCGCGCAATGAGATGCCGCAGACGTCAATTCTAGTAGATGAAGTATTCGACATTTGGGGAATTGACTTCATGGGGCCATTTCCTCCATCTTTCGGATATGAGTATATATTGGTCGCGGTAGATTATGTCTCCAAATGGGTTGAGGCCAAGGCTACCCGGAAGGATGATGGTAAGACGGTCGCTGACTTTTTGAGGACTAACATATTTTGCAGGTACGGAGTGCCTAAGGCAGTCATCAGCGACTAGGGGACGCATTTTTGCAACAGGATAGTGGCGCAGGTATTCAAGCATTATGGAGTGCGCCACAAGACGTCCACCGCTTACCACCCTCAGACGAATGGACAGGCCGAGGTTTCTGATGATGCAAGTATGGCAGGTTTGACAAAACCAACATATGTGAACAAGGAGCTGCTGCAGCTCAAACAAACAAGCAGTAGCAGATACAGCAGGGGATGCTGCAGCAGGTGCTGGTTCAAGTGCTGGTTCAACTGTCCGAGTAGCAGTTTGGTGCTGGGTGCGTTTTGAAGGTATGGCAGTTGTGTTCTTGCTCTTAGAAGAATTTCTAAAATGCTGTTGAGCTTTTTCCAGCAAGGTCTACTAGTCAGAGAAGGAGGTTTGCATTGAAGATATTAATCAAATCTAATCTCCTAGATTTTAGGAGATAATTGATCTTGTGGGTCAATTGCCTAAACCTGGAAATTGCTTAAAGTGGTGCTGGTTTTTAAGCAAAAGGTGTTAGGGCTGAAGAGGGTGATCGAAGCTGAGTGATACACGAGAGTAGACACAGATTTCAGAGTGAGGATTTTTGGTGTGCTACGGACGTTGTTCTTCGATCATCACCCACGGGCAGAGCGTTGAGCGCAGAGCTGTGGTGAGTATTGCAGAAGAGAATCGGGTCTTGCAGAGACTGATTCGTGCATTGATCTGGAAGCCAATTCAGAGCTGTGGAGCTTGTTGGTTGATCAAAGGCAGCCGCGGAAGAACTGACGGGTGGAAGGCTCGTTCGAGGTTCGTGCGGAAGAACTCACTAGTGGCAAGTGGTCACTGAGTGAGGGGGAGTTACTCAGAGTGTGCAGCGCTCTTGGAGTGGTTCGATCGGCTCGGCAGAAGGCCTTGGAGCGACGCGGACAGTGTGCTTCAGCTGTTGCTGCAGCAACCCTGCTGAGTAGTGTAGGATAGAATAGGCTGAGTTCTTTGAGAGGATTGTAGCTATTCTAGACTGACTTATTGTAGAGGGTGTGCTGACACAAATCAGAGCTAGTTCTGATTGTGCTGAGTGGTCAACAAGAGGTTGAGTAGCATAGGTTGCGTGCGTTGTAACCTAGTGTACTTGGAACCTTTGGTTGAGTGGATTGAGGACTGGAGAATAGTCCTCCCCAGACGTAGGCAGATTGGCCGAACTGGGTGAACAAACTTGTGCATTGTTTGTTGCTTGCTGAGATTAATTCTAGTGAACAAGAGTGTGCTGCAGCAACTGCTTGTTCACAAATCTGCCGAATTGAGACACTGTGAAATTTCAGTTTCCAACAGAGAGATCAAGCGTATCCTGGAGAAAACTGTGAGACCGTCGCGCAAAGACTGGAGCCAGTGCCTTGATGATGCGCTATGGGCATACCGAACAGCACATAAGACACCAATTGGGACTTCATCGTTTCGGTTGGTTTATGAAAAAGCGTGCCACCTGCCAGTGGAGTTAGAGCACAAAGCATACTGGGCATTGCGCGTTTGCAACCTGAACCTAGACGAGGCCGGTAAGGAGCGCGCATTTGAGCTAAGCGAATTAGAAGAGCTGCGCCTGGATGCATATGAGGGACTGCGCGATTACAAGGCACGCACAAAGGCATTTCATGACAAAAATATCCTCTGACGCACTTTTGAGCCCGGAGACCAGGTACTATTATTCTCCTCGCGCCTAAAGCTCATGCCTGGGAAGCTGCGCAGAAAATGGACGGGACCATACACGGTTACCAAGGTTTTCCCCTACGGAACAATCGAGTTAGAAAACGAGCACCGGCATCGTTTTCACGTCAATGGGCAGAGAGTCAAAAAGTATTTAGGAGAACCTTGGGATGGCACAGCGCGCGAAGTTGAATTGGCAGAGCCAGAGATAGCAGATGCGCAGGTTGCTGCGCCAGAACCGCCACCAGATGCACCAGAGGAAGAACTTGGAACTATTGCTCATATTTCTTCTTCCTCTTTACCTAACCTCGTTACTTATTATTTATCACATACTTTTAACCATGTTGATCACCCTTCTGATCCTTTGTGCAGGAACAAGAAGAATGCAACACATGCATGAGCGCGGGGTCACTCAGGAGCAAGAGTGGGGGAGGTCGCTGGCACACTTTCACGCAAGTAACGAGGTACAGTCGAGCCAACGACGTTAAACAAAGGCACTTGTCGGGAGGTAACCCGACACGTTTTTACTTTTACACGTTTTGTATATGTTCTTTCTTATGTTCTTTGTTTTGCTTGCATGCATGTGTGCGCTCTCCGTGCGCTTGAGCTTCAGTCGTGGGGACACGTCTTTGTTTAAGTGTGGGGGGAGCGTTACATTTACATTTACATTTCACGTTTTTTTTTAGCTTTGTAGTGTAGCTTAGTTTAGTTGAAGGAAATAGTTGCAGTAGTGCGCTTGTGTGCGGGTTGCGCACACTGTTCAGCTTGTATTGCGCTATTCAAATTGCATGCGCTGCTATCTACTGTTTTAGTATATTTTTTTCGTTTTTTCTGCTCCTGTTAGTTGGCATATTGATCGCGCGTCGTTATACGCGTCAAATATAATCCTTCCTCTTCCACTAGTACAGCGGTTAAGTAAGGGTCGATCTCCACAGGGAGCAAGCAGTTCAGTTTTAGCCAGTAACCTACACTTACGAAGACTGGGGGGTGAGTGATCGGGGTTGCGCGATGCGCAAGTAACAGTGGTATCGTAACGCAGGAAATTGCACTAGACGTGCGCAGGCAAAAGAGATTAAGTACTATGACTATGAGAAGTATCGGCGCAGACAATCCTCTATGAGTGTATTCCTTATCATCGACTCTAAATATCTATAGCTCGATTTGCTAATGTTAGTGTCCGATCAAGCCTTCCTAACATGTGCGCATGTTCCGATCAAAGTTCATGTGCTATTAATTCTTACACTAGACTAAACAACTACGAATCCGATCAAGGTAGTAATTGCCTATCCTAGCGCGTTACTCCTAGTTGGCACCGTCAGGCTATTCAACTAGTTTAACAAACAACAACAAGCAACAAGAGTAAGATTGCGGTTCAAGGCTTCCCCTACTCGTGTAACAAGCTGCCAGCAATTTGCATAGAATTAATATAAGCAAGCAAGCTATGCTTTAAGCGCAAGTCTCAAAGGGAAATACTCATAGTGATAATGCAAGTGTGGCAGGTTTGCCAAAACCAACATATGTCATTTGTGAACAAGGAGCTGCTGCAGCTCAAGCAATCAAGCAGACCAGCTAGCAACAGATACAGCAGGGGTGCTGCAGCAGGTGCTGGTTCAAGTGCTGGTTCATATGTCCGAGTAACAGTTTGTGCTGGGTGCGTTTTGAAGGTATGGCAGTTTGTGTTCTTGCTCTTAGGAGTTTTTCTAAAATGCTGCTAAGCATTTTTCCAGCATGGTTCACTTGTCCGAAAAGAAGATTAGCATTGAAGATATTAATCAAATCTAATCTCCTAGATTTTAGGAGATAATTGATCTTGTGGGATTATGGCCTAAACCTGGAAATTGCTTAAAGTGGTGAGGGTATTTAAGCAGAAGGTTTGAGGGCTGAAGAGGGTGATCGAAGTTGAGTGATACACGAGCGTAGACACGAAATTCAGAGAGAGGATTTTTCTGGGTGTGCTACGGAAGTTGTTCTTCGATCAACATACACGGGCAGAGCGTTGAGCGCAGAGCTGTGGTGCGTATTGCAGAAGAGAGTCAGGTCTTGCAGAGACTGATTCGTGCTTTGATCTGGAAGCCAATTTAGAGCTGTGGAGCTTGTTGGTTGATCAAAGGCAGCCGCGAGAGAGCTGACGGGTGGAAGGCTCGGTCGAGGTTCGTGCGGAAGAACTCACTAGTGGCAGGTGGTCACTGAGTGAGGGGGAGTTACTCAGAGTGTGCAGCGCTCTTGGAGTGGTTCGATCGGCTCGGCAGGAGGCCTTGGAGCGACGCGGACAGAGTGCTTCAGCTGGTGTTACAGCTGTTGCTGCAGCAACCCTGCTGAGTAGTGTAGGCTAGAATAGGCTGAGTTCTTGAAGAGGATTGTAGCTATTCTAGGCTGACATATTGTAGAGGGTGTGCTGGCACAAATCAGAGCTTGGTCTGATTGTGTTGAGTAGTCCACACGGGGTTAAAGTAGCATAGGTTGCGTGCGTTGTAACCTAGTGTGATCTGAACCTTTGGTTGAGTGGATTGAGGACTTGAGAATAGTCCTCCCCAGACGTAGGCAGATTGGCCGAACTGGGTGAACAAATCTGTGTCCTATTCATTGTCTGCTGTGCCTACATTTAAGTGAACAAGAGTGTGCTGCAGCAACTGCTAGTTCACAAATCTGCATAAGTAGAGACACTTGAAATTTCAATTGGTATCAGAGCGGGAACTCGACACACAGAGTTTAAAAGGTCCTACAGTGTCTCCGAAGTTGCTAAGACAATGAAGGAAGGACAGAGCACGAGTAGACCGCCACTCCTAGAAGAGAGCAACTATGGTTATTGGAAAGCTAGAATGAAAGCTTTTCTCAAAGCTATTGATGAGAAGACATGGAGAGCTGTTGTGGTTCAGTGGTCTCCCCCAATCACCATAGATGAGCAAGGAGTGACAAGAATAAAACCTGAAAAGCAGTGGACTGTTGAAGAAGGTGCTGCAGCAACTGGTAATTCAAAGGCTTTGAATGCAATTTTTGCTGCAGTTGATGCTAATAACTTCAGGTTGATCTCAAACTGTGACATGGCCAAGCAAGCATGGGAGATTCTGCAGACTGCCCATGAGGGAACTGATAGAGTGAAGCTGTCAAGACTCCAGATAATTGCCACACAATTTGAGAATCTAAGGATGCTGGATGAAGAAACAGTCACTGAGTTTAATGCTAAACTCTGTGATCTTGCAAATGAAGCTCATGCCCTTGGTGAGCCCATCCCAGAAGAAAAGCTTATCAGAAAGGTGCTCAGATCGCTGCCTACAAAATTTGACATGAAAGTGACAGCCATTGAAGAAGCACAAAATGTCAGATTCATGAGGTTGGAAGAGCTGATGGGGTCTCTCAAACAATTTGAGATGAAACTGGTCAAAGGAGACACCACCTCCCAGGATAAGAATGTTGGGTTGAAGGCAGAAGCGGAAAGCAAGCAGACAGATCCAGATGATCAGATAAACATGCTGGTTAAGAACCTCGGAAAGCTCCTGAAAAACATGGAATCCAGAACTGAGAAAAAATCTTCTTCGCGAAAACAATTCAGGAGGGGCGGTGAAAACAAAAGGAAAGGTAAGGAACCAGCTCAGAGTGAAGAAGAAAAGAACGAAGTGAAGAAAGGAGTCCAATGCTGGAATTGTGCAGGCTACGGCCATCGACAGATCAACTGCACCAGCAAACGGATGAAGAAGAAAGCCCTTTCTGCCAGTGAAAGTGAAGATCTGAGTGAAGATGAATGCAACATGGCCAGATACAGGTCAGCAAGAAGAGGCACAAAAACACAAAAAGGAGTGAACCAGGACTTGCTGCAGCAATGTCTATTTCACCGTAACAAGAGAGCTTTGAAGTATAAGAAATGTTATAGCTGTGGTCGCAGAGGACATATTCAAAGAAACTGCTCCTCAGCTCATGCCAGAATTACATCGCCCAGGAAATCTGCCAAGCAGAAACATGCGCAGGCTCAGCTCCTCGCCCTAGTCAGCACAGCTAGCACCTCAGACAAGATAAGCTGGTACTTTGACAGTGGCTGTTCAGGCCATATGACTGGAGAAAGATCCTTTCTGAAGAATATTACTCCCTGTCTGGAACAAAATGTGAAGTTTGGTAATGGGCTGAAAGGAAGGGTGCTGGGAAGAGGAACTTTGGCTGTAGAAGGAATGCCAAATCTGAGCAATGTTCTTCTGGTGGAAGGATTAAAGGCTAATCTTATCAGCATCAGCCAATTGTGTGATGGAACTAAACAAGTTAAGTTTACAAGAGACTCATGCCAAGTTCTCGATAAATCTGGAAAGTGCATAATGGAAGGAGCCAGATCCAAGAGCAATTGCTACCTTCTCAATGTGAGTTCAAACTCACGGATTCAGAAATGTATGCTGACAAAGGCCGAGGAAATGACCTTATGGCACAAAAGGATGGGACATGTTAACCTGAGAACTCTAAAGAGAATTGCCACAGAAGGGCTGGTCAGAGGAATTCCACTGCTGAAAGGAGAGACAGACTCCATCTGTGGAGACTGTCAGATTGGGAAACAAAAGAGGGCTTCACATCCTCGGGTCAAAGATATTGGTACCATCAGGCCTCTTCAGCTGATCCATATGGATCTGATGGGACCAATGGAAGTGGAGAGCCTAGGCAAGAAAAGGTATGCATTTGTCTGTGTTGATGACTATTCTAGATTCACTTGGATTGAATTTATCAGAGAAAAATCAGACACTGTGAGTGTCATTGTGTCTCTGGTGTCTCGGCTAGAGCAAGAAAAGAATCTTAGAATCAGCAGCATTCGCAGTGATCATGGCAGAGAATTTGAAAACAAAGACATGGATGAGTTCTGTCAACAAAGGGGTATAACACATCAGTTCTCGTCTCCTATTACTCCTCAGCAAAATGGTGTGGTGGAACGGAAGAACCGAACAATTCAAGAAATGGCCAGGGTAATGATCCATGCTAAGAGGATTCCTCTGAAATTCTGGGCAGAGGCCATGAATACCGCCTGCTACATCATCAATAGAGTTACCTTGCGAAGAGGTACCATGCAGACCTGCTATGAGCTCTGGAATCAGAAAAAGCCCACTGTTAAGTACTTTCACATCTTTGGAAGTGACTGCTTCATTCTGAGAGACCGGGAGTATCGAAAGAAACTCGATCCAAAGAGTGATCCTGGAATATTCTTGGGATATTCAACAAACAGCAGGGCATATCGTGTGTTCAACCAGCGAACAAAGACTGTCATGGAATCAATAAATGTGGTTGTCAAAGATGTAGATGAAGGACCTAACTCTGAGTCTGACACTGGTGAAGAAGACTCTGATCCTGAAGAAATGTCTGATAGACAGACCAGAAGTGAACAAGCTGCGGCTCCAGCAGATGCTACAGCAAGTGCTGAAGTAGAGATTCCAGATGACCAAGCAGAGAGTCTGTCTGAGGAATTTCACACTGAAACTCCTGATCCACCTTCAAGGCAGCCCCCAAAGAAGATACAGAAGGATCATCCCTTGACAAATGTGATTGGGAATCCCTCAGATAGAAGAAGAACCAGAGGCCATGCCTACCTCAATACATGCTTCATGTCCAGTCTTGAACCAAAGAACTTCAAGGAGGCCATGAGTGATGAATTCTGGATTATGGCTATGCAAGAGGAGTTGGCAGAGTTTGAAAGGCACGATGTCTGGGATTTGGTAGACAGACCTAAAGGGGTAAACATCATCGGCACAAAATGGGTGTTCAAAAATAAAACTGACGAAAAGGGCAACATTACAAGAAATAAAGCCAGACTGGTTGCCCAGGGATATTCTCAGATTGAAGGTCTTGACTTTGAAGAAACCTTCGCTCCAGTAGCTCGGCTGGAGGCCATCAGACTGCTTCTAGCAATGTCTTGCTGCCTGGGATTCAAATTATATCAAATGGATGTTAAAAGTGCGTTCTTGAATGGAGATCTCTCTGAAGAAGTCTATGTCTCTCAACCAAAAGGTTTTGAAGATCCTCATCATCCAGAACAGGTGTATAAATTGAAGAAAGCTTTATATGGACTGAAACAGGCTCCTCGGGCTTGGTATGAGCGATTGACAATCTTCCTGGAAAATCATGGCTACAACCGAGGGGGAGCTGACAAAACCTTGTTTGTCAAAAGAACTCGGTCTGATGTGATCATTGCTCAAATTTATGTGGATGACATTGTCTTTGGATCAAAGTCCCAGCACCTGGTGAAGCAGTTTGTGCAACACATGCAGCAAGAATTTCAGATGAGCATGGTAGGAGAACTTTCCTATTTTCTTGGTTTGGAGATTACTCAGAAAATGGACGGGATCTTTATTGCTCAAAGCAAATACAGCAAGGCCCTTGTGAAGAAATTTCAGCTCGACTCAGCCAGTCACAAGCGTACTCCTGCTGCTACTCATGTGAAAGCCATTAAAGATGAGCAAGGTTTGGAAGTAAGTCAGACTGTCTACAGAAGCATGATTGGGAGCCTTCTTTACCTGACTGCCAGCCGTCCTGACATTTCCTATGCAGTAGGAGTCTGTGCCAGATTCCAAGCCAGTCCAAGAGACAGCCATATGCAGTTGGTCAAGCGCATTATTCGGTATGTCGGGGGAACTGTGGGCTATGGCCTATGGTATACTAAAGACACAAAGGCTAATCTGGTTGGGTTCAGTGATGCAGACTGGGCAGGGTGCTCAGAAGACAGGAAGAGCACCTCGGGAGGATGTTTCTTCTTGGGGAATAACCCGGTCTCTTGGTTCAGCAGAAAACAGAATAGCATTTCTCTATCCACTGCCGAGGCTGAGTACATTGCTGCTGGGAGCTGCTGTGCACAAATGTTGTGGATGAAGCAAATGCTGAGTGAGTATGGGGTTGCTCAAGATGCCATGACTCTCTACTGTGACAATATGAGTGCCATCAGCATATCCAAGAACCCTGTCCAGCACAGTAGAACCAAGCACATTGACATCCGTCATCACTTCATCCGTGACCTTGTTGAACAGAAAGTCATCTCGCTCCAGCATGTTGTGTCTGCCAAACAACTTGCTGATATCTTCACCAAAGCTCTGGATGCTGTTCGGTTTGAAGACCTGAGAGCCTCTCTCGGGCTCTGTGTATTGCCGTCATAAGTGCTCCCGGCAGAGCCACCCCCTCGTCATTTGTTCCAAAAAGGGGGAGAAGAAAGAGCAGGCTGAGAAGTGGAGTTATGAAGTGGTTTTGTCAAAATGCCAAGGGGGAGATTGATAATGCAAGTGTGGCAGGTTTGCCAAAACCAACATATGTCATTTGTGAACAAGGAGCTGCTGCAGCTCAAGCAATCAAGCAGACCAGCTAGCAACAGATACAGCAGGGGTGCTGCAGCAGGTGCTGGTTCAAGTGCTGGTTCATCTGTCCGAGTAACAGTTTGTGCTGGGTGCGTTTTGAAGGTATGGCAGTTTGTGTTCTTGCTCTTAGGAGTTTTTCTAAAATGCTGCTAAGCATTTTTCCAGCATGGTTCACTTGTCCGAAAAGAAGATTAGCATTGAAGATATTAATCAAATCTAATCTCCTAGATTTTAGGAGATAATTGATCTTGTGGGATTATGGCCTAAACCTGGTAATTGCTTAAAGTGGTGAGGGTATTTAAGCAGAAGGTTTGAGGGCTGAAGAGGGTGATCGAAGCTGAGTGATACACGAGCGTAGACACGAAATTCAGAGAGAGGATTTTTCTGGGTGTGCTACGGAAGTTGTTCTTCGATCAACATACACGGGCAGAGCGTTGAGCGCAGAGCTGTGGTGCGTATTGCATAAGAGAGTCAGGTCTTGCAGAGACTGATTCGTGCTTTGATCTGGAAGCCAATTTAGAGCTGTGGAGCTTGTTGGTTGATCAAAGGCAGCCGCGAGAGAGCTGACGGGTGGAAGGCTCGGTCGAGGTTCGTGCGGAAGAACTCACTAGTGGCAGGTGGTCACTGAGTGAGGGGGAGTTACTCAGAGTGTGCAGCGCTCTTGGAGTGGTTCGATCGGCTCGGCAGGAGGCCTTGGAGCGACGCGGACAGAGTGCTTCAGCTGGTGTTACAGCTGTTGCTGCAGCAACCCTGCTGAGTAGTGTAGGCTAGAATAGGCTGAGTTCTTGAAGAGGATTGTAGCTATTCTAGGCTGACATATTGTAGAGGGTGTGCTGGCACAAATCAGAGCTTGGTCTGATTGTGTTGAGTAGTCCACACGGGGTTAAAGTAGCATAGGTTGCGTGCGTTGTAACCTAGTGTGATCTGAACCTTTGGTTGAGTGGATTGAGGACTGGAGAATAGTCCTCCCCAGACGTAGGCAGATTGGCCGAACTGGGTGAACAAATCTGTGTCCTATTCATTGTCTGCTGTGCCTACATTTAAGTGAACAAGAGTGTGCTGCAGCAACTGCTAGTTCACAAATCTGCATAAGTAGAGACACTTGAAATTTCACATAGATTCATGTCCAACCGATACTAAGCGTTTAGCTAGACATGCTAGTGATAAACATCATAGAAACAGTAAATAATAACTAAAGTGTCCAAGAAAACAATAGTAAACAGTGCGTGCAGGTTACTGTCTTGGCTGGCGCAGTCGGCTGGCGCAGATCCTCTCAACAAGCTCGTGTGTTTTCCAGTTCTGCTGCGCAGTGCCTCCTGGGTCTACGAATTGTGGATCCTGAGAATCGTCTCTGTCTCTCTCTCTTAACCCTAGCCTCCTTCTCTTCTTTATATACTGCTCAGGGGCTCACTCTTGGAAACTTCCAAATCTGGTCGTGTCAGGATTTGGAAACACCAACTTCTGCGCCTGGCGCACGGCATCTGCTTAGCGCAATCGGTCAGCGCACCGAGGTCGACTCTGCCAATTCTTCTGTTTGCGCCGCTAGCTCCGCAGGCTGTGTGATGCGCGTCCTAAACGCTGCCTGTTAGCGCGTATCCGACTTAGGCCCTCGTTTTGCCCTGAAATATAAAAACACTGGAAACCAGTAATCTTGTACACAAAATAATGCAAACAAGCACAGGTTTATGATCTAAATAATGCGTATAAATAGGCTCTATCAGATATACAGGGGATGTGGAGTTGACAGAAACGCTCTAGAGAGGCGGTTAGTCGCTCGCGCTTCAGAGGAGAGGTATATGGTCGAGAGCGCGAGTGGAGGCCTGTGCTTCGCAACCTTCGGAACAAGAGAGCGCCCTCAGTCACGCAGATGTCAAAGGCGAATACCCAAAGCGTGGCGAGGTGGGAAAACAGACCACCTTTCCTCTTGAAGTCGAGCGAGGGAAGGCGTGCGCGGGTGAACGCGTGCACTGACCTGCGCAAATAGACCAAGGAGGGAGAGCGGAGCGTTGTTCCATAGCTGCTATCCGGAGGCCGAGACTGGAACCGTGCTGGGAAACACAGGAACCATAGATAAAGCTGTACAAAAAAGAAAGACACCAGCAGATGATATGCGCTACAAAAGAAGCAACATGCGCACAAATACGTACCAGCTTGCGCAAAGTTCACAAGAAAATCATCAAGAAGGCTTGAGTTCCCAGGAAGTGCGCGGAAGAATCATGCACCGGAAGAACCTTGCGATGTTAACCATATACCCATCCTCGGAGTGAAAGCTGGCAACCAGGAGCCTATGAAGAGCTATCTCCCAGCCATCTGAAATGATCTTCATCCCAGCTGAGAGGTAACGAAATTCAAAATTATTATATTAAACTGTTGAAGGCAGATGCGCGCAGGAGATAGAGCAGCGCAAGGTGAATAGTAGTGCAGATCGCGCTAGAGTGCAAGACTGTGCGCTAGACTCCAGAGAGGTAATTGTATCCGTGCTTGAGAGCTTGTTCGGGATGAACAAGGGGCAAGTGTGGGGGGTTGGATAGAGCCTATTTATACACACTATTTAGATCTTAACCCTATGCTTGTTTGCATTATTTTGTGTACAAGATTACTGGCATCATAGAAGACCACAGCACACAAGGGAGCGGCAGAACAGAAAGACACACGAGCCTACTGAGAGGACCTGCGCTAGCCGACTGCGCCAGCCGAGACACTGCAACCTGCACGCACCTGCTTGTTACTGTTTTCTTGGATACTTTAGATATTATTTACTGTTTCTATGATGTTTACTACTAGCATGTCTAGCTAAACGTTTGGTATCGGTTGGGCATGATTCTATGAGTATTTCCTTTGAGACTTGTGCTTAATGCATAGTTTGTTTGCTTGTATTAATTCTGTGCACACGGTTGATAGCTAGTTGCATGAGTAGGGGAAGCCTTGAACCGCAATCTTACTCTTGCTACTTGTTTGTTATATGTTAAACTAGTTGAATAGCTTGACGGTGACAACTAGGAGTAACGCGCTAGGATAATCAGTTGCTACTGTGACAGGATTCGTAACTGTTTAGACTAGTCTTAATAATTAATAGCTCATGAACTTTGATCGGAACATGCGCACATGTTAGGAAGCCTTGATCGGACACTAACATCAGTAAACCAAACTATAGACGTTTAGAGTCGATGATAAGGAATACACTCATAGAGGATTGTCTGCGCCGATACTTTTCATAGTCATAGTACTTAATCTCTACTGCCTGCGCACGTCTAGTGCAATCCCTGCGTTAATACTGTTTACTCGCGCACTTGCGCAACCCAATCACTCACACCCCCCAGTTCTCGTAAGTGCAGGTTACTAGTTAAAGCTAATCTACTTGCTCCCTGTGGATTCGACCCTGACTTAGCCGCTATACTAAGTGGAGAAGGAAGGAATAAATTTGACGTGCACAACGACGCGTGTATCACATTCGCACATGGGATCAAATGCAAAGGAAATTCCTCGGCTAATATTACTCTCCGGCTACAGCGACTCAAGTCAGAAGAGAGATGTCAATGATCAAGCAAGGATCAAATGAGTCAATGTATGACTACATGGAGAGGTTCAACGAACTGGAACAAAGTTACTGTAACTTGGGTGTTCCGGAAAGAATGCTGGTGGAGTATTTATTGGATGGATTGTGACCTCTCGAGCTTATGTTGTGGGATGCCACAGCCGGTGGCGTAGTATTGAACTTGACTCCTAGTCAAGTGCGAGAGTTGATCAATAAGACCACTGAGAGTGCTCGGTACAGGGATGCGACTAGTCGAAGGGATGACACTACCAGAACAAGGAATGTATCTCAAGTAGAGGTGAATGACGCCCAATTGATGAAGGAGATCAAAGAAGTGAAGGAAACGATCTGAAGGATGTCAATGAGCCAAGCCGGCACAGTGAAAGTTTGTGAGCGTTGTGGTGCTGCGAGCCATAAGACGGATGAATGCTCTACACTCCAAGAAGATGAGGTGATGGATGTTAACATAATGGATGGATTCTAGCACTTTAACAACAGGAAGGCCTCCAGACAATTTGGACTTGCTTCGAATGGTTTTAGTTAGAGAAACAAAGGAGGATTTCAGCAGCACCCGAACCAGCACCAGCAGAATCAAGGGCAGCCGCAATAGAAACAAGCACAGCCTTACTGCCCTCCATTTCAATAACAAGAGAGGTACAACAATCAAAGCAATCAATATCAGCAAAGGAGGGATTTCAATCAGGCTGGCCCGAGCACTAGTAAGTCATGGGAGCTCAAAGACTTGGAGAGTACCATCCAAAGGAACCAGGCCAAAACTAATGGAGCCATACCCGAGCTCACAAAGCAAATGTCACAGCTCGCTTCCACAGTTTATGAGATAAAGAGTGATCAAGGAAAGCTGCCATCGCAGACAATTCGTAACCCAAAAGGAAATGTTAGTACATTAACTTTGGTAAGCAGCAAGAAGCTTGAAGGGGAACTGACGAGCAGCATTCCAGCGAGCACTGTGGAAGTTGAAAACAAGAGAGAATTCTGAACCTTTCACCAAGTCTTTTGAAAAAATTTGTGCTGATCCCCCACTTCTATTTCCTGTGCAGGTGTCAAGACCTAAGGTGGATCCCGCATCTAAAATTTTATTAGAACTATTCAGCTGAGTTGGGAACACAATCCCACTCCTTGACGCAATAAAGCGGATCCCGAAATATGCTGAGGCCCTTAAGGAATTGTGCATTGACCAAGGAGAAGGATTGGAACCTGAGCAAGCAAATCTGAGGCAAAACATCTCAGCCGTTCTTCAATGTAAGGCAACACCAAAATGTAAGGATCCAAGTACATTTACAATTTCATGCGTCATTGGTAAATTCAAAATTGATAATTGTATGTTGAATTTAGGTGCTTCGGTTAATGTGTTGCCTTAGGGTGTGTTCTTTTGTACTTATATTTTATACTTAAACTTATTACTTTACTTATACTTATTTATATTTACTTATATGTACTTATGTTTACTTATATTTATTTATATTTACTTATATTTATTTATAAGTACTTTATAAGTACAAAAGTACATGGCCTTACTCTTTATATAAAGCATAGCGTATTGGTCCTCTGAAACCCACTGACTTGATTATTCAACTAGCAGATAAATCATGTAGTAAGCCAGAGGGTATTATTGTTGATGTGTTAGTGCATGTAGGAAAACTTGTGTTCCTTGCAGATTTTTACTAGGGAGACCCTTCATGGTGACCGCGATGACCAAGATTGATACATTAACGGGTGATCTCTCTATGGAGATAGACGGGGAAGTAATTAAATTTAACACGTAAGTCTATGCAGCACCCACCTAACATTGTAGGAATACATGTGTTGGATATCATTGAGGATGCAGCGCTTGAGTCGGATATACAGCGTGAGGAAGGCATCCAACCTCACAAAAGAAAAACTGATTTGATTCTTAAATTGCCTTTTGCTACTGACCAGCGTGGTATCATGTCTTTCCTTGAATATGCTGGATTTTATCGCAAATTTGTTAGATTTCATCGCAGGTTTGTTAAAGGTTTTTTGAGAACAACATTGCCAATTTCTCTACTGCTACAACAAAATGTTCCATTTGGAGAGGATATCCCACCTGATAAAGAACTTGAACTAGCTGACCCAGTAATTGATTGGTGATGAGAGGTACCGACGAGCCAACGACGTTAAACAAGTGCGCTTCTGGGAGGCAGCCCGAGCGTAGTTAGGATTTCTTATATGTTTCTTTTAGTTTATTTGTTTCTTTTGTTTTGAATCTTGCATGACTACCCTTCCCGACAATCTAATTGTACCGTGAGGACACGGTTCGTTTCAGAAGTTTGGGGTGGGGGAAGGTAGTATGTTGTGTCAGCAAGTTGACCTTTATTATCATGCATTAATAGTAGTTACAGCACTTTTTTTTTGTTTTTTTAGGTGTTGCGAGGCTGCTAATTTCGTGCAATTATATGCTGTTGGTTTTATGTCATTATATGCTATGATGAAGATGCTGATTTTTGAGATGATGTTTGATGCTATGAGGTTCTGACGTGTATGCTTTGCATGATTTCTACAATGTTGTGATGCTAGTGACTTGATGTTATATGTTCCTTTGAGTTGAGATATTACAGGATGTGAAGTTGATAGAAAATGTTCTAGAGGGACTTGACACACATCCAAAGGTTCAGGGGATTAGTCGCGTAGCGCATTGAGTTTGTGGAGGTTGTCATTCTGAGGTATGAGGGGTGAGACTTTAAGTCCACCTTTGCAGCGTTTATGCAATGGTGGGACGGGAAAACAAACCGTCCTATCTTTAGTTCTAGTAACCAGAAATGGGTGGGTAACCCTTATCCTGCCTCGCGCTAAAAGGATAATGATGAGAAAGAGTGGGATGCGCTCCATAGGCTGTTATTTGAAGGCTATGATTGGAACGGTTCAAAGAGCAAGAATGAAAAAAAGGACAAGCAATTCACATTGGAGAGCAAAGCTAAAAAAAAAAAATTCAGACAGATGTGAAAGAAAAATTCAAAAAAAGCAATCGAGTTGAGTGATGTTTTTGGACTAAACAAAACAAGAAATTCAAGAGTTGTCCTACAAAAGAGAAGAAGAAAAGTTGAGTTCCTCATAACTTGGATTTATCACGTGCCAGAGAAAGCAACTTTAGTGTATGCGCGTGACTATGACCTTGAGCTGAAAATTGGAGTCAGAAGTCTAAAGAGGACTATCTCCCAGTCATCCATTGTCATTCCATCTCGGTTTCACAGGTAACATGTATCATGTTAGTTTCTTGTTGATCATTATTGAAGAATGAGTGTGAGCATATGTTGATGAACTGATTAGTGAGGACATCCAGAGTAAATTCAGTGTGTAGTCGTTATAGAAGTAATTTGAGTTTGCGAGTCTTGATTCATTCTTGTTCAGGGACGAATAAAGATAAGTGTGGGGTAGTTTGATGGAGCGTATTTATACGATCCATCGAGTTATTTATTCTCATTGTTTAATTGAATTTTGTGTGCGAAAAATTACTTCTTGGTAGTGTTTTGCATCGCAAGTCCATCAAGATCGCTTGGAGCTTTATTGCGCAATTCGGACGAATATAGACCAATTCTGGGCAGATTGACATGTTCGTAGTCGAAGGCTTGTCGAACGCAGGATTCCTATCCGATTGAGCCGTGCCATAGCTTGTTGGAAATCTAACTCAAGGGGCTACAACTTTTTAATTTACATCAAGACGATATTCGAAGGTTCAAAGGGTCAAACGAGCAAGATTCTAACACTGCAGAAATGATCCGCCCAAGCCGTGGACGTATCACATTCGACTCGCCCAAGCCAAAAGTGTTCTTCCTGGATCACAAGTGATTCGCCCAACTCCATTGCACACTTAGTATTTGACGCGCCCTGGAGTGCACGAATCACTTTGGAGCTTGCCCGGATCAATTGTGACTCGCCCAGCTTATGAACACACTTTGATTCTGCCGAATCACTTTAGAGCTTGCCCGGATCAATTGTGACTCGTGCAGCAGGGGAAGAGCACGGAGTAGTTGACTCGTGCAAGCTGCACGTGTCACTTTTCAAAGTTTGCACGAATCACTTTTGATTCGTGCAAGGGAAGTCAGCCCAGCCCAGTTTTAAAAAATAAAAAGAAAGAGAAGGGAGAAAGAAACCCTTGAGTTTTTGGGAGGATTCTTGCAGAGTTTGTTGGCTGGAACAGTGGGGGAGTTCAACCTGAATCAAAGGAGAGAAAGAGCAGCTGAGACGAAAGCACTGTTCATCGCCGGAAATATTGTTCATCGTTTACTATTCGTCTTGTTTACTTTTCATCGCCGGAAGTATTGTTCACAGTTTTAGTATTATTTTCTGAATTCAGTTTATTTTCATTATTGCTTTAGATGGATTGTAGTAGCTAAACCCTAATTCTGCTTGGGGATTTGTGTTGCAACGAACGATTTGAGATACTTATGCTTTTATAATACAATTCAGTGAATTCCTATTCTCGCACTTAATGACATGCTTGTATGTTTGATTGGAGGAACTTAGCGGTGATCTAGTTAGACTAGCGGTGCATGATATTCGATTAGTCCAATATTAGCGTAAGCCTAGCTGTGGAATTAGTAATGGTAGCTAAGAATATAACTATTACATCTACTTGGGAACTTAGCGGTTAATAGTAGATAGAACTTGAAGTTGACATTACCTTAGCAGGATTGTTAGACTAGGAACAGTAGTTTTACTAGTTGATGCATGTTTCAATCGATGATTACCAGTTGCAATGCATATCCCTGAACTGATTTCTTCTGAATTTGATAAACAATAACATTTTTTTTACAAACTCCTTTTTAGTGTGACAATTTGATGATGCAGTATGGCAGTGTTTGACAAAACCAGCACAAGTGAACAAATAAGTGAACAAGCAAGTGAACAAGATGCTGCTAGCCGGAGTCCAGCAACCAGTGAACAAGGAGAAAACTATAGCAGGAGCTTGTTCATAAAAGTTGTAGCGTCTGTCCGACCAGCAGCAACCTGGGTCTTTGAAAAGAGGGCGTGGCAGTCCTTCTAAGAGCATCAGATGAGTTTGCATGAAGAACAGAATAATGAGACTCATGATCAACCATCAAGGCAGCCTCCAAAGAAGATTCAGAAGAATCATCCGCTGACCAATGTGATTGGAGACCCGACAGAAAGAAGGAGAACCAGAAGCAATGCTTACCTCAATACCTGCTTCCTATCTAGTATAGAACCGAAGAACTTCAAGGAAGCTATGAGTGACGAATTCTGGATGATAGCTATGCAGGAAGAACTAGCAGAGTTCGAAAGACACGATGTTTGGGACTTGGTGGACAGACTTAAAGGAGTAAACATTATAGGCACCAAGTGGATCTTCAAAAACAAAACTGATGAAAAGGGAAACATCACAAGAAACAAAGCCAGACTCGTTGCTCAAGGATACACTCAAATTGAGGGACTAGATTTCGAAGAAATGTTTGCTCCAGTTGCTCGTCTAGAGGCCATCAGACTGCTCCTAGGGATGTCTTGCTTCCTAGGATTTAAACTATATCAAATAGATGTCAAAAGTGCATTCCTGAATGGAGACCTCTCTGAAGAAGTGTATGTTGAGCAGCCAAAAGGTTTTGATGATCCTCATCACCCGGAGCACGTGTACAAACTGAAGAATGCTCTGTATGGGCTTAAAAAGGCTCCTCAAGCTTGGTACGAGCGGCTGACAGTCTTTCTTGAAAACCATGGTTACAAAAGAGGGGGAGCTGACAAAACTTTATTTGTGAAAAGAACCAAGTCGGATGTGATCATTGCGCAGATATATATGGATGACATTGTCTTTGGATCGAAGTCTCAGCACCTGGTGAAGCAGTTTGTGGATCACATGCAGAAGGATTTCAAAATGAGCATGGTCGGAGAACTGTCATATTTCCTTGGTCTGGAGATCACCCAGAAAGAAGATGGAATCTTTATTGCACAAAGCAAGTACAGCAAGAATCTTGTGCAGAAATTTCAGCTAGATAAAGCCAGTCATAAACGAACGCCCGCTGCCACTCATGTCAAAGCCCTCAAAGATGAACATGGAGTGGAAGTGAGTCCGACTATCTACAAAAGTATGGTTGGGAGCTTACTGTACCTGACTGCCAGTAGTCCCGACATCTCCTTCGCAGTAGGAGTATGTGCTAGATTTGAAGCTTGCCCCAAAAATAGTCACTTCCAGCTGGTCAAGCGAATCATTCGGTATGTTGGAGGTACTGTGTACTATGGTTTACGGTATACTAAGGATACGAATGCAAACTTGGTAGATATAGTGATGCGGACTGGGCAGGATGTTCTGAGGATAGGAAGAGCACTTCTGGAGGCTGCTTCTTCCTGGGAAACAACCTGGTGTCCTGGTTCAATAGAAAACAAAACAACATCTCGCTATCTACAGCTGAAGCAGAATACATAGCTGCCGGGAGCTGCTGTGCACAGATGATGTGGATGAAGCAAATGCTGGGTGAGTATGGACTCGATCAAGGTGAAATGACTCTCTACTGTGACAACATGAGTGCTATCAGCATCTCCAAGAACCCTGTTTAGCACAGCAGAACCAAACACATTGACATTCGACATCACTTCATCCGTGATCTGGTGGAAAAGAAAATCATTGCTCTCCAGCATGTTGTGTCGGCCAAACAGCTTGCTGATATCTTCACGAAACCTCTGGACGCAGTACGGTTCCAAGACCTAAGATCCTCTTTGCGGCTCTGTGTCTCGCCTCCCTGAGACAGCCAGGAACTTCCCCTTGTCACTTGTGCCAAAAAGGGGGAGAAAAAGGGTAGGGAGATAGCGGAGGATTTGAATTGAAACTTTTAAAGGGGTTTTGTCAAAATGCCAAGGGGTAGATTGATGATGCAGTATGGCAGTGTTTGACAAAATCAGCACAAGTGAACAAGCAAGTGAACAAGATGCTGCTATAGCCGGAGTCCAGCAACCAGTGAACAAGGAGAAAGCTATAGCAGGAGCTTGTTTAGAAGAGCTGTAGCGTCTGTTCGAGCAGCAGCAACCTGGGTCTTTGAAAAGAGGGCGTGGCAGTCCTTCTAAGAGCATCAGAGGAGTTTCTAAGTTGCTGCAGAGAATATTCCAGTGGAGATTCCTAGCTGAAGAAGGAGATTTGATTGTGGGAGATTTGAATCTCAAATCAAATCTAATCTCCTAAAAATTAGGAGATATTGATATTACTAGGGAAATTACTAAATCCTGATAATGATGCAAGTGGGTGCTCCTATATAAGGAAGACCCTTCAGAGCAAGGAAGATTGATCAAATAAGAGTGCAGAAAGCGAGAACACACATAAAATTCCGAGAGAGTATTTTTGGTGTGCGAACGAGATCTTCGATCATTACAGAGAGCAGAGTGTGAGCGCAGAGCTGCAGTGACTGAAGCAGAGGGTGATCAGGACTTGCGTAGTCTGATCCAAGCTTGATCTGGAAGCCAATTCAGAGCAGAGAGTGCTTGTTGGTTGATCAAGGGCAGCCGCGGAAGAACTGACGGGTGAGTGACTCGGTCGAGTGTCTGGGCGGCAGTGCTTGCTAAAGTGAGGTGGAGTATTCCAGAGTGTGCAGCGCTCGTGGAATCTTTCGAACGGCACAGCGGAAGGCTTAGAGCGACGCGGACAGTTTGTGCATCAGCTGTGTGCTACAGCAGATGCTATAGCAACCCTGCAGAATCTGAGTATTGTTTAGAATAGGCTGAGTTTTGAGGAGACGGTAGCTATTCTAAATAGATATCAGTAGAGGGTGTGCAGACACAAGTCAGAGCCTGTTCTGATTGTGTACGAGGATCCACCTAAGGTTGAGTAGCGTAGGTTGCGTGAGTTGTAACCGTGTGTACTTGGAGACCCTTGAGATTAGTGGATTGAGGACTGAGAATAGTCCTCCCCAGACGTAGGCAATTGGCCGAACTGGGTAAACAAACATTTGTCCTTGTTTGTTCTTGCTGAAACAGTTTCTGGGTGAACAAGAGTGTGCTGCAGCAACTGCTTGTTCACAAATCTGTTTATCAGAGGCGCTGCGAATTTCACAATTAATCAATAGAACTCTAGACTATTTGCTCTCTCATGGGTTCGACCCTTCTGATCACTAGCTAGTAAGTAGGTATTATAAATTTAATTTTGGTGCACACAACGACGTGCCCGTCACTTGCCGCACTCCTCTGTTGGATTTAAAGTAACAAAAAGCATTGCCCTCTCATCTTATGTTATACCAATAGTTAGATATGTTCCTGTTAGGAGTACAATCAGAGTAAAATAGGAACTTTCATATAACAGTGTCTATTAAATTGAAATTAGTGAACATGAATACAAAATAAAATTCGTTGAAGCTTGTTCGGCAATTTCCTTAAAGTGTAATTGCGCCTCTTCCGTGCTGGGTGTGGTTTGGCATTCTGCTTCTCAGAATACAACTACTGGACTACGAACTAATTGCACCGATCAGTTGAAGCGAACTGGAGGTTGATGCCTTATGAGTATCACCGAAAAAAGGGTCTTATCACAGAAAAAAGTGAGATTGTTGTTTTTTGGATTTTTGGAGGGCGTGACCCTCCATTTATAACTAGAGCCAACCGCAGCTGCAACTGCCCAACGCCTCCACTTCTCCAGGAACTTCCCATGATGCTACTGTCATTTGGCAACCCGAACGGAGCTACATTTGTGTCCGCATGATGCGGGTCCACACAAGTTTTGGCATATCGAGGAGAAATCGGCTTGTGATCCGCAACTACCCAACGCCTCCACTTCTCCAGGAACTTCCCATGATGCTACTGTCATTTGGCAACCTGAACGGAGCTACATTTGTGTCCGCATGATGCGGGTGATAGAGCCTATTTATACGCGCTATTTAGATCTTAACACTGTGCTTGTTTGCATCATTTTGTGTACAAGATTACTGGTTTCCGGTGTTTTTGTATTCCAGGACAAAACAAGGGCCTAAGTCGGATACGCGCTAATAGGCAGCGTTTAAGGAGCGCAACACACAGCTTGCGGAGCTAGCAGCGCAAACAGGATAGATTCAGACTGCGGTGCGCAGACCAACTGCGCTAACCAGTGTGCGCAGTGAGCAATGCGCAGGATAGTGGTGTTTTCAAATCTTGACACCATCGGATTTGGAAGTTGCCAAGGCCGTCCTTGGGCCTCATGAGCAGTATATAAAGAGAGGAAGGCTAGGGTTTGAGGAGATATATACAGACACACAACGAAGGAGGAGAAAGAGGCAGAACTGAAAAACACACGAGCTGCTGTGAGGACCTGCGCTAGCCGACTGCACGAGCCGAGACACTGCAACCTGCACGCACCTGCTTGTTACTGTTTTCTTGGATACTTTAGCTGTTATTTACTATTTCTATGATGTTTACTACTAGCATGTCTAGCTAACGCTTTGTATCGGTTGGGCATGATTCTATGAGTATTTCCTTTGCGACTTGTGCTTAATGCATAGTTTGCTTGTATTAATTCTGTGCACACTGTTGACAGCTAGTTGCATGAGTAGGGGAAGCCTTGAACCGCAATCTTACTCTTGCTACTTGTTTGTTATATGTTAAACTAGTTGGTAGCTTGATGGTGACAAGTAGGAGTAACGCGCTAGGATATTCAGCTGCTACCGTGACAGGATTCGTAGCTGCTTAGACTAGTTTTAAGAATTAATAGCTCATGAACTTTGATCGGAACATGCGCACATGTTAGGAAGCCTTGATCGGACACTAACTTCAGTAAACCGAACTATAGACGTTTAGAGTCGAGGATAAGGAATACATTCATAGAGGAATGTCTGCACCGATACTTTTCATAGTCATAGTGCCTAATCTCTACTGCGTGCGCACGTCTAGTGCAAATTTTGCTTTCACTACAGTTTATTCGCGCACCTGCGCAACCCAATCACTCACACCCCAATTTTCCTAAGTGTAGGTTACTAGTTAGAATGAGTCTGCTTGCTCCTTGTGGGATCGACCCTGACTTAGCCGCTATACTAAGTGGAGAAGGAAGGATTAATTTGATGCGTACAACGACGCGCGATCAAATTTTGGCACCGTTGCCGGGGAGCAACACAGATAAGCTTTAACTAGCTTAAGTTTTCTATTACAGTAGTTAGTTATTTCTGTTTGCTTTATTTTTCTCGTTGTTGTTTCTGATAGAGCGCAATCAAACATCAGCCTGCGCAACCTTGAAATAGTTGCGCCGCGCAGATTCTAGTTGCGCACTGACAGACGCAATAGCTTAGTTGTCTTTTAATTTCGTTTTCTTTGAGATTTAGAACAGGTCATGGAGGATAACAGTGTCATTGGAGATAACTTAGGGGACAGAACCCCAGAGAATGCGAGGGCGGACAACTGCACAGTTCGGTTCAGAGAGGAAGTGCAGCGCGAAGTTGAAGCAAGGATGGCCGCTGAAGTGTATAATGCGCCACCCGCGCGACAGGCTGCCCGACGCACAACATTGCGCGAGATGTCAGCTCCAATCACGGTTAACCAGCCATGGTGCATAGTGCTTCCACCAGACGGTCATTTTGAGCTAAGGAGCTCGCTCATTCATCACGTGCCCAAGTTCCACGGGATGAACAACGAGAACCCAGTCAAGCATGTGCGAGAATTCCTAATCATTCGCGAGAACATGAAGGCCGAAGGGGAGAGTGACGAAGCGCTGAAGATGAAGGCGTTCCCTTTTTCATTGTGTGACACGGCAGGCATTGGCTGATGAGCTTACCAGCAGGATCTATTCACACATGAGAGCAGCTTCCTGAATGGATTGCTACCCATGGAGCTGAGATTATTGAATGCATGCGCAGGAGGCGACATTTGCAACATGTACCCAGAGGACGCGTGGCAGCTGATAGAAGACTCTGCTGGACAGCTGATAGTCGTGCTCGTTTTTTGCATCAGGTAGAAACAAGCGCTAAGATAAAGGAGATGAAGGCCATACTGCAGAAGTTGATGAATGCGCAGGGTGCGCAACCAGCTGCGCCAAAGGCATGCAAATTTTGCACGTCCACTGAGCACAAAACCGATGCATGTCCACACTCTTCGAGGAATCGGAAGATGTCAATGTTCTAGGAGGATGGGATAGAGGGCCGCAGAGGCAGAATCAGCCGCGTTTTGGACTAGCCGCAAATGGGTTCAGATGGAAGGAGGACAACAATTTCCAGAGGCAGTCCGCGGATCAGCGCGCACCACAGCAGACGCAACAAGCTGCGCCCTACAATCCACCGTATCGCCGCACTGACGCGCCAGCGCAAAACAACCAGCAGTCGAGGCGATCCTTAGAAGATATCGTGGGGCAGCTAGCAGACACAGTGCGCAAGAATGATGAGAAGTATGACAAGAGGTTCGAGTCCATTGAAAAGCAGCTGTCACAGATCGCTACCACGGTGTATGAGCTGAAAAAGAGCGATGGCAACCTGCCTTCGCAAGTGATCCAGAATCCCAAGGGAGGAGTCAACGCAGTGACACTGAGGATTGGGCGCACGGTAGGAACAGAGCAGACCGCAAAGGCGCCCGCGCAACCAGTTGTGCAAGCTCCAGATCCAGCAGAGCAAGATGCGCAACCAGAAGCGCAAGCCACAAGCCAGCAGGGCGAGGCGCCAGGTATGGCTCAATCGAAAGACAAAGGCATGAATCGTACTAACATACCTGCACCTTTTCCTGTACAGGCACCATCGGCTAGGAAAGAAGCGCTTGATAAGGAGCTCTATGAGTTATTCAGTAAGGTGGAAATAAGCATTCTCCTTATTGAGGCAGTTCAGCAGATCCCTAGGTACGCCAAATTCTTGAAGGAGCTGTGCACAAACAAGAGGAGGAAAGGCGAGTGCGCACAGGTAATGCTAAATGCGCAGGCCTCAGCAATCGTGCAACATAAGGTACCACCTAAATGCCAGGACCCAGGTACGTTCACCATCCCATGCACTTTAGGTAAGACCACAGTAAGCAACTGCATGATTGACATAGGCGCATCTATAAATGTGCTTCCCTATTCCTTGTATGCATCATTGCGCCTTGGACCACTAAAGCCTGCAGGTGTCACCATTCAGCTAGCGGATCGCTCGTGGAAGCAACCGACGGGCATGATACAGGACGTCCTCCTCCGAGTAGGAGAGATGGTGTTCCCAGCAGATTTCTACGTCTTAGAAATGGAGGGAGAGTCGAGCAAAGGGAGTGCGGAGATCCTATTGGGCAGACCATTTCTGATGACAGCGCGCACAAAGATAGACGTGTGGAGGGGTACGCTCTCAATGGAGGTTGATGGCGAGGAAATTCACTTTAACATATTTAAAGGGATGCAGCACCCTCATGAGGACGCCACAGTGCACGCGTTGGACAGCATAGATGACTTGGTTGCAGATGCGCAATGTGCGAGCGCAGCGGAAGGACCTGAGCCACTGACACAGGCAGAGTTGGAGGCGCATGAGGATGAGCTGAGCAGTGCTGAACCAGTATCCAGACAGGTACACGATATAGTTAATGTCTGCACTGCTAATAAAATCTTGCCCTCTATTGAACAGGCACCCAGGGTCGAGCTGAAGCAACTCCCAGAGCACCTTAAGTACATATTCTTGGGAAATGAGGACACCCTGCCGGTAATCATAAAGAAAGGACTAGAAGAGGAGCAGGAGGCGCGATTACAGGAGGTGTTGCGCAAGAACCAGCGCGTTATAGGATGGACACTTGCTGACCTGCGCGGAGTGAGCCCGGACGTATGCATGCGCGATGTGAAATCATTCCTTGGGCATGCAGGGTTTTACAGGCCTTTCATAAAAGATTTTTCTAAGATTTGTATACCCCTGTCTAACCTCTTGCAAAAGGATGTGTGTTTCGAATTCACTGATGAGTGCAGGGCTGCGTTTGACAAGCTGAAGGAGGCGCGGACGAGTGCGCCAGTGATGCGCGCGCCACACTGGAGCCTGCCGTTTGAACTGATGTGCGACGCAAGTGACTATGCAGTGGGTGCAGTCCTGGGACAGCGCATGGACAAGAAGCCGCATGCCATCTATTATGCATCGCGCACACTGGACGCTGTGCAGAGGAACTACACCACCACGGAAAAGGAACTTCTGGCAATTGTGCTTGCACTGGAGAAGCTCCGTGCGTATGTTCTGGGCGCCAGAGTCATCGTCTACACAGACCACGTAGCAATCCGTTACCTGATGTCCAAGAAGGAGACTAAGCCGCGCCTGATGCGCTGGGTGCTCCTACTTCAGGAGTTCGACTTGGAAATCAAGGATAAAAAGGGCACGGAAAACACAGTCGCTGACCACCTGAGCAGGATCGTGATAGAGGAGGAGCCAGGGCGGATTACGGAGACGTTCCCTGACGAGCATCTGATGGCGCTGACAGGTAAGGTACCATGGTATGCGCACATTGCGAATTACCTGGTCACAGGTACGTTTCCTCCTCATTTCATAAAACCCAATGCATGAGACTAAAGCATGAGTCCAGGTATTACATTTGGGATGATCCGTATATGCTCAGAATAGGACCTGATCAGATTTTGAGGCGATGCGTGCCTGACCACGAAATTAACTCTGTTTTGTTGTTTTGTCATGCGCACGCATGTGGAGGGCACTTTGGTCCAAAGCGCACGAGCAGAAAGATCCTGGATTACGGATTTTATTGGCCACACTTGTTTAGTGACTCGTATAACCACTGCAGGAACTATGACAGGTGCCTGCGCACAGGGGGCATATCAGCGCGTAATGAGATGCCGCAGACGCCAATACTAGTGGATGAAGTATTCGATATTTTGGGGATTGACTTCATGGGGCCATTTCCTCCATCTTCCGGATATGAGTATATATTGGTCGCGGTGGATTATGTCTCCAAATGGGTTGAGGCTAAGGCCACTCGGAAGGATGATGGTAAGACCGTCGCTGACTTTTTGAGAACTAACATATTTTGCAGGTACGGGGTGCCTAAGGCAATCATAAGCGACCAGGGGACGCATTTCTGTAATAGGATAGTGGCGCAGGTATTCAAGCATTATGGAGTGTGTAATTTCATAGTGTCTCAATTCGGCAGATTTGTGAACAAGCAGTTGCTGCAGCACACTCTTGTTCACTAGAATTAATCTCAGCAAGCAACAAACAATGCACAAGTTTGTTCACCCAGTTCGGCCAATCTGCCTACGTCTGGGGAGGACTATTCTCCAGTCTTCAATCCACTCAACCAAAGGTTCCAAGTACACTAGGTTACAACGCACGCAACCTATGCTACTCAACCTCTTGTTGACCACTCAGCACAATCAGAACAAGCTCTAATTTGTGCCAGCACACCCTCTACAATATGTCAGTCTAGAATAGCTACAATCCTCTCAAAGAACTCAGCCTATTCTATCCTACACTACTCAGCAGGGTTGCTGCAGCAACAGCTGTAACACACAGCTGAAGCACACTGTCCGCGTCGCTCCAAGGCCTTTTGCCGAGCCGATCGAACCACTCCAAGAGCGCTGCACACTCTGAGTAACTCCCCCTCACTCAGTGACCACCTGTCACTAGTGAGTTCTTCCGCACGAACCTCGAACGAGCCTTCCACCCGTCAGTTCTTCCGCGGCTGCCTTTGATCAACCAACAAGCTCCACAGCTCTGAATTGGCTTCCAGATCAATGCACGAATCAGTCTCTGCAAGACCTGATTCTCCTCTGCTTATGCACACCACAGCTCTGCGCTCAACGCTCTGCCCGTGTGTGTTTGATCGAAGAGCAACGTACGTAGCACACCAAAGAATCCTCACTCTGAAATCTGTGTCTACTCTCGTGTATCCCTCAGCTTCGATCAACCTCTGCAGCCCTCCAACCTTCTGCTTAAATACCCACACCACTTTAAGCAATTTCCAGGTTTAGGCAATTGACCCACAAGATCAATTATCTCCTAAAATCTAGGAGATTAGATTTGATTAATATCTTCAATGCAAATCTCCTTCTCTGACTAGCAAACCTTGCTGGATTATGCTCAACGGTATTTTAGAAATTCTTCTAAGCACTTTCGCAAAGCTGCCCTACCTTCAAAACCCACCCAGCACAAAGCTGCTACTCGGACAGTTGAACCAGCACCTGCTGCAGCATCCTCTGCTGCATCTGCTGCTGGTTTACTTCTGCTGGTCTGCTTGATTGTTTGAGCTGCAGCAGCTCCTTGTTCACATAAGCTGGTTTTGTCAAACACTGCCATACTTGAATCATCAATCTCCCCCTTGGCATTTTGACAAAACCTTGAGGCCAGTGCACTCTTCCGAAAAAAAACAGAAATGAAATACTCTAAATAAAATGAATAGAGAGTAAGTAGATGAGGCCACACTCGGCCATAGCATACTGACCACGCAGGGTCAAAGAACAATGCAATGTCAAACAATATTCATCAACAGTAGCAGTTTAGCAACAAAAACTTCTTCTCCCCCTTTTTGTCATAGATGCTCAAGGGGCCTGCTCATCATCGGCAGGGAACTCCAGGTCTCGGAGAAGGCTCCTGATCTGTCCACGTCTGGCATCTCTCCTCTTGGCTTCAGCTTCAAGAATAGCCAGCTCAGACCGGAGGTGGCTCACAATCCTGGCACGAAGAGCAGACTGGATTGTGGCAGCAGGGGGAAGAGATTCCTCCAAGGGGGCTGGAGCTGAAGAACCAACTATGAGAAGATCCTCATAGGCAACATCCACTGCATGTTTTCCCTTGAATAGTTTGTGATCAACAGTGAAGACCTGCAGCTCCTCAGATAAGCCTTCAGTAATCGCTCCAAACTCTGGGTGCTGAGAGACCATAATTCCATAGATGAGGGAGGGCAGCACAATAGGCTTGCTGGAGGAGGCACTCCCAGCATGTGTTGCAAGCTGCGGGAACATAACACTGCTTAGGCTGATCTTCCTCTTCTTTCCAATAGAATAGAGAAGGTTAGCAAAATCTTTGCTGACCTTCCCTCTGTGAGAACTAGGGATCCAGTTCCTGGCCTCAAGATGATACAGCAAGGCATACTTGGAAGTTAGCTCAGCAGCACTGAGGTTAGGGCCACCCCAAGACAGGCACACTCCCCCTGTCAGACTCTTCGCCAAGAAATCTGGTTAACCTCAGTGGGAGCTCTTGCATTCTCATGGATTCCAAGAAATGCATCAATAATTTCAGGGGTAATAACCACTTGCTTACCCCGTACCCAGCTTCTCCCATACTCATCAGCTCCTTCCTCTCCAAATTTCTCCTCCATGTTCACAATAAACTCTCTAACCAGAATAATATTGAATCGAAGAGGGAAGGTTAGGAACTTGAGAAGGTTTACCTCTGATAGAAGCTGAATCATAACAGCTGATTTGTACTTGTCTTGGACCAGTCTCTTCTCATGCACGATGTGCTTCCTCTCTACAGCACTCCAGGTTTGAGAGACGCTTTTATTTCTGAACCATGTACCTCCCACTGTGAGAGCAGACAGATCTTCTGCAGGAGGAACTCTCTCAGAGGGACCACCAAGCGAACCTTCTTCTTCCTCTTCACTGGATGATCCTTCACTGCTGGTGACTGGAATCAGGATGGGAGCTTTTCCCTTGTCTGAAGAAGGAGGATGTGCAAGAGCAGGTTCTTGTTCAGGGGACCCAGCACCTGTTTCAACCCCTTCACCAATAATACCTGGGGACATGACCAGTGATCTGCACTCTTCTTCTGCAGAGACTGCTACAGCAGCCTCTGCTGCTTGTTCTTCACCAGAGGCAACTTCGGCCACAGCCTCTTTTGGCAGCACACCAGAACTGGAGACAGGTTCTCCATCACGTACCAGCCGCCTCCTCTTCTGCGAAGCTCCTTCAGAGGGTGAGGGCACACTGTGCGACTCAGGGAGAGGGTTTGGTTCCCACACTACCACATCCAGGTGCTGAGTGGGGTCTTCATTGCGTGCCTTGGTCCTTCTTTCAGACCTCCCCTGCCTGTCTGCAGCCAGATTCTTCTTCAACCCGCGTGTCTTCACCATTTCTGCAGAGATGTGGAAGGTATGAGGAGCGCACAGAGGATGATCGGCAGAGATTTCTGAGAAGCCCTTTGCTCTTGATCTTTGCCCTAGAAAATATTTACCCGTTATTTTCTTTTTCCTTTTTGAAGATGTAAGACACGTGCCTCCCATGTGCAAATATTTTCCTTTCCATACTCAGCAACCAACACATGTGAACAAGCTAATTCGGACCAGGTTGCTGCAGCACATGTGAGCTTGTTCACCTATTCAATTCAGACTGCAGTTCTGCTCAGAGGATCCTTAAGGGATTCTGGTGGAACTTTCTTCACCCACACTTGAGATACACCAGAGCTTTTCTTCTTCTGATCTGCCAGCCTCCAATCTCTTCGTTTGTCATGCTTGGGTTTCCATATCCGCAAAAACTGCTGTTTACATGCATTTTTAGCAATCCAGTGCCCTTGTGTACCAGTCTGAGCATTCCTGATCTGCAATTCTTTCCAGCAACTGTGATTCCGTGGAGCAACATGGAATGAAGTCCTTGTGCAGCAAGTGTAGTTCCTGGATTTTACTCCTTCTTTTTCAACTGTGCAGATTCTGCGCTGCTGCTTCAGTTTTGAGTTGAACTTCTGATTCCCAACACTTGTACGAAAATCCCGATTAATCTGAGCCTTTTGCACTGTTTTAGAAAAATGTTGTTCCCGATGCTGCAGCATCCTCTTGTTCATATATCTAGTTCCATTTTTTGCTGCAGATTTTGAGAAGTCATATGAATTCTTCTTCTCATCTGTCTCAACGGCTGAAGCTTTAATAAAAACTGTCCCTCTAGAGCTTTCTTCACCAGTATATCCAAGTCCCATTCTCCCTTTACCAAGTCTTTGGAAAGACAAGATTTCGTCCAAGATATTTTTCTGGGAGTTATCTGCCTTGGCTGTTGCTTGTGAAGCACCTATATCTGTAGCCTTTCTTCCAGTGTCTTCCCTTTTCAGAATGGTAACTTGATTGTTGGAAGGAAGAAGACATTTCCTTCGTTCTTCTTCCAAGAGATTAACTCTGTCAGTCAATGCTTGGTTTGCTTGAAGAACTGCTTCACACTGCTTAAGTATCTTCTCCAGATAGTTAGCAAGACTGCCAGATAAGTCCTCCTCATCTTTACTGGCAGATGAGTCACCTTCATCTTCACTTTCAGATACTTCAATCCCGTAGTTAATTTTGTCCTTCTTAAACTCCTTGAGGTGGAAATCAGATATACTGGTCAGCACAACACATTTTTCTTCATCACTTTCCTCAGAGTCACTCCATTTAGCTGTCATAGACTTACTGTTCTTTTTCTCTGAACTCTTGAGAGATTTGCTTGGGCAATCAGCCTCAATGTGTCCATACCCTTCACAATTCCAGCATTGAACACCTTTTTTCATATCTTTCCTCTCATCTTCATTCTGAGCAGATTCTTTTCCTTTCCTTTTATTTTCTCCACCCCTTCTGAATTTACGAGAGGATGAGCTTTGCCCGCTTCTTGAGTCCATGTTTTTCAGAAGTTTGCCAAGATTCTTGACAATCATACTCAGCTGCTCCACTGAGCCTGTCTGCTTGATTTCTGCTTCAGCTTTCAATCCAATGTTCTTATCCTTAGGAGTGGTGTCTCCTTTAACCATCTTCATCTCAAATTGTTTGAGAGACCCCATCAGCTCTTCCAGCCTCATGAATCTGACATTTTGTGCTTCTTCAATGGCTGTCACTTTCATGTCGAATTTTGTGGGCAATGATCTGAGAACCTTTCGGATAAGCTTTTCTTCAGGGATGGGCTCTCCAAGAGCATAAGCTTCATTTGCAAGATCACAGAGTTTAGCATTAAACTCGGTGACTGTTTCTTCATCCAGCATCCTCAGATTCTCAAATTGTGTGGCAATAATCTGGAGTCTTGATAGCTTCACTCTATCAGTTCCTTCATGGGCAGTTTGCAGAATCTCCCATGCTTGCTTGGCCAAATCACAGTTTGATATCAACCTGAAATTGTTAGCATCAACTGCAGCAAAAATTGCATTCAAAGCCTTTGAATTACCAGTTGCTGCAGCACCTTCTTCAACAGTCCACTGCTCTTCAGGTTTTATTCTTGTCACTCCTTGCTCATCTATGGTGATTGGGGGAGACCACTGAATCACAACAGCTCTCCATGTCTTCTCGTCAATGGCCCTGAGAAAGGCCTTCATCCTAGCTTTCCAATAACCATAATTGCTCTCTTCCAATAGTGGAGGTCTACTTGTGCTCTGTCCTTCCTTCATTGTCTTGGCTTCTTCAGAGACACTGTAAGATCTTTTAACTCTGTGTGTCGAGTTCCCGCTCTGATACCAATTGTAATTTCACAGTGTCTCAATTCGGCAGATTTGTGAACAAGCAGTTGCTGCAGCACACTCTTGTTCACTAGAATTAATCTCAGCAAGCAACAAACAATGCACAAGTTTGTTCACCCAGTTCGGCCAATCTGCCTACGTCTGGGGAGGACTATTCTCCAGTCCTCAATCATCTCAACCAAAGGTTCCAAGTACACTAGGTTACAACGCACGCAACCTATGCTACTCAACCTCTTGTTGACCACTCAGCACAATCAGAACAAGCTCTGATTTGTGCCAGCACACCCTCTACAATATGTCAGTCTAGAGTAGCTCTAATCCTCTCAAAGAACTCAGCCTATTCTATCCTACACTACTCAGCAGGGTTGCTGCAGCAACAGCTGTAACACACAGCTGAAGCACACTGTCCGCGTCGCTCCAAGGCCTTTTGCCGAGCCGATCGAACCACTCCAAGAGCGCTGCACACTCTGAGTAACTCCCCCTCACTCAGTGACCACCTGTCACTAGTGAGTTCTTCCGCACGAACCTCGAACGAGCCTTCCACCCGTCAGTTCTTCCGCGGCTGCCTTTGATCAACCAACAAGCTCCATAGCTCTGAATTGGCTTCCAGATCAATGCACGAATCAGTCTCTGCAAGACCTGATTCTCCTCTGCTTATGCACACCACAGCTCTGCGCTCAACGCTCTGCCCGTGTGTGTTTGATCGAAGAGCAACGTACGTAGCACACCAAAGAATCCTCACTCTGAAATCTGTGTCTACTCTCGTGTATCCCTCAGCTTCGATCAACCTCTGCAGCCCTCCAACCTTCTGCTTAAATACCCACACCACTTTAAGCAATTTCCAGGTTTAGGCAATTGACCCACAAGATCAATTATCTCCTAAAATCTAGGAGATTAGATTTGATTAATATCTTCAATGCAAATCTCCTTCTCTGACTAGCAAACCTTGCTGGATTATGCTCAACGGTATTTTAGAAATTCTTCTAAGCACTTTCGCAAAGCTGCCCTACCTTCAAAACCCACCCAGCACAAAGCTGCTACTCGGACAGTTGAACCAGCACTTGAACCAGCACCTGCTGCAGCATCCTCTGCTGCATCTGCTGCTGGTTTACTTCTGCTGGTCTGCTTGATTGTTTGAGCTGCAGCAGCTCCTTGTTCACATAAGCTGGTTTTGTCAAACACTGCCATACTTGAATCATCAGAGGGCGCCACAAGACGTCCACCGCTTACCACACTCAGACGAATGGACAGGCCAAGGTTTCCAACCGAGAGATCAAGCGCATCCTGGAGAAAACTGTGAGACCGTCGCACAAAGACTGGAGCCAGTGCCTTGACGATGCGCTATGGGCATACAGAACTGCACATAAGACACCAATTGGGACTTCACCGTTTCGGTTGGTTTATGGAAAAGCGTGTCACCTCCCAGTGTAGTTGGAGAACAAGGCATACTGGGCATTGCGCGTTTGCAACCTGAACCTAGATGAGGCTGGTAAGGAGCGCGCATTTGAGCTAAGCGAGTTAGAGGAGCTGCGCCTGGATGCATATGAGGGGCTGCGCGATTACATGGCGCGCACAAAGGCATTTCACGACAAAAACATCCTCAGACGCACTTTTGAGCCAGGAGACCAGGTACTATTGTTCTCCTCGCGCCTAAAGCTGATGCCTGGGAAGCTGCGCAACAAATGGACGGGACCATACACGGTTACCAAGGTTTTCCCTTACGGAACAATCGAGTTAGAAAACGAGCACCAGCATCGTTTTCAGGTCAAAGGGCAGAGAGTAAAAAAGTATTTAGGAGAACCTTGGGATAACACAGCGCGCGAAGTTGACTTGGCAGAGCCAGAGATAGAAGATGTGCAGGTTGCTGCGCCAGAGTCGCCACCAGATGCACCAGAGGGAGAACTGAGAACTATTGCTCATATTTCTTCTCCCTCTTTAACTAACCTCGTTACTTATGATTTATCACATACTATTAACCTTGCTGACCACCCTTCCGATCCTTTGCGCAGGACCAAGAAGAACGCAACGCACACACTAGCGCGGGGTCACTCAGGAGCAAGAGTGGGGGAGGTCGTTGGGACACTTTTAGGCAAGTAACGAGGTACGGTCGAGCCAACGACGTTAAACAAAGGCACTTGTCGGGAGGTAACCCGACACGTTTTACTTTTACCCATTTTTTATAGTTTTTTTAGTGTCTTTTAGCTAGTCTAGGACTTGTAGTTTTAGTCGCGCAGCAGTGCGCAAATTCAGTGCGCAGAACAGCTGCGCCAGACAGGGGGTATAAAAGGCCAGGACTTAGAAAAATTTCAGCATTTTCACATTCGACCGTTGCAAGAAGCTCCCGCCCTCAGCCTCCGCTCACCGTCCGACGATCAACCAGCCCTCTGTTTAGAAAGATTTGAAGAGCTTCCCATCGCACACACACCAGGTAACCCTTCCTCTCAGTTTTAGCCGATTCAGTTAGGGTTTGTGCGGTGGAAGAGTTGCCCTAGGTTTAAAATCGACCCTAGTTCGTCTGCACCATTTGGAGTTCTGGGTAGTGGGTTTTGTAGGCGGAGGATAGGCGACCTGTGGGTGACAGTTTCAAGGCGTTTGTCGGAGTTTGGATTTTTGGGCATTTGTTGAGCCTTGACCATAGTTGACCGGAGGAACCCCAGCGCACCATGAGGCCTGCCGAAGATCAGGAGACCCCAGCATCATTTGCAAGCAAATTTGAAGCCTTCATGAGGCTGGAGATGTACGGGACCCCGTACATCAGCAGGGACTTCCTGCGTGAAGTCGGGTTGGAGGAACTCATTGTGGAGAAGCTCGTGCTGGCGGGCTGGGAGGCGCTGTTGGAGATCAACAGCGCGGCTGATAAGGAGGATACATGTGAATTCTTGGCGTCGCTGGAGACTGCCGATTTGGAGATCAGGTACCGGCACAGAAGGGTCTGGTACATAGCCTCGGCAAAAAGGCTGAAGCGCACGCTGAGGTGCGCCAAGGTGCGTGAGGAGGATATAGACACGCACACGAATCAGGAGGCGTGGCGTGAGATGGCGACTGGCCAAATTTTTGCCGCGGGGCAGCCGAGGACGCGAGCTGCGCGACCCGTGGCTGTTCTACCTCTGGCGCATGGTCGCCTATGCAATCATCGGGCGCTTTAATGGTGCGCCAAAGATCAGCCTGCTGGACATGGACATATTGAAGGGATTCTACTATGGGAAGAAGGTGCTGTTTGTCTCGGACATGGTGGTGCATTGGAGTCGGGTCAGCACGAAGGGGCCGCTGACTTGTGGAGGAATGATCACGCACCTGCTGCGTGCGCTGCATGGGGAGCCGGAAGTGCCCGAGCACACGGTAGTGCCAGCCGTTCCCCTGGACCGTGCCCATATGCTGCAGCTCAGAGCGGTGGCCGTGAGAGAGGATGGGTCCTTGGAATGGTGCTACCAGCTGTAGCCGGCCTGAGCACCACAGCACAGAGCAGAGAGCAGTGCGCAGCCAGAAGAAGCCGCTGAGGAAAGGGAGATGGAAGAGGCCCCAGAGCCAGTTGCGCCTCCAGTCAGGCGCATGAGGACTCGTGCGCAGACTGGAGCGCGCCGGAGGGCAAGTGTGCCGCAGGGGGAGCCAGTAACCATAGCCATTGATGATTCTCCCCCACATGCACAGGGAAAGCGCCTCAGAACAGAGGCAGAGGAGGCACCAGAGGAGGTACCAGAGGAGCAGCGCATGATGTTCAACGTCATGCGCGTGCTAGAGTATTTAGCGCCAGAGGGGGCAGACCTGAGCGTAAGTCCACCATCAGGGTGGAGATTTGGAGATCCTATCCCCCCCTCTCCTCAGTCTGCGTAGGCCGCCTCCAGGATCCCCCAGCGAGCAGCGCAAGCCAGCCAGCCCTCCTGCCCAATCACCGGTCCATGCAGCAGAGCCCACCCCAGCAGTAGACCCGGTCCCAGCACCAGCCGCACCCCCTGCGCAACCCTCCGTATAGAGGTCCCCTAAGGCCGATCCCATCATAAGTTCCAGCTCAGATTCGATATGGGACCCTATCTCAGAAGACGACCTCTTGACTCAGCCCGCCGTAGTTTCTGTTGTGCCGCCAGCCTCCAGTACCGAATATGAGATAGATTCTTCAGATGAGGAGGCGCACGGATCCGCGGCTGAGTCCAGCTCCGAGGATATCTAGGGATGCAGGGAGGGCGCGCATTTCTTTCGGGTGGTTTCTTATCTTTTGAAAACTATTGCTCGATGTTGCTATTTTACTATCTTGTGCTGACTATTTTGTGAACCCCTGACTTTGTCTTTGCTGCGATGACTATATGTTTTTTTCGTATGTTCTTTGTTTTGATTGCATGCATGTGTGCGCTCTCCGTTGCGCTTTAGCGTGAGTCATGGGGACACGTCTCTGTTTAAGTGTGGGGGGGAGCGTTACATTTACATTTCACGTTTTTTTGAGCTTTGTAGTGTAGCTTAGTTTAGTTGAAGGGAATAGTAGCAGTGGTGCGCTTGTGTGCGGGTTGCGCACACTTTTCAGCTTGTTTTGCCCTATTCATCTTGCATGCGCTGCTATCAACTGTTTTAGTATATTTTTTTCGTTTTTTCTGCTCCTTTTAGTTGGGATATACGGGGGATGTGGAGTTGACAGAAAAGCTCTAGAGAGGCGGTTAGTCGTTTTTGCTTCGAAGGTAAGGTATACGGTCGAGAGCGCTAGTGGAGGCCGGTGCTTCACGACCTTCGGAACAATAGAGCGCGCTCAGCCACGCAGATGCCGAAGGCGAATACCCTAAGCGTGGCGAGGTGGGAAAACAGACCACCTTTCCTCTGGAAGTCAGGCTAGGGAAGGCGGGCGCGGGTGTAAAGAGAGTGTGCGCAGTGAGCCATGCGCAGGATAGTGGTGTTTCCAAATCTTGACACCATCGGATTTGGAAGTTGCCAAGGCCGTCCTTGGGCCTCATGAGCAGTATATAAAGAGAGGAAGGCTAGGGTTTGAGGAGATATATACAGACACACAACGAAGGAGGAGAAAGAGGCAGAACTGAAAAACACACGAGCTGCTGTGAGGACCTGCGCTAGCCGACTGCACGAGCCGAGACACTGCAACCTGCACGCACCTGCTTGTTACTATTTTCTTGGATACTTTAGCTGTTATTTACTATTTCTATGATGTTTACTACTAGCATGTCTAGCTAAACGCTTTGTATCGGTTGGGCATGATTCTATGAGTATTTCCTTTGAGACTTGTGCTTAATGCATAGTTTGTTTGCTTGTATTAATCTGTGCACACTGTTGACAGCTAGTTGCATGAGTAGGGGAAGCCTTGAACCGCAATCTTACTCTTGCTACTTGTTTGTTATATGTTAAACTAGTTGGTAGCTTGACGGTGACAAGTAGGAGTAACGCGCTAGGATATTCAGCTACTACCGTGACAGGATTCGTATCTACTTAGACTAGTTTTAAGAATTAATAGCTCATGAACTTTGATCGGAACATGCGCACATGTTAGGAAGCCTTGATTGGACACTAACTTCAGTAAACCGAACTATAGACGTTTAGAGTCGAGGATAAGGAATACATTCATAGAGGATTGTCTGCACCGATACTTTTCATAGTCATAATACTTAATCTCTACTGCCTGCGCACGTCTAGTGTAAATTCTGCTTTCACTACTGTTTATTTGCGCACCTGCGCAACCCAATCACTCACACCCCAATTTTCGTAAGTGTAGGTTACTAGTTAGAACGAGTCTGCTTGCTCCTTGTGGGATCGACCCTGACTTAGCCGCTATACTAAGTGGAGAAGGAAGGATTAATTTTACGCGTACAACGACGCGCGATCAGCGGTTTTGGCGTTTCAAAGAGAAATCGGCTTGTGATGTGCAACTGCCCAACGCCTCCACTTCTCCAGGAACTTCCATGATGCTACTGTGATCTCGCAACCAAACGGAGCTACATTCTGTCTGCATGATGTGGGCGCACACAAGTTTTGGTGTTTCGGGAAGAAATCGGCTCGTCATTACAGAGATGGAAGCTGACAACCTTTAAAAAAATTCAGAATGGCAACAGATGCATCAGGGCCTAAAATGCTAATACATGTCCTAAAGAAGAGGCCGGTAAAACCATCCGGGCATGGAGCACTTTTGGGAGCATCATCTTGATTGTTTGGTAAATTTCTTCCATTAAGAAAGCTGTTATCTTATGTAGAAATGTCACTTCTAATATCTTCAAAGCACTCATCATTCATGACGCGAGAAAATTCGCGAAACAACCCTGAAAAAATTCGACTACTTGCTAGCCTATAATATCCTTGTCGCCTTAAGTGAACCATCAAGACGAGTAAGGTGCATTCGTTTATTCGGCCATCTAGCTTGTCAATTTGAATGAGGTCACCAGCATTCTGCCATTTTTTTAGGGTTCGGTTCTTTTCTGCCTGCAGTATTCTCGTGGCTTAGGTTGATTCACAATATTCTTATCTTCGACGGATTTTCTCTATTTCACCAACTTCTATTCGGCCTTAGATTTCGGGCCTAAGGCCGGATTTTTTGTAATCAAGGCACTTTAGATTCTTTGTAGGTTTCCCGCCTCGTGCAGCCTACCGGGATCCCTATCAGCACTCCATGTAGTTTATACCTAGATTAATATAAACGCTTGTCTTCATAAACTATTCTTTGCGTAAAGCTTTGGTTACACATACCTATTGTGGGAAACAGTAAATCTAGGGCGAGTGAAAGTCTTCGTCCTTTTGTCGACTGGCAAGAAAGTGCCGAACAAGGTGTTCAATGAAGCCTTGACTCGAGGGGAAAGCTAGGTAAAAAAAGGTAATTTTACCCATGTTGCTTGCTGTCATTGACAATTCCCTACGCGAATGGAAGTCCGGGGCCATCTGATTAACCGAAAAAGCAATTGTCCTACTTTTCTCGATGGGCTAGATAGTACCTTCATGAATTGGATTTCGAGTGGAGGATAATGAGAATGTGACGGGGGATTGTGGCTGAGCCTTCCAGGTTCCACGTATTTGAAAAGAATCCACAACCGAAGGATGCCCTGCACTGAACTTGGCTACTAGCGCCTCCGACGGCAAGAAACTTATAGCGGGCAATTGCCTTGCCTCAAGATGGAACAAGTTCGTCGGTGCTGGCCGAGCGATTGTGGCAGCGGTTACCGTCTTTGACTATTCAAGGGAGACTTTTTCTAATTTTGTTTGCAGCAGCTTGTTAAGTAGCATTACCTTGTTGAAATTAAGCTTGTTGTTGTACAGAGTATGTGTCTATTTGATAAGTATGATGTCGGTTAAAGTATGAACAGGTGTTTCTGTTTGTTTAAGTTGGTGTTCTGTTGGTAACTGCCATGTTGTGTATTTAAGGGTGTGAATAAAGAGAAGCAAATAATGCTTTTGGAAATTCCAGCGTTGAAGTTAATCAGATTCGGGGCCAACAATTGGTATCAGAGCGAGGTTTAAATCCTCCGGAAAAATGTCAGACGAAGGAAAGAAAAAGGGGAGTAGCAATAACATTGGGAAAGAAGTTGTCGTGCAGCGTGTTTTGAAGGAGACAGGAGGAACAGTGGTGTATCCTATGTTGACGCGCACGAACTACGCTGAATGGGCACTTGTGATGAGAGTTAACTTGCAAGCACAAGGGCTATGGGAAGTTATTGAACATGGTAATGCCGAATACCGTGATGATCGGATGGGTTGTCTGCAATCTTTCGTGTTGTACCTCCAGAAATGGTGTCAACGCTGGCCGTGAAGGATACCGCAAAAGAAGCATGGGAGACTATCAAGACGCAGCGGATGGGTGTTAATCGAGTGCGCAAAGCGAATGCACAGAGGCTTCGTAAAGAATTTGAAGCTATTACTTTCAAGGATGGTGAAAGTATAGATGACTTTTCGATGCGGACCACTGGTCTTGTTAATAATCTTCGTGTTCTTGGCGACAAAATTGAGGATGAAACGGTTGTTAAAAAGTTCTTGCGGGTTGTGCCACCAAGGTTCACTCAGGTGGCTATCTCGATTGAGACATTGCTGGATTTGAACACTCTTTCAATTGATGAACTTACTGGACGACTTCGGTCGGTGGAAGAACGCTACGGGTTGTCAGATGTTGGAGGATGTAGTGATCAGTTGCTTCTCACTAAGGAAGAGTGGCTAGCAAAAGTAAAAAATGGAGAGCATGGTGTGACATCATCCAACAAAGAGAAAAATCGACGACGTAGTAAGAGTAAAGGCCACAACCAAGGAAATAATCATGAGGGTAGCAGCAACATACCTGGAAATTCACGCTACAAACCAGCAAGGAAAGGGAAGTGTCTAACTACGACACTTATATATGGTCATTTTGCTAGAGAATGTTCTGAACCTCGACGTAAACATCAAGAAGAGATGCATCTAATCAAAGCCGATGATGACCAGCCTACACTTTTGGTTGCCCAAACTTGTGCAGAGATAACCAACATAACAGAAAGTGTACTTCTTAATGAGGAAAATATTATTCTAGTAAAGTTTAGAGAAGGAGTTTAGTATCTTGACATAGGCACTAGTAACCATATGACGGGATCAAAAGAAAAGTTCATATCTCTTGATGAAACAGTGAAAGGGTCAGTTAGGTTCGGAGATGGGTCAGTGGCTGAAATTTGTGGACATGGTTCTATATTGTTTCAATGTCACAACAAGGAGCATAGGGTTCTGAGTGGGTTTATTACATACCTAAGCTACAGAGTAATATCATAAGTTTGGAATATTTAGATGAAGGGGGTTGCAAAGTTAAGATCGAAGATGGAAAGATGTGTGTGTTTGATCGAGATCAAGCTCTATTAGCACGAGTTACACGATCTAAGAACAAATTGTATACTCTGTCATTGAATTTATCGGAACCTGTGTGCATGCTATCAAAATTGGATGATGAAGCATGGCTGTGGCATGCTAGATACGGTCATCTTAATTTCCGTGCATTGCGTAACTTGGTACAAAAAAATATGGCTATTGGCGTACCACTAATTGACCACCTTGAACAAGTTTGTGATGGATGTTCGATTGGAAAACAACACAATGTCGCATTTCTGAAAGCCTCAGTGTATCACGCAAAGCATGGATTGGAGTTGTTTCATATTGACCTATGTGGTCCGACCACACCATCTACATTGGCAGGTAATCGATATTTGATGTTAATTGTTGATGATTATAATCGATACATGTGGCTTGAAGTTCTCAGGACTAAGGATGAAGCATTCAAGTATTTTAAGAAAGTGAAAGCTCTAGCAGAAACTGAGTATGGTGGAAAGCTTAAGGCATTTCGCTCCGATCGAGGTGGCGAGATCAATTCTAGTGAGTTTCGGGATTACTGTGAGGAGAATGGCATCAAGCATTGCACTATAGCTCTCTATTCGCCGCAACAGAATGGTGTTGTTGAGCGTCGGAACCAAACAGTGGTAGAGATGGCGCGCTGCTTGCTGAAAAGCATGGAAATGCCAGACACGTTTTGGGGCGAGTGGGTAAAGACTGCTGTTTATATACTTAATCTAGCGCCGACAAAGAGCGTTGATGGTAGGACACCGTATGAAGCATAGCATAATCGTAAACCAAAGGTACATCATCTTAGAACTTTCGGTTGTGTTGTCCATGTCAAGAAGGTTGGTTTTAGAATGAGTAAAATGTTGGATCGATCTACACCGATGGTGTTCATTGGGTACGAGAGGGAGCAAAAGCGTATCGTGTATATGATCCAGCAGTGAAGAAACTTCATGTGACACGTGATGTGGTGTTTGAAGAGAAGAGAAAGTGGAATTGGTATGCAAATGGCAGCAATGATGTACTAAGCTCAAATTCTACATTCAATGTTGTTTCCACAACAGATAGTGAGATGTTGAGAATTAATAAAGAGTCAGAAGGTGTGTCTTCAACAATACAAGATGCAGAAATATATACTCCTCAGCAAGATCACAAGAAAGTTGAATTTGCAACTCCACCAACAGATGATGATGATTTTGACAGTGATACAAGGCCATGCCGATACCGCAAGCTTTCAAACATCTATGACACTATACAGGAGGTTGATGCTGAGTCAGGAGGTATTTGTCTCATTGCTAGTGAAGAACCTGCAAATGTCGAAGAGGCGTTAGAGGATCCAAATTGGCGGAAAGCAATGGATGATGAGTTGACTTCTATATGCAACAATGGGACATGGGAATTTGTAGTGCTACCTGCTAGACATAAAGCTATTGGACTAAAGTGGGTGTTCAAGGTTAAAAAGGATCCTGCGGGTAATGTGGTAAAGCATAAAGCCCGTCTTGTCGTGAAGGATATGCATCGCGGCAGGGGGTGGATTTTGATGAGGTCTTTGCACCTGTGGCGAGGATGGAGACTGTAAGATTGTTGTTAGAACTGGCGGCTCATAATGGCTGTGGTGAGGATGGAGACTGTAAGATTGTTGTTAGAACTGGCGGCTCATAATGGCTGGGAAGTACATCATATGGATGGAAAATCGGCATTTTTGAATGGTGAACTTTTGGAAGAAGTGTATGTACATCAGCCGCCTGGTTTCATTGATGATGGCAATAAAGAGAAGGCTTTCAAATTGCATAAGGCTCTTTATGGACTGCATCAGGCACCGCGAGCTTGGAATGAAAAACTTGATGCATCGCTTGCATCTCTTGGTTTCAAACGAAGCCTAATTGAACCTGCAGTATATATAATGGAGAAGGGAATCTCAGCTATTGATTGAAGTGTATGTTGATGATCTAATAATTACCGGCTCATGTGTTGATAATATTTTGAAGTTGAAGGATCAGATGCATCACCTATTTGAAATGAGTGACCTTGGATTGTTAAGTTACTATTTGCGAATTGAGGTCAGACAAATGAAGAATGAGATCACTCTTTGTCAAAGTGAGTGCTTATGCTCAGCTATTGATTGAAGTGTATTCCTTATTATTAAGAGAATCCCCCACCCGAACCATTCTTAAGACAACCAAGCCCTCTCGAATGAGTTCTACTATAGAAGCTTTCAACGTATATCCCGGGACAAATCTTTCTCTCACTGAGAAGTGAAAACCTGTGACTAGATCACTGAGAAGTGGCATTTGGAATCTAATTCATGTTCATGCTAACAGAAGAGCAGATCCAATACCAAGACGACTTCAATCAGGGATGTCAGGTTGCAATCCAAGTCATACCCCAATGGAATCTCGTCTGAAGTTGAGCAAGATGAGTGATGGTGCTATTGTGGATGCAACTCACTATAGAAGCATTGTTGGGAGCTTACGCTATTTATGTAATACGAGGCCGGACATAGTGTACACAGTGGGTATTGTAAGAAGGTACATGGAGTGACCAAAGATGGAGCACTGGGCAGAAGTGAAGCAAATTTTGCGTTACATTAGTGGAACAATTGGTTATGGGTACTGTTACAAAAAGTTTGACAAATATGAATCCACATTAATGGGGTTTAGTGACAATAACGTTGCGGCCGACGTTGATGACCGTAAAAGCACCTCTGGAATTGTGTTTCTTGTTAGCTCAAGTCTGATTACATGTGTTGGATTGTTAGGTTAGCTTAAGTTTAACTTGGATTCACTGTGGAAGTGTCCTCAAGTACAGTTTGCACAGCGGATAAATAATGTAATACAGAAAGGTAAAGTAAGGGACTCGTACACAACAATTTATAGTGGAAACTATAGTACAACCAGTACTCAGAGAAAAACCACTACCTTTCAGATTTCACTGAAAGGATTTGAGAAGCAGTCTTTTATTGCAATGTACCGATATACTTTTCAAAAAAGACTAGACAAGTTGAATAGCACCCGAATCTCTAATTCGCCCTAGACCCACCTCCTTCTATCTTCTATGAATCAACCGGACTGCCCTGCGGACGCTTCCCCTTTGCGTTATTCAGCAGCTCACTGGACTGGTCTATCGGACCCTTCCTGAGACGCAGCAATGTGCAGCAGCTCGAAAAACACAGATCGACTTCACCAAAATTCTGAACTCTCTTATGTTGACCCACCACTTGATTTGAGACTTTGAAGCTCTATTTATAGTGAATGCATTGAAGATGGCAAGGTGATTATTGATCATGTTGGCACTGATGGACAGCTTGCCAAAGCATTTGGGTGTGTGAAGTTTATAGAAATGAGACAGAAGCTTGGTGTGATTGAAGTAAGGTCTGCACAACAAGCTTAGGGGGTGATTTGTTGAAATTAAGCTTGTTGTTGTACAGAGTATGTGTCTATTTGATAAGTATGATGTCAGTTAAAGTATGAATAGGTGTGTCTGCTTGTTTAAGTTGGTGTTCTGTTGGTAACTGTCATGTTGTGTATTTAAGTGTGTGAATAAAGAGAAGCAAATAATGCTTTTGGAAATTCCAGCGTTGAAGTTTATCAGATTCGGGGCCAACATACCTCCGCGTTCTAGTACAGCGACAAGCCAAATCACATTTTCACATCACCGATGAATTAGCCCAATTACTCACTGCATAAATCCACTGGTACCACCTCAGAGGTTCATCTGTTATGTAAATATATATAGCGATCATCGATTTTTGTTCTGGAGGTGTTCGGTTATACTCCAAGTATCGCTCCATCTGAAACAGACAACCTTCCATAGCTATGCCATAAAAACTTGCCCTTCCTGAGCCATTTGGCTAAATGTCGATCAGCCGATATCGGTGTTGTTGTCCACCACAGCAGTACGCCATTTACATCTTATATGACAGTTCTGAAATGTTGTTTATGAATGGTTTGTGTCGCATGCAGCTAATATGACATTATGTGGGTTATATATGTTAAGCGACATGATAATCTTAGACATGTAGGCTTTAATACTAAAATGTCATAAGTTTGTGCATCGCTGATGTGCGCGCAAAGTGCATAGTATTTATGCGCATTCCCCTTTTAGTTCTTGTTCATTCCGTGATGTTATATAAGTCTTTTGATGCTTTTCGCGTGCATTTCAGGTTTATATCGAGTAGTTGGAGTCACGCAGCAGCTTAGAAGAGTTTCGGACAAAATCCAGTCGATTGCGGGCGAAAGCGCAAAAGAATCATGATAATGAAGATTTGCCCGAGTCACATTGTGACTCGCCCGAGTCAATGTGACTCGCCCTGGACTATTTGACACGCCCGGATCAAAGCACCCGGGCAAATTGGAACTCTCTGGAAAGTTGACTCGCCCGAGTCAGTTCTGCCCGAGTCAAGAAGCGCAAGACCGAGTCAAGAAGTGACTCGGCCAAATTGGAACTCTCTGGAAAGTTGACTTGCCCGAGTCAACTATTTGACTCGCCCGAGTCATTTCTGCCCAAGTCAAGAAGCGCAAGACCGAGTCAAGAAGTGACTCGGCCAAATTCGAACCCTCTGGAAAGTTGACTCGCCCGAGTCAACTGTTTGACTCGGTCAACGCTGGTCAACTCGGTCAATGCTGGTCAAACCTTCTAGGTATAAATGGAAAGCTTTGAAGAGAGAGAAAGCTCTCTCAATTTTTTACAGAAAACTCAAAAAAACTCTCTCAAACCCTAAAGAGCAAAGATCAAACCTTTGAAGAAGATCAAGCTTGGTTGAAGATTGGAGCTTGGATTGAAGATCATTCAAGACCTAGACTACTTTTCTAAACCCTTAACTTTGTATTTACATTCATGTTTCACTTATTAATCATGTATTTGTGCACACTCATTATGAGTGTGTAGCTGTTTATGTGATTGGGGATCAAATGGATCCCCTAGGATTGGATATGATGTACAACACTATTTTATTGTATTGAATGAAGTTTGGTTTGATTATTTGTGCCCTAGCTATGTGTTCATTGTATGCACACCAAGTGTTTGACGAAATGCCTAAGTGAGTATGCATGAGTACAACTCCTAAGGATGGAATGAGAATTGAACTTAGGATGTTTAATAGCTATTGTATGATCATATATGGAGTGTTTGTGCCGAGAGTGACATACACTCTTGACATTAGGCTAAGTTTAAGCGGACTTGAGTAACCGGCCAATAGACCGAGAGGGTACGGTTATGGGACTCAAGTTCTACACGGTTCAATAGAGCGAGAGTTTGAGAACCGTGTCATTTGTGTATCCTTTCCACTCTAGGGAAGGAACGAGAGTTGAACCTAGAGTGGACGATGCATTAGCCTTGCTTTTATCAACCAAAGGTAGTTCATGCATGTATTAGTGAGTTATTTCATTTTCCTCATATCTTAGGGAAGAAGTTGAATCCCTACTCACCCTTTTATTCATTAAGCAAAACCCAAAAATATCATTTATCTTTAGTGCTTACTAGAGATACCTCAATAGGATGACAAAACCCCCCCCAAAAACCGTAGACTTACAATAGTATCATTAATTAGTTGTCAATTAGTCTAAGCTTTTCTCTTGGGTTCGACCCGAGGTCACTCGGTTATAAATATTGTTTGATATTTGCGTAACTAGAATAGCACTTCATTTTGCTTGCCTAAAACGCCAACGTCAAAATGGCGCCGTTGCCGGGGACTAGCTTTTAGACTAGATTGCTAATTAGTATTACTTTTAGTTAGTTTACTTCACTTTCTATTTTTCTTTTATTTAGTTGTTGTAATTGCTTGCGTGCGTGCTATTCTTGTTTGTCTCTTTGATTGCTTCATAGGTGTTTGAATGCAAACTAGAGCAAGGAGCAAAAGAGTACAAGAACAAGCTTCTACCTCAACTACAAGCCAACCTTCTCATCCCTCCGCTTCACACGAGCTTCACACTCCTCATTTGGACACTCCTTCGCCTACACGAGCCGAACAACCGGGAAATATGGATCCACAAATTCCTAGAAGGCAAGGGAATGCTCCTCTTCCGCAAGAGGAAGAAGAAAGACCGGTTGGGGCATACATCGCCCCAACCATTGGACATTATGGTTCTCCTATTTGCTTGCCGGAGGGAGAAGACCAAGAATTTGAAATCAAATCCGCCCTCCTCCATATGGTGGCCGCACATCAATTTGACAGGCATGGAAACCTAAATGCACATTTGGCCCAATTTACGGAGCTATGCCGCACATACAAAATGCCGGGCATCCAACAAGAGCGGGTATACATGAAGGTTTTTCCGTTCTCACTTTCCGGGAAGTCCAAGGATTGGTTGATGAGTCATGAACCGGATACATTCAACACTTGGGAGGGACTAGCACAAGCCTTTTTAATCCAATACTTCCCTCCCGCCAAGACAAAGAAGTTTCGGGATAGAATCAATCAATTTACTCAACTTGACGATGAAACCTTCTATGAGGCTTATGAGCGCTTCAAAGAGCTTCAAAGAGATTGCCCTCATCATGGATTCAACAAGTGGCAATTATTGCAAAACTTTTACGATGGGATGGACCAAGATGCAAGGAACCATATGGACCATGCGAGTAATGGAGCAATGATGGACTTAACGACTACCGATGGTTTCAAGATCATCGAAAAGATTGCACGAAATTTGCATCAATGGGGTGGTGAAAGGAACCACTTGAAGAGAAAGAGCAAGGAGGAAACCTCTAAGGCCGTAACAAAGGAAGATTTCAACTCCCTAGCAAAGACGGTAAATTCCTTGGCACAATCTATTGGGAACATGAATTTGAACAAGAGAAGAGAACATCCGCAAGCTTGTAGCATATGCGCTAACCCGTCGCATGACGAAGATTCTTGCACCTCCAAGCATGCGGATGAATTTGAAGATGTTAGCTATCTTGTGAGGAACCAAGAGAGAGCTTATGTGCCACCTCAATCAAGTGGGTATCAACCAAGAAATGCTCCCTACCAACCAAGGAACCCTCCTCAACATGTAAGGTTCCATGAAGACCCAAACTTTCCGAGGAGAGCGCCCATCAACAATGAGCCAAAGCCTACACCTCCAGGATTCCCACCAAGGAAACAAGGGCAAGCTCCTTACCAAAGAAATGTGGAGAGGCCTAGCCAAGAGGAACCATCCCTATTATCCATTGTCACGCAATTGGCCGCAACTCAAGCTCAACAACAAAAGGATAACCAACTCATCCTTCAAAGACTCGGCCAATTGCAAGCACATAACAAAATGCTTGAGACCCAAATTGCTCAACAAGCGAGTTCTTCCTCAAGATATCAAGGGAAATTGCCTTCTCAACCGGATGTGAACTCTTCCGAAACTATAAATGCCATCACCCTAAAGAGCGGAAGAGTCTTAGAAGAACCCCAAGTGAAGACCAAAATTGCCAACACAACCGTTGAGGTTGATAAAGAAGGGTCTTCATCTCAAGAGAAGGTTGAGAAGAGAGGAAAAGAAAAAGCTCAAGAACCCGCTCCATATGTGCCTCCCATTCCATTTCCTCAAAGATTGAAGAAGAAGAAGGAGGACACACATTTCAAACGCTTTGCGGATATCTTGAGTAAACTCCAAGTGACTCTCCCCTTCACGGAGGTACTAACTCAAATGCCCATTTATGCAAAATTTCTTAACGATATTATATCGCATAGGAGAGAAATGCATGAAATTGATCACGTAGCTTTGGATGCTAATTGTAGCGCTATTATTCAACATAACATGCCTAGGAAGCTAAATGATCATGGTTCATTCTCTATCCCTATTGCTATTGGCGATTTTTGCATAGATAGCGCATTGTGTGATTTGGGAGCTAGTATTTCTTTGATGTCATTTTCCTTGTTTCAAAAACTTGACATGGGTGAACTCACTCCTACATCCATAAATCTTAGATTGGCGGATAGATCATCTAGGTTACCTAAGGGTATTTTAGAGGACGTTCCAATTAGAGTAGGGAAATTTTATGTTCCCGTTGACTTTTATGTGCTTGAAATGGATGAGGATCGTGAAATCCCTATCATACTAGGAAGGCCTTTCTTGAATACGGTAAAAGCCGTTATTAATTGTGGAGAAGGAGTTATAGAACTTAACTTAGGAACCGACAAAATTAAATTTTACTTGAAAAAGGTTTTAAATGCTCCTAGTAGTTCAATGAATTGTCATTTGCTTGAAATAAATGATGCTTGTGATGTTTATGATGCTCATGATGAGTTGACAAATTTTGAGTACGAGTTGCTCACCCAAGATAGTGGTAGTCCATCTTTCGCCTCATTGATGAATCTTGAGGACGGTAACACTCTCGATGAGGACACCATCGAAGAAGATACACAAAAAGGTAAGGAATTCGGTGAGGGATTGAAACCCCTTCCACCGAATCTAAGGTATGAATTCCTCGGACCAAACAACTCACTACCCGTTATTATCGAAGCATCTCTTGATGAATGTGTGACCTCTAAGCTTATGCATGTGTTGCAATTGTATAAGGGTGCTATTGGGCATTCCATTGATGATTTGAAAGGGATTAGCCCCAAGGTTTACATGCATAGGATAAGACTTGAAGAGAATGTGAAACCTAGCCGCGAATTTCTTAGGCGATTAAATCCTAAGCTAGGTGAGGTTGTGTTAAAGGAAGTGATTAAGTTAAGAGATGCGGGAATAATTTACTCGATCCCCGACTCCGAATGGGTGAGCCCAATTCATGTGGTGCCTAAGAAAGGCGGGCTCACCGTTGTGGAGAATGACAAGAATGAATTGATCCCTACGCGCACTGTCACGAGGTGGAGGATGTGCATAGACTATAGGAAATTAAACAAAGCCACCAAGAAAGATCATTTCCCAATTCCTTTTATTGATCAAATGTTAGAAAGATTAGCGGGACATGAATATTTTTGCTTTCTAGATGGTTATAGTGGTTTTTTCCAAATTCCCATCCACCCCGATGACCAAGAAAAGACAACATTTACTTGCCCCTATGGCACTTTTGCATATAGGAGAATGCCTTTTGGTCTTTGTAATGCGCCGGGTACTTTTCAAAGATGCATGATGTCCATATTTTCCGAATTTCTTGAAAATTCCATAGATATTCTTTTGATTTTTCGGTGCATGGCTATTCTTTTGATGATTGTCTTACAAATCTTTCACGTGTTTTGGCTAGGTGCATTGAGATGGACTTAGTCCTCAACTGGGAGAAATGCCATTTCATGGTGAAAGAAGGCATAGTTTTGGGACATCGTGTGTCGAAAAGAGGGATCGAAGTCGATAGAGCAAAAATCGACGTGATTGAAAAGTTGCCATCTCCAAGGGATGTTAAAGGAATTAGAAGTTTTCTCGGGCATGCGGGCTTTTATCGAAGGTTCATTAAGGATTTCTCAAAGATAGCAAAGCCCCTCACAAATCTTCTACGCAATGAGGTGGAATTTCTCTTTGATCAGTCTTGTCTTGAGGCGTTTAAGATATTGAAGAAAGCTTTGGTGACCGCACCTATTATTCAACCATCCAATTGGGATTTACCATTCGAAATGATGTGCGATGCAAGTGATAGCGCCATTGGAGCCGTCTTGGGTCAACGAATCGATAAACGCCTCCACGTAATCTATTACGTTAGTAAGGCCCTTGACACTACCCAAGGAAACTACTCAACAACGGAGAAAGAAATGCTAGCCATTGTCTATGCCTTTGAAAAATTTAGGCAATACTTGATTGGTTCTAAAACAATAGTCTACACGGATCATGCCGCCATCAAGTATTTGGTTTCTAAGAAGGAAGCAAAGCCTAGACTTATCCGTTGGGTACTCCTATTGCAAGAATTTGATATAGAGATTAAAGACAAGAAAGGAGTCGAGAACGTAGTGGCGGATCACTTATCAAGACTCGAACTAACCAAAGAAGAAGATTCAATAACGATTCCCGTAAATGACACATTCATTGGGGAATACTTGATGAGCATTGAGACCGCGCAAGCTCCATGGTATGCGGACTTCGTGAATTTCCTAGCTTGTGGAATTCTACCGGAGGGAGCAAATTACAATCAAAGGAAGAAATTCCTTCATGATATCAACTGGTACTATTGGGACGAGCCTTATCTATATAGGCTTTGCACGGATGGACTTTATAGATCATGTGTCGCGGAATGCGACCAACAAGGTATTCTTGAAGGATGTCACTCTTCTCCTTATGACGGGCACGGCTCAAGTTCCAAAACGGCCGCAAAGGTTCTTCAAAGTGGATTTTATTGGCCGAGTTTGTTCAAAGATGCATATGAGTTCGTGAAGTCTTCTGATGCATGTCAAAGAACCGGAAATATTTCTAAGAGAGATGAAATGCCTCAAAAGGGTATTCTAGAGGTTGAGATATTCGACGTATGGGGGATCGACTTTATGGGACCATTCCCATCTTCTTATGGGAATAAGTATATTCTAGTCGCCGTCGACTATGTCTCAAAATGGGTGGAAGCCATTGCCTCACCTTCTTGCGAAGCCAAAGTTGTGATGAAGTTATTCAAGAAGGTCATCTTTCAGAGATTTGGAGCCCCGAGGACCGTGATTAGTGATAATGGAACTCATTTCAAAGAGAGGCAATTCGAAGCGATGCTTCGAAAATATGGAGTTTATCACAAAATTGCGACGCCTTATCACCCTCAAACTAGTGGACAAGTTGAGGTATCTAATAGGGAGATAAAAGCAATCCTCGAGAAAACGGTGGGGAACTCAAGGAAGGATTGGTCGTCAAAGCTCGAAGAAGCTTTATGGGCATATCGCACCGCTTTCAAGACCCTGATTGGAATGTCACCATATCGCCTAATCTATGGGAAGCCATGCCATCTCCCCATCGAAATGGAGTACAAGGCCATGTGGGCAATCAAGAAGTTGAATTTTGACTTGAAGACGGCGGGAGAGAAGAGAGTCCTCCAACTCCACGAGCTAGATGAGATTAGACTCGATTCTTATGAGAGTTCAAAGATTTATAAGGAGAGGACGAAGAGATGGCATGATAAGAAGATTTTAGCACGTACATTCCAAAAGGGGGATAACGTACTTCTTTTCAACTCGCGATTGAGGATCTTCCCGGGAAAGCTAAAATCAAGGTGGTCGGGACCTTTTAAAATCGATAAAGTTTATGATGATGGCCATGTAGAGCTCATGAATAAGGATGGGGAAACCTTCAAAGTTAATGGCCATCGAATCAAGGTGTATCATGTAGCCGAACAAAGCTTGGAGCAAGAGGACTTCAAGCTTGACGACTCCAACTAATCCCAAGTTTTTCTTTTACACCGCTTGAGAAGGGATCCTAGCATAGGACTTCTTAAGTGTGGTTCTATTAAAATGGGAGAATCGGCCACGTCTTAGCCAAGATGTTAAACTAGGCTAGTGAGTATCTTCGCGCCTTGAGTTTAATGAGTAGATTGCATGCGGATTGCATTTGTTGTTGTTAAATTTCCATGAATTGCAAAGAGTTTGTTGGTGATTTGATTGAGGTGCCCCTTTGAGTGAGTATACCTATATGTAGGGAGATTAAGTGTGGGGTATCCATGTCATTTTCGCGTTGTTAGGGATTTTTGAGGTTGAGGTGGAAAATATGGCAAAGAATTTCAAAAGTTAAACTTTTCTAGGTCGAGCAATAAAACTAAGCCCGAGTCAGTTTATTGACTCAGTCGAGTCAAAGTTTGACTCGCCCAGTTGATTCTTCTCTGGAAATGTGACTCGCTCGAGTCACTTATTGACTCGGTCGCGTCAAAGGTGTGAGATTGACTCGGGCGAGTCAAAGGTTGACTCGCCCATTTGGCTCCCCTCTGGAAAGTTGACTCGCCCGAGTCACTTCTTAACTCGGTCAATGCGGTCAACTCTCTGAAATCCTCTTCTTCCTTGACTCGCCCGACTCGACTCGGCCGAGTTAGCCCTAATCTACCCTCCTTCCATCCCAAAAATCACAAAACATCATTTCTCTCCACCATTATTACATAACCTTAATCTTTTCTTTTGATCATTCCCATTTCACCCGACCTCCAATTGCTACACCGTTTGTCCCATTAGATTCCTCTATTCAAAAGCTACAAGCCCATACACATTTCATCTCCCAATTCGTCCATTCCATTACAACCCCGATTTTCAAACCCTAGATCTATACCTCCGAATTTCAAATTCAAAATCCTTCATTCCCGCCTTCAATGGTTCGCTCTAGTGCTTCAAATCCTATGGGGAACAAAGGAAAAGAGGTAGCCTCATCCTCAAAGGGAAAGGGAAAAGAGATTGCGGTTCCTAAACCGCGTAAACTTTCATCTACAAGGACTATCATCCCTCGAGGAATCCATATACGCTCAACCGCTCCCGGTTCACCAATTGATGAACAGGAATGATAGAGCCTATTTATACACACTATTTAGATCCTAACCCTATGCTTGTTTGCATTATTTTATGTACAAGATTACTGGTTTCCAGTGTTTTTGTATTTCAGGGCAAAACGAGGGCCTAAGCCGGATACGCGCTAACAGGCAGCGTTTAGGACGCGCATCACACAGCCTACGGAGCTAGCGGCGCAAACAGAAGAATTGGCAGAGTCGACCGGTGCGCTAACCGAGTGCACTAACCAAGTGTGCCGTGCCCCATGCGCAGATGGTAGTATTTCCAAATCCTGACACCACCAGATTTGGAAGTTGCCAAAGATGAGTCTCTGAGCAGTATATAAAGAGAAGAAGGCTAGGGCATCAGGGAGACACACGAGATATACAACAAAGGAGGAGAGAACGGCAGAACTGAAAAACACACGAGCTTGCTGATAGGACCTGCGCTAGCCGACTGCGCCAGCCAAGACTGCAACCTGCACGCACTGTTTGCTATTGTTTTCTTGGACACTTTAGATATTATTTACTATTTCTATGATGTTTACTACTAGCATGTCTAGCTAAACGCTTAGTATCGGTTGGGCATGAATCTATGAGTATTTCCTTTGAGACTTGCGCTTAATGCATAGCTTGTTTGCTTATATTAATTCTGTGCACATTGTTGGCAGCTTGTTACATGAGTAGGGGAAGCCTTGAACCGCAATCTTACTCTTGTTGCTTGTTGTTGTATGTTAAACTAGTTGAATAGCCTGACGGTGCCAACTAGGAGTAACGCGCTAGGTTAATCAGTTGCTACTGTGACAGGATTCGCAGCTGTTTAGACTAGTCTTAAGAATTAATAGCTCATGAACTTTGATCGGAACATGCGCATAAGTTAGGAAGCCTTGACCGGACACTAACTTTAGTAAACCAAACTATAGACATTTAGAGTCAATGATAAGGAATACACTCATAGAGGATTGTCTGCGCCGATACTTCTCATAGTCATAGTACTTAATCTCTGCTGCCTGCGCACGTCTAGTGCAATTCCTGCGTTTACTACTGTTTACTCGCGCATTGCGCAACCCCAATCACTCACACCCCCAGTTTTCGTAAGTGCAGGAACTAGTTAAAGCTAATCTACTGCTTCCCTGAGGATTCGACCCCGACTTAACCGCTGTACTAAGTGGGAGAGGAAGGAATTAATTTGACGCGCACAACGACGCGCGGATCAAATTTTGGCGCCGTTGTCGGGGAGGCAACAGAGATAAGCTTTAACCAGCTTAGGTTTTCTTTTAATAGTTAGTTATTTCGGTTTGTTTTATTTTCGTTGTTGTTTCTGACAGCGCGCAATCACCATTGGCCTGCGCAATCCTGAAACAGTTGCACTGCGCAGATTCTAGTTGCGCACTGACAGACGCAACAGCTTAGTTATCTTTTAATTTCGTTTTCTTTGAGATTTAGAATAGGTTATGGAGGATAACAGTGTCGTTGGGGACAACTTAGGGGACAGAACCCCGGAAGAAGCAAGAGCACACAACCGCGTAGCCCTGTTTAGAGAGGAAGTGCAGCGCGAGGTTGAAGCAAGGATGGCCGCTGAAGTATATAATGCGCCACCCGCGCGACAAGCTGCGCGACGCAGAACAGTGCGCGAGATGTCAGCCCCACTCACAGTTAACCAGCCATGGTGCATCGTGCTTCCGCCAGACGGACATTTTGAACTAAGGAGCTCGCTCATTCATCACATGCCCAAGTCCCACGGGATGAACAACGAAAATCCAGTCAAGCATGTGCGAGAGTTCCTAGTCATTTGCGAGAACATGAAGACCGAAGGGGAAAGCGATGAAGCGCTGAAGATGAAAGTGTTCCCATTTTCACTGTGTGACTCAGCCAGACATTGGCTAACGAACCTACCAGCAGGATCAATTCACACATGGGAGCAGCTGCAGAAGAAATTCCTAGACAAATTTTATCCCGCAGCAAAGATCGCGCTACTCAGGAGAGAGCTGGCCGCACCTAGGCAGCGCAGGAGAATCGCTATCAGAGTATTACGAGCGTTTCAAGGAGCTAGAGGCTAACTGCTACAATCACGGCCTGCCCCAGAATGTGCTGATAGAGAACTTTCTGAATGGACTGCTACCCATGGAGCTAAGACTATTGAACGCATGCGCAGGAGGCGACATTTGCAACATGTACCCAGAAGACGCGTGGCAGCTGATAGAAGACTCTGCCGGGCAGGTAAGACATCAGCTAACACTTGAAAATAGTCGTGCTCGTTCTGTGCATCAGGTAGAAACAAACGCTGAGATCAAGGAAATGAAGGCCATGCTGCAGAAGTTGATGAGTGCGCAAAGCGCACAACCAGTTGCGCCAAAGGTATGCGAATTCTGCAATTCCACCGAGCACAAAACCGATGCATGTCCCACGCTGTTTGAGGAATCCGGAGATGTCAATGCTCTTGGAGGATGGGATAACAGAGGGCCACAGAGACAGAATCAGTCGCGTTTTGGACTAGCCGCAAATGGGTTCAGATGGAAGGAGGAAAACAATTTCCAGCGGCAGTCAAGAGATCAGCGCGCGCCACAGCAGACGCAACAAGCTGCGCCCTACAATCCACCGCATCGCCGCACTAACGCACCCGCGCATAACAACCAGCAGCCGAGGCGATCTTTGGAAGATATCGTGGGGCAGCTAGCAGACACAGTGCGCAAAAATGACGAGAAGTATGACAAGCGGTTCGAGTCCATTGAAAAGTAGCTATCACAGATCGCTACCACGGTTTATGAGCTAAAGAAGAGCGATGGCAACCTGCCTTCGCAAGTGATTCAGAACCCCAAGGGAGGAGTCAATGCAGTGACCCTGAGGACTGGGCGCACGATAGGAACAGAGCAGACCACGAAGGCGCCTGCGCAACCAGCTGCGCAAATCCCGGATCCAGCAGAGCAGATTGTGCAATCGAAGCAAAACGCGCAACCAGAAATTCCAGCCACAAGCCAGCAGGGCGAAGCGCCAGGTACAACACAATTAAAAGACAAGGACACGAATCGTACTAACATACCTACACCTTTCCCTGTGCAGGCACCATCGGCTAGGAAGGAAGCGCTGGATAAGGAGCTCTACGAATTATTCAGTAAGGTGGAAATAAACATCCCCCTTATTGAAGCAGTTCGGCAGATCCCTAGGTACGCCAAGTTTTTGAAGGCGCTGTGCACAAACAAGCGAAGGAAAGGCGAGTGCGCACAGGTAATGCTAAATGCGCAGGCCTCAGCCATCGTGCAACAAAAGGTACCACCTAAGTGCCGAGACCCAGGTACGTTCACCATCCCATGCACTCTAGGTAAGACCACAGTGAGCAATTGCATGATTGATTTAGGCGCATCCATAAATTTGCTACCCTATTCCCTATATGCGACATTGCGCCTTGGACCACTAAAGCCTGCAAGTCGCACCATTCAGCTAGCAGATCGGTCGTACAAACAACCTGCGGGCATGATAGAGGATGTTCTTGTGCGAGTAGGAGAGCTGGTGTTCCCAGCAGATTTTTATGTGCTAGAAATGGAAAGTGAATCGAGCACCAGCAGTGCGCAAATCCTACTAGGCAGACCTTTTCTGATGACCGCGCGCACAAAGATAGACGTGTGGAGGGGCACACTCTCTATGGAGGTTGATGGCGAAGAAATTCATTTCAACATATTCAAAGGGATGCAGCACCCTCATGAAGACGCCACAGTGCACGCAATGGACAGCATAGACGACTTGGTCACAGATGCGCAATGCGCAAGCGCAGAAAACGTACCTGAGACACTGGCACAAGCAGAGTTGGAGGAGCAGGAAGAGGAGCTGAGCAGTGCTGAACCAGAACTCAGACAGGTACAAGCCATAGTTCATGTTTGCACTGCTAATAAAATCTTGCCCTCTATTGAACAGGCACCCAAGGTCGAGCTGAAGCAACTCCCAGAACACCTCAAGTACATATTCTTGGGAAACGAAGACACCCTGCCAGTGATCATAAAGAAAGGATTAGAAGATGAGCAGGAGGCGCAATTACGGCAGGTGCTGCGCAGGAACCAGCGCGCTATAGGATGGACACTTGCCGATCTGCGTGGAGTGAGCCCAGACGTATGCATGCATAGAATTCTATTGGAGGATGGTGCCAAACCATCCAGAGAGGCTCAGCGCAGATTAAACCCGAATATGATGGAGGTAGTGCAGAAGGAGATCCTTAAGCTACTCGACGCAGGAGTCATTTACCCGATCTCAGACAGCAAATGGGTCAGTCCAGTGCACGTTGTGCCAAAGAAAGGAGGAATCACTGTAGAAGAGAATGCGCAGGGCGAGCTAGTTCCCAAGCGCATACAAACTGGATGGCGCATGTGCATCGACTACAGGAAGCTTAACGCAGTCACGCGCAAGGACCATTTCCCGCTACCCTTTATGGCCCAGATGCTAGATCGATTAGCGGGAAAGCCCTACTTTTGCTTCTTGGACGGATATTCAGGGTACAATCAGATACCCATAGCTGCGGAGGATCAAGAGAAGACCACGTTCACTTGCCCGTTCGGTACGTTTGCGTTTTGGCGCATGTCATTTGGGTTGTGTAACGCGCCAGGTACGTTCCAACGACTAGTCATGAGCATTTTTTCTGATATGATTGGTATATGCATAGAAGTGTTCATGGATGATTTCACCGTATATGGAGGTACCTTTGATGCATGCTTAACACATCTTGATAAGGTCTTAGCGCGCTGCATATCAAAAAACCTAGTGCTCAATTATGAAAAATGTCATTTCATGGTATCACATGGTGTAGTACTAGCACATATTATCTCGCAGGAGGGGATCAAGGTAGATAAAGCTAAAATTGATCTTATTTCTAATCTATCTTATGCCACTAACGTGCGCGATGTGAAATCATTCCTTGGGCATGCCGGGTTTTACAGGCGTTTCATAAAAGATTTCTCTAAAATTTGTATACCCCTGTCTAACCTCTTGCAAAAGGATGTGTGTTTCGAATTTACTGATGAGTGCAGGGCCGCCTTTGATAAGCTGAAAGAGGCGCTGACAAGTGCGCCAGTAATGCGCGTGCCAGACTGGAGCCTACCATTTGAACTGATGTGCGACGCAAGCGATTATGCAGTAGGTGCAGTCCTGGGGCAACGAGTGGACAAGAAGCCGCACGCCATTTATTATGCATCGCGCACACCGGACGCTGCGCAGAGGAACTACACCACCACGGAGAAGGAGCTTCTGGCAATTGTGTTTGCGTTGGAGAAGTTCCGTGCATATGTTCTAGGTGCTAGGGTCATCATATACACAGACCACACAGCAATCCGCTACCTAATGTCCAAGAAGGAAACTAAGCCGCGCCTGATGCGCTGGGTGCTCCTACTTCAGGAATTTGACTTGGAAATTAAGGATAAGAAGGGCACGGAGAATTCAGTTGCTGACCACCTGAGCAGGATCGTGAAAGAGTAGGAGCCAGGGCAGATCACAGAGACATTCCCTGACGAGCATCTGATGGCGCTGACAGGTAAGGTACCATGGTATGCGCACATTGCAAATTACCTGGTCACAGGTACGTTTCCTCCTCATTTCAACAAAACCCAGTGCATGAGATTGAAACATGAGTCCAGGCATTAGCTTTGGGATGATCCATATATGCTCAGAATAGGGCCTGATCAGATTTTAAGGCGCTGCGTGCCTGGCCATGAAATTAACTTTGTTTTGATGTTTTGTCATGCGCACGCATGTGGAGGACACTTCGGTCCAAAGCGCACCAGCAGAAAGATCCTGGACTGCGGATTTTATTGGCCGCACCTATTTAAAGACGCATATGACTACTGCAAGAACTGTGACAGGTGCCAGCGTACAGGGAGCATATCAACGCGCAACGAAATGCCGCAGACGCCGATTCTAGTGGATGAAGTGTTTGATATATGGGGAATTGACTTCATGGGGTCGTTTCCCCATCTACCGGCTACGAATATATATTGGTCGCGGTGGACTATGTCTCCAAATGGGTCGAGGCTAAGGCCACAAGAAGGGATGATGGTAAGACAGTCGCTGATTTTTTGAGAACTAACATATTTTGCAGGTACGGAGTGCCTAAGGCAATAATTAGCGACCAGGGGACGCACTTTTGCAACAGGATTGTGGCACAAGTTTTCAAGCATTATGGAGTGCGCCACAAGACGTCCACTGCCTATCATCCTCAGACGAATGGACAGGCCGAGGTTTCCAACAGAGAGATCAAGCGCATCCTAGAGAAGACTGTGAGACCATCGCGCAAAGATTGGAGCCAGCGCCTTGACGACGCGCTGTGGGCATACCGCACTGCGCATAAGACGTCAATTGGGACTTCACCGTTCCGGCTGGTTTACGGAAAAGCATGCCACTTGCCAGTGGAGTTAGAGCACAAAGCATATTGGGCATTACGCATTTGCAACCTGAACCTAGACGAGGCCGGAAAGGAGCGCGCATTTGAGCTAAGCAAATTAGAAGAGCTGCGCCTGGATGCCTATGAGGGACTGCGCGATTACAAGGCGCGCACAAAGGCATTTCATGACAAGCATATCCTCAGACGCACCTTTGAGCCAGGAGACCAGGTATTATTGTTCTCATCACGCCTGAAGCTCATGCCTGGAAAGCTGCGCAGCAAATGGACAGGACCGTACACAGTCACCAAGGTTTTCCCCTACGGAACAATCGAGTTAGAAAACGAGCATCAGCATCGTTTTCAGGTCAATGGGCAGAGAGTCAAACGGTATCTAGGAGAACCTTGGGATGGCACAGCGCATGAAATTGAATTGGCAGAACCTGAGATAGCAGATGCACAGGTTGCTGCGCCAGAGTCATCACCAGACGCGCCAGAGGGAGAACAGGGGACTATTGCTCATATTTCTTCTCCCTCTTTACCAACCCTCGTTACTGATAATTTATCACATACTATTAATCATGCTGACCACCCGTCCAACCCTTTGCGCAGGACCAAGAAGAACACAACACATGCACAAGCGCAGGGTCACTCAGGAGCAAGTGTGGGGGAGGCCGCTGGTATACTTTCACCCAAGTAACGAGGTACAGTCGAGCCAACGACGTTAAACAAAGGCACTTGTCGGGAGGTAACCCGACTCGTTTTATTTTTACATGTTTTTTCTTTTAGTGTTTTTAGTGTCTTTTAGCTAGTTTAGAACTTGTAATTTTTTTTAGTCGAGCAGCAGTGCGCAGGACAGCTGCGCCAGTCAGGGGGTATATAAGGGCAGTACTTAGAAAATTTCAGCACTTTTTCACTCGACCGTTGCAGAAGAAACTCCCGCCCTCGCACCTCCGCCCACCGTCCGGCGCTAAACCCAGCTTCCGTTTAGAGAGAATTGAGGAACCCTCCGTCGACCACCTTCCAGGTAACCTTTCCCACCGATTTGAGCAGATTACATTAGGGTTTGTGCGAGAAGAAGGGTAACCCAGGTCTGAAACCGCACCAAGCTAGCGTGCACCGATTGGAGGATTGGTTAGTGGGTTTTGTAGGCGGGGAGTAGGCGCCCAATTGGTGACAGTTTCAGGGTGTTTGGAGGAGTTTTGATTTTCTGAGCTTTAGAGGGTGTTGACCGGAGTTGACCAGAGAGACCCAGCCACGATGCAGCCTGCCGAGGACCAAGCTACCCCAGCTCACTTCGCCAGCAAGTACGCGGCCTTCCTGAGGCTTGAGATGTACGGGACTCCGTACATCAGCAGGGAGTTCCTGCGGGAGGTCGGTATGGAGGACCTCATTTTGGAGAGGCTCGCGCTGGCGGGCTGGGAGGCGCTGTTGGAGATCAACAGCGCAGCAGACAGGGAGGACACCTGCGAGTTCCTGGCATCGTTAGAACCAGGTGAGATGGAGATAAGGTACCGGCACCGAGGGGTGGGGTACATTGCCTCGGCTAAGAGGCTGAAGCGCACACTGAGGTGCGCTAAGGTGCGAGAAGCTGACATGGACGCGCACACGAATCAGGAGGCGTGGCGCGAGATGGCGACCGGGCCAGTTTTTGCCGCGGGGAGCAGCAGAGGACGAGAGCTGCGTGACCCGTGGATGTTCTACTTGTGGCGCTTGGTCGCCTATGCGATTATTGGGCATTTTAATGGTGCGCCGAAGATCAGCTTACTGGATATGGAGATTTTGAAGGGGTTTTATTATGGGAAGAGGGTGCTTTTTGTCCTGAACATGGTAATCCACTGGAGCCGAGTCAGCACCAAGGGGCCGCTGACTTGCGGAGGAATAATTACGCACCTGCTGTGTGCGTTGCATAGAGAGCCGGAGGTGCCCGAGCACACAATGGTGGCGGCTGTTCCTCTGGACCGCGCCCACATGCTGTAGATAAGGGCGGTAGCCGTGAAAGAGGATGGCACATTGGAGTGGTGCTACCGCCTGCAGCCGGCCAGAGTGCAGCGGCCAAGAGCGGAGAGCAGCGCGCAAGCAGCAGAGGCTGCGCAGGAGATGGAGGAGGACGAGGCCCCAGGCGCGCAAGGACCCGGGCGCAGACTGGAGCGCATCGGAGGGCCCGTGCACCGCAGGGAGAGCCAGTTACCATTTCCATCGAGGATTCTCCCCCGCGTGCACAAAGGAAGCACCCGAGGACCGAGGCTGAGGAGGCGCCTGAGGAAGCATCAGCAGAGCAGCGCATGATGTTCAACGTCATGCGCGTGCTCGAGTATTTAGTGCCAGAGGGGGCGGACTTGAGCATGAGCCCACCATCAGGCTGGAGATTTGGAGACGCGATTCCCCCTCTCCTCAGCCTGCACCGGCCACCTCCAGGTTCCCCCAGCGAGCCGTGCCAACCAGCCAGCCCTCTTACTCAGCCCCCAGTGCATCCAGCAGAGCCCTCTCCTTCCCCAGCCCCAGCACCAGAGCCAGCCCCAGCAGCCACAGAAACAGAGCCTACCCCCAAACCAGAACCCGTACCAGCACCTGCACCATCCCCTGCCCAGCCGTCCATTCCGAGGTCCCCTGTAGCCGAACCCATCATTAGCACCAGCTCAGACTCGCTATGGGACCCCGTCTCAGAGGACGACTTCGTGGCGCAGCCTGCCGCCCTTTCTGTTGTACCGCCTTCCTCCAGCACCGAATATGTGACGGATTCTTCAGAGGAGGAGACGCATGGTTCAGCGGCTGTGTCCAGCTCAGAGGACATATAGAGCTGTAGGGAGGGAGCATTATTTCTTTCGGGTGGTGTCTATTTTTCTTTTATATGCTGACATTATTCGATATTATGTTGCTCTATTTGTGCTGAACTTTTGTACTAAATAGTTTGTGACCCTTTGCTATATTGCGCTGCTTTGACTATATGTTTTTAGTTTTTATGTTCTTTGTTTTGATTGCTTGCATGTGCGCTTGAGCTTGAGTCGTGGGGACACGTCTCTGTTTAAGTGTGGGGGGGGAGCGCTACCTCTACCTTTACTTTTCACGTACTTTTGAGCTTTATAGTATAGCTTAGATTAATTGAAGGAAACAGTAGCAGTAGTGCGCTTGTGTGCGGGTTGCGCACACTGTCAGCTTGTTTTGCGCTATCCGTATTGCGTGCGCTGCTATCAACTGTTTTAGTATTTTTTTTTTCGTTTTTCTGCTCCTGTTAGTTGGGATATACAGGGGATGTGGAGTTGACAGAAACGCTCTAGAGAGGCGGTTAGTCGTTCGCGCTTCGGAGGTGAGGTATATGGTCGAGAGCGCTAGTGGAGGCCTGTGCTTCGCGACCTTCGGAACAAGAGAGCGCGCTCAGTCACGCAGATGCCGAAGGCGAATACCCAAAGCGTGGCGAGGTGGGAAAACAGACCACCTTCCCTCTGGAAGTCGAGCTAAAGAAGGCGGGCGCGGGAGTAAACGCGTGCGCTGACCTGTGCAGACAGACCAAGGAGGGAGAGCGGAGCGTTGTTCCATAGCTGCTATCCGAAGGCCGAGACTGGAACCGTTCTGGGAACGTAAGAAATTGCAGAGAAAGCTGTACAAAAGAAAAATACCAGCAGATGATATGCGCTAAAGAAGCTAGCATGCGCACTACTCAGTACCAGCGTGCGCAAGTTCACGAGAAAGAAAAAAAATCATCAAAAAGGCTCAGGTTCCCGGGAAGTGCGCGGAAGAATCACGCACGGGAAGAAGCTTGCATTATCAACCATATACCCATCCTCAAAGTGAGAGCTGACAACCTAGAGCCTATGAAAAGCTATCTCCCAGCCATCCAAAATGATCTTCATCCTAGCTGAGAGGTAATGAATTGCGAAATCATTATATTAGAACTGCTGAAGGCAGATGCGCGCAGGTGGTAGAGCAGCACAAGGTGATCAGTAGTGCAGATCGCGCCAGAGTGCAAGACTGTGCGCTAGACTCCAGAGAGGTAATGGTATCCGTGCTTGAGTGCTTGTTCGGGACGAACAAGGGGCAAGTGTGGGGGGTTTGATAGAGCTTATTTATACACACTATTTAGATCCTAACCCTATGCTTGTTTGCATTATTTTATGTACAAGATTACTGGTTTCCAGTATTTTTGTATTTCAGGGCAAAACGAGGGCCTAAGCCGGATACGCGCTAACAGGCAGCGTTTAGGACGCGCATCACACAGCCTGCGGAGGTAGCGGCGCAAACAGAAGAATTGGCAGAGTCGACCGGTGCGCTAACCGAGTGCACTAACCAAGTGTGCCGTGCCCCATGCGCAGATGGTAGTATTTCCAAATCCTGACACCACCAGATTTGGAAGTTGCCAAAGATGAGTCTCTGAGCAGTATATAAAGAGAAAAAGGCTAGGGCATCAGGGAGACACACGAGATATATAACAAAGGAGGAGAGAACGGCAGAACTGAAAAACACACGAGCTTGCTGAGAGGACTTGCGCTAGCCGACTGCGCCAGCCAAGACTGCAACCTGCACGCACTGTTTGCTATTGTTTTCTTGGACACTTTAGATATTATTTACTATTTCTATGATGTTTACTACTAGCATGTCTAGCTAAACGCTTAGTATCGGTTGGGCATGAATCTATGAGTATTTCCTTTGAGACTTGCGCTTAATGCATAGCTTGTTTGCTTATATTAATTCTGTGCACATTGTTGGTAGCTTGTTACATGAGTAGGGGAAGCCTTGAACCGCAATCTTACTCTTGTTGCTTGTTGTTGTATGTTAAACTAGTTGAATAGTCTGACGGTGCCAACTAGGAGTAACGCGCTAGGTTAATCAGTTGCTACTGTGACAGGATTCGCAGCTGTTTAGACTAGTCTTAAGAATTAATAGCTCATGAACTTTGATCGGAACATGCGCACAAGTTAGGAAGCCTTGACCGGACACTAACTTTAGTAAACCAAACTATAGACATTTAGAGTCAATGATAAGGAATACACCCATAGAGGATTGTCTGCGCCGATACTTCTCATAGTCATAGTACTTAATCTCTCTTGCTTGCGCACGTCTAGTGCAATTCCTGCGTTTACTACTGTTTACTCGCGCATTGCGCAACCCCAATCACTCACACCCCCAGTTTTCAAAAGCGCAGGAACTAGTTAAAGCTAATCTACTGCTTCCCTGAGGATTCGACCCCGACTTAACCGCTGTACTAAGTGGGAGAGGAAGGAATTAATTTGACGCGCACAACGACGCGCGGATCAAGGAACACATCGTAAATGATCATTCCTCATTTTATTTGACCAATACGGATAAGCCCGTTTTAATTCCATATCCTTTTGAGGATAAGTTGACGTTCAAGGATAAAATCGGTAAGGAGAGGCTAAGGAGGTTCTCAAATTATGAGGTAATGACACCAACTTACCCGGATATTTGCGCACTAAATTCTCTTGCAATCTTAGATCCTATTCGTGATGACCTATGCTATAATGTGAAATTCAAAGTGTCTTAGTTCGAAAGATTTGTGAACAAGCAGTTGCTGCAGCACACTATTGTTCACTCGGAAATTGTCTCAGCAAACAATGAACAAGACAGAAGTTTGTTCACCCAGTTTGGCCAATTGCCTACGTCTGGGGAGGACTCTTCTCAGTCCTCAATCCACTCAAAACAAAGGTCTCCAAGTACACTCGGTAACAACTCACGCAACCTATGCTACTCAACCTTGTGTGGACCACTCAACACAATCAGAACAAGCTCTGACTTGTGTCTGCACACCCTCTACAAATGTCAATCTAGAATAGCTCCAGTCTTCTCAAAAACTCAGCCTATTCTAAACAACACTCACTCAGCAGGGTTGCTGTAGCAACTGCTGTAACACACAGCTGAAGCACAATTTGTTCGAACGATTCCACGAGCGCTGCACACTCTGGAATACTCCCCCTCACTCAGTGACCACCTGCCACTAGCGAGAACCACCGCTTAGACACTCGACCGAGCCACACACCCGTCAATTCTTCCGCGGCTGCCCTTGTTCAACCAACAAGCACACCTGCTCTGAATTGCCTTCCAGATCAAGCTCCAATCAGACTCTGCAAGTCCTGATTCCCTTCTGCTTCTGTCACCACAGCTCTGCGCTCACGCTCTGCTCTCGGGTGATGATCGAAGAAAAACGTCCGTCACACACCAAAATTGCTCTCTCTGAATTCTGTGTATGCACTCGTGTATCCCTCAGCTTCGATCAGCCTCTCAGCTCTGAACATCTCTCCCTTAAATAGCAGCACCAGCTTTAAGCAATGTCCAGGTTTAGGCAATGTCCCAAAAGGAACAATTATCTCCTAAAATCTAGGAGATTAGATTTGATCTTTATCTTCAATGCAAATCTCCTTCTCTGACTAGTAAACCTCACTGGAAAATACTCCACAGCATATTAGAAAATCTTCAGATGCTCTCCGCAGAGTTTCCAGCCCTTCTAGCCACGCCCAGGTTGCTGCTGTTTCTCGGACAGATGATGCAGCCAGTTGAACAAGCTTCTGCTGTAGCATCCCCTGCTGCAGCTGCTGCTAGTTCACTTCTGCTGGACTGCTTGTTTACTTGTGCTATAGCAACTCCTTGTTCACTTGTGCTGGTTTTGTCAAACACTGCCATACTACATTATCAATCTCCCCCTTGGCATTTTGACAAAACCTTAGAGAGTTTGTTTCCAGAATAAAATTTCGAAACCTCTCCTTCTTCTCCTTATCGTCTCCTCCCCCTTTTTGGAACAAATGACAAGGGGGCGGTCTCCTAGCCGTCCTATGGAGGTAAAACACAGAGCCCCAGAGAGGCTCGCAGGTCTTCGAACCGGGCTGCATCCAGAGCTTTTGTGAAGATATCAGCAAGTTGTTTGGCAGACATCACATGCTGTAGCGCAATGATACTCTTTTCAACTAGATCACGGATGAAGTGATGACGAATGTCAATGTGCTTGGTTCTGCTGTGCTGAACTGGATTCTTAGATATGCTGATGGCACTCATATTGTCGCAGTAGAGGGTCATTTCATCTTGAGGAATCCCATACTCACTCAGCATTTGCTTCATCCACAACATTTGTGCACAGCAGCTCCCAGCAGCAATGTATTCAGCCTCGACAGTGGATAAAGAAATGCTGTTCTATTTCCTGCTGAACCAAGAGACCAGGTTATTTCCTAAGAAGAAGCACCCTCCCGAAGTGCTCTTCCTGTCCTCTGAGCATCCTGCCCAGTCTGCATCACTGTATCCTACCATATTAGCATTTGTGTCCTTAGTATACCATAAGCCATAGTCCACAGTTCCTCCAACATACCGAATGATGCGCTTGACCAACTGCAGGTGGCTATCTTTGGGACAAGCTTGAAATCTGGCACAGACTCCTACTGCAAATGAAATGTCAGGGCGGCTGGCAGTCAGGTATAGCAAGCTCCCAATCATACTTCTGTAGATAGTCTGACTCACTTCCATACCGTGCTCATCTTTAATAGCTTTAACATGAGTGGCAGCAGGAGTTCGTTTGTGACTGGCCTTATCCAGCTGGAATTTCTGCACAAGGTTCTTGCTGTATTTGCTTTGAGCAGTAAAGATGCCATCTTCTTTCTGAGTAATCTCCAGACCAAGGAAGTAAGACAGTTCTCCTACCATGCTCATTTGAAATTCTTGCTGCATGTGATTCACAAACTGCTTCACCAGGTGCTGAGACTTTGATCCAAAGACTATATCATCCACATATATTTGAGCAATGATCACATCTGACTGAGTTCTTTTGACAAATAGAGTTTTGTCAGCTCCCCCTCGTTTGTAGCCATGATTTTCTAAGAACACTGTCAACCTCTCATACCATGCCCGAGGAGCCTGTTTCAGTCTGTATAAGGCTTTCTTCAATTTATATACATGCTCTGGGTGATGAGGATCTTCAAAACCTTTTGGTTGAGAGACATAGACTTCTTCAGAGAGGTCTCCGTTCAGGAACGCACTTTTAACATCCATTTGATATAGTTTCAATCCCATGAAACAGGACATTGCTAAAAGAAGTCTGATGGCCTCCAGGCGAGCCACTGGAGCAAAAGTTTCTTCAAAGTCAAGACCCTCAATCTGAGAATATCCCTGGGCAACCAGTCTGGCTTTATTTCTTGTAATGTTGCCTTTTTCATCAGTTTTGTTTTTGAACACCCACTTTGTGCCTATAATATTTACTCCCTTTGGTCTGTCTACCATATCCCAAACATCATGTCTTTCAAACTCTGCCAATTCTTCCTGCATCGCCAATATCCAGAATTCATCACTCATGGCTTCCTTGAAATTCTTTGGTTCAATGCTTGACATAAAACATGTATTAAGGTAAGCATGGCTTCTGGTTCTTCTTCTTTCTGACGGGTCTCCAATAACGTTTGTCAAGGGATGATTCTTCTGAGTCTTCTTCGAAGGCTGCCTTGAGTGAGGATTAGAAATCTCAGAGTTCACACCTTCAGACAAGCTTTCTAATTGCACATCTGGATTTTCTGCTTCAGCACTTGCTGTAGCATCTTCTGGAGCAACAGCTTGTTCACTTCTGTTCTGTCTGACAAACACCTCCTCAAGATCAGAGTCTTCATCATCAGTGACAGTTTCAGGGGGAGGAATTTCTTCAGCATCGTTGATAACAACATTTATGGATTCCATTACTGTATGTGTCCGCTGGTTGTAGACTCGATAAGCTCTGCTGTTTGTTGAGTAGCCCAGAAACAGGCCAGGATCACTTTTTGGGTCTAGTTTCTGCCTATACTCCCGATCTCTTGGTATAAAACAGTCACTTCCAAATACATGAAAGTATTTAACTGTGGGCTTCTTCTGATTCCAGAGCTCATAGCAGGTCTGGTTGGTTCCTCTCCGTAAGGTGACTCTATTGATGATGTAACATGCGGTATTCATGGCCTCTGCCCAGAATTTCAGGGGAACCCTCTTAGCATGGATCATGACTCTGGCCATTTCTTGGATTGTTCGATTCTTTCGTTCCACTACACCATTCTTCTGAGGGGTAATGGGAGAGGAGTACTGATGTGAGATACCCCTTTGTCGACAGAAATCATCCATATCTTTGTTTTCAAATTCCCTGCCATGATCACTGCGAATGCTGCTGATTCTGAGGTTTTTCTCTAGCTCCAGACGAGACACCAGTGACACAATGACTCTCACAGTGTCTGATTTTTCTCTGATAAAATCTATCCAGGTGAATCTGGAGTAGTCATCAACACAGACAAATGCATACCTTTTCCTGCCCAGACTCTCGACTTCCATTGGTCCCATCAGATCCATGTGAATCAACTGTAGAGGCCTGGTGGTACCGATATCCTTGACTCTTGGATGCGAAGCCTTCTTTTGTTTCCCAATCTGACAGTCACCACAGATAGAGTCGGTTTCCCCTTTTAGCAGCTGTATTCCTCTGACTAGACCTTCTGTAGCAATTCTACTCAGAGTTCTCAGGTTAACATGCCCCATCCTTCTGTGCCATAGAGTCATTTCCTCGGCCTTTGTCAGCATACATTTCTGAATCGGTGAGTTTGAACTCACATTGAGAAGATAACAGTTGCTCTTTGATCTGGCTCCTTCCATTATACATTTTCAGATTTGTCGAGGACTTTGCATGAGTCTTTCGTAAATTTTACCTGTTTAGTCCCATCACACAGCTGACTAATGCTTATGAGATTTGCCTTTAACCCTTCCACTAGAAGAACATTGCTCAGACTCGGCATTCCTTCAACTGCCAAAGTTCCCCTTCCCAAAACTCTTCCTTTTAGGCCGTTCCGAAACTTCACACGTTGTTCCAAACAGGGTGTAATGTTTTTCAAGAAGGATCTTTCTCCTGTCATATGTCCTGAACAAACACTGTCAAAGTACCAGCTTATCTTGTCCGAGGTGCTAGCTGTGCTGACAAGAGCGAGGAGCTGAGTCTGCGCATGATTCTGTCTGACAGGTATCCTGGCTGAAACTACTTCGGCATGAGCTGAGAAACAGTTTCTTTTTATGTGACCTTTGCGACCGCAGCTGTAACATTTTTTATACTTTGAAGCTCTCTTGTTACGGTGATACAGAGGTTGCTGTAGCAAGTCCTGGTTCACTCTTCCTTGTGTTTTTCTGCCTCTTCTGACAGACCTGTATCTGGCCAAGTTGCATTCATCTTCACTCAGCTCTTTCTCGTCTTCACTTCCACTGGCAGAGAGAGCCCTCTTTTTCATCGGTTTGCTAGTGTAGTTGATTTGTCGATGACCGTAGCCTGCACAGTTCCAGCATTGGACTCCCTTCTTCATTTCCCTTTTTTTGTCTTCATTCTGAGCCGGTTCCTTCCCTTTTCTATTACGTTCACTGCCCCTTCTGAATTGTTTTCGCGAGGAAGAGCTTTTCCCGGTTCTGGATTCCATGTTCTTCAGAAGCTTTCCAAGGTTCTTAACAAGCATACTCAGCTGATCTTCTGGAACTGGCTTCTTGGATTCTGCTTCAGCTTTTAGACCAACATCCTTGTCCTTTGCACTGATGTTTTCTTTAACCAGCTTCATCTCAAATTGTTTGAGAGACCCCATCAACTCTTCAAGCCTCATAAATCTGACATTTTGAGCTTCTTCAATGGCTGTTACCTTCATGTCAAATCTTGTGGGCAGCGATCTGAGAACCTTTCTGATCAGCTTTTCTTCAGGGATAGGTTCACCAAGAGCATGGGCTTCATTTGCGAGATCACAGAGTTTAGCATTAAACTCAGTCACAGTTTCCTCTTCCAGCATTCTCAGATTCTCAAACTGTGTAGCAATGATCTGGAGTCTTGACAGCTTCACTCTATCAGTTCCTTCATGTGCAGTTTGCAGAATTTCCCACGCTTGTTTGGCCAAGTCACAATTCGATATCAACCTGAAATTGTTAGCATCAACTGCAGCAAAAATTGCATTCAGGGCCTTTGAATTACCAGTTGCTGTAGCACCCTCTTCAGCAGATCGCTTGATCTTAGCTCTCTGTGACACAATTTTTGAAATCACTTCGATAAAGCAATAAGCGACTTCACAATTTGGTTTGACAAGTAAGGCCGAATGAATACTGGAAGAAGACGTTGTAGGATGACATGGCAATCATGAGTCTTCAAATCATTGAACTTTTTGTCGCTAAGATTAATCTTATTCTTTAAGCTTCCTGCGTACCCATGAGGATACTTCACGTCTTTAATCCACTCAAATATCTCATTTCTATTTTCGGTTGTCACACTATACGGTGCTTGTGGGAATATATCTTTGCTAACCCAAAGCCTTCCCGGGCCTTAATGTCATTTTTTGATTTCCCCTCAAGTTCAAGAATTGTTCCACTAATGTTATCAAACACATTCTTTTCAATGTGCATGACATCCAATGAGTAAGGTTGTCTCAAAAATTTCCAATAAAGTAACTCGTAAAAAATAGATCTATGGGTCCAACAACACTCTCGGCTATAACTCTCGTTTTGAAATCGGAATGTAGACTTTGAACCGAATATGTATTCGTAGTTATTTCTGACAGAACTCCAATACCAGATAAAGAAGGCAGAGCACCACTAGTCTCATTTTCTCCATTAAATTTGTTAGCTGCCGACCACCATGGATGACATTCATCAAGCCTTCCATGATGCCCCTGATAAGCCATTCTGCCATAAATATGTTGAGCATCAACTTCGTTTAAGCAGATTGGACACGCTTTGTACCCTTTAGTTTTCAAACCGCCTAACATTCCCAACCCTGGAAAATCACTTATGGTCCATATAACTGCTGCTCGCATGATAAATGATGAACCATCATACCTATCAAATGTGACAACACCTTCATTTCATAATGTTTTCAACTCATCAACTAACGGTCTCATGAAGACATCCAAACATTTTCTAGGGGACTTTAGACCTGAAATCAGCATAGTGAGGAAGTTGAACTCTTTCTTCATACACATCTATGGTGGTAAGTTATAGGGCATCATGACAATTGACCATGTACTATGAGAAAGACCTGATACTCTAAATCGGTCAAATCCATCTGTTGCAAGTCCAAGACGAACATTACGGATCTCTTGAGCAAAGTCTGAAAACTCTATATCAAAATCTTGCCACGCTTTTCCATCGGCTGGATGTCGAATAATATCATCATTTGTGCTATGTCTATAACCATGCCATCGCATTTCTTTTGCTATATGGGATGACATGTAAAGTCGTTGTAATCTAAGATTCAACGGAAAATATTTAACCACTTTTTTGGGGACTCTGCTGATCCCGTCGTCTTGGATATATCTTGATTCGTTACAAACTGGGCAATTTTGTAGGTTTTTATTCTCCTTGTAGTATAAAATACAACCATACTCACATGCGTGAATAGTCTCGTAGCCCAAACCCAATTTCTTCAAAATTTTCTTCACGTCACGGTAGCAAGCAGGATGCTTATTTTCAACTGGAAGTAATCCTTAGCATACCACTGAAACTCTTATCAGACAATCCAGTATCAATCTTGAGCTGCATTGCTCTCAAAATTGTATCAAGCATAGTTTTGTCACTACCAGCATGAATTGGAGTTTGGGATTCAAATAGAAGCTTGTGATACTTTTCAGAAGCTTCCTTTCCAAAACAATCATGTTGAACATCCTTCTGCATAGTATGTGTGCCCATGCCATGTGCATCTCGGTATGGGAATGCATTGTTAATGATCTTCATTGTTGGATTTGTATCGTAAGTATCATCAATAGGATTTATTTTTCCTCGCATAATTTGCTTTGAAACATATTGTTCTCTCATCATGTATACAGAAGGACCGCTAGCAACTTCCCCGTGAGAAGTCCAAGTGATATAATCACGCATCATACCACTATGAATCATATGTATGTACATTTCATCCAATATAAGACGTCTTATGTTGTGCAATTTGCATCGTCTACATGGGCATACATATGCATCCCCCAAACAATTCTCTCTAACAAATTTAATAAATCCGAGAATTCCTTCAGTATGTCGAACATCACATCTCTCAAGTTCCATTCATCTTTTATCCATTTCTTGCTGTAAAACTTTATCAGCATATATATATATATCATGTTAAAACCTGCATGCATTGTATAGTGATATATACATCGAAAAACTTATATGACACAATCTGTACGTCGCAAATGTCCGTGTCATATATGACAGTATAAGTGATAGCAATTAAACATACTAAAATTATTAGTAGTTGATACAAACTAAATTAATACTAACACATAAAATATTGAGAATTACCGGACCTTAACAAAATGAGAAGAACGTTGTTGGTTGATGTTAGTTCCCCGGAATTTGAAAACAATTTCAAAGAACTTTGAAATGGAAAGTGAAGATAGTGGTGGAATAAGCTACAAGTTTTGTTGTATGATTTATAAAAGTTGAAATCATAATTAGTCGGTGGAAAATTGTACTATGCATTTATTCAAATTCAAATATATGAATTGTACTTTTGTAACTCAAGTACATGTAAAGAGCAATAAACCTATGTGACAGCCGAAGGCAAAATTGCATTTGCAGGTTAATCGGACAAGGGCAGCCGAAGGCTGCAACATGCAGCAGGTTTGGGAGATGTGCCCAAGGCCATACTGTAGCATCTGCAGGAATTTGACAACGCCGACCATGCTGCAAATCTGCAGCAAAAAGTAAAAGTAGATTTTTTCCATACAACTTGTTTTCATTTAGTCAAATCCTATGTAACGGGAACGAGAGTGTAGTTTCGAGATTGTCGCATAATTAGTCTTTCATGACATGTGTTTGTTGTAGTCAAAGGAGTTGTCACATTCAGGTATATAAAAATGACAATCAATCTGATATCGTGCACATGGTGCCAGGAAAACTCTCATATATGACAAACAAATATGTGTTGTATAAGATGTATCACTTCATGTGTCATATATGACGTTATTTTCTGGCGACATACGATGCGTTGTTACGTTACATACTGCAACAAATGATCGTATAACACTATTCGAAAAAATGTCACATAAGATGTAAAATGACGTAGTGGTGCTGATGTCAGTCGCATGCACGGGGCCAAACTGCGAAGTAGATAGAAGAAGTTTGTTAGATGAGGACATTACCGATGTCCAATCGGTTATTTGTCAGATCATTCTCATGGGTTTTGCACATCGCCACGCGCAGCTGTTCTATCATCTTTGATATCCGCCCGAAACTTCACGCGTTCTTAGCCTTCTCCTCCGCCTAGTGTCAATTGCAATCTGCAGGCACATTTTGGGAGAGGGCAGCTAGTATCTCCGTCTTGCTCTTGGTGTACGGCATCAGCTCTCAGTGAAAGCACCAACATGATTCGAGAAGAATGTTTGAGAAGGGTAGAGAGTAGAGTAGGAGGATAGAGGTTAGCAGTAAGTTCTTCGCTTCTCATTCTTCCTTTCGGGTACATATAAAGAGAGGTTGTTGCACGTAACAAACTCGGTGTCCACACATCCCACCTTCCACCCCTCACTCACTCTCATGCAACCACATCGTTTTCCAGTGCCTCCTTTTCCGCCATCCGTCAGGAAAGTATGATTAGACAATGTTATCTTCTGCCTTGCGCCCTTACCCAAGAAACTTATGAAATCAGGACAGAGAAATCATATCTAGACTGAAGTGATGCGGTAAAAATTCTCCACCAAAGCATAGATTTTGCCCTTGGTTGTCAACCAAGAGCAAAGTTGACCGGTTAGAATAGATTGCCAACAATTAAAAGGTGGGCAAGAGCTTGCTGAAATTTTGATATCAATTATTGCTCTAAATCTGCATTACATCCGCAGCATATTCCCTTCAACATTTAGGGAACATACGAAACCTCAAGTATAATTATGCAATGGGTAAGCATTAACCATATACTTAAATTTTAAGCATGTAACTATCCAAATAAAATGTATCTGATTATTTAAAAATAAATAAACTGGTTAAACGTTCAAGTTTTCTAAGATGCTTATTATTGGTAGGGTTCTACACGTCTCTCACTCAACCCCGTTAGCTTAATCTTCAACCTCTGAAAAATTTAACATGAAAATCATGAGTTCAAGACTCGTATAAGAAACTTAGGTCTAACTAGCCGAATCATGAGTGTCACATATATTTTAAGAAATCGAATATGGACAGATACAATATATAGAGAAGCGTAGCAAAAGTAATTTTTGGTCTTGAAAGCCGAGAGAATTTGCAAGACGAGCTTATGTAAGAACTTATATCACGATGACATAGCAGAACGAGATATTTTCAAAATAAATAAATCGCAACATTTTAAAAACAAACAGAGCAGCTACACAATCTAGTCATACAAGCAATGGGTTCCGAGACACTATTGCCGTTATTAATTGGACGACTAGGCAACAAATTATCGTACTTTGCCCTACGGCGAGGCAATATAAGTATCATATTTCGCTATATGGATAGGCAACAAAAATCATAACAAATTGCAAGCCTTCGGAGTCAAACAAGAATGGTACATGAAATATGAACAGTCATAAGAGACAAAACATGCTAAGTTTTAGAAATGACGAGACACGGAAAATTTTGCTTACCTGTATTAAAGATAGTTTCAGAACAAATCACACTCATGAACCGATTTTTAAGAAAATAAGTTTTCCTCAACAACATGGATGCCAAAATAAGTTATAAGTTGTAAGTTAATATAAAATTATTAACTTACACTCACTTACCTCAAAAGCATCCCAACAACTTTAAGAATATTTTTTCTCTGACTGAAACCAAATCAATAACCACTTACATATATAAAAATCGAGACAGTGTCACTTCGTTCCAGATCAATAACAACTTATAACTTAAAATTTAAAAATCGGGTTTTTAGAATGTAATTTAAGATTCTGGACAAGGATAATGTTCCTGATGTTCAAACTCAACAGCCTCAAGAGACAATGTCACTTCGTAGATCCATTAGAGAGAGGAGAAATGTGATCCCGGATGATTACATGGTATATCTCTTGAAACATGGGGAAAATGGATTGTTGGAAGATGATCCAATCAACTTCCAGCAAGCCATGGATAGTTCAAACTCTTAGAAATGGTTTGATGTTATGAATGAGGAGTATAAGTCTATGCAAGACAATGGAGTTTAGGAACTTGTCCCATTACCAGACCATGCGAGACACATTGGTTGTAAATAGATATTTAAAACCAAAAAGGACTCTAATGATAATGTGGAGAGATTCAAAGCTTGTCTTGTGGCTAAAGGCTTTACTCAGAAGGAAGGGATTGACTTTAAAGAGACCTTCTCCCCTGTTTCTTCGAATGACTCTTTTAGGACAATCCTGGCACTGGTTGCACACTTTGATCTTGAGCTGCATCAGATGGATGTTAAGACAGCGTTTCTCAATGGTGACATTGACGAAACGATTTACATGGTACAACCAGAACACTTTGTGTCTCAGGATGAAAAGAATATGGTTTGTAAGTTGAGGAAATCCATCTATGGGCTCAAGCAAGCTTCTCATCAGTGGTACTTTAAGTTTCATCAGATTGTTGTCTCGTATAGCTTTGAGGCAAATCCGATGGATGGGTGTGTGTATCACAAGTTCAGTGGGAGTAGGCATATTATCTTGGTTCTATATGTCGATGACATACTGCTGGCTACTAATGATATGAGGACTTTGCGCGACACTAAGAAATTTCTATCAAAGCATTTTTGAGATGAAAGACCTTGGTGATGCATCCTTTGTTTTAGGAATCAAGATACTCAGAAACCGTTCGAAGGGTATCTTGGGGTTATGACAAAAGAATTATATTGAGAAAGTTCTCGTAAGATTCGGCATGCAGAACTGTAGACAATTGGACACCCCTGTCGCTAAAGGAGACAAGTTTAGTCTCGATCAGTGCCCTAAGACTACTCTAGAAATTCAGGAGATGCAACAACTTCCGTATGCTTCGGCTGTAGGAAGTCTTATGTATGCTTAGGTGTGTACGCGTTCTGATATTGCGTACATTGTTGGTATGTTGGGAATATATCTGAGTAACTCGAGAGTGGATCATTGAAGAGCAGTTAGACGGGTTATGAGGTATTTGTAGGGAACAAAAGAATATAGGCTCACGTATAACAGATCGGATCATGATGAGATCATTGGTACTCCGACTCTGATTTGCTGGATGCCAAGATAGTAGACGATCCACGTCAGGTTATATCTAATTGTTAGTTGAGGGAGCTATTTTCTGAAGGTCTGCCAAACAGACGCTCGTTACTCCATCGATTATAGGGGGAGCCATATGCTGTTTTGCACAAGCCACAAATTCAGTGAAGTCAGCTTATAGCCTCTTCAGCAGACACAGTCAGATGGGTGTGGAAAATGAAGGAGTTATATACAAACCAGACCATAGCAGCCGGCCCGCTACTGTCAACGTCATTGGGATCCACTCCGCGCCGCAGCAACTGATGCAACAATAAATCGTCCCCTCTAGCTATTGCAAAACATAAACTGAGAGGAACATCCATTCTACCTCGAGCAAGTATGTTTTCGGTATCAGTGAGGATTTCTTGCATTATTGGATTGTTTCGGTCTTTCAGATGTTGCACAGATTACAATACTTTACCAAACAAATGATATGAATACGACACATTTATTATTACCGAATTCATTATTTGTGCTGTTTGAATCGCACGGAACATCCATCATTACAGATTTAAACAAGATCGATCTTAGCAAAATCGATCTCATTCGATTTTAATATTTTGGTCTTGACATGACAAGTATGTAGCAATTTTTATGAGTCCGGCATTAAAAAGAAATAGAAAATTTGAAAAACATTTGTCAGATTTAGGGCATTAGTTTTAAAGAATGCATTTCTAAAAAAATTTCTCTCGCTACTAGCCTACATCCACCGACCACAAAAGGCTTGGTTGATGACAATCGAAGCTCGCTTACAACCAAGAACAACTCGCAGACTAGCCTAACTCACTGCAATCTACAAGAACATGCGCTGAAGATCTTCTCTGCTCGCGAACCTCTTCTTCTGTTCTTCTCACTCTCTCGTGCCCTAATTTCCCAACAACTATATTCTGAGGTCCCAACTTTGGTTTAATTTTCCAAAACTGCGCCGTTTCGACAACTAATGAAAACTAGCCGTTAAGGCTGTAAATAATAAATCTGCAAAACCAAAGCCTATACAAACATACAAGGCACTTGAGCCATTCCAAACAAGATAACATTAGCTAGCATAAATGCCTTGAGCCATTCCAAACAGATAAGATTAGCTAGTATAAATTAACCAAGCTTCGATTCCTTATTCAAGTTTGCAGCAAAGAGTTTCTGAATCAACTTCACACAAATAATGTAAACAAAGAGGGCAGGCACTTTTCCAATTTGTTATTCTATTATAGAAAACATTATGAAAATGAAGCTGAAACCTCAATGCTAGATAGATAAAAGGGAAACTTAAATAAAAACTATGCTGAAAAGTTGAGTCAAGAACTGCTCAATAGTGTTGTTTCCTGCTAATCATCTTCCTAAACCAGTAAGCAGACATCTTTGGAAATCTCTCGAGGGTGTTGAAGTCAACATACACGATGCCAAACCTTGATGTGTAGCCTAATCTCCATTCAAAATTATCAAGAAGTGACCATGCGAAGTATCCTTGCACATTAGCCCCGTCATCAATAGCTTTCTTCAATTGTTCAATATACTCTCTGTAGTATTTGATCCTAGTGAAGTCAAGCAACCCTTGATGTAGTGTCGCATTGCCCGGGTCATCCATCCCTACAGTGATATAATATTGGAATGGAAAGAAATGTGTTATGCGAGCTGGGAAAAACATGGAGGATAAGTAAACTAATTATCGAGGGTCTTTACCATTTTCAGATAAGATCATTGTAGGATTTCCATAACGTTCCTTAACATAGGTTACAGCTTTGTACAGACCCCATGGTACATCGTATAGCCAATATGAATATGCCTAGCAGAAACAGATCTATTAACATGACTCCAAAGAACTCAATGTAAAATTGAAAATCATTTGAAAAGCTTATCTTACCTTCGGACCAATTTCTACCCCATTCTTAGAATCTGCATGAATTGAAAAGACGAGAATTTTATACATAACTCAGGGACAATATACACACGAGAAGTTTCTCATGCATATTCATTTGTTAATGAAAGAAATGAACTTACAAGTAAATGTAGCATGCCAATCCTCAGAGTAACTCAGATCTTTTGGTGAGGGGTGGTGTAGGTCAGACATATAGTAAGTAGTGTATTGATTAACACCAAGAAAATCCATTGAACCTTTAACCATTTTGACCTCACTTTCGCTGAACTTGGGTAGTCTATCACCGACTATATTCTGTACCGTTCTTGGGTATTCTCCGTATACCAAGGGATGAAGGAACCTATGCATCCATAAGTTTTGTTAGAACAAGCAACAGAGGAATATGAATCCAAACATTTTAGCCTTTGATAATTCTCATAAAATGTACATGTAAAATAAATGTGTTTCAGTTACCATCCAATGTGAAAATCTCTTGCTCTTTGAGCAGCATAGTTGTCGGCCTTTCCTCTAGTCAATGGTTCGTACCAAACAAAGTCCAAGAGGATTCCGACTCTTCCCTTTTGCTTCTCCTGCAGTGATTATAGTTTTAGGATTAGTAACAGTTAATTAGTAAAGTATTATTCATGAAGTGGTCATAAAATATGTTGCAGTCTTAACAAGATATTTTTCACGGTATCTCTGAGCAGCAGCTCCATGAGCCAAAATCAAGTTGTGTGCAACAATGTAAGGCTCGGTTGCTGAGTTCCCGGCTGTGCAGTTTCCATAGGCCTTAGAGCATCTCCCTGGAGCGAAAAACCCATTATCATACCCAAGAGCAGCCACCACTCTTGGCTCGTTAAATGTCATCCAGTCCTTGACTCTGTCTCCATAAGTCTTGAAACAGAAGTCGGCGTAGTCAGCAAAATCCTTCCTGTGGTTATTCATGTATTTAACATTGAACAAAAAAAAGAATAAATAATAAAAGAATGTGTATGGTAAATTCTTACACTACTTGCTTGTCCAACCATCCTCCATACTTGTTCTCCAGTGCTAGTGGAAGATCATAGTGATACAAATTTGCATAGGGAGTGATGCCTGGAAGACCAAACAGGTTTGTAGAAATAAAAAAGTCCTAAGATGTAAACTTCAGATAGATACAGATAATGCTCTCAAGTTATAAATGGTACCTTGTTGAAGCATGTAGTTAATGAGTCTGTTGTAGTAAGCAACTCCTTTTTTGTTCACTCTCCCACTTCCATCTGAAGTTTGCTATTATTAGTCATGTGTTTATTGATAAAGATGGAGCTTTTTGCGTATTTGTGTTACCTGGGAAGATCCTGGACCATGAGATGGAGAAACGGTATGCATCGAAACCGAGCTTCTTCATGATGTCAATATCTTCCTGAACCACATAACATTATCATACTCCAAATATGTATATATATATATATTGATTTGGTTAATCCTAAATTGAAGTCTGCACATGAGAAAGATTGACTGTGACCTTGTAGCGGTGATATTGGTCCACCGACACTTCACCAGTGGCATTATTCTGAACGATCCCTGAAGCAGATTGAGTGCGAGCGTGAGGAGGAATTGGGTTGGTGCTGAGTACTGCTGCTCGTTATGAGAAGAAAGAATACCTGGAATTTTAACGAACTCATCCCAGATGCTGGGACCCCGTCCGGCCTTGTCGGCCATACCCTCCACCTGGTAGGCGGAGGTGGCGGTGCCGAAGATGAAGTTGTTAGGGAAGGCTGCCCTGCTGAGACCGCCAGTGTCCAGCTGGGCGGCGAGGTTGGTGTAGACATCTTTGGCTAAGCAAAGATGTGAAGCAGTGAAGAGTAGTACAAGTAATGAGAATCTGTTCATCTCGACGAATAATGAATAATTGATTGGAAGGTGGATACCATTTTATACAATAACTCGGTCCATAGTGAAAAGTATTCATCAACACGTGATGTATGAGGATAAGATTATATGCATCAAGTATCAACCAATTTTCAAATTTGAACCTCTCACTCTCTCAAAAGTTACATTATCCATAACAATCATTATCATTAATATTGCGATATGTATTATATTAATGTTCTTCTCATACCATATTTAGACATTCCAATAATCATTAACTCTGCCCGAAAATTTTCTCATTTCCTCCATAAGATCTCGATCTTTTTTAACAAGCTCATATCAACAGAAGAAGAAAAATCAAACTACTTGGCACTCATCACTGTCGCAAAAATTCCAGAGACCGAACCTGAGAACCCTGACTCAGATAACTACAGTGAAAGTGACAATGACACAAAAATCACCAAAGAAACAACAGCAGAGAAATACAGAGCTCTGTACGAACAGTGGGAAGAGGCAGTAAAAGCAAACTCTAAACTGAGCAAGCAAGTTGTGAACCTAAAAGCTGAGAACGATTCTCAAGACTTCACTATCACGGTTCAAAGTACAAAGGGCTCTCACCTCTACTTCTCACCTAGTCGAAATCTTACGCTCAGTCTAACCCCTTAGACTTGCTAGCAGTCTGATCACACCGACTTTCTTCGTGCTACCTACACACTTCCAGTAATGAATAGCAACAGACCTCACACTCAGACTTAGCCTACACTATTACAATGTGTGGTACATGGACTGTTCATACACTCACTATCAAAGTTGTTGTAACTTCTGTCGACAACTTATCTAACACACTTGGCCACATCGTCAGACTCTCTCTCTGAATTCTTCCAGTTCAGATGTTGCTCCCCCTTGATCAATGCCCACCGGACAATATCAAGGAGAGACTTTAGCTCTTCAACAGCCTGCGACAGATCTATCCGCAGCTATTCTCCAAAGTTGTGATTGATCCTTCAACGAGCAGTGCTCCAATTGAATTTTGTGAATCAATGCCGGATCAAACTCCATGAGTTCTAATCCTCTCTGAGCACTACACAAGTCTTCAACTCAGTGTGTATTTTCTCAGAGTCTGTTGGATGCTTGTTCGCTCTCTTTTCGTATCCTCTTCAAGGACTGCCTCTGTGAACGTTGTCGAAATTGTGGTAGTAAAATTACTATTCCAATCATGGTACGCAAACATTATTTATAATCCGAGTGACTTCGGGTCGAACCCAAGAGAAAAGCCTAGATTAGTTTAAAGCTAGCTAGTAATGCTTAATGTAAGTCTACTAAATAAAAGCTGGGATTTTCCTCTAGGCGAGGTATCTCTAGTAATTACTAAAGACAAGTTCAAAATTGGGTTGAAAGAAAGCAATAGAGAAAACATAGTCGGAATCTTACTTCACCCCTAGGTCATGCGATTAACAACACAAAACAGAAATATACGCAGTAGTTAATTTGATTGATTATTCTAGGCTACAGTATCACGCATTATAAAATCAACTCTTGCTCCTTCTCTAATTGGGAATGATATCTAAGTGACACAATTCTCAAACTCTCGCTCTATGGAACCGTGTAGAACAAAAGTCTTCTAATCTCAACCTCTCGGTCTATTGATAATTAACTAAAGTCTGCTCTATGCTTAACCTAATAGAATGCGAATGTCCCTCTCACTCACAAATGCTATCTAAAATAAACATGCTCGATCTTCTAAACAGCCTAAGTTCAATTCTCATTCCATCCCTAGGTGTTTTATCAATTCATACTCATTCATGCATTTCGTCAAACATTTGATGTGCATAGAATTAACATGAAGAACAAGCATACGAATATTCAATCAAACTTCACTCATATTGATAAAGAAACATATTTTTCATTACAATCTAACCTAAGGGATCCATAATGATCCCAACTACTATGGGACTACTCACTCATGGTAAGTTCAATACAAGACATAATTTTTAAAAGAAATTGTTCACTACTTGAAGACAAAATAGTAAGGGTTGAGTAGAGCGATGATGTAGATCTTCAATTGCGTGTGTCGTCTCCGAATCCTCGACAATTCTTCAAGTCCTCCAAGAGAAATCGTCTTGGGTTTTATTTTCTGGAAAAAGCCTCTTCTAATTTTGCATCTCTTTCTATTTATACTCTCTTCGAAAATTACCGAATCGCCTGCAGTACCCAAATCAAAAGTGATTCGGGGACGCTTTAATTAGTTGACTCAGACAGAGTGTCCGTGTAAAAATCTTAGTTGTATTTCGGAGCTGGGCGAATCACTTTCTCTTGGCCGAATCACTTTTGATTCTGTCAATCCTTTATTTGATTCGGTCAAGTATTGGTCAATCGGTTGAAATCCTTCTTGAGTCAAGCTGATCCAGGCAGAGTACTTCTTCTTGGCCGAATCACTTCGGTCAAGCCTTTATTTGATCCGATCAACCCTTGTCAAAATTCTCCTAGAGTTAGGTTGGTCCGTGCAGGGGAGGATGATTCAGCTAAGGTTGGCCGAATCAATTCTGACTCTTGCACCCATCTGGTCGAGTCACTTTCTGCCTGGGCAAGTCACTTTTGCAGCTTGCTCCAATCTCCCTCATTTTTTCTCTCAATCTATCGAAATTTATCCAGATTTTCTTCGGGCCACTCCATATCGTGTAATACGCATTTTCAACCTAAAATGGACAAAGAAAGCATCAAACGACTTCATAAAATATCGGAACAAACAAGAAGTAAAGGGAAAATGTAGACAAATATAAGATCATTTGCCCGCTCATCACATGCCAGCACGTGGTCAAAGAAGATAAAGATCCAAGAGGTCCAAATTTGGCAACGGAATCTCCAACAAACTTGCTAGAATCTAAGAGAAGATTCTGATAATGATCCTTGGCATTTTTGGTGGACTAGTGCGCTTAAAAAGGAAGGCAGGGACGCATGACACAAACAACGATCAGAGATCACACATAGAGAGCACGAAGCAAACACACAGAGATCAGTTCAGACCTTGATTATGGGATATTGAATCAGACAGCAATTATCTGATGATATTCATAGTTGAACACACATAGTTAAAGCAGTAGTTATCTGATGGTATAGTTGAGCAGACATAGTTGAAGAATATGCCAACAATATTCATAAGATCTTAAGCGAAGAATATGCTGACGATATTCAAGAGATCTCGGAAGGAAGAATGGGGTGTTCAATAAGGAAAGTATGATCATTGGATATTCACAAGATTGTGATGGATACGATAATATATTTGATGCATATACTATATGCAATCTGATGGTATAATTGATGAATTCCAAGGAACAATATCTGCTTGGAAAACAAAATTATAAAAGGGGGGAACCAATAGTGCAAGGATCATAGAATCCCATAAGCGAAGATAAAATTCGTGGGGACGAATACATCGGGAGTGAGCTCAATATCATTGGAGATAGGGCGGAAGTAGAGCTCACTCGAAGATAACTACAGACTATTTCACAGCTGTACGAACAGTCTGTAAAAGCAAACACTCGGTGAAGTGCTTGAGTTATCTAGAGGAGAACTTTCAATCTATGGGAGGCAGATCGAGGTGGATAAGAGAGGGATCTCAGTATGAGGGAGTCAGATGCACTCACGGTGATCCAATTACATAGCAGTAACAGAGGGAGTCGTATTACATATGATCTATTGTATTTGATCATTTGATTAGTGAAGTGTTTTCCACTTGTGGCTCAGTGAAACCCCCCCTGAGTAGACTTGTGGAGCTGAACAGGATAAACATATCATGTGTCCTTTTAAGTTTATCGTATCATTTATGCTTTGACTAACAACCATCGAAACGCGATTTGTATAAGCATTGTGAAATAGCTAACAAGTGGTATGGAACAGTCCGAGTGCAACAGGCGTACAACTTTCACAAACGACATCATTTTTGTAAAAATAACTTGCCATTTTTGTAAGCTTATAGAGGTCTGCTAAAATTAAAAGAGACATATACCTCCACTGAAATCTTCATTCGTTTAAAGGATCATCCTTATAGTGCCAAAATATAGCTAATGTGTTTGGGTTTTAATCTATTACTTATAATTTTTCGTATCCGATACTTTCTAAATAACTTTCAAACATCTGGTTTCTCTATCTCACCACATAATCTTTTTATTTTGAAGTAGCCATTGATAGAGAATGTACATCGAGGTCCATCAGGGTTTGATCCTTGCATGGGCTAGAGTTGGGGAAATAGGAAAAGAAAATGTACCTTGAGAAGTGTTCAATAATTCCTTCTCTTACAATTGAAGTCGGGCGATATTCTTATTTGACAAGAAATACCCATCTTACGGTTCTTTTGCTATCTTTGTGCCTTTTATCTGTGCAAATAAGCTTTTATCGATACTAATCCTCCAAGCATATACAGCGTTATTAGTCTTAATGTCCCACGCCTTAAATGATTCAACATTTTCATGAGGTGGTGAAATTTCACTGCCATCATCTATTTGTTATAGCTAATTATATTAATTTATTTTCTCTATAGATCCAACAAAACTATCAAAATCCAAGAACGTAGTATAGGACGGACCTTATATTGGTTGTCCCTCTAGTGCAACTTTAAAGTCTCTGATTGTGCCCCTCGCCTTCCTCCTCTAGCGATGCTCATTTGCTCTTAACAAGTTTTATACTGCCTAATTTTTATACCAAGTTGTTAACTATCACCACTCTAACTCAAGTGCATTTAACCTTTACAACTCATCCTTATTTACATTAGGATACATCCTCAACAAAGAGGGTAAGGATCATTTTGATGCAATAAATATAAATTTCTGTTCTAAAAATACTACAAAAATATCAATCATCCACTCTTCTTCGTACTTCTCTTCAGTTATATGTTCTTTCTATTTATATTTCTACTTTGCCCGTAAAGTTCATTATGGTGGTCTAATGGTAAAAGGAACGTCAATCATTCCAACATGTTAGAATTTGATTCTTGATGAGGTTATAGTTGAAGTTGTAGTGGGGATATGAGGTGGAATATGTTTTAAAAAATGTTTCTTCTTTGGGGTTTCAATTGATACTTCGAGCTTTTTTTGGGCTAAACTAGACATTAATCTTATTGTAAGCTGTATCTCTAGGTCGATAAAGTTAAAACATAGAGTTGTTGCTAATTGCTGCCGTGGATTGTCTTGAAAATGAAATGTGGCACACATAAAAAGAAATATAATAAGTAATTTAATTTCATAGTAGTTTACGTCATGAGTTTGGGAACATCTTCTTGTGGCAGGCAGGGGTCACACTCGCACTCTTCAAGACAAGTTAAGAGATGAGGAAGGCAAAGATTTATGAACAACGGAATTTGGGAGCATAAGGCTAACAGACCCGGCACGCTAATCAATTATGCTCTCATCCAAGTCTTTTTATTTTCCTCTTCTTTCTCTTTGATCACATTCGATTCTCATTTTCACATAGCTCTTTTTAATTTATGACAGAGATAAAAAAAGCAGCAGTAAGAGTCTGTCTAATAAACTAAGCGAATATTTATTACTCCCTGCGTCTCAACCTGTTTTATCAAGAAATGCAACTCGTGACAGTTTTACAAGTTAATATGTATTTATCCAAGGTTTGCTAATCAACTAATCAGAATATAAAGTTTGCTCTCCATAAAAGAAGAAATCAAAGTAAAGAAGTAAATTATGGAAACACATTACATAATTTTGAGTTTATGTAACGTGTATTCTGTGCATAGGCTTTTGAGCAGCATTAAATTTTGAAATGTGGTCCACTTGATTGAGTAATCAGTGTCCGTTGATGATGATCCACAACTGTCAACAACAAATGTGTGGGACTCATGCTTTTGTCAATATGCCTGTCATCACCTCTCTTACGGGATTCTCCTCGCACCCCCCACACCTCCCCAACACACATACATCCCCGTGGGGCTTACAGAATTTTCCCATTATACTCCCAATATTTAATTAATCTCAATCCATATATATTTAACCCAAATTCATATACATATCTCATTCACAATAATTCTTTTAACTTTTTATAATAAATATTTTTTTTATTTTTAAAACATAACAATAAAAAAATAAGTATTGATTTAAAACTATTTATAAATTAACATAAATATAATATATATATTATATTTAATGAGATATTATCATCAATTCAAAACAATCTATAAATTAAATATATAACACATATTTTTTACGGTAAGTTATCTATTGATTAAACAAAAACTAAGTCATACTCGACATATATATAATACATAAATTAATATTTAATAATGTATTGTCAAATCTATTTTGTGTTTCGTATTGTATTGTCAAATCTATTTTTGTCCACTAACTTTTAGGATAACAAAATTTGTAAATGTATTGTATTGTCAAATCTATTTTTGTCCACTAACTTTTAGGATAACAAAATTTGTAAATGTATTGTATTATCAAATCTATTTTTGTCCACTAACTTTTTGTATAACAAAATTTGTAAATGTATTGTATTGTCAAATCTATTTTTATCCACTAACTTTGTTTATTTAGTTACTCACTCACTCCTAATTATAAGTTCTATTAAAATTTTAAAAAAAATCAAACACAATATAATTTTTTTTTAAATTGATACATATTGTATTTGTATTTGTATTTTTTACTATTAATTATTATAGAATATTTTCTGATTAATAATAATAAATAACTATGGTAAAATTAATTTATAATATTAATTGAATTTTAATTTTAATTTAATTGAATTTTAAAAAATATATAATATTTAATTAATTATATATAATTAATTGAATGTAATTAAATAAAATGAGGGGGGCATATGGGTAATTTGACTTACCCAATCTTGTCGTGGGGGGGTGCGATGAGCACCTCCCCTCTCTTATCGCCTGCACATAAAGCCTACTCTATTCTTCTGCACTACCCAAATGAAATCATAGAGCAAGTAGAAGGCAATGTCCCATCAATTAATTTAATTTCACTTCTGCATTTCATTATAAATAGGAGCTTCAAACGAAGAGAGGATGCTCACTTCCAACAATCACTTCATTCATCTTCTGTCATCCCTCACGCCCTTTCCTCACGGCATATGCATCCGTTGGAGCTTCCCAATCTTACTGAGGAGCTCCTCAATCAGCAACTTCTATTATTATTCATCAAACAGTAATAGCATTTTAAATATTTTCTGCACCAATGCAACCTCTAGGAGAAACTTCTATTACTATTCACGAATTAAAAAATATATTTTGTAAATTTTTTTTTGAAGATAGTTATGAATTACTGCTACTAACTTGAATATGATACGTGAAGATAGTTATGAATTATTGCTGCCAACTTGAATATGAGACATGAAAGTATTTATGAATTATTGCTGTCAACTTGAGAATAATTAAGTTTTATATTAGAAATATTTGAAAAACATGAATCACTTAAAATTGAAATTACATAAAGATTAAATAACAACAAATAAAATTAATATACTAAAGAGACTACCCATCGTAGTGAGATGGACGGTAATAATCTGAATAGTCCTCCGAATTGTTGCCACCATCATTATTACCTTCCTCTTCCTCATATCGACGCAAAATAGCAGCTTTCCTTTTTGAGAAGTACCTCTTCGATTATGGTCTCATTATGTCGGTCTTCATTTGCATAACATTTGCTTCCTCCTCTAATTTATTTACATTCATGACGTCTTTTTGCATTTTATGATTGTGCTCCATTTGCTCTCTAGCTAGTGCGAGTTCCTTTTCTTGGAAAGCCAATTGATTTTTTTGAGTTTTCGCAATTGATTGTAAAGCTTCATCTCGGGCTATGTTATATGAAGTGGCTACATTCTTACATTTTCTCCTTGCTTCTTTTGGCTTCTTTACTCCCGGAGGCCTTACCGGACTAGATGAACCTCCCGGATAATTTTCGGGTGTGCAAATGCGCATCCTCAAAGGAGGAATTAATAAGGACGTTAATTGCGTTCACTTCCTCACTAGCGGGACTATGGTCGTATGTGTTAGTCGGTGGAACAATGGGGGGGGGGGGGGGGGGGGGGGGCAACGGGTGCAAATGTTTGATGTGTCTTCACTTGTTCCCAACATTCAAAATGCATGAAAACTTTTTTTCTTTGCGCAACATTGAGCTTTGCGCATCTATAAATTAATAATTTAAACAAATCAATTTCAAATGAATATAAATAAACAATATGAAATAGTTTAATAGAATTATATACCTCATCTTGTATATTAGCACCCAATTCCGGATTCCTCCTTGCTTAGGCAATACAAGCCCCCCATAAAACCAAATTTTTCTTTAGCTTTCCAAACCGAGATGAAAGCGCAATTTGGGACCTAGCCGCCATTATAATTATTTCATCGGAGCTCATCACCCAATTTGCTCAAAAATCGGAATGAATTTTTTTCCACAACCGATCAATCTTTTGTTTGTTGCCGGATATGGGATCGACTGATTAATGACAATAAGATATGCGTAATTGCACATCTTCGGATATGGACCAATTGGTAGTGGAAGCCATTTTCTGAACAAAAAAATGATATGGAAATGTAACAAAATAAAGCAAATAGATTAGGAGAGAATAATGGAAGATTGGTATACTTTGAAGGTGAAATGAAAGACCTATTTATAAGGAAAAAAAATGTAGAAGTTCAAAAATATTTTTTCAGATTTTTTTGTATTTTTATAAAAAATTTCCGTTGGAAATTAATCGGGTCCGTAGGATCAGATGCAAATCTGATCCTACGGCCAGATTAATTATTCGTTGAAAAATATAGCCGTTCCATTAATTGGCCTGGGCTTCTCCTCTCTCCCCCTACAAAACCCTAGCTCGAGCAGCTCCCCTCTCAGCTGCTCGAGGAACTTCTCTGGCTGCAGCTCCTCCTCGATTGCTGCAGCTGCTGGGCGAACTCGTCAACAACATCTCCTCCGGATCATCCCGCAGTTTAATTCTACCGTTGAGGAGCTTCTACAATCTCCACCAACTTCTCACGTGTGCGGATGCCCACAGCCATACTCTCTCATCTTTCATTACAAGCAATATTGAATCGTGTCATATATTTTTAGTTAAATTTCGTGCATAATTCAGCTCAGTGTGAATATTTTTCTAGTTTATTTGTACCAGTGTTATCCCGTTCAGATAATAAACTAGCGTGCTTCCTTCCATCCAGCTCCATCAAAATTAGTGTTTCGTGTTTATACTCATCCTGAGAAATTAGGCTTATTCTAACATTGGGCCTCAGAGCTACTGTTTTACACAACATATCAGAAGCGATGTCATAATTGACAAAACAATCAACAAAGAAGATGGTAATACATCCTACGAAGTTAGAAGCTGAAGCATGTCACGGGAATTGACAAAACAAAACAACAACAAGAAGATGTTGTAGCAACCCATTGCAATAGAAGCTGGAGCAAGTTTCGGAAGCAGACAACAAACAACTACTAGAAGATGCTACAGCATACCGTGAAGGATCAGAGCTAAAGCAAAAGTAGCCGTTAAACATGGAGCACCACAGAGAGCGTCCGGAGGGCTGCTGCCGGTGTCGCAACTCGACAGGGAGTCACCCGGACAGTCGCAGGTGATTAGAAGCCTTTGCCAAGTGATCGGAAGAAGATAAGCTTCCAAATTGATTTTAGGAAATCAATTCTCAACAAACTTGCAAGAATCTAGAAACGATCCAATGTGCAAAGTTAGTTGGAAAGATCTGCGAATCCTAAGGGAACTAGGATTCCTATGTTTATACGATTGCTGCAGCTATATATGAGAAGGCAGCACATCAACGAACAGACACACCAAGAGAGAGAGAGAGACAGAAGCTGACAGCGGAAGGCTAAAGGCTAGAGCACAAAGTTGTGAGTATGTGGGCTGAGAGAAGATCACGACTGGAGAAGTCTGATCTACACTTGATCGAGGAACTTCAACTGGAGCGTGTTCTCGTTGAAAGATCAAGTACTAGCTTTGAAGCACAGTTGCGGTGAGGTGTCGCAAACTATTGAAGATCAAAGCCGAGTTCCTTAATATTGACTAGAGGTCATTGATCAAGGGGGAGCCTCGCCAGAGTCTGGAGAATTTGTGGAAGTACGACTTAACAGCAGAGAGTGCATGGTGAGTCATGAAAAAAAGCTACAACAACTTGACTGTGTAAGTTGCTATAGCATCTTACTGTTACACATTGTATTAATATAGGCTGAGTCTGTGTGATCATATATATAGCCATCTATTACTAGAGTGTGTAGAGAGTGTAAGCTAATCTGTGCGATCAGACTGAGCGTAGATTCGATCTAGGTTAGAAGTAAAGGTCTAACTCGCGTAGGCTGAGTTCTGATATCCTTGTACTAGAAACCGTGCTTAGTGGAATCTTGAGGACTCAGGAGAAGTCCTCCCCATACGTAGGAAATTGCCTAACTAGGTGAACAAAGTGCTTGTGTCTTTCAGGTTCGGCCTTAGCAAGAAAATTCCGCAAGTGACCCAGAGGTTGCTACAACAACCTGTTGATACAAATCACCAGCAACGCTCGTAATTTAAAGCGACATTTTCACATTTCAGATCAATTGTGTCTAACATGATTCCATTGCAAATACCGAATTCAAGGTGGAATTTTAAAAATTGGTCCATCCAATTAAAGGCATTTTCCAGTCCTAATATTTATGGGTTTTGCTAGAGACGGGCTACATTGAATTAGCCAGCAGAGCTTTTGCCGAGCTGAAAAAGGAAGAAAGAGATTTATTGACGAAAACCCCCTAAGAAAGACCAGAAAGCATTTTAGTTATGATCTTTCAAGCTACGGAGGAAACGATATTTGAAAACAATATCAGAGGCAGAAACATCACATGAGAGGTCGACTATCCTATAAAAGTCATACAAAGGTGATGAGAGAGTAATGCGGATATGCTGGTAGACACTGAGGGGAGATTTCTGGCGCATGTCGTTGTGTGCGCCAAATTTGTATTTATATCTCCAAGCTTTAACTAGTGTAGCGGCAACCAAGGGTCGAACCCAAGAGAACTGACTGTGAAGCGATTTCCTATGGATATTAAACTAAAGGGGGTTTAAGTAGGTTGTTGCAGGATGAAAGTAGAAAACTTGAATATCAATTACAAGAGGTATTCAGCTCAGGGAATTCAATAGTGAATGTTATCATCGACTTCTAAAGATTGCGATTCTAATCAAACATGTGTCATTCCGACAAAGGTAATAACCTAGAATATCCCGACAAAGGTAATACTAAGCCTAGATCCTACTACTTGCTTCCACAACAAAGCTTCGACAGAAGTTACGAATTAGAATTGATGAGCGGGTAGTTTCACGACAAAGTATACGCTAACCGTGCAATACAATTCATGCAATTTAAGATCCAGAACTTACGAATGAATAGAAACAGACATTAAATCCAAGTCTCAAACATGTATGTCACTAACTGAAAACCCTAAACCGAAACAGAAATTTAGCTACTCATAGTCATGAATGAATGATGTGCACGCGTCGTTGAGCGCGTATCAAATTAATTCCTTCCTCTTCCACTTAGTATAGCGGTTAAGTCAGGGTCGAATCCACAGGGAGCAAGTAGATTAGCTTTAACTAGTAACCTGCACTTACGAAAACTGGGGGTGTGAGTGATTGGGTTGCGCAATGCGCGAGTAAACAGTAGTAAACGCAGGAATTGCACTAGACGTGCGCAGGCAGTAGAGATTAAGTACTATGACTATGAAAAGTATCGGCGCAGACAATCCTCTATGAGTGTATTCCTTATCATTGACTCTAACGTCTATAGTTCGGTTTACTAATGTTAGTGTCCGATCAAGGCTTCCTAACATGTGCGCATGTTCTGATCAAAGTTCATGAGCTATTAATTCTCGAGACTAGTCTAAGCAGCTACGAATCCTGTCACAGTAGTAACTGATTATCCTAGCGCGTTACTCCTAGTTGTCACCGTCAAGCGATTCAACTAGTTTAACATATAACAAACAAGTAACAAGAGTAAGATTGCGGTTCAAGGCTTCCCCTATTCATGCAACTAGCTCTCAACAGTGTGCACAGAATTAATATAAGCAAACAAACTATGCATTAAGCGCAAGTCTCAAAGGAAATACTCATAGAATCATGCCCAACCGATACCAAGCGTTTAGCTAGACATGCTAGTAGTAAACATCATAGAACAGTAAATAATATTTAAAGTATCCAAGAAAATAGCAACGAGCAGGTGCGTGCAGGTTGAAGAGTCTCGGCTGGCGCAGTCGGGCTAGCGCAGGTCCTCGCAGTAGCTCGTGTGTTTTTGAATCTGGCTCTCTCTCTCTCTGATATCTTGTGTGTCTCTTCAAACCCTAGCCTTCCTCTCTTTATATACTGCTCATGAGGCCCATCCTTGGCAACTTCCAAATCTGGTGGTGTCAAGATTTGGAAACACCACTCTTCAGCGCATGGCGCACGGCACATTGGTTAGCGCAATCGGTCTGCGCACCGTAGTCGACTCTGCCAACTCCTCTGTTTGCGCTGCTAGCTCCGCAGGCTGTGTGATGCGCTCCTTAAAAGCTGCCTGTTAGCGCGTATCCGACTCAGGCCCTTGTTTTGCCCTGAAATACAAAAACACTGGAAACCAGTAATCTTGTACACAAAATAATGCAAACAAGCATAGGGTTAGGATCTAAATAATGTGTATAAATAGGTTCTATCAAACCCCCCACACTTGCCCCTTGTTCGTCCCGAACAAGCACTCAAGCACGGATACCATTACCTCTCTGGAGTCTAGCGCACAGTCTTGCACTCTGGCGCGTGCTGCACTACTGATCACCTTGCGCTGCTCTACCACCTGCGTGCATTTGCCTTCAACAGTTCTAATATAATAATTTCGCAATTCGTTACCTCTCAGCTGGGATGAAGATCGTTTCGGATGGCTGGGAGATAGCTCTTCATAGGCTCCGGGTTGTTAGCTCTTACTTCGAGGATGGGTAAATGGTTAATAGCGCAAGCTTCTTCCGGTGCGTGATTCTTCCGCGCACTTTCTGGGAACTGAAGCCTTTGATGATTTTCTTGTGAACTTTGCGCAAGCTGGTACGTATTTGTGCGCATGCTGATTCTTTGGTAGCGCATATCATCTGCTGGTATTTCTTTTTGTACAGCTTTATCTAAGGTTTCTATGTTTCCCAGAATGGTTCCAGTCTCGGCCTCCGGATAACAGTTATGGAACAACGCTCCGCTCTCCCTCCTTGGTCTATCTGCGCAGGTCAGCGCACGCGTTTACACCCGCGCCCGCCTTCCCTAGCTCGACTTTCAGAGGAAAGGTGGTCTGTTTTCCCACCTCGCCACGCTTTGGGTATTTGCCTTCGGCATCTGCGTGACTGAGCGCACTCTCTTGTTCCGAAGGTCGCGAAGCACCAGCCTCCACTAGCGCTCTCGACCATATACCTCACCTTCGAAGCTCGAATGACTAACTGCCTCTCTAGAGCTGTTCTGTCAACTCCACACCCCCTGTAAATCCCAACTAACAGGAGCAGAAAAAATGAAAAAAAATACTAAAACAGTTGATAGCAGCGCATGCAATAAGGATAGCGCAATACAAGCTGAAAAGTGTGCGCAACCCGCACACTAGCGCACCACTGCTACTATTTTCTTCCACTAAACTAAGCTACACTACAAAGCTCAAAAACGTGAAATGTAAAATGTAACGCTCCCCCCTCCCCCCCCCCCACACTTAAACAGAGACGTGCCCCCACGACTCAAGCTCAAGCGCACGGAGAGCGCACACGCATGCAAGCAAAACAAAGAACATAAGAAAAAAAAAAAAATAGTCAGCGCAGCACAATATAGCAAAGGGGCACAAAATATTCAGCACAATATTCAGCAAAACATAGTAAAATATAGCAACAGTTGGTTCAAAAAGATAGGAAATAAGAAACCACCCGAAAAATGCGCGCCCGCCCTGCAGCCCTAGATGTCCTCGGAGCCAGACTCAGCCTCGGATCCGTGCGCCTCCTCATCTGAAGAATCAGTCGCATACTCGGCGCTGGAGGCTGGCGGCACGACAGAAATGGCGGCGGGCTGAGCCACGAGGTCGTCCTCCGAGATAGGATCCCATAGTGAATCTGAGCTGGTACTAATGATGGGATCAGCTTCAGGGGACCTCTGAATGGAAGGCTGTGCAGGGGGTGGTGCAGGTGCTGGTACTGGGTCTGCTGCTGGGGTGGGCTCTGGTGCTGGGGCTGGCGCTGCTGCTGGAGTGGGCTCTGCTGTATGCACTGGGGACTGGGTAAGAGGGCTGGCTGGCTGGTGCGGCTCGCTGGGGGATCCTGGAGGTGGCCTGCGCAGGCTGAGGAGAGGGGGAATAGCATCTCCAAATCTCTACCCAGATGGTGGGCTCACGCTCAAATCTGCCCCCTCTGGCGCTAAATATTCGAGCACGCGCATGACGTTGAACATCATGCGCTGCTCATCTGATACCTCCTCTGGCGCCTCCTCTGACTCTGTCCTGGGGCACTTTTGTCGTGCACGCGGGGGAGAATCCTCAATGGAAATGGTAACTGGCTCCCCTTGCGGTGCACTGGCCCTCCGGTGCGCTCCAGTCTGCGCACGAGTCCTCATGCGCCTGACTGGAGGCGCAACTGGCTCTGGGGCCTCGTCCTCCTCCATCTCCTCCGCAGCCTCTTCTGCTTGGGCACTGCTCTCCGCTCTATGCCTCGGCGCTCTGGCCGGTAGCACCACTCCAATGTACCATCCTCTCTCACGGCTACCCCTCTTATCTGCAGCATATGGACGCGGTCCAGGGGAACAGCCGGCACCACTGTGTGCTCTGGCACCTCAGGCTCTCCATGCAATGCACGCAGCAGGTGCGTTATCATCCCTCCGCAAGTCAGCGACCCCTTCGCGCTGACCCGACTCCAATGGATCACCATGTTCAAGACAAACAACACCCTTTTCCCATAGAAAAAACCCTTCAGAATCTCCATGTCCAGCAAGCTGATCTTCGGCGCACCGTTAAAATGCCCAATGATCGCATAGGCGACCATGCGCCACAGGTAGAACATCCACGGGTCGCGCAGCTCACGTCCGCGGCTGCGCCCCGCGGCAAAAATTGGGCCGGTCGCCATCTCGCGCCACGCCTCCTGATTCGTGTGCGTGTCTATATCCGCCTCACGCACCTTAGCGCACCTCAGTGTGCGCTTCAGCCTCTTAGCCGAGGCAATGTACCAGACCCCTCAGTGCCGGTACCTTATCTCCAGATCGGCCGTCTCCAGTGATGCCAGAAACTCGCAGGTGTCCTCCTTGTTTGCTGCGCTGTTGATCTCCAACAGCGCCTCCCAGCCCGCCAGCGCGAGCTTCTCCATGATGAGGTCCTCCATCCCGACCTCGCGCAGGAACTCCCTGCTGATGTACGGAGTCCCGTACATCTCAAGCCTCAGGAAGGCATCGTACTTGCTGGCGAAATGAGCTGGGGTCACTTGATCCTCGGCAGGCTGCATGGTGCGCTGGGTCTCGGTCAACTACGGTCAACACTCACAGAAGCTCAAAAAAGCTCAAAAAATCCAAACTTCTCCAAATGCCCTGAAACTTTCACCAAATGGGCGCCTACTGCCCGCCTACAAAACCCTCTAACCAAACCTCCAATCGGTGCACGCTAGCTCGGTGCGATTTCAAACCTAGGGCACCCCTCTTATCGCACAAACCCTAACTCAATCGGCTGAAATCTGAGGGGAAAGGTTATCTGGTGAGCGTGCGACTGTATGCTCCTCAAATCTCTCTAAACGGAAGCTGGGTTGAGTGCCGGACGGTGAGCGGAGGTGTGAGGGTGGGAGCTTCTTGCAACGGTCGAGTGTAAAAAGTGCTGAAATTTTTCTAAATACTGCCCTTATATATCCCCCTGACTGGCGCAGCTGTCCTGCGCACTGAAGTGCGCACGGACCTGCGCACTGCTGCTCGACTAAAAAACTACAAGTCCTAAACTAGCTAAAAGACACTAGAAAAACTAAAAGAAAAATGTAAAAGTAAAACGTGTCGGGTTACCTCCCGACAAGTGCCTTTGTTTAACATCGTTGGCTCGACTGTACCTCGTTACTCGCGTGAAAGTTTACCAGCGACCTCCCCCACACTTGCTCCTGAGTGACCCTGCGCTCGTGCATGTGTTGTGTTCTTCTTGATCCTGCGCAAAGGATTGGAAGGGTGGTCAGCATGAGTAAAAGTATGTGATAAGTCATAAGTAACGAGGGTAGGTAAAGAGGAAAAAGAAATATGCGTAATAGTTCCCAGTTCTCCCTCTGGTGCGTCTGGTGGTGATTCTGGCGCAGCAACCTGTGCATCTGCTATCTCAGGCTCCGCCAATTCAACTTCGCGCGCTGTGCCATCCCAAGGTTCTCCTAAATACTTTTTGACTCTCTGCCCATTGACCTGAAAACGATGCCGTTGCTCGTTTTCTAACTCGATTGTTCCGTAGGGGAAAACCTTGGTGACTATGTACGGTCCCGTCCATTTGCTGCGCAGCTTCCCAGGCATGAGCTTCAGGCGCGAGGAGAATAATAGTACCTGGTCTCCTGGTTCAAAAGTGCGTCTGAGGATATGTTTGTCATGAAATGCTTTTGTGCGCGCCTTGTAATCGCGCAGTCCCTCATATGCATCCAGGCGCAGCTCTTCTAATTCGCTTAGCTCAAATGCGCGCTCCTTACCGGCCTCGTCTAGGTTCAGGATGCAAATTTGCAATGCCCAGTATGCTTTGTGCTCTAACTCCACTGGCAGGTGGCACGCTTTTCCATAAACCAACCGGAACGGTGAAGTCCCAATTGGAGTCTTATGCACAGTTCGGTATGCCCATAGCGCATCGTCCAGGCGCTGGGTCCAGTCTTTGCGTGATGATCTCACATTTTTCTCCAAGATGCGCTTGATCTCTCTGTTGGAAACCTCGGCCTGTCTATTCATCTGAGGGTGATAAGCGGTGGACGTCTTGTGGCGCACTCCATAATGCTTGAACACCTGCGCCACTATCCTGTTGCAAAAGTGCGTCCCCTGGTCGCTGATGACTGCCTTAGGCACTCCGTACCTGCAACATATGTTAGTTCTCAAAAAGTCAGCGACCGTCTTACCATCATCCTTCCGGGTAGCCTTGGCCTCGACCCATTTGGAGACATAATCTACCGCGGCCAATATATACTCATATCCGGAAGATGGAGGAAATGGCCCCATGAAGTCAATCCCCCAAATATCGAATACTTCATCCACTAGAATTGGCGTCTGCGGCATCTCATTACGCGCTGATATGCCTCCTGTGCGCTGGCACCTGTCACAATTCCTGTAGTGGTTATACGCGTCACTAAACAAGTGCGGCCAATAGAATCCGCAATCCAGGATCTTTCTGCTCGTGCGCTTTGGACCAAAGTGTCCTCCACATGCGTGGGCATGATAAAACATCAAAACAGAGTTAATTTCATGGTCAGGCACGCAGCGCCTCAAAATCTGATCAGGTCCTATTCTGAGCATATACGGATCATCCCAAATGTAATGCTTGGACTCATGCTTTAATCTCATGCATTGGGTTTTAGTGAAATGAGGAGGAAACGTACCTGTGACCAGGTAATTTGCAATGTGCGCATACCATGGTACCTTACCTGTTAGCGCCATCAGATGCTCGTCAGGGAACGTCTCCATGACTTGCCCTGGCTCCTCTGCTTTCACGATCCTGCTCAGGTGGTCTACGACTGTGTTCTCCGTGCCCTTCTTATCTTTGATTTCCAAGTCGAATTCCTGAAGTAGGAGCACCCAGCGCATCAGGCGCGGCTTAGTCTCCTTCTTGGACATTAGGTAACGGATTGCTGCGTGGTCTGTGTAGACGATGACTCTGGCGCCTAGAACATATGCGCGGAACTTCTCCAGCGCAAACACAATTGCCAGAAGTTCCTTCTCCGTGGTGGTGTAGTTCCTCTGCGCAGCGTCCAGTGTGCGCGATGCATAATAAATGGCGTGCGGCTTCTTGTCCACGCGCTGTCCCAGGACTGCACCTACTGCATAGTCGCTTGCGTCGCACATTAGTTCAAAAGGCAGGTTCCAGTCTGGCGCGCGCATCACTGGCGCACTCGTCAGCGCCTCCTTCAGCTTATCAAACGCGGCCCTGCACTCATCAGTAAATTCAAAACACACATCCTTTTGCAAGAGGTTAGACAGGGGTATACAAATCTTAGAAAAATCTTTTATGAACCGCCTGTAAAACCCGGCATGCCCAAGGAATGATTTCACATCGCGCACGCTAGTGGAATAAGGCAGATTAGAAATAAGATCAATTTTGGCCTTATCTACCTTGATCCCCTCCAGCGAGATAATATGTCCTAGTACTACACCATGCGATACCATGAAATGACATTTTTCATAATTGAGCACTAGGTTCTTTGAAATGCAGCGCGCTAAGACCTTATCAAGATGAGTTAAACATGCGTTTAAGGTACCCCCGTATACAGTAAAATCATCCATGAACACTTCTATGCATATACCAATCATATCAGAAAAAATGCTCATGACTAGACGTTGGAACGTACCTGGCGCGTTACACAGCCCAAATGACATGCGCCGAAACGCAAACGTACCGAATGGGCAGGTAAACGTGGTATTCTCTTGATCCTCCGCAGCTATGGGTATCTGATTGTACCCTGAATATCCGTCCAAGAAACAAAAGTAGGGCTTCCCCGCTAATCGATCTAGCATTTGATCCATAAAGGGTAGCGGGAAATGGTCCTTGCGCGTGACTGCGTTAAGCTTTCTGTAGTCGATGCACATGCGCCATCCAGTTTGTATGCGCTTGGGAACTAGCTCGCCCTGCGCATTCTCTTCTACTGTGATTCCTCCTTTCTTTGGCACAACGTGCACTGGACTTACCCATTTGCTGTCTGAGATTGGGTAAATGACTCCTGCGTCAAGCAGCTTCAGGATCTCCTTCTGCACTACCTCCATCATATTCGGGTTCAATCTGCGCTGAGGCTCCCTGGATGGTTTGGCACCATCTTCCAATAGAATCCTATGCATGCATACGTCCGGGCTCACTCCGCGCAGATCAGCAAGTGTCCATCCTATAGCGCGCTGGTTCCTGCGCAGCACTGCTGTAGTTGCGCCTCCTGCTCCTCTTCTAATCATTTCTTTATGATTACTGGCAGGGTGTCTTCATTTCCCAAGAATATGTATTTGAGGTGCTCTGGGAGTTGCTTCAGCTCGACCTTGGGTGCCTGTTCAATAGAGGGTAATATTTTATTAGCAGCGCAGACATTAATTATATCATGTACCTGTCTGGATACTGGTTCAGCACTGCTCGGCTCATCCTCTTGCGCCTCCACCTCTGCCTGCGCCAGCGTTTCAGGCTCTTCTGTTGCGCTCGCACATTGCGCATCTGCAACTAAGTCAACTATGCTGTCCATCGCGTGCACTGTGGCGTCCTCGTGAGGGTGCTGCATCCCTTTGAATATGTTAAAATGAATTTCCTCGCCATCGACCTCCATTGAGAGCGTGCCCCTCCACACGTCTATCTTTGTGCGCGTGGTCATCTGAAATGGTCTGCCCAGTAGGATCTGCGCACTGCCTGTGCTCGACTCACCCTCCATTTCTAGGACATAGAAATCTGCTGGGAACACCAGCTCTCCTACTCGGACAAGAACATCCTCTATCATGCCCGTAGGTTGCTTGCACGACCGATCTGCTAATTGAATGGTGAGACCTGCAGGCTTTAGTGGTCCAAGGCGCAATGACGCATATAGGGAATAGGGTAACACATTTATAGATGCGCCTAAGTCAATCATGCAATTGCTCACTGTGGTCTTACCTAAAGTGCAGGGGATGGTGAACGTGGCATTTAGGTGGTACCTATGTTGCACGATCGCTGAGGCCTGCGCATTTAGCATTACCTGCGCGCACTCGCCCTTCCTCCTCTTGTTTGTGCACAGCTCCTTTAAAAACTTGGCGTACCTAGGGATCTGCCGGACTGCTTCAATAAGGGGAATGTTTATTTCCACCTTGCTGAATAACTCGTAGAGCTCCTTGTCAAGCGCTTCCTTCCTAGCCGATGGTGCCTGTACAGGAAAAGGTGCAGGTATGTTAGTACGATTCATGCCCTTGTCTTTTGATTGTGTCATACCTGGCGCTTCGCCCTGCTTGCTATTGGCTGGCGCTTCTGGTTGCGCATCTTGCTCTGGTTGCGCGTTTTGCTCTGTTGGATCCGGGACTTGCGCAACTGGTTGCGCGGGCGCCTTCGTGGTCTGCTCTGTTCCTACCGTGCGCCCAGTCCTCAGTGTCACGGCGTTGACTCCTCCCTTGGGATTCTGGATCACTTGCGAAGGCAGGTTGCCATCGCTCTTTTTCAGCTCATACACCGTGGTAGCAATCTGTGATAGCTGCTTCTCAATGGACTCGAACCTCTTGTCATACTTCTCATCATTTTTGCGCACTGTGTCTGCTAGCTGCCCCACGATATCTTCTAAGGATCGCCTTGGTTGCTGGTTGTTCTGCGCTGGTGCGTCAGTGCGGCGATGCGGTGGATTGTAGGGCACAGCTTGTTGCGTCTGCTGTGGTGCGCGCTGATCCGTGGACTGCCTCTGGAAATTGTTTTCCTCTTTCCATCTGAACCCATTTGCGGCTAGTCCAAAGCGCGGCTGATTCTGCCTCTGTGGCCCTCTGTTATCCCATCCTCCGAGAGCATTGACATCTCCTGACTCCTCGAAAAGTGTGGGACATGCATGGGTTTTGTGCTCAGTGGAATTGCAGAACTCGCATGCCCTTGGCGCAACTGGTTGTGCGCCTTGCGCACTCACCAGCTTCTGCAGCATGGCCTTCATTTCCTTTATTTTAGCGCTTGTTTCTACCTGATGCACAGAACGAGCACGACTATTTTCAAGTGTTAGCTGATGTCTTACCTGCCCAGCAGAGTCTTCTATCAGCTGCCACGCGTCCTCTGGGTACATGTTGCAAATGTCTTCTCCTGTGCATGCATTCAATAATCTCAGCTCCATGGGTAGCAATCCATTCAGGAAATTCTCTATCAGCACATTCTGGGCAGGCCGTGATTGTAGCAGTTAGCCTCTAGCTCCCTGAAACGCTCGTAATACTCTGATAGCGATTCTCCTGCGCTCTGCCTAGGTGCAGCCAGCTCCCTCCTGAGTCGCGCAATCTTGGCTGCGGGATAGAATTTGTCCAGGAACTTCTTCTGCAGCTGCTCCCATGTGTGAATTGATCCTGCTGGTAAGTTCATTAGCCAATGCCTGGCCGTGTCACATAATGAAAATGGGAACACTTTCATCTTCAGCGCTTCGTCGCTCTCCCCTTCGACCTTCATGTTCTCGCAAATGACTAGGAATTCTCGCACATGCTTGACTGGGTTCTCGTTGTTCATTCCGTGGAACTTGGGCATGTGATGAATGAGCGAGCTCCTTAGCTCAAAATGACCGTCTGGTGGAAGCACTATGCACCATGGCTGGTTAACCGTGATAGGGGCTGACATCTCGCGCACTGTTCTGCGTTGCGCGGCCTGTCGCGCGGGTGGCGCGTTATACACTTCAGCGGCCATCCTTGCTTCAACCTCGCGCTGCACTTCCTCTCTGAACAGGGCTGCGCGGTTATGTGCCCTCGCATCCTCTGGGGTTCTGTCCCCCAAGTTGTCTCCAATGACGCTGTTATCCTCCATGACCTGTTCTAAATCTTCAAAGAAAAGAAATTAAAAGACGACTAAGTTGTTGCGTCTGTCAGTGCGCAACTAGAATCTGCGCAACGAAAATAAAGCAAACAGAAATAACTAACTACTGTAAAAGAAAACTTAAGCTGGTTAAAGCTTATCTGTGTTGCTCCCCGGCAACGGCGCCAAAATTTGATGTGCACGCGTCGTTGAGCGCGTATCAAAATAATTCCTTCCTCTTCCACTTAGTACAGCGGTTAAGTCAGGGTCGAATCCACAGGGAGCAAGTAGATTAACTTTAACTAGTAACCTGCACTTACGAAAACTGGGGGTGTGAGTGATTGGGTTGCGCAATGCGCGAGTAAACAGTAGTAAACGCAGGAATTGCACTAGACGTGCGCAGGCAGTAGAGATTAAGTACTATGACTATGAAAAGTATCGGCGCAAACAATCCTCTATGAGTGTATTCCTTATCATTGACTCTAGACGTCTATCGTTCGGTTTACTAATGTTAGTGTCCGATCAAGGCTTCCTAACATGTGCGCATGTTCCGATCAAAGTTCATGAGCTATTAATTCTCGAGACTAGTCTAAGCAGCTACGAATCCTGTCACAGTAGTAACTGATTATCCTAGCGCGTTACTCCTAGTTGTCACCGCAAACCCTAGCCTTCCTCTCTTTATACACTGCTCATGAGGCCCATCCTTGGCAACTTCCAAATCTGGTGGTGTCAAGATTTGGAAACACCACTCTTCTGCGCATGGCGCACGACACCTTGGTTAGCGCAATCGGTCTGCGCACCGTAGTCGACTCTGCCAACTCCTCTGTTTGCGCTGCTAGCTCCGCAGGCTGTGTGATGCGCTCCTTAAAAGCTGCCTGTTAGCGCGTATCCGACTCAGGCCCTCGTTTTGCCCTGAAATACAAAAACACTGGAAACCAGTAATCTTGTACACAAAATAATGCAAACAAGCATAGGGTTAGGATCTAAATAATATGTATAAATAGGCTCTATCAATGAAAAACATATTAAATTGAAAGGAATGAAAAGACACTGTTTACGAGTACTGTTCACAGCCGGAAAAACTGTTTACTCAATTCTGAAATAGTTGGGTTTAAACGGTTTAGCGAGTCGTACAAATACGCCTCATCAAACCACCTCACACTTAGACTTGTTCTTCCCGAACAAGAACAAAAACAAAACTCTCAATAATCAAAGCACTTCTAATATGCCTATGACTAAACACTGAATTTACTTGAGATGTCCTCACTAATCAGTTCATATGTTCACACTTCATTCTTCAATAATGATCAACAAGAAACTGGAATGATACATGTTACCTGAGAGGTCAAGATGAAAGTCAATGGATGACTGGGAGATAGTTCTCTTTAGACTCCTGACTCCATTCTTCAGCACGAGGTCATAGTCATGCGCATACGTTGAGTTCGCTTTCTCTGGCACGTGAGAAATCCAAGCTACAAGGAACTCAACTTCTTTTTCTCTTTGGTAGGACAGCTCTTGAAACTTTCTTGTTTTGTTTGGTCCGAAGACTTCACTCAACTCGATTGCTTTTCTGATTTTTCTCTTTCACATTTGACTGAATTTCCTTTTTGAGCTTTGCTCTCCAATGTGAATTGCATTTGTTCTTTGAACCGTTGCAATCATCGCCTTCGAATAGCAGCTATGGAGCGCGTTTCGCTCTTTCTCATTATTATCCTTTCAGCGCGAGGCAGGATAGGGGTTACCCACCCATTCCCGGTTACTAGGACTATAGATAGGACGGTTTGTTTTCCCATCCAGCCATTGCATAAACGCTGCAACGATGGAGCGATTAGATGAGGCATTGTGGGCGTACAGGACGGCCTACAAAACACCTATTGGGACTTCTCCTTTCAGACTCGTCTATGGCAAGGCTTGCCACTTGCCGGTTGAGGTAGAGCACAAGGCCTATTGGGCAATTAAATCATGTAATTTGATTTGGCTAGTGCAGGTAGTGAACGAAGGCTACAACTGAATGAGCTGGAGGAGCTGCGTTTGGATGCTTATGAGTGCCAATCAGATTATAAAGCACGCACCAAGCTTTACCATGACAAGTTTATTCTGAGACGCACATTCGACATTGGGCAGAAGGTACTATTGTTTTCATCTAGACTTAAACTTATGCCTGGCAAGTTGCGTTCTCGTTGGACAGGTCCATACACTATTGTCAAAGTTTTCAATCATGGAGCTCTTGAGCTTGAGAAACCAAGTACCGGCGAGAGGTTTGTGGCGAATGGGCAGCGCGTCAAACACTACCATGGGGAAGAAATCCCAGCTGATGAGGAGTTTCAATTGGCCGAACCGGCATGTGCTTGAAATGGAAGGTATCGTCGAGCCAGAGACGTTAAACAAAGGCGCTTGCGGGAGGCAACCCGGTGCTTAATTTTAGAGTTTTAGTGTGAGTCTATTTAGTGTTTAAGAGAGTCATGCATGTTAGAAGTCATTAGAGTCTTAGTTGTTTGAATTGCAATTTTTGGAGTTTTCCATCTCAGTGAGTTACGCTCCTCCAGGCAACATTATTCTGCGCGCCAGCTTAACACTTTAGCAACTTAATGTCTTCTTGGGGCGCTCGATTTAATGTCTTCTTGGGGCGCAATTCTTTCTGATTTTTTTTTTTTATCTTCTCTGGTTTAGCCATGTTAGTCGCTTAATTCTTGTGTGTATCTTGCATGAGCTTCCTTTCCTTACTCTAGATTATACCATGAGGACACGGTTCGATTCGAGTGTGGGGTGGGAAGTTAGTATGCGCGCTACGTTCATCATGTGTGCCTTTGTTAGCTTGCATTAGTTAATAGTAGAGCACGTTAGTTTTTTTTTATGAGTTGCTGAGTTTGTGAGCATTTGCTGCCATGTTTATGAGGATTATGCTACTGAGTTGCTGCTGGATTAATGAGATGATACATTGTGCTGTGATATAAATGCTGATTTTATGAGATGATGCCCTCTCTTTGAAGTTTTGATATGTATGCTTTCCATGAATTCCAAAATATTGTGATGCTTGCGCTTTAATGTTATATGTTCTTTTGAGCTGAGATATTTTAGGATGTGGAGTTGATAGAAATGTCCTAGAGGGACTTGACATTCATTTGGAGGTTCAAAGGATTGGTCGCGTAGCGCACTGTATTTGTGGAGGTTGGTGCTTCGAGTTATGAGGGGTGATATTGACTCCATCATTGCAGTGTTATGCAGTGGTGGGACGGGAAAACAAACCGTCCTATCTCTAGTCCGAGTAACCGGGAATGGGTGGGTAACCCCTATCCTGCCTCGCGCTGAAAGGGCAAGGATGAGAAAGAGCGGGACGCGTTCCTTATGCTGCCATTCGAAGGCTATGATTGGAACGGTTCAAATTGGAGAGCAAAGCTCAAAAAGGACAAGAAGCAAATATTTCACATTGGAAGCTCGTCAAAGAAAAATTAGATTTACAAGAAGTGAAAGAAAAGCAATTGAAAAAAAGAGCAAAGTCCAAAAGCAAGAAATATGTCCTACAAGAAAAGAAAAAAGGTTGATCCTCTCATAACTCGGATTCATCACGTGCCAAAGAAAGCAAATTCAGTTGTATGCGCGTGGCTATGAAGTTGAACCAAAGAGTGGAGTTAGGAGTCTAAAAAGGACTACTCCCAGTCATCCATTAAATCCCATCTCAAGCTTAAAGGTAACATATATCATTCTAGTTCTTGTTGATCATTATTTGAGAATGATTGCGTGCATGTGTTGATAAACTGATTAGGGATGACTTCTCGAGTAATTTCAATGTCTATGTCATGGCATAATAGAAATGATTTGAGTGCTTGCGTATCTTGTTGTTGTTCGGGGACGAACAAGAATAAGTGTGGGGTAGTTTGATGGAGTGTATTTATACGCTCCATTGAGTTATTTATTCCCATAGTTTTATTACATTTTGCGTGAATCGATTACTCTTTTGTAGTGTTTTCGTATCGCAGGTGTGTTCAAGATCGCATCGGATTTTATCGCGTATTTGAAGCACTCACTCAAGATCAAAAAAAGTTAACAGCAGTCAACTCTGCTGGTCAATTGGAAATCAGATATTGGTTCAAGCACATGTGGTTCAATCAAGGTGGTTCAACCCAAAAACCCTAAACCTAAGACATGGACAAATTAGGAAAAGAATCATCTCTCTTCAGCTGGATTTTCGGAACGGCACTGTTCACGGCAGTGGAGGAGCTCTAGAGAGAAGCTGCTGGAAAAGTCGCCGGAAAACACTGTTCACGGCCGGTTACTATTCACTGTTCACTGTTCACTGTTACTATTCACGGCCGCCAGAACACTGTTCACGGCCGGACTTGTTTTGAGTTCAGTTCGTGTATTGTAGTGTGATGAACCTAGTTTCTATTATATTCATGGATATTATGAGTAGCTAAATCAATATTTCAGTTTGGGGATTTATAGTGCAACAATGGTTTGAGATCAATGAATGAATGTTTGAGCTAGTGATTTTATTGCCCTCGTATGTATGAATGAATGAATGCTTGATTGTCAGTTCGGTGCAGCGTAGCGGTGAGCTGAATTGATGTCATTTGTGTTATACTTGATTGGATTGCATTGTTGGGGAGTACCTAGCGGTAGAACCGATTTTGTGGTGTTAGTCGAGTAACTATTGCACTTGTTCGAAAACCTAGCGGTTAAGAATAGGTAGAATTCGATTGTCGACATATCTTTGGCGGGAATGTTGAACTGAGGCAGAATTCATTAGCTTATTCATGTATTCGATCTGTGATAACTGGTTGCATTGTATTCCCCGAACTGATTTTCTTTGAATTGATATCCTCAGTTGTGTTCCTTTTTTTTTTGTGACTTCCGTTTGAACTCCGACTCATTTGCTCTCTTTGGGTTCGACCCTGCTTACCGCTTGCTAGTGTGTTAACAGGAGTTACAAATTCAAATTTGAGGCGCACGACGACGCGCTGTCAAAGCCTCATCCCTCATAACTTGGAATGCCAACCTCCACAAACTCAACGCGCTACGCGACTAATCCCTTGAACCTTTGAATATTTGTCAAGTCCCTCTAGAACAATTTCTGTCAACTCCACACCCTGTAATATCTCAACTAAATAGCACGTCTCGCATCACAGTATTACAGAAATCGTGCAAAGCATACACATCAAAACCTCATAGCATCGAACATCATCTCATAAAATCACAATATCTTCATCGTAGCATACACAAATTTGAAAAAAAAACGTGCCCTAGCTACCACTAATGCATGCTAATAAAGGTAAACGTGCTGACACAACATACTCTACTACCCCACCCCACACTGTTGAACATAGCTGTGTCCTCACAGATCGACTTATGCTCAAGGGCGGGTCATGCAACACACTACCAAATACATAAATGATAAAAAAAAAGAAATAAAGAATAAGAAAAACAGAAACTCCCCTAAAACTCGATAGAGTCGTCTATGGATCCGCTGGGGAATGAGGAAGACTCCTGCGCAATAGCATACTCTGGAGGGATCGGCTGCCCTAGAACCCACCCTGGTGGTGCTGGTACTGGTTGCATCCCAGGTGGCAAGAAATAATCCAACATCCTATAGGCATTGAACGCAGTGTCCAACTGTGCCTGGGCGAAGGCCGGTGGTGGCTGCTCACTATCTCTGGGTGCTCTCCTATGCGCGGCTCTCCTGGAGCCGGCAGTTGAAGACTCAGCCTGCTCTGTCGCTGCTGGCTGCCTGCGGCGCCTGTCTGTCGGAAGCGGCTCATGGTACCTCCGATCCAAATGATATCCCAGGCAAACTGATCAAGTGAGAAAGCTTCTCGGGTGAGAAATGTCGGCGGGACAAAATGGTGCGAATCCAAGACCGGCTGACCATGCAAAGGCGCAACATATAGGTGATAAGGCCTCCGTAGTATATACCTCCGCACGACAACGTCCTCTTCTAGAACTTGCTTAGCACGTCTACAAAATCGAGAGGCGACTGGGTGTGGCAGGAATGAAACATGTGCATCTCGAACAGGGGAACCTTGTCGCCCCCGTTGTCGCGCCCGAAGACTGACCCAGAAAGGAGCTTATGGATATAAAAATACGTCGGGTCACAAATACTGCGCGCCTTGCTGGCGCTATGGTGGTAGACCGTCACAACCAAGGTGAGGTCAGACCAGGTCTCAGAAAATGCTCTCGTCCCCAACGACAAGTTGTAGGTATCCACCTGTCATCCAAATAAGTCGCGCAAGTGCGGTGGGTGAGTGATATGATACTGGCCGCGGTATCTATATCGAATACCGAGATGGTCTTCGCGTCCCACATAATGAAATGATGCCAGAAACTCTCGGACATCTTCTACATCGTCTCTGAATGGATGGTCAAGAGTCCAGGCCAGCCAGCTCTTATGAGCAAGTGTAATACGCGATCGTATAGACCGCTAGCCCGTAGGAACTCTTCGTCGACAAAAGTACTGGCACCGCACTGCTTCCGAGAGAACTGCTCGTAAAGTTCCTCGAATGTAGGGTCTCTGTTTGGTGGCATCCTGAAAATGAAACAAGCAAAAATATGTCAGTCAACTCAATTCAGGAGGGGGCGCGCCAGATGAAGACATTACAAGGCGCGGTCAACCCCTTAATGTATGAACCCGGCGTGCGACTAATGTCTTCGTCCGGCGCGGTAATTCTGCAGATTGAAACGCGCGACAGCTATGAACCCTAATCCATATCAATCCCCAAAATCTCAAAATTAACACCCTAAATCGAAACCCTAGCACCCCAGAACATGTATAAGTAACCTGAAACCAATAGAAACATCCAATTTCGCCCAAAATTGCAGATTAAGCATAAACCCTAAAACTTCCAAAACTTGAGATCCAGTTGAATATTGCACGAATTGAGTAGGGGATAGGATTAAGGAGTACCTGGGGTGTTTAAGCAATTGGAAAACGCCTTCAGATTGTAGTGAAAAACAAAATTTTCCAGTAAGAGTTGACTGGCGTGGAAGGTGAGACAGTTGGGGTTATGAGGCGCACCCCAACCTTTATAGGGTTGAAACACGGCCTGCTAAATATGAGCCGCGCCCCACTCCAACATTATTCGCTCGCCGGCTTCAGACATTACAATAAATAATGTATACTATTGGCGCAGTTTGTAATGTTGCTTCGGACCTCGGTACTTACTGAGATATGCCCTAAACTTGCCTCTAAATAATTTGATCCTTAATGACATTCTAAAAGGGAAGACTCTATGAAACACTAAGTAGACACACACTAAGAATTAAAATGAAAAAAACATCGGGTTGCCACCCGCAAAGCGCCTTTGTTTTACGTCGTTGGCTCGACGGTACCTCAACTCAGTTATCGCCGTGGGGCTCGGCTAGCTAGCATTCTTGAGCATCTGGCTGCGGTCCACCGTAGTAATGCTTCACGCGCTGTCCATTGACCTTGAACCGGTCGCCATTCTTTGGGTTCTCTAGCTCCACCGCCCCGTGATTGAAAATCCGCACCACCGTGTATGGACCTGTCCATCAAGAACGCAACTTGCCAGGCATTAGTCGTAATCATGATGAAAATTAAAGTACTTGCTGGCCAATCTCAAATGTCCTTCGTAGGATGAACTTGTCATGATAGAGCTTAGTCCGCGGCTTGTAGTCTGATTGGCTCTCATAAGCCTCTAGGCGCAACTCCTCTAGCTCACTCAATTGTAGCTTATGCGGCATTCCAGCCTTTCCCAAATCCATGTTGCACTGCTTAAGCGCCCAGTAAGCCCTGTGCTCCATCTCCACCGGTAAATGGCAGGCCTTGCCATACACTAAACGATAAGGAGAGGTTTCGATAGGCGTCTTGTAGGCAGTCCTATATGCCCACAATGCATCATTTAAGCACAAACTCCAGTCCTTCCGTGTAGGCTTGACCATCTTCTCTAAGATTCCCTTGATCTCCCGGTTAGAAATTTCAGCTTGGCCATTTGTCTGCGGATGATAAGCGGTGGATGGACGGTGATGGACATGATATTGTTTCAGTGTGGCAGCCATCATCCTATTGCAGAAATGCGTCCCGTGATCACTGATTATAGCCTTAGGCACTCCGTGTCTGCAAAATATGTTAGTGCAGAGAAAGTCCACCACAGTTTTAGCATCATCACACCGAGTAGCTGATCGCGCGTCGTTGTGCGCGTCAAATATAATTCCTTCCTCTCCCACTAGTACAGCGGTTAAGTAAGGGTCGATCTCCACAGGGAGCAAGTAGTGAGTCTCAGCTAGTAACCTACACTTAAGAAAACGGGGGTTGCGTGAGTGATTGGGGGTTTTGCGCGATGCGCGAATAACAGCGAATATCGTAACTCAGGGAATTGCACTAGACGTGCGCAAGCAGTAGAGATGAAGTACTATATTTATGAGAAGTATTGGGCAGACAATCCTCTATGAATGCATTCCTTATCATCGACTCTAAATGTCTATAGTTTGGGTTCTACTTGGGTTAGTGTCCGGTAAAGGCTTCCTAACACGTGCGCATGTTCCGTTCAAAGTTCATGTGCTATTAATCCTTAGAACTAGACTAAACAGCTGCGAATCCTGTCACAGTAGCAGCTGCCTACCCTAACTCGTTACTCCTAGTTGTCACGGTAAGTTTGCGGTTCAAGGCTTCCCCTACGCATGCAACTAGTTTAACATGCGACAAGCGAGCTACACAAGTAAGTTTGCGGTTCAAGGCTTCCCCTACTCATGCAACTAACTGTCTCAGTACGCGCAGGATTAATACAAATAAATAAACTATGCATTAAGCTCAAGTCTCAAAGGTAATACATCATAGATTCATGCCCGACCAACACTAAGTGTTTAGCTAGACATGCTAGTGGTAAACATCATAAAATAGTAAGTAACAACTACTGAATCCAAGAAAACGGTAGCAAACAGTGCGTGCAGGGTCTTCTCTTGGCTGGCGCAGTCGGCTGGCGCAACTCTCCTTGACAGGTCCGTGTGTTTTCCAGTTCTGCCGCACAGTGCCTCCTTTGAGGCCGTGGTGCTGCCTCTCCGTGCTGTTGTGAAACCCTAGACCTCCTCTCCTTTATATACTGCTCAGGAGGTTCATCTTTGGCAACTTCCAAATCTGGTCATGTTAGGTTTTGGCAATGCTGGATTCTGCGCCTGGCGCACTGCATCGGTTGGCGCATACTGGACTTTGCGCCTGGCGCACGGCATTGGTTGGCGCAATCGGGTAGCGCACCTCTGCTGTCTTTCGCCATTTCTTCTTCTGTTTGCGCCGCTAGCTCCGCAGGCTGATCTTTCACTCCTAGAACGCTGCCTGTTAGCGCGTATCCGACTCAAGGACTCGTTTTACCCTGTAACACAAAAACACTAGAAACGAGTAATCTTGCCCATAAAATATTGCTAACAAGCATAGGGTTATGATCTAAATAATGTGTATAACTAGGCTCTATCAAACCCCCCACACTTGCCCCTTGTTCGTCCCGAACAAGTACTGAAACGCGGATACAATTACCTTTTCTGGAGTCTAGCGCACAGCCTTGCACTATGGCGCAAAATGCACAGTTGCTCAACTTGTGCTGCTCTATCACCTGCGCACAACTGCACTCAATAGTTCTAATATAATAATCCCGAAATTTCATTACCTCTCAGCCGGGATGAAGATCTTTGGATGACTGGGAGATAGCTCTTCTTAGGCTCCTGGTTGTCAGCTCCCGCTCCGAAGATAGGTATATGGTTTCTTGCGCGAGCTTCTTCCAGTGCGTGATTCGTTCGCACACTTCCTGGGAACCTGAGCCTTTGATGATATCCTTGTGGTCTTGCGCACGCAGGTACTAAGTAGTGCGCATGCTGATTCTTTGTAACGCAAATCATCTGCTTCTGCTGGTATTTTTTCTTTTGTACAGCTTCCTTTCCAATTTGTTTTATTCCCAGAACAGTTCCAATCTCAGCCTTCGGATAGCAGCTATGGAACTCGTTCCGCTCTCCCTCCTTGGTCTGTCTGCGCCGGTCGGCGCACGCGTTTGCAACCGCGCCCGCTTTCCTTAGCTCGGCTTCCAGAGAGAAGGTGGTCTGTTTTCCCACCTCGCCACGCTTTGGGTATTTCGCCTTTGGCATCTGCGTGACTGAGCGCGCTCTTTTGTTCCGAAGGTTGCGAAGCACCGGCCTCCACTAGCGCACTCGACCATATACCTCGCCTTCGAAGCACAAGCGACTAACCGCCTCTCTGGAGCATTTCTATCAACTCCACATCCCCTGTATATCCCAACTAACAGGAGCAGAAAAAACGAAAAAATTAAACTAAAACAGTAGATAGCAGTGCACACAATACGGATAGCGCAAAACAAGCTGGTGTGCATGCGCATCCTGCACCTTAGCGCACTACTGCTACTATTCTCTTCAACTTAAACTAAGCTACACTAGAATGCTCAAAAACGTGAAATGTAAGTGTAACGCTCCCCCCCACACTTGATCAGAGACGTGTCCCCACGACTCAAGCTCAAGCGCACGGAGGCTGCGCACATGCAAAATGACAAGTCCTAAACTGCCTAACAGAAACACTAAAAACTAAAAAGAAAAATATGTAAAAATAAAAACAAGTCGGGTTACCTCCCGACAAGTGCCTTTGTTTAACGTCGTTGGCTCGACTGTACCTCGTTATGTTCCAAAACGTGTGTCTGCGACCTCCCCCACTCTTGCTCCTGAATGTCCCTACGCCAGTGCGTGTATTGCGTTTTCCTGGGTCCTGCGCAACGGGTGAAAAGGGTAGTCAGTATGTGATAAATCATGCGTAACGAGGATAGATGCAGAGGAAGAAGAGATATATAAGCAATAGGTTCCAGTTCTCCCTCTGGTGCATCCGGTGGTGCGTCTGGCGGAGGCTCTGGCGCAATGCTCATGCGCCATCCAGTTTGAATGCGCTTGGGAACTAGCTCGCCCTGCGCATCTGCAACCAAGTCGTCTATGCTGCCCATCGCGTGCACTGTAGCGTCTTCATGAGGGTGCTGCATTCCTTTGAATATGTCGAAGTAGATCTCTTTCCTATCAACCTCCATGGACAGCGTGCCCCTCCATACGTCTATCTTCGTGCGCGCGGTCATCAGAAACGGTCTGCCTAGGAGGATCTGCGCACTGCTGGCGCTTGATTCACCCTCCATTTCGAGCACGTAAAAGTCTGCCGGGAACACCAGCTCTCCTACTCGGACGAGGACATCTTCTATCATGCCTGCAGGTTGTTTGCACGATTGATCTGCTAGCTGGATTGTGAGACCTGCAGGTTTTAGTGGTCCAAGGCGCAAGGTCGCATAGAGAGAATATGGTAATAAATTGATTGATGCGCCTAAATCGATCATGCAATTGCTCACTGTGGTCTTACCTAGCGTGCATGGAATAGTAAATGTACCTGGATCTCGGCACTTAGGTGGTACCTTTTGTTGCACGATCGCTGAAGCCTGCGCATTTAGCATTACCTGTGCGCATTCACCCTGCTTGTTTGTGGCTGGCATTTCTGGTTGCACTTCTTGCTCTGGTTGCGCATTCTGATCTGCTGGAACTGGGACCTGCGCAACTGGTTGCGCGGGCGCCTGCGCGGTCTGCTCTGTTCCTACTGTGCGCCCAGTCCTCAGTGTCACTGCATTGACTCCTCCTTTAGGGTTCTGAATCACTTGCGAAGGCAGGTTGCCATCGCTCTTTTTTAGCTCATCCACCATGGTTGCGATCTGTGATAACTGCTTTTCTATGGATTCGAACCTCTTGTCATACTTTTCGTCATTCTTGCGCACTGTGTCTGCTAGCTGCCCCATGATATCTTCCAAGGATCGCTTTGGTTGCTGATTGTTCTGCGCTGGTGCGTCTGTGCGGCGATGCGGTGGATTGTAGGGTGCAGCTTGTTGCGTCTGCTGTGGCGCGTGCTGATCAGTGGGCTGCCTCTGGAAATTGTTCTCTTCTCTCCATCTGAATCCATTTGCAGCAAGCCCAAAGCGCGGCTGATTCTGCCTCTGCGGTCCTCTGTTGTCCCATCCTCCAAGGGCATTTACATCTCCAGTTTCTTCAAAAAGTGTTGGGCATTCGTCTGTCTTGTGCTCAGTGGACCTGCAGAATTCACATACCTTTGGCGCAGCTGGTTGTGCGCTCTGCGCACTCATCAGCTTCTGCAGCATGGCCTTCATTTCTTTGATCTCAGCGCTTGCCTCTACCTGATGCACAGAACGATTACGACTACTTTCAAGTGTCAATTGATGTCTTACCTGCCCAGCAGATTCTTCTATCAGCTGCCATGCATCCTCCGGGTACATGTTGCAAATGTCCCTTCCTGCGCATGCATTCAGTAGTCGCAGCTCCATGGGCAGCAGTCCATTCAGAAAGTTCTCTATCAGCACATTCTGGGGAAGCCCGTGATTGTAGCAGTTGGCTTCCAGCTCCCTGAAACGCTCGTAGTATTCTGACAGAGACTCCCCTGCGCCTTGCCTTGGCGCGGCCAATTCCCTTCTGAGCAGCGCAATCTTCGCTGCTGGGTAGAATTTATCTAAGAACTTCTTCTGCAGCTGCTCCCATGTGTGAATAGATCCTGCAGGTAAATTCATTAGCCAGTGTCTAGCTGTATCACTTAGTGAGAATGGAAATGCCTTCATTTTTAGCGCTTCATCGCTTTCTCCTTCGGTCTTCATGTTTTCGCAAATGACCAGGAACTCTCGCACATGCTTGACTGGATTTTCATTGTTCATCCCGTGGAACTTGGGCATGTGATGGATGAGTGAGCTCCTTAGCTCGAAGTGACCGCCTGGTGGAAGCACGATGCACCATGGCTGGTTAACAGTGATAGGGGCCGACATCTCGCGCACTGTTCTGCGTCGCGCGGCTTGTGGCACGGGCGGCGCATGATACACCTCAGCGGCCCTCCTTGCTTCAACCTCGCGCTCCACTTCCTCTCTGAATAGGGCTGCGCGGTTATGTGCCCTTGCTTCCTCTGGGGTTCTGTCTCCCAGGTTATCTCCAACCACACTGTTATCCTCCATGTCCTGATCCAAACTCAAGAAACGAAATTAAATGGCAACGAGGTTGTTGCGTCTGTCAGTGCGCAACTAGAATCTGCGCAGCGCAACTGTTTCAAGGTTGCGCAGGCTGATGTGATTGCGCGCTGTCAGAAAACAACAACGAGAAAACAAAAACAAAATGAAATAACTAAAATGAGAAATGTAAGCTAGCTAAAACTTAGCTGTGTTGCTCCCCGGCAACGGCGCCAAAATTTGATCGCGCGTCGTTGTGCGCGTCAAATATAATTCCTTCCTCTCCCACTAGTACAGCGGTTAAGTAAGGGTCGATCTCCACAGGGAGCAAGCAGTGAGTCTCAGCTAGTAACCTACACTTAAGAAAACGGGGGTTGCGTGAGTGATTGGGGGTTTTGCGCGATGCGCGAATAACAGCGAATATCGTAACTCAGGGAATTGCACTAGACGTGCGCAAGCAGTAGAGATGAAGTACTATATTTATGAGAAGTATTGGGCAGACAATCCTCTATGAATGCATTCCTTATCATCGACTCTAAATGTCTATAGTTTGGGTTCTACTTGGGTTAGTGTCCGGTAAAGGCTTCCTAACACGTGCGCATGTTCCGTTCAAAGTTCATGTGCTATTAATCCTTAGAACTAGACTAAACAGCTGCGAATCCTGTCACAGTAGTAGCTGCCTACCCTAACTCGTTACTCCTAGTTGTCACGGTAAGTTTGCGGTTCAAGGCTTCCCCTACGCATGCAACTAGTTTAACATGCGACAAGCGAGCTACACAAGTAAGTTTGCGGTTCAAGGCTTCCCCTACTCATGCAACTAACTGTCTCAGTACGCGCAGGATTAATACAAATAAATAAACTATGCATTAAGCTCAAGTCTCAAAGGTAATACATCATAGATTCATGCCCGACCAACACTAAGTGTTTAGCTAGACATGCTAGTGGTAAACATCATAAAATAGTAAGTAACAACTACTGAATCCAAGAAAACGGTAGCAAACAGTGCGTGCAGGGTCTTCTCTTGGCTGGCGCAGTCGGCTGGCGCAACTCTCCTTGACAGGTCCGTGTGTTTTCCAGTTCTGCCGCACAGTGCCTCCTTTGAGGCCGTGGTGCTGCCTCTCCGTGCTGTTGTGAAACCCTAGACCTCCTCTCCTTTATATACTGCTCAGGAGGTTCATCTTTGGCAACTTCCAAATCTGGTCATGTTAGGTTTTGGCAATGCTGGATTCTGCGCCTGGCGCACTGCATCGGTTGGCGCATACTGGACTTTGCGCCTGGCGCACGGCATTGGTTGGCGCAATCGGGTAGCGCACCTCTGCTGTCTTTCGCCATTTCTTCTTCTGTTTGCGCCGCTAGCTCCGCAGGCTGATCTTTCACTCCTAGAACGCTGCCTGTTAGCGCGTATCCGACTCAAGGACTCGTTTTACCCTGTAACACAAAAACACTAGAAACGAGTAATCTTGCCCATAAAATATTGCTAACAAGCATAGGGTTATGATCTAAATAATGTGTATAACTAGGCTCTATCAGTAGCCTTAGCCTCTACCCACTTAGACACATAATCTACAGCCACTAAAATGTATAAATAACCATGTGATGCAGAAAATGGACCCATAAAATCAATGCCCCATATATCAAACACTTCATCAACGACAATAGGCATCCGAGGCATCTTATTTTTAGCGGATATGTTTCCTACCCTTTGACATCTATCACATCGTTTGCAGTGCTCATATGAATCTCTAAAGATGTGTGGCCAGTAAAATGCAGTGTCTAATATTTTCCTAGCTGTTCTTTTTAGGGCCAAAATGACCACCACATGCATGCTCATGACAGAAACTAAGCATAGAAGAAACCTCATCATCAGGGATGCACTCCTAAGTATTTGGTCTAGGCCTATTTTCCACAAAAAGGGATCATCCCATATATAGTATCTAGCATCATGCTTAAGTTTCAAACATTGAGCATTAGAGAAAAGAGGTGGGCATTTACCTCCGACCAGGTAGTTCACTATGTGAGCGTACCATGGAATTTTACCTGTGATGGCATAGAGGTGCTCAGCTGGAAATGTCTAAGTAATCTGTCCAACTTCCTCCTCTCTCACTAATCGACTCAGATGGTCAGCAATTGTGTTCTCAACTCTCTTCTCATCCTTAATTTCGAGGTCAAATTCTTGAAGCAGCAAAATCCAACGAATCAGGTGCGGTTTAGCCTCCTTCTTTGTCATCAAGTACCTAATAGCAGCATGATCAGAAAACACAATTACTTTAGTACCCAATAAATAAGATCTGAATTTTTCTAAAGCAAAGACAATAGCTAGTAATTCTTTCTCGGTGGTGGAATAATTTCACTATGCGGCGTCCAAGGTACACGAAGCGTAGTAAATGACAACTGGCTTCCTGTCTACTCTCTGTCCGAGCACTGTTCCCACAGCATAGTCGCTGGCATCGCACATAATCTCGAATAGCTGGCTCCAATCAGGTGCTCGAATAATAGGCGCACTGGTTAGCGCCATTTTCAGCTAGTCGAATCCTTGCCTGCATTTATCTGTAAACTCAAACGGCATATCTTTCTGCAGCAAGTTAGATAAGGGCAGGGCTTTCTTGGAAAAATCCTTAATAAAAAGAAGGTAAAAACCAGCATGCCCAAGAAATGATGGTAGTAAACATCATAGAAATAGTAAATAACAGCTAAAGTATCCAAGAAAACAGTAACAAGCAGGTGCGTCAGGTTGCTGTGTCTCGGCTCGCGCAGTCAGCTAGGGCAGGTCCTCTCAGCAGCTCGTGTGTTTTTCAGTTCTGCCTCTCTCTCGTGTGTTGTGATGTGTCTGTGTTCCTCCCTTCAAACCCTAGCCTTCCTCTCTTTATATACTGCTCATGAGGTCCAAGGACGGCCTTGGCAACTTCCAAATCCGTTGGTGTCAAGATTTGGAAACACCACTATCTTGCGCATAGGGAACTGCACACATTGGTTAGCGCAATCGGTCTGCACACCGTAGTCGACTCTGCCACTTCCTATCTTGTTTGCGCTGCTAGCTCTGCAGGCTGTGTGTTGCGCTCCTTAAACGCTGCCTGTTAGCGCGTATCCGACTTAGGCCCTCGTTTCGCCCTGGAATACAAAAACACCGGAAACCAGTAATCTTGTACACAAAATGATGCAAACAAGCATAGTGTTAGGATCTAAACAGCGCGTATAAATAGGCTCTATCAAAGACCCTTCTTTCTCAACCTCAACGGTTGTGTTGACAACTTTGGTCTTCGCTTGGGGTTCTTCTAAGACTCTTCCGCTCTTTAGGGTGATGGCATTTATGGTTTCGGAAGAGTTCACATCCGGTTGAGAAGGCAATTTCCCTTGATATTTTGAGGAAGAACTCGCTTGTTGAGCAATTTGGGTCTCAAGCATTTTGTTATGTGCTTGCAATTGGTCGAGTCTTTGAAGGATGAGTTGGTTATCCTTTTGTTGTTGAGCTTGAGTTGCGGCCAATTGCGCGACAATGGATAATAGGGATGGTTCCTCTTGGCTAGGCCTCTCCTCATTTCTTTGGTAAGGAGCTTGCCCTTGTTTCCTTGGTGGGAATCCCGGAGGTGTAGGCTTTGGCTCATTGTTGATGGGCGCTCTGATGGGGAGTATTTATACGACTCGCTAAACCATTTAAACCCAACTATTTCGACATGTTTTGATGTGAACAGTTACCTCTTAGTGTTGTTTGCATTTCAGGTGTTCGGAATACATGAGAAGAGATTTGCGGCTCAAAACGGTGTTTTTATGGAAGAAATCGGCGTTGGCGGAAATGGGAGTGCACTGCAGTGAGTCGCGCGCCAGCAGGCAACATTAGTGTCGCGCGCCGAGAGTTAATGTATTCGTTGGGCGCGCGGAATAATGTCTTCATGGGGCGCGCTAGGCTTATGATGACGTCAGCAGTTGGGCCCGCGGCCCGAAATCAATTTTACAGCCCGATCTCAATTAGGGTTTCGGAAGATTGGGACGGAGTTGACGACGACACAGAAAAAGTTTTGGGACGACGGAGGTTTGACGGAGACGGCGGACGAAATTTTGCAGATTGCGTGAACAGTACTCCCGGCGTGAACAGTACTCCCGGCGTGAACAGTGTTTCCGGCGGTGAATAGTGATCGTGAACAGTATTTTTTTATGTTTTTCAGTTTAATGTATTTTGCAATTATGAACATGAGTAGTTAAACTTTTATTTCAGTTTAGGGTTTTCAATTGGTGACATTCATGTTTGAGACTTGGTTCAATGCATATTTCTATTCATTCGTAAGTTCTGGATCTTAATTTGCCTGAATTGTATTGCACGGTTAGCGTATACTTTGTCGTGAAACTATCCGTTTAACAATTCTGATTATTAACTCTTGTTGAAGCTTTGTCGTGGAAGCAAGTAGTAGAATCCAGGCTCCGTATCACCTTTGTCGGGATACTCTAGATTATTACCTTTGTCGGGATGATCGCATGTTTGATTAGAATAGCTATCCTTAGAAGTCAATGATAACAGTCACTATTGAATTCCCTGAGCTGAATATTTCTCTCGATTGACATTCGTACTTTTATTACATTCGTTCTTGCGACCACTCACTCAAAACCCCCCCTTTAGTTCCGTATTCACAGGAAACCGCTTCACAGTCAGTTCTCTTGGGTTCGACCCTTGCTTGCCGCTACACTAGCTAGAGCTTGGAATTATAAATACAAGTTTGGCGCGCACAACGACGCGCGTCACGCTCTCCTCGGAAAGTTTGGGTCTTCATGGAACCTTACATGTTGAGGAGGGTTCCTTGGTTGGTAGGGAGGATTTCTTGGTTGATACCCACTTGATTGAGGTGGCACATAAGCTCTCTCTTGGTTCCTCACAAGATAGCTAACATCTTCAAATTCATCCGCATGTTTGGCGGTGCAAGAATCTTCGTCATGCGACGGGTTAGCGCATATGCTACAAGCTTGCGGATGTTCTCTTCTCTTGTTCAAATTCATGTTCCCAATAGATTGTGCCAAGGAATTTACCGTCTTTGCAAGGGAGTTGAAATCTTCCTTTGTTACGGCCTTAGAGGTTTCCTCCTTGCTCTTTTTCTTCAAGTGGTTCCTTTCACCACCCCATTGATGCAAATTTCGTGCAATCTTTTCGATGATCTTGAAACCATCGGTAGCCGTTAAGTCCATCATTGCTCCATTACTCGCATGGTTGATGCGCGCGTCGTTGTGCGCGTCAAATTTATTCCTTCCTTCTCCACTTAGTATAGCGGCTAAGTCAGGGTCGATTCCACAAGGAGCAAGTAGATTAGCTCTAACTAGTAACCTACACTTACGAAAGTTGGGGTGTGAATGATTGGGTTGCGCAGGTGCGCGAATGACAATAGTTAACGCAGGAATTGCACTAAACGTGCACAGGCAGTAGTGATTAAGTACTATGACTATGAAAAGTATCGGCGCAGACAATCCTCTATGAATGTATTCCTTATCATCGACTCTAAACGTCTATAGTTCGGTTTACTGATGTTAGTGTCCGGTCAAGGCTTCCTAACATGTGCGCATGTTCCGATCAAAGTTCATGAGCTATTAATTCTTAAGACTAGTCTAAGCAGCTACGAATCCTGTCACAGTAGCAACTGATTATCCTAGCGCGTTACTCCTAGTTGTCACCGTCAAGCTACCAACTAGTTTAACATATAACAAACAAGTAGCAAGAGTAAGATTACGGTTCAAGGCTTCCCCTACTCATGCAACTAGCTGTCAACCGTGTGCACAGAATTAATACAAGCAAACAAACTATGCATTAAGCACTAATCTCAAAGGAAATACTCATAGAATCATGCCCAACCGATACAAAGCGTTTAGCTAGACATGCTAGTAGTAAACATCATAGAAACAGTAAATAATAGCTAAAGTATCCAAGAAAACAGTAACAAGCAGGTGCGTGCAGGTTGCAGTATCTCGGCTGGCGTAGTCGGCTAGCGCAGATCCTCTCAGTAGGCTAGTGTGTTTTTCAGTTCTGCCTCTCTCTCGTATGCTGTGGTCCTCTATGTGTGTATCAAACCCTAGCCTTCTTCTCTTTATATACTGCTCATGAGGCCCAACCTTGGCAACTTCCAAATCTGGTGGTGTCAAGATTTGGAAACACCACTATTCTGCGCATGGCGCACTGTACATTGGTTAGCGCAATCGGTCTGCGCACCGTAGTCGACTCTGCCACTTCCTATCCTGTTTGCGCTGCTAGCTCCGCAGGCTGAGTGTTGCGCTCCTTAAACGCTGCCTATTAGCGCGTATCCGACTTAGGCCCTCGTTTAGCCCTGAAATACAAAAATACTGGAAACCAGTAATCTTGTACACAAAATAATGCAAACAAGCATAGGGTTAGGATCTAAATAGTGTGTATAAATAGGCTCTATCAAACCCCCCACACTTGCCCCTTGTTCGTCCCGAACAAGCAGTCAAGCACGGATACCATTACCTCTCTGGATTCTAGCGCTCAGTCTTGCACTTTAGCGCGATCTGCACTACCATTCACCTTGTGCTGCTCTACCACCTGCGCGCATCTGCCTTCAACAGTTTTAATATAACAATTTCGCAATTCGTTACCTCTCAGCGGGGATGAAGATCGTTTCGGATGGCTGGGAGATAGCTCTTCATAGGCTCCGGGTTGTCAGCTTTCACTTCGAAGACGGGTATATGGTTAATAGCGCAAGCTTCTTCCGGTGCGTGATTCTTCCCCGCACTTCCTGGGAACTCGAGCCTTTTTGATGATTTTCTTGTGAATCTTGCGCAAGCTGGTACGTATTGTGCGCATGCTGGTTTCTTTAGCGCATATCACCTGCTGGTTTTTTTTCTTTTTCTTTTGTACAGCTTCATCTATAGTTCCTATGTTCCCAGAACGATTCCAGTCTCGGCCTCCGGATAGCAGCAATGGAACAACGCTCCGCTCTCCCTCCTTGGTCTATTTGCGCAGGTCAGCGCATGCGTTTACACCCGCGCCCGCCTTCCCTCGCTCGACTTCCAGAGGAAAGGTGGTATGTTTTCCCACCTCGCCATGCTTTGGGTATTCGCCTTCGGCATCTGCGTGGCTGAGCGCGCTCTCTTGTTCCGAAGGTCGCGAAGCACCGGCCTCCACTAGCGCTCTCGACCATATACCTCACCTTCGAAGCAAAGACGACTAACCGCTTCTCTAGAGCGTTTCTGTCAACTCCACATCCCCTGTATATCCCAACTAACAGGAGCAGAAAAAATGAAAAAAATATACTAAAACAGTTGATAGCAGCGCATGCAAGATGGATAGCGCAAAACAAGCTGAAAAGTGTGCGCAACCCGCACACTAGCGCACCACTGCTATTATTTCCTTCAACTAAACTAAGCTACACTACAAAGCTCAAAAAACGAAAACGTGAAATGTAAATGTAACGCTCCCCCCCCCCCCACACTTAAACAGAGACGTGTCCCCACGACTCATGCTCAAGAGCACGGAGAACGCACACATGCATGCAAGCAAAACAAAGAATATAAGAAAGAAAACATATAGTCAGCGTAGCAACAATATAGTAAGGGGTCACAAAATATTCAGCACAATATTCAGCAAAATATAGCAACAGTTTTCAAAAGATAAGAAAAGAAACCACCCGAAAGAAATGCGCGCCCCACTGCAGCCCTAGATATCCTCGGAGCTGGACTCAGCCGCTGATCCGTGCGCCTCCTCATCTGAAGAATCAGTCACATACTCGGTGCTGGAGGCTGGCGGCACTACAGAAATGGCGGCGGGCTGAGCCACGAGGTCGTCCTTTGAGATAGGATCCCATAGTGAATCTGAGCTGGAACTTATGATGGGATCGGCTTCAGGGGACCTCTGAATAGAAGGCTGTGCAGGGGGTGCTGAAGTTGCTGGTACTGGGTCTACTGCTAGGGTGGGCTCTGCTGCTGGGGCTGGCTCTGCTGCATGGACCGGGGACTGGGTAGGAGGGCTGGCTGGCTGGCGCGGCTCGCTGGGGGATCTTGGGGGCGGCCTACGCAAGCTGAGGAGAGGGGGGATAGAATCTGCAAATCTCCACCCTGATGGTGGGCTCATGCTCAAATCTGCCCCCTCTGGCGCTAAATACTCGAGCACGCGCATGACGTTGAACATCATGCGCTGCTCATCTGATACCTCCTCAGGCGCCTCCTCTGCCTCTATCCTGGGGCGCTTTCCTTGTGCACGCGGGGGAGAATCCTCAATGGCAATGGTAACTGGCTCCCCCTGCGGTGCACTCGCCCTCCGGCGCGCTCCAGTCTGCGCACGGGTCCTCATGCGCCTGACTGGAGGCGCAACTGGCTCTGGGGCCTCGTCCCTCTCCATTTCCTCTGTAGCCTCCTCTGGTTGCGCGCTGCTTTCTGCTCTTTGTCTCGGCGCTCTGGCCGGCTGCAGCTGGTACGAATCCTGTCACAGTAGCAACTGATTATCCTAGCGCGTTACTCCTAGTTGTCACCGTCAAGCTACCAACTAGTTTAACATATAACAAACAAGTAGCAAGAGTAAGATTGCGGTTCAAGGCTTCCCCTACTCATGCAACTAGCTGTCAACCGTGTGCACAGAATTAATACAAGCAAACAAACTATGCATTAAGCACTAGTCTCAAAGGAAATACTCATAGAATCATGCCCAACCGATACAAAGCGTTTAGCTAGACATGCTAGTAGTAAACATCATAGAAACAGTAAATAATAGCTAAAGTATCCAAGAAAATAGTAACAAGCAGGTGCGTGCAGGTTGCAGTATCTCGGCTGGCGCTGTCGGCTAGCGCAGGTCCTCTCAGTAGGCTCGTGTGTTTTTCAGTTCTGCCTCTCTCTCGTGTGCTGTGGTCCTCTATGTGTGTATCAAACCCTAGCCTTCTTCTCTTTATATACTGCTCATGAGGCCCAACCTTGGCAACTTCCAAATCTGGTGGTGTCAAGATTTGGAAACACCACTATTCTGCGCATAGCGCACTACACATTGGTTAGCGCAATCAGTCTGCGCACCGTAGTCGACTCTGCCACTTCCTATCTTGTTTGCGCTGCTAGCTCTGCAGGCTGAGTGTTACGCTCCTTAAACGCTGCCTGTTAGCGCATATCCGACTTAGCCCCTCGTTTCGCCCTGAAATACAAAAACACTGGAAACTAGTAATCTTGTACACAAAATAATGCAAACAAGCATAGGGTTAGGATCTAAATAATGTGTATAAATAGGCTCTATCAATGGTCCATATGGTTCCTTGCATCTTGGTCCATCCCATCGTAAAAGCTTTGCAATAATTGCCACTTGTTGAATACATAGCTAGGGCACAATTTAATCAAACCAAACTTCATTCAATGCGATAAATTAGAGTTCTACATCATATCCAATCCTAGGGGATCCATTTAATCCCCAACCACAAGAGCAACTACTCACTCATAATGAGTGTGCACAAATACATGACAACTAAGGGAAACATCAATGTAAATACAAAGCTAGGGTTTAAGAGAGGTTGATGTAGAATCTTCAATCCAAACTTCAATCTTCAATCAAGCTTCATCTTCTTCGAGTTCAAGTCGCCTAGGGTTGCAAAAAGTATGGAAGCTCTCTTTCTTCACTTCCATCTCATTCTATTTATACATTTTGAAGATTTCCAAAAAGTGCCCGAAGTGACCGAATCAGGTGATTCGGTCACTGTCCATGTGATTCGCTCGAATCTTTTGTTCAGTGCTATTTTGAGTTTGGGCGAATCACTTATCCCGGCCGAATCACTTTTTGATTCGGTCACACCCTCGTGTTGATACGGTCAAACGTCTTGTGGAGCTCAACTGATTAGGGCACCTCATGGGCGAATCACACTGTTATCCTCCATACCCTGTTCTGAATCTCAAAGAAAATGAAATTAAAAGATAACTAATGTTGTTGCGTCTGTCAGTGCGCAACTAGAATCTGCGCAGCGCAACTGTTTCAAGGTTGCGCAGGCTAATGGTGATTGCGCGCTGTCAGAAACAACAACGAAAACAAAACAAACTGAAATAACTAGTTACTAAAAAAGGAAAAAAACGTAAACTAACTAGAACTTAGCTGTGTTGCTCCCCGGCAACGGCGCCAAAATTTGATCGCGCGTCGTTGTGCGCGTCAAATATAATCCTTCCTCTTCCACTTAGTACAGCGGTTAAGTAAGGGTCGATCTCCACAGGGAGCAAGTAGTTCAGTTCTAGCTAGCAACCTACACTTACGACAATGGGGGGTGTGTGAGTGATTGAAATGCGCGATGCGCAAGTGAACAGTAACTAGTGTAACGCAGGAAATTTGCACTAGACGTGCGCAAGCAGTAGAGATTAAATACTATGATTATGAGAAGCATTGGGCAGACAATCCTCTATGAGTGCATTCCTTATCATCGACTCTAAACGTCTATAGTTTTCGGTTTACTTGGGCTAGTGTCCGGTCAAGGCTTTCTAACACGTGCGCATGTTCCGTTCAAAGTTCATGTGCTATTAATCCTTAGAACATAGACTACAACAGCTGCGAATCCGTTCAAAGTAGCAACTGATCACCCTAGCTCGTTACTCCTAGTTGTCACCGTAAAGCTATCAACTAGTTTAACATATGACAAGCAAGCAACACAAGTAAGATTGCGGTTCAAGGCTTCCCCTACTCATGCAACTGGCTGTCTCCGTATGCACAGGATTAATACAAGTAAGTAAACTATGCATTAAGCTCAAGTCTCAAAGAAAATACATCATAGATTCATGCCCAACCAACACTAAGAGTTTAGCTAGACATGCTACTGATAAACATCATAGAATAGTAAATAATGACTAATGTGTCTGAGAAAACAGAAGCAAACAGTGCGTGCAGCTTGTCTTCTCGGCTGGCGCAGTCGGTCTGGCGCAAATCCTCTCAACACGTCCGTGTGTTTTCCAGTTCTGCTGCGCAGTGCCTCTTGGTGATCTCTGATGCGTCTCCAGAAAGTCTCTTGTTCCTCTCTCCTTGTTGCCCTAGCCTTCCTCTTGTTTATTTACTGCTTGGGAAGCTCACTTTTGGCAACTTCCAAATCTGGTCACGTCAAGATTAGGCAGTAATGGACTTCGCGCTTGGCGCACGGCATCGGCTAGCGCACCTCTGCTAACTCTCGCCAACTTCTCTCCTGTTTGTGCTACTACCTTCGCAGGCGGATCTTTCACTCCTAGAACGCTGCCTGTTAGCGCGTATCCGACTCAAAGACTCGTTTTGCCCTGTAATACAAAAACACTAGAAACGAGTAATCTTGCTCATAAAATATTGCAAACAAACATAGGGTTAATTATCTAAATAATGCGTACAAATAGCCTCTATCAAACCCCCCACACTTGCCCCTTGTTCGTCCCGAACAAGCACTGAAGCGCGGATACAATTACCTCTTCTGGAGTTTAGCGCACAGTCTTGCACTCTGATGCAAATGCACAATTGCTCAACTCGTACTGCTCTATCACCTGCGCACAACTGCACTCAACAGTTCTAATATAATAATTTCGAAATTCATTACCTCTCAGCCGGGATGAAGATTTTTGGATGGCTGGGAGATAGCTCTTCTTAGGCTCCAGGCTGCCAGCTCTTACTCCGAAGATAGGTATATGGTGGATAACGCAGCTTCTTCCAGTGCGTGATTCGTCCGCGCACTTCCTAGGAACCTGAGCTTTCTGATGATTTCCTTATGGTCTTTGCGCATGTTGATGCTTGTGCGCATGCTGATTCTTTTGTAGCGCGTATAATCTGCTGGTATTTTTCTTTTGTACAGCTTTCTCTTTAATTTCTCACATTCCCAGAGCAGTTCCAGTCTCAGCTTTCGGATAGCAGCTATGGAACTCGCCCCGCTCTCTCTCCTTTGGTCTGTCTGCGCAGGTCAGCGCACGCGTTTACATCCGCGCCTGCCTTCCTTAGCTCGATTTCCAGAGAGAAGGTGGTCTGTTTTCCCACCTCGCCACGCTATGGGTATTTCGCCTTTGGCATCTGCGTGACTGAGCACGCTCTTTTGTCCCGAAGGCTGCGAAGCACCGGCCTCCACTAACGCTCTCGACCATATACCTTGCCTTCGAAGCAAAAGTGACTAACCGCCTCTCTGGAGCATTTCTGTCAACTCCACATCCCCTGCATATCCCAACTAACAGGAAAAAAACGAAAAAATTATACTAAAACAGTAGATAGCAGCGCACGCAATATGGATAGCGCAAAACAAGCTGGAGCGCATGCGCATCCTGCACTCTAGCGCACTACTGCTACTATTCTCTTTAACTTAAACTAAGCTACACTAAAATGCTCAAAAACGTGAAAAGTGAATGTAACGCCCCCCCCCCCCCCCCCCCCCCCCACACTTGAACAGAGACGTGTCCCCACGACTCAAGCGCAAGCGCATGGAGAGCGCACACATGCATGTAATGCAAAAATAAAGAACATAAGAACAAAAACAAATAGTCACACAACATAAACGATAGCACAGGGTCACAAAATATGCGGCACAAATATTCAGCACATAATATCCAATAAGACGCAGCAAAATAAAAGACACCACCCTAAAGAAAACTAATGCTGCTGCCCTCGGCCTTAGAAGTCCTCCGAGCTAGACGCAGCTGCTGAGCCAAGCGCCGCATCCTCTGAAGAATCTGTCACGTAGTCGGTGTCGGAGGCTGGTGGCACTATGGTGAGGGGGTCAGGCGGCGCTACGAGGTCGTCCTCGGAAAGGGAATCCCAAATGGAATCGGAGTCTACGCTGGGATAGGCTATGGGGGACTCCGGAACAGAAGGCCGGGCAGGGGAAACTGCTGGTGGTGGTATTGGTTCTGGTTCAGGGGTGGGTGTTGCTGCGGGGGCTGCCGGTGCTGGTGCTGGTGGTGGTACTGGAGAGGGTTCTGCTGGATGGACGGGGGCTGCTGAGGCTGCTGGGGCTCGGGTAGGAGCGCTGGCTGGCTGGCTAGGGGGACCTGAAGGTGGCCGGTGCAGGCTGAGGAGAGGGGGAATCGCGTCTCCAAATCTCCACCCGGATGGTGGACTCATACGTAAATCCGCCCCCTCTGGCGCTAAGTATTCGAGCACACCCATGACGTTGAACATCATGCGCTGCTCGGCGGTTGCTGCCTCGGGCGCCTCCTCAGCCTCAGTCCTTGGGCGCTTGCCACGTGCACGAGGGGGAGAATCCTCGATGGAAATGGTCACTGGCTCCCCTTGTGGTGCACGGGCCCTCTGGTGCGCTCCAGTCTGCGCCCGGGTCCTTGGGCGCCTGATCAGAGGCACCTCTGGTTCTGAGGCCTCATCCTCCTCCATGTCCTGCGCGGCTGCTGCGCCCTGCGCACTGCTTTCGGCTCTGGGCCGCGGAACTCTGGCCGGCTGCAGGCGGTAGCACCATTCCAACGCGCCATCTTCCTTCAGAGCTACCGCCCTGATCTGCAGCATATGGGCGCGATCGAGAGGGACAGCCGGCACCAAAGTGTGTTCTGGCACCTCGGGCTCTCCATGTAATGCCCGCAACAGGTGCGTTATGACTCCTCCGCAAGTCAGCGGCCCCTTCATGCTGACGCGGCTCCAGTGGTGCACCATGTTCAGGATAAAAAGCACCTTCCGCCCATAGTACAGCCCATTCAAAATGTCCAAATCCAGGAGGCTGATCTTCGGTGCGCCGTTGAAACGGCCAATGACCGCATAGGCGACCATGCGCCACAAGTAGAACAGCCATGGGTCGCGCAGCTCGCGGCCCCTGCTGCGCCCCGCGGCAAATGATGGCCCAGTCGCCATCTCGCGCCAGGCCTCCTGGTTAGTGTGCGTGTCTAAGTCCTCGTCACGCACCTTGGCGCACCCGAACGCGCGCCTCAGCCTCCTTGCCGAGGCTATGAACCAAACACCTCTATGTCTGTACCTGATCTCCTTGTCTCCTGCCTCCAGAGACGCTAAAAACTCGCACGTGTCCTCTTGGTCAGATGCGCTGTTGAGTTCCAACAGCGCTTCCCAGCCTGCGAGCGCCAGCCTCTGCGCCACGAGGTCCGCTAGTCCAACCTCGGCTGATGTACGGAGTCCCGTACATTTCCAGGCTTATAAACGCAGCATACTTGCTGGCGAACGCAGCTGGGGTCTCCTGGTCCTTGGCAGGTCTCATGATGCGCTAGGGCTGCGGTCAACTGTGATCAACACCCTCAACAACTTCAAAAATCCAAACTGCACAGAAATCCCTGAAATTCTCACCGAAGGAGCGCCTACTGCTCGCCTACACAACGCACTAAACAATACTCCAATCGGCGCACTCTACCCCGGTGCGATTTCAAAACCCTAGAAAACTTCTCCTCCGCACAAACCCTAACGGAAGCTGCTCAAATCTGGGGGAGAGGTTACCTGGGGGTAGTGCGGCTGTGTGGTCCTCGAATCACTCTAAACGGACGCTGGGTTGGGCGCTGATCGACGGGCAGAGGTCTGAAGGCGGGGGCTCGTGTGCAACGGTCGAGTGAAAAGTGCTGGATTGTTTCCTAAGTCCTGCCTTATATACTCCCCTGGCTAGCGCATCTGACCTGCGCAGTGCAAGGCGCACGGTCCTGCGCACTACTGCGTGACTAAAAAACTACCAAGTCCGAAACTAGCTAAAAAAAAAACTCAAAGAAAAACAAAACAAGTAGAAAATAAAATATGCAAAAGTAAAAACGTGTCGGGTTACCTCCCGACAAGTGCCTTTTTTTAACGTCGTTGGCTCGACTGTACCTCGTTACGTGCCAAAATGTGTGCCTGCGACCTCCCCCACTCTTGCTTCTGAGTGTTCCTGCGCCAGTGTGTGTGTTGCGATCTCATTGGTCCTGCGCAAAGGGTAAGATGGGAAGTCAGCATGTGATAAATTATGCGTAACGAGGGCAAATGCAGAGGAAGAAGAGATATAAGCAATAGGTTCCAGTTCTCCCTCTGGTACATCCGGTGGTGTGTCTGGCGCAGCAGCTTGCGCATCTATTAGCTCTGGTTCGGCCAAGTCAATGTTGCGTGCTGTGCTATCCCAAGGTTCTCCTAAGTACCGTTTGACTCTCTGCCCATTAACCTGAAAACGATGCCGGTGCCCGTCTTCTAACTCGATTGTTCCGTAGGGGAAAACCTTGGTGACCGTGTATGGTCCCGTCCATTTGCTGCGCAGCTTTCCAGGCATAAGCTTCAGGCGTGATGAGAATAGTAATACCTGGTCTCCTGGTTCAAAAGTGCGTCTGAGGATATGCTTGTCGTGAAAGGCCTTAGTGCGCTCCTTGTAATCGCGCAGTCCCTCATAGGCGTCCAGGCGCAGCTCTTCTAGTTCGTTCAGCTCAAATGCGCGCTCCCTTCCTGCCTCATCCAGGTTCAGGTTGCAAATGCGTAAGGCCCAATATGCCTTGTGCTCGAGCTCTACTGGCAGGTGGCATGCTTTCCCATAGACCAGACGAAATGGTGAGGTCCCAATGGGCGTCTTATGCGCAGTGCGGTATGCCCATAGCGCATCATCAAGGCGCTGGCTCCAATCTTTGCGCGATGGTCTCACAGTCTTTTCTAAGATGCGCTTGATCTCCCTGTTAGAAACTTCGGCCTGTCCATTCGTCTGCGGATGGTAAGCGGTGGACGTCTTGTGGCGCACCCCATAGTGCTTGAAAACTTGCGCCACGACCCTGTTGCAAAAGTGTGTCCCCTGGTCGCTGATTACTGCCTTAGGCACTCCGTACCTGCAAAATATGTTAGTTCTGAGAAAATCAGCGACAGTCTTACCATCATCCTTCCGCGTAGCCTTAGCTTCAACCCATATGGAGACATAGTTTACTGCCACCAATATGTACTCGTAACCTGCAGATGGAGGAAATGGCCCCATGAAGTCGATTCCCCAAACATCGAACACTTCATCCACCAGAATCGGGGTCTACGGCATCTCATTGCGCGCGGATATTCCTCCTGTGCGCTGGCACCTGTCACAATTCCTGCAGTGATTATAGGCGTCTCTAAACAGGTGCAGCCAATAGAATCCGCAGTCCAGGACCTTTCTGCTTGTGCGCTTGGGACCGAAGTGTCCTCCGCATGCGTGCGCATGACAAAACATCAAAACAAAATTAATTTCGTGGTCAGGCACGCAACGCCTCAATATTTGATCTGGTCCTATTCTAAGCATGTAAGGATCATCCCAAAGGTAATGTTTGGACTCATGTTTTAATCGCATGCACTGAGTTTTATTAAAATGCGGAGGAAACGTACCTGTGACCAGGTAATTTGCGATGTGCGCATACCATGGTACCTTACCTGTCAGCGCCATCAGATGCTCGTCAGGGAATGTTTCCGTGATCTGCCCTGGTTCCTCCTCTTTCACGATCCTGCTCAGGTGATCAGCAACTGGATTCTCCGTGCCCTTCTTGTCTTTGATCTCCAAGTCAAATTCCTGGAGTAAGAGCACCCAGCGCATCAGGCGCGGCTTGGTTTCTTTCTTGGCCATGAGGTAGCGGATAGCTGCGTGGTCAGTGTAGATGATGACTCTTGCGCCCAGAACATATGCTCGGAACTTCTCCAGCGCAAATACAATTGCCAGAAGCTCTTTCTCCGTGGTGGTGTAGTTCCTCTGCGCAGAGTCCAGCGTGCGCGATGCATAGTAAATGGCATGCGGCTTCTTGTCTACGCGCTGCCCCAAGACTGCACCTACTGCATAATCACTTGCGTCGCACATCAGCTCAAACGGCAGGTTCCAGTCTGGTGCACGCATTACTGGCGCACTGGTCAGCGCTTCTTTCAGCTTATCAAACGCAGCCCTGCACTCATCAGTAAAGTCGAAGCACACATCTTTTTGCAAAAGGTTAGACAGGGGTATACAAATTTTAGAGAAATCTTTGATAAAACGCCTGTAGAACCCAGCATGCCCTAAGAATGATTTCACGTCGCGCACGTTGGTGGCATAAGGTAGATTAGAAATAAGATCTATCTTAGCTTTGTCTACCTTGATCCCCTCCTCTGAAATGATATGACCTAGTACTACTCCGTGCGTTACCATGAAATGACATTTTTCGTAATTTAGCACTAAGTTCTTAGAAATGCAGCGCGCTAAGACTTTATCTAGATGTGTTAAGCATGCATCAAAGGTACTTCCATATACGGTAAAATCATCCATGAACACTTCTATGCATATACCAATTATATCAGAGAAAATGCTCATGACAAGGCGTTGGAACGTACCTGGCGCGTTGCACAGCCCAAAAGACATGCGCTGAAACGCAAACGTACCGAACGGGCATGTGAATGTGGTCTTCTCTTGATCTTCCGCAGCTATGGGTATCTGGTTGTACCCTGAATATCCATCCAAGAAACAAAAATAAGGTTTACCTGCTGATGAGCGGGCAAATAACCTTATATTTGTCCACATTTTTCCCTTACTTCTTGTTTGTTCCGCAATTCTATTAAGCCATTTTGATGATTTCTTCGTCCATTTCAGGTTAAAATTATGTATCTCGCAATACGAAGTGGCCCGAAGAAAATCTAGACGAATTCCGGTCAACCAAGATCAAAAGAAGCAAAGCTGAGCAAACTGCAGAAGTGATTCGGCCGAATCACTAGTGATTCGCCCACCAGCTTGACCGAATCACCCTCAGCTGCCCGAATTGACCTGATCCGGGGAAGTCCTGAAGGTTTGACCGAATCACATAATGGGTGTGACCGAATCAATGGTGATTCGGCCAGGACAAGTGATTCGCCCAGTCAAGAAGCTACTGAACAGATGATTCGGCCGAATCATATGTGATTCGCCCAGGGGTGCCCGAATCAGTTTAGCTCCACAAGGCGTTTGACCGTATCAAAACAAGGGCGTTTGACCGAATCAAAAGTGATTCGGCCAAGAAAAGTGATTCGCCCAAACTCAAAACAGCACTGAGAAAAAGATTCGAGCGAATCACATGGGCATTGACCGAATCAAGTGATTCGGTCACTTCGGGCACTTATTGGAAATCTTCACAAAGTATAAATAGAAGGAGATAGAAGTGAAGAAAGGGAGCTTGCTTTTCTCTCAACCCTAGACGACAAGTTCCCACTTTTTGCAACCCTAGACGACAAAACTCAAGGAAGATCAAGCTTGATGGAAGATTGAAGCTTGGATTGAAGATTCCACATCATCCTCTCCTAAACCCTAGCTTTGTATTTACATTTATGCTTCCTTTAGTTGTCATATTTTTGTACACACTCATTATGAGTGAGTAGTTACCTTTGTGGTTGGGGATTAAATGGATCCCCTAGGATTGGATGTGATGTAGAACACTATTGTTGTTGCATTGAATGAAGTTTGGTTTGATCTTATTTGTGCCCTAGCTATGTATTCATTGTATGCACACCAAGTGTTTGACGAAATGCTTAAGTGAGTATGCTTGGTTAGAACCCCTAAGGAAGGAGCGAGAGTTGAACTTAGGATGTTTCATAGCTATTGTATGATCATAGATGGAGTGTTTGTGCGTGAGAGCGACATGCATTCTTGACATTAGGCTAAGTTTTGAGCGGATTTGAGTAACCGGCCAATAGACCGAGAGGGTGCGGTTATGGGACTCATATTCTACACGGTTCAATAGAACGAGAGTTTGAGAACCTTGTCATTTATGTATCCTCTCCATTTTAGGGAAGGAGCGAGAGTTGAACCTAGAGTGGATGATGCATTAGCCTTGCTTTTATCAACCAAATGTAGTTCATGCATGTATTAGTGTGTTATTTCATTTCCTCATATCTTAGGAGAGAAGTTGAATCCCTAGTCACCCTTTTTATTCATTAAGTAGAACTCAAGAATATCATTTATCTTTAGTGCTTGCTAGAGATACCTCTATAGGAGGACATATTCCCCCCCCAAAAACCGTAGACTTACATTAGTAGCATTGATTAGTTGTCAATTAGTCTAAGCTTTTCCCTTGGGTTCGATCCGAGGTCACTCGGTTATAAATATTGTTTGATATTTGCGTGACTAGAATAGCATTTCATTTTGCTTGCCTAAAACGCCAACGTCAAAATGGCGCCGTTGCCGGGGAATTAGCCTTTAGATTAGATTGCTAATTAGTATTACTTTTAGTTAGTTTACTTCACTTTCTATTTTTCTTTTATTTAGTTGTCGTAATTGCTTGCGCGCGTGCTATTCTTGTTTGTCTCTATTTAAGTTCACACTTATAAAAGCTCTCTTTGATTGCTTTATAGGTGTTTGAATGCAAACTAGAGCAAAGAGCAAGAGAGTACAAGAACAAGCTTCTACCTCAACTACAAGCCAAACTTCTCATCCCTCCGCTTCACACGAGCTTCACACTCCTCAATTGGATACTCCTTCGCCTACACGAGCCGAACAACCGGGAAATATGGATCCACAAAATCCTAGAAGGCAAGGAAATGCTCCTCTTCCGCAAGAGGAAGAAGAAAGACCGGTTGGGGCATACATCGCCCCAACCATTGGACATTATGGTTCCCCAATTTGTCTACTGGGGGGAGAAGACCAAGAATTTGAAATCAAATCCGCCCTCCTCCATATGGTGGCCGCAAATCAATTTGACGGATATGGGAACCCAAATGCCCATTTGGCCCAATTTACGGAGCTATGCCGCACATACAAGATGCCGGGCATCCAACAAGAGTGGGTATATATGAAGGTTTTTCCGTTCTCACTTTCCGGGAAATCGAAAGATTGGTTGATGAGTCATGAACCGGATACATTCAATACTTGGGAGGGACTAGCACAAGCCTTTTTAATCCAATATTTCCCTCCCGCCAAGACAAAGAAGATTCGAGATAGAATCAACCAATTTACTCAACGGGACGACGAAACTTTCTATGAGGCTTTTGAGCGCTTCAAAGAGCTTCAAAGAGATTGCCCTCATCATGGATTCAACAAGTGGCAATTATTGCAAAGCTTCTACGATGGAATGGACCAAGATGCAAGGAACCATATGGACCATGCAAGTAATGGAGCGATGATGTACTTAACGGCTACCGATGGTTTCAAGATCATCGAAAAGATTGCACGAAATTCGCATCAATGGGGTGGTGAAAGGAACCACTTGAAGAAAAAGAGCAAGGAGGAAACCTCTAAAGCCGTGACAAAGGAAGATTTCAACTCCCTTGCAAAGACGGTAAATTCCTTGGCACAATCTCTTGGGAACATGAACTTGAACAAGAGAAGAGAACATCCGCAAGCTTGTAGCATTTGCGCTAACCCGTCGCATGACGAAGACTCTTGCACCGCCAAACATGCGGATGAATTTGAAGATGTTAATTATCTTGTGAGGAACCAAGAGAGAGCTTATGTGCCACCTCAATCAAGTGGGTATCAACCGAGAAATCCTCCCTACCAACCAAGGAACCCTCCCCAACATGTAAGGTTCCATGAAGACCCAAACTTTCCGAGGAGAGCGCCCATCAACAATGAGCCAAGGCCTACACCTCCGGGATTTCCACAAAGGAAACAATTACAAGCTCCTTACCAAAGAAACGACGAGAGGCCTAGCCAAGAGGAACCATCCCTATTATCCATTGTTGCTCAATTGGCCGCAACTCAAGCTCAACAACAAAAGGATAACCAACTCATCCTTCAAAGACTTGATCAATTGCAAGCACACAACAAAATGCTTGAGACGCAAATTGCTCAACAAGCGAGTTCTTCCTCAAAATATCAAGGGAAATTGCCTTCTCAACCGGATGTGAACTCTTCCGAAACCATAAATGCCATCACTTTAAAGAGCGGAAGAATCTTAGAAGAGCCACAAGCGAAGACCAAAGTTACCAACACAACCGTTGAGGTTGAGAAAGAAGTGCCTTCGTCTCAAGAGAAGGTTGAGAAGAGAACAAAAGAAAAAACTCAAGAGCCCGCTCCATATGTGCCTCCCATTCCATTTCCACAAAGATTGAAGAAGAAGAAGGAGGACACACATTTCAAGCGCTTTGCGGATATTTTGAGCAAACTCCAAGTGACTCTCCCCTTCACGGAGGTACTAACTCAAATGCCTACTTATGCAAAATTTCTTAAGGATATTATTTCGCATAGGAGAGAAATGCATGAAATTGATCACGTAGCTTTGGATGCTAATTGTAGCGCTATTATTCAACATAACATGCCTAAGGGTATTTTAGAGGATGTTCCAATTAGAGTAGGGAAATTTTATGTTCCCGTTGACTTTTATGTGCTTGAGATGGATGAGGATCGTGAAATTCCTATCATACTAGGAAGGCCTTTCTTGAATACGGTAAAAGCCGTCATTAATTGTGGTGAGGGAGTTATAGAACTAAACTTGGGAACCGACAAAATTAAATTTTACTTGAAAAAAGTTTTAAATGCTCCTAGTAGTTCTATGGATTGTCATTTGCTTGAGATAAATGATGCTTGTGATGTGTTTGATGCTCATGATGAATTGACAAATTTTGAGTACGAGTTGCTCACAAAAGATAGTGGTAGTCCATCTTTCGCCTCATTGATGAATCTTGAGGACGGTGACACTCTCGATGAGGACACCATTGAAGAAGAGCCAAGAAAAGGTAAGGAATTCGGTGAGGGGTTGAAACCCCTTCCACCGAATCTAAGGTATGAATTCCTCGGACCAAACAATTCACTACCCGTAATTATCGAAGCATCTCTTGATGAATGTGAGACCTCCAAGCTTATGCATGTTTTGCAATTGTATAAGGGTGCTATTGGGCATTCCATTGATGATTTGAAAGGGATTAGCCCCAAGGTTTGCATGCATAGGATAAGGCTTGAAGAGAATGTGAAACCTAGTCGCGAATTTCTTAGGCGATTAAATCCTAAGCTTGGTGAGGTTGTGTTGAAAGAAGTGACAAAGTTGAGAGATGCGGGAATAATTTACTCGATCCCCGACTCCGAATGGGTGAGCCCAATTCATGTGGTGCCTAAGAAAGGCGGGCTCACCGTTGTGGAGAATGATAGAAATGAATTGATCCCTACGCGCACGGTCACGGGGTGGAGGATGTGCATAGACTATAGGAAATTAAACAAAGCCACCAAGAAAGATCATTTCCCAATTCCTTTTATTGATCAAATGCTAGAAAGATTAGCGGGACACGAATATTTTTGCTTTCTAGATGGTTTTAGTGGTTTTTTCCAAATTCCCATCCACCCCGATGACCAAGAAAAGACAACTTTTACTTGCCCCTATGGCACTTTTGCATATAGGAGAATGCCTTTTGGTCTTTGTAATGCGCTGGGTACTTTTCAAAGATGCATGATGTCCATATTTTCCGAATTTCTTGAAAATTCCATGGAAGTTTTTATGGATGATTTTTCGGTGCATGGATATTCCTTTGATGATTGTCTTACAAATCTTTCACGTGTTTTGGCTAGGTGCATTGAGATGGACTTAGTCCTCAATTGGGAGAAATGCCATTTCATGGTGAAAGAAGGCATAGTTTTGGGACATCGTGTTTCAAAGAGAGGGATCGAAGTCGATAGAGCTAAAATCGACGTGATTGAAAAGTTGCCACCTCCAAGGGATATAAAAGGGATTAGAAGTTTTCTCGGGCATGCGGGCTTTTATCGAAGATTTATTAAGGATTTTTCAAAGATAGCCAAGCCCCTCACAAACCTTCTACGCAATGAGGTGGAATTTATTTTTGATGAGCCTTGTCTTGAGGCATTTGAAGTGTTGAAACAAGCTTTGGTGACCGCACCTATTATTCAAGCACCGAATTGGGATTTACCATTCGAAATGATGTGCGATGCAAGTGATAGCGCCATTGGAGCCGTCTTGGGTCAACGAATCGATAAGCGCCTCCACGTAATCTATTACATTAGTAAGGCCCTCGACACTACCCAAGCGAACTACTCAACAACGGAGAAAGAGATGCTAGCTATTGTCTATGCCTTTGAAAAATTTAGGCAATACTTGATTGGTTCTAAAACCATAGTCTACACGGATCATGCCGCCATCAAGTATTTGGTTTCAAAGAAGGAAGCAAAGCCTAGACTTATCCGTTGGGTACTCCTATTGCAAGAATTTGATATAGAGATTAAGGACAAGAAAGGAGTAGAGAATGTAGTGGCGGATCACTTGTCAAGACTCGAACTAACCAAAGAAGAAGATTCAATAATGATTCCCGTAAATGACACATTCATTGGAGAATACTTGATGAGCATCGAGACCGCGCAAGCTCCATGGTATGCGGACTTCGTAAATTTCCTAGCTTGTGGAATTCTACCGGAGGGAGCAAATTACAATCAAAGGAAGAAATTCCTTCATGATATCAACCGATACTATTAGGACGAGCCTTATCTATACAAGCTTTGCGCGGATGGACTCTATAGATCATGTGTCGCGGAATGCGACCAACAAGGTATTCTTAAAGGATGTCACTCTTCTCCTTATGGCGGGCACGGCTCAAGTTCTAAAACGGCCGCAAAGATTCTTCAAAGCGGATTTTATTGGCCGAATTTGTTCAAAGATGCATATGAGTTCGTGAAGTCTTGCGATGCGTGTCAAAGAACCGGAAATATTTCTAAGAGAGATGAAATGCCTCAAAAGGGTATTCTAGAGGTGGAGATATTCGACGTATGGGGAATCGATTACATGGGACCATTCCCATCATCTTATGGAAATAAGTATATTTTGGTCGCCGTTGACTATGTCTCAAAATGGGTGGAAGCCATTGCCTCACCTTCTTGCGATGCCAAAGTGGTGATTAAATTATTCAAGAAGGTCATTTTTCCAAGATTTGGAGCTCCTCGGACCGTGATTAGTGATAATGGTACTCATTTCAAAGAAAGACAATTCGAAGCGATGCTTCGAAAATATGGAGTTTATCACAAAATTGCGACGCCTTATCACCCTCAAACTAGTGGACAAGTTGAAGTTTCTAATAGGGAGATAAAAGCTATTCTCGAAAAAACGGTGGGGAACTCAAGGAAGGATTGGTCTTCAAAGCTAGAAGAAGCTTTATGGGCATATCGCACCGCTTTCAAGACCCCGATTGGCATGTCACCATACCGCTTAGTCTATGGGAAGCCATGCCATCTCCCCGTCGAAATGGAGTACAAGGCCATGTGGGCAATCAAGAAGTTAAATTTTGACTTGAAGACGGCGATGGAAAAGAGAGTCCTCCAACTCCATGAACTAGATGAGATTAGACTCGACTCTTATGAGAGTTCAAGAATTTACAAGGAGAGATCCAAATTGTGGCATGACAAGAAAATTCGGAGGAGGACTTTCTCAAAGGGGGATAGCGTATTGCTTTTCAACTCTAGACTTAGATTATTCCCGGGAAAATTGAAATCAAGATGGTCGGGACCTTTCAAAGTTGAAAAAGTATATGAAGATGGCCACTTCGAATTATTAAACAAAGAAGGTGAAACTTTCAAAGTAAATGGCCATCGAATTAAAGCCTACCATGGAGAAGTGCAAAACTTGGAGCTTGGAGACTTCAAACTTGATGATACTACCTAATTCCCTAATTATTGCATGCCATTTGAGAAGGGATCCTCGCAAAGGACTTCTCAAGTGTGTTTCTTATGAAGAAGGGAATCGGCTACGTCTTAGCCAAGACTTTAAACTAGGCTTGTGAGTATTTGTGTGCTCCCACTTGCTAGTAGTGTAGAATCATGTTTTGACTTTGTGTTGCGCCATGCCTATATGAAGTTAGAGGTTTTAGGGATTTTTGTGGTTGAGTGCATTCAAATTACCCCTTTTGGTTTGATTATTCATGTGTGAAAATATTTAAGTGTGGGGTGTTTTGAGTGAATATTAGATGTCTTAAAGAGGTTAAGGAATGTGGTGCATTTGAGTGAAAAATTTTGTGCAGAGTTGGCTAACTCCCACCAGTCGGTTCGCCCGAATCAGCTTTCATGAGTGGCCGAATCAGTTGATTCGTGCACCCAAAATCTATAGCTCGCCACTGAGTAAATGATTCGGGCGAATCAATGGACGGTCTCCCCGAATCACTTGATTCGGTCAAGCAGCTACCCAGATCGATTCGGCCAAGTATTCGCCCGAATCAGTTGATTCGTGCACCCAAAATCTACAGCTCGCCACTGAGTAAATGATTCGGGCGAATCAAAAGTGATTCGGGAAGGTCCCCGAATCAAATTCGCGAAGTTGAAGATTTATTCGTGCGAATCCATCTTATTCGCTCACTCTTCCGCCCGAGCCCTAAAACACTTTTCCGTCCGACTACACCCTCTTCCGCTCGAGCACCTCCGTCCGACTACCTCAGCGCCCGAGCACTTCCGTCCGACCGTCCCAACCAAATCCCTCCCTCCTCGAGCTAACCCTAAACCGTGTTCGCACTCCGTGACGCACATTCAGCCGCGGCTTCTCCGAGTCTCCTTCGCCCGAATCAACCGCCGCTTCCCCGAGTCACCTTTCTCCTTCTCCAGCTTCACAATGGCCAGGACCAACTTGACGACTGCAGGAAAGCCTCGACCTCCGCCTGCCAAGAAGCTGACAGCAGCTCAAAAGGGGAAGGGCGTTGCTAAACCTAAACCTAAAACCAAAGCTCCAGCCAAAAACAAACCGAAGCCAAGGCGAGCTGCTACTGGTATCACAATCCGCTCCTCTCCCCCGCCTGCTCCAATCAGTTCATCATCTTCATCCTCCTCTTCCGACGAATTCATACCCGTGGGAGAGTCTTCGCGCTCGCAAGCTAGGCTGGCAGTTGTCCCTCATTCCGGAGCAGCAGAGACAAGAAGACCCCGCTATCTTACTGGAGAAATCCTTGCTGCAGATGCCAAGATGCAAGCTTTATTGACGCAGCACGAGAATTATGAGGTATTGGCTCCCATTTATCCTGATCATGCCGCACTGAGCAAGCTTAAAGTTATGGATGAAATCAGAAATTACCTTCGTGCTAGTGATATGCATTATATTTTGATGGATGATCCGGGTACTTACCCGAGGATGGTGAAGGAATTCATGGCATCATTTTCGGCGACGAAGGAAGATATTGAGGGTGGTAGAATGCACAATGGCAAGAGGGACCAAACTGTCAGTTCTTGGACATTCCGATTAGGCGGGCAGACTTTTACCCTACCCGCGCTTGATATTTGCACAGCTTTTGGGTGCACTAAACTTGGTGAGTCCCCGCATTTCAGAGAGCGCGAACGCTACCATTTCTGGGTAGACCTCGCCGCGAAGGACATTTTCTTCACCTCCCCCCAGCCAGCCACGATGATTACCTCCCCAGTTTGGCGGCTGATTCACCGTATCATAGCTACATCCATTCACAGCCGCAAGGATGGGGGCAGGTACGTGAACACATCGGACTTGGACTTGATGCTCCTCATTTCTCGCGGCAGATCAGTAAACATTGTAGATGCACTGACGTTTCAGTTTGAGTCATATCAGAGAAAGGAGTACAAAGGGCGCGCTCTAGGTGGCGGGACATTTATTACACTTCTCGCGAAGTGGCTGGGATTCAATTTAGACCGCTGCGATATCTTGCCAAAGAAAATTCTGAACCTGGAAACTCTCCGAAAGATGCACATGATAGAGCCTAAGACGCTTCGTTGGATTACTCGACCCGATGTGCCACAACACTTGGAGAAGAGGATAGAGAGGAAGCGAAAGGAGCATGGACTCCCTGATATAGAGACACCACCCAGGCAGGCCAGCGAGCCACCCATGCCAGCAGCAGCCGCTCCAGCCGCCCACACCTCAGCGCCTATGCCGAATTTCGGACCCTCTCCCGCTGCCAAGACTCCAGTCGAGCCTGAGCCCATTCCACGCGAAGATCTGGCATTGTTGAGCGCACGCTTGGACTCGCTTTCAGATTCTCACACGAAGTAATGTTTGCTAAGCAATTAAGTAGTATCAAAAAAATTTTTGGATTGAGTTGTGCTTTAAATTCATGAATCGCATCTTTAAGTCGATTGATCCTCTTTGTGATGATTTTATTCACATGATTCGATGTTCGGCTAGCTTAGTTTGATTCGTTTTTAAGCTCTTTCCATGCATGAAAAATGAAGTTGAGTTTAGCGAGCACAAAATAAAAAATGTTTTCATAAAAAAACCCTTGTGCTTGCTCTTGGTTGCTCTTAGGTGATTTTAGCGTCCCTATTTAGCCTTTGCATTTGCTTTGCTCACACTTCTTGCCCCATCAAATAACATTTAGGCACATTGTCAAGTCTTAAGTGTGGGGTGTTTCAAAATGTTTGCGAAAGAAGAAGAAAAAGAAAAAGAAAAAGAAAAAAAGGCACATGAAAGAGAAAGAAAAAAAAAAAAAGAATTATCATATTTTGAAGGTTTTGCATTTGCCGAGGGTTAGGAAGGTAATTTCCCCCTCGAAAGCATTTGTATAAACGCAAAAAAAATAGGCACACTTAATTCTTGACTTCGTGCCTTTTCCACAAGTTCTTTCACATAGGTGTGAGCAAAGTTTTTGCATTGGGTTTCTAGGAAGCGTCTAAGGTATGACCCTCGTAATTTATTACTTGAGCACCCAAATTTGTACGAGGAAATTCTAAATTGTTCATTGTCAAAACTCCTCTTCTCTTGCGGTTTATCACGTATAGCCTAATTTTTGAGAATGAGTTTATTGTCTTGAGCTTATGGACTTGCCCTTAGCAAGCATATGTGATAGATTTGACAAAATTTTTGTGCTAGCAACGCTTATCTTCATACTACTTGCATAGGAAATTGAGCGGAAATTTGAATTTGACGAATGCTAGGTTGACATCGATTCTATGAACATTTATTATCGCATTGAAGTGAATGATCCTTAGAGTTTGCGTGAAGTGAATAATTTGTGCAACTCTATTCCAATTTGAGGTGATAGTGAACTACTTGCTTAGCTAGCTATATTTGGACTTTAAACTCTCATGGATGATTGCAATTGGGATTTGTGAGTATTCCTTTTCTGAAAACTCTCGCTTGACTTATGCACATATTTGTTCGGGACGAACAAGTCTTAAGTGTGGGGTATTTTGATGAGCGGGCAAATAACCTTATATTTGTCCACATTTTTCCCTTCTTGTTTGTTCCGCAATTCTATTAAGCCATTTTGATGATTTCTTCGTCCATTTCAGGTTAAAATTATGTATCTCGCAATACGAAGTGGCCCGAAGAAAATCTAGACGAATTCCGGTCAACCAAGATCAAAAGAAGCAAAGCTGAGCAAACTGCAGAAGTGATTCGGCCGAATCACTAGTGATTCGCCCACCAGCTTGACCGAATCACCCTCAGCTGCCCGAATTGACCTGATCCGGGGAAGTCCTGAAGGTTTGACCGAATCACATAATGGGTGTGACCGAATCAATGGTGATTCGGCCAGGACAAGTGATTCGCCCAGTCAAGAAGCTACTGAACAGATGATTCGGCCGAATCATATGTGATTCGCCCAGGGGTGCCCGAATCAGTTTAGCTCCACAAGGCGTTTGACCGTATCAAAACAAGGGCGTTTGACCGAATCAAAAGTGATTCGGCCAAGAAAAGTGATTCGCCCAAACTCAAAACAGCACTGAGAAAAAGATTCGAGCGAATCACATGGGCATTGACCGAATCAAGTGATTCGGTCACTTCGGGCACTTATTGGAAATCTTCACAAAGTATAAATAGAAGGAGATAGAAGTGAAGAAAGGGAGCTTGCTTTTCTCTCAACCCTAGACGACAAGTTCCCACTTTTTGCAACCCTAGACGACAAAACTCAAGGAAGATCAAGCTTGATGGAAGATTGAAGCTTGGATTGAAGATTCCACATCATCCTCTCCTAAACCCTAGCTTTGTATTTACATTTATGCTTCCTTTAGTTGTCATATTTTTGTACACACTCATTATGAGTGAGTAGTTACCTTTGTGGTTGGGGATTAAATGGATCCCCTAGGATTGGATGTGATGTAGAACACTATTGTTGTTGCATTGAATGAAGTTTGGTTTGATCTTATTTGTGCCCTAGCTATGTATTCATTGTATGCACACCAAGTGTTTGACGAAATGCTTAAGTGAGTATGCTTGGTTAGAACCCCTAAGGAAGGAGCGAGAGTTGAACTTAGGATGTTTCATAGCTATTGTATGATCATAGATGGAGTGTTTGTGCGTGAGAGCGACATGCATTCTTGACATTAGGCTAAGTTTTGAGCGGATTTGAGTAACCGGCCAATAGACCGAGAGGGTGCGGTTATGGGACTCATATTCTACACGGTTCAATAGAACGAGAGTTTGAGAACCTTGTCATTTATGTATCCTCTCCATTTTAGGGAAGGAGCGAGAGTTGAACCTAGAGTGGATGATGCATTAGCCTTGCTTTTATCAACCAAATGTAGTTCATGCATGTATTAGTGTGTTATTTCATTTCCTCATATCTTAGGAGAGAAGTTGAATCCCTAGTCACCCTTTTTATTCATTAAGTAGAACTCAAGAATATCATTTATCTTTAGTGCTTGCTAGAGATACCTCTATAGGAGGACATATTCCCCCCCCAAAAACCGTAGACTTACATTAGTAGCATTGATTAGTTGTCAATTAGTCTAAGCTTTTCCCTTGGGTTCGATCCGAGGTCACTCGGTTATAAATATTGTTTGATATTTGCGTGACTAGAATAGCATTTCATTTTGCTTGCCTAAAACGCCAACGTCACCTGCTAAGCGATCCAGCATCTAGTCCATGAAGGGTAGCGGGAAGTGGTCCTTGCGCGTTACTGCGTTAAGCTTCCTGTAGTCGATGCACATGCGCCAGCCAGTTTGTATGCGCTTGGGAACTAGCTCGCCCTGCGCATTTTCTTCCACTGTGATTCCTCCTTTCTTTGGCACAACATGCACCGGACTGACCCATTTGCTGTCCGAGATTGGGTAAATGACCCCTGCGCCAAGCAATTTCAGGACTTCCTTTTCCACTACCTCCATCATATTTGGATTCAACCTGCGCTGAGCCTCTCTGGATGGTTTGGCACCATCTTCCAATAGAATCCTATGCATGCACACGTCTGGGCTCACTCCGCGCAGATCGGCAAGTGTCCATCCTATGGCGCGCTGGTTCTTGCGCAGTACCTGCTGTAAGCGTGCCTCCTGCTCCTCTTCTAATCCTTTCTTTATGATCACTGGCAGGGTGTCCTCATCTCCCATGAAAATGTATTTGAGGTGCTCTGGGAGTTGCTTCAGTTCGATCTTGGGTGCCTGTTCAATAGAGGGCAAGATTTTGTTAGCGGTGCAAATATGAACTATATCACGTACCTGTGTGGGTGCTGGTTCCGCACTGCTCAGCTCTTCCTCTTGCTCCTCCAGCTCTGCCTGTGTCAGTAGCTCTGGTCCTACGGTTGCGCTCGCACATTGCGCTTCTGTGACTAAATCGTCAATGCTGTCCATTACGTGCACTGTAGCGTCCTCATGTGGATGCTGCATCCCCTTGAATATGTTGAAATGGATTTCTTCGCCATCTACCTCCATGGAGAGCGTGCCCCTCCACACGTCTATCTTTGTGCGCGCGGTCATCAGAAACGGTCTGCCTAGGAGGATCTGCGCACCGCTGGCGCTTGATTCACCCTCCATTTCGAGCACATAAAAATCTGCTGGGAACACCAGCTCTCCTACTCGAACTAGGACATCTTCTATCATGCCTGCAAGTTGTTTGCACGATCTATCTGCTAGCTGAATGGTGAGACCTGCAGGCTTTAGTGGTCCAAGGCGCAATGTCTTATATAGGGAATAAAGTAGCAAATTGATGGATGCGCCTAAATCGATCATGCAATTACTCACTGTGGTCTTACCTAGCGTGCATGGAATAGTAAATGTACCTGGATCTCGGCACTTAGGTGGTACCTTTTGTTGCACGATTGCTGAGGCCTGCGCATTTAGCATTACCTGTGCGCATTCGCCCTTCCTCCTTTTGTTTGTGCACAGCTCTTTTAAAAACTTTGCATACCTGGGAATCTGCCGAATAGCTTCAATGAGGGGAATATTGATTTCCACCTTGCTGAACAACTCATAAAGCTCCTTGTCCAACGCTTCCTTTCTAGCCAATGGTGCCTGCACAGGGAAAGGTGCAGGTATGTTAGTACAATTTATGTCCTTGTTTCTGGACTGAGACATACCTGGCGTGTTGCCCTGCTGGTTTGTGGCTGGCGCTTCTGGTTGCGTATCTTGCTCTGGTTGCGCATTCTGATCTGCTGGATCCGGGACTTGCGCAACTGGTTGCGCGGGCGCCTGCGCGGTCTGCTCTGTTCCTACTGTGCGCCCAGTCCTCAGTGTCACTGCATTGGCTCCTCCTTTAGGGTTCTGAATCACTTGCGAAGGCAGGTTGCCATCGCTCTTTTTTAGCTCATATACTGTGGTTGCGATCTGTGATAACTGCTTTTCGATGGACTCAAACCTTTTGTCATATTTCTCGTCATTTTTGCGCACTGTGTCTGCTAGCTGCCCCACGATATCTTCTAGGGATCGCCTCGGTTGCTGGTTGTTATGCGCTGGTGCGTCATTGCGGCGATGCGGTGGATTGTAGGGCGCAGCTGGTTGCGTCTGCTGTGGCGTGCGCTGATCAGTGGACTGCCTCTGGAAATTGTTCTCTTCCCTCCATCTGAATCCATTTGCGGCAAGCCCAAAGCGCGGCTGATTCTGCCTCTGCGGCCCTCTGTTGTCCCATCCTCCAAGAGCGTTGACATCTCCAGATTCTTCAAAAAGTGTTGGGCATTCATCTGTCTTGTGCTCGGTGGACCTGCAGAATTCACATACCTTTGGCGCAACTGGTTGTGCGCTCTGCGCACTCATCAATTTCTGCAGCATGGCCTTCATTTCCTTGATCTCAGCGCTTGTTTCGACCTGATGCACAGAACGAGCACGACTATTTTCAAGCGTTAGTTGATGTCTTACCTGCCCAGCAGAGTCTTCTATCAGCTGCCACGCATCCTCTGGGTACATGTTGCAAATGTCCCCGCCTGCGCATGCATTCAGTAGTGGCAGCTCCATGGGAAGCAGCCCATTCAGGAAGTTCTCTATCAGCACATTCTGGGGCAGGCCGTGATTGTAACAGTTGGCCTCCAGCTCCCTGAAACGCTCGTAATATTCTGACAGAGACTCCCCTGCGCTCTGCCTTGGCGCGGCCAGTTCCCTTCTGAGCAGCGCAATCTTTGCTGCTGGATAGAATTTATCTAGGAATTTCTTCTGCAGCTGCTCCCATGTGTGAATGGATCCTGCGGGTAAATTCATCAACCAATGTCTGGCTGTATCACACAAAGAAAATGAAATTAAAAGATAACTAATGTTGTTGCGTCTGTCAGTGCGCAACTAGAATCTGCGCAGCGCAACTGTTTCAAGGTTGCGCAGGCTAATGGTGATTGCGCGCTGTCAGAAACAACAACGAAAACAAAACAAACTGAAATAACTAGTTACTAAAAAAGGAAAAAAACGTAAACTAACTAGAACTTAGCTGTGTTGCTCCCCGGCAACGGCGCCAAAATTTGATCGCGCGTCGTTGTGCGCGTCAAATATAATCCTTCCTCTTCCACTTAGTACAGCGGTTAAGTAAGGGTCGATCTCCACAGGGAGCAAGTAGTTCAGTTCTAGCTAGCAACCTACACTTACGACAATGGGGGGTGTGTGAGTGATTGAAATGCGCGATGCGCAAGTGAACAGTAACTAGTGTAACGCAGGAAATTTGCACTAGACGTGCGCAAGCAGTAGAGATTAAATACTATGATTATGAGAAGCATTGGGCAGACAATCCTCTATGAGTGCATTCCTTATCATCGACTCTAAACGTCTATAGTTTTCGGTTTACTTGGGCTAGTGTCCGGTCAAGGCTTTCTAACACGTGCGCATGTTCCGTTCAAAGTTCATGTGCTATTAATCCTTAGAACATAGACTAAAACAGCTGCGAATCCGTTCAAAGTAGCAACTGATCACCCTAGCTCGTTACTCCTAGTTGTCACCGTAAAGCTATCAACTAGTTTAACATATGACAAGCAAGCAACACAAGTAAGATTGCGGTTCAAGGCTTCCCCTACTCATGCAACTGGCTGTCTCCGTATGCACAGGATTAATACAAGTAAGTAAACTATGCATTAAGCTCAAGTCTCAAAGAAAATACATCATAGATTCATGCCCAACCAACACTAAGAGTTTAGCTAGACATGCTACTGATAAACATCATAGAATAGTAAATAATGACTAATGTGTCTGAGAAAACAGAAGCAAACAGTGCGTGCAGCTTGTCTTCTCGGCTGGCGCAGTCGGTCTGGCGCAAATCCTCTCAACACGTCCGTGTGTTTTCCAGTTCTGCTGCGCAGTGCCTCTTGGTGATCTCTGATGTGTCTCCAGAAAGTCTCTTGTTTCTCTCTCCTTGTTGCCCTTGCCTTCCTCTTGTTTATTTACTGCTTGGGAAGCTCACTTTTGGCAACTTCCAAATCTGGTCACGTCAAGATTAGGCAGTACTGGACTTTGCGCTTGGCGCACGGCATCGGCTAGCGGATGGGCTAGCGCACCTCTGCTGACTCTCGCCAACTTCTCTCCTGTTTGTGCTGCTAGCTTCGTAGGCGGATCTTTCACTCCTAGAACGCTGCCTGTTAGCGCGTATCCGACTCAAAGACTCGTTTTGCCCTGTAATACAAAAATACTAGAAACGAGTAATCTTGCTCATAAAATATTGCAAACAAGCATAGGGTTATGATCTAAATAATGCGTACAAATAGCCTCTATCAATGGCTTTATAGAATTGCGGAATAAACAAGAAGTAAGGGGAAAAATGTGGACAAATAAAAGGTTATTTGTCCGCTCATCACTGGGCACGTGCTTCTGGAAAAGAAAGAAAATCAGCGGGTAAATCAAACTTCTAGGGCACATTCGGTTGAAGTTTTTGCCAAATCGCACGCAGATCAAATCCTCCCCTACTCGTACTCCTTCTGCAAATTGCTAACAATGGTGAAGACTCAAGGACTGAAGAACAATGGTGAAGACTCAAGGACTGAAGAAGAACCTAGCAGCAGCACGACAAGGCAGAGCTGGAAGAAAGTCTAAGTCTTGTAGTGAAGCGTCTGCTCAACGACTAGACTTGGTGGTCTAGTAGCCCGCACCTCTCCCTGTGTCGCACAATGCTCCTTCTTCACAAGGAGGAGCTCCACAAAAAAGGAGACGACTAGTCCATGAAAGGGAGCCTGCAACCAGCGCAGCAGTGGTGACTGAAGAGGCAGTGCTCAAAGAAGGCTCAAGGTGAGTACAAGCTGCAGAGGTTACTACAGCCGGTCAAAAGGTTGAAGAGTCCTGCAGAACCCTTGTCACGTCCCCTGGCATAGAAGGAGAAGGTGAGGAGGTTGACGCGGATCTTCCTGAACAAGAAACTATTGCAGCACATCCTCCTCCATCTTTTGACAAAGGAAAAGCTCCAATCATCATCCCTGATTCCAGCAGTGAAGAAAAGGAGGAGTCTAGTGAAGAGGATGCTGTAGGTGAACCTTCCGAGAGAAGACTTGTTCTGGCTGACACTGTTGCAGTCACTAAGGGGGAGTAGGGTTCAGAAATAGGCATGCCTCTCAATCATGGTGCTTTGTGGAAAGGAAGCACATTGTTACAGAGAAGCAACTGGACCTGGACACTAAAGCCAAACGAAGGGATGCCAGACGTACCAAAATCAAAAGTCTGCTCAAGGACTTGGAATATCAAAAGGAGCAAGGGCCTGCTCCAGGGACGTGAGCATTTGTGTCAAAAAGGGGGAGAGTAAATGAAAGCCAGATGAACTGAACTCTCCAGATGGATTTTTTTTGAGGCCCTGCGTGGCAATGCTAAGGCCGAGTGTGGCCACGACTTACTTTTACTTTGAAACTGTTGTTAAGTAGTTTAATATTTATTTTTCGTGGAAGACTTCATCTATGGCCAAGGGTTTTGTCAAAATGCCAAGGGAGAGACTGATGATGCAGTATGTCAGTCTTTGACAAAACCAGCACAAGTGAACAAGCGGCTGAACAAGCTGCTGCTATAGCCGAAGCTGGTTTAAGAAGCTGTAGCATCTGTTCTTCAGCAGCAGCTCGGACCTTCAGAAAAAGAGCTTGGCAGTTCATCCGTGAGCATCAAGGGAGTTCCTAAAATACTCGGAAAGAATATTGCAGTGGAGATTCCCAGATGGAGGAGAAGATTGGTTTGTAGAAGATTAGATTTGCAAATCAAATATATATAATCTCCAACAAATTAGGAGATATTGTTGCTTAAAGGAAATTCCCAAAAACTGAATGATGGGACTGGGGGTTCCTATTTAAAGGTGGCCGAACAGAGTGTCAAGGGCATTGAAGTGAAGAGAGCAAACACCAGAGCATACATAGAATACCGTGAGAGTGGAATTCAAGTGCGAGAGGATCTTCGATCATGACCGAGAGCAGAGCGTGAGCGCAGGGCTGAGGTGATTAAAGCAGAGTGTGATCAGGACATGCAGAATCTGATCATAGCTTGATCAGGAAGCCAATTCAGAGTAGCGGGTTCTTATTGTTTGATCAAGGGAGGCCGCGGAGGTACTGACGAGTGGACGAACTCGGACAAGTGACTGGACGGCTAAACTCACTAGTGGCAGGTGGTCATTGAGTGACGGGGAGTGCTCTAGAGTGTGCAGAAGGCTTGGAGAGACGCGGACAGTTTAGGTACCAGCTGTGTGCTACAGCAGGTGCTATAGCAACCTATAGGTAACATTGAATTAATTAGAATAGGCTGAGTCTGTGGGATCAGAGTTGTAGCTATTCTGAATTATTTAATGTCTGTAGGTGTGGAATACACAAGTCAGAGCCTGTTCTGATTGTTTGAGTAGTTTAGGTCAGGTAGCATAGGTGTCGTGCATCAAACCGTGTTGTACTGTGGACCTGAGAAGCTAGTGGATTAAGGGTTGGAGTTTAGCCCTTCACAGACGTAGGCTGATTGGTCGAACTGGGTGAACAACCCATTGTTTCTTGTTTTATCTTGCTGCATCAGATTTGAGTGTTCAAGAATGTGCTGTAGCAACTGCTTATACACAATCTGCAACTCAGAGGTGCTGCGAATTTCATGTGGACTTTGATGAAACCTTTGCTCCAGTAGCCAGACTCGAAGCCATTAGATTTGAAATTGGAACTGCCTTACTTGTGAAGACAACCCACGGTTTGCTTCAGCAACTTCTTTCGCTCTGCTGCTGATCCTTTGGTTCGGCCAAACCAGAAGAGCACAAACAAATTTGTTCACCCAGTTCAACAACAGCCTACGTCTGGGGAGGACAACTCTCGCTCTCAAGATTTCACTATCTTAGTTAGAGTACACCACTACTCCTAACCTAGTCAAAATCTTAGCTCAATCTGTCAACACATACTAGCTACATAGGGTAATCTACTTTCAATACTAAATAGCTAGCAGTTCTACAACTCTCAGCCTATCCTATTACAAAGTATACCCAGATGATGCTACAACAACTCCTTCCACCAAGTTGCTCGCTTCTGTCTACGACTTCTTCAAGCACTCTCCGCTGAGTAGTCGAACACTCTGTGCTGCTTTCCCTCAATCAATGACCTTCTGTCACTATCAAGGACCACGCTGGGATAGTCTGCGCAAGTTGCACTCCGCAACTGTCAACCCTTCGGTCTGTCAACAAGGCTCTGCTCCATTCGACTTCCTCAAATCAATATAGGATTAGACTAGTCCAGTCCTGATCACTCCTCAGCTCTTACACACTCAATGCTCCAGCACTATCTGCCTCCGCGGACTCTGATCTCTACTCAGTGTGTGTTTTCTTCGATTCGATTTTCAAGTTTTTCTTCGGTCTTTGCCCTGCATATGTAGTTTTTTCACCTCAGAAACTTTAGTCCCAACAGATAATGCTACCTTCCGAAATCTCCTCTAGATTCCTGGAAGGTTGTTGAGATTCGAATCTTCTCCTGGATTCTTGGAAGGTGTTGCGATGTTTTCTAAAACACAATTTAAAAACAAATCTTACTTGCTTTCATCTAAGCCTCTTGCCGAAGAACTCTGATCAACTGAGACTCCACTCTGACCGTTGCTATGCCGGCATCAATCACCCGGACATCCTTTGAGCTCCTCCTGATTGATCGGCAACAAAGAAACTCTTTTTCTGCTTTAGCCTTGTATCTTCAGGGGATGCTATAGCCTCTTTTGATTCTTGTCTTGATCCCTTTTGATCATCCGTACCAGCTCTAATCGACACAGGATGCTTGATAGAGCCTATTTATACGCGCTATTTAGATCCTAACACTATGCTTGTTTGCATTATTTTGTGTACAAGATTGCTGGTTTCCGGTGTTTTTGTATTCCAGGGCAAAACGAGGGCCTAAGTCGGATACGCGCTAACAAGCAGCGTTTAAAGAGCACAACACACAGCCTGCGGAGCTAGCAGCGCAAACAGGATAGGAAGTGGCAGAGTCGACTACGGTGCGCAGACCGATTGCGCTAACCAATGTGTGCAGTGCGCCATGCGCAGGATATTGGTGTTTCCAAATCTTGACACCATCAGATTTGGAAGTTGCCAAGGCCGTCCTTGGGCCTCATGAGCAGTATATAAAGAGAGGAAGGCTAGGGTTTGATAAGGATCGAAAGGCATCAAGACACACACGAGAGAGAGGCAGAACTGAAAAACACACGAGCTGCTGAGAAGACCTGCGCTAGCCGACTGCGCCAGCCGAGACACTGCAACCTGCACGCACCTGCTTGTTACTGTTTTCTTGGATACTTTAGATGTTATTTACTATCTCTATGATGTTTACTACTAGCATGTCTAGCTAAACGCTTTGCATCGGTTGGGCATGATTCTATGAGTATTTCCTTTGAGACTTGTGCTTAATACATAGTTTGTTTGCTTGTATTAATTCTGTGCACACGGTTGACAGCTAGTTGCAAGAGTAGGGGAAGCCTTGAACCGCAATCTTACTTTTGCTACTTGTTTGTTATATGTTAAACTAGTTGATAGCTTGACGGTGACAACTAGGAGTAACGCGCTAGGATAATCAGCTGCTACTGTGACAGGATTCGTAGCTGCTTAGACTAGTTTCAAGAATTAATAGCTCATGAACTTTGATCGGAACATGCGCACTTGTTAGGAAGCCTTCATCGAACACTAACTTCAGTAAACTGAACTATAGACGTTTAGAGTCGATGATAAGGAATACATTCATAGAGGATTGTCTGCGCCGATACTTTTCATAGTCATAGTACTTAATCTCTACTGCCTGCGCACGTCTAGTGCAAATTCTGCGTTAACTACTATCATTCGCGCACTTGCGCAACCCAATCACTCACACCCCAATTTTCGTAAGTGTAGGTCACTAGTTAGAGCGAATCTGCTTGCTCCTTGTGGATCAACCCTGACTTAGCCGCTATACTAAGTGGAGAAGGAAGGATTAATTTGACGGGCACAACGACGCGCGCATCAAATTTTGGTGCCGTTGCCGGGGAGCAACACAGATAAGCTTTAACCAGCTTAAGTTTTCTTTTACAATAGTTAGTTATTTCTATTTGCTTTATTCTCGTTATTGTTTCTGACAGCGCGTAATCAACATCAGCCTGCGCAACCTTGAAACAGTGGCGCTGTGCAGATTCTAGTTGCGCACTGATAGACGCGACAGCTTAGTTGTCTTTTAATTTCGTTTTCTTTGAGATTTAGAACAGGTTATGGAGGATAACAGTGTCGTTGGAGATAACTTAGGGGGTAGAACCCCAGAGAATGCGAGGGCGGACAACCGCGCAGTTCGGTTCAGAGAGGAAGTGCAGCGCGAGGTTGAAGCAAGGATGGCCGCTGAAGTGTATAATGCGCCACCCCCGCGACAAGCCGCGCGACGCAGAACAGTGCGCGAGATGTCAGCCCCAATTACGGTTAACCAGCCATGGTGCATAGTGCTTCCACCAGACGGTCATTTTGAGCTAAGGAGCTCGCTCATTCATCACATGCCAGAGTTCCACGGGAGGAACAACAAAAACCCAGTCAAGCATGTGCGAGAATTCCTAGTCATTTGCGAGAACATGAAGGCCGAGGGGGAGAGCGACGAAGCGATGAAGATGAAGGCATTCCCTTTTTCATTGTGTGACACGGCCAGGCATTGGCTGATGAGCTTACCAGCAGGATCTATTCACACATGGGAGCAGCTTCAGAAGAAGTTCTTGGACAAGTTCTATCCCGCAACCAAGATCGCGCTACTCAGGAGGGAATTGGCCGCACCTAGGCACGGCGCAGGAGAGTCACTATCGGAGTATTACGAGCGTTTCAGGGAGCTGGAGGCCAACTTCTACAATCAAGGCCTGCCCCAGAATGCGCTGATAGAGAATTTCCTGAATGGATTGCTACACATGGAGCTGAGATTATTGAATGCATGCGCAGGAGGCGACATTTGCAACATGTACCCACACTTTTCGAGGAATCAGGAGATGTCAATGCTCTAGGAGGATGGGATAATAGAGGGCCGCAGAGGCAGAATCAGCCGCGTTTTGGACTAGCCGCAAATGGGTTCAGATGGAAGGAGGAAAACAATTTCCAGAGGCAGTCCACGGCTCAGCGCGCACCACAGCAGACGCAACAAGCTGCGCCCTACAATCCACCGCATCGCCGCACTGACACACCAGTGCAAAACAACCAGCAGCCGAGGCGATCCTTATAAGATATCGTGGGGCAGCTAGCAGACACAGTGCGCAAGAATGATGAGAAGTATGACAAGAGGTTCGAGTCCATTGAAAAGCAGCTATCACAGATCGCTACCATGGTGTATGAGTTGAAAAAGAGCGATGGCAACCTGCCTTCGCAAGTGATCCAGAATCCCAAGGGAGGAGTCAACGCAGTGACACTGAGGACTGGGCGCACGGTAGGAACAGAGCAGACCGGAAAGGCTCCCGCGCAACCAGTTGCGCAAGCTCCAGATCCAGCAGAGCAAGATGCGCAACCAGAAGCGCCTGCCACAAGCCAGCAGGGCGAGGCGCCAGGTATGGCACAATCAAAAGACAAAGGCATGAGTCTTACTAACATACCTGCACCTTTCCCTGTACAGGCACCATCGGCTAGGAAGGAAGCGCTTGATAAGGAGCTCTACGAGTTATTCAGTAAGGTGGAAATAAACATTCCCCTTATTGAAGCAGTTCGGCAGATCCCTAGGTACGCCAAATTCTTAAAGGAGCTGTGCACAAACAAGAGGAGGAAAGGCGAGTGCGCACAAGTAATGCTAAATGCGCAGGCCTCAGCAATCGTGCAACATAAGGTACCACCTAAATGCCGAGACCCAGGTACGTTCACCATCCCATGCACTTTAGGTAATACCACAGTAAGCAACTGCATGATTGACTTAGGCGCATCTATAAATGTGCTTCCCAATTCCCTGTATGCGTCATTGCGCCTTGGACCACTAAAGCCTGCAAGTCTCACCATTCAACTAGCGGATCGGTCGTGCAAGCAGCCGACGGGCATGATCGAGGACGTCCTCGTCCGAGTAGGAGAGCTGGTGTTTCCAGCAGATTTCTATGTCTTAGAAATGGAGGGTGGTCGAGCAAAGGAAGTGCGCAGATCCTACTGGGCAGACCATTTCTGATGACGGCGCGCACAAAGATAGATGTGTGGAGAGGTACGCTCTCAATGGAGGTCGATGGCGAGGAAATTCATTTTAACATATTCAAAGGGATGCAGCACCCTCATGAGGACGCCACAGTGCCCGCGATGGACAGCATAGAGGACTTGGTTGCAGATGCGCAATGTGCGAGCGCCGCAGAAGGACCTGAGACACTGGTACAGGCAGAGTTGGAGGCGCATGAGGATGAGTTGAGCAGTACTTAAGCAGTATCCAGACAGGTACACGACATAGTTAATGTCTGCACTGCTAGTAAAATCTTGCCCTCTATTGAACAGGCACCCAAGGTCGAGCTGAAGCAACTCCCAGAGCACCTCAAATACATATTTTTGGGAAATGAAGACACCCTGCCGGTAATCATAAAGCAAGGATTAGAAGAGGAGCAGGATGCGCGATTACAGCAGGTGCTGCGCCAGAACCAGCGTGCTCTAGGATGGACACTTGCTGACCTGCGCGGCGTGAGCCCGGACGTATGCATGCATAGGATCCTATTGGAAGATGGTGCCAAACCATCCAGGGAGCCTCAGTGCAGATTGAACCTGAAGCTGCTTGACGCAGAAGTCATTTACCCAATCTCGGACAGCAAATGGGTAAGTCCAGTGCACGTTGTGCCGAAGAGAGGAGGAATCACAGTAGAGGAGAATGCGCAGGGCGAGCTAGTTCCCAAGCGCATGCAAACTGGATGGCGCATGTGTATCGACTACAGAAAGCTTAACGCAGTCACGCGCAAGGACCACTTCCCGCTGCCGTTCATGGACCAGATGCTAGATTGATTAGCGGGGAAGCCCTACTTTTGTTTCTTGGACGGGTATTCAGGGTACAATCAGATACCCATAGCTGCGGAGGATCAAGAGAAAACTACGTTTACCGACCCATTCGGTACGTTTGAGTTTCGGCGCATGTCATTTGGGCTGTGTAACGCGCCAGGTACGTTCCAACGTTCTAGTCATGAGCATCTTTTCTGATATGATTGGTATATGCATAGAAGTGTTCATGGATGATTTTACTGTATACAGAGGTACCTTTGACGCATGCTTAACTCATCTTGATAAGGTCTTAGCGCGCTGCATTTCAAAAAACCTAGTGCTCAATTATGAAAAATGTCATTTCATGGTATCGCATGGTGTAGTACTCGGACATATTATCTCGCAGGACGGGATCAAGGTAGATAAGGCCAAAATAGATCTTATTTCTAATCTGCCTTATTCCACTAACGTGCGCGATGTGAAATCATTCCTTGGGCATGCTGGGTTTTACAGGCGTTTCATAAAAGACTTTTCTAAAATTTGTATACCCCTGTCTAACCTCTTGCAAAAGGATGTGTGTTTCGAATTTACTGATGAGTGCAGGGCCGCGTTTGATAAGCTGAAGGAGGCACTGACAAGTGCGCCAGTGATGCGCGCGCCAGACTGGAACCTGCCGTTTGAACTGATGTGCGACGCAAGCGACTATGCAGTAGGTGCAGTCCTGGGACAGCGCGTGGACAAGAAGCCGCACGCCATTTATTATGCATCGCGCACACTGGACACTGCGCAGAGGAACTACACCACCGCGGAGAAGGAACTTCTGGCAATCTTGTTTGCACTGGAGAAGTTCCGCGCATATGTTCTAGGCGCCAGAGTCATCGTCTACATAGACCACGCAGCAATCCGTTACCTAATGTCCAAGAAGGAGACTAAGCCGCGTCTGATGCGCTGGGTGCTCCTACTTCAGGAATTCGACTTGGAAATCAAGGATAAGAAGGGCACGGAAAACACAGTCGCTGACCACCTGAGCAGGATCGTGAAAGAGGAGGAGCCAGGGCAGATCACGGAGACATTCCCTGACAAGCATCTGATGGCGCTGACAGGTAAGGTACCATGGTATGCGCACATTGCAAATTACCTGGTCACAGGTACGTTTCCTCCTCATTTCACTAAAACCCAACGCATGAGATTAAAGCATGAGTCCAGGTATTACATTTGGGATGATCCGTATATGATCAGAATAGGACCTGATCAGATTTTGAGGCGCTGCGTGCCTGACCATGAAATTAACTCTGTTTTGATGTTTTGTCACGCGCACGCATGTGGAGGACACTTTGGTCCAAAGCGCACGAGCAGGAAGATCCTGGATTGCGGATTTTATTGGCCACACTTGTTTAGTGACTCGTATAACCACTGCAAGAATTGTGACAGGTGCCAGCGCACAGGAGGCATATCAGCGCGCAATGAGATGCCGCAGACGCCAATTCTAGTGGATGAAGTATTCGATATTTGGGGGATTGACTTCATGGGGCCATTTCCTCCATCTTCCGGATATGAGTATATATTGGTCGCGGTGGATTATGTCTCCAAATGGATTGAGGCCAAGGCCACCCGGAAGGATGATGGTAAGACGGTCGCTAACTTTTTGCGAACTAACATTTTTTGCAGGTACGGGAGGCCTAAGGCAGTCATAAGCGACCAGGGGACGCATTTTTGCAATAGGATTGTGGTTCAGGTATTCAAGCATTATGGAGTGCGCCACAAGACGTCCACCGCTTACCACCCACAGATGAATGGCCAGGCCGAGGTCTCCAACCGAGAGATCAAGCGCATCCTGGAGAAAACTGTGAGATCGTCGCGCAAAGACTGGAGCCAGCGCCTTGACGATGCGCTATGGGCATACCGAACCGCACAAAAGACACCAATTGGGACTTCACCGTTTCGGTTGGTTTATAGAAAAGCGTGCCACCTGCCAGTGGAGTTGGAGCACAAAGCATACTGGGCATTGCGCATTTGCAACCTGAACCTAGACGAGGCTGGTAAGGAGCGTGCATTTGAGCTAAGCGAAGTAGAAGAGCTGCGCCAGACAGGGGGTATAAAAGCTATTTAGATCCTAACACTATGCTTGTTTGCATTATTTTGTGTATAAGATTGCTGGTTTCCGGTGTTTTTGTATTTCAGGGCGAAACGAGGGCCTAAGTCGGATACGCGCTAACAGGCAGCGTTTAAAGAGAGCAACACACAGCCTGCGGAGCTAGCAGCGCAAACAGGATAGGAAGTGGCAGAGTCGACTACGGTGCGCAGACCGATTGCGCTAACCAATGTGTGCAGTGCGCCATGCGCAGGATATTGGTGTTTCCAAATCTTGACACCATCAGATTTGGAAGTTGCCAAGGCCGTCCTTGGGCCTCATGAGTAGTATATAAAGAGAGTAAGGCTAGGGTTTGATAAGGATCGAAAGGCATCAAGACACACACGAGAGAGAGGCAGAACTGAAAAACACACGAGCTGCTGAGAAGACCTGCGCTAGCCGACTGCGCCAGCCGAGACACTGCAACCTGCACGCACCTGCTTGTTACTGTTTTGTTGGATACTTTAGATGTTATTTACTATCTCTATGATGTTTACTACTAGCATGTCTAGCTAAACGCTTTGTATCGGTTGGGCATGATTCTATGAGTATTTCCTTTGAGACTTGTGCTTAATGCATAGTTTGTTTGCTTGTATTAATTCTGTGCACACGGTTGACAGCTAGTTGCATGAGTAGGGGAAGCCTTGAACCGCAATCTTACTCTTGCTACTTGTTTGTTATATGTTAAACTAGTTGATAGCTTGACGGTGACAACTAGGAGTAACGCGCTAGGATAATCAGCTGCTACTGTGACAGGATTCGTAGCTGCTTAGACTAGTTTCAAGAATTAATAGCTCATGAACTTTGATCGGAACATGCGCACTTGTTAGGAAGCCTTGATCGGACACTAACTTCAGTAAACTGAACTATAGTCGTTTAGAGTCGATGATAAGGAATACATTCATAGAGGATTGTCTGCGCCGATACTTTTCATAGTCATAGTACTTAATCTCTACTACCTGCGCACGTCTAGTGCAAATTCTGCGTTAACTACTGTCATTCGCCCACTTGCGCAACCCAATCACTCACACCCCAATTTTTGTAAGTGTAGGTCACTAGTTAGAGCGAATCTACTTACTCCTTGTGGATCGACTCTGACTTAGCCGCTATACTAAGTGGAGAAGGAAGGATTAATTTGACGCGCACAACGACGCGCGCATCAATGCTATAGCTTTTTTTGGCTCTTTTGTTTTGTCAGTCTTCATTTGCAAGTTGGCACTATGTTACTGGATAAGACATCCCACGGTTTGCTTCAACAACTTCTGCCGCTCTATTGCTGACGCTTTGGTTCGGCCAAACTAGAATAGCACTAACAAATTTGTTCACCCAGTTCGGCAACAGCCTACGTCTAGGAAGGACAACTCTCGGTCCTGAAGATTTCACAATCTCAGTTAGAGTACACCACTACTCCTAACCTAGTCGAATCTCCGCTCAATCTGATAACACAGACTAGTTACACATGGTAATCTACTTTCAATAATAGATAGCTAGCAGTTCTATAACTCACAACTTATCCTATTACAAAGTATACCCAGATGATGCTACCACAACTTCTTTCGCCAAGTTGTTAATGCTTCTGTCTATGACTTCTTCAAGCACTCCCTATTGAATAGTCGAACACTCTGCACTGCTCCTCCTCGATCAATGACCTCCCGTCACTATCCAGAAGCACGCTGAGACAGTCTGCGCAAGCTGCACTCCACAACTATCAACCCTCCGGTCTGTCAATGAGGCTCCGTTTCAGTCGACTGATCGCGCGTCGTTGTACGCATCAAATTAATCCATCCTTCTCCACTTAGTATATCGGCTAAGTCAAGGTCGATCCCACAAGGAGCGTGCAGACTCGTCTTAGCTAGCAACCTACAACTTACGAAATTGGGGTTGTGAGTGATTGGGTTGCGCAGGTGCACGAATGAACAGTAATGAAAGCAGAATTGCATGATACATGCGCAGGCAGTAGGTATTAAGTACTATGACTATGAAAAGTATCGGTACAGGCAATCCTCTATGAATGTATCCCTTATCATCGACTTTAAACATCTATAGTGCAGTTCTACTTAAGTTAGTGTCCGATCAAGGCTTCCTAACGTGCCGCATGTTCCGATCAAAGTCCATGAGCTATTAATTCCTGAAACTAGTCTAAGCAGCTACTAATCCTTTCACAGTAGCAGCTGATTATCCTAATGCGTTACTCCTAGTTGTCATCGTCAAGCTATCAACTTGTTTAACATACAATAACGAGCAGTTAGAATAAGATTGCGGTTCAAGGCTTCTCTTATTCGCACAACTAATTATCACCCATATGCATAGAATTAATATAAGTAGACGAACTAAGCATTAAGCACAAGTCTCAAAGGAAATACTTCATAGAATCATGCCCAACCGATACAAAGTGTTTAGCTAGACATGCTAGAAACAAACATCATAGAAATAATAAATAAAACTAAGTCAGCAAGAGAAAAGTAGCAGGTCGGCGCAATTGCGCGTTGCTATTCTCGGCTGGCGCAGGTGGTTCGCGCAGAATCTGGGCTGGAGTAGCTCGTGTGTTTTTGCTGCTAAGTGTCCTTCTCTCTATGTCCTCTCCTCTCTCCAAACCCTAGCTTCCCTCCTCTTATATACTGGTCTTGAAGCCCAAGGAATGCTTAGATTTGGCCCGAGAGAATTTTAGCTACTTCCCAAATCTTGGAGATAAGGATAATCAATATTTAGAAACTCTGCCATCCTGCGCACGCTGATTGCGCTACTTGCTTCGCGCAGTCGGTTTGCGCACTGTAGTCCGAATCAGCTATCTCTTTTTGCTCTGCTAGCTCCGCAGGTCGTGCATTGCGCTCTAAAAACCCCCGTTAGCGCACATCTGATTTATGCTCCTGTTTTATCCTGAAATACAAAAATACCGAAAACAAGTAATCTTGTACACAAAATAATGCAAAGAAGCACAGTGTTAAGATCTAAATAGCGCATATAACTAGGCTCTATCAAATCCCCCACACTTGCCCTTGCCGAACAAGTACTGAAGCACAGATACAATTACCTCTCTGAAGTCTAGCGCACAGCCTTACACTCATGCGCGATCTGCACAACGGTTCACCCTGCATTGCTCTATCACCTACGCGCACAAACCCTTAACAATTCTAATATAATAATTTCGAAATTTGTTACCTCTTAGCCAGGATGCAATTTAATTCGGATGATTCGGAGATAGCTCTCCATAGGCTCCTGGTTGTCGGTCTCTACTCCGATTTCTGGTACATGGATAATCGCGCAGGCTTCTTCAGGTGCGTGATTCGTTCGCGCGCTTCTGGGGAACTCAAGCCTTTCGTCCTTGACGATTTTCTTTGCTTTTGGACTTGCGCATGCGCTAATATGGAGTTGTGTGCGCATGCTGGTTCCTTTTCCTTGCGTATATCATCAACTGGTTTTTCCTTTTATATGGCTTCGTCCACTTTTCTTATATTTCCCAGAACGGTTCAAGTCTCGGCCTTTGGATAGCAGCTATGGAACAACGCCCCGCTCTCCCTCCTTGGTCTACTTGCGCAGGTCAGCGCACGCGTTTACGCCCGCGCCCACTTTCCTACACTAGACTTCCAGAGGAAAGGTGGTCTGTTTCCCACCTCGCCACGCTTTGGGTATTCGCCTTTGGCATCTGCGTGGCTGAGCGCGCTCTTTTTGTTCCGAAGGTTGCGAAGCACCGGCCTCCACTAGCGCTTTTAGCCATGTACCTTACTCTCGAAGCAAAAACTACTAACCGCCTCTCTAGAGCTTTTTCTGTCAACTCCACATCCCCTGTATATCGCAACTAAAAAGACAAAAATTGAAAAAAATATACTAAAACGGTTAATAGCTGCGCATGTAGGATGAATAAGGCACAACAAGTCGAGAGGTGTGCGCAATCCGCACACAAGCGCACAACCGCTACTATTTCATCTAACTACAATAACTAAGCTAAACTACAATGCTTAAATATGAAATGTAAATGTAGCGCCCCCCCCCCCCCCCCCCCCCCCACACTTAAACAGAGACGTGTCCCCACGACTCAAGCTCAAGCGCAACATTTTATCCTGCAGCCAAGATCGCGCTACTCAGGAGGGAGCTGGCCGCACCTAGGCAGGGCGCAGGAGAATCACTATCGGAGTATTATGAGCGTTTCAGGGAGCTAGAGGCTAACTGCTACAATCACGGCCTGCCCCAGAATGTACTAATAGAGAGTTTCCTGAACGGATTGCTACCAATGGAGCTGAGATTATTGAATGCATGCGCAGGCGGCAACATTTGCAACATGTACCCGGAGGACGCATGGCAGCTGATAGAAGACTCTGCTGGATAGGTAAGACACAAGCTAACACTTGAGAATAGTCGTGCTCGTTCTGTGCATCAGGTAGAAACAAGCGCTGAGATAAAGGAGATGAAGGCCATGCTGCAGAAGTTGATGAATGCGCAAGGGGCGCAACCAGCTGCGCCAAGGGCATGCGAATTCTGCACGTCCACCGAGCACAAAACCGATGCATGTCCCACACTTTTCGAGGAGTCAGGAGAGGCGAATGCTCTAGGAGGATGGGATAATAGAGGGCTGTAGAGGCAGAATCAGCCGCGTTTTGGACTAGCCGCAAATGGGTTCAGATGGAAGGAGGACAACAATTTCCAGAGGCAGTCCGCGGAGCAGCGCGCACCACAGCAGAAGCAACAAGCTGCGCCCTACAATCCACCGCATTGCCGCACTGACGCGCCAGCGCAAAAGAACTAGCAGCCGCGGCGATCCTTAGATGATATCGTGGGGCAGCTAGCAGACACAGTGCGCAAGAATGATGAGAAGTATGACAAGAGGTTCGAGTCCAATGAAAAGCAGCTGTCACAGATAGCTACCACGGTGTATGAGCTGAAAAAGAGCGATGGCAACCTGCCTTCGCAAGTGATTCAGAATCCCAAGTGAGGAGTCAATGCAGTGACACTGAGGACTGGGCGCACGGTAGGAACAGAGCAGACCGCAAAGGCGCCCGCGCAACCAGTTGCGCACGCTCCAGAGCCAGCACAGCCGGATGGGCAACCAGCAGGGCAAGCCACAAACCAGCAGGGCAAGGCGCCAGGTATGGCGCAATCAAAAGACAAAAGCATAAATCGTACTAACAGACCTACACCTTTTCCTGTACAGGCACCATTGGCTAGGAAAGAGGCGCTTGATAAGGAGCTCTACGAGTTATTCAGTAAGGTGGAAATAAACATTCCCCTTATTGAAGCAGTTCGGCAGATCCCTAGGTACGCCAAGTTCTTAAAGGAGCTGTGCACAAACAAGAGGAGGAAAGGCGAGTGCGCGCAAGTAATGCTACACGCGCATGCCTCAGCAATCGTGCAACATAAGGTACCGCCTAAATGCCGGGATCCAGGTACATTCACCATTTCATGCACTTTAGGTAAGACCACAGTAAGTAACTGCATGATTGACCTAGGCGCATCTATAAATGTGCTTCCCTATTCCTTGTATGCGTCATTGCGCCTTGGTCCACTAAAGCCTGCAGGTCTCACCATTCAACTAGCAGATCGGTCGTGCAAACAACCGACGGGCATGATAGAGGACGTCCTCGTCCGAGTAGGAGAGCGCTGGTGTTCCCAGCAGATTTCTACGTCTTAGAGATGGAGGGTGAGTCGAGCAAAGGAAGTGCGCAGATCCTATTGGGCAGACCATTTCTGATGACAGCGCGCACAAAGATAGACGTGTGGAGGGGTACGCTCTCAATGGAAGTTGATGGCGAGGAAATTCACTTTAACATATTTAAAGGGATGCAGCACCCTCATGAGGACGCCACAGTACACGCGTTGGCAGCATAGACGACTTGGTTGCAGATGCGCAGTGTGCGAGCGCAACAGAAGGACCTGGGCCGCTGACACAGGCAGAGATGGAGGCGCATGAGGATGAGCTGAGCAGTGCGGAACCAGTATCCAGACAGGTACACGATATAGTTAATGTCTGCACTGCTAATAAAATCTTGCCCTCAATTGAACTGGCACCCAAGGTCGAGCTGAAGCAACTCCCCGAGCACCTCAAGTACATATTCTTGGGGGATGAGGACACCCTGCCGGTAATCATAAAGAAAGGATTAGAAGAGGAGCAGGAGGCGCGATTACAGCAGGTGCTGCGCAAGAACCAGCACGCTCTAGGATGGACACTTGCTGACTTGCGCGGCGTGAGCCCGGACGTATGCATGCACAGGATTCTATTGGAAAATGGTGCCAAACCATCCAGGGAGCCTCAGCGCAGATTGAACCCGAATATGATGGAGGTGGTGCAGAAGGAGATCCTGAAGCTGCTTGACGCAGGAGTCATCTACCCAATCTCGGACAGCAAGTGGGTGAGTCCAGTGCACGTTGTACCGAAGAAAGGAGGAATCACAGTAGAGGAGAATGAGCAGGGCGAGCTAGTTCCCAAGCGCATGCAAACTGGATGGCGCATGTGCATCGACTACAGAAAGCTTAACGCAGTCACGCGCAAGGATAATTTTCCGCTGCCCTTCATGAACCAGATGCTAGATCGATTAGCGGGGAAGCCATACTTTTGCTTCCTGGACGGGTACTCAGGGTACAATCAGATACCCATAGCTACGGAGGATCAAGAAAAAACTACGTTTACCTGCCCATTCGGTACGTTTACCTGCGCATGTCGTTTGGGTTGTGTAACGCGCCAGGTACGTTCCAACGTCTAGTCATGAGCACCTTTTCTGATATGATTAGTACATGCATAGAGGTGTTCATGGATGATTTTACTGTGTACGGAGGTACCTTTGATGCATTCCTAATTAATCTTGATAAGGTCTTAGCGCGCTGCATTTCAAAAAACCTAGCGCTCAATTATGAAAAATGTCATTTTATGGTATCACATGGAGTAGTACTAGGACATATTATCTCGCAGGAGGGGATCAAGGGCGATAAAGCTAAAATAGATCTTATTTCAAATCTGCCTTATTCCACTAACGTGCGCGATGTGAAATCATTCCTTGGGCATGCAGGGTTTTACAGGCGTTTCATAAAAGACTTTTCTAAAATTTGTATACCCCTGTCTAACCTCTTGCAAAAGGATGTGTGTTTCGAATTCGCTGACTAGTGTAGAGCTGCTTTTTATAAGCTGAAGGAGGCGCTGACGAGTGCGCCAGTGATGCGCTCGCCAGACTGGAGCCTGCCGTTCGAACTGATGTGCGACGCAAGTGACTATGCAGTAGGTGCAGTCCTGGGACAGCGCGTGGACAAGAAGCCGCATGTCATCTATTACGCATCGCGCACACTGGACGCTGCGCAGAGGAACTACACCACCACGGAAAAGGAACTTCTGGCAATCGTGTTTGCACTGGAGAAGTTCCGCACATATGTTCTAGGCGCCAGAGTCATCGTCTACACAGACCACGCAGCAATCCGTTACCTGATGTCCAAGAAAGAGACTAAGCCGTGCCTGATGCGCTGGGTGCTCCTACTTCAGGAGTTCGACTTGGAAATCAAGGTAAAGAAGGGAACGGAGAACACAGTCGCTGACCACCTGAGCAGGATAGTGAAAGAAGAGGAGCCACCTGAGCAGGAGCAGGCAGTCCCCCTCATTGACTAACCTCGTTACTTATGATTTGTCACATGATATTAACCACGCTGACCACCCTTCCGATCCTTTACGCAGGACTAAGAAGAACGCAACGCGCACACGAGCGCGGGGACACTCAGGAGCAAGAGTGGGGGGGGGGGGGGGTCACTGGCGCACTTTTAAGCAAGTAACGAGGTACGGTCGAGCCAACGACGTTAAACAAAGGCACTTGTCGGGAGGTAACCCGACACGTTTTACTTTTACACGTTTTTTTATATAGTTTTTTTCTTAGTGTTTTTAGCTAGTTTAGGACTTGCAGTTTTTAGTCACGCAGCAGTACGCAGGTCAGTGCGCAGAACAGATGCGCCCGACAGGGGGTATAAAAGGCAAGGACTTTCGACCGTTGAAAAAAAGCCCCTGCCCTTTCAAGCTCAGACTCGATATGGGACCCTATCTCGGAGGACGATCTCGTGACCCGGCCCGCAGCAGTTTCCGTCGTGCCGCGAGCCTCCAGTTCAGAATATGAGACGGATTCCACAGATGAGGAGGCGCAAGGATCCGCGGTTGAGTCCAGCTCCGAGGATGTCTAGGGACGCACGGAGGGCGCACATTACTTTCGGGTGGTTTCTTCTCTTTTTGAAAACTATTGCTCGATATTATTTTGCTATTTTGTGCTGAATATTTTGTGAACTCCTGACCCTATCTTTTTGCTGCGATGACTATGTTTTTCTTTCCTATGTCCTTTGTTTTATTTGCATGCATGTGTGCGCTCTCCGTTGCGCTTGAGCATGAGTCGTGGGGACACGTCTCTGTTTAAGTGTGTGTGTGTGGGGGAGGGGGGGGGGGGGGGGGCGTTACATTTACATTTCACGTTTTTTTTGAGCTTTGTAGTGTAGCTTAGTTTAGTTGAAGGGAATAGTAGCAGTGGTGCGCTTGTGTGCGGGTTGCGCACATTTTTCGACTTGTATTGCCCTATTCATCTTGCATGCGCTGCTATCAACTGTTTAGTATATTTTTTTCGATTTTTTCTGCTCCTATTAGTTGGGATATACAGGGGATGTGGAGTTGACAGAAAAGCTCTTGAGAGGCGGTTAGTCGTTTTTGCTTCGAAGGTAAGGTATATGGTTGAGAGCGCTAGTGGAGGCCGGTGCTTCGCGACCTTCGGAATAATAGAGCGCGCTCAGCCACGCAGATGCCGAAGGCGAATACCCAAGGCGTGGCGAGGTGGGAAAACAGACCACCTTTCCTCCGGAAGTCAAGCAAGGGAAGGCGGGGCGCGGGTGCAAACGCGTGCGCTGACCTGCGCAAATAGATCAAGGAGGGAGAGCGAAGCGTTGTTCCATAGCTGCTATCCGAAGGCTGAGACTGGAACCGTTATGGGAACATAGGAATCGTAGATAAAGCTGTACAAAAAGAAAAAAACACCAGCAGATGATATGCGCTAAAGAAACCAGCATGCGCACAACTCCGTACCAGCGTGCGCAAGTTCACAAGAAAATCATCAAGAAAGCTCGAGTTCCCAGGAAGTGCGCAAAAGAATCACGCACCGGAAGAAACTTGCGCAATTAACCATATACCCGTACTCGAAGTAAAGACCGACAACCCGGAGCCTATGAAGAGCTATCTCCCAGCCATCCGAAATAATTTCCATCCCAACTGAGAGGTAACGAATTTCGGAATTATTATATTAAATCTATTGAAGGCATGTGCACGCAGGTGACAGAGCAACGCAGGGTGAACGGTTGTGCAGATCGCGCCTGAGTGCAAGACTGTGCGCTAGACTCCCGAGAGGTAATTGTATCCGTGCTTGAGTACTTGTTCGGGACGAACAAGGGCAAGTGTGGGGGGTTTGATAGAGCCTATTTATACGCACTATTGAGATCTTAACACTGTGCTTGTTTGCATTATTTTGTGTACAAGATTACTGGTTTCTGGTGTTTTTGTATTCCAGGACAAAACAAGTGCCTAAGTCGGATACACGCTAATAGGCGCGTTTAAGGAGCGCAACACACAGCCTGCGGAGCTAGCAGCGCAAACAGGATAGGAGGTGGCAGATTCAGACTGCGGTGCGCGAACCAACGTGCGCAGTGAGCCATGCGCAGGATAGCGGTGTTTCCAAATCTTGAACACCATAGGATTTGGAAGTTTTCAAGATTGTCCTCGGGCCTCACAAGCAGTATATAAAGAGAGGAAGGCTAGGGTTTGAGAGATATCAAGGAGAGAGAGCCAGAACTGAAAAACACACGAGCTGCTGCCGAGGACCTACGCCAACCAACTGCGCGAACCGAGACACAGCAACCTGCACGCACCTGCTTGTTTCTGTTTCCTTGGACACTTTAGCTTTTATTTACTATTTCTATGATGTTTACCACTAGCATGTCTAGCTAAACCCTTTGTATCGGTTGGGCATGATTCTATGAAGTATTTCCTTTGAGACTTGTGCTTAATGCATAGTTTGTTTGCTTGTATTAATTTTGTGCACACGGTTAACAGCTAGTTGTATGAGTAGGGGAAGCCTTGAACCGCAATCTTACTCTTACTACTTGTTGTTATATGTAAAACTAGTTGGTAGCTTGACGGTGACAACTAGGAGTAACGCGCTAGGATAATCAGCTGCTACTGTGACAGGATTCGTAGCTGTTTAGACTAGTTTCAAGAATTAATAGCTCATGGACTTTGATCAGAACATGCGCACATGTTAGGAAGCCTTGATCGGACACTAACTTCAGTGAAATCGAACTATAGACGTTTAGAGTCGATGATAAGGAATACATTCATAGAGGATTGTCTGTACCGATACTTTTCATAGCCATAGTTCTTAATCTCTACTGCCTGCGCACGTCTAGTACAATTCTGCTTTCACTATTGTTCATTCGCGCACCTGTGGAACCCAATCACTCACAACCCCAATTTCGTAAGTTGTAAGTTACTAGCTGAACGAGTCTGCTTGCTTTTTGTGGGATCGACCCTGACTTAGCCGCTATACTAAGTGGAGAAGGAAGGATTAATTTGACGCGTATAACGACGCGCGGTCACTTGCCTTGTCGATCTGCTGCCAAATTCTTCTTCAATCCGCGAGTCTTCACCATTGTTGCGGGTTTGTAGAGGATTAGAGGAACGCACGGTGAGGATGATCAGTAACGATTTTGGGGAAGCGCCTTCAACTTGTCTTTGCCCTAGAAGTTGATTGACCCGTTATTTTTCTTTTTCAATTTGAAGCTTCTGGATCACGTGCCACACATGTGCCTTCTCCCAGCTTTAGCAACCAAAACATGTGAACAAGCTTATTCTGACCAGGTTGCTATAGCAGACGCGAGCTAGTTCTCCTACTCATTCCGGATGACAGCTTTGTTTGGCGGATCTTCGTGAGGTTCTGATGATGATATCTTCACCCATACCTGGGTTTGTCTAAGTTCCTCCTCTTCCGACCCTCAAGACTTCTGTCTCTTCGCTTGTCATATTTGGGTTTCCACACCTGTATTACCTGTGGCTTTCTCCTGTCTTTTGCTTTCCAGTGCCCTGGTGCAGCGATCTTAGTAATCCTCCTCTGCGATTCTTTCCAGTAATAAGCATTTCCTGAATCTCTAGGCAAGGAGTCTTTATGCAACATGTGTTGGCTCTGGGTTTCGTTCCCCTTCTTCCAGCTGAGAAGGTTCTCTGCTGCCGCTTCAGGTTAGAGGATATCTTCTGATTCCCTTTCTTCTGACCACCATTATTTGTGCATGACCTCCTTTTAATCTGAGGCTCTGGCTTTGTTTTAGATGGATGATGCGTCAGGTGCTGCAGCATCCTCTTGTTCACGTGTCTAGTTCCAACTTTCCCTGCAGGTTTTGGAAATTCATCTGTATTATTCTTTTCATATATCATAGCATCCGAGGCTTTTATGAAGACTGTTCCTCTAGAGCTTTCTTCACCAGTATATCCAAGCCCCGTTCTCCCTTTTCCAAGTCTTTGATAAGACAAAATTTCATCCAAGATATTTTTCTGAGGATCAGCTGCCTTGGCTGTTGCTGGTGAGACACCAATGTCAGTGGCTTGGCTTCCTGTATCTTCCCTTTTCAGAATGGTAACTTGACTGTTGGATAAGGAGAGAAATTTCCTTCGTTCTTCTTCCAGAAGCTTGACTCTGTCAGTCAATGCTTGATTCGTCTGAAGGGCTGCCTCACACTGTTTAAGTATTTCCCCCAGATAGTCAATAAGGCTGACAGTTGAGTCCTCCTCATCTTCACTTTCGGATACTTCAATCCCATAGTGGAATTCGTCCTTCTTTAGCTCTTTGAGGTTGAAATCTGACACACTGGTTAGCACAACACAATTTTCTTCATCGCTTTCCTCAGAGTCACTCCATTTTGCTGTCAGGGACTTGTTGTTCTTTTTCTCTGAGTTTTTGAGGGGTTTCTCAGAGTCAGCCTCAATATGTCCATACCCTTCACAGTTCCAGCATTGGACCCCTGATAATGCAAGTATGGCAGGTTTGACAAAACCAATATAAGTGAACATGGAGTTGCTGCAGCTCAATCTATCAAGCAGGTCAGCCAGCAGCAGATACAGCAGGGGTGCTGCAGCAGGTGCTGGTTCAAGTGCTGGTTCAACTGTCCGAGTGGCAGTTTTGTGCTGGGTGCATTTTGAAGGTATAGCAGCTTTGTGAAAGTGCTTAGAAGAATTTCTAAAATACCGTTAAGCATATTCCAGCAAGGTTTGCTAGTCAGAGAAGGAGATTTGCATTGAAGATATTAATCAAATCTAATCTCCTAGATTTTAGGAGATAATCCTGGAAATTGCTTAAAGTGGTGAGGGTATTTAAGCAGAAGGTTTGAGGGCTGTAGAGGGTGATCGAAGCTGAGTGATACACGAGAGTAGACACAGAATTCAGAGTGAGGATTTTTCTGGGTGTGCTACGAGAGTTGTTCTTCGATCAACACACACGGGCAGAGCGTTGAGCGCAGAGCTGTGGTGCGTATTGCAGAAGAGAATCAGGTCTTGCAGAGACTGATTCGAGCTTTGATCTGGAAGCCAATTTAGAGCTGTGGAGCTTGTTGGTTGATCAAAGGCAGCCGCGGGAGAACTGACGGGTGGAAGGCTCGGTCGAGGTTCGTGTGGAAGAACTCACTAGTGGCAGGTGGTCACTGAGTGAGGGGGAGTTACTCGGAGTGGGCAGCGCTCTTGGAGTGGTTTGATCGGCTCGGCAGGAGGCCTTGGAGCGACGCGGACAGAGTGCTTCAGCTGGTGTTACAGCTGTTGCTGCAGCAACCCTGCTGAGTAGTGTAGTATAGAATAGGCTGAGTTATTTGAGAGGATTGTAGCTATTCTAGACTGACATATTGTAGAGGGTGTGCTAACACAAATCAGAGCTTGTTCTGATTGTGTTGAGTAGTCCACACGGGGTTAAAGTAGCATAGGTTGCGTGCGTTGTAACCGAGTGTGCTTTGAACCTTTGGTTGAGTGGATTGAGGACTGGAGAATAGTCCTCCCCAGACGTAGGCAGATTGGCCGAACTGGGTGAACAAATCTGTGTCCTATTCATTGTCTGCTGTGCCTGCATTTAAGTGAACAAGAGTGTGCTGCAGCAACTGCTAGTTCACAAATCTGCATAAGTAGAGACACTTGAAATTTCAATTGGTATCAGAGCGGGAACTGGACACACAGAGTTTAAAAGGTCCTACAGTGTCTCCGAAGTAGCCAAGACAATGAAGGAAGGACAGAGCACAAGTAGACCTCCACTATTGGAAGAGAGCAATTATGGCTATTGGAAAGCTAGGATGAAGGCCTTTCTCAGGGCCATTGACGTGAAGACATGGAGAGCTGTTGTGATTCAGTGGTCTCCCCCAATCACCATAGATGAGCAAGGAGTGACAAGAATAAAACCTGAAGAGCAGTGGACTGTTGAAGAAGGTGCTGCAGCAACTGGTAATTCAAAGGCTTTGAATGCAATTTTTGCTGCAGTTGATGCTAACAATTTCAGGTTGATATCAAACTGTGAGTTGGCCAAGCAAGCATGGGAGATTCTGCAAACTGCCCATGAAGGAACTGATAGAGTGAAGCTATCAAGGCTCCAGATCATTGCCACACAATTTGAAAATCTGAGGATGCTGGATGAGGAAACAGTCACTGAGTTTAATGCTAAACTCTGTGATCTTGCAAATGAAGCTCATTCCCTTGGTGAGCCCATCCCAGAAGAAAAGCTTATCAGAAAGGTTCTTAGATCGCTGCCCACAAAGTTTGACATGAAGGTGACAGCCATTGAAGAAGCGCAAAATGTCAGATTCATGAGGTTGGAAGAGCTGATGGGGTCTCTCAAACAATTTGAGATGAAACTGGTGAAGGGAGACATCACTCCTAAGGATAAGAACATTGGATTGAAAGCTGAAGCAGAAATCAAGCAGACAGGTTCAGAGGAGCAGCTGAGTATGGTTGTCAAGAACCTAGGAAAACTCCTGAAAAACATGGACTCAAGAACTAGACAAAGCTCATCCTCACGAAAATTCAGAAGAGGTGGAGAAAATCAAAGGAAAGGAAAGGAACCGGCTCAGAGTGAAGACGGAAAGAAAGAAGTGAAGAAAGGAGTCCAATGCTGGAATTGCTCAGGATACGGGCATCGACAAATCAACTGCACCAGCAAACGGATGAAAAAGAATGCTCTCTCTGCCAGTGGAAGTGAAGATGAGAAAGAGCTGAGTGAAGATGAATGCAACATGGCCAGATACAAGTCTGCTAGAAGAGTCACAAAAACACTCAAAAGATTGAACCAGGACCTGCTTCAGCAACCTCTACATCACAGTTACAAGAAAGCTTCGAAGTTTAAAAAATGCTACAGCTGTGGTGTCAAAGGTCATATTCGAAGAAACTGTTTCTCAGCTCGTGCCAGAACAGCATCACCCAGGAAATCTGTCAGGCAGAAACATGCGCAGACTCAGCTCCTCGCTCTTGTGAGCACAGCTAGCCCCTCGGACAAGATCAGCTGGTACTTTGATAGTGGCTGTTCAGGTCATATGACAGGAGAAAGATCCTTTCTGAAGAACATTACTCCCTGTCTGGAACAACGTGTGAAGTTTGGTAATGGTCTGAAAGGAAGAGTTCTGGGAAGAGGGACTTTGGCTGTGGAAGGAATGCCAAGGTTGAGCAATGTGCTTTTGGTGGAAGGGTTAAAGGCTAATCTCATCAGCATCAGCCAGCTGTGTGATGGGACCAAACAAGTCAAGTTTACAAAAGACTCATGTCAAGTTCTTGACAAATCTGGAAAGTGCATAATGGAAGGAGCCAGATCCAAGAGCAATTGTTACCTTCTCAATGTGAGTTCAAACTCACGGATTCAGAAATGTATGCTGACAAAGGCCGAGGAAATGACCTTATGGCACAAAAGGATGGGACATGTTAACCTGAGAACCCTTAAGAGAATTGCCACAGAAGGGCTGGTCAGAGGAATTCCATTGCTGAAAGGAGAGACAGACTCCATCTGTGGAGACTGTCAGATTGGAAAACAGAAGAAGGCCTCACATCCTCGAGTCAAAGATATTGGTACCACCAGGCCTCTTCAGCTGATTCACATGGATCTAATGGGACCAATGGAGGTTGAGAGCCTAGGCAAGAAGAGGTATGCATTTGTCTGTGTTGATGACTATTCTAGATTCACTTGGATCGATTTTATCAGAGAAAAATCAGATACTGTGAGTATCATTGTGTCTCTGGTGTCTCGGCTAGAGCAAGAGAAGAATCTCAGAATCAGCAGCATTCGCAGTGATCATGGCAGAGAATTTGAAAACAAAGACATGGATGAATTCTGTAAGCAGAGGGGTATAACACATCAGTACTCCTCTCCCATTACGCCTCAGCAAAATGGTGTGGTGGAGCGGAAGAATCGAACAATACAAGAAATGGCCAGAGTGATGATCCATGCTAAGAGGATTCCTCTAAAATTCTGGGCAGAGGCCATGAATACTGCATGCTACATCATCAATAGAGTCACCTTAAGGAGGGGAACCAAGCAGACCTGCTATGAGCTCTGGAATCAGAAAAAACCCATGGTTAAGTACTTCCATATCTTTGGAAGTGACTGCTTCATTCTGAGAGACCGGGAGTATAGAAAGAAACTTGATCCGAAGAGTGATCCTGGAATGTTCTTGGGTTACTCAACAAACAGCAAGGCATATCGTGTTTTCAACCAGCGAACAAAGACTGTCATGGAGTCCATAAATGTGGTTGTAAATGATACAGATGAAGCATCTATCTCTGATTCTGACACTGCTGAAGAAGACTCCGATCCTGAAGAAATGCCTGATAGACAGTCTCGAAGTGAACAAGCCGCTGCCTCAGCAGATGCTACAGCAAGTACTGAAGCAGAAATTCCAGATGACCAATCAGAAAGCCTGTCTGATGATTTTCACACTGAGGCTCCCGATCCACCTTCAAGGCAGCCCCCAAGGAAGATACAGAAGGATCATCCCTTGACTAATGTGATTGGGGATCCCTCAGACAGAAGAAGAACCAGAAGTCATGCCTACCTCAATACATGTTTCATGTCCAGCATTGAACCAAAGAATTTCAAGGAGGCCATGAGTGATGAATTCTGGGTTATGGCTATGCAGGAGGAATTGGCAGAGTTTGAAAGACACGAAGTTTGGGATCTGGTAGACAGACCAATAGGGGTGAACATTATAGGCACAAAATGGGTGTTCAAAAACAAAACTGATGAAAAGGGCAACATTACACGAAATAAAGCCAGACTGGTTGCCCAGGGATATTCTCAGATTGAAGGTCTGGACTTTGATGAAACATTTGCTCCAGTAGCTCGCCTGGAGGCTATCAGACTGCTGCTTGCAATGTCTTGCTGCCTGGGGTTCAAATTATATCAAATGGATGTTAAGAGTGCGTTCCTGAACGGAGATCTCTCTGAAGAAGTTTATGTCTCTCAACCAAAAGGCTTTGAAGATCCTCATCATCCAGAACAGGTGTACAAGTTGAAGAAAGCTTTATATGGACTAAAACAAGCTCCTCGGGCTTGGTATGAGCGGTTGACAGTTTTCTTGGAAAAACATGGCTACAACCGAGGGGGAGCTGACAAAACCTTGTTTGTCAAAAGAACTCAGTCTGATGTGATCATTGCTCAAATATATGTGGATGATATTGTCTTTGGATCCAAGTCCTAGCACCTGGTGAAGCAGTTTGTGAAACACATGCAGCAAGAATGTCAAATGAGCATGGTGGGATTGGGTTGGAGATTACTCAGAAAATGGATGGGATCTTTATTGCTCAAAGTAAATACAGCAAGTCTCTTGTGAAGAAATTCCAGCTCGACTCAGCAAGTCACAAGCGTACTCCTGCTGCCACTCATGTGAAAGCCATCAAAGACGAGCACGGTTTGGAAGTGAGTCAGACTGTCTACAGAAGCATGATTGGGAGCTTGCTTTATCTGACTGCCAGCCGCCCTGACATTTCCTATGCAGTAGGAGTCTGCGCCAGATTTCAGGCCTGTCCCAGAGAAAGTCATATGCAGTTGGTTAAGCGTATCATTCGGTATGTCGGCGGGACGGTGGGCTATGGCTTGTGGTACACTAAAGACACAAAGGCTAAACTGGTCGGATACAGTGATGCAGACTGGGCAGGGTGCTCAGAGGACAGAAAGAGCACTTCGGGCGGATGTTTCTTCTTGGGGAATAACCTGGTCTCTTGGTTCAGCAAAAAACAGAATAGCATTTCTCTATCCACTGCCGAGGCTGAGTACATTGCTGCTGGGAGCTGCTGTGCACAAATGTTGTGGATGAAGCAAATGCTGAGTGAGTATGGGATTGCTCAAGATGAAATGACTCTCTACTACGACAATATGAGTGCCATCAGCATATCCAAGAACCCGGTTCAGCACAGCAGAACTAAGCACATTGACATCCGTCATCACTTCATTCGTGATCTTGTTGAAAAGAAAGTTATCTCGCTCCAACATGTTGTGTCCGCCAAACAGCTTGCTGATATCTTCACCAAAGCTCTGGATGCAGCCCGGTTTGAAGATCTGCGAGCCTCTCTAGGGCTCTGTGTGCTGCCCCCATAAGTCCTCCCAGCCAACAAACCCCCTAGTCATTTATTCCAAAAAGGGGGAGGAGAAAGAGCAGGCTGAGAAGTGGAGTCTAAGAAGTGGTTTTGTCAAAATGCCAAGGGGGAGATTGATAATGCAAGTATGGCAGGTTTGACAAAACCAATATAAGTGAACATGGAGTTGCTGCAGCTCAATCTATCAAGCAGGTCAGCCAGCAGCAGATACAGCAGGGGTGCTGCAGCAGGTGCTGGTTCAAGTGCTGGTTCAACTGTCCGAGTGGCAGTTTTGTGCTGGGTGCATTTTGAAGGTATAGCAGCTTTGTGAAAGTGCTTAGAAGAATTTCTAAAATACCGTTAAGCATATTCCAGCAAGGTTTGCTAGTCAGAGAAGGAGATTTGCATTGAAGATATTAATCAAATCTAATCTCCTAGATTTTAGGAGATAATCCTGGAAATTGCTTAAAGTGGTGAGGGTATTTAAGCAGAAGGTTTGAGGGCTGTAGAGGGTGATCGAAGCTGAGTGATACACGAGAGTAGACACAGAATTCAGAGTGAGGATTTTTCTGGGTGTGCTACGAGAGTTGTTCTTCGATCAACACACACGGGCAGAGCGTTGAGCGCAGAGCTGTGGTGCGTATTGCAGAAGAGAATCAGGTCTTGCAGAGACTGATTCGAGCTTTGATCTGGAAGCCAATTTAGAGCTGTGGAGCTTGTTGGTTGATCAAAGGCAGCCGCGGGAGAACTGACGGGTGGAAGGCTCGGTCGAGGTTCGTGTGGAAGAACTCACTAGTGGCAGGTGGTCACTGAGTGAGGGGGAGTTACTCGGAGTGGGCAGCGCTCTTGGAGTGGTTTGATCGGCTCGGCAGGAGGCCTTGGAGCGACGCGGACAGAGTGCTTCAGCTGGTGTTACAGCTGTTGCTGCAGCAACCCTGCTGAGTAGTGTAGTATAGAATAGGCTGAGTTATTTGAGAGGATTGTAGCTATTCTAGACTGACATATTGTAGAGGGTGTGCTAACACAAATCAGAGCTTGTTCTGATTGTGTTGAGTAGTCCACACGGGGTTAAAGTAGCATAGGTTGCGTGCGTTGTAACCGAGTGTGCTTTGAACCTTTGGTTGAGTGGATTGAGGACTGGAGAATAGTCCTCCCCAGACGTAGGCAGATTGGCCGAACTGGGTGAACAAATCTGTGTCCTATTCATTGTCTGCTGTGCCTGCATTTAAGTGAACAAGAGTGTGCTGCAGCAACTGCTAGTTCACAAATCTGCATAAGTAGAGACACTTGAAATTTCAACCCCTTTTTTCATTTCTTTCTTCTCATCTTCATTCTGAGCAGGTTCCTTCCCTCTCCTTTTATTTTCTCCACCTCTTTTGAATTGTTTTCGTGAGGATGAGCTTTGCCCCGTTCTTGAGTCCATGTTCTTCAGGAGCTTTCCAAGGTTCTTGACTAGCATACTCAGCTGATCATCTGGAACTGGCTTCTTAGCTTCTGCTTCAGCCTTCAGTCCAATAGTCTTTTCCTTAGGAGTGAGATCTTCTTTAACCAATTTCATCTCAAATTGTTTGAGGGATCCCATCAACTCTTCCAGCCTCATGAATCTGACATTTTGAGCTTCTTCAATGGCCGTCACTTTCATGTCAAATCTTGTGGGCAACGATCTGAGGACCTTCCTAATCTACTTCTCTTCAGGAATAGGTTCACCAAGAGCATGGGCTTCATTTGCCAGATCAGAAAGTTTTGCATTAAACTCAGTGACAGTCTCCTCTTCCAGCATTCTCAGATTCTCAAACTGTGTGGCAATAATCTGTAATCTTGACAGCTTTACTCTATCAGTTCCTTCATGTGCAGTTTGCAGAATTTCCCAAGCTTGTTTGGCCATATCACAATTTGATATCAACCTGAAATTGTTAGCATCAACTGCAGCAAAAATCGCATTCAGAGCCTTTGAATTACCAGTTGCTGCAGCTCCCTCTTCAGCAGTCCATTGTTCTTCAGGCTTTATCCGTGTGACTCCCTGTTCATCCATGGTGATTGGAGGAGACCACTTGACCACGATAGCTCTCCAGGTCTTCTCATCAATGGCCTTGAGAAAGGCTTTCATCCTAGCCTTCCAATATCCATAGTTGCTTTCTTCCAACAATGGAGGTCTGCTTGTGCTCTGTCCTTCCTTCATTGTCTTGGCTTCTTCAGAGACACTGTAGGATCTTTTACTCTGTGTGTTGAGCTCCTGCTCTGATACCAATTGAAATTCACAGCGTCTCTTGACAGACAGATTTGTGAACAAGCAGTTGCTGCAGCACGCTCTTGTTCACTCGGAAATTGTCTCAGCAAACAATGAACAAGACAGAAGTTTGTTCACCCAGTTCGGCTACCTGCCTACGTCTGGGGAGGACTATTCTCCAGTCCTCAATCCACTAATCACAGAGGTCTCCAAGTACACTCGGTTACAACTCCACGCAACCTATGCTACTCAACCTTGTGTGGATCACCGGACACAATCAGAACAGGCTCTGACTTGTGTCTGCACACCCTCTACAAATGTCAATCTAGAATAGCTACTGTCTCCTCGAAACTCAGCCTATTCTAAACTACACTCAAATCTGCAGGGTTGCTGCAGCATCTGCTGTATCACACAGCTGATGCACAATTGTCCGCGTCGCTCCAAGGCCTTCTGCCGAGCCGATCGAACAATTCCACGAGCGCTGCACACTCTGGAATACTCCCCTTGCTCCGTGACCACCTGCCACTAGCAAGAACTGCCGCCTAGACACTCGACCGAGCCACACACCCGTTAGTTCTTCCGCGGCCTTCCTTGATCAACCAACAAGCACCACTACTCTGAATTGGCTTCCAGATCAAGCTCGGATCAGACTACGCAAGTCCTGATCTCCTTCTGCTTCATTCACCACAGCTCTGCGCTCACGCTCTGCTTTCGGGTGATGATCGAAGAACTCGTCCGTCGCACACCAAAATTCCTCTCTCTGAATTCTGCGCACGCACTCGTGCATCTGATGGAGCGTATTTATACGCTCCATTGAGTTGTTTATTCCAATAATTTTATTACATTTTGTGTGAATCGATTACTCTTTTGTAGTGTTTTCGTATCGCAGGAATGCTCAAGATCGCATTGGAATTTATCGCATATTTGAAGCATTCATCCAAGATCAAGAAGTCAACAGCAGTCAACGTCAAAGTCAGCTGGTTCAATCAGAAATCAGGACCGGTTCAATCAGACGTGGTTCATTCTGGTTCAACCCCAAAATCCTAACCCTAAACTTTGATAAAAGAGGAAAAAGAAAAAGACACGCAGGACAGACGCACGGAGGCAAGAGGACTTGACGGCAGTCGAGGAAAGAGAGAGAAGTCGCCGGAATTCACTATTCACGCCGGTACTGTTCACTGTTACTGTTCATTTTACCGTTACTATTCACTATTCACGCCGGA